>OZ010745.1:42908850-45408850 GCA_963932245.1 Tachinus rufipes | reverse complement strand
AAATATACATATATTTATTTGTATAACATTACAAAGGACCAACATAAATCTGAAAATATTTTTTGTTTAAATTATACAAATCATTCTCAACCTGTTATACTATCCAAACCTTCCAAAATACAAAAAACATAAAAATATAATAACAGTAAACAGGGTGATTTATAATATGTGAAAAAAAAATCCGACTAATTTGAGTGCAAAGATTTAAAACTGAACTAATTAATTAAAAGTTTAATGATGTTAACACAAAATATCAATGATGATGGCACCTGGTTGTGCTATTTTCGCTTTTTCACAATGCAAGAATTTCTTCTAAAAGATAGTTTGAATGAAAAAACTGCACTTGTAAGAAGAAATCACCTGGCAGGCACAAACTATTCATTTTAACTGAAAAAGATGTTGACATTATACAGTATCGACTAAAACAGTTTACAAAAGTCATTAAGGAAACAGCAAAAATATGAAATGTTATATGAAAGTTTCAGATAAGCTGCAAAGAAGATCTTGCATTTGCATCCGTATAAGGCATCGTTAGTTTAAGAATCACTTTGATTATAAATTACATGTAGCATATTGCAATTGATTTAATAAAAGTTTGAACAATAATAAAATATTTTATAAGACCTTTTTCACCGATGAAACTTGGTTTTATTTATCAGGATATGTAAGCACTCAAAACTATTCAACGTTAAATTTACGTTGTACCATTTTGATGAACTTGTTCATTTCGAGGTCAAGTTAAACGAACGCCGTTGGGATATTAACTACAAATTTTGCTGTTAAACATAACCCCTATTTATTTTATTATTTTACTTTATTACTATTACTAGTTTTGATATATTTATCATTTTCAAGTAGTTATAACTTTAAATAAATAATTAAAAAAAAAAATTCCGCATTAATAATTAATAGAACACATTTTTTTTAAACATTTGTGCGCGTCCCATCAATCTAAGGAATTCCTTATATTCTCTGCCATCAATTTGAAAAAAATAATAACAAACTAGTTTAGTCAACCGACGGATGGTACAACCATGCAGCGTTAAACCAAGATTAAAACTAACTGTCAGTTCAATTAACTGTGGAGTTAACTACATATGGTACAACTAAATATTTGGGTTACATTACGTATACCTTAAATGAACTGAAGAAGATTATAGAAATAAAATTAAAAAAGCAGAGTAGTTTCATCAAATAAAAGTATTTTTTATAAAAAAGTATTATTTAAATCTCTACACAATAAAAATACAGGGAGTTTATAAATGAATAGAATTATGTAATCACTTTAAATATGCCGCTTTTTTAAAATTGTTCACTATACTACTATGTTTTCATATGTTTGCTTGACAGCTGTCAAAGTTGATCTGTCAAAACAAATAGTTTAGTGAACAATTTAAAAAAAGCGGCACATTTAAAGTGATTACATAATCCCATTTATTTATAAACTCTCTGTATAACAATATAATACTTTTAATTGGAAAATAGAAGAGATGATTACGTTTGAAAAAATTAAAAAATGCACATGCAAGAGAAAGACATAAGATCTTATAATATACAGGGTGATTCTTAACCTATGCGCATAAACTCGAAGAATAGTTTACAATCAATATTATTGATAAATGTTAAAAAAATGTAGTAAAAGTTTTATAATAAGCAAGATAATGAATTATAAAGTTTCTGGAAAATTTAAATTTATTACTTGAAAAAAATTAGTATGTCATGCCAAAATTAAAATAATGCACGTTAAAAAATTTGAAAAGAAAACTAGGTAGCGCCTGTCAGTATGTAATAAACATGACCAATGCAGAATTTGTGGATATGATATTGGTGTATGGAAAAGTACTGCGTGCAAGAGAAACTGGGCAGTTGGAGGATACTGTCAATATTGCCGGAGAACGTCTTGACATCAGTACCCGAATAATTGCCGATCAAACTGGAGTATCGCAGTCAACTGTATAGCGCATATTAAAGCATGAATTACTGTATCCATACCATGTGCAGCGTGTACATGCCCTGTTATCAACAAATTTTCCTTTTAGAGCAGTATTTTGCAAATGGCTGTTGCGTCAGCATGGTGTGAACCTAAATTTTTCTACTAACATTTTAGTGACAGATGAGACAATTTTTACTCGTAGCGGTGTGCACAATTTTTACAGTACGCATTATTGGACAGTTGAAAATTCACTTTCAACACAGATTTTTGGTGAATGTAAAAGCTGGAATTGTAAACGGCCATGTTATTGGACCGTTTTTGTTGCCAATTTGTGTAACGGGCGCTGTTTATTTAATTTTTTTACAAGAGACCCTAATAGCACTACTGGAAGAAGTTCTAATTAATGTTAGACAGCGCACTTTGCAATAGATGTACGACAACATTTGAACAATGTGTTTCCGAAGAAGTGGATTGGTTGAGAAAGTCCAACTGCCTGGCCTCCTAGATCACCTGTCATAAATCTTTTAAACTTTTATGTTTGGGGGCATATAAAACATCTGGTATACGCTACCAAAATTCACAGTTGCGACATCGCATACTAGCTGCCGCTGATACAATTCGGCAATCACTGAGACTTCAACGACGTGCATGTAGCGCAACATGGCTTCGGCGGGCGCAGATGTGTTTAGAAAATAGAAGAAATAATTTTGAGCATTTGTTATGATTAGGGACCGGATTATATTTGCATATGCATTTCCATATTTCGACCATATTTAGGCTTTGTTGCATATTTTGTCCATATTCGGTTTTTATGCATATTTCACCAATTTTTAGATAAACAATATTAAAAAACATCATGTTTTAAGTTACTATATTATGCATATTGACATAAAAATATCCCAGAAATTGAGAATAAGTTATTTTTACTGCCAACTATTTAATTACATTCATTATTTTAAATTGAAAACAAATAAAAGGTTTTTTTTTATTTACTAGGATATATTTAAAAATTCTTAGAGATTTAAAAAAAAATATGTTGCCCTTTAAAAACTCAAGTTGCAATAGCAAGTTTACTAAAAATTAAAACATACATGTGTGTACCTGCCTTTATGGCACTCAAAAAACCATTCAAAATTGAGTTATTTAGTAGTTTGTTTTTTGACTACCACTCTGTATATATGAAGTATATTTTGACACAATCTACCTATTTAAAATTAAAAAAATTAAAAAATAGAATTTTTATATATATATATTTTTTTTAAGATTAAACTATATTTGTTTATATTTATGATGCATATAGTTGCATATTTTAGCATATTTTTGCTATTTTCATGAATAATTTGGGCTTTTTTATTGCATATTTGCATGCATATTTCAGTGTTTTTAAGGTGCATATAATCCGGTCTCTAGTTATGATATTAAGTGTGGTAATAATTTTGAATTTTTGTTATTTATTTATTATTTTGATAATTAGTTGATATATGCCCGTACTAATAGTCAGAGTGGATTCATAAATCCAAGATTTATTTTGCTATTCGTTGATTGGTTCTAAGCCAATTTTCGGATATTGTGACGGCAACTTTAGTTGCATTTTGCTAATGTATTCCTCGCTTAATTCTTGAATAGAGTTAAAAACTATGCAACCATTAATATTCAAATAATCTTGGGTGGTCCCAAGATTATTTGAATCTAGGATTATATTGACGGTTGCATAGTTTTCAACTCGTTCCGCACCGTCACAATATCCGTGAATTAGCTTAAAGCCAATCAACGACTATTGAAATAAATCTGGATTCATGAATCCAGGATCAATTTGAGATTTAATCTCTGACTATTAGTACGGTCATAAAAGTTTTACTACATTTTTATTATTTTAATTTTGGCATGGCACACCAATTTTTTTCAAGAAATAAATTTTAATTTTCCAGAAACTTTATAATTCATTATCTCGCATATTATAAAACTTTTACTACATTTTTTTAACATTTGTCAATAATATTGATTGAAAACTATAATTCCTCGAGTTTATGCGCATAGGTTAAAAATTACCCTGTATAAAAGTTAATGTATTTTATAAATTATTTATAACAAATGCTTCTTGTTTAAAACACATGTTTACTATTTGTTTTATGTTTTAACAATTGCTTACGCTGTTCTGCATTCATTTTTCTTACTTTCATTTTTATTGTTTTTTTTTTATTTATCCAATACATACAACATTTAAATTTTTTATTTTTTAGATATTTAAGTAAATAAAAATCACTTGTGGTGAGCTCTGGCAAATGTGGTGACAATAATCTTATATTTCATAATCAATTCTTTTTTAATTTAATAACCAAATAATGTATTGTCTCATTTGCCGTATGAGCAGTAGCTTTGTCTTCCTGAAAATAATCAGTCCACAATTTAATATTATCATGTACTTGTTGAAGAAATTCATTTAAAATTATAATGCGGTATTATTATTTAAATGTTTGTTACAACAGTTATATTGCAACTACTTCATAATTATGTGGATGTAATTGTTGAACTAACAATTCCTTTGCAACTTCTATATAAAACTAGATAGTTACTCATTTACTTTTGTGGATTTTGCTCTAGTCAATGCAACAATCTCTTCAGTTAAAAGAATAGCTTGCCAGGTGGTTTCTTCTTGCAGTTTTTTCCTTAAAACTGTTCAATAACTTGTAACTTGTGACAAACGTTTTATAAAAAGTATCAGAAATGCTTTATTAAATTGATTCAGGCACAACTAAAGAAAATATGACCATGTACCATGCTGCATCATACTCTTCTTGTCTAAACACCATTCTACATGTAAGTTAAAGTCACAGTCTGTTTAATTCACATATTGCATAACATCTATTTAAAATTTAGATAATAATCCACAGTTCTCATTTTATTATATTAAATTAATTTTCAAAGTATTTTTAATAAACATTAACCATATCTAAACAATAAAAACATTTATAACAAAATCTATCTTGTTAAATAATAGCTTGTTTGCAATGTATTGTTATGTGAAGAAATGCATCTAAAAGTATATTGTAATAAATTGTACATCAATTCACAATTTTGTACAATTACTATTATTATTATGTTAAATACTGATTAATATTTTTAATAATAATTAACCATACAAATACATAGATTTACTATTGTTCATAATGGTTATTTTGACAATTAAAAAATGGTAACATATTTTATTTAAGTTTATTTATTAATTAATATATTATAGGTATAATCACTAAAATCAAAATATTTTGTTTTGTTTTTTAATAAAGTTTTAAAATTATTTTATTTCGGGCGCATCTCCAGGACACATTTAAACCAACAATATTACACACAATATAGCCTTGTTTTGGCAATAAAGTAACCTACGTTTTTTTTTCTTTTTTGCTATAAACTGTTGACCTGGCTTGGTCAAACTCTTTGGTCTAATTTTGACTATTTTTTGTTTTTTAACGCTATCGGGTCTCAAGTATTAAAGAATTATTTTATTTTTTTAGAAACATGACAACAAACACAATGGTCGGACTACAATTGTTTAAATTTGATGCGTTCCACAAAACCGAATAAGTGTAGTGCAGAGGAACAATGTCAGTACCGGTCAAAAAAGTGCAATCAAGCAATTGTCAACTAACAACCGCAAGAATAATGACAAACTGGCTAGTAATTAAAATGTTCAAAATGTATTTTCTTCAGTGACGACCTAGCAACAAAAATTAAAATAGAAAAGGATGTTTTTATGATAAAAATCTAATTCAAATAACAAACAAAAATATAAATAGAACATAACATTTAAAAAAAAAACACATTCAGATTGCTAACAAAAGTGTAACAAGAAAGGTTAAGCAAAAAAGAAATATCTGTACACTAAAAAACAAGTGATGACAATAAAAAATTTGATGTTAGTATTAAAACTAACCCAACCCTGCTGTCTAATCTAAACGTCTTGAAAAGATTGTTGGAAAAATATACAAACAAAATAACAAAATATTAAAAACTTCTAGTGCAATAGTAAACTACAAAGCAAAAAATTTCAAAATCAACAACAAGTCGCCTGGCTAGCAAGAAGGTTCTGCACATAAAAGACTTGAACAAAGTGTCAACAAAAACAAAGCCAAAAAAGTATACTTTAGTTCTATCTTGGTAAAACTAAAGAAGATAAAGGTAAATACCTTGCGACTTGCATACGCGGGTATACAAAACGTCACAGTAATGATGGGCGAAAGAAACGCTATAAAATTAATCAAAAATGAGGTAGTCAAAATGCAATATGTTGAAGCAACAAACAAACCTAAAATGCTTCAGATGTTGAAGGTATAGGCACCTGCGGGAGCAATTCAAAGATTCCAACAAAGAATATCTATGCTTAAAGTGCAGCAAAAAATGGCACAAGGCAGCAGACTTTAAAAACAATGCTTACTGCGTTTATTGCAACAAAAAATAACATTAAATTAGTAGCTTAGTTATACAATTAACAAATAAAGACAAAAAGGGAAGGTACTTAAAAAAATCGCTATCAACAAAAATGCCTAAAATCAAAGTATGCAAATAAAACCGCTTAGAGGCCGGCATTTCCAAGACATAGCTTTAGCTATTGCCAAAAATATAACGGCGTCTATAATAAGCTCACTAAACCAAAACGCTGCAAGAAACCAAAAAAATTTTTTGACAAAGACTCTTATACTGCAATAAAAGTGACAAGTAGTAAAAAAACATAGTTTTGCGTCTATTGTCACGTCCGACCTTATCATTTACAATTGCTATTTATTATATAATAAACAAATACAAGATTTAAATTTTTTTATAGTTACATCGGAATACTAAAACAAATTAACAAAAAAAAGCAATAATAGTATTGGTGGTTTAATGCTTCCAATAAAGTATAAAAATGAGGGATAAAAGAAGACAATTTATTATGGAATCAATTATCATACATGATCTAGTAGTAGTCAATAAAGATAATAAACTATTTTTCTATCTCAGAGTTGACCATTTTCAATTGTTATTTATCAGGTAACAAAGAAATACAAAATCTTAAAAAAAGTTTGTAGTTAAAGGACTATATTACTATTTCAGATTAGCTCATTTTTGTCAACTTGCGCGGCAGCAATCAGGCAAGGCCTTTAGGCCAATCGTCTACCAAATTTAACCCCTATTTTAAGGGTTACTACCCCTTTTACTAAAAAAACGTTAAACTGTCAATAATCTTTTACTAACTTTGTCAATTTTCAACCAATCAATCTGAAATTTTTACACGAGCTAAAACGATCAATACTCTACATGATTTTTTCCGTGTCCAATTCGGCCTTTTCCACCAAATAGGGAAATCTTAAAAAAAAAAAAAATTAAAAGCTGTAACTTTTTTATTCGTGAAAATAAAAACGTCTACAAAACATGTTGAATTTTCAGAATCTATCGTCAAAAATCATTTTTATCCTTGCTCCTAAAAGCACGAGCGTAGAAATTAAATTAAATTTGTTTACCCTAATGTCAAATAATTTTCATTTCGTTATAAATATCGCTTTAAAAATGTTTCTCAAAGGTCTGAAAAACATGTTGAATTTTCAGAATCTACCCTCAACATTTATTTTTATCTCCACCCCTAAAAGCACGAGCGTAGATAGTAAATTTTATTTTTTTACCCTAATTTCAAATAGTTTTAATTTTTTGTTTAGAATATTTTTTTTGTATTTTCTTAACTTTTAACGTCTAAGATAATTTTTTTTTAAAACTACCTCTTCAAAAATACAACCCCTGTGATTTTTACAAGGGCTGTTTTTTACTAAAAACACGCATTTTAATTAATTGCTACCGGATGTTGTGAGTGAATATTTTTTGAGTTTCTTGACTTTCCTTACATCCTGCAATGCAATCACTTTAAAACTACTCTTAAACTTTTTCAAAAACTTACCCCAGGTACTTTCAAAATTTCCCATGTTTGAGGCCATTTTCCTTCTTTTTCTAAAAACGGCCAAAATGGGACATATAGATTTTCAAATTTCCCAACTATTAAACTACAATTTGAGACTAACCGCAAATTAAAAAAAAATCATTAGCGGCGTGAGAATTTTAGTCCCAAAAAACGTAGATTTGCAATAACAAGGGTAGTTTTAATGTTAGGAGAGTGAGATATAAATTAAATTATTTTTTTTAAGAAGTTATTTCTTATATCTGTCCTCCAGTTTTTTTGTCCAGTAGCGTCACAAAAATTTTTCGGTTTAAAGTCAAAAAATGTGTTTTTTCAAAAACCTCAAAGTCCACCGGCCATAAGTACTCGAAGAAGACGTTTGTCGCAAAAAATGTATTCTTTAAAATTGAAAGAATTTTTAATTCAAATTTGGACTGTTCTAACACATTTTTAATTATGGCCTTTGTTTTTTGACAGTGGCGTCCCAGAAACTGCAATTTTAAGCTGTTATGAAAAGTGAGCCACTGGTTAACCCACTCAAATGAAAGATACATCCTTTGTCAACAAATTTTTATTCTTATGATATTTAGATATTTAAACAATTAAACCAGTGGCGGTTTGTAAAAGGTCAAAAAATAGCAATTTTTGGCAAAAAGTAGTGTTACGCAAAAGCCTACCCCTCCTAAAGTTTTTGAGATAGGGATCTGCGCATAGTCTCAATCGATAGAACAGAAGTGCGTTTATAATTTGATGTAATAAAATTAATTTTTGTCCCCAACCTCTTTTATGAGATTTCAAAGTTGATCAATTTTTGTAAAAAAAAAAATTTGCCAGATTTTTAAATACCCGATTCGTGTTTCTGGTACCAAAATTAGTTAGACATATTTTTATCAAAATCGGCAAGGGTCAAAATTACACCCTTAATATACATACATATATAATACGCCAATAACTTTTGTGACAAATTTTCAACTTTTTACACTAAAAAATTCATAACTTGAGAACGATTGGTAGTAGAGATTTCGGGTAAGTTTTATTACTTTTAGAATAATGCAAAGTATTAGATTAAAAATATTTTTCAAAAAATGTTAACTTTTATTTTTAGGGTAAAAACCAAAATTGACAACATTGACGGTCATTTTTAAACGCTTCAATTTTTGTATTTTTGTTAGATAGGGTTTATCGAGAGCTTTCCAACGATGTATAGTGAGTTAGTCCTGCGGGTCATTTTATCCTTTTAAAAAAATATTTAATTTTTTTCAACAATTCTCACGACTAATATAACCAAAAATTGCTGAAAAAAATCAAATTTTTAAGTTTCATAAAAATGAACTAAAATGATGTCTAGCATCGCTACAATTTGTAAAAATGCATTACAAGACAAATTTTTATTAGTTTAAGGTTTGTGACCGAAAACATCCCAAAAAAAAAACAGGAAGACAATTTTTTTTGAATTTTTAAACACCAGATTTGTGTTTCTGATACCGAAATTAGTCAGAATTGAGGTTTTCATCAAAATCGGTTAGGGTAAAAAATACAACCCTAAATTGCCGATAAAAAATTTCAACAAATAATCAAGTTTTTATACTAAATTCATAACTTGCAAACGGTTGATAGTAGAAGCTTCGGACAAGTTTTATTATCTTTAAAATAGTTTATTGTAGTATATTTTAAAATCAAAACATTTTAAAGAAATTCTAACCATTGTTTTTGGTAAAAAAATTAAAATTGACATTATTGGCCGCTGTTTCTAAACCCTTTAATAATTTTTCATTTATATTTTTTATTTAGATACGGTTTATCAAAAGCTTTCCAACGATGTATAATAAGTTGGTTCTGGGGTCAGTTTGACCCGTTAAAAAATATAATAATTTAATAAAATATTTTTTAAGTTTGATAAAAATGAACTGAAATATAGTGATGTAAGACATCATGTCTTACATCACTATAACATGTCAAAATACTTTTAAATATTTTTTTTAATTATATTAAGATTTGCCACTCAAAATTTAAAAACATTCTTTAACACATTCCTTCCCCTCAATAAATTAGCACTGACGATAAAAGCAAAAAACACTATTCACAAGCGACTTCCCTCCAAACAAACTAGCTCCGCAGGGACAATTAAAAAACTACCCACATACGACCTCCCCCTGACAACTTGGCTTCGCAGGAATATGCAAAGAACACTATTTACATGCGACCTCCCCTCATCAAACTAGTCCCGCAGAGACAATCGAAAAACATTATCCACATGCATATACTCGCATAAGTCGCATACACTATCTAACGGAGAGGGATTTGCATCGCACCGCGAGGCCGGGGGGGGGGGGGCTGTGATGCTCGCTCAGCTACGCACACACGACCGTCGCAATTGTTTCAAACTAATCTTTAACTATTTTTTATTCCCAACAAACCTTTGGTATTCAACTTTGTATTGGAAAACTCTTGATACCATGTGACGTGGTAATTGTATGTGGTGTAGAGTGTGGCCTATATTATTGTAAATAGTGCTTGTAGTTAAGTGTTTAGTGCGCTTATGCGGAAACTCTCTTCAGCGCCACCTGGGCTTATGGAGTGAGAAGAGACGATTCAGAGAGTCAGTTTTTGAGAAAGCAAAGGAGCCGGAAACACGTGTGTGTTTTCCTCCTCTGCAACGAGCATATGTGTGTGTTCAACTTAAGAGCATACCGACCGCTACCTTGATTTGTAGCATTTTAATAAAAACGGCAACTTCCCCTTCATCGCTGCTTCTACACATAATTTGATAATCGATTTATTTTTTCACAACTACACTTAGAGAGGACTAAACTATGATATGTCGAAGTATTTTAGTCAAATAATAGTTCAGAAATAGCCGAAAAAACCCATAAAATATAGAAATAAATGCGTTTTTCTGTATTTTTGAATGCATTTTGTAGCTATTTGCAAATATAATTTCACAAAAAGGACTTTGACATATAGTAGTTTAATCCTTTCTAAATGTACTGGTAAAATAATAAATCGATTATCAAATTATTTGTTGAAGCAGCGATGAAGGGGAAGTTGCCGTTTTTGTTATAATACTATAAATCAAGGTAGCGGTCGGCATGGTCTTAATATAATCTCTCAATAAAGATTTGTAACGTGTTATTAAGTGTTTTATGTCTGGATAATTCCAGTGAAGCCCAATCCTCCCCTAAAGTAAAACCCACGACCCAGAGCCGGCAACCAATCCGTGGGTTAGTAGCCCCGATCCACGTGATAAATTGGAGAATCAACGTGGGCAAGTTAAAGCCATTGAAATTGCAAAAGCTAGGGCTAAGGACAGAGGGAAAACTACATACGTGGGAGAGAAAAAGTAAATTGCAGTCAAAGACGGGAGCACGGGAAATCCACCGTTGACAACGTATCCAAAGACAGGCAAAAAAAAATCCAGCCGCCGCAAGAACGCGGGTACATGGTGTTAAGCAGACGCAACAGCAAGGCCAGCCGCAGCAGCAGCTAAGTCAGCGGAAGCACTAAGCATCAACAACGGCAGCAGCAACGGCAGCAGCAGCAGTAAAGCAGATAAACGCACGGCATGATAAGTTCATGGAATATAAGGTTAGATCGAACATTTTTTATTGCATTATATCATTTTAATTTTATGTGTGTTATTAAAGACTTGTAATTTAATTAAATTTAATTAGGGTTAGTTATTATTTTCATTTATTAGTTCTTATTGTAGAATCAGAAATATCGTTTTACTTTTTTTTCATTTAAATAAAATTTATTTAATATTTGTACAATTCATACCATTTCTTTTGTTAAACTTTTTTGTTTCACATATAAATTTTTATTTTATTTTATTTTATTTTATTGATATATAAATTTTTTTGTTTATCCCTTTGCTTATCGTGTACGTAGTTACTTTGACTTATTTTTATTATTAACGATTTTACAATTTAATTTCAATTTTTGTTTGATCTATTGGGTAGAATTAATTATCTTCATCATGGACGTTTCTACGCTTAAGCATAGATGAGATTTTATATGAATTGTCGGTGCGGGGTATTGTAACCGCTAGGTTCTACACCATAAACCAATTGTGTCCTTTATTAAAAACGATGATAAACTTGAGGTATTTAATGTAACGGCACTTGATTGGAATAGGGAGTTGTCTATATGTAAACAAAAAATTGCTTATTGAATTGAATAACGCCTACGACGGGTGTCGGGAATCAAGTTCTTCCAAAACTAATGAAACCAAACTGGTTTATTTGTTAAGCCATATGGGGAGGGTGCCTGCAAAGATAGACGCGGCAACCGTTACAGTTCTATTAGGTTATCAGAAAAAGGTGGAGGAGTTAGAAGAGTTGGTTGAACAAAAATGTATTAATTTTACAAAACGAGGCAGAATTGCAATCTGCTAATAATAGTTTTAACAATATTCATACGCCACCTTCTACTTGTAACCTCGAACAACGGTCCTTAGGTCGAAAGCACATATCCGACTGGGGAATTAAATTTTCTGGCAATAAATCGGACATTAGGGTAGATGCATTTTTAGAGAGAATACAGGAACTTAAGGCTATTAATAAGGTAATCGAGGATGAGCTATTCATATAAGTACACAAAATATTAAGCGATCGGGCGTTAACTTGGTTTTGTGCATATAGGAACTCATTTTGCACATGGGCGGAGTTTGTCAAAAGGCTTTTCACAGAATACCAACCTAATGATTACATTTACGAATTACGTAGGGAAATTGATTTAAGACTTCAACAGGACGAAGAGTCGATTAGCGAATATTTTGCTAGTGTGCTCGCTCTTTACAACCTCAAGGTAATTGAGCCCAGCCATTTGCCATGGAGTTCTCCTATTGTCATGGTGAAGAAGAAATCAAGAGAATACAGATTTTGCATTGACTTTAAGAAAGTTAATAAAGTTACAAAACGCGACTCATATGTTTTGCCACAAGACCCAGCAATACTGGATCGATTACGAGCAGCAAAATACTTATCGTAACTCGATATTACGGCAGCTTATTGGCAAATTAATCTTGCACAATCTAGTAGGGAGATTACGGATTTTGCGGTACCAGGACGCGGTCTATATCAATTTACCAAAATGCCGTTTGGGTTACACATTAGTCTAAGTACTTTTCAACCTCTGATAGACCAGGTGTTAGGACCAGAACTCAAACCATACGTTTTTAAATACCTCGATGACATTATTATAATAACCAAAACTTTTAAAACTCATCTAGACATTTTAAGTGACGTATTTGAGCGGATACATGAAGCTGGTCTAATCCTAAATCGGGAAAAATGTCATTTTGCTAAACAAGAGTTGAGGTAACGGATTACTCGTAGATCCCGAAAAGGTTACAGCAATAGTTAACTTTCCTGTGCCCCGCACTCCTAAAGAGATAAGGCGTTTTATAGGATTAGTAAGGTGGTATCGCAGATTTATTGCAAATTTTTTAGTTTAGAACAGCAAACCTCATTTGACGTTCTTAAACAACAGCTCATCTCCGCACCAATTTTAGCCGTTCCAAACTTTGATCTGCCATTTGTATTAGAGTGCGATGAGTCAAAATTGGGTTTAAGTTGCATATTAAGTCAAGACTTTCCCAAAGGCAATCGCGTAATTGCGTTTGCAGGTCAAAGTACTACTGCGCATGAAAAAAATTATGGAGCTACGGAATTGGAGTGTTTGGCGGTACTGTTTGAAATTAAGAAATTTAAAGGTTACATTGAAGCCAGAGAGTTTATAGTAATAACGGACCACCATGCTTTAAAATCTTTGTGGGAGATGAAAGATTCTCCAGGCCGGTTGTGACGCTGGTTAATGATTTTACAACAATATAACTTTACTGTCAAGCATAGATCAGGTCCGAAGCACCAAGCTGCGGATGCATTATCTCAATCATTTTAAGTAGAGGGTCTGGCGGTTATATCAGTTCAAGATGACGATTTTGACCAGTGGTATCGACAAACGGTAGAAAGAATTATTGAAAACCTAGATGATTTTGTAACGTGGAAGGTGAGTGGAGGTAGATTGTTTAAGTTGGTACGGAAGACAAAGTGTTCTCTGGGCTTTGAAAATCCTTGGAAGACGGTTGTGCCAAATTCCTTTAGAAATAAAGTTTTAGCTGAGAATTACGATGTGGCTTTTGCAGGACATTTCGGGATAGCTAAGACCTACAAACGGGTAGCAGAACTATATTATTGGCTATGCATGTACGCAGATGTTAAAAGGTACTGCCACCGTTGTGTAGTATGTTTTGCTCATAAAGTCAAACAAGATAGACCGGGTGGTCTAATGGGGAAGCACAATATTGATCGTTCTTTCCAAGTTCTGTCAACCGATTTAATAGGACCATTTTCATTTGTAGTAAAAGAAACCAATTTATTTTAGTTGTTTGTGACTACTTCACTAAGAATTTGTTTTTATACGCTCTTTTGTGTTGCAGATTCTCCTCGAATAACGAGAATTAAAGAAGAAAACATCTTTATAGTATATGGTATTTCCAATGTATAATCTCTGATAATGGAAGACAATACATAAGTACCACCTTTAAAAATATGTGCTTTTTATAAGGTAAACATTTTGTATACGCCGATGTTCCATCCGCAAACAAATTCTACCGAGCGGTATAATAGGACCATAAAAACGATGGTAGCCTTCTTCATTAAGGATAAAAATAACCATAGGACATGGGATGATCATCTTTCAGAATTTGGTTTTGCCTTTAGAACCAGTATACATGATGTTACGAGATTTTCTCCGGCTTTTTTAATTTTCGGCAGGGATCTAATAAGATCAAGTGACCAATATCCACTATTAAATCAAAATGCACCGTTTAGCTTTTCTGATCGGCAAGAAATTGCCAAAAGATTGGATACACTCTCAGCCATCTTCAAAAAGGTTCAAAGTAATTTACAAAAAGCATCACAACTAAATGCCCGAAATTAAACTTGAGACGACGGCCGGTAGATTTTGATGTGAGACAATTGGTATGGAAAAAGAATCACTTTCTATCAGACGGAGGTGCGTATTTTAGTGCAAAGCTTGCGCCAAGGTTCGCTCTCTGTGTAGAGTGAGAAAGAAATTGTCCAGCACGACATACGTATTAGAGACTCCCAACGGTAAACTTATAGCGGGTACACATCATGTAAAAGATCTCAAGCGTGACCCTAGTTAGAGTAGAATAAGTAAGTAGTTAGGATAACTTAATAGTTTAGATTTTGACTAGATTAGTTTAGCGGTTAAGTTAGCAGAACTTATATTAGGCTATAAGTATTATAAGACTAGGTTAATTTAGCAATTAAGTATAAGGTATATATTAAATTTAGGTAACATTAGATTAATTTTGGTAAACTTAGTAATTAGCTTAGCAAAAAAAACCTGTTTTTTTTTGTGTGGGTATAGAGGAACGTTGTGACGTGGTAATTGTATGTGGTGTAGAGTGTGACCTATATTATTGTAAATAGTGCTTGTAGTTAAGTGTTATGCAGAAACACTCTTCAGCGCCACATGGACTTATGGAGTGAAAAGGGACAACTCAGAGAGTCAGTTTTTGAAAAAGCAAAGAAGCCGGAAACACGTGTGTGTTTTCCTCCTCCGCAACGAGCACGTGTGTGCTCATCCTATTATTTCAAACTAATCTTTAACTTTTTTTTATTCCCAACAAATCTTTGGTAGTCAACTTTGTATTGGAAAACTCTTGAGAGAAAACCTGAATACCGTCTCAACTATTGATACCATTACCAATTGGACACGACTTTTGGTATATATTACCCTTACCCCAACCCCTTTACTGTTGCAACTATTTCAAACTAATCTTTAACTTTTTTTTATTTCCAACAAACTTTTGGTATTCGACCCTGTAATGGAAAACACTTGACAGAAAACCTGAATGTTGTCTCAACTATTGATACTATTATCAACTGTACACGACTTTTGGTATATATGACTCCTACCTCAACCCTTTTACCTTCGCAACTATTTTAAACTAATCTTTTTTATTTTATTCTCAACAAATCTTCGGTATCCGATACAGGATGTATAGAAAAACTTTTGAGAGAAAACCTGAATACCGTCTTCAACTATTGATATCATTATCAACTGGACACGACTTTTGATGTTTATCATTCTATATAACAACCTCTGTACTGTCCCAACTATTTCAATGTAACTTTCAATTTATTTTAATCCCAACAAACTTTTGGCATTCGACCTTGTATTGACAAACACTTGACAGAAAATCTACAAACTGTCAACTATTGCGCATCCAACAAAACAAGGGCTTGTTTGATTCGATAAATTTTATGTACCAACTCAAAATACTTATGTACACATCAATATTTTTGGTTTTGATATAGGACCCTACATTGTCCCAACAATATTAAAAAATACAAATCATTTTTTACAGTTTAAGATACCCTTTATTACACAAGCATCAAGGTTACATCATGTAAAAAGTATTGCCACTTTTACTTTTTTTTGTTACCTTTACACAATTACACCTTACCAATTACAATTACATAACCATAAATCGCATACTAGTTAAATTGGAATACTAATTCAAATTAACAAAGAAAATGCAGTAGTAGTATTGGTGGTTTAATGTTCCCAATAAAGTATAAAAATGACGGATAAAAGAAAACAATTTATTATAGAATCAATTATCAAAATTAACCTAGTCAATAAAAATAATAAACCAGAGTTAACCATTTTCAGTAAAAAATCAGTGATCAAAAATCTTTAAGCAACCACAATTAGATCATTTTTAAGGTTAGTAAAGAAATTGTATTACCGCGTCAAAGATAACGTATTTCTCTAGCAAAAAACTGCAATAAACTAACCATTCTAAAGACCATCCGTCTACCAGTATAACGACAAAACTGATGCATTCTTAAAAAAATTTACCAGTAAGAAAAAAACCTACACACAAACACAAAACAAACCAAAAAAAAATTATTGGAATGATACTAAAACTTTAAGAAAAGAATTAAAAAAAACCAAACGTGACCGCTGGAAATCACTCTGTGATAGCATAGACCAACATAAAATAAATATGTAATAACTTAAAATTTTAGTTTACGTGTAGAAAATGGAATATTAAAAAATAACTAGGCACCTGGCTTTATACTTCCAGATGTTTTCAAAAAGATTGCAATAAATTAACCGCTATACGCAAACAGCTCCTTCTCCTTAACAAAAGAAACAAACTTCTAAATAACCATTAGAACAAATGTAAATTAATACATGACACAAGTGATTAAATATTAATCTTGAAAAACGAAATAATACAAAGACGAAAACAAGTTACTTAGAAAATAAAAGTAACTTGCACATTACAGTTAGTACTACTAATACTGCAACATTGAAAAAATAAAATTGAAAAATGTGGTTAAAATTAAAAAAAAAAAAAAACGAACATACGAACGAACATGTTTTACCTGTTCTAGTGTTGCATAGTCTAGATATTAATTGATTTCCAAATCATTTTTCCTTTTATCTATAATTTATTTTCAAAATACTTTTTTTTGTTTAATTTTAATTTTATTATTATTATTATTATTATTTTTTTTTTTTTTTTTTTTATTTTAACCACATTTTTCAATTTTATTTTTTCAATGTTGCAGTATTAGTAGTACTAACTGTAATGTGCAAGTTACTTTTATTTTCTAAGTAACTTGTTTTCGTCTTTGTAAGACGCGTATGCACAAGCCCAACAATTATTTCGTTTTTCAAGATTAATATTTAATCACTTGTGTCATGTATTAATGGACATTTGTTCTAATGTTTACATGTAATTATCGCTAGGTAATTAGTCCGAAAAATGTGAGATTTCTTAATCCTTCATTCTCAGAAGTCATTAATCCTTCAGATAGTATAAATAGTTCACCCTCTTTTTTATAAATTTAGTTTAAACGTTGCTACGAGACCGAGTTGACTAAGTAAGTTAATTTATCTAATTTAGAATTATGTTTAAGTCTAAAGTAAAGCCATACTGATGAGAAATAAATTTCGAAACGCGTATATGGATGATTTTAGACCATTTTAATATTTACATTTTGTAATTTCAAGACTGTTCGACATTGTTGCAGGTTACATTTAGTAAACTTGAGACACTGTGTGTACATTTATACGAACATGTTTTAACTGTTCTAGTGTTGCATAGTCTAGATATTAATTGATTTCCAATTCATTTTTCCCTTTATCTATAATTTATTTTCAAAATAGTTCTTTTTTGTTTAATATTAATTTTATTATTATTATTATTATTTTTTTTTTTTTTATTTTTTATTTTAAATTTTAACCACATTTTTCAATTTTATTTTTTCAATGTTGCAGTATTAGTAGTACTAACTGTAATGTGCAAGTTACTTTTATTTTCTAAGTAACTTGTTTTCGTCTTTGTAAGACGCGTATGCACAAGCCCAACGATTATTTCGTTTTTTAAGATTAATTTCTAAATAACCCTTTAGTGTACCGGCCGGTTTATCCATTGTACGTGAACGGCAAACTGTATGAGCAGCTAACCCTACATAGGCTAAACATTACGCAAAAATGCCAATATGACAAATAATTTCTATATTTATTTTGCGGATGAGTAGTAATGCATGATGATAATTTGTAATTAGCAAAATAAACCTCACATTACAATTAAATATTGAAAGACGATAGAAAAATTACCAAAATAAACTAATTGAAGCCACGTGTATTCCATCTTTTACAATAACATTTTTGAAGAAATAAAAAAAAATTATATGCATTACTACTCATCCGCAATGCTGAAAAAGACAGTAGATATTCTGTCAAAACGTACAAGATAAAATAAATAAAGAAATTATTTGTCCTATTGGCGTTTTTGTAATAAACAAACTAAACCTCACATTACCAAAATTATGATGTTTAGAAAAGGGGGTAGATAAAAGTAAAAAACTGGAAATAAATTAGGCAAAATATTACAAAAAAATCTTTTTAAAATATTTAAGATATTTTTTTTGAACGAACAACTACGAAAGCAAGCACATTAAAAAGATGGTATGGTATGAAATAAATGAAAAAAAAAATTAGTGTATGAGAAACTATCAAACGTAAGCCTTTTAGGCTTATGTTTTATAGTTTAGTTAGGAGTATGATATTGTATAGGTTAGAAATATGAGGATGGATGTAACAAGACAAATAAGATGCAAGATATGTTTAAATAAAGAAACTTCAGCATATATTGTGCTAGACGAAGTCAAAAGTTAAGAGTAAAACAGAAAAAAAAAGCAATGAAATATAAAGAAAAAATAAGACAGAGACACAAATGTCAAAACTTACAAGAATGCATACAAAAGAAAATGAAAGCAAAAAATGAAAAGCTAGGAAGATTAAAGAAAATTATTACATCAGAAATAATTATGTTAGCCAAGAAATTAAAAGAATGCAAAAAACTAAGAAAAAGACATGGCACAAAATTATGAAAAGAAATAGAGATATTCAAAAGAAAGAAAGAAACATGTTATAGAAAATGAACGTCCAATGTACCTAGAAAGCAATAAATATAGTAAAGATAATAAAAATATGATTGCAAGATTTAGATGTGGTAATAAAAAGCAAGTGACAAGATTTTGGATGGAAGAAGATTTAATAATGTGCAGAATGTGTGAAGAGACTAAGGAAACTATGGAATATAAGTTAAAAAAGTGTAACAAAATTAGAAAAGATCATATGGGAAAAAATGAAATATTAAAAAAAAAATAGAATGGACGAGAGCGGTTAAAAACAGATAAAAAAAAACTAATTGTGTTAATTTTATAAAAATTATGATTTGTTGTTTTGGAAAGTTATAAATAAATTTGTAAATGTAATTTTCAAGCCCAAAAAGCAAGAAATAAAAATATTATTATAAATATAAAGCTAAAGTGATAGAATGTGGCAAACCAAAAATGGTAAAAATTTAATGTTAAATGAAAGACAAAACAATAAAAAAAGTGACATATTATTGTTATTTTAAAAGTATAGTTATAAAAGATAACAAAAGTAAAATTGGTTTGGTGTAAAATAGCTTAAGGTAAAAAAACATTTACAAAAAAATATATATTTGCTACAGAAAAATGATTTTGTAGAAATAAACAATTACAAAAAATATGAAAACATATTTGATAAGCAAACTTCTTAAATCATAAACAACATAATTGTTTTAACTATAATTTCAAGAAAGGTAATTTAAACCAAAAACCTAAGAAAATAACACATCACATTAAAGTTTTTAAAATAAATAAACTATTATTTTACCTAATATCACAGGTGTCAAAATTAAAAAGTAAACTTAAAACTTATATTACAACTGACACCAAAGTCGTAAAAAACGTTGGTGTCAAAGCCTCAAA
Source organism: Tachinus rufipes (assembly GCA_963932245.1). Classification (NCBI taxonomy): domain Eukaryota; kingdom Metazoa; phylum Arthropoda; class Insecta; order Coleoptera; family Staphylinidae; genus Tachinus; species Tachinus rufipes. The sequence continues at coordinate 45,388,644 of OZ010745.1, read as the reverse complement.
ATAAACCTAATCTAATACCACAAATAACAACAATATTGTAATCAACTTTGTTGTCAGTACCTAAACGTAAATCTAAAAATCACAGATGACAGACTTTAAAAGTAAACTTAACTTAACATTATACAGATAACACTAAAGTTATTAATACACTTTGGTGTCAAAATTTAAAACACAACAAAGAAGAGTAGCACTCAGTATCTCCAGCATGTCTTAAGCCCTAACTAGATCTCAAACTAAGCCTTAAGCTGAAAGCCGAGCTTATTTTATTGCACCAAAGCAAAATCGTAGTTTATTCGCGCTAAGCAGAGCTCAAATAAAAGATTTTGTTATTGAAAGCAAAAACTCTGAAACATAACCTTAATGACTGTCATCAAACTGTCATTAATAGTATTTTATTAAGAAATAAACAATTGTTTACTACTATTACTACTAATTTTGTTTGTGAACTGTAATGTATATTAAATTTTATTTTGAAATTTAATGAGTTATATGTAGTACAATTGTTTTTGTTATGCAAATTGAGTTATTTTTATTCACTTCTTAAACATAATATTAATTAATAACACGTGCAGTGTTGCCCAAGCCAGAGTCAAAGTAAGTAAATAACACACACATACTTCGCATAACAAAGACGGATGCACACGACGCTTGTTTGGCGAATTAGAAAGCAGCATTGCAAGTTTTGGCAACATTGCCAAATTTATGCGGATCCTAGCTAAGGTGCTTTTCCGAAATGCATCCCATGTCGCAAACTCGACATGGGCTTGAGTTTGAGCTGAGCTTGGTCAAGCTACGTTTTAAGTGACTTCAAACTACGCAAATACACTGACTAATTAATAATAAATAAATTAACACAAAAATCAGTAAAAAATAACAAAAAAAGGTTACATTTTTTTTAAACTTAAGTTTAAGTAATGTAGAATTTAAGGTAAAGCACATTAGATTCTTCTTTACTTAACAGAATTGATGTGATTGTCAAAGAGCTTAAACCAAAGATAAGTTCAACATTTTCCAAAACGTGTTTTACCATCAAAAGATTGTAACAAGTTTGTCATGTAGATTTCTTGTTGTTAGAATATCTTATGCACAAAAAACAAAAGGAAACTTGTTTTTTAAGTTACTGACAACTTTCATTCCATCACGGCAAGCTTAACATTCTTTAATTAGCTGTAAGTTGACATGTCACATTAAAACAATGTTCTGTGTAACGCATTTAATTCAGCAGTAAACACAAAGCTTTTTTAGAAAAAGACTATAAATGGACTGTATTGCCAATGACAAAAGCACCTTTCACTTCTGTTCTTGAACCATCCGTGTTCAACCGCTGTTTAAACATTTTGCAACAATTTTTTGTTTACTCTGAGAAACTAGATTTATTTTTATTTTTTTAAACTTGTTATTAATACGTTTATTTCTTGCCTCTCAGCCTTGAAAATTACATTTACAAATACATTTTCAACTTCCCAAAATTATAAAACCTAATCTTTATAAAATTAATACAACTAAAAGTATTTTCTTCTCTGTTCATCTACTTTTTTTCTTCGTTTTTTAATTGCCCTCATCCATTCTATCCCTCTTCCGTCTTCTTTCAATATCTCATTTTTTTCTATCTGTTCTTCTCTCATTTCGTTACACTCTTTCAACATATGTTCCATAGTTTCTTTAGTCTCTTCGCACATTCTGCATACTTTTAAATCTTCTTCCATCCAAAATTTTGTCACTCGCTCTTCATTACCACATTTGAATCTTGCAATCATCTTTTTATCATTTGTACTATATCTATTGCTCTCTAGGTACATTGGCAGTTTGCTTTCTATAATATGTTCATAATTTGCGTTGTACCTAGACTCTTTCACTCGTATTCTCCTTTCTTGCCTTTGTATATCTCTATCTCTTTCCATAATTTCGTACCATGTCTCCCTCCCAGATTCTCTCATTTTTTCAATTTCTTGGCTAGCATACCCATTCCTAATGTAATAATTTTCCCTAATCTCTTCTATCTTTCCATTTCTTGCTTTCATTTTCTCTTTCATGCATTTTTGTAAGATTTTACATTTGTGTCTCTGTCTCATTCTTTCTTCATACTTTATTGCTCTTTTTCCTGCTTCTACTCTTAACTTATCTTTTTTGACTTCCTCTAGCACAATATATGCTGGAATTTTCCTATTTAAACCTAGCACCCATCTCCTATATTTCACATGTATTGCTTCTATTTTTTCTTGTTCCTTCCATCCCTATATTTCTGACCCATACAATATCATACTCCTAACTAATCTATCAAACATATGTCCTTTTATTCTCATATATGCAAATTTTCTTTCACTTATCCCCCAAACTTGTCCCACTGCTTTCTTTGCTATTCAAGCCATCTCTTTAATATGTTCGCTCTCAGTGTTGTTTGTGCAAAAAATATATCCCAAATATTTAAAAGATTTTACTTCCGTAATACCTTGCCATTTCATTTCCAGTCCTCAACTTTTTTTCTCCTACCCCCCTTTCTGAACACCATAATTTTTGTTTTATCTACATTAACTTCTAAACTTTTTTTTCTAAAATATTTTTCTAAACTTTTAATCATTTCTTTCATTTCCTTCGCTTCTTTTGCTATAATTACCATATCGTCTGCATATGCTAGCGACCACACTTTTTCTCTGCCGACTACTACCCCTCCTGCTTGAGCTAACCTCATTTTTTTTTCTACATCTGATATGTAGGTTGCAAACAAAGTGGAACTCAATGGACATCCCTGTCTTACTCCTTTTGTTGTCCAAAATCTTTCACTCATTTTTCCGTTCACCCACACTCTGCTTGCTGTCTCCTCATACACTTCTTTCATTCTATTTACCAGGTGCTCGCTAATTTCTTTCTCTCTTATACACTTTCACAGTTTCTCTCTATCCACACTATCAAATGCCGCCTTTAGATCCAGGAATAACGCATATGCTTTTCCCCCTTTTTCTGCATATTCTTTTTCCACAATATGGTGTAAAATATATACGTTATCCATGGTACCTCTTCCCTTCCTGAAGCCGGCCTGCCCGTCTGGAATTATCTCTTTCATACCCAGTTCCTCATTCAACTTTTCTTCCAATATCATTGCGTAGATCTTGTATGCCGTATTCAGTAGTGTAATGCCCCTGTAGTTATTTATTAGCTTTTTTGTTCCACTTTTGTGTATAGGGCATATAAGACCAACTCTCCCTTGATTTGGAAACCCTTCTCCCTTCCATACTCTATTTATTAACTCACTCAATCTCTCAATCAGCTCTTCCGTACCATACAACCACGCTTCATTCTGTATCCCATCCATACCTGGCACTTTTCCTTTCTTTAATTTTTTTATTTTTTCCCATATTGCTTCTTTTGAAATTTCTTCCGCTTGTAGGATTGGCTCTTGTCTGTATAGTTTTTCTTCTTTTTCCTTTTGTCTTCCAAACAAACTCGAAAAGTGTTCTTTCTACGCTTCCATTGGTATTTCCTCAATATCTCCCTGTTTTTTTCTTAGTTCTTTGTTTATGTATTTCCATGCTTCTGCTTCTGACTATATTTTTTTTAATTTCTATTTCTTCTTTTTTATAAATTCGCTTTTAGCTTTTTTACACTGGTTTTTGTATGCCTTCTGATCGTTTAGATATTCTTCTTTTGTTTCTCCAGTGCCTTAACATCTTTATAGCTTCTAGTTTTTTCATAGTACATTCGCTGTTCCACTATTTGCTCTTTTTTATTTTTTCTTCTTTTCTTCTACATGTTTTCTTTACTACCGCTTTCCTGATTGTTTTCTCTAAATCCCTCATTATCTCTTCGACATTGCTTCTGTTTTTTCTAATTTCTCTCAGATTTTGTTTGTACATTATAACACTTTCTTCCGTCCATATTATCCTCTCTTCACTTTTCTTTTCATTTTCCTGTCTCCTGAGAGTTTCTCCATATAAGCTGAGTTCTAAAGGCTGGTGGTCTGATTCAACTCTTATTCCTACTTAAAAATTGTCAATCTCTTCCCACGCCTCCTCATTTACAACTACCTAGTCTATTACCGATTGTTCGTTTGTCCCTATATAAGTAAATTCTCTCTCTTCATCTCCAGTGAAGTTTCCATTTAAAATGTTCTAACCCCTCTCTTCTATCATTTCCTTTCTTTCTCTATTTTTTGTGGTATCCTTTGATTCTCTGTTTTTTGTGTCATCTTGTTTGATTTTTTCTCCCATCTTTCCAATTCTTGCGTTGAAGTCCCCTCCTATAATCAATTTTCTTCTTTCAGTGTACTGGTATTAGAGTTTCTAACTTTTGTTTAGTGCTTTTCATGTCTCTGCTATATACTGTTATTGCTTTATATTTTTCTCCTCCTCTCAAAAAGTTTTGTTCTTGTATACCGTCATTTTCAATAACCTCATCTTTTTCTTCACTTATTTCTTTTTTTATTCTGGTAATTATGCCTCTTTTAGCTCTTGCTTTTTTTATCTTTGATAGCTGGTTGGCATTTCCAGATGTATTCAGCTGGCATGTTGAGTTTTAACTTTTCCCATTTCTTGTCATCTATCCACGTCTCTACCATTCCAATTATGTCAAAGGTTTTTATGTACTCCCAGAACTCGTGATCTTTGTTGTCGATCCCAGCTACGTTCCAAAACAAAATTCTGCTTGTCAGTTTTTTTTCACTATCTTTGTTTTTTACTATTTTTTGTTTTTTTCTTTCTTGTGTAACTAAGTCTTGTCCTTTGTCCTTGCATGCGTTGTCTACTTTTTTTGTGTTTATGCTATTAATTACTTTTTTGCTTTGCGTTCGCTCTCTTTTAAAACTCCTTGATCCTCCTAGATCACTCCAGTTGTATACCTCTCCATCTATTTTCAATTTTCTGTACCGTACCCATACTTTTCTTCCCTTTGTTTTTTTGTCTTTCGCCATATCTCTTAATTCCTTCTGAACTTTTTTTTCTTCTAATGTCAAGTCATTTTCCATGTATTTGTTTGTGCCCATCAGTTTGTTTTTGTTTCTCATAATATCCTGTTTTTGTACCCATAACTCTGTTTCTGCTATAATTGTTTGTTTTTTTTCATTTTCCACTGAATATGCGGAAATTATTTTAGTCTCAATTTTTAAGTTTTTTTGTATCATTTCTTCTATAGTTTCTTTTTCTTTTCCTATCTGTACCTCTATTCCACTTATTACAAACTTGTTTCTTCTTTCTTCTTTTTCTTTTTGTTCTAGCTTGTCTTCAATTGCTCTTATTTTGCTTTTTAGTTCTTTTTTCTCTACTTCCCATTTTTTTCTCTTTTTATCATCTCCTCCTTCATATTTTTCATTTCCATTTTTATTTCTTCTGTGTTTATTTTTCATTTCCGCTATCATCTGTTTCATCATTTCTTTAATTTCCTCCATTCCTTTATCTTCTCCTGAACAACGTTTTTCTGGATCGTTTCTTGTCACCTCTGCACTTCTTTGCTCTGGTGATCTGAGTACTGTCTTGCTTCTTTGAAATATTTCTGGTTTATCAGCACTATCTCTATTTCTTTTTCCTTCTCTATCCATTTAATTTTGTTGTTTTAAATTATTTAATTAAATTAATCAATTAAGTTAAATAATAAAATAAAATAATTATATTAATTTATTAAATCAAATAATTAAATTATAAATTGGCGAATATCACAAAATTTTAAATTTAAAACACAAAAAAAGTGTGATGGGTTTTCGGGACCGAACCTACGGCTCGACTTGCCTAATAAGACGGGCTTACGCACACTGCCCACCTGCCCACTACACCACGGAGTACTGTTTATATTAAGTCTTATGTTTGTATCTTATCTACTATAGTTCATTTATTGTTATCCTCGTGTTGGTCGTGTTAGGTTAATGTTTGTTTGTGCACTTTAATGTTTGCTACTACACTTTTTCCGCGACTAAACTGCAACTTTCACACACACACACCACACTGTTTCCACCTGTTTCAACTACAACTTTTCTATTAATAACATCTGTTTTCACCCGTAAATTAAGTATATATTATCCACTGTTTCTATCTCTCTCTCTCAGTTTAAACTTGTTAAAACTGACCTCAAATGCAGCTCCTGTGCTTCGATACCGGCTTAGTGATTGAAAGCCTAAATTTGTACTTAAGTTTTTGCATTTTGTTGTGACTGTCCTATCAAAAAAAACTAAAAAAAACGATTGTTTTTACGCACTTGATTCTGAATGTTTAGTTTTGTAGTTGAGAAACAAAAACATTGTTTTATTCACCTTACTTATCATTATCTATAGTTGACGTGCTATGTCGGGTATAGAATTTCCAATCATAAAGATCACCAAATCGTCTACGTACATTATTGTTATTAATTGTAAAGATGACACTGATTGCCGACAGTTGAAAAACACTATTTTTTTAACATAATATTTTTGAAAGATTTCAACCTTATATTATATTTGCAATGATTTATCATTAAAAAAAGTTCATGTTATATTGTAAAGAAAACACCTGTTATTATGTTAACCTAATTAATTATATTATTTTATGAAACTGATACTGTGCGTGACTTATCTTAAATTGTTGTGCTTTGAAAATCTCGCATACCATAATGCATCCGCAACACGCTCACAATAGAAATACTACACGTAGTTTTATTGAGATAATCAATTATCTCCTAGTATATAAGAAATTGTATTACCATATGTTAGTCAGTTTTAATTAAGTTCTAATAAAGTCGTCAATGTAATTTAAAGAATCGTTTTATTTTGCTTGCTATTATGATAAAATTGGTAAAATATTAACTAGTTACGGTATAAAAATCTATCATTTCTTCATTGTTAAATGTTAAAGTTAAAACTGCTACAAAAAAAAAATATTTGTGAAGTGAAATAATCAAAAATTGTGAAAAGTGAATAAAAATCTTCACTGTGTAATTAAATGCATTAAAATTACAAAAACCCAGAGACGGCAACAGAACCTAGAACCACTCAAGCGGCATTCTTGCGAAGCGAGACCGGCATCAAAATCTGCCAGACCCGTGAAGCAGCGAGAGGAGAAATTCTACACCGAGAGCGGAGCATCAAAATCTCGGAATGGGACACTTCGGCGCCGCCGATTCGGCGCGGCCAATTCGGCGCGGCCGATTCGGCGCGAGGACACCTCGGCGCTGGCCATTTCGGCGCCGGCCGTTTCGGCGCCAGAACTTTTCAAATAAAATAAAAGTATATATACACATTATAATAAAAATTGATTTGTTTTGTGAAACATAACAAATAATGTATGATAAATAAAATATAAAATACATATAAATTACATATAAATTACATAACATATCAAACAAAAATTATACATAAAAATCATAATATATGTACGTACATATTTAAATTGTCAAATATACAATATATATTATAATAAATAAACATAACTTTGACCCGCAAATAATTTAAAGGTAATTAATTATCACTTTTTAATGATAGGTAATAACCTGAAAAATATAAAGGATAGTAGTCTATTAAAATAAATAACTAAAAGAATTAAAAATATGAAATAGTAAAAAATACCAAATAAATTTTTATGATTATAATATATTTGTATATACTATGTTTAATTTGAAAAGTTATGGCGCCGAAACGGCCGGCGCCGAATCGGCCAGCGCCCAAACGGCCGGCGCCGAATCGGCTGCGCCGAAATGGCGGCGCCGAAGTGTCCTAGACCCTCAAAATCTACCCTGGCACTCAACAAAATATCAACATCCCGAGCAGCACATCATTCAACACCAACAAAATACCTAGACTTTTATAAGGATTAGTGCAATGCAAAAAGAAATTATAATGTAAGTTTCAGTAAAAAAAATTTGTCACGAAATCGCAGTTCTCATCCAAATTTATTAAATTCAGATAATCAAAATAATCTAAGTAAAAATAATCAAAATAACGAATTAGAAAATTCAGTTTTATTAGAACAAAATATTGAAAATCAAGTAATTCAAACAAATACAATAAATATGGCTGGAACAATAACACCTGTAGAAATAAGTATTATTATTCCTAAATTTACTGGCGATTATCGAGAATTGCAACTCTTTCAAGATATTTCTACTAATTTTTTTTTAAAGATTTGAAAATGAACTAAAGATTAGCAGAGAGTTATTATTAGATGTAATAAAAAGTCGCTTAAAAGGCAATCCAATACGTATAATTGCTAGTCAGAGAATCAATAATAAAGATGAACTGTTCTAAGTTTTAACTGAAATGTCATAAATTATGTTTCAAAATCTTCTAACAATAGTTATAACGAATGATTTAAGCAAATTGAAATCTAATAATGACAATAAAATAATTCATAATGCAAACAAATTATACCAATGAAAAACTCAAAATCAAGTTTAATACAATGACTATTTAAGCTTTTTTGAAATCAGTTATGATAGTCAATCTTTTAAATAAAACAATAACAACCTTAGATAAAGCTGTAGCTTTTGCCAAACATCATTTAGAATGGTTAACACAATCTGAAAAATTTACACAAATTACAAAAAAAAACCAAATACTTCAAATTCTAAATTTGATTAGAATAAATAAACTCTTTAAATAGGACAATATATCAATCGCGGCTTATCGACTTTATTATTTTAACCAGTCGCAAATGCGACAAACCTTTTAATATTCAACCACAAATGCCAATTCTAAAAACAGTTTTCCACCAATAATCCAGTAATTTCACAAAATTATCAGCCAATACCTATAGAAGTAGATTTCACTTTCAGGACTAAGTTACCCCAAAGACCAAATTTACCAATCTCAAAACCTTTAATGAGATTTTCTAATGAAAGACGAGTTTTTCATTAAAAAATTGGATGATTTACAAAACAATAATAATTATAATAATAACAACAATGACGTTCAAGTTTTTGAATTTAAACCTGAAACAAATAATCTCACGCTGATTTTTAAACAATTCTAGAAAAAAAAATTGAAATTTTTTATCAACAGCCTCACCAACCAAACAAAATTAATAAAAATATAGAAAATTTGTATATTCAAGATTTTGATTTAGAATATTTTGACAAAAACCCAAAATACAATTATTTTAACAATTTATCTACTGAAAGTTTTGAATACAAAAAACATTTTGAAATTGACACATTTGAATCAACAAAAGAAACCGGTTATCATTTATAATTATTCTTGAATTTAATAATTTCAAATTGCAAGCAAAAGCCTGATCGATCCCGTATTAACAAACTATTATTTTATTGATTATTTAATTTATTACCTTTTTAGAATAATTACCATGCATAACACTACTTGTCACCAATACAAAGCTATTACTCCTTCACTAGAAACTTTTAAAAGTAATACTAAAGATTTTCGTTGAAATCTTGCTAAATTTTTAAATAAATTTTATGGATTAATAAGATCTAATATGTTATTAAAATTAAATGCACAAATAGATTATAATAAATAATGTATTACATCTCCCAAATACTTCTATCCCATTCTATTTTGAAGATCCAATTGAAAAAGTAAATAATATTGAATTATACAAAATAAGTAAAATTTTAAACAACAATGTTTGTAAAAAATTACAATGTGATCACCTACATTTAGAAGATCAGAGAAAACTCAGGCAACTTGTTTATGACTACAAAGACATTCTCTATGACGAGAATATAACATTAACTTTTACATCTAAGATCCAACATGCTATAAAGTTGGAAGATAATGAACCAATTTTAACCAAACCGTATTGAAAATTACCTAAACAGCATGAAAAAAATTAAAATCAGATTTAAAAAAAGCTAGAGCTAAACATTATTTAACACAGTGAGAGTCCATATGCATTCCCAGTGTTGTTAGTACCTAAAAAGTTAGATTATAGTGGAATACTCAAATTCCGGGTGGTTATAGATTACAAAGACAAATTTCCAATTGCATATATATATCTGACATTTTAGACAAATTAGGTAGAGCTCAATAATTTAGTACCCTTGATTTGGCTAGTAGATACTACCAGATAGAAATTCAACAGGAAAGGAAGATCAGTATAAAACGGCGTTTTGTACAGAGAATGGCCATTATGAATTTCAACAAATGCCATTCGGTCTAAAAACGCACCCAGTACGTTTCAAAGATGCATGAATCACATTTTAGCAAATTTATTAACAGACACTTGCCTTATTTATTTTGATGACATCGTTATTTACTGAGCGTCAAGTCAAGAACATTTTGAAAAATAAAAAAAAGTATTTGAAATATTATGTAAAGCTAATTTTAAAATAAGTTTAGATAAATGTGTACTGTTGCGACCATATGCCACAACGCATTATTTTATTTTATTACAGTTTAGCATAATTATGTTATAAACTCATTAGATGTAAGATCATATTATTTTCAGATAATATTAATCCTTGGAATAACCAACTTTTTAATCTTCATTTTCGGTATCATATTAAATAAATGTATTTTATTTTTATGATAGGTAATTAGAGTTTTGTAACTACCCTAATGCTGCCAGGGTGTGGCCTCAAGTATATAAAGTAATATTATTTGTAAAATATAGTACAGTACAGTTTTAAACTTTAACAAAAGCACATTTATTTCTGAAACCTATTCACCTTAAACAAACTTTCATCAATATTATTAAACATATTTTATGGTTTTTTGAATCGTATATTCAAAGAGTTTTTTGAATAAAATCAGACATTAGTGCAAAGTAACATTATCTACGTCAGTAAGTCCAACTACTTTGAGCCAGAAGCAGCCATAGAGGACTTATCTGATTAAGCATTGCCGGGGCACATCCGGACGATCATAAACCAGCTCCACCTAGTTGTGGACCTCTACGTCGGTGAGTCAAACCACATCGAAATACAAGTAGCCGGAGAAGACTTATCAAATTAAGCATCGCCGGGGGCACATCCGGACGACTATCAACCAGCTCCACCCAGTTGTGGACATCTACGTCGGTAAGTCAAACCACTTGATGAACAACAAACGGCCGGAGAGGACTTATCAAATCAAGCATCGCCGGAGCACATCCAGACAAACCAAATCAAAAGTACTCAGACAAAAAACCACTAGTAAGCTTTCCTTTTTTTAACTCTTTTTCTTTTTTTATTGATATTATCATGCCTGAAGACGCATCAAGTGAACCCACAATGTCGAAAGAAACTAAAAAAGCTATTGCTACGCTGAATAAAGATCATGCGTACGTTACTAGTAGATTTAGCGTTTTATAAAAGCAGTTAGAATCAAATGTTGTTGACAATATTAATGCCGGTCTAATTCTAGAAAATATTTACAAATTAATTGAAGATTATATTCAGACTGAAAGAAATTCTTTTGATTCCGACTTTACGGAACAGTTGGTTGCTAGCCAAAACTTATTGAATAAATTTCACATACTAAAAAATGATGTAAATTCAACTTATTAACCAAATAATGTAAAGTCAACTATAGAAGTCAAGTTACCATCAATTGATTTACCTACGTTTAATGGTAGTTATCGTGAGTGGTATTCTTTTTTTTGACACTTTTAATTCTATAATCGGTAACAATAGCGTATTATCTAAGTTGCAATATCTGAAATCATCGCCAAAGGGTGATGCGGCTAAATCAATTAATTGTTTAGAAGTTACAAACGCAAATTATTCAGTTGCTATACAGCTTTTAAAGGACAATTTTGGAAACCCGCGTCTTATCATTCAGTCATATTCAGGCGCTGTTTGATTTGTCTATAATTAAAGCGGACGGCAGTAATGATTACCGGAACTTAGTTAATACGGCTTCACAACATTTACGCTTGTTGTAATTATTAAAACGACCGGTAGATACATGGGATAATTTAATTATTCACTTAATCATTTCAAAGATTTCTAAAAATACGCGGGTTGAATGGGAAAATAAATTTATGCCAGAAAAATCAGACAATAGAGGCTTGTCAAAATGTAGAAATTGATCAAAATACAGTTAATAATACTATTATACAACATTTAATACATCAATGTGAAAAGTTTAAATTATTATCCCATAAAACGGAGTAAAACGTGTAAACAAAAACGGCTTTCCTTAAATTGTTTAAGAGCAAATCATAATACATTAGATTGTAATTCGGCGCAACAATGTAGAAATTGTCAGAAACATAACCATTTAATGCTTCATTTTCCAAAACGAGTTAACAAATCTGAACCATCCACATCTAGTAGTTTTTACGTGTTTAACAAAGCACAATCACATGAAGTTCTGTTAGCTACCTGTGTAACTAATATGGAAGATATTACTGGAAAATTACACAGTATTAGAGCTGTTTTAGATACAGGATCACAAATAAATTTAATTAGCACTCATGCCGTTAAAAAACTTAAATTAACCAAAAACGTTGCGACGGTAAGAATATCATGCGGAGGATCTCAATCAGTAGATTCACAATCATGTGGAAACAAATTTAATGTCAAAAAATTCAAACTTTAAATGTAATTTATCATTATTTGTTCTTGACCATGTCACAAACCTATTTCTATCTTATTATATTGATTTAAAACTTACTGACTTGCCAAATGACATAATCCTTGCCAATCCTGAACTTTATAGTCCAGCAAATGTAGATGTGTTAATAGGAGCAGAACTAGCATACCGCATATTAGGCACTCAACGACAATTTGTTCAAAATACAAAATTAATTCTGCAACACACAGAATTTGGGTGGGTTGTTACGGGACTAGTTCCAGGACTTTCTAACATAATCACATGCAATTCCGTAACATTTAATTGAACAAGCTGAACCAATTATATCTTCAAAATCAATGGAGGAACGCAAATGCAAAGATCAATTCAATGTCATTTTATAGTAGCGTTACCTTTCAGAGAAGATCCTACGACGTTAGGTTCATCGTACCATCTTGCAAAGAAAAGATTTTTAAATTTGAAACGTAAGTTACTTAAAAATTTAGAACTAAGTAAACAATATCAATAATTTATAAAGGAATATATTTAATTAGGACATATGAAACAAGTATTCAGTTCATTGAACACACCAGGATATTTTCTTCCACACCATGCTATTATAAAAGAGTCTAGTTTAACAACAAAATTACGCGTTGTGTTTGATGCAAATGCAAGAACTGACAATGGCAAATCATTAAACGATATACTTATGACAGAGCCTACTCTACAGGACGACTTGTTTATGATTTTTTGTAGATTTTGTACACATGAGTATGTCATTACGGCTGACATTCAGATGATGTATCGCCAAATTAATGTACAACAAAAACACACACCATATCAGCGCATTTTATGGCAAAATTCACCATCAGATTGTATAGGGATATATGAACTTCAAACTGTAACATATAGTACAAGTTCTGCACCATACCTTGCGGTTCGTTGTTTGCAGGAGCTTGCAAAAGATGTAAAAATGAGCAAGTTGCTACGGTAATTCTACGCGATTTCTATATGGATGACCTTCTTACAGGCGCTAACACTATAGAAAAAACACTACATTTAAGAGATCAGATTAAATCTACGTTAGAATCAGCCGGATTTAATTTACGCAAATGAGCATCCAACAAACCCAAACTATTAAAAGATTTTCACAATGACAAAATTAAATAATATTAGCATCTCTTGGAATGAATTACGTCATAAACTAAAAAATAGTCCTCCCATTGACCTCCCAAGAAAAGTTATACTTTCAGGTGTAACTAACATTGAGATTCATGCATATGGAGACGCCAGCAAAAAGACATATGGTGCGGCAATATATATCAAGTCTACGCAAGCCAATGGCAATGTATCTTGTCAGTTAATGTGAGCGAAGTCCAGAGTAGCATCACTTAAATCTTTAAGTTTACCACGCCGTGAGTTATGCGCTACGGTACTTACTGCACAGTTAGTAAACAAAATAAAAATTGATATTCGAATAGAGGTATCACTTTTATTATTCGGAATCAACTTCGAATAGGCAAAATTTGAAATTTTAGTAATCCGTCTGATTAGCACAATGTCGATTTCAAAGAGAATCCAGCAGATATTATATCACAGTTACCTTTTGAATTAAGCAAAAATAAGATGTGGTGGCAAGGACCAGAGTTTATTAAATGTGAAATTCAACCTGAAGTATTTTTGCCATCGTTATCAAACGAAATTGTAGAAATTCGCGTTTTAAATACATTAATAAAAAAACAGAAATCAATGTTACCATGGATTGATAAGTTTTCAAATGATAACAAATTAGTGCGAGTGACCGCCTGGATCAAACGGTTTATAAATAATTATTTGACTAAAACAAAACTTATAGGCGAATTAACACCTACCAAATTAAATAATGCAGAAACTATAATTATAAAACATGTTCAAAACACAACATTTTAATTAAAAATACAAATGTTGCAAAATAAAAAAGATTTAAAACGTGATAGTACTTTGTTATCATTAAACTCTGTTATTGATCAGTTAGGCATCTTGCGTGTAAGTGGTAGGCTCAAACACTCAAACTTACAATTTGATTCAAAATTTCCAATTTTATTGCCAAAAAATTATCATGTAACAAATATACAGGGAGTTTATAAATGAATGGGATTATGTAATCACTTTAAATATGCCGCCTTTTTAAAATCGTCCACTATACTACATATGTTTTCATATGTTTGCTTGACAGCTGTCAAAGTTGATCTGTCAAAACAAACAGTTTAGTGAACAATTTTACAAAAGCGGCACATTTAAAGTGATTACATAATCCCATTCATTTATAAACTTCCTGTACTTATAACGTATTATCACATAACATCATTGCATGCTGGACTTCAGGGAACTCTTGCAGCACTACGAACAAAATATTGGCCTATTTCTGGTAGAAATATAGTACAAAAAAACATAAGGCAGTGTATACAATGTTTTAAGTTTGCACCAACATCTTCCGAACAGTTAATGAGTGATTTACCAAATTATCGTTCTGAACAAATTTAACCCTTTGTTAAAACCGGCTTGGATTACTGCAGCCCGTTCTTAATTAAATATCAAAAACGTAGCATATGATTTGGTTATATTATTTGGTTATTAATAATTAATTAAATATCAAAAACGTAGCATATGATTTGGTTATAGTCATAACCAAATCATATGCTGCAACTTTTGTGTGTATGGCAATAAAGGCAATTCACATAGAGGTTGTTAGTGTGTTAGTGTTCAAATATATACAGCGATAATGCTACTAATTTTATAGGAGCTAATCGTAAATTAAAAAAATTAAATAGTTTTTTAAAACCAAACTAAATGAAATAAATAGCAATTTAGCTTTAGATCAAATAAAGTGGCATTTTATACATCTCCGCATTTTGATGGTTTATAGGAGGCTGCAGTAAAGAGTGCAAAACGGCATTTATATAAAACTGCAAACAGCGTTCATTTGTCATATGAAAAGTTTCAAACATTGTTGGTTTAAATTCAAATTCATCAAACGATGGCATGTCGAGTACTTTCAAAAGCTACAAGTCAGACGTCAATGGAAGCAGTCAAAAGGAGAACCACTTAAAGTTGGTCAATTGGTGCTCATTCGAGAAGACAACATACCACCGTCTCGATGGCGTACCGGCCGTATTGAAGCAACACATCCAGGAAACTACAAATGGTGTAATGGTTCGTCCGTGGGTAAAATTATGTAGGTTTCCCAACGAAAAAGACATTGAGTAGTTTTAAGTCAAATTGTATATATTGTTTAATAATTACTTATTTTTTTATTTTGAAATTAAGTAATTTTAAAGGAGGCAGAATGTTGCGACCATATGCCACAACGCATTATTTTATTTTATTACAGTTAGCATAATTATGTTATAAACTCATTAAATATAAGATCATATTATTTTCAGATAATTTTAATCCTTGGATTAACCATCCGTTTAATCTTCATTTCCGGTAACATATTAAATAAATGTATTTTATTTTTATGATAGGTAATTAGAGTGTTGTAACTACCCTAATGCTGCCGGGGTGTGGCAGCAAGTATATAAAGTAATATTATTTTAAAATAAAGACAGTACAGTTTTAAACTTTAACAAAAGCTCATTTATTTCTACAACCTATTCACCTTAAACAAACTTTCACCAATATTATTAAACATGAACTTTTGAAACATAAAATAAAATACTTAACTCATTTTCACTCAGAAAAAATTGCATGTATTCAAAAACTAAAAATTTCAGGAATACAAAAACAAATAAGTCAATTTTAGGCTTTGTGGGATATTACAAAAAGTTTATTCCAAACTTTTGAAAATTGACAAAACCTCTTACAATAAAATTAAAAAAAAAAATGCTTGAGTTGACAGCAATGTTACAAAATATAAAAAAGCGTTTGATCTATGCAAAGAAATATTGACAAATCCTCCCTTATTGCAACATCCAGACTTCTCGAAAGAATTTATAATAACAACATATGCGAGTAATTATGCATTAGGTGCAGTCTTAAGTCAAAGAACACTAGGAAATGACAAACCAATCTATTATATATAACAAACGCTAAGTGACACCGAAACTAAATACTCAGCCATAGAAAAAGAAATTTTACCAATTATATTTGCTACAAAGAAATTTTGTCTATATATATGGAAAAACAAATTTACATTTTAAAAGAGCCAAATGCAAAACTTAAAAAATCTAAAATTAAGCTACAGGAATTTGATTATGAAATTTTACATAAGTGCGGAAATTATAATACAATCGCCGATGCTTTATCCAGACATGAACAAATGGAAGTAAATATGACAACAACTAAGGAACTAAAAAACATTTTAGAAAATTCATCGATTATTGGAAACGCGTCAAGTAGTCAAACATACAATTCACACAAATAACAATAACGGACAAGAATCAATTCCAATTTCCACAGTTGCTTTAGATATTCAGAAAGATCAAATAATTTTAAAAGAATGGTCTAATAGTTTATAAGTAGAAAGGATAATTAAGAACGGAAAAGAAATATTTATGGTACATGTGAACACAGGTAATATGATAAATGACACCATCCAGTTTTTTAGAACTTATCTTTTAGGAAAAATTATTTTATTTATTGTTTAAACAATATTTACGAAATTTTATGTACAATTGTAGTAGAAAGATTTAACAACAGATTGAAACTAATCCGATGTACTAAACGAGTTAAAGAAATAATTGATAAAGAAGATCAAATAAGAATAATTAAACAAACGCATGAAGAAAATAACAACCGCGAAATTACCAAAACTTATAACAAGATTAGAAGACAATATTTTTGCAGTAATTATTATAATGACATAATAATGACATAATAAACTTTATTAATAAAGAAAAAAAGAGCGTGACGCAGTGGTCTAGGCATTCGGCCGCTGTACCGCCGCGCAAAAACAAAATCAAATTCATCTAAACACGCTGCACAAACTTTTTTAACCATTTAAAAATTCAAATTAACGCTAAAAAGTCAGAACGCATTACACGTAAATTCACGAATATCAAAACTTTTACACACACAAAGTTTGACCAAGACACGATACCAACAAAGCAGCATGTTAGGTGTCTGGGAGTTCATCTGGACTCCAGGTTAAATTTCCAACAACAACTCACGCACACTTTACACAAAACATTAAACAAATTTATCCTTTTATTAACAAAAATAGCGCTCAGCTGAAACTAAAATTTACCTTTACAATTATTCGACCATCTTTAACCTACGTTTGGTGTTGCTTAGGCAAAACAAAATTAAATAAATTGCAAGTTATGCAAAATAAGTGTAGTGTATGGTTCTGCGCAAAGATAGGTATGTAAAAATCAGAGATTTGCATGATGAAGCAAAAGTACTCCTCATTTTGAACCATTTTATGAAAATTTCGCAAAAAAATTATAAATTTAAATTAGAAAACTATGCCCTTTTAACTGGACTCACCAGCATCAGATCCTTTAATGCACCATTCGGAATCAAACATAAACTGAGCTACCAGTGCCAATCTTCAATCAACGCGATTGAAACTGTTTTTCCACCATACCTGTTAACTTTGTATATATTGTACAAAAATTATAAATAGTAGGTTAGATTAGGTTTAGTTTTGTAATTAGTGTAAATAGTTAGGTTAGGGCAGTTAGTTTTTAAGTTTAAACAAAAATTGTTATAAATTAGTGCCTTACGTTTTAGAGGGCCTTCTATTATTATTAATCATAACTTTTAAACAACCGTTTTTAAACCTGAGTGAAAGGAGTATGTATGAGTGTGTGAAAGAAGAATGACTCTGTGAGTGAATGTGAAATTAGTAACAAGTTTTTATCAAAAATGTTTTTAATTTAATAATGTATTGATTTTAATTATTGCAGTCTTGTAGACAAGAAATAGTTATTTAGTTTTAGATGTTTACACATTTGAATAATTTTTCATGTATTTAATTTATTATTTTTCAATAAAAAATTATTAAATTGAAAATTAAAAAAAAAAATTGGCCGCTGTACCGAAGATTGTGGGTTCGATTCCCATATACCGTAATATACTTTTCACTTTCTATATGCTCTCCCACTCACCAAGCCGCTTTGCCAGCGTAGGGTTTTACGGCTAAAACCTTCTCTGATGGAGTGATGAATTCTCTCCAGTAGTTTGAAATCCACTTAAAACTGTAGGTCCCTTGTAATGTAAGTTGCTAGCATTACAAGCAGAGAAGAGGCTAAGACGCCAGCAGTGGCGTATAAATCGCTGACAAAGAATAAGGCCCCTTTCACACGTAGATTCCGTCGCCCAGATTCTGAATCCGAGATTCTGAATCCGTATACGCATTCAGTCGCCCGGATTCAATTGCAAGTACAGTGCCGTAGACTATGGATATCGTACATGTCCTGTTCTGTACCTTGCCTGAGTCTCAATGTGCGTCGACATATGCAAGGTCAATCTCTTACGTTTTATGTTTATGTCTTCATATTCCTAAATTGCTTTAATGTTTTAAAAATATTAAAATGTATTCAATTTAAAATTCTTAAATAAAAACAAGTAATAAAAATTATTATTAAATATTAATTGTAGAAACAATAAAAAATGTAACTAATATTTTCTTTTGTAATTTTATCTTTATATGTAAATGTAATTGGTTAAACGTCCTTCCTGAGGTTAGGTATACAGATGATTAATTTTGTATAAAACAAAATAAGCCAATAGGACTCAATATAATTTTATTAATTAAAACATTCTAAAGATACGTGAACGTTTCAACAACTTCTGTTGTCTTCTTCGGCACTACAATACAAGATAATTTTTTTTTTTTAATTACACAATGAAATGGACAAAATATCAAATAGTCAAAAAGTATTAAAAAAAAAACATAAAAAATATTAAAATACATGAGGAATTTTACACATTAAAAACAATTTAATCTAAATAGCAAAAATAGCATACAAATACAACATATTAAAAAAACATATAACTTATGTAAATTATCTATTATTTACTCACCATATTTCTTTTAGTGTTTAATTTGAATTTGATTATTAAATTTACCATATAAAGTGCCATAATTCTTAAAAACTATGTTACACCTATATAGATGGTATCTGCAATTGAATGAATATAATTCATTTCTTCCTTCTAATTATAAAACAAATGGCGGACCACAATAGAACAATATGAAATGAATTTAAATTTTTACGTCGTGTTACTCTTGAAGGACATGATAATTTTATTTATTTAAAACAATTTTTTCAATTTTTAATGTATATGAGGGTATTTTCACAAGTTATATGTTTAATATTATTATTAAAAGAAATTATCCATGCGATTTTAAGTTTATAATATTATGATAGATCACACTTAAGTTTTCACTGTTTGTTTGGAAGTTACAAGTTGAGTTTTTTCACTTTTTTCGAATATGTAACATTTCACTGCTCAATCTTTTGTTGTATGATGGTTCCACATCTAATATCATTGTTTTGTTGAAATTAAAGTGGTGACTCTCTTTTATGTGGTGACTACAGAGGCCTGTTTTTTCTAAATTATTTCTGCAGTCACGTTTATGTTGGTTAATGCAATCTACTAGTTTTTGTTTTGATTGACCAATGTAATGTTTGCTACAATTATTGCATGGAATTGAATAAACCGTATTTTTTGTAAACATAAATGGTGTTTTGTCTTTTAGCTTTGTGAATAGTGATCCTACTGTTTTTTGAGAATTGAATGTTATATTAGTGTAATTGTCTTTTAACACTTTTTTTAATTTATGTGATAAGTTAGCTACGTATGGAATGGAGTACCAATTTTTATTAATGTTGTTAGGTTCTTCTATATTAATAGGAGAAGCTTCTATGGGTTTATTATTATTAAGAATTGTATTTATTAGTCTAATTGGATAACCATTAGCAACTAATTTATCTCTTAGTAAGTTAAAATTCTTTTTGTGAAATCTATGATTACTTAGGTTTAAAATTCTATTTTTATTCATGTTTATTATGTTTATTTTATGACTCAATTGATAATTGGAATAATAGTTTAAAGTTCTATTGCTATCACATGGTTTTTTATATAGGTCTACAATGATTTTATTATGTTCTTTAATCAATAATAGATCTAGAAATGGTAATTTATCTTGTACTGAATGTTCTATAGTGAAATTTATGATTCATGGAAGTTATTAAATACTGATAATATTTTGTCAATTTTTGAATGAGGTAAGATGATCAGGGTATCATCCATATATATTGTATGGGGCTGATTGGAACCCCCATTGGAGTGCCAAACGTTTGTATGTAAAAATTTCTATTGAACTGAAAAAAACTATGTTCAAAGAAATGATCTATTATTTTTATAAATAATTCTTTGTCAATTTCTGTGTATGTACTTATTACTTTCCATTTTTTGTTGATTATGTTTAGAACTAAATCTTTAGGGATATTCGTAAATAGAGATTCCACATCTAGAGATATTAGGTTTGTTCCAACCGACATCGCTCGGCAGTTTGCAAACTGGTTGCGACTAATACATGGATTATTTTTGCACAAGCGCCGACTTTGTACTGGTTCCCAACTGAATACAAATTGCTTGTCGGTTGGAACGCGCCACAACCAAGTTTTTGACTAAATTCAAACATGAAATAATAAAACAATTTACTACGTTTTTTATTACAAATATGTGATAAAAAACGTAGTAAATTGTTTTATTATTTCATTAACATAAGTTATCACGTAGTAGAGGTCACAACCATCAATTATATTAAATTCAAACAGTTTTAAAAAGTGAGGTTATGTAATGTAAACCAATATTAAAAACTAAAATTGTTTAACATATCACAATTGACGTTGTGTATCACATTATTCTATTACTATTTTTATACAAATAAATATATAATTAAACAGTTACTCATCTTTAAAAAACTATTTTACAATGAACTTATATATAACTATAATAAAGTTTCAGATAAATAAATTACTGTTATTATCATTAAATTTAAATTCTACTAATTAAATAAATTGCGGTAGATGCGGCAGGAGGTATTTCAATTTCATTAATTTCAATAGCGGCAACATTTTTACTCTTTGCGCATGACTGGAACGGTTCCGGATTTTTAGTACATGCTTCTGATCGCTGACTGTTTCTGACGGTCCACAACTTGGTTGTGGACGATTTGGGGTCAGGTTGGAACGCCCGACTTCTAGTCAGAGTCATGGTTTGTGTACGGTTGGAACGCGAAAGTTCAACTGCGCACAATCCTGACGGTCCCAAACCGCGTTTGGTGTCGGTTGGAACAAACCTATTAAAGTGTGGTCATCAGGAATTGTTATATCTTTTAATTTATTTACTACTTCAATGGAATTTTGTACATTGTATTTAAAGGAATTAGTTAAATTATTAAGAATACTGGAAATGAACTTTGAAAATTTGTAGTCTGGAGAATCATTGCATGACACTATTGGTCTTAGTGGTCTATTTTCTTTGTGAATTTTTGGTAATCCGTATAGTTTTGGTGGAATGGAATTTGTGATTTTTAGTGATCTATGTTGGATATCCAAAATGTAATTCTTTTCTAGTAATATGTCAAGAAAATTATTAGTGGATTTTTCATATAAAGTAGTAGGATCTTTTTTTAATAATGAATAGGTACAATTATTGGAAATCAAGTTAGACATTTTTTCAATATATTCAATTCTGTATAAAAGAACTGTTTTATTTTCTTTGTCAGCTCTGGTTACTATAAGTTCAGGGTTTTTTTTTTGAGAAAGCATTTGGTCAAGTTGTAATTTTTTTGGTGTACAGATAGTTTATTTTTATTCGGGTTGTTATTGTTCTTATTAAAATAGTTAGTTATGATGTTAGTGCATTTAGATCTTAAATTATTTTTGTCTATATCTGGAGGTTTGTCATTGATACAATAATCTATACATTTCAACATTGAGAACATTGGAAATTCATTAAAAGTATGGGCTATAGAAAATTTGGGGCCTTTTTCTAATATGTTTATTATATTATCTGGAATATTTAAGTCAGTGGTATTTTCTATAAAATTACAATTAGGTTTATTCAATTCATTATGCGTAATGTCAGTTAAATGTTTTAGTTTCTTAATTTGTTTAAATTTAGTCTTACCACAAGACTAAATTTAAACAAATTAAATACCACTTTTATTTTCCGATAGAAACATAAGTTATAGAAAATTGCAATAACTTGATAAAAAATTATTACATAATTGGAACATTTTATCTTGAACCTAGCAACTATTGTAAGTACAACATAAATAAAACATTTATTTTGTTCAAAATGTTATATATAAAGCAAATACAACCAATTTAAAATTTACAAAATTTGATAGTACTATTACTCCAATTAATGTAAAGAATGAACTAAATTTACAAAAATACACCTTGAACAATATGTTAACTAATCATAAAGGTTTATTTCATTCTACACTTATTTTATATTGTATCCTTATCATTGTAATATTGATCATATTAATTTGTTTGCTCAAAAAACGATATTATGTAAAAAATAAAAAAGATGAATTGAAGGAAGTAGAAGCTTCAATGAAATTTGCAGATAATTAAAAATTTAATCTATAAATTTCATCTAGTCGTGGAGGTGTTATATTGTAAAGGAAACACCTGTTATTATGTTACAACATAATTAATTATATTATTTTTTTAAACTGACACTGTGCGTGACTTATCTTAAATTGTTGTGCTTTGAAAATCTCGCATACCATAATGCATCCACAATGCACCCGTAATACGCTCACAATAGTAATACTTCAAATGTCACGTAGTGTTATTAAGATAATCAGTTATCTCCTAGTATATAAGAAATTGTATAACCATATGTTAGTCAGTTCTAATTAAGTTCTAATAAAGTCGTCAATGTAATTTTAATGAACCGTTTTATTTTGCTTGCTACCACGATAAAACTTGCATACGGTTTCTAAATACATATGCGTACAGTGTCTTTAAAACACCATATTACCAAGTTGTATCATAACTATCATACGTCTTCTTAAGGTTAAAAAATACCGCTACAGAAAAGCGTCATGAATTTTTTTTTTAATAAATCCGATAATCAACAAGTGTTATGGTTTGGTTTAAAATTCACCTGTTTTTCACGTCGAAGGTGTTACCGCAATGCCTCCTATTAGGAGAAACGTTGTCTCTTACTAGATGAAAAGGCAATTTACATAAAATACATCATTTATTAATTTCAAATGATAAATTTGTTTTTTACGTATTATAACATTTCAATTACAGATCAAAGTTATTTAAAAAGTAATAAACATATTCGCTAAAACAAAAAAACAAAAACAAAAAACAATAAAAAACAAAAAATAAAAGTAAAAAAAATAACAATAACAATAATTTAACAAATATAATCTAAACTATATTAGCTAATAAAATTATAAAAGCATTAACATGATTGTGGTAAACATCTAAATGGAATATAATGAAGTTAAAAATAAATTGCATACTTAAAATAGGAGAGTTTTTTAAATATTTGCACGGGAAAAAAGAATTTTAAACGTTGGGAATAATTTTATTGAGTACCCAAGAATATAGAAATTAGAATTCTACATTCAACAATCTATAGCAAGAAATTAATAACTAATAAAATAAAATAAATATAGTTAATTAAATTTGATTATATTAATTGCTTAGCGCATAAAACTAATAAAATTAATGGAATCTGTACTCGAAAAAGATATATGAACTAGAATAAAGTATACCGAGAAGAACAATGGATATGCAATGCAATATTAAGTATGGAAGAAACATCGCTCGACTACCCTGTAACAGAAAAATAAAACAATTTAAACGTTATATTTTAATTTTAATTTGAAATATACTATTTTTAAATTTAATTGCCTATATTCAAAAATAAATTGTTAAAGAATAAAAATAATAATAAAATTATTGATGCTATATATATACAGGGTGTAGATTAATTGGCGAACAAACGCCAGGTTACTTTGTAGACCGTGCCAAAAGAAAACGATAATCTTAATTTCAAAATGCTGAAAAACTCTTCGTTTGCGGAAAAATAATATTAAAAATTCTTTTGTTTTCAATTCAATATTGTATATAGACGCAGCCCGATATGCATTTTAAAGAATTTTATTCTAGTCGATTCCATTAACTTTAATTTTAATTAATGTTTGTTCTACAAGTAATTTTTAATTACATTAGTTAGTAAGTTTTTTATATATCTCTCCATTTCGGTTCCCATATATTGATTTAATCAATTATTGTATATAGTGGTATCTTTTTAAGTTTATATGTCAATTTTGTATTTTTAAGCACTGAAAAAAACATTCAGGTGATGTCGAAACGTTTGCACCTTAATGAGTTTTAAAACATTTGCACTAAATATTTGAGTCCTTATTGGCTTTTAACGTACAAAACCTACCAAATGCCAGGTTTAAATACAAAAAAATATGGCAAATGCATAACAATTATAGTTGAAGAAGGTTTGAAAGTAAAAGATTTATTTTTTTGCAATATTTTTAATACTTCTTACAACATTGATTTTGAAAAACCGGCTACAGACGTTTGCTCAACATGTTTGCGCCTGAAAAAAAGTATAAAAAGATCGTTGGATAGTGATAAATTAAAGTACAACTGCGTGTACATAAACTCCAAGCAAACAGTTTCTATGATATATTGAAACAAAAATGTTCTTAAGTAATAAATTTCAGTTATGATTGCTAAAAAAATATGCCAATGCCAAAAATACCAGATCAAGAGGCTTATTATTCCCGGCAGCTCTACACCTACAACTTTACAATCATTAAAAGCTCATTAAAGGATAAATTAACCAAAAACAATGTATTTATTTACACCTGAACTGAATTAGAAAGATCTAAAAGATCAAATGAAATTGTATCTGCTGTCTATCATAGACTTATTAATACAGATATACCGCAAACTGCATGGTTACGGAAAACAGAATAAAAATTCTACGTTGATATTAATGTGTTAGAAATGGTTACTTAAGGCTCGACAAAATACAAACGCTATTAAATTAATTTTCTCCGTTAGTGGACACAGCTTTATACCTCCGGACCGAGTATAAGGTCAAACTTAAAAAAAAAAAATGTTAAGAGGCAAAATACTGTTATTAATCCCAATGAATATTTCAAAATGTTTAACCAATTTGACACAGTTATAAAAGTGGGAGTAGGTTTTCAAATATATGACTGGAAAACGCAAGTACTCTGTAATTTAAAAACTCCTGGAAATTTGTTTTTTTAGTTAAACAATTCTAAAAGAATTATTATTACCCAAAAAGTTAACAATATAACAAAATTAAAAAATAATCCTTGTACGAGGAGATATTTTTTATAGATCAGATATTGGAAAAGATCTTTCTTTATTCAAAAAGAATAAAACCGTAACAAATGTTGCCCCAGCCATTATGTCAATAAGAGTTCCTGTAAAAAGAAAGAAACTAAAAAATGTTGATTCTTTTCTAAAAAAAAACATTTTGGAGAAAAATGGCGAAACCAACGCAACTTAAGCTTTTTATAAGTTTGCTATAGATATGATATTTGAACAAATTACTGAGGCCAGTCAAGAAACTTGAAAAGAAATTGTATGCAAAGTAATGGAGGAAGTAAGTGATTTAAGAATTTAAAATTTGAATTTTATATGTTTTAGTTTTATCATTTTATTTACTTACTTACCGTTCTTGATATTTTAAAATTATTTACCTGCTCACTTTGATGTCATCTGTTTATTAGACTGTGTCATCATTTATCTGATCAGCTAAAAAACTAGGTTAAAAATAAACAAATTAAATATTAAAATATTTTAATAAAAACATAAGCTATCTATAATTTAATATAATCCAATATAATTATATATACATATACAAAAAAATGTTGGCAACTTCGTACAATAGGTTTGTCTCTATATTTATTTTAAAATATAAAGAAAATATAAACTTGCGAAATAGAAAAATAAATTATAAAAATGTTAACTTTGATTTAATAGTGATAAACCAATGTCAATTACTTCTTCTTGTGTTGGTTTCGTTATTTTATTTGATTTTTTTGTAATTTTCTTTACACTATATAACCTTCTTTGTTGTATAATTTTTTGATTATGTGGTGTTTGTGTTGCTTCCGGTAAAGTCGATTTTGTTGCTCTTATAGCTTTGATTGTAGGTTTGAATGGATTCATAAACCTTCTAGCTGCAAATAATTCATTTGGATTAGAAAGTAAGTTAAATTCTTTAATATATTCTTCTATAAATGCTTTCTTGTCTGCTTCAAATGACAAATTTAAATTTGGTGTTTTAATATTTTGGAATATGCTTTCTGATTCATCCAATCTTGCATCCTCAACTACCATCAAATTCATTGTGTTATTTTCTAAAAAAAATATTTTTTTTTAATTATATATCTTTCACATATTTATTCCATTATTGGCAATCTATAATAAGCAAGAGTAGAAAAAGAAACAACAATATACTCATAACTAATTAAAAAAAGAAATAGTATTTTCATTATTTTTGCAATTCTGTATTAAAATGTCAACATTTTATTCATGCCGCACTTATGGAGTCTCAATAATGACAAATGAAATTAATAATTGTTTAAAGTAAAAATTTACTAATAATTTTACGATTTTCCCACAGATTTGCAAAAAAAATGTATGTAATTTGTTCCAAAATTAGTGTTTTTTCACTCATTACAATTCCTTCATTTTGAAACATATTACATAAATAGCACAAATCCTACTAGGTCCCAAAGCAATCTACCAAGATAACATAATTCAAAATACCACAAAAACCTCAGCCTAATTAACAGTCTATTTACATTTACCAAAACCTATAACATGTTACCTACCGTACATTATCATACCTGTCTTTTTTAATTTTTGGCAAATTATCATACCTGTCAATACTTATTATGTTGTCTTTTAGCTGCTAATTATTTCATATATTATATTAATATAACAATATTTATATAAAAAATAATAATCATCATCTTACCATTGTTATTTTGATTTTCTTTGTCAGATATCTTTCGATGAATGCATAGAAGATGAATGTGTTTACACATATTCCATCGAATTATGGAATCTATGCAATCACATTCAAATTTGTGTATGCAAATGTTGCAGTCAGTACAAATCATCTGACAGGCACAATTTATGTAATTTTCACGAATTGTGTATATGGATGCAAAATTTGTTGTAGATGGTATTTGCCATGCCTTTTCTTCTATCTGAACTACAGATGTTACATCCAGGTCGAGACTTGCTTTATGCCGTTTACGTAGTTCTGCAATTTTATAACTTAGTTTTCCTTTGTGTATTATAATTAATCTATCAAATAATTTGTCCTTGACAAATTTCATCAAAATTTCCATAGTTTTATCCAAACGTTTAACACGTTTTCCATGAAAATAAATATGTTTTATTGTGTGATGTATCCGTTCAATATGCATATTGGTATTGATTTTAGCATTCAATCTGTAGCAGTATGCCCAACAATAAACATTTTTGGTGTAATACGTTTTAAAATAATTTCCAAAAGCAGCAGTGTCAGGATCATTTTCAAGCTCTGCAAGAAACGTGGGCAACATTCTTTCGAAAGCAGAAGAGTCAACCTCTTGCAGTAACGTTCTTAGAGTTTTATAAACAGCAACCTACAATAATTTAAATATTAGTTATAAAGTATTCTTAATTGATCTTAATAATTACAAACCTTTTTTTCCTCTAAAGAAATACAGCTTAGGTGACTTCTCCATGCTTTGTCCACATGCCAACAGCAATACAACCTAAATTGAGCTTTAAACATGATTTGCATCCATGCATTATAATACGTGTCTGCCATGTCAGACATAAAAACTCTTGTTTTTATTGGTCCTACTGCATCTCGAACACAAGAAAAAAACCATTTAATTGCAGTTTTGTCATTCCTGCTTGTGATGAAAAATGCACAAGGAAAACCTTGGTGTAAATCGTCCAGAACAACTAGCGTATGCATTTCAAAGTTGTAACCATTTAGGCCGTGGGTACCATCAATACATATACATTTTTCAGCAAAAGTTTTTATAATTTTTTGTTGACCTTCTGTCATTATAATTAATAAAAAATCATCAATTTTAAATTCAGGATGGTCCTCCAAGACTGTGCCTTGAGCTTTGTAAAATAGCACACAGTCATGCTTATTTTCTTCAACCCAAGCGTCCACACTTACCGCCATCATTTTTGTGACGTACAGCTGTTGAATGCAAGTTGAAGCGGTTTTCGATATTGAATAAATCTTTTTTATTCAATAGATGTATTGACGTTCTAAAGAAGTACTCAAAATTGCGTTGCAAATGGAATCTAAAATTGCATCAAATGGAATTTTAGTTGCTATTTGTATTGCCAACATATTACATTCTTCAGAACTCAGGAATAAATGAGCCAGATCATCTTGATGGCCAACATGAGTTTTTACAAAACGAGCTTTATGTAATTAATTTCTTTCAGAACTAAATATAATCCTTGCAGGACAATACCCATTAATTTTTTTAGATCCTTGAAGTTTCAGATGTCTTGCTTTTATAAAATAATGATCGATGACAAACATAATACGTTTTTGATAGCGTACTACCTTTCTCTTTCACAAACTTAGATTTTGTGTCCTTTTTTGTATACTTTAGCTAATCATAAAACTCATCTTTTGTTTTAAAATTAATCATTTCATTTTGAATTAATAAGTCATGAGCTGTTGTAAAATGTTTGTCTAAATCTGACTTAAGGAATCCATTGTAACTACAGAGTGGACACTTGATGTTTCTGGGTCGTTCGCTGGCACTAGCAAAGACTGAAGGTTGCATTGACTGTGCAATGACAGTAGCAACGGTGATAGATTCAGTTGCTTCAGTGCTTAGAGCAGGAAGGATTAAAGGTTCTAGCAGCTGTGTGCTAGCGGTAACAGGTTCTATTGGCTGTACAGTGGCAAGAGTAAAAGGTTTAATTGCTTCTGTGTTTACAGTAGCAAGGATTGAAGGTACTATCGACTTTGCAATGGCGGTAGTAAGGACGGGTTCAGTCTCTTGTGTGCTTACAGCAGCAAGGGTAACAAGGGTAGAGGGTTCAGGTTCAGTCACTGATAAAACAAAAAATGTAAACAATTCCTATAAAAAAGTTTAATTGAACTTACATGTTGCATGATTTTTCATATGATAAATCAAATTACGTTTCGAATTAAAGTTTCTGTTGCACCTTGTGCAAGGAAACATAAATGTTTTAAGGGCAAGTGGAGCAATGTCTTCCAAAAGGGCAGGATGAAACTTCTTTACGTGTTTCCTTAAATCACTAAATCTAACAAAATGTTTGTTACATACACTGCACATGTTAGCCATGGCTATATAAATTGTCTTCTAAAAGTTTAAAAAATTACACTATAAATAACTTTGTAATCACTCACTACACATCTATCTGTCACAATCTGACACAACACTGTCAACACTCAATTATTGATCAGCTGTTTACTGTTGACAAAACAAACAGTTGTTAGTACGCGCTATGATGCGCGCGCAGCCTGGCAGCTAAAATCAAAATGGCCGAAAAGGTCAGGATGTAGACGCGAGTCTGTCAACCGGCCGCCGATTCGAAAAATATTTGCTTTTTAATGGTGGCGTTCACACATCATTCTATTAAGTAGTAACCAATCATGATATTAAAACTATAGAGATATGATGCGCGTTTGTTTCGCCAATATCACTGAAATTTTGATCACTTGGTGATGATAAATTAAACGAATTCGGTGACATAAATTTAAAATTACGGCAAGTAATGAATAAAACAATTTAAGATAAGGTGAAATTGGTCGTTCTTTGTTATGTATCATGTTAAACAATAATTAAGTAATATTTTAGGTCATCTCTAAGTGATCAAAACTTCAGTGATATTGGCAAAACGAACGCGCCTATTATCATCACCCGGACGCGTTTTGGTACGTGTTGCGCACCGCGTCATCAAGAAAACCTGGCGCGAGAAACGTGCATGTATTTATATGTTAAATGTAGTTATAATACTATGATGGTGTATATTTTATTTATTTAAAGTAAAATAGAACAATAATTTACAATAATCTTAAGAAAATTGAATTACTGTAGTAAACAGAAACAGCCGGCAGGTCTCTTTTTTGCGTCATCGGCCGCGTCATGTGACTGAAAAAGTGGGAGAAACCTGTGCTTGATCATATCTTACTGTTTTAGTATCATGGTAACCAATCACATCGTATTTATGCGTAGGCGTCCACAAACAATAAACGCGGGAATTTTGAATTTGAGCAAAACTTAATGTAAAAAAGAACAAAACAATCATTAAAATATAAATATTAATTAAAAATTAACTCTATAAATAATTACTCCATATTAACACAACTTCTTTGTTATTATAAATATGATGATTTTGAAATAATTATGTGTGATATATTTGATGTTTATTTTAACCTAGAAATTTAATGTTTGGTAGATAGATAATTTAAAATGGTCGATAAAAATTTAAGTTTCACAAAAAAGATAAATGCTAATAATCATAAATAGACATAACTTATTTCAAACGCTGGATACATATAGTTTTAAAAATAAGAAACGCTTGATAAAATTTATAAACGTTTGATAAAAAAAATAATTGTTCGATAAAAAGTAAAAGTTCAATAAAAAGTGCAAATGCTTATTAAAAATATGAATCGTTTAATAAAACTAGTAAATGCTAGGTCTAAAATAATAGATTCTTGCTATAAAATGATGAATAAAACAAAAACAGTATAAATATACTGGATGAACGATTCAAAAATATAAAATCATATTTTCTAACTAATAAATGCCTAGAACATATCGGTAACAGTAATAATAATTATAATAAATATATTAAAGAATAAACTATGTTAAACTAAGCAATAATAAGAATGCTATGCTATGTACGGTAAACAGCATTGATAAAGTAATTGGTGTTTCTAAGGCTTCTAGTGCAAATTTATCTAGCTGCTATTTTTCTACTATATTATTAAAATAATAACTTGCCATTTAAATAACAAACATAAATACACATTATTTAGTTTCTTAGATTTCATGTTGTTTTTAAGCTACAAAATGTTTATCAATTTGTACGATACATTATTTCGATTAAAAATTGTAGTTGCAGATTATTAAATGCTTATTAAAATTAAATTTTAGTTAAAAATGTTTCCCTGCAAAAACGAAACTAATAGTCTTAAATGGTTCATAAATGATTTTAAACGCTAAGTAACTGTTAATGCGTTTTAAAAATAAGGAACGCTTGATAAAATTTATAAACATTTGATACATATTATACTTTATATGTTTCATAGAAAGAGTAAATGTTCAATAAAAAAGGCAAAAACTAAATGAAAACATGAAAAGTATAAAAAATCAGTAAAATGTTGATAAAAATCATAGGTTCTTGCTACAATATAAATATATTTAATAATCTATTAAAAAAAAAATCATATTTTTCTCACTAATAAAAACCTAGAATATAATAACAATATTTATAATAAATATATTAAAGAATGTACTATGTTAAACTAAACAATAAGAATAACCACAAGATTGCTATGAACGGTAGACAGCATTGATAAATATATTGGTGTTTCTTTGAAACTGCTTTGGATTCTATTACAAATTTATGAAGCTTTTCCTCTCTTTACTCTGCAAAACTGACTCAAATTTATCTGGCAGATATTTTTCCAACATGCTAATATTATTACATTAACAAGCGTTAATTGCGTTTGAAATATGTAGTTTGTCGAGCATCACAAAATTTTAATTTTTCCAAATTGAGCTTCATTAAAATTGTAATATTATACAATGAGAACAAACCTTTTCTACTTATCTAAATTTTTCTCTTAATAAATTATAAACCTAAATAAATAGTAATAAAAAATAAACTATAGATTACTTATTAATAATAAATATATTCAAATAAGCAAAATATACAATTAATATAAAATATTTATGTATTACAAACACAATTCACATTTAACACTAGCATTACATTTAACATAATAGATACAACACAACATCCACAACACTTTAATTGGTACACAACACAAAAGTCACTTTGACAAGTAGATAACCTAAAAATAATTAATGTCATCAAAAAGTAAATCACGATTTAGATGAATTGACGACTAAATTTTCGCTTCCCCCACCACCAATTTTTACGGCATTTAAAGCATCTCTCTCGCACTTCCTAAATCGTCGTATATATTCTTACACATTGGTTTAACATTTTTTGTCGCTTTTTTCTCTGAATTTAAGCTTATTTGAACAAACTTGCTACAATTTTAGCACCGTTCTATCGGAATCGCACCTCAGCTTATGTCGAGTTTGTGTTGCACCATGCATTTAGAAACAACGTCTTTGCTAGGATCCGGATAGATTTGGCAATGTCGCCAATATTCACAATGCTGTTTTCTAATTGGCCAAAAAAAATATTCTTGTCTTAATAATTTTTATACTGACATTAATTTATTATAAAATATAAATGTCAGAAATTGTTACATTATGGTTATGTATGTGTCAAATAATTATATTTTTAAAAAACACATTAATTAGAATATTTTAAAGCCAATTATACTGTAACTTATTAAATATTAAAATCAAAATTAATATGCTTTGCAGTATATAAAAGCATGCAGTAGTAAATAATTGTTTAAAGACTACAAAATAATATTGATGACAGTTGCAGAGCTTGAGCTCTCGAAAACGGCATCTATTATTTGAGCTCTGCTTGACGCGAATAAGGTGAGATTTTGCTTTGGTGCAACGGAATAAGCTCGGCTTTCAGCTTAAGGCCTAGCTTGAGGTCTAGTTAGAGCTTGAGACATGTTGGAGAAACCGGGCGTAAGTTCTGTGTTTATTTGATACATATTATTTCTAGCAAATGAATCGCATACAGTGTGTGCTGATTCATTTGTTGTTTGTTCCATTTGTACTCCCATATCGTCATTGGACCAAACTGTTTTAGGTAAGTTATAGTCACCACAAATATATATTTTGCTGTTTGGTAGAGAATGTATTATATTTTCAACAGCTTCACAGTGATCTATGTACATTTCTATTGGAGAAGATGGTGGAATATATACCACACCAAATATATACAATTGTCCAGCACATTGTATTTTAATAAAAAAATTACCAACGCTCATTATATTGATGTCTATTTCAATAGAATTGAGTGTATTTTTTACAGCAATTAACACACCCCCTCCCCTTAGTTTTCAAGCTTGAAAGTGTTGATCTGTCCAATCTATATATATTATAGTTATGTAATTGAAGTTCTGTGTTATTAATATCTTTAGTGAGCCAGGTTTCTGCAATTAAAATTACATCATAGTCGTTGCATAAAACATTTAATTTAAAATCGGTTAATTTAGTTTTCATTCCACCTGTATTCTGATAATAAACTTTTATATGTTTTATTTTACTTTTTTGGATGAGTATTACTTTTCAGGATTACTGGACAATCATTAACTTATTTGATATAAATATCCTCTTCGCCATTAGCTTTGCGAAAATTAAAGTTTTCCTGTACAGCTTTCATGTGTTTTAACTGAGCAACGGTTTTATCTGCTTTGATTTTAATTTTAGAATGATTTATTGCATTTTGATTTCGTAGGATTCTATTTGCAACCGCTGGATCATCAAAAACAACTTTAATTGGGCGAGGTTTGTTTGATTTTTGACCAACACGTAAAACAATTCGTGGCAAAGGCACATTTTTTAGCGGCTCCAATAATTTACAAACTAATTGTTTGTCACTATTAATTCTGGCTTCAACTGTGGAAAACGATGACTCGTCAGCATTAAACACCATAATGTTATACGCACGTTTGCGACGCTCTTCTACTTCACTTATTACCATTAGCTTTTTTTAATGATAAATGATCTTGTTTGATAGTTTCATTGTCACTTTCCAGTTACTTTAATCTTACATCAAAAGACGCTAACGTGTTAGAAATGCTATCAAGACGTGTTAAGATTGTAGTAGAAAAAGGTGCAAATTGAGATTCAAAAAGCGATTTAATTGTTGAAGCAGATCAGGTAAATGTTTTTTTAACTTACAATGTTTATACACATTATTGTAGCTTATTTGAGAGTTTTTTTTAAATATTTTGTATAACAATTATAGGATTTTTTTTATAGATTTTAGTATTAATAAAAAATTTAAGTCAAATACATACATTTATTAAACATATTAATATGTAATTAACAAGCAATCAACTTGTTTCTGCATTAAAGTTTTTAAATTGTTTAAAATCATTTTGTTATAATATAATAAACAAAGTGAAGTTAGGTGTAATATAATACCAATGAAAACATGTTGCAATTACAGTTATGTAACACTGACTTTATAAACCATTCCCATCCCTGCAGTCTTAACGCGTACTAACTATAGTACATTACTGTAACTCTATTATAGTTTTTTATACTTTTCTCACAAATTTGCTACGTTTTTGCCAATTTATTGTGTTTTTATATTGTAATAATGTTTTTATCGTTACTAGAAACAGGTTGACAGTTTAAAATATTATTTAACAAATCTGATACATTTCTGCCTAATTATAAAATTGTAAACTGTTTAACATCTTCAGTAACTTTTTGACAGATGTAGTAACGTGTAATTTTGAATAAAGTTTGACACATCTCGGAGATTATATGTGTTTTATCACATTGCTGTAAACTGTTTGACAATTTTAATAAGTTTTTGACAAATTTGGTACAGTTTAAAACACAATTTAATATATTATATTGCTGTAAATTGTTTGTCAATTTTTGTAATGTTTTGACAGTTTAAAACACATTTTAGCAGATTTGGCAAGTTGCTTCCAACTTATGGTAGTTTACTGTAAAAATAGAATAGAATAGAATAAAATATTTGTTTATTTTCAATGTTTGTTGTACATCAATATACAATAATATGTGTACATACACTCACAAAAATTTGTTAAAAAAAAAGTTTATCATTTTAATATTTTAATCATTTAAAACATGCATTATATACTACTAACATTGCAATCTAACTATTAAAATGTTCCGGACACCATTTTGTTAATTGAATCCAAAGTTAAGACCAGTAATGCGTTTGTGATACAAAATTAATATCTTCTAAACGGGTCTACCAACTTTAACCAAATTTTAAATCAACATTACTACACATATTGCTGACGGTTTAATATTATAGTTAAACTTTGTACATACAAAGGTTTTTGCAGTACAGTAATTGAAAGTTAAACCCGTATAACTTTTGTATGAAAAACAAATACAAAAATCGGCAACAATCGTAAAGCATCACCAAACATAGGCTATTAACGTAGAGCATTTAGATTTTTATTTGTAAACTTTATGTGCGCAATGGAAGTGATTTTTTATGTTAAATATAATGAATTAATTTTTCTAGCGTAATTACCAATTAAAATAAGTTTTAACATTGTATACATCATATGCATTATGTATATGATGATAAAGTTGAAGTTTTGTAAAAGTTTCAAAAAAATTGGTTTGTAAATAAATCAGTGGCGTGCAAAAGATCAAAATAAGATTTAAATTTTAGAATAACAATGTTTTTCTTTTGTACGTAACTGTTTTATTTGCAAAACAATTATTTTGAAATTTTCACAGAACTTCAACGTTATTACCGTATACGTAATGCATATAACGTATACAATGTTAAAACTTATTTTAGTTGATAACTACACTAGAAGAATTAATTCAGTATGCTGCGTATTTTGTGCTAATTTACGATTGTTGCCGGTTTTTGTACTATCGCTCATAAAAAAGTTGTGCAGGTTTACATTATTCAGGAACTTTTAAGCGTTTTGTTTTTCAAGTTACTATACTGCAAAAACCACTGCATATACAAAGTTTGACTATGATAATAAAACGTCAGTAATACGTTTAATAATGTTGTTCAAAAATTTTGCTTAAGTTGGTAAGCTTAAACGATATTAATTGTTTATTAAGAACACATTTTTTGTTTTAACTTTGGATCCAATTAACCAATTTTTGTCCGGATCATTTAAATGGTTTTTTGTTACTGTTAGTGACATATAATGTATGTTTTAAATGTATAAAACCCTAAAATATTAAAATGTAATATGTTTTTAATATTTACTTTGTATTACTAAGTCACACATAAAATGGCCGTTGTAATATAATTTGCTTTACTATAGAAACGCAGGTATCCAGTTATATACAGTGTGTCCGCGGATGGGGGTACCCATTAGGGAAAAAATCTTTATTATTTATTTTACAACCAAAAGTTATTCATTATAAACAGTTCTGCTTGTTAAAAAAATGAATTTACAATAAGAAAATTTTAGATCACATGTACAGGGTGTTAATAAATTAGGAAAGTATGAAAATGCTTCAAAGGATAAGTACCATTATTTATTATTTTTTACAAAAATTTTATAAAACAAAGTTGTTTATAAACTAACGCAAAGTCTGAATACAAATTTTCAAAAATAAAAACTCAATCGTTAGTAAATTTAGATCCATTTTTCTACACAAATTTAATGGATTTCAATACATATTTGGCAGTAGCTGTTAAGAATCTATTTCTTCTAAATGCTCCTAACTGCTATCTCGTTGTTTGGTTTGAAACATAATTCTAAACGCTCTTTTTTTTAAACAATAAAAACTGTATTTATATCACAACTATTACCCCAAAATATAACACCAAATTTTAAGATAGAATAAATCTTTAAGTAGTAGTTTTTCGGGAATATCCAGCAGTAAGCAACTCAACTTTCACAACAAGATGCAAACATAGCAGAGTTACTATAATGCATTTTTATTAGTTTATTACTTTATTATTGTTTGGAGTTTTCAAACACTATGTATTGTTTCTAATCCTATTAACATCCTCACTTATTTTGCTATCTATTTTGTGTATATATATTGTTATTTGTAAATAATAGAGTCAGTATTGTTTTAGTATTTGAACAAATCTTTATAGACGTTATATTATCTCAATAAGTTGTTTGATTCCTAAATGTGTCACATAAGTACCTGTCAAAATAAACATACATAGGAAAGTAGTAATTTACGGTGAACTGAGTAGCTATAAAGAATTATTCTCTTTGCGTGGAACTACAAGAGTTGAGAATAATCACTCATTACAACTCGCCACAACAAATTGGTCCTTCAAACCACCAAATTCTTACGGAATTTAACTGAGCAAAAAAGTGACTTACAAATCAGTCATAAATGTCATAACAAACAATCAATCATGGCTAAATTAGCTGCGTTGAAAAGGAAGCGTACAATAATAAAACGGTCTATCACAGTGACTGTCAATTTTGTTACGACGATTACCGAGAGTATTAATGTATTCGAATTAACATGGCAACAATATGACAAACTCCAAGAGACAACTAGAGTAGCTCTAGACATAAGAAACATTTAACAATATTATTGGTTGGGTATCACAATCACATTAGGATGAATTTGATCTACGTCACAAAGCTACAAAACTTTTGTAGCAAACCAAATCAGTAAGATTCAAACAATCACTAAAATACAAAATTGGCATTACGTGTCCTCTGCAAAGAATCCAGCAGACTTAGTATTAAGAGAATAGCTCCTGCCAAACTTTAAACATGACATATGTGATGGCACGGTTCAGAATACCTTGCCAAAGATATAACACAGTACCTTTCACAGGAGATCGAATCAACACAACCTGAATTCCCAGAACAAAAAAAAACTTGCAAAAAAAACATGCATCTATTTAACAAATGGTCATCACTAACAAAATTGCAACGAATCATAAGCTATTGTGGTCACTTTATCTAAAACACACGACAAAAAGCTAGAAATCGTAATAACAGACCATTAATAATAATAATAATATATCTTTATTTTATGTAAACACATTACATACTAGTATACATTTTTTCATAATACATAAAATAGGGTCAAAAATAGTGCATAATAATTAAGTTGGCAGATCAATATAATTGCCAATTGAATATGGCTCAAGATTACACAATAAGTTGAAGATCTGTCTTTTGAATATAATTAAGTCGTTTTCAAGTTTTATGTCGTTAGGTAGATTATTGTGTAATTTTAAGCACATGTATTGATGTCCTTTTTGTGAACTTGTATATTTTACAATCGGATATCTTAAGCTACTTTTGTGCCTAGTTTTATAATCATGATTGAAACGAAACATTTGAAAGTCATTTTTATTTTTAAACATGTATATCAAACATTCTTGGATGTATATTGCCGGGACCTTTAATAAATTATTTTGTTTAAATAAGGTTTTACATAGATCAAATTGACGCAAATTCTTACTGCTCGCATTTGCATAATAAATATTCGATTAATGTCTGTTGATATTCTTCAGTGCTCAATACCAAATCTTAACAAAGAATCAAAGTTTGCATATTACGCTATCTTTACCATATGTGTATAAATAATATCTGATAAAACACAAAGCAAATAGCATACTATACTCAGTTTTATAGACAGTTCTTCAATGCGTTCTTTCTATTTCAAATTTTGGTCTACAATAACTCCAAGAAATTTTGTAGATGGGACAAAATTATAAAGTCTATGATTAAAAAGTATAATATTAGGAGTTTCAATTGTGTTATTTATTTTAAACAACACACACTGTGTTTTTTTTAATTTAACATAACCAATTTTCCAGCTGTTTTATATGCACACTGGCATTACTGGATAGTTGCATAAAATTATGTAAAGGTAATATCAAGTTTGTATTGTCTGCATAATTAATTATATGTTGTCTAATTTCAACAGAGCTTGTAAACATATCATTTATATAAATGTTAAATAATAAAGGACCCATTACACTACCTTGAGGAACCCCTAATATTGTTTCAAGTTTAGTTGACTTGTATGTTTTGCTATCAACTACTACTTGGACAAACTGCTTTCTACCAATTAGATAAGTTTCAAACCAGCTGTTTGCAACTCCTCTTACGCCATATTTGTTGAGTTTAAAAAATAAACGTTGTAGTCAATACTATCAAAAGCTTTTGATAGATCAAGGAACATACCACAAACTAATTCACCCTCTTCTATGAAGTTTATTACATTATTAGTAAACTAAAAGATAACTGTGTTGACGTTTTTTCCTTTTGTAAAACTATGTTGTGAATTAAGTAAAAGTGTATTTTTGTTAAAAAAATCAGTAATTCTGTTAGCCATTGCTGTTTCAAATATTTTTGATAAAGATGATAAAATGCTAATAGGTCTATAAATGTTATAGTCATCAACATTATCTTTTTTGTGAAATGGTTTTATTAGGGGTAGTTTTAAACGTTGGGGGAATTTGCATTGGATAAAAGATGAGTTTATAATGTTACATAGAGGCGTATGTTTTTAATTAAATTCATGGAGATTTCATCGTAACCTGCACTTTTGCTATTTTTTAATTTCTTTACAATTTGAGATAGTTCAATTTCATTTATTGGAAACAAATATATTGATTTAGAATTATATTCTATGCTGTCAGTGTTATCTAAATTATTTTCTGTAATTGGAATTAGGTTTGAAGCAACATTAGCAAAAATATCATTCAGATTGTTTACAATTTGTACTAGGTTTGATGATTTAAGTTTAGGTTTATGCGGATTTGATGAAAGATTTATCAGCCTCGAGTAATGTTGCTGTTTTTGATTTTGTAATTGACAATTGTATTTTTGCTTATAAGTTTTTAAAATATCTTTAAAACTGGGAATGAATGTTGCCAATGTTTCAAAAAGTAGAATTTTCTTTTTCAGCTCAGAAAGCTCTAGTGTGTTAAATCTAATTTTATTTTTAGAAAGAATGTTAAATTTTTGAAGTGGAAAATATGTATTAAACAACTTGTTAAAAATTAACATAAATTCATTGAATTTGTTATTGGTATCTTGCATCCTAAGTACATTTTCTCATGACACATCTTGCAATGCGTTATTAAACAAACTAATCGATTTTTTATTAAAAACGCGCTTATTTATTACAGTGTTTAATTTAACTTCGTCAACTTCAAATGTCAAAAGCTGTCCAAAGTAATCAGATATACATGTTTTTAAGACAATGCATTTAGAATCAGAATAATTTGTGATTATATTATCTAGACATGTTGATGAATGTGCAGTTACACAAGTAGGTTCATTGATTTGCAATGAGCAGTTATATGATGATTTTATGTCTGTGAACATCTGAGATTCTTTAGAATTGATTAAGGTGTCAATGTTAAAATCACCCAGTATAAAAAATACTCCTCCATGAGTGTTATATGGACGGCAGTAACTGGCTTGTAATGTATAGTTTGGTATATCCAAGCTTTGTAGTTGTTCTGTTGATTGCCAGTGTTCAGAGATACAAAGTAAGTTGACTTGATATTCTTGTCTACAGCAGCTGACTTTATTGGTTGCATTTGGTAGTGACGATACATTTTGGTGAAAAGCGTTAATATGTTTGATAGTCTTTTTAGCAGATATTTTTTGTATACTGTTTACTGTATTGTTTTTAGGTTTTAGATAAGTTATATTTTTATCTGATTTCCCAAGGGATCCTGAAAAAAATTATATCTACTTACAAGTATTCAGCACTCCCATGAGTTTGGATTAGTAAGTGTATCAAGTAAAGTCCAGTCTGCACCAATTCTAAAACTAGCAAATGTTGGTTTTGAATGTTTACTTTTAATTTGTTCCACAGTAAAATCATTTCTATTGTAAGTTTTATTTAATTTATCTCTTAGTTTATTTTCTGTAATAGTAAGAGAATATTTTGATACATGAAAAACCAAGCCTTTTTTGTTTTACGACAGCTTTAAATTCATTACTTGCAGTAGCAGTTCCAGTAACTACGGTTTTATTGTTTTCTGATAAAGCTTTGTTATTGTTTTTTTTTTTTTATATGTTACAGTAATAAAATTATCACTGTTGTTTTTGGATTTTATTTTATTTGCGTTTGGAATTACCAAACACTATGTAATTTTATGTGCAAACCACGCACAATCCAGCTTGTATCGTTTCTAATCCTATTAACATCCCTACTTATTTTTCCATCTATTTTGTGTATATATATATATTGTATTTTGTAAATAACAGAGTCAGTATTGTTTTAGTGTTTGAACAAATCTTCATAGACATTATATTATCTCAATAAGTTGTTCCTAAAAATGTCACACAAGTACCTGTCAGGATAAACATACATAGGAAAGTAGTAATTTACAGTGAACTGAGTAGCTGTAAAGAACTATTTTCTTTGCGTTGAGAGTAATTACTCAATACAACTTGCCACAACAAGTAGAATGTAGTAACAATAATACTGAAGGAAACTCTTTATGGAGCGTGCAATCTATATAAAAACACAATTAAATGCCGTAATCAGAATTAATTTTTGACCTTGGGTATGAGCTGTGCTAAACAATTACTGCTAATTTTTGAAATACTCAATTAGTTAGTTAATACCCTCTTATTATTGTTTGCGTTTGTTATAGAAAATTGTGTTTTTTTCTTGCCAATCTAACGGTATATTTATAATTGACCTAGGTCTCATAATAAGGGAGATAATGTCATTTATGTGAAAGTATATTTGTTGCTGGGTTTGTTTCCAACTTCGCAGCAGTCAAAAAATTTAATATACAATTTATTTTCAAAATTTAAAAACATGAAAATTTTATAATTCTCTTATAACAAAATTTATAGTGAAAATTTCTCTCTCTACACGTTGCAAAAAAAAGAGTTAAATTGCGCGACTGCTTGAGGTTTTACAACATACAAAACATCACACCCTTAACCATTACTTTTCTAATATTATTAAGGGTAGATCGCTATCATCAAGACTACTGCAAAAGTAAGCAGTTATCCCGAGACGACCTTTGCCCTTTAAAAAATTGCGGGCTAGTTTAGCCTAGCATGGAAGCCAAGCGTTACCAAGGCTTGTATATTTTCCTTACTCATTAGTTTAAGGCACAAATATTTCTGCGTAATCTGTGACCTATAAACTTACTTATGTGTGTATATTATTATACGAGTTTAACTAGAGTCATCTTTCCGCACGACTCGTTACTAAATTGTATTGAATGATTGCTACAGCGTTTTAACCTATGCAAGCAAGCATGCAGTACTGCGTATAAGGTTACATATCCGTGTATTAAAACTAATTGGAATAAATTGATTGTTCCTGCCAAACTTGGTTATTTGTTATTTATTATTATTTGTTGTATATTTTAATAGTTAAAACCATCAAATAGTTTATAACGTAAATTAAAGTTTTTATTAATTATTTGAATTGTAATATTGAATTATACAAAATATTTTAAAAATTAGTGTCTTGCATAACAGAGATTTGAAACGCAGCCAACCAAATTAAACTAGTTAATGGTTAAAACAAAACTAGACGTCTATTAAAAAGTAAAAACTCATTTGAACCAAAAAGAATATTTAAATGTCAAAAGGTTGACCATTTTTTTCCAGCGGGCAAGCATTACGATGTAGGCAACAAAATATACACTTGTTGTAAATATTTAAAAACATATCTCTAGACCTAGACGGTCCTTGACTATCACCATAGGCGTAACACAAATTTTGTTTTTGTAGTAATTTTATTAATGTAATTATAAACAATTAAAATACATACAAAGTACATAATAAACAATGATGAATTATTTTAAAACTTTTAAGAAGAAAAAACAAAAATTTCAATAGTTATATCAATAATATTTAAATAATTTAAAAAAATGTTTTTATTTTTTAATTAACAAAATTACAGTTATGAGAAGTAGCAAATGCTTATTTTTATTTAGTTAATTATTATTAAAAATATTAATAGACAGTATTTAAGATAATAGTAATAATAATAATAATAATAGGTAATTGTAGAAAATTGTGAATTGATCGATTAAATTATATGTACACTACAATATACACAATTATTTATTCTAAAAATTGCAACCTAAACACCAATTAAGTGTAAAGTTGTTTTGTGTAACTATTAGGGATTGCAAACAATCACCAAGCTTCACTGGTAAAAAGTTTTATTTAATATTTTATCATTATTTATATGATGATCAACCTCTGTAATTACAACAAACAGCCTGTCAGGTGGTTTTTTTTTACAGTTGCATCATTTGTAATTTGTAATTCACAAACTTTTTATAAGAAATTCTGGAGACTGAAGAGAGTATGACCAGGTGCCATCTTCATTGAAAGTTCCATTCCGACTTTAAAAGCACTGTGTTCTTGTATAAACATTATTGTAAGTATAATTCAATTCATAATATGCATAGCACATAATTCACACTATTTCAAATTTACACTGCACTTTAGAATTTATAATTTATTATTAAATTGACCTAAACATAT
The DNA here is from genome assembly GCA_963932245.1 of Tachinus rufipes. Taxonomy (NCBI): domain Eukaryota; kingdom Metazoa; phylum Arthropoda; class Insecta; order Coleoptera; family Staphylinidae; genus Tachinus; species Tachinus rufipes. The sequence continues at coordinate 45,344,852 of OZ010745.1, read as the reverse complement.
GTTTAATAAACATTAACTTTAAACAACGACTTATATAATTTAAATATTCAATTAATACATCTGTTCAATCACAGTTTGTGCGTAACACACTTCCCACTATTTTATTCAATACTTAACAACTCACATTTTATTATAGTAAATTAACCTTTACATTATTTTTAATAAACATTAACCTTACTTAAAAAGTGACGAAAGTTTATGAAAATTTACGTTTATTCTAGTGACTTGTAGGCAATAAGTAAAGTAGGGCAGAAGGGCACTCATGGGCGCAGCCATTTTAGCTCATAAAAACTCTTTTACATGATATGAGGGGTCTATTTGTAGTATGTTCTGTGTTGCAAAATCGAATAAACGCCATTATTTTTACTATTTCAAGTAAAACGAAAAAAAAAAACATTTAATTTTTAAGTTGTATTAATTGTAATCATGATTTTTTTTAACAAATAAAATTAGTCAAATATTAGCTGTGTAAATGCATTATGCTAAATTATTGACATAAATCTTGCAATTTGATAAATTAATATAGAACTGTCTAGTTTTGCTACTAAAAATAGTAAATGTCTGTATTTGCTACTTACATTAAGGGTTTAAAAAAAAAATAACGCATGTCAATACTAAAACACATTATTTTATTAATAAAACTAAAACATATAAAATGCAAACTTTTAATTTTAAATTCTTAAATCACTTACTTTCTCTATTACTTTGCATACAATTTCTTTTCAAGTTTCTTCACTGGCCTCAGTAATTTGTTCAAATCCCATATCTATAGCAAACTTATAAAAAGCTTAAGTCGCCTTGGTTTTGCCATTTTTTTTTCAAAATGTTTTTTTAGAGAAGAATCAACATTTTTGAGTTTCATTCTCTTTACAGGAACTTCAATTGACATAATGGCTGGGGCAACATTTGTTACGGAATTAATTCTTTTTGAATAAAGAAAGATCTTTTCAAAAATCTGATCTATAAAAAATGTCTCCTCGTACAAGGATTGTTTTTAATTTTGTTATATTGTTAACTTTTTGGGTAATAATAATTCTTTTAGAATTGTTTATCTAAAAATGTCAATTTCCAGGAGTTTTCAAATTACAGAGTACTTGCGTTTTCCAGTCATATATTTGAAAACCTACTCCCACTTTTATAACTGTGTCAAATTGGTTAAAAATTTTGATATATTGATCGGGATTAATAACAGTATTTTTTTTAGTTTGACCTTGTACTCGGTCTGAAGGTATAAAACTGTGTCCACTAACGGGAAAAATTAATTTAATAGCGTTTGTATTTTGTGGAGTCTTAAGTAACCATTTCTGACATATTAATATCAACGTAGAATTTTTATTTTGTTCTTTGCAATCATGCAGTTTGCGGTTTATCTGTATTAATAAGTCTATGATAGACAGCAGATGCAATTTTATTTGATCTTTTAGATCTTTCTAATTCAGTCCAAGTGTAAGCTCTAAATGATTGTAAAGTTGTAGGTGTAGAGCTGCCGGGAGTAATAAGCCTCTTGATCTGGTATTTTTGGCATTGGCATATTTTTTTAGAAATCATAACTGAAAGTTATTACATAAAAACATTTTTATTTTAATATATCATAGAAACTGTTTGCTTGGAGTTTATGTACACGCAGTTCTGTTATGTACTTTAATTTATCACTATGCAATAATTTTTTAATACTTTTTTTCAGGCGCAAACTTTTTAAGCAAACGTCTGTAACCGGTTTTTCAAAACCAATGTTTAAAGTATTAAAAATATTGCAAATAAATGAATTTTTTACTTTCAAACCTTCTTCAACTATAATTGTTATACATTTGCCATATTTTTTTGTATTTAAACCTGGCATTTGGTAATTGCAAACTTGTGTAGCTGATCGGCAATAATGTGTTTTTACACATTTCAGGGATTTAATATATTTTTTTACCATTTTTCTCTGCAATTCAATTATATTTGATACACTATTACTACTTCTGCAATCGTTAGGCATGCTACCAGTTGATTGATTTTTTTTTATAAAGTTCTAATACTTGCTGTTTTTTAATTTCCAAATTATTGAGGAATGATTTTCTGCAGACTGGTGCCAACTGTTCTCGAAATAGACTGAATACATACTTAATATTTATTGCTGGCAGAACGGGTTTTTTTCTGCTTTATACCTGTGTTTTTTAAGTACTCTCACGTCACAGTGCTTTAAAATAAAAGCGTCTTAGATATTTTTCGAGTTATTTTTCTAAAAGCGTTTGTGAAAGTTCTTGATATTCTTTGTGGTGAGATGATTGCAATGATATGCTTGAAAAGGTTTACGTTTGTGGTTGCAGTTGGGATATTTAGGCAAACACGTAGCAGAATACCTAAAAAAGAAAAACTTTGTATGGTAAGCAGTATTTGGTACATTTTTTTATTATTATTAAAATATATTTACATATTTACAATTTATATTTAAAAAAATTTCCCCACTTGTTGCTCTACACCATCTCCATATGGATGGCTGCAGAGCTTCGTATTCGGGGCACCATTTTATGTTTTCATTTATCTTAGCTGTTGTTTATGTTGTATGTCTATATAGTCTTTGTTTTCTTAATACTTTCAGGCAGTTGATTGTACGTGACTAGTTTTGTTTGTTTAACTTTTTCTGTTCTTGTTGTGTGTACATGTATATTGCTTCTTCTTCTAGTGTTATGTCCGTGAATTTCTTTGTTGCTTTTTATTTGGAGGTTGGTTTTAATTTCTTTATTTTTAATTTTGTATATTAATTTGCATTTCTCTATTTTTATTTTTTTGTTTATCTTTGTTTCGTTAATTATTTTGTATAGTTCTTCTGTTGGTGTTAGTTTTGGTAGTTTGTGTATTATTTTTAGAATTTTGTTTTGTTGTATGTTTGTTTTTGTTGTTTCTCCCCATATGTTTATTAAATAGTTATTTTTTGCTAAAAACAGTGAATGGTAGATACTTAATACAGATTCTTTTGTTATGCATTCTCTGGCTCTATACACAGCTCCTATTGTTGCTGCGCTTTCTTTTAATAGTTTGCTAATATGTGTATCCCAGGTGAGTTTCTCAGTTAATATTATTCTTAAGTATTATGTCTGTTTTGTTCTAGTAGTTGGTATGTTATTTATTTCAATTTTTATGTTGATATCTTTTGTGTTTTTTTGTCTTATTATCTTATTTCTTCATTTATTGTTTGTATGTTGTTGTCGTACCATTTAGTTAATTTCTTAACGTCTTCATTTATGTTTCTTTCTATTTCTTCTTTATTTTTTCCGTGATATATAATACATGTGTCATTAGCATAAGTATATATTTCAGCAACCAAATTTATATTATATATATATATATATATATATATAGATGTCTAAAGGGGTTTAGTCCTACATTTGTATAGAAGTTATAGTCCTACATGATTTGTGTAGCCCGATACCCCTTTAGATCTTAACACACAAAAATATGCCTGCGGGCATATATAATCTCATATATATCCCCTGCTGTGCGACCGTACCCGACCGTGCGACCTAAAAAATTTAAATTTTTTTGTTTAAATGTTTCAATAGAATACAGTTTACTTGTTATATTCATTTAAATATTATTACGTTTATATTAATTTATTTAATACATTTTCTAGTACAAAGTATTTATTAAAAAAAAAAAACTTTTTATTAAAAATGCCATTTGTAATATTCATATTAATTAAATTGCTTACGTATTTCTTATTAAAAGTTGTGCCTTACCTTCGGTTACCGGCTGGTCTAACCTTGTATGATATTGTAACTTATTACAATATGACCGAATAATATTTGAAAACAACAATAATAATATTTATAATAACTACATTTTTAATTATAAAGGTTCATAAGCGTACATATCACAACGTTAATGACAGTCTTTAAAACTGTAACAAAATCTTGAGATTATTTTACAAAATTAAAGATAAGTGCAAATTCTGTAGAAAATTATGTAAAGTCTATAAATAATTTAAGCAAATTGTTTATAAAAATGTTCAGTACACTAAATAAAGTTAACTAAATTTAGTGCATTATTAGCTGACTTAAAGCTTAATTTGAAATATATGTAAATTACTATAATTATAAAAGTATTATAATTTATATTTGCTTTGCTTTTGTTTTGTGTTTAGATTTTGTGGCATAGTAATCTAAATTTCATTTTGTTTCAGTTGTAAAGACTATTTTTTTATATTAAATAAGGTTGGTTAATTATAATGCAATTCTTAAGTTATTAAACTTTATTATAAGATAATTATAAAAATATTACACATAAAGTTACAATAATTTATATTTGTACTGTAAAAACGCCTTGACCTGGACGTTGTTTTGTGTTTAAATTTTGTATGATTTTTTTAGTAAAAATGTGAGAGTAGTGAAGACGTGAAAGTAGTGAGAATGTGATACTAGTAAGAATGTAAGAAGAGTAGGAATGTGAATGTAGTGAGAATGTAAAAGTTGTGAGAAAGTAAGAGTAGTGACAATGTGAAAGTAGTGAAAATTTAAAAATAGTAAGAATGTGAGAATAGTGAGAATGGAAGAAAAGTGAGAATGTAAAAATAATAAGAACGTAAAAGTAGTAGAATGTGAAAAAATACAGAATGTGTGTAGTGAAGGTGTAAGAGTAGTGAGAATATAAGTGTAGTAAAAAAGTGAGACAAGTAAGAATTTGAAAATATTAAAAATTTAAGAATAGTTAGAAGGTAAAACAAGTGAGATTGTAAAAATAGTGAAAATGTAAGAGTAATGAGAATGAGTAAGTAATAAGAATGTAAAAATAGTGAACATGTGAGAAAAGTAACAATGTGAGAGTAGTAAGAAAGTGAGAGTAAAGAAAATGTGAGAATAGTAAGAAGGTGAGAACGTGAGAGTAATAACAAAGTAAGAGTAGTAAGAATGTAAGAATAGTGAGAGCGTGAAGGTTGTAAAACTGTAAGAATAGTGAAAATATGAGAGTATTGACAAAGTAAAAATAGTGAGAATGTAAAAATAGTAAAAATTCGAGAGTAGTGAGATTGTAAGAGTGGTAAGAATGTGAGAGTAGTAAACATGTGATTGAAGTAAGAATGTGAAAATAGTAAAAGGTGAAAGATGCGACAATTTGAGATTAATGACGGTAGTGAGAATGTGAGAGTAGAAACAATGTGAAAATGTAAAAGTAATGAGAATGTGAGAGTAGTGACATTGCAAAAATAGTAAGATTAGTGAGAATGTGAAAGTAGTGACAGTATGAAAGTAGTGAGAATGTAAAAATAGTGAGAATAGTAAAAATATGAAAGTAGTAACAGTAATAAAAATGTAAAAATAGTGAGTATGTAAGCATAAAGAGAATGTGAAAGTAGTGAAAATGTGAAAGAAGCAACAATGTTAGAGTAGTGTGCGTAGTACAAATGTAAAAATAAAGTAATAGTAAAATAAATAAGAATGTAAGAATGTGGAAATAGTAAAAAATAAAAGATGCGACAATGTGAGAGTATTGACAATAGTGAGAATGTAAGAGTAGAAAAAATGTAAAAGTAGTAAAACGTAAAACAGGTAAAAATGCGAGAATAATGAGAATAATACAAATGTGAGAGTAGTGAGAGCAGTGAGAATGTGAGAGTAGTACGATTGTAAGAGTAAAAAAATAGTATTCGTAATGAGAATGAAAAACAGTAATATTGCAAAAATAGCAAATATGTGAATGTAGTGATAATGTGAGAATAGCAAGAATGTTAACGTAGATAGAATTTGAAAGTTAAAACTATAAGTAATAAGAATGTGAGAAAAGTGAGAATATGGTAGAAGCTCCAATGTGAGTGTAAAAGTAGTAAGATTGTGAGAGTAAAGAGATAGTGAGAGTAGTATAAATGTGAAAGTAGTAAAAATGTGAGAGTAGTAAAATGATAAAAAAATAATAAATTAAAAATAATGAAAATAAAAAAATAGTAAAAATGTAAGATTAGTGAGAAAGTAATAGTAGTAATTTTCACATTTTTACTATTTTCACATTTTTTTTTTCACATTTTACTACTCTTATATTTTTATTACTATATTATTCTCACAATAATAATAATAATAATAGTAATAAAAATTGTCTTTATTTTTGTAATTTTACAAAAAAAAGCAAAGTTTATCACAATGATGATCTTCCATTTAACCTAATTTTAACATTTAATTTGAAACATATAAATAAAATTTAACAAAAGGGTACTTTCTGATTTTTTTATGGCTGACTATCATTTTCTATTTTCCAGTTATTTTATAGTATTTCATCAAAAATTGTAGCCTATTACTTCACTAGATTATTACTGGGATTTCCTTATTTATAGAGAACATTTGCCAGCCCTGATCCCTAGCACGAAAAAGGTTTAGCGCGCGTGCGGCTTAGAACATCTAAGGGCATCACAAACCTGTTAAAAACTCACTTTTAAGTTAGCAGTTTTGTTCGTTATTGGAATTAACCAGACAGAATCAAGAAAAAGTTCTCAATATGTCATTTCTAAAATTTTACTATTCTTACACTGTCACTAATCTAACATTCTTACTATTCTCACATTCTAAATACTTTTACAAACTTAATACTTTCATATTCTCACTACTTTTTTATTGCCGCTTCACTCACATTTTGCTACTCTAAAATTTTTACAATTTTATTATTCTCACATACTATTACATTCTCATTACTTTTACGTTTTTACTTTTCTCATATTCTTACTACTTTTACTATTTTTTTACTCTCAAAATTTCACTATTCTTACATTGTAGCTTCTCCCACATTGTTACTATTTTTACATTTTTACTACTCTTACAGTCTTACTACTCTCACATTTTAACTACTCTCACACTCTCACTAATTTCACATTATCACTGTTTTCTAATTTTTACTACTCTCACATTCTTACTAATCTCACTATTCTCAAATTGACACTATTCTAACATTCTTACTATTTTTACATTCTCAACTCTTTCACATTTTTTCTATTTTTTCATACTCTTATTACATTTACGTTTTTACTACTTTCACATTCTACTACTCTCACATTTATACTTTTCTCACATTTTTACTACTTTACATTTTCTTTTTTCTCACATACTCACTATTCCCACATTCTCACTACTCTCACATTCTTACTACTCTTGCATTTTTTAAACTGTTACATTCTCACTATTTTTACATTTTTACTATTTTCACATTATCTATGTTCTCTCATTCTTACTACTGTCACATTCTTTTTACATCTTTCTATTCTTACAATTTCACTACTTTCACATTGTCGCTTCTCTCACATTCTCACTACTCCCACATTCTTACTACTCATACATTCTCATTATTATCACGTTGTTACTACTCTTATAGTTTTACTATTCTCACTATCAAACTGCTCTCACATTGTAGCTTTTTTCACATTTTCAATATTTTTAAGTTTTCACTAATCTTATATTCTCACTATTCTTACATTGTCAGTACTCTTACAATCCCACTACTCTTAAATTATCATTTTTCTCAAATTCTCACTACTTTTACATTCTTACTACATTCATATTTTTACTATTTTCACATAATCACTGTTTTCTCATTCTTACTACTCTTACATTTTTACTATGCTCACTATTCTCACATTGTCACTAACATTATTATTCTCACATTTTTATTACTTATTGTGAATCTTACTACTCTCACATTTTTTTTTACTCTTACATTCTTTCTACTTTCACATTCTCACTACTCTCAAATTCTCACTACATTCACATTCTTACTACTCTCACGTTCTTACTACTTTTACATTTTCACAATTCTCACATTTTCACTACTCTCATATTGTCGCTTCTCTCCCACTACTTTCAAATTCTCACTATTTTTACATTTTCATTACTCTCACATTGTCACTACTTTTATATTCTCACATACCCTCTACTCTTACATTGTTTACTATTCCCATATTTTTACTACTCTCACTATACCACTACTCTCACATTATCGCTTCTGTCACATTTTTACTATTCTCTTATTCTTGCAACTCTCACATTCTCACTACTCGCACATTCTCATTACATCATTAATTTCTACTCTAACATTCTTACTACTCTCACATTCTTACTACATTTTTATTTCTCTCACATTCTCACTAATCTCACATTGTCACGTTTTTCACATTCAAACTACTTTCACATTATCACTACTCTTTCATTTCTTCATTTCATTTTTCACTTTTACATTGTCGCTTCTCTCACATTCTCTCTATTCTTTAATTCTTATTACTCATACATTTTTACTCCTTTCACATTCTTACAACTCTAAATATTTTAAACATAAATATTAACATGCTGTGACTGCGAAGGGTTAACAACTTGCGTAATCAGTTTACAAAATAAAAATAATCATTACAGAATCAAATAATAATTACGTAATATTTGTAATCATTACATAATCAAGTAAACTTTATATAATTACGAAATTATTTCATAATCACGTAATCATTACATAATCTTGTAATAAATAGTGTAATTAAATATTAAAACACGCGTATTCAAATAATCAAATATTGATTACGCGTACTCAAATAATCAAATGTTTAGTACGCGTATTCAAATAATCAAATAATGATTAAGCGTGTTCAAATAAATAAATGTTGAGTACACAAATTCACATAATCAAATATTGGTTTTATGGAATCATATATTCGCATGGTAAATTCAGTCGTGTCCAATCTGTATCTAATTGTGCCGCTAGAGATTTATTTATTAGACAATTTCACAGGTGTTTTTATACAACCCTTGTCATGTGCATGTGCAGTTGTTATATACCTACTTCAGTCGAATATAATTTTTCACTGATACAAATTGTATTATGTATTGTTATTATTTTTGTTAAAAAGATTTTTATATGTTTATTTTTATTTATTTTTTAATATAATAAATCACATTTTTATTCTTGGTTGTGGATTTTTTCTAATCTACATAAAACATGATTAAACATCAAAATAGGTATATTTTTAGTTTATGTTCTTATTATATAAAAGAAATTGTATTAAGTACTTTATTGAAGATTATTATAAAACATAAGTATTATAATAATATATTAATATTAAGCAACAAAATAATTTTATAATTTATATAAAATATTTAATGCATGCAATTTAGAATTATAAAATCTTAAACAAGTGTGTACTTATTGAATAATCATGTATTCATTATATAATCACATAATCATTTTCATAATCACGTAATCAATGCATAATCATAATCATAATCATAATCATGTAATCATTACATAAACACGTAATTATTACATAATCACGTAATCATAACATATTCACGTAACATTTTGTTTATTTGTACATTTTTTTACTTAGTTGTTAACCCTTCGTGTGATCGTTACTTTTATAACTTCAAATCTGTCTTTAATATTGTAATCCGCATATTAAAAACCTCATGTTTTGATAATCAACTTTATAACCTGCATACTTTAAAATTTTTGTTTACTTAATTAAATCTAAACATTTTGTACATTTTATTTTCTACGCCGTTTTGTAGGAGTAATTTTTTTTTTTTTTAATTTTCTTTAATAAGTTTATTTTTATGATTTTTTCCAACTTATAGTACTACAATAAGATATAAAAATAATTATCATTTAGGTCATATTTGTCGATGTTGTATTAAGCTTTAAACAGCCAAGAAATAATTAATTAAATGTACGCATAATTTAAATAATATTTGCATCCACTGCGATAAAATGTGTGCATTTTTCTTATTATTTCCTACACAATTTGTATTTGTAAAGATAAGTTGTAAAAACGAATTCCATTCACATGTAAACGCACGTGTACATTTTTATGGGGCCATAAATCTTAACGCACTTTAATCACTGACTTTAAAGCTACACGGGCAAGAGACCCGTTGAAGTTATTGATCCCAAAAATGTAGCGCAAAACCATATAAGTCGCAGAACTATAATCCTACGTAGGAGGAAAATCTCATGGTGGACTACTCCAGAATAGACGTAACTAATGTAGGACGAAAGTACTTAAAATAAACCTATATATATATATATATATATATATATATACAGGGTGTCCGGAAAATACGTGTACAACGTTTGACGACAGACTCCTGACGTCAAAATAGGTCGATCTAAGCCGACTTAGTTATATCCAAAATTGTCTCGTTTAGCCGGTAGAGGGCGTCAAAAAAAACAAAAGTTTAACAAAGTTGAAAGTATCTATTGTAAGAAACTAAGTAAAGCAAAAACATTACTTAAGCAAATGTGTAAAATGACCGCCATCTTGCTGAATACACTTATTAACACTCTTTAAAAAATGATATTGGACCCTATCTAATGTCTCGGGATTATTAAAATGGTTGCCTGCATTTAAAATCCGCTGCAATAAATCATCGCGTGTGTTTACAGGAGTCTTGTAAACTTCTGTTTTAATAGCGCCCCACAAAAAGAAGTCACACATATTTAACTCAGGAGAACGTGGTGGCCATTTTACTGGTGCATCATTGCCTTTTCCAATTCATCGGTTGGGATATTGATGATGTAAGTATTGCCGAACGGCAACGGAAAAATGGGGCGGGGCACCATCATGCATATACCACATTTCCCTCCGAAGTAAAAGGGGCAAATTCTCCAGAAGAATTGGTAATGTGTCTTGCAAAAAATTTAAATAAATATTTCCATCTAACCTGTCTGGAATAACAATGGGACCAATAAGGTAGTGATCAATAATACCTGCCCAAATATTAATTTTAAATTGATGCTGATGATGTGCAACTTTAATGGCATGTGGATTTTCATCGGAATAAATATGTTCGTTGTGCAGATTGGTTACCCCAGATCTTGTAAAGCATGCCTCGTCAGTAAACATAATTTTTCTACAAAAATTTGGAACAAGGATTCTTTTGATTCTAATAAATGGACAAAATGTAAGCCGCATGGGGGGATCAGTCGGTAAAAGTTCCTGGACTTTTTGTATGTGGTAAGGATGTAACAACTGTTCTCTTAAAACCTCATTGACAATCGTTTTAGGAACATTTAACTCACGTTCTAAGAGACGGGTACTGGTACTTGGTTCTTTTTCAACTGTTTCCAGAATCATCTCTTCTGTTTCCACAGTTCGAGTTGTTCGCATACGACCCCTGCCTTCAAACTTTTTCTCAAAACTGCCCGTTTCCCGAAGATGACGCTCAATATTGGCAAATGTTTGGTGGTTTGGTATTCGACGGTTAGGAAACCTCTCCATGTAAACCCTAACACTCTGACGCCCATTTCCTTGACACAACCCGTATACCAGGAGCATGTCAACTTTCTGAGAGTTTGTATAATTTTCCATTTTTAATGGTAAAATGAACTTGTAATTCAAGAATGTTGATCGTATACTTGAGTAAATTTCATAGACTGGTGACAATTTGTCAATAATTGTCAAATTATTAAACGCCATAGCAACAAGGTCACTTAAAAAATTATTGTTACAGGTAATTTCTTTTTAATATTTACAAATTTTTGACGCCCTCTACCGGCTAAACGAGACAATTTTGGATATAACTAAGTCGGATTAGATCGACCTATTTTGACGTCAGGAGTCTGTCGTCAAACGTTGTACACGTATTTTCCGGACACCCTGTATAGAGATGTTAACTCCCTTATAGAGGCGTTTTCGCGCACAATTTTAACCTGATCGAGGCGTTGAAATTTTAGAAGCGAGCGCCCGTTCCAGCGCACATAAACAACCAGTTCGAGGCGTCTAGCGGTTAGTACTAATTTTGCTCGGCTAGATGGCTACTGCAGCAGGTTTTAAGAAATATGCACAAATCTCAATAACATATGTTGTTTTCATTGAATCTCGGGAGTTGCAGCGTAGATAAATATTTCGTAATATTATATATTTTTTCTAAATAAAAATGTTTGTTTATAAATAATTCAATTGATTAATAAACAAAATAATAAATAGTAAAGTACAATCAAAAAGTAGTTTGATGCAAACGATTTAGTTATTAGAAATAAATAATTACTTAATTGTACTGAAACAACTGCAATATATTCAATTAAAAAAAAAAGAATAAATATTGAATATTTTATTAAAAATTGTTTAATAAAAAAACAAAAATTTGCTAATTCCAAAAATTAATTACTAGAATTAGTCAGTAAGTGAACGACTTACTTACGTTACAATGTCAGTTGTTTTGATTATTAATAATATAATAAATTTAATAAAACATAACTATTATTATTTAAATTTAATCAAAAAATTGCATTACTACTTCTGCCGATAACTATTATGCATAAAAACAAACAATGATCGAGGCGTTGAAGTTTTTGATAAAAGCGCCCGGTCCAGGCGCACAAAAACACCCAGTTTGAGGCTTCTAGCGATTTTTCACGCTTACTTTTGACTGGTTCTAATAAGTTGATTGTATGCGCTGCTAGAAGCATCAGTAGGCATTCACAAATCAAAATCATTGTTTGAATATTATTTGTAAATGATTATAAGAAGCTTTAATTAGATTTACAGTAATTAACAGTAACAATGTTATTTTAATAAAAAAAATAATTAAAAAAAAAAATTGATGAATAGTTAGACGTCCTTGTATATAATGGTAGGTTGGATGGCATAAACGGACAATTTAAAAAAAAATATTTAATCAATCTTTATTACAGAGACGTTTCGGAAAATTGACATTTTCCTTCTTCAGTCGAACTACAATGGAGAACACATTTTCAATAACAATTACAACTTAATACAATAATTACACGTTAAAACATTTTTTATATATATATATATATATAATAAATTAAGGACAATTACTAACATATTGGTAAGATAATAATACTTTCGCGTCATACGTTCCCAAATTTTTGTAGCAAACTTTCCTTACAGAATTGTTCTCGTTACGATCCATTTGCCGTTGATTACAAATGTAATACAATCCATCTTCTAAAAACTTTACTAAATAAAACATCGCTAAATTATATTCTCCACTCTATCACAAATTTACTAAACAGTAAACACTTTTTCTTAAATTACAATATATATATATCCTAATCATTAATGAAAAAGGGTAGGAGTAAAGCAATAAATGCTATTTTTCGTATTATTATATGTACCCTTTCAGTCGCATCCGGATTAGAATTAATGCTTTCTAATGGGATTTTAATAAACATTTGTTTCATCTTTTCTAAAATGATTTATTATCATAGTATTATGTTACAAATTAGGTTATATTGCTAAATAAAAAATCTTGATATTATCTATTTCATTAGTTTAAACTAATAAACATAATAATTATACAAAAAATTAAACAAAATCTATTAATAAAAACTTTATAATCATATTAAAAAAATATATAGTTTAGTTAGATTATTAAATAAGTGACCAGATGGCGGTCGCTATTGTGCGCGTTGCCGTTTTTAGCACAAATTAGAATTTTTTGAAAAATTATATATTGGTTCCATCGTCATAATTAAAATTTAAGCCATGTGCGTTCTCTTTTCACTACAAGTTTTTAACGTGCGATCGTCATCATATGATTTGTAATTACTAGTTCTCTGAAATAATATTAGGTTATTTTTAGATTGATGTTGTTTTTTGCAAATATGATAAAGAAATATGCAATAATTAAAAAAAATATAAGAGGTTTTAGTTATTTTTTATTCCAAATAACTAAAAGTATTATTATTCGATATTATTTTATTTATAATGTCTTAATTATTATTTGATTCACTTTGATTTAATGTAAAATGATATCATTCTGGAAAAGAAGATCGTACATTTTCAAACACTTCTCAATTCATTAACAACAAAACATATTTTTGATGATATTATTAATATAATTAAACTGATTGATTTATGAGCAAGAGATTGTTTCTTTCTTATGACCCGCAACTGCATGATTCTGTCATAAAAGGAAATACTAATCTTCCGGTTTTTCTTGGCTTAATTGTGTCTACATATACAAAATCTCTATAATTACTGTAATAAAAGAGCAGGTAAAAATATATAGATTAATTTTTTTTACTTTTTCGAATGGTTTTATTAGAATAGAGAATTGACGATTGGTGATATAAGAAAAGGCAACACACAGTTACACATGTCTACTGTGTAAAATATTTTCCTGTCTTTTTATGCAAATGTCAATTGAAGCAAACTTCAGTGTCGCTATGTATGTCATGATTGCATTTTTTATTCAAATCAATTATATTTGATCTAATAAAATGTTATAATACATTTTAAGCAATTATTATAAAATAATATCTATAAAGATTACGATAAATTCTTTTTACTAAGCAATGCGATATTCAGGTAGTTAATTCTTCGTCGATGTAACTAAATTGAAGTATCATTTCAACAACATATATTTTTTAAACATCGCCGCTACTATTACAATCCTAAGCAAAACCTTGTTGAAATTACCTGGTAAAGTGATGAATATTACATAAACATGACATAACCAGTGCTTAATAGTTATCAATATATTTAGTATTGTTACCTGTAAATTTGTAGTTAAAAGCAGAAGAATAGATAATGACATAAATATAATTATAGCGTTTAGTTTTTTTTATTGGTATTTTCAAAATTGTTTTATGTAAACAAATTAAATTATATAAATACTAGCAAAAATATTACCAATTCATTTTTTTATAAATCTTGAAAAAGCCAAGTTATAGAAAAAATTATATGCAAAAAACGAGAAGTAAAATATAACAGCAAGTAGTTTTAAAATATTTTCCTCACGTGTTGAATGACCTTGCCCATTTAAGGCTTTTCAACCTTTTGTCTGTTTACTTTCAATGAACTCGTATAATAATGGAATTAAGATAAATAATATTTTGTGGTTTATATTTTTTTTATTTATTTATCTAAGGAATTTAAATTATGTAACGTGTCATTTATGCATAGAAACAATTGTAGTTTCGATGTTAATAAGTACCAAAGTTTAACAATTAACTTGTTAATTATATAAATTAAACAAATTTTAAGTATTGTAATCATATCTGGATTAAAAACAAATAAATAAAAAACCAGTAGTTTTAGGTTTGTATTATACAACAAGAAGTAAACATAGGATTGTTACAATGCAAAACATAATAACATTTAACCATGTTGTTATGAAGTTATAATGTTGTCAATATGTGATGTCATGTTATTATGCAATACTTTATCATGTTATTATGTAAACCATGTTATCATGTATTATGTATTATTGTTATGATAATAATCATAATGACATACTAAATAATAGTAGGACAATACGATTATGTGGTAACTTAATAGCATAACATAATATAACATGACAACATGATATCATAATAACATTCTAACTTGATAACATAATATCATAATAACATCATAACTTAATAACATAATAACATAATAACATGCAAGCTTGATAACATGAAACTATATTACCATGTTGACTTGATAACATGATAATTTGATAACATAGTAACATGATAACATAACAACATGATAACATGATAACATGATAACATGATAACATGATAACATGATAACATGATAACATGATAACATAATAACATGATAACATGATAACATGATAACATGATAACATGATAACATGATAACATGATAACATGATAACATGATAACATGATAACATGATAACATGATAACATGATAACATGATAACATGATAACATGGTAACATGATAACATGATAACATGATAACATGATAACATGATAACATGATAACATGATAACATGATAACATGATAACATGATAACATGATAACATGATAACATGATAACATGATAACATGATAACATGATAACCTAATAACATAAATAATACATAATAATTTGATAACATAATTACATAATAATTTAGTAAGTTATTAACACAATAACATATTAACACTATAACTTGATTACATGTAAACATAATGACACGATGACTTGATAAAATGATAACATGATAACATAATAACAAAATAACATGATAACATGATAACATGATAATATGATAACATGATAACATGACAACATCACAACATGAGAACATGATAACATGATAACATAATAATATGATAACATGATAAGATGATAACATGATAAGATGATAACATGATATCATGATAACATGATATCATGATAACATGATAACATGATAAAATGATAACATGATAACATGATAACATGATAACATGATAACATGATAACATGATAACATGATAACATGATAACATGATAACATGATAACATGATAACATGATAACATGATAACATGATAACATGATAACGTAATAACATGATAACATGGTAACATCATAAAATGATAACATGATAACATGGTAACATTATTACATAATAACATGAAAACATGATAATATTATAACATGATAACATGATAATATGATTACATAATAACATGATAACATAATAACATGGTAACATGATAACATTATAAAATGATAACATGATAACATAATAACATGATAACATGATAACATGATAACATGATAACATGATAACATGATAACATGATAACATGATAACACGATAACACGATAACATGATAACATGATAACATGATAACATGATAACATGATAACATGATAACATGATAACATGATAACATGATAACATGATAACATGATAACATGATAACATGATAACATGATAACATGATAACATGATAACATGATAACATGATAACATGATAACATGATAACATGATAACATGATAACATGATAACATGATAACATGATAACATGATAACATGATAACATGATAACATGATAACATGATAACATGATATCATGATAACATGATAACATGATAACATGATAACATGATAACATGATAACTTGATAACATGATAACATGATAACATGATAACATGATAACATGATAACATGATAACATGATAACGTAATAACATGATAACATGGTAACATCATAAAATGATAACATGATAACATGGTAACATTATTACATAATAACATGAAAACATAATAATATTATAACATGATAACATGATAATATGATTACATAATAACATGATAACATAATAACATGGTAACATGATAACATTATAAAATGATAACATGATAACATAATAACATTATAACATGATAACATGATAACATGATAACATGATAACATGATAACATGATAACATGATAACATGATAACATGATAACATGATAACATGATAACATGATAACATGATAACATGATAACATAATAACGTAATAACATGATAACATGGTAACATCATAACATGATAATATGATAACATAATAACATGATAACATGATAATATGATAACATGATAACATGATAACATGATATCATGATAACATAATAACATGATAAAATTATAACGTAAAAACATGATGACATAGTAACATGATAACATGATAACATGATAACATGGTAACATGATAACATAATAACATAAAAACATGATAACATGATAATATGATTACATGATTACATGATAACATGATAACATGATAACATGATAACATGATAACATGATAACATGATAACATGATAACATGATAACATGATAACATGATAACATGATAACATGATAACATGATAACATGATAACATGATAACATGATAACATGATAACATGATAACATGATAACATGATAACATGATAACATGGTAACATGATAACATTATAACATAATAACATGACAACATGATAACAGGATAACATGAAAACATAAAAACATAAAAACATAAAAACATGAAAACGTAATAACATGATAATATAATAACATGATAACAAGATAACATGACAACATGACAACATGACAACATGATAACATAATAACATGATAACATGACAACATAATAACATGATAACATGATAACATGATAATATGATAACATGTTGACATTATAACATGATAACATGATAACGTGATAACATAATAACATGATATCTTGATAACTTGATAAAACGATAACAGAATAACCTAATAACATAATAAAATGAATACATCATAACATGATAACTTGATAATTTGATAACACTATAACATAACAAACATGATAACATGATACCATTATAACATGATAACATGATACAATGATAACATGATAACATGATAACATGATAACATGATAACATGATAACATGATAGCTTAAAAACAGGGTATTATAATAACATGATAACATGAAAACATGACAACATGATAACATGATATCTTGATAACATTGAAACATCATAACATGATAACATGATAACAAGATTTCATGATAACATAAAAACATGATAACATGATAATATGATTACATAATAACATGATAACATGATAACATGATAACATGATAACATGATAACATAATAACATGATAACATGATAACATGGTAACATAATAACATGATAACATTATAACATAATAACATGATAACATGATAACATGATAACATGATAACATGATAACATGATAACATGATAACATGATAACATGAAAACATGAAAACATGAAAACATGAAACATAATAACTTGATAATATGATAACATGATAACAAGATAACATGACAACATGACAACATGATAACATGATAACATGAAAACATGATAACATAATAACATGATAACATAATAACATGATAACATGGTAACATGATAACATGATAACATGATAACATGTCAACATGACAACATGATAACATGAAAACATGATAACATAATAACATGATAACATGATAACATGATAACATGGTAACATGGTAACATGATAACATGATAACATGATAACATGATAACATGATAACATGATAACATGATAACATGATAACATGGTATTATGATAACATAATAACATGATAACTTGATAACATGATAACCTAATAATATAAATAATACATAATAATTTAGTAATTTAATAACACAATAACATGATAACACTATAACTTGATTACATGTAAACATAATGACACGATGACTTGATATAATGATAACATGATAACATAATAACAAAATTACATGATAACATGATAACATGACAACATGACAACATCACAACATGATAACATGATAACATGATAACATGATAACATGATAACATGATAACATGATAAAATGATAACATGATAACATGATAACATGATAAAATGATAACATGATAACATGATAACATGCTAACATGATAACATGATAACATAATAACATGATAACATGATAACATAATAATATGATAACATGATAATATAATAACATGATAACATGATAAAATGATAACATGATAACAAAATAACGTGATAACATGATAACATGGTAACATTATAACATGGTTACATGATAATATGGTAACATTTTTTTTTTTCAATTCAATTCATTTATTTACGGAAACTCCATTTAATACAAAAAATAATAAAACAATATATGAACATTAAAAAAATAAAAATAAAAAAGTGTGCACTTATAAAACATAATAAAAGATAGCGGCATAAATTTAACAAAAATATAAAAATAAAATAATAATAAAATTATGTATATAATATAGTAGAAAGACTTAAATACTAATAGAAATATATGCATAAACATTAAAATATTAACAAAAAACAAACAGGTACATACATATCAAAACAATGAAAAATCAAAAGCTCTTAATTGTCTCACAAAACTCGTGTGTGGGCCAAATAAATCAAGGTGTGAATTATGAGAAATAACGTTCGCATAGCGCATCATTCTGCATAAAGGACTATGATACCCTAAGTTAGAATTATGTAATGGTAAGCGAAATAAAGGCGTATATCTAGTACGGCGACAAGGACCAATATAGAAGTGCAATTGAGATAACAAAGATGGACTGTTTATTGTAGAAGACAAAACCTTAACTAATATTGCTAGGTCGTTAACTTTACGACGATCTTCTAACATGATAACATAATAACATGAAAACTTGATAACATGATAATATGATTACATGGTAATATGATAACATGATAACATGGTAAAATGATAACATGATAACATAATAACATGATAACATGATAACATGATAACATGATAACATGATAACATGATAACATGATAACATAATAACATGATAACATTATAACATGATAACATGACAACATCACAACATGATAACATAATAACATGATAACATGATAACATGATAACATGATAACATGATAACATGATAACATGATAACATGATAACATGATAACATGATAACATGATAACATGATAACATGATAACATGATAACATGATAACATGATAACATGATAACATGATAACATAAAATCATGGTAACATAATAACATGATAACATGATATTATGATAACATGGTAACATGATAACATGATAACATGGTAACATGGTAACATGACAACATGATAACATGATAACTTGATAACATAATAACCTAATAATATAAATTATACATAATAATTTAGTAAGTTAATAATACAATAACATGATAACACTATAACTTGATTACATGTAAACATAATGACACGATGACTTGATATAATGACAACATGTAAACATAATAACATGAAACATGATAACATTACAACATCACAACATGATAACATGATAACATGATAACATGATAACATGATAACCTGATAACATGATAACATGATAACATGAAAACATGAAAACATGAAAACATGAAACATAATAACTTGATAATATGATAACATGATAACAAGATAACATGACAACATGACAACATGATAACATGATAACATGATAACATGAAAACATGATAACATGAAAACATGATAACATAATAACATGATAACATAATAACATGATAACATGGTAACATGATAACATGATAACATAATAACATGTCAACATGACAACATGATAACATGAAAACATGATAACATAATAACATGATAACATGATAACATGATAACATGGTAACATGGTAACATGATAACATGATAACATGATAACATGATAACATGATAACATGATAACATGGTATTATGATAACATAATAACATGATAACTTGATAACATGATAACCTAATAATATAAATAATACATAATAATTTAGTAATTTAATAACACAATAACATGATAACACTATAACTTGATTACATGTAAACATAATGACACGATGACTTGATATAATAATAACATGATAACATAATAACAAAATTACATGATAACATGATAACATGACAACATGACAACATCACAACATGATAACATGATAACATGATAACATGATAACATGATAACATGATAACATGATAACATGATAACATGATAACATGATAAAATGATAAAATGATAACATGATAACATGATAACATGATAAAATGATAACATGATAACATGATAACATGCTAACATGATAACATGATAACATAATAACATGATAACATGATAACATGATAACATAATAATATGATAACATGATAATATAATAACATGATAACATGATAAAATGATAACATGATAACAAAATAACGTGATAACATGATAACATGGTAACATTATAACATGGTTACATGATAATATGGTAACATGATAACATAATAACATGAAAACTTGATAACATGATAATATGATTACATGGTAATATGATAACATGATAACATGGTAAAATGATAACATGATAACATAATAACATGATAACATGATAACATGATAACATGATAACATGATAACATGATAACATGATAACATGATAACATGATAACATGATAACATGATAACATGATAACATGATAACATGATAACATGATAACATGATAACATGATAACATGATAACATAATAACATGATAACATTATAACATGATAACATGACAACATCACAACATGATAACATAATAACATGATAACATGATAACATGATAACATGATAACATGATAACATGATAACATGATAACATGATAACATGATAACATGATAACATAATAACATGATAACATGATAACATGATAACATGATAACATGATAACATGATAACATGATAACATGATAACATGATAACATGATAACATGATAACATGATAACATAAAATCATGGTAACATAATAACATGATTACATGATATTATGATAACATGGTAACATGATAACATGATAACATGGTAACATGGTAACATGACAACATGATAACATGATAACTTGATAACATGATAACCTAATAATATAAATTATACATAATAATTTAGTAAGTTAATAATACAATAACATGATAACACTATAACTTGATTACATGTAAACATAATGACACGATGACTTGATATAATGACAACATGATAACATAATAACATGAAACATGATAACATTACAACATCACAACATGATAACATGATAACATGATAACATGATAACATGATAACATGATAACATGATAACATGATAACCTGATAACATGATAACATGATAACATGATAACATGATAACATGATAACATGATAACATGATAACATGATAACATGATAACATGATAACATGATAACATGATAACATGATAACATGATAACATGATAACATGATAACATGATAACATGATAACATGATAACATGATACCATGATAACATGATAACATGATAACATGATAACATGATAACATAATAAAATGATAACATGATGACATGATAACATGATAACATGATAACATGATAACATGATAACATGATAACATAATAATATGATAACATGATAATATAATAACATGATAACATGATAACATGATATCACGATAACATGACATCACGATAACATGATAACATGACAACATAATAACATGATAACATGATAATATGATAACATGTTGACATTATAACATGATAACGTGATAACATAATAACATGATATCTTGATAACTTGATAAAACGATAACAGAATAACCTAATAACATAATAAAATGAATACATCATAACATGATAACTTGATAATTTGATAACACTATAACATAACAAACATGATAACATGATATCATTATAACATGATAACATGATACAATAATAACATGATAACATGATAACATGATAAAATGATAACATGATAACATGATAACATAATAACATGACAACATGATAACATGATAACGTGATAACATGATAACATGATAACATGGTAACATCATTACATGAAAACATGATAACATGATAACATGATTACATGATAACATGATAAAATGATAACATGATAACATGGTAACATGATAACATTATAACATAATAACATGAAAACATGATAACATGAAAACATGATAACATGAAAACATAAAAACATGAAAACATGAAAACATAATAACATGATAATATGATAACATGATAACAAGATAACATGACAACATGACAACATGACAACATGACAACATGACAACATGACAACATGACAACATGACAACATGACAACATGACAACATGACAACATGACAACATGACAACATGACAACATGACAACATGACAACATGACAACATGATAACATAATAACATAATAACATGATAACATGATAACATGATTACAAGATAACATGATAACATGATAACATGATAACATGATAACATAATAACATGATAACATGATAACATAATAACGTGATTACTTGATAACACAATAACAAGATATTATAATAACATGATAACATAACAACATGACCACATGATAACATGATAACATGATAACATCTTATATAGATAACATGATATTTTGATAACATGATAACAAGATAACATGATAACATGATAACATGATAAAATGATAACATGATAAAATGATAACATGATAACATGATAACATGATAACATAATAACATGATAACATGATAACATAATAACATGATAACATGATAACATGATAACATGATTACATAATAACATGATTACTTGATAACTCAATAACAAGACATTTTAATAACATGATAACATAATAACATGATAACATGATAACATGATAACATGATAACATGATAACATGATAACATGATAACATGATAACATGATAACATGATAACTTGATAACATGATAACATGATAACATGATAACATGATAACATGATATCATGATGACATGATAACTTGATAACATGATAACATGATAACATGATAACATGATAACATGATAACATGATAACATGATAACATGATAACATGATAACATGATAACATGATAACATGATAACATGATAACATGATAACATGATAACATGATAACATGATAACATGATAACATGATAACATGATAACATGATAACATGATAACATGATAACATGATAACATGATAACATGATAACATGATAAAATGATAACATGATTACATAATAACATGATTACTTGATAACACAATAACAAGACATTTTGATAACATGATAACATGATAACATGATAACATGGTAACATGACAACATGATAACTTGATAACTTGATAACATGATAACCTAATAATATAAATAATACATAATAATTTAGTAAGTTAATAATACAATAACATGATAACACTATAACTTGATTACATGTAAACATAATGACACGATGACTTGATATAATGACAACATGATAACATAATAACAAAATAACATAAAACATGATAACATTACAACATCACAACATAATAACATGATAACATGATAACATGATAACATGATAACATGATAACATGATAACATGATAACATGATAACATGATAACATGATAACATGATAACATGATAACATGATAACATGATAACATGATAACATGATAACAAGATAACATGATAACATGTTAACATGATAACAAGATAAAATGATAACATGATAACATGATAACATGATAACATGATAACATGATAACATGATAACATGATAACATGATAACATGATAACATGATAACATGATAACATAATAATATGATAACATGATAATATAATAACATGATAACATGATAACATGATAAAATGATAACATGACAACATGATAACATGATAACATGATAACATGATAACATGACAACATAATAACATGATAACATGATAACATGATAATATGATAACATGTTGACATTATAACATGATAACATGATAACGTGATAACATAATAACATGATATCTTGATAACTTGATAAAACGATAACAGAATAACCTAATAACATAATAAAATGAATACATCATAACATGATAACTTGATAGTTTGATAACACTATAACATAACAAACATGATAACATGATACCATTATAACATGATAAAATGATACAATGATAACATGATAACATGATAACATGATAACATGATAACATGATAACATGATAACATGATAACATGATAACATGATAACATGATAACATGATAACATGATAACATGATAACATGATAACATGATAACATGATAACATGATAACATGATAACATGATAACATGATAACATGATAACATGATAACATGATAACATGATAACATGATAACATGATAACATGATAACATGATAACATGATAACATGATAACATGATAACAAGATAACATGATAACATGTTAACATGATAACAAGATAAAATGATAACATGACAACATGATAACATGATAACATGATAACATGATAACATGATAACATGATAACATAATAATATGATAACATGATAATATAATAACATGATAACATGATAACATGATAACATGATAACATGATAAAATGATAACATGACAACATGATAACATGATAACATGATAACATGACAACATAATAACATGATAACATGATAACATGATATAATGATAACATGTTGACATTATAACATGATAACATGATAACGTGATAACATAATAACATGATATCTTGATAACTTGATAAAACGATAACAGAATAACCTAATAACATAATAAAATGAATACATCATAACATGATAACTTGATAGTTTGATAACACTATAACATAACAAACATGATAACATGATACCATTATAACATGATAAAATGATACAATGATAACATGATAACATGATAACATGATAACATGATAACATGATAGCTTAAAAACAGGGTATTATAATAACATGATAACATGAAAACATGACAACATGATAACATGATATCTTGATAACATTGTAACATCATAACATGATAACATGATATCATGATAACATGAAAACATGACAACATGATAATATGATTACATAATAACATGATAACATGATAACATGATAACATGATAACATGATAACATGATAACATGATAACATGACAACATGACAACATGATAACATGATAACATGATAACATGGTAACATGATAACATGATAACATTATAACATAATAACATGATAACATGATAACATGTTAACATGATAACATGATAACATGATAACATGATAACATGATAACATGATAACATAATAACATGATAACATGATAACATGGTAACATAATAACATGATAACATTATAACATAATATCATGATATCATGATAACATGATAACATGATAACATGATAACAAGATAACGTGATAACTTGATAACAAGGTAACATCATAACATGATTACATGATAACATGGTAACATAATAACATAATAACATGAAAACTTGATAACATGATAACATGATAATATGATTACATGATAACATGATAACATGATAACACGGTAACATGATAACATGATAACATTATATCATGATAACATGATAACATTATAACATGATAACATGACAATATCACAACATCACAACATCACAACATGAATACATGATAACATTATAACATGATAACATGACAACATAACAACATGATAACATGATAACATGATAACATAATAACATTGTAATATGATAACATGATAACATGATATCATGATATCATGATAACATGATAACATGATAAAATGATAACATGATAACATGATAACATGATAACATGATAACATGATAACATGATAACATGATAACATGATAACATGATAACATGATAACATGATAACATGGTAACATGACAACATGATAACATGATAACGTGATAACATTATAACATGATAACATCATTACATGAAAACATGATAACATGATAACATGATTACATGATAACATGATAAAATGATAACATGATAACATGATAACATGGTAACATGATAACATTATAACATAATAACATGATAACATGATAACATGATAACATGATAACATGATAACATGATAACATGATAACATGATAACATAAAAACATGAAAACATGAAAACATGAAAACATAATAACATGATAATATGATAACATGATAACATGATAACAAGATAACATGACAACATGACAACATGACAACATGACAACATGACAACATGACAACATGACAACATGACAACATGACAACATGACAACATGACAACATGATAACATAATAACATGATAACATGATAACATGATTACATGATAACATGATAACATGATAACATGATAACATGATAACATAATAACATGATAACAAGATAACATGATAACATAATAACGTGATTACTTGATAACACAATAACAAGATATTATAATAACATGATAACATAACAACATGACCACATGATAACATGATAACATGATAACATCTTAAAATGATAACATGATATTTTGATAACATGATAACATGATAACAAGATAACATGATAACAAGATAACATGATAACATGATAAAATGATAACATGATAACTAGATATCATGATAACATGATAACATGATAACATGATAACATGATAACATGATAACATGATAACATGATAACATGATAACATGATAACATGATAACATGATAACATGATAACATGATAACATGATAACATGATAACATGATAACATGATAACATGATAACATGATAACATAATTACATAATAACATGATTACTTGATAACACAATAACAAGACATTTTAATAACATGATAACATGATAACATGATAACATGATAACATGATAACATGATAAAATGATAACATGATAACATGATAACATGGTAACATGATAACATTATAACATAATAACATGATAACATGATAACATGATAACATGATAACATGATAACATGATAACATGATAACATGATAACATGATAACATGATAACATGATAACATAAAAACATGAAAACATGAAAACATGAAAACATAATAACATGATAATATGATAACATGATAACATGATAACAAGATAACATGACAACATGACAACATGACAACATGACAACATGACAACATGACAACATGACAACATGACAACATGACAACATGACAACATGACAACATGACAACATGACAACATGACAACATGACAACATGACAACATGATAACATAATAACATGATAACATGATAACATGATTACATGATAACATGATAACATGATAACATGATAACATGATAACATAATAACATGATAACAAGATAACATGATAACATAATAACGTGATTACTTGATAACACAATAACAAGATATTATAATAACATGATAACATAACAACATGACCACATGATAACATGATAACATGATAACATCTTAAAATGATAACATGATATTTTGATAACATGATAACATGATAACAAGATAACATGATAACAAGATAACATGATAACATGATAAAATGATAACATGATAACTAGATATCATGATAACATGATAACATGATAACATGATAACATGATAACATGATAACATGATAACATGATAACATGATAACATGATAACATAATTACATAATAACATGATTACTTGATAACACAATAACAAGACATTTTAATAACATGATAACATGACAACATGATAACATGATAACATGATAACATGATAACATGATAACATGATAACATGATAACATGATAACATGATAACATGATAACATGATAACATGATAACATGATAACATGATAACATGATAACATGATAACATGATAACATGATAACATGATAACATGATAACATGATAACATGATAACATGAAAACATGATAACATGATAACATGATAACATGATAACATGATAACATGATAACATGATAACATGATAACATGATAACATGATAACATGATAACATGATAACATGATAACATGATAACATGATAACATGATAACATGATAACATGATAACATGATAACATGATAACATGATAACATGATAACATGATAACATGATAACATGATAACATGATAACATGATAACATGATAACATGATAACATGATAACATGATAACATGATAACAAGATAACATGATAACATGTTAACATGATAACAAGATAAAATGATAACATGATAACATGATAACATGATAACATGATAACATGATAACATGATAACATGATAACATAATAATATGATAACATGATAATATAATAACATGATAACATGATAACATGATAACATGATAACATGATAAAATGATAACATGACAACATGATAACATATTAACATGATAACATGACAACATAATAACATGATAACATGATAACATGATAATATGATAACATGTTGACATTATAACATGATAACATGATAACGTGATAACATAATAACATGATATCTTGATAACTTGATAAAACGATAACAGAATAACCTAATAACATAATAAAATGAATACATCATAACATGATAACTTGATAGTTTGATAACACTATAACATAACAAACATGATAACATGATACCATTATAACATGATAAAATGATACAATGATAACATGATAACATGATAACATGATAACATGATAACATGATAACATGATAACATGATAGCTTAAAAACAGGGTATTATAATAACACGATAACATGAAAACATGACAACATGATAACATGATATCTTGATAACATTGTAACATCATAACATGATAACATGATATCATGATAACATGAAAACATGACAACATGATAATATGATTACATAATAACATGATAACATGATAACATGATAACATGATAACATGATAACATGATAACATGATAACATGACAACATGATAACATGATAACATGATAACATGGTAACATGATAACATGATAACATTATAACATAATAACATGATAACATGATAACATGTTAACATGATAACATGATAACATGATAACATGATAACATGATAACATAATAACATGATAACATGATAACATGGTAACATAATAACATGATAACATTATAACATAATATCATGATATCATGATAACATGATAACATGATAACAAGATAACGTGATAACTTGATAACAAGGTAACATCATAACATGATTACATGATAACATGGTAACATAATAACATAATAACATGAAAACTTGATAACATGATAACATGATAATATGATTACATGATAACATGATAACATGATAACACGGTAACATGATAACATGATAACATTATATCATGATAACATGATAACATTATAACATGATAACATGACAATATCACAACATCACAACATCACAACATCACAACATGAATACATGATAACATTATAACATGATAACATGACAACATAACAACATGATAACATGATAACTTGATAACATAATAACATTGTAATATGATAACATGATAACATGATATCATGATATCATGATAACATGATAACATGATAAAATGATAACATGATAACATGATAACATGATAACATGATAACATGATAACATGATAACATGATAACATGATAACATGATAACATGATAACATGATAACATGATAACATGGTAACATGACAACATGATAACATGATAACGTGATAACATTATAACATGATAACATCATTACATGAAAACATGATAACATGATAACATGATTACATGATAACATGATAAAATGATAACATGATAACATGATAACATGGTAACATGATAACATTATAACATAATAACATGATAACATGATAACATGATAACATGATAACATGATAACATGATAACATGATAACATGATAACATAAAAACATGAAAACATGAAAACATGAAAACATAATAACATGATAATATGATAACATGATAACATGATAACAAGATAACATGACAACATGACAACATGACAACATGACAACATGACAACATGACAACATGACAACATGACAACATGACAACATGACAACATGACAACATGACAACATGATAACATAATAACATGATAACATGATAACATGATTACATGATAACATGATAACATGATAACATGATAACATGATAACATAATAACATGATAACAAGATAACATGATAACATAATAACGTGATTACTTGATAACACAATAACAAGATATTATAATAACATGATAACATAACAACATGACCACATGATAACATGATAACATGATAACATCTTAAAATGATAACATGATATTTTGATAACATGATAACATGATAACAAGATAACATGATAACAAGATAACATGATAACATGATAAAATGATAACATGATAACTAGATATCATGATAACATGATAACATGATAACATGATAACATGATAACATGATAACATGATAACATGATAACATGATAACATGATAACATGATAACATGATAACATGATAACATGATAACATGATAACATGATAACATGATAACATGATAACATGATAACATGATAACATGATAACATGATAACATGATAACATGATAACAAGATAACATGATAACATGATAAAATGATAACATGATAACTAGATATCATGATAACATGATAACATGATAACATGATAACATGATAACATGATAACATGATAACATGATAACATGATAACATGATAACATGATAACATGATAACATGATAACATGATAACATAATTACATAATAACATGATTACTTGATAACACAATAACAAGACATTTTAATAACATGATAACATGATAACATGATAACATGATAACATGATAACATGATAACATGATAACATGATAACATGATAACATGATAACATGATAACATGATAACATGATAACATGATAACATGATAACATGATAACATGATAACATGATAACATGATAACAAGATAACATGATAACATGATAACATGATAACATGATAACATGATAACATGATAACATGATAACATGATAACATGATAACATGATAACATGATAACATGATAACATGATAACATGATAACATGATAACATGATAACATGATAACATGATAACATGATAACATGATAACATGATAACATGATAACATGATAACATGATAACATTATAACATGATAACATGATAACATGATAACATGATAACATGATAACATGATAACATGATAACATGATAACATGATAACATGATAACATGATAACATGATAACATGATAACATGATAACATGATAACATGATAACATGATAACATGATAACATGATAACATGATAACATGATAACATGATAACATGATAACATGATAACATGATTACATAATAACAAAATAACATGATAACATCATAACATGATAACATGATAATATGATAACATGATAACATGACATTATGATAACATGATAACATGATAACATGATAACATGATAACATGATAACATGATAACATGATAACATGATAACATGATAACATGATAACATGATAACATAATAACATGATAACATGATAACATGATAACATAAAAACATAATAACATGATAACATGATAACATGATAACATGATAACATGATAACATTATAACATGATAACATGATAACATGATAACATGATAACATGATAACATGATAACATGATAACATGATAACATGATAACATGATAACATAATAACAAGATAACATGATTATTTGATAACAAGATAACAAGATAACAAGCTAACATGATAACATGATAACATGATAACATGATAACATAATAACATGATAACATGATAACATGATAACATGATAACATGATAACATGATAACATGATATCATGATTACATGATAACATGATAACATGATAACATGATAACATGATAACATGATAACATTATAACATGATAACATGATAACATAATATTATGATAACATGATAACATTATAACTTGATAACATGATAACATACTAACATGAAAACTTGACAATGTGAAAACATGTTATCAAAAAAAACATTAAGACTTGATAACTTAATATAATAATAACTCGATTACTTTATAACACGATAACACGATTACAGGATAACATTATATCATGATAACATTATAACATTCTTGTTAACAAAATAACATAATATATGACAACTTGATAAAATTATAACAAGATATATGACGTACATAAAACAACTACCAAAAAATGTGAATAAATTGCCGGTTTAACGCGACAGCTAATGTAGTTATCACAATAATGTGCATTATTATTATTATTATTACAGGTATTTATTGACCTTAGTACACATTTTTTTTGTTGTAAATTTATAAGCAATTATTGTTTGTTTTTTTTTGTAATACAAATATCATAGTTGCATCAGAGGCATATAAACAATGTATTAGAGTTTTGACGCCTCGAACAAGTTAATAGTGTGTGTTTAATATTAGCTGTGAAATATATATTTTCTACACAAACAATCATCAAACTAAAAGCTAAAACGCCTATAGTATGTAGTGAATCGTGTATCAAGGGTTGAAAATAGGCTTTAGCAGTCCGCTATTGCTTTGCTTCATGTTGCTAAAAGCGAAGGGCTGCTAAAGCACTTTGGTACGAATTACACTCAATATTTGTTTGCCTGCCCCAAATAAATACATTTTTCAGGAAGTTTCAATATTAATTATAATCTGTCACTACTGTCAGATTTTAAAGTATGACGTCATCATGCGAAATCGTGATTTACAGCTAATTAAATACCGAAAATAATTTACAAGCCTTGGTCGTTTCGGCCCGCATTTTTGGGCCAAAACAACGGTTTCAGTAGAATCAGGCAAAAAAAGTGGTTGAAAGTAGATGCAAAACTTTAGTTAACATAAACTAGATAAAATGTCTATTGTTTTATAGAATAAACAAATGTTAAATCCCTTATAGAGGCGTTTTTGCGCATACTTTTAACCTGATCCAGGCGTTAAAACTTTTGAGGCACACGCACGCTCCAAGCGCACATAAACGCTCACTTCAAGGCGCCTAGTGGTCTTTTACACACATTTTATAATAGGTATACAATACTGCAATTTATCTTAATTCTGGTGGCATTTAGTTGAACCTTTTCCTACTGCATTTTAGCATGGTCACAGTTATTAAGACACAAACCACAAATAATCGGCAGCAAATGAAACTCTCTCGGCCAAACAATAAACCTTGTCTTCAATTTTTAAATTTATTTTGTAAATATCTGTGAATGTAATGGTTGGATCAAAAATATATTACTGCTTCATGTTATAATAAGTATCGCTGAATAGCGTGATGCTGTTATTTAACTAAAAATTTTGATCGCCTCTAAAAGGTAGAAAATGTATCGCCCGTAAACAGGCGAATGTCCGTATATATATATATATATATATATATATATATATATATATAGATGTAAGAAGTGTATTCGTCCTACAATTTTTATATATAATCGTTAATGTTGTAGTCCTACATTTTTATGTAGGAGCAATACACTTTATATCTTAACACACAAAAATCAGCCTGCGGGCTTATAGATACGTATAGATACCGCCTGCTGTGAGGGTTGAGCAGCTAACATGGAATAAGAGAGTTATTTATTATGTATTACATTATATTTTATCAAGATGTTTGTTTAGGACGTAGAATTTATTTTGAAATGATAATATGTATTAATTGTATAGTGTATGTTAGCCTTATTCTAACGGACATTACAATAATTATGCCAACTTTAAAATAAAAATAATGTGCAAAATATATTGAAATAAATTTAACCATATAATTTATTTTCAATTGTTTTATAATTACTATCAGGTTAATAAATGTAGCTCTACAAAATCTTATCAGTCAACAGCTGCACATTTATTACAATTAAAACGACGACAAAAACAAGATGAACAAAGCATCTATTTTAATAAAATTAACACGTGGGTGATATAATATATATATATATATATATATATATATATATATATATCTGTTGGGGAGCATATCGCGGCCGGGCTTGTATGGGAGCTTGTGGCGCATGCACACCGCAGACCGCCCGCCGGGTTTTACGGTCTGTAAATAAGAAAAGGTCTCCATTGTATTGCTTTAATGGCACAAGCTAGACATAATTATTTATTTTTATTATTATTTTGTTTTACAAAATATTATTTCTTCCTTAATCAAATTTGTTTGTGATTGCAGTTAAATTTAAATGTCAAAATATTAATTATCATTTTATAAAGATGAATTTTAAAAATTCTCGTTATTAACTTACGGATATAATTAAAATTAGTAACATCTTTATTTAAAAAAAGTAAAATAACAACACTGTTTCTAACTTGATTAAATAAATAGATTAATTAAATCAATCAATAACAACTTTATTTGTGTGTTAAATCATTTTTGTATTTAGTGTATTTTTCATTGCATTTTACAGTTTGGTCTATAAATAAGAAAATGTCTCTATTGTATGCTTTAATAGCACAAGCTAGACAGTGTAGTTGTTCTACAGAATATTATTGCTTGCCTACATATCATAACAGATTTCTTAAAAACAAATGGATTTTAGAAGCTTGTTTAAAGACTAACAGATGTAATTATTATTTAGTAAAATATTTATTTTAAAAACTGAGATATTAATGGGTTTTACAACTTGATTGAATAAATAATGTAATTAATAGACATTAGCAATAACTTCAATTGTGTTTTAATATTATAAGTAATTACGTGAGAATACAATAGTTGTTTAGTAGTTTAGTAGTTGTTTACATGTTTAATTGTTTAATGCACGTACTAATAGTCAGAGTGGATTCATAAATCCGAGATTCATTTTGCTGTTCTTTGATTAGCTCTAAGCCAATACACGGATATTGTGACGGCAACTTTAGTTGCATTGAGCCAATATATTCCTCGCTTAATTCTCGGATCGAGTTGAACTAACTATACAACCATCAATATGCAAATAATCTTGGGTGGTCCCAAGATTATTTAAGTCTAGAATTATATTGACGGTTGCATAGTTTTCAACTTGTTCTGCACCGTCACATTATCCGTGAATTACCTTAGAGCCAATCAACGACTATCAAAATAAATTTCGGATTCATAAATCCAGGATCAATCCGAGATTTTTAATCTCTTACTATTAATATAGGCATAAATGTTTAGTTATTTAGTAGTTGTTTAGTTGTTGTTTAGTAGTTGTTGAGTAATTCTTAACTAGTTGTTTGATAGTTGTTTAGTAGTTGTTTAATAGTTGTTCAGTGGTTGTTGTTCAGTTGTTGTTCTGTAGTTGTTTAGTAGTTGTATAATAGTTGTTTAGTAGTTGCTCAGTAGTTGCTTAGTAATTGTTTAGTTAATATGTAGGAGTTGTTTAGTTAATGTGTAGCAGTTGTTTAGTTTATGTGTAGTAGTTGTTCAGTAGTTGCTCAGTAGTTGTTCAATAGTTATATAGTAGTTGTTTAGTAATTGTGCAATAGTTTCTTAGTAGTTGTTTAGTAGTTGTGTAGTAGTAATTCAGAAGTTGTTCAGTAGTTGTTTAGTAGTTGCTCAATAGTTGTTTAGTAGTTGCTCAATAGTTGTTAAGTAGTTGTTTAGTAAATGTTTAGTAGTTTTTTAGTAATTGTTTATGAGTTGTTCAATAGCTGTTCAGTAGTTGCTTAGTAGTTGTTGTTCAGTAGCAGTTCAGTAATTGTTTAGTAGTTGTTTAGTACTTATTATTTAGTAGTTGTTGCTCAATAGTTGTACTGTAATTGCTTAATAGTTGTTTAGTAGATATTTAGAAATTGTTCAGTAGTTTTTCAGTAGTTGTTTAGTAATTGTTCAGTAGTTGTTCAGGAGTTGTTTGGTAGTTGTTTAGTAGTTGTTCATTAATTCTTCAGTAGTTGTTCAGTAGTTGTTGAGTAGTTGTTTAGTAGTTGTTTAGTTGTTGTTTGGTAGTTGTTCAGTAGTTGTTTATTAGTTGTTTAGTAGTTGTTGTTTAGTTGTTGTTCAGTTGTTGTTCAGTAGTTGTTTAGTAGTTGTATTGTAGTTGTTTAGTAGTTGCTCAGTAGTTGTTCAGTAGTTGTACAGTAGTTGTTTAGTAGTTGTTGAGTAGTTGTTTAGTATTTGTTTGGTAGTTGTTTAGTGGTTGTTCAGTAGTTGTTCAGTAGTTGCTCAGTAATTGTTAAGTAGTTGTTTAACAGTTGTGTAGTAGTTTTTCAGTAGATGTTCAGTAGTTGTTGTACTCAACAATTGTTGTTTAATAGATGTTTAGTAGTTGTTTAATAGTTGTTTAGTAGTTGTTTAGTAGTTTTTAGTAGTTGTTTAGTTAATGTGTAGTAGTTGTTTAGTTTATGTGTTTAATAATTGTTTAGTGTTTGTTTAGTAGTTGTTTAGTATTTGTTTAGTAGTTGTTTAATAGTTATTTAGTAGTTATTTAGTAGTTGTTTAGTAGTTGTTTAGTAGTTGTTTAGTAGTTGTTTAGTAGTTGTTTAGTAGTTGTTTAGTAGTTGTTTAGTAGTTGTTTAGTAGTTGTTTAGTAGTTGTTTAGTAGTTGTTTAGTAGTTGTTTAGTAGTTGTTTAGTAGTTGTTTAGTAGTTGTTTAGTAGTTGTTTAGTAGTTGTTTAGTAGTTGTTTAGTAGTTGTTTAGTAGTTGTTTAGTAGTTGTTTAGTAGTTGTTTAGTAGTTGTTTAGTAGTTGTTTAGTAGTTGTTAAGTAGTTCTTTAGTAGTTGTTCATAGTTGTTTAGTAGTTGTTCAGTAATTGTTTTTCAGTAGCTGTTTAGTTATTGTTTAGTAGTTGATCAGTTGATTTATTAAAATTGTTAATTTAGTTGTTTTTTTTTTCATATATAATTAAAAGAAATGTTACGGTTATTTATAAAGCTTGTTTTATTTATCTAACTTTAGAATTTATAGCAATAAATAGTTTTAAAAACATGATATAAAAAATATCGTTTTTGAGTTCTCAAAAACCAAGTACTAAGTAACTAAGATATTAGATTCTGAAAGAAAACCATTTGAACAGGTTTTTGGGGAAATATAATTATTATTTGATAATTTGTATTCTATGTTGAAAGTTCAGCCAACCTAATTATTTACATTATAGTAAATGTTTAATAAATATGCAATGTTTTATATTAACTATTGATAAAATATTTGAGAAAAAAAGTTGTCATTTGATAAAGTATAAAAACAAACTAAAAAATGACAAGCCATATGATTGAAGACAAATTATAATTTATAGCTCTACAATAATCTTTTTTTTTTAAAACATTTTATTTTAATCTGATTATGTTTTCCCCACATTTTTTCTACTTCCTTAAGTCGGCTTTTGTTAGTCTAGCCAAATACTTATCGATTACCGTATTAGTAGCGGTTCCAATATTAATACTCAGTAAGGTTTAATAAAATTAATCTTTTTGTTATATTATTTGGCACCAGCAAAGTAAAACTAGATTATTCAGAAACGTAAGTCGTGTTGCACGTATTTTAGCGTTGAATGCACATTTTGAATTTTTGAGTTCAGATTTTGGTTATTCTTATTGTTATTGTTGTTATTATTGTTATTTTTTTTGTGATAAGTAATATTGTTATTATTGTTTCATGTTTTGCTTTTAAAGTGAAATTGTTAAGTGTTATAAAAGTTTTGGACAATGTCATCGAGAACGAAACACCTGTAAAACTGGCACATGCCGTGCAGAGGTAAGTTATTTTAATATTATTTATTTTTACATATTTTCAATTTGTTTTTAATATCATGTTTTTGGATCTGTTTGGGTTAAAATAAATCACTTCATTATGATTTAAAAGTACTTGATTTGCATTTTTGTCATATTATTAATAATGATTCACTTTATATTTATTATTATGGATAATATTACAATTTCTGTATAACCAAGTATAATCATTCATTTATAACTTTTTTGACATTGTTTTTAGAAATCACAGATATTTTAATTTGCTACAATAATATTGCGAATACAAATGTTTTGATTTAGGGTTTTTGTGTAGTTCAAGTTATATAAATTGCTCTAAAAATATCATTAAACCTTAAATATTGTTAATTTATATATTAAAACTGAATTATTTGTATCAATATACATTTGCCATTATAACCTAAAATGTTTATAATATAATTAGGTACTTGATTTATTTATAAATAGTTATAGTTAGGTTTGTTTATTAAAAAATATACAGACCGGTCTGTACATTAAATCAACAATTAGCAGATTACAGTATATTTTTAAAAAACATAATTATTATAGTTGTACATCAAATATATGCAGATCATATCAAGCTTATTTTAATTCAGTTTTAATATGTAAAATAACAATATTGAAGGTTTAAAGCTATTATTCGAGCAATTTATATAACTGAACTACACAAAAACTCTAAATTAAATCATTTGTGATGGCAATATTATTGTAGCAAATTAAACTATCTGTAATTTCTAAAAAAAGTTATAAATAAATGGTTATATTTGGTTATACAGAAGTTGTAGTATTATTCATAATAATAAATTGAATCATTATTAATTACATGACAAAAATGCAAAAGAAGTACTTTTAAATCATATTGAAGTGATTTATTTTAACATAAACTGATCCAAAACTATGATATTAAAAACAAATACATATATCAACTAATATTAAAGTAACTTACCTCTGCACAGCATGTGCCAGTTTGAACAGGTGTTTCGTTCTCGACGACATTGAATTCCAAAACTTTGCTAACTCTTAACAATATCACTTTAAAAACAAAAAATGTAACAACAATAACAATATCACTTAAAAAAAT
This sequence comes from Tachinus rufipes, assembly GCA_963932245.1. Taxonomy (NCBI): domain Eukaryota; kingdom Metazoa; phylum Arthropoda; class Insecta; order Coleoptera; family Staphylinidae; genus Tachinus; species Tachinus rufipes. The sequence goes on along the minus strand of OZ010745.1, from coordinate 45,305,176 downwards.
GTAACAATAATAATAATAAGAATAACCAAAAACTAAACTCAAAAAGTACATACAGCGCTAAAATACGTACAACACGACTGAAGTTTCTGAATAATCGAGTTTTAATTTACTGGTGCCCAATAATATAGTACAAAAGAATTAATTTTATTAAACATTACTGAGAATACTGCACTAATCCGGTAATCGATAACTATTTGGCTAGACTAACAAAAGCCGACTTAAGAAAGTAGAAAAAATGTGGGGAAAACATAATCAGATTAAAATGAAATGTCTTTTTAATAAGATCAAGTAAAAAAGATTATTGTAGGGCTATAAATTATAAATTGTGTTCAATCTTCAATCATATGGCTTGTCATTTTTCAGTTTGTTTTTATACTTCATATATACTATCAAATGACAACATTTTTTCTCGAATCATTATCAATAATTAATATAAACCATTGCATAATTATTAAACATTTACTATACTCTAAATAATCAGGTTGGCTGAACATTCACCTTGAAATACAAATTATCCAATAATAATTATATTTTCCCAGAAACGTATTCAAAATCTTCTCTTTTAAAATCCATTATCTTAATTTACTTAATTTTTGAGAATTTAAAAAAGTTATTTTTTATAACATGTTTTTAGAACTAATTAATTCTATAAATTCTATAGTTAGTTAAATAAAACAGGCTTTATAAATAATAGTATCATTTTTTTTAATCTGTATAAAAAAACAACTAAATAAACAATTAATAAAACAACTGAACAACTACTAAACAACTATTAAACAACTACTAAACAATTATTGAATAACTGCTAAACAACTACTAAACAACTACTGGACAACTACTAAACAACTACTTAACAACTTTTGAACAACAACAACTAAACATCTACTAAACAGCTACTAAACAACTACTAAGCAACTATTAAACAACTACAAAACAACTACTAATTAACTACTAAACAACTACTAAACAACTACTAATCAACTACTAATCAACTACTAAACAACTACTAAATAACTACTAATTAACTACTACACAACTACTAAACATCTACTAAACAACTACTAATTAACTACTACACAACTACTAAACATCTACTAAACAACTACTAAACAACTACTAATTAACTACTAAACTACTACTAAACAACTACAAAACAACTATTAAACAACTACTAAACAACTATTAAACAACTACTAAAAAACTACTAAACAACTACTTAACAACAACTAAACAACTATTAAACAAGTACTAAACAACTACTAAACAACTACTAAACAACTACTAAACAACTACTAAACAACTACTAAACAACTACTAAACAACTACTAAACAACTACTAAACAACTACTAAACAACTACTAAACAACTACTAATTAACTACTACACAACTACTAAACATCTACTAAACAACTACTAAACAACTACAAAACAACTACTAAACAACTACTAGTTAACTACTAAACTACAACTAAACAACTACAAAACAACTATTAAACAACTACTAAACAACTACTAAACAACTACTAAACAACTACTAATCAACTACTAAACAACTACTTAACAATTACTAAACAACTACTAAACAACTGTTGAACAACTTCGAAACAACTACTAAACAAGTAGTAAACAACTACTGATAAGCTATTGAACAACTATTAAAAAACTACTAAACACTTACTAAACAACTACTAAAAAACTACTAAACAGCTATTGAACAACTACTAAACACTTACAAAACAACTACTATACAACTATTAGGCAACTACTAAACAACTATTAAACAACTACTAAATAACTACTTAACAAAAACTACTAAACAACTACTAAACATCTAATTAACAATTACTAAACAACTACTAAAAAACTACTGCACAATTACTAAACAACTACTAAACAACTACAAAACAATAACTAAACAATTATTTAACTACTACTAAAAAACTATTGAACAATTACTAAACAACTATTAAGCAACTACTAAACAACTATTCAACGACTACTAGACATCTACTAAACAAGAACTACTTAACAACTACTAAAAAACTACTGCACAATTACTAAACAACTACTAAACAACTACTAAACAACTATTGAAAAACTACTAAAAAACTACTGAACAATTTCTAAACAATTATTAAACAGCTACTTATCAACTATGTAACAACTTTTGGACAACTACTAACCAACTAATAAGCAACATTTACTAAACTACTAAACTACTAAACTACTAAACTACTAAACTACTAAACTACTAAACTACTAAACTACTAAACTACTAAACTACTAAACTACTAAACTACTAAACTACTAAACTACTAAACTACTAAACTACTAAACTACTAAACTACTAAACTACTAAACAACTAAACTACTAAACTACTAAACTACTAAACTACTAAACTACTAAACTACTAAACTACTAAACTACTAAACTACTAAACTACTAAACTACTAAATTACTAAACTACTAAACTACTAAACTACTAAACTACTAAACTACTAAACTACTAAACTACTAAACTACTAAACTACTAAACTACTAAACTACTAAACTACTAAACTACTAAACTACTAAACTACTAAACTACTAAACTACTAAACTACTAAACTACTAAACTACTAAACTACTAAACTACTAAACTACTAAACTACTAAACTACTAAACTACTAAACTACTAAACTACTAAACTACTAAACTACTAAACTACTAAACTACTAAACTACTAAACTACTAAACTACTAAACTACTAAACTACTAAACTACTAAACTACTAAACTACTAAACTACTAAACTACTAAACTACTAAACTACTAAACTACTAAACTACTAAACTACTAAACTACTAAACTACTAAACTACTAAACTACTAAACTACTAAACTACTAAACTACTAAACTACTAAACTACTAAACTACTAAACTACTAAACTACTAAACTACTAAACTACTAAACTACTAAACTACTAAACTACTAAACTACTAAACTACTAAACTACTAAACTACTAAACTACTAAACTACTAAACTACTAAACTACTAAACTACTAAACTACTAAACTACTAAACTACTAAACTACTAAACTACTAAACTACTAAACTACTAAACTACTAAACTACTAAACTACTAAACTACTAAACTACTAAACTACTAAACTACTAAACTACTAAACTACTAAACTACTAAACTACTAAACTACTAAACTACTAAACTACTAAACTACTAAACTACTAAACTACTAAACTACTAAACTACTAAACTACTAAACTACTAAACTACTAAACTACTAAACTACTAAACTACTAAACTACTAAACTACTAAACTACTAAACTACTAAACTACTAAACTACTAAACTACTAAACTACTAAACTACTAAACTACTAAACTACTAAACTACTAAACTACTAAACTACTAAACTACTAAACTACTAAACTACTAAACTACTAAACTACTAAACTACTAAACTACTAAACTACTAAACTACTAAACTACTAAACTACTAAACTACTAAACTACTAAACTACTAAACTACTAAACTACTAAACTACTAAACTACTAAACTACTAAACTACTAAACTACTAAACTACTAAACTACTAAACTACTAAACTACTAAACTACTAAACTACTAAACTACTAAACTACTAAACTACTAAACTACTAAACTACTAAACTACTAAACTACTAAACTACTAAACTACTAAACTACTAAACTACTAAACTACTAAACTACTAAACTACTAAACTACTAAACTACTAAACTACTAAACTACTAAACTACTAAACTACTAAACTACTAAACTACTAAACTACCTAGTTATGTTATTAAAATTTTAGGTTATAATGGCAAATGTATATTGATACAAATAGTTTGAAATGTTTAAGCCTACAACATTTAAAATTTTACGTAAATAAATGGTTATTTTTTTATTATTGTACATTTAAATGCACTTTGTAATACAATGTTTAAACAATAAAAGTATACAAAATTCTTTACGTTATAAATTAATTTTTGAGCAACTTTTACTTATTTATTAATTATTATTTAAAACTTAATTATAAATTAAACAAAAATAAAATTGTCATGCATGAGTCAAGTGTATGAAATAAAAATTTTGTTTTGCACAAATTACTGAAAACGGCTTTCTTTACATGAATCCTGATCATGTGAATTTTTTCAAATTTTTTGAGTTAGTTATTTACGAATAATGATAAATTTTATGTGCAAAAGATACTCTAAAAATTTTAGGATGTACTGTGCACTACGCTCCGAGATATCTTGCAATGTATCCACAGAAATACTTAAAATTTAAGCCTTTTTGGCAACTTTTAAACGTATTTGGCAATTTTGTTGATTGCTGATGTTTTCCAAATTTTATTAAGTGCTGATAATTTTTAAACTTAACAAACTACATCTGTTCTATTAAATTTACTTGCAATTGTGTTATGAATAGTACGACTACGATTGTTACTAAATTTTCTATGAGTAAAAATATAAACAAAACTTATTTTTATTATTATTACATTTATTTAATTATGTACCGCAAAGTTTTTAAATTAATCAAAATTATTCTACTATAAAAATGGCTTAAAGTCGCATTTATTATAACAAAACATTTGTGGACAAAGAATTCGAATTGAAAAGGCTTTCAACTGAAATAGTAAACACATTTATTATATTACAATAGAGCACGATGACAGATATATTGCAGCGAAACTCAACAAAAAATGCCGCGACGTTACCTTTTGGCCGCTACATGCTCCCATCTAAGAGCATATCGGTTGTCATAAGCTCCCATTAATATATATATATACAGGGTGTAGATTAATTGGCGGATAAACGCCAGGTAACTTTATAGATCGTGCCAAAAGAAAACGAAAATCTTAATTCCAAAATGCTGAAAAACTCTTCGTTTGGCCTCACGAGGTCCTCAAAGTTTCAATTTTGTCAATACAAATATTGTTTTAATTGCGTATATTATGTACCAATTTGCTTTCTTTTTTAGTATAATAAAAAATACGAGGTTTATTGAAACTTAATAATAAAAAACATTGAAAAATGTGTAAATTACTTTTGAAGAATAAATCAAATTTAAATTAAAAATACGCTTGGCAACGTAGCAAAATTTTTAATAAAATTCAAATTATAAAGTAGGCAATGCAATAAATGTCAGGAGGTCAATTCTGATCACCGGTGACTTTTGTCATCAGTGACTTTTAAATTCAAATAAAATTCAATTTAAATATTATGATATACTTTATTCTTTTGATAATCATTAATTTAAAATTGTGTGAGGTTGCACATTGACGACACATACCGCATTATTAAATTATGAATGGTGTTTTGATGCATTTGCGAAATATATTATGTTGCGTTCGTCTAGTATGCGGCGGTCTGCCTTATGTCTGTCTCGGATTAACAACTACTACGTTGCCATGTCAATCCCGTGACCACCCTTGAGAAAAACCATCGGTGACTTTTGTCGTTTCACCATGCGGCTAAAATGCGTTTTCAAAATAAATGTGTGAATTCAGCAAATAGGTACTATAATTATTATTGAATTATAGAACAATGTATACATTGCAGCTGATACAACTATTATAAATTATTAGATTCTGTCATAAATAAAAATATTAATTATTTCAATGCACAATTGATTGTTTGAAAATATATTTAAAATAATTGACATGAATATAGCAACTCTGACAGATTTAACATTTAACGCCGGCGATGCTTGAGAACGTCATAAATTCGATATCAATACGTGCTGTAAAGTGTTTAGAAGTAAACGGTGGCCAATTTGAATATTTGCAGTTTATAATAAAAAATAAAATGTAATGTGTGTATTAAATTGCCTATTTTATGTGTATTAAGTTGCCTACATTATAGGTTTGAATTTAGTAAGTTTGCAACGTTGCCAAGCGTAACAAAACTTTGAGGACCTCGTGAGGCCAAACGAAAAGTTTTTCAGCATTTTGGAATTAAGATTTTCGTTTTCTTTTGGCACGATCTATAAAGTTACCTGGCGTTTATCCGCCAATTAATCTACACCCTGTATATATATATATATATATATATATACAGGGAGTTTATAAATGAATGGGATTATGTAATCACTTTAAATGTGCCGCTTTTTTTAAATTGTTTACTATACTATTTGTTTTGACAGATCAACTTTGACAGCTGTCAAGCAAACATATGAAAACATATGTAGTATAGTAAACAGTTTTAAAGAGGCGGCATATTTAAAGTGATTACATAATCCCATTCATTTATAAACTCCCTGTATATATATATATATTATACAAGTGTTATTATTAAAATGTAAATTAAAAAAACAGTAATATAAGATTGCAAGTACATAACCACTGCATAACACCTTATTTAGTTGCTTTGATATAAATATTATTGCCAGTTTTCTTCTCTTTCGTAATTCAAAAGCATTTTTTACTTTTCTAATGTAGTGCTACTTACTAGAAAAGTATTGTTTTTATGTCAAAATGATATTATATAATGTATGTACGTATGGGTGTCTGTGAACACAATTGCACAATTGCACCAGTAGTAAAAGTAGTAAAAGTAGTGAAAATGTGAGAATAATGAAAATGTGAAAGTAGTGACATTGTGACTTGTGAGAGTAGTGAGTATACTACAATTGCTACAGTAGTGAGAATGTGAAAATAGTAAGAATGTGAAAATAGTAAGAATGTGAGAATGTGAAAGTAGTAAAAATGTGAGAAAAGTGAGATTGTGTGAGTAGTAAGAATGTAAGAGTAGTGAGAATGTAAGCGTAGTGAGAACTTTTACATTCTCACTCACTTTCAGTCAGTGTAGGAAAAATGTGAAAATATTGAAAATAGTGACAATGTGCGATTAGTAAGAATGTGATAGTAGAAAGTTTTTGAGAATAGTAAAAATATAAGAGTAGTAAAAAATGTAAATTCAGTGAGATCTTGAGAATAGTGAGAGTGTGAGAATAGTAAGAATGTGAGAATAGCGAGAATATGAAAATAATGAGAATGTGAGAATAATGAAAATGTGAGAATAGTGACAATGTGAGAGTAGTGAAAATGTAAATGTAGAGAAAATGTAAGAATAGTAAAAATGTGAGAATGGGAACTAGTGAGAACGTAAGAAAAGTAAGAACAAAAGAGTAGTGAGAATAATAAAAATGTAAGAGTAACTAACATGTGAGAGTAATGAGAATCTGAGAGTAGTTAAAATGTGAGATTCGTGAGAATGTGAGAGTAGTGAGAAAATGAAAAAAGTGAGAATGTAAGTGTAGAAAGAATGTAAAATAGATAAAATGTAAGAACGTGAAAATTATAAGAATGTGATAGTAGTGAGAATGTGAGAATAGTGACAATGTGAGAGTTGTGAAAATGTGAAAGTAGTGAGAATGTAAAACGAGAGAAATTGTAAGAAATGTAAAAATGTGAAGGTATTAAGAATGTGAGAGTAGTGAGAATATAAGAATAGTAAGAATGTGAGAGTAATAAGAATGTGAGAATAGTTAAAACGTGAGAGTAGTAAAAATTGGAAAGTTGTTGAAAATAATTAGAATTTTAGAGTAGTGAAAATATGAGAGCAGTGAATGTGAATGTAGAGAGAATGTAAAAACAGTAAAAATGTAGAAGCAATGACAATGTGAGAATGTGAAAGTATTATACATGTAAAAGTAGTAAGTATGTGAAAATAGTGAGAATATGAAATGATGTTGTTAAAGAAAATGTGAGAGTAGTAAGTATGTAAGAATAGTGAAAATGTAAAATTAGTGAAAATGTGAGAATAGTAAGAGTGTTAGAGTAAAAAAAGAGTGCGAGTATTGAAATGTGAGAATAGTGTAAATAGTGATAATGTGATAGTGAAAATGTAAAAATAGAAAGATTGTGAGAATAGTAAGATGGTGATAGTAATAAAAATGTGAAAGTAGTGAAAATATAAGAGTTGTAAAAATAGTGAAAAAAGAGTTGTAAAATTGTAAGTGTAGTAAAAATATGAGAACAGCAAAAATGTGAGAGTAGTAATTAGGTAAAAGTAGTAACAATGTGAGATTAGTGAAAATAGTAACAAAGTAAGAGTATTGATAATGTGAGTGAAAAGAGAATGTAATAATAGTAAGAATGTAAAAATAGTAAAAATGTAAGAATATTGAGAATGTAAAAGTAGTGAAAATAGTAAGAATGTAAGAGTATGGAAAATAGTAAAGTATTGAGAGTAATGAAAATTTTAGAATAGGGAAAATGTGAGAGTAAGAATAAAAAAGTGAGAATGTGAGAGTAAGAATTTGAGAGTGAGAATGAGAATGTAAGAGTAAAAATATTAAAGTAAGAATATGAGAGTGAAAATGTGAGAGTGAGAATGTAAGAGTGAGAATGTGACAATGAAAATGTAAGAGTAAAAATGTAAGAGTAAAAATGTGAGAGTAAGTATGTGAGAGTGAAAATGTAACAGTAAGAATAAAAATGTAAGAGTGAGAATGTGAGAGTGATAATTTGAGAATGTGAGTGCGAGAATGTGAGAGTAAAAATGTAAGAATGAGAATGTGAGAGTAAGAATGTAAGAATGAGAATGTGAGAGTGTAATATAACAGTAAGAATGAAAATGTGAGAGTAAAAATGTGAGAGCGAGAATGTGAGAATGTGTGAGTAAAAATGTAAGAATGAGAATGTAAGAGTGAGAATGTGAGAATGAGAATGTAAAAGTAAAAATGTAAGAGTAAAAATGTGAGAGTGAGTATGTGAGAGTGAAAATGTAACAGTAAAAATAAAAATGTAAGAGTGAGAATGTGAAAGTGATAATGTGAGAATGTGAGAGTAAAAATGTACGAATGAGAATGTGAGAGTAAGAATGTAAGAATGAGAATGTGAGATGTAATGTAACTGTAAGAATGAAAATGTAAGAGTGAGAATGAGAGAATGAAAATGAAAAAGTAAAAATGTGAAAAAAAAATGTAGATTGTAAGAGTGAGATTGTGAGAGTGAGAATGTGAGAGTGAGAATGTGAGAGTGATAATGTGATAGTAAGAAAATGACAATGAGAATATGAAAGTGAGAATGTAAGAGTAAGAATGAGATTGTGAGAATGTAAAAGTAAACATTTGAGAATGAAAATGTAAGAGTAAAAATTTAACAGTAAGAATGAAAATGTAAGAGTGAGAATGTGAGAGTAAGAATGTAAGAGTGAGAATGTGAGAGTAAGTATGTAAGAGTGAAAATGTAACAGTAAGAATAAAAATGTAAGAGTGAGAATGTGAGAGTGATAATGTGAGAGTGAGAACAAGAAAGTAAAAATGTAAAAAAAAACAATGTAGATTGTAAGAGTGAGATTGTAAAAGTGAGAATGTGATAGTAAGAAAGTGACAATGAGAGTATGAGAGTGAAAATGTAAGAGTGAGAATGAAAACGTAAGAATGTAAAAGTAAGAATTTGAGAGTAAGAATGAGAATGTAAGAGTGAGAATATGAGAGTGAGAATATGAGAGTGAAGATGTGAGAGTGAGAATGTAAGAGTGAGAATGTGAGAGTAAGAATGGGAGAGTAAGAATGTGAGAGTGATAGTGAGAGTAAGAATGTAAGATTGAGAATGTGAGAGTAAAAATGTGAAAGTGAAAATTTGAGTGTGAGAATGCAAATGTAAAAATAAAAATGTGAGTTTGAAAATGTGAGTGTAATAATGTGTTAGTGATAATGTAAGAATGTAAGAGTAAGAATAGGTGAGTAAGAATGTAAAAGTGAGAGTGTGAGAGTGAAAATGTGAGAGTGAGAATGTAAGAGTAAGAATATGAGAGTGAAAATGTGAAAGTGAGAATGTAAAAGTAATAATGTAAGAATGAGAATGTGAGCGTGAAAATGTAACAGTAAGAATAAAAATGTAAGAGTGAGTAAGTTTGAGAATGTGGTAATGAAAATATGAATGTAAAATTGTGAGAGTGAGAATGTAATAGTAAGAATAAAAATGTAAAAGTGAGAATGTGAGAGTAATAATGTAAGAATGTGAGAGTGAAAATACGAATTTAAAAATAAAAATGTGAAAATAAAAATGTGAAAGTAAGAATGTAGACTGTAAGAGTGAGAATGTATAAGTAAAATATTTTGATAACCCATAATAATTGATTATCTGTACAAGTCAGAAAGTTTTTTATAGTATAGTTTTACTTGTTGAAGTAAAGTAGTAAAGTGAATTTTAGCACCAAAATAGCAATATTTGCCAATTATTAAACTATTAATCACAAGTTTTTTTTTCAACTACATATCACTGGATTTGCTATTTTTAAATCTATCAATTTGGTAAGCAAACGCGTTTTTATTTAATCTAGTTTTGATGCTAGTGGTTGCTAGTGCTTTTCATTGGCATTTTAATATAGTATTTAATAGAGACAACTCAGAAAAATATTACTATAACCGGCATTTTATTTGTCAATTCATCTATTTTATTTTGCTTTTTTATAAAAATCGTACAATTGCCTTATAACTGAAGGTCAGCGGTCTAATCTTAATGCTTATAAAATATTCTGTATAAATTTTAGTTTAATCACTAACTGTTATTTGAATTTGTAAAAGTTAAATTTAAGAAATAAATTGCAAGTATTGCAAAGATAATAAAATTGTATCTTTAAATTAAAATAAGTGGGCCCTGCCAATAAAAAGAAACTTATTAATTACTGACAAATTCAGAAATTTTAAAATCATCTATTTATAACCGGCAAAATAATAATTTCAAATTGTCAAATTAAATAAACTGATAAATAATTAATATATAACAAATATAATTAATGATATATAGTTATAACAATGACAGACAGATCAAAAAAATTGAAATAAGTTTTGTTTTTAATAATCATCAGCTCTAAATTAGAATTAAATAACTCCATTCCGTGCAGAAACGATTGTGAATACACCTACGTGATTAACTAATAATTTTTATGCATCATAGTTGGCGGTATTAAGAAATCAGTAATAGTCGGGATAAATTTTTACCGTCGCATTACGTACAAATTCAGTAATAACCGGCAAAAAATAGAGCAATGGTACTAATTTGAAAAGAACAAAACCACTTGATAAATAAATAAAGAATGACAAATCTGATTATTGCATTGCAATTATGATAATAATTGGCGCCAAATTTTCTAAGATATCCTTAGTAGGTATTGGGGCACCCCAGCCTGGGAATTTTTTCCATACCGTGGGAACTTTTTCAAGACCGTGGGAACTTTTTTCAATCCTTTGACAAATGCCGCCAATCCATATCGCACACAAACCGGAAAAAAACCACGTTAAAAACCGGAAGTATACTAGGGTAGGTATTGGGGCACCCCAGCCTGGGAATTTTTTCCATACCGTGGGAACTTTTTCAAGACCGTGGGAACTTTTTTCAATCCTTTGACAAATGCCGCCAATCCATATCGCACACAAACCGGAAAAAAACCACGTTAAAAACCGGAAGTATACTAGTGTACATTTATTGATATAGTTTTTTTTTATGTTTTCTATTTACTTTTTGACAGGTGTCACTCATTTTGATTAACACCTGGCAATCATTTCATTTATACAACTGTTAATAAACACTAAATTTGACTAGGCTGAAGTTAGTTATTTAAATTACATATTTATTGATACAATTTTAATTACTTTATTTATTTATACTTAGTTACTAATTAACTCTCGTTATTCAATCTACTCGGCACTCAGCTAATGCAACTAGTGTTTTTTATTTTATTTAACTTAAATTTATTTATAAGAAAATATTTTCCGGAGCTGGGAATCGATCCCGGGTTGCTCAGTTATGATGCAAAGAGCGTACCGATGAGCTATCAAGCACATCCCATTCGACGCAAATTTTGTATAATACATAGAGAAAGTGAATGTGTGGTACCAAAACCCGTTATTCTATCTTAATAACTGCGATTTATGTCCTAACTACATTTCATTTTAATATTTAACTAATTAATTATTTGTATGTTATGTACAATTTTAAGAATGAATTAAATAAATATTATAAATTACTATTTATTTTTTACAATAAATATATAAATATCATGTTTGTCTTTGAAGGACTATTCAATCAACAACATAATGAACTATCAAAAGATATAATTAAATCATACATATACATTAAAATTATATTACCTAATATAAACAATATTGTTTCTCTTACATTAATTAACACACACATACAAGTTTTTTTTTTTACTTTAATACCATACACAAAAAGAAAAGGGAGAGAGACATATTATTGATTAAGAAAAGGATATAAGTCAAACACCCAATTATTGAAATATTATTTAATAGTTATATAAAACATTACATGTTAGAAAATTATCTAAATACATACAAATTTTTAAACAACTAAAATCATTTACGTAGTTTACACAATAAATGCGTAAAAGATATTATATAAAGCTACGTTTATGAATACTTTGAATGTTTGTAGCCGTAGGGCACAGAGTCAAAACTGTCTATGCGTCGGCGTTTACCAAACACTACTCTAAAAACTTTATTCTCATTTTTACTCACTACTTCGTGTTCTGCTATACGTCGTATATTTTGTGAAGTTATATATACAGGAGGTTTATCTTCTAAAACCATGTCACGCAAACTCTCAAAATTGACCAGTTTTTCAGTGTCAAAGTTTATTCGAATACCTTTAACCTTACAAATTACAAATGATTTTTGTGAAGTAGGATCAAATACTTTATAAGAGTAATTTTTGGGTCCCCCAGATACAAACTCTGTAATATAGCTGCCTACACCATATCCTTCCAACTCATCTGTCATCTCTCCAAGCGAGGAGCCTATGATTGGTTCCTCTTCACCCTCTCTGCTCACGTAGATAACAGAATCCGTGTCGTAATATAATACACGCTCACCGAGAAGCTCGAGATATTCGTACAGTTTCAGTCTTGCCAAAGTGGTTGTATATGCGGCTATACACACATTAACCGTACTTAGTATATTTGCAGCCTCTTCTTTTTGCTCCCAGTTAACAATAATGGCGTTTTTATCGATTTCCTGTATGTGGTTAACAACCAAAGAGGGATCAATAAGTAAGTTGTACAAGTCTTTGGGTTTTCGTACTATGCTAGTTTTTGACTGATTTTCTCTTTGACCAAATTTTCCCCAGAACGAATTTAACATTAACTTAGCAAGTGATCTAAGTTCAGGGTTATTTAAAATATTATCGTAATTAAGTTGTATTCCTTCGGAATTTAAAAACTTTTCAATGTATTCAATTTTATGTTTCTCAGTTTGACAACTTGAAGGCCAACCGGATGCCTGTTGTTTAGTCTTAATAAATTTGTTCATAAAATCTGCAAACAACCCACCCAATTTTGTAATAGAGTTGTATTGTTCAATGTTATATTGCCATACTTCGTAAATCTCCATTACACAATAACCTCGTTCTACAGCAGCGTTTATTTCATCAATTACCCAAGTACCAACTAGAGCCCTGTCATCATCCCCATACGACACAAAGAAAACATGAGTTTATTGTTTTGTTTTATGGGTAGTACAGGGTGGTATAAATTTTGTGGTGGAAGCACTTTGCATTTTATTATTCCGTCTAGCTTAGAGATATTCAGTTTTAAACACGCTTCCGGACCTACATGTACAGTGGGGTGACCAACGGGAATTTTACCATATTTGCATACCCAAGGATACAGAGAACACACATCGATGTATCTGATTTTTTCGCCGGGTTTCACATTATAGTAGAGTTTTGCAGCACCTGTTCGACTACCATAAAATGCGTTACGAGGATTTAAAATAGCGTGGTTTAAAAGTGGATGTGACTTTAGCGTATATCTTGATTATTTAATTGTTTTTTTTTTTAAATTCGCACTCCCACATTTCTACAACTTTGTATCCTTTAGACCGCAATCGTTCTGTTTTTGAAATGGTAAACTTATAACGACGAGAGTGTGTCCGATGTGTCGTCAAACAGTGGTATATCACGATTTATAGGCATACATAATGGATGACCATGATAGTAGCATATTTTCTTATAAATAAATTTAAGTTAAATAAAATAAAAAACACTAGTTGCAGCAGCTGAGTGCCGAGTAGATTGAATTACGAGAGTTAATTAGTAACTAAGTATAAATAAAATAAATAATTAAATTTGTATCAATAAATATGTAATTTAAATAACTAACTTCAGCCTAGTCAAATTTAGTGTTTATTAACAGTTGTTTAAATGAGATGATTGCCAGGTGTTAATCAAAATGAGTGACACCTGTCAAAAAGTAAATAGAAAACATTAAAAAAAAACTATATCAATAAATGTACACTAGTATACTTCCGGTTTCTAACGTGGTTTACTTCCGGTTTGTGTGCGATATGGATTGGCGGCATTTATCAAAGGATTGAAAAAAGTTCCCACGGTCTTGAAAAAGTTCCCACGGTATGGAAAAAATTCCCAGGCTAGGGTGCCCCAATACCTACTATCCTTATTGCAACAATTAAGATTTGAAATAATTCAATTATTTGTTGTTTTAAAATGATTTAAAGATTGACTTTGGATCCAATAGTTTTCGTTATTTGTGTCAATAATTTTGATATTTCAGCGAATCATTTATTCTTGAAGAGTATAAAAAAGTCTTGATTATGTGGGGGTATTCAGATAACAAGAACTAAATAGTAAGATATTTGCTTATAGTTTCAATCTATAACTCAAAATAAGCTAAACATTGCTACACATGACCCTTCACTTGTTGATAATTATTATTAAAATTGCTAAAAGTGCAAGTTGCTACCTGTAAGCTGCTAAAATTGTAAAATGTTTTGCCAAATATATAAACAAAATTATAATTGATTTGTTTATAATTATGCAGTTAGTTGCAAATTATTATTATAGTACGAGAGCTAGCAACGTTTTTGAGAAACCATTTTAGTTTTGCTAGTTTTTGAATATTTTTTTATCCTTATTGACAATAGGTTCGGACGCGCCGCTTTTGGCAGCTGGGAGCAGTCGCGTATACCTGGTAGCGCAACCTCCCTGAAGAGGTGAAAATTGAGCATTTTTAAAACATTTTAAGACAAATTTGTTTTTTCATAATTTTATATGTCACTTTACCATTCCAATCTATTTTGCCAGACAATTTTAACATTGTTAACATTGTGTCTGATACAATTTAAATAATTAAAAAATAATAATTTTAAAAGTCTGGCAATTTAATATATTGTAATTCCATGATAAAAGAATATACTGTTAATTTGCCAGACAGAAATTTGGTTGTTTAATAAGCGAATTGATCATTTAGCAAAGAGGAAGAGCGCAGCATGTAATTCCTCGAGTGCGTGACAGAGATAACAACCAAATTTTTGTCTGGCAAATTAACAGTATATTTTTTTATCATAAAATTACAATATATTAATTTGTCAAACCTTTTAAATTGTTTTTAAAATTATCATTTATTATTATTCAAATTGTGTGGCAAGATGGATTTATAATGATAAAGTGACATAGAAAATTATGGAAAATTTTTTTTGTATTGAAATGTTCAATGCTCAATGTTCACTTCTTCAGAGAGGTTGCGCTACCAGATATACGCAACCGCTGCCAGACGCGGCGCGTCCCCACTGATCGTCAATGAAGATGGAAAATATTCAAAAACCAGCCGAACTAAAATTATTTTTTTTGCGACGTTGCTAGTCTTTCTTATACTAGTAGATTTATTATCAAAATTTTATCAGATTTTTTTAATGACTAGGAAACGACTAAATAAAAATATAAATGTTGCAAACGATATTTATAAAACCTTATGATAAGTGCATTATAAGAAGAAAATTGATAAAGTTATGTATTTCACACTCTTACAAAATCAATTAAACTTACAAAATAACAATTTCTAGTTAAGTTAAAATGTTAGTATAAAAATATATTATATGCCGTATAAATACTCATTAATTATTCAGATTAATTAAATTATTAAAACAAATAATAATAACTAACTCAACAAACCAACGCGCAGCGCAATAACAAGCTGCAAAAGTACGCAGAGTGCACAGGAGCCTTGTGCAATATTAAAACATGCCCACCGACGGATAAAGATGCTTCACCCGTTTGTCTTCCGCACTTTTACTGCGGTATTGTTAATGTCAGGATATTTGCAGTTATTAAATACTACTATGCAACGTTATCTTAGTAATACTACTATTATCAATAATTACTTGACAATAATTAGTTTGTAAATAATAAATAATCAAATGTATGCATTACATAATAAATAATAAAGATGTTATAAAGAAACCTATATTCTAAACCATTCAATTATAAAATTGTATAAAAAATTACAATAAAATTTCAACAACAGCTTACTTTGTAAAAATAACATAAACGAGCATTTGAAATTTATTGCACTAACAAAACGCAACGGGACATAAAAAATTGCCGCGGGGCAGACGTTAGTCCTACACAAACACAAAGTTCGTTTCCGTCGGATCTCTGCAAAATGTAGCACAAAACCACTTTAAACGCAAAACGTCACTCTTACGAAGGAGTAGCGCACCGGTAGGACTATAACGCTTTATTCACTCAAAATGTAGGACGAATACACTTTAAACAAACCTATATATATATATATATATATATATATATATATACATATATACAATATTGGCGCTAGTACTCTACCTTTTGAAGTAACCCATATTCTGCTATTGTAGATGTACTAAGTATGTTTTTTATTCTTGTTTTTTGTGTTCTGTTTTTAATATATGTTTTTAGTAGTTTTAAGTTTGTGTTTTTTATTCCAAATTTTTTTATTTTTTTTATCAATTTGTCTTTGTCGATAGTGTTAAAGGCTTTTCTCATGTCTATAAACATTGGTATTATATGCTGTTTTTTATTCAGCTTTCCTGCTATGTGTTGTATTATGTCAATTGTTATGCCCATTGTGTTTGAGTTTTTTTGAAATGCATATTGTCTTTTGTTTATTATGTTTTGTTTGTTTATGTGTGTCATTCATTAGTCTATCATATATTGCTTTTTTTGTTATTTTGCTTAGCACTGATATAAGCGATATCATTTTACTTATTAGTTTTTTTCAGTATTGTTGGTACATTTTTTTAGCTTTTATTCCGTCATGGGTTATTTGATTTTCTCCTGCCGCGCTTCTATTGTTTTTGTTTGATTATATCTTCTATCTCTGCTTCTGTTGTTTCGTCAAACTTAGCTTTTACTTCTATTCTTACAGTTGTTATAGTTTCTCTTCCATCATTTTTCTTAATTTTGTTTGCCAAGTGGGAAAAAACCACTGTTGCAAAGTTGTTGTTCAGTTTATACGCTATGTCAATTTTATTTTTTTTGTCCGTGTTTTGTTATAATTTTAGTTAATTCTTGTTTTGTTTATTTCTTTGTTTTATTTAGCATACTATTTATTTCCGACCATTGTTTAGCTTGATTTTTATTTGCATTTTTTATTTTGTTTTTGAAGTAATTTTCTTTTTTTTTCCTTAATTTTATTCTCTACTTCTTTTTTCTTTTAATATTTTTTTAATGACTTCATTGTTTGGGTTTTTGATGTATCTCTCTTGTGTTTTGTTTCTATCATTGTTATTATTTCCATATTTATCCACTCATTGTTTTTTAATTTTTTTTAATTTTTGTTACTTTTGTATTTCGTTTTATTGTGTTTTGTAATATTGTTATTAGTGTGTACTGTTTTATTATCTATGTTTTCAATTTCTTTCTTAATTTTTTCATAGTTTATTTTCTTTTTTCGTACTTTTCATATTTTGTTTTTTCATATATTATATTCCATTCTTTTATTACCGCATTATGGCCTGATAATGTTAGTTTTTTAATTTTTATTTTTCTGTTATAACCTTTTATGTTTGTTATAACGTGATCTATTATTGTGCCAGGTTTATCTGCGTTGTTTCTCGTCACTCCTTCTTAGTTTATTTTATTTAATATACAATGACCATTTTCTACAATTAAGTTTCTGTAGTTGTTAGTTATATTATTTTCTCCTTAATTTATGTTCATGTCGCCTACTATTATATTTTTGGTTTTAGTTTTTGTTATTTTGTCTATTACTTTTAAGAAATCATCGTTTTACGGTTTATATATTGCTATTATATGTATGTTTGTTTTATTAAGTTTTATTGTTAGTATTACAGTTTTTTTGTTTTACTTTCTTGTACTGTTGTTTCTATTCCGTTTTTTTTTATGTATATTGCATTGCCCCCATCTTTCATCACTCTGTTGTTAAATGTTGCTGTGTAGTTTAGAATTTGAAAATATTTTTCTTTATTTGGATATTGCCACGTTTCAGTTATTACAATATCAGGTTTGTATAGTACAGGTATTGTTAGTATTTCATCAAATTTGTTTCGAATACTTCTTGCGTTATGTAGGTATATTTTTATGTTTTCCATTTTGGTTATAGTTATTATTTATATATATTTTTGTTTTCTGTTTTTATTGTTCCTTGCTTAATAGTTCCTCGGCATGTTCAATACAATGGATAACTATTGGCTTGTCTTCTTCTGTTTTTCTTACAAGTATTCTTCCTTCTTTATACCACACCCATTTGTATCCGTGCTTTTTCAATTTTCTTGCTTCATAAAATATACTATTGTTTACGTATGTAAGCTGTTTCGTGATGCATATTTCTTTTTTTTCTTCTTTTAATCTACATTCATCGGCTTTGATTGACCCTTTTTCTTTTTTCTTTTTCATTTTTTTCTTTTTTTCTTCTTCTGATTTGAATTTAACGTGAATAATTTGAATTTAATGTGAATAATTTTAAATAACTTTTATCCACTTAACAAAATCAGCAAAAATTAGTAATTTCTGTATTAATCCAAAACATAATTATGTAAACGTTTCACCATTGTTAGGTATAGATAAATTAAATTTTTTGCTGCTTTTTTTCTCGCACTTTTACAAGTCTTCTTAATCTTTCCTTGCTTTACAGTTAAGACCTTTAGTTATGTTTATTTCCATTTTATATTACTCAATTAAATTTATTAGCGTTTTTTTTACTCTGTGAATAATAAATAATATGAACACTAATTGCTGATATTAACCTTAATAATTGAGATATTATTTTGTGAAACGTCACATACATATATTATTTATTCACTAAATTAAGTCCTTTGATTGGCTCAGTGGAAATGTCGAGTTGTGCTACTGATATAGGAGTGGATTTGTCTACCTTTACATTTCAATCTATATTTTAGAGCTAAAAATATATGTGAAATTTACGATTTTGCTACTCATATATTTTTTCATGTCATAAAGAATTAAATATAGAATATTTTCTAAATAAAACACCATTTTTCCTAAAAATGGAAATGTACTTTTGCATCTATAACACTCATATACTTTACATTATTGCTTGTAGGATTAATTTGTTTAGAGAAAACAAGTTAAGAAACTGATTAACACTAAAATCACTAAAAATTTAGCAGAAATATTTGAAAAACCTCATTCTATGTTGATCAGACTGTATATTCAAGTGTACGAGGGACACTGCCAAAATTTGCGGAAAATGTAAAACAAAACACAAATTACGTTATGTAAATCGCTTTATTGCTTCTCAAAATATTCTTCTATAAAATCTATACACTTTTGCATCCATTGAAACCAATCTTCAAAACAATTTTGCCACTTTGAGCAAGGTACCTCTAAATCAAGTGATTCAAATGCTTCAACGGCTTCTTCAGGCGATGAAAAACGCTCGCCACGCATTTTATTTTTGACATGTCGAAATAGGAAAAAGTCATTGGGCTATAAATCAGGCGAGTATGGGCAATGAGTCATTAATTAGATGTTGTTTCTGGTCAAAAACTCTACAGTTTGTCGTGCTGTGTGAGCGCTTTCATTGTCATGATGAACAATAATTTGCCGGTTTATGTTGTTCCTTCTGATTTCAACGATAACTTTCGGCAAACAAATTGAAGTAAACCAGACAGCATTAACTGTCCTTCGACCCTCTAATGCAACAGTTGCAACATGACCCGTTTTTCCAAAGAAACAAGCTATCATTTTTTTCAAAACGCTTTGTGAACGTACCACTTTTGTGAGTTTAGGTTCATTTTGAAACACTCATAAAGTCGATTGCTGTTTAGTTTCAGGCCCATATAAATATATCCAAGATTTGTCGCCTGTTACGATGTTATATACCAAATTTGCACGACCCCCTTCAAATTCTTTAGAATTTTGTTGCACCACTTGACACGTGCATGTTTTTGTTCTTCTTTCAAATTGTGTGGGATCCAACGACTGCAAAGCTTCTTGACATGCAAATGATTGTGCAAAATTGTATGTAATGCCAATCTGACAAAATCATTTCACGCACAGCATAAATATTTTTCGCAACATCAGAGGTGCATGGACGACCTTTGCGAAGGTTGGTCTTTTACGCTTGAATTCTGCAAACCATTTGTAAACTATAGTTTTGGATGGTGCTTTATCCCCAAATAACAAACTAAGTTTTTCCACACATTGCTGCGGTGTTAAACCGTATCGAAAATTATAAAAAAATATTAGTCAAAATTTCCATTTTTCACACAATTATTACTCTCGTTAAATTTTGTTGAAACGAAACCGAGCAGTTTAAAATCGAACTGTCAACTGAATTATAGGTGACAAAACTCAAATTTTAAGAATATGACAATTGCAAAACGCTGGCAATACAGGCTGTACTTGATTCTGCAAACTTTAGCAGTGCTCCTCGTACTGTAAAATAAAGGACAGAGGAAAAAAAAGTTTGAATCTAATTTAGAACAAAATTATTATTGTGAAAATTAAGAAGGTTAACTACCAGCGGCGTAATTAAAATAAACTTTATTATTCTACATACTCTCTATGCTTGTCAATAGTGTAAGAATAATATTTATTAGCCGCGTAATGATACCTTCAACAGTAATTAATAATTATCAATCAATTTAAAACTAATGTTTGTATAGTTTGTATAGCTTAAAAATACCAGTAAAGTTAATTTTATTTACTATGCATTACATGCCATAATCAGATGTTCTTAAAATTGAATTCTGGTGCGACAAAAAATATTCAATGTTGCTTTACTGTTCCGCAAATAATCTTTGTAGTTAAAATACTAATTATCTTATACATGGTTATAAATGGTTCGTGTGTGCAGTTACGTATCATGTCATTGTATATATAAATTTTGTATTACTTTACACACTACATTAATTAATAATAAACAATTAATACACTTTTGTCTTAAAAATACATGTAATACACATACATACAATAATAGAATGATAGAAAAAGTAAAAATATGACCAAAAATTTCGTTAAAATTTGCTGGTTTGTTTAATTGCTAATAATTATTACAAAGAGTTTTTCAGTAAGAAGTTTCATTTTGAATAGCAGGCTATTTGGGCAGCTGTCAGTTTTGAAGTTTTCATCTTTTGACATTTAACAAACTACGCCATTATTAAAAATGGAACGATACACGCTTCAACAACGCATTGAAATGATTAAAATTCACTACGAAAATGGTGTCGTAAAGCATCTTCTTGGCCGGCAATAGTAAACCTGGTGAAAAAATTTGAGCTGTTAGAACAAGTTTGTGATGTGAAGAATCGAAACGAATTGGGTTCTTCAAATGCATCAAAATGATCCGGAACTTTATCGAAAAATCATCTTCAGTGATGAGGCCCATTTTCACCTCGGAGGCTACCTTAATAAACAGAATTGTTGCATTTGGGGCTCAGAAAATCCAAGAATGATTGTTGAAATGTCTTTGCATTCTCAACGTGTCACTGTTTGGTGCGGTTTTTGGGCTGGCGATGTGGTTGGACCCTACTTTTTTGAAAATGAAGCTGGTGCAACTGTTACGGTGAATGGATGGCGCTACCGAGCTATGGTTAATAATTTGTTATAGCCGGAATTGTACGATATTGATATGGACGACGTTTATTTTCAACGCTACGTGTCACACAAGCAATAAAACAATCGCAATTTTGCAAGAAAAATTTCCTGACCGTGTTATTTCTCAAAAAGGTTATTACAATTAGCCACCGAGATCTTGTGATTTAACACCTTTAGACTTTTTTCTTTGGGGCCGCGTGAAAGATAAGATCTATGCCAATGCTCTACAATCGATTCAAGACCTTAAAGATGGAATTTGTGAAGCTATCGAGGACATACAGCCGCAAATGTGCAAATTGGTCATAGGAAATTTAAATTTATGTTATTATTATCTGATTTGTTTCTTTGTCTTTAATTTTTAATGTTTGTAATTTCTTCCGTTGACTGTTCCTGATATATATTTTACTTAATTAACGGCTGCTGTCAGTTGGAATTTTTAAATCAGCCAATTAAATGAGCAAGTCTTACTAGCCCCTCTTGAAAGGTTGAGGCTAGAAGAGGAACGGGAAGAACGACTAAGTTACCCCACATCATAATGTTCTTAGACGTGCTATCTAGCGGCAGTTAAGTTCTATGCAGATTAATCAAATTTTGCTATGTTCACATCTCGTCACGACACAGTGTTCATACAAATTAATTTTATTGGCATATGAATAACGCATGTATTATTTACATAACATTTAATGTAACCTAATATAAACAAGTATTTTTTCAACATGCAGACCATGCAGTAGTTGACATTTCAATCATCATGGCGGACATGGCGACAAGAGCTTAAGAAGTAACCCATTCGCGCTAGGGGCGTCCGGCAGGTCCGGGACCTAGTTCGCTTGAGGGGCCCGGATCCGTATCTCACGGTCACGGTGTCAGATCAAAAAATAAAAATAAATGGTATAATAAAGAAAAATATTGCTTTGTCTAACATATGTTTTTATAAAAATGTTTTTATAACTTCCTGTATTGTCTTCAATAATTATTAAAATACGAATTGGATAAAAATATTGTGTAATACTGTTTTCCAAAGAATCCATAGAACAATCAAGGAGACCGGGGATTCTCCGTCACGCCGCGGCGGTAGGAAGGTACGTATTATCTACGTTTACAATCTTATCGCCTGTGTACTTTTTGTTCCTATGTCGTATCTCTCTCGCAGAGTATTTGGAAGTGATTCATGTGATGTGCCATGTGCCACGCTTGTCACCACATTACCATTACAATCTGCTTGTAGTGTAGTGACCGTAATTTACATTATTGGTATTGTTATTATTATTTATTTTAAAATTTACAAATATAATATAACCATAACCAGGCTGTGGTGTACCTCTAGAACTTATTTGTTTGAATTGCTTACTAATAAGGTAAGTACAATTACAATAAATTACAAAATTAGAATTAAAATTACTTAAAGTTACTTTGACCTATTTCTGCTAAAGTGATGCTTATATTTCTTACAACTGAAAGATGTCAATTAGTATTTTTTTATTAGTTATTAATGGCTGCGTTCAGAACTCATCACTTGAAAGCGCTGATTCATCAATCGAAAATAAACAATAGTCTATACTTTTAAATATGTATACACTTCTCAACATTTGAACTGGTGCACTTATATAAAATGCAGTAAAAGTAATAATAATAAAATAATAATAACATTAATAATAAAGGCTGTGTTTGGGAATGCAAACAAATGCCTATCGAATAACATTTTTAAAACATTTGTTGTTTATCTGTCATCAGTGCAGTTACTGAGCTTGAGGACGCTTATACTTATCAAGTTTAAGAGAATTTTTGCGAATATTTTGAGTAAGTTTTATTTCAGAGTGGTTTACTACATTTTAAAGATGCCATTAAGGCGTTTAAGTGTTGAATAGATGAGCTAAGCGCTGGGAATGCTTATTACTGGTGCTACCCATTTTAATGTAAGCCACATTGTGATCAGAAGAGTTCGAATGCGTTTTAATAACACTGGAACTGAGTAACATAGGCAAGGCGGAGGGCAAAATCGCAGTACAACAGTCAGGAAAACCGGTTTATTACGATTCAGTGTCGAAAGAATATATTTTCTACTGCAAGAACACTCCAAGTTCATTTATTGAATGCAACAGGTACTCAAATATCCTCTCAAACAGTAAGAAGAAGGCTCAATGCGGTAAATTTAAGGTCCAGATCTTCTAAAAAATGTCCATTGTTGACCAGAGCACACAAAAGAAGAAGGCTAGAGTGGGCACACCAACATGCAAATTGGAGTGTTGATGATTGGGGTCGTTGTTTCTTCAGTGACGAGACCAGAGTGCGTCTCCATAGCTCCGATGGAAGAGTGAAAGTTTGGAAAAGCAGAAGAGAACGAGATATTGAGAATCACGTGACTTACCATCAATGGAGGTGGTTTAATTATCGTTTGTGGAGGTATTTCTGCAACTTGTCGTACTGAATTGGTTATGCTTGAAAATACTACAATGAATAGTGTCAGGTATTTTAATGAGATATTAGAACCTGTAGTGTTACCATTTGCCAATGAAATAGGCGATAATTTTGTGTTTGTTGATAATAATGCGCGTCCTCATAGAACAAGGCAATATTACGCACATAGATTGGCCTGCAAACTCACCAGATCTTAATTCCATACAGAATGGATGGAGTTACCTGAAAAGGTTGATAAGGTCACGAGGTGTGGATCCAAACAATCACCATCAGCTCCAAACTGTCGTTTCTTAAGAATGGCTAAATATTTCTCAGCATTGTATTTGGGATTTTATTTCCAGCATGCCAAGGGGTCATAAGAGCTAGAGGAGGTTCCATGCATTATTAATCTTTTAGTGTTTGGTTATAATTTATTTCCAAAGCAAGCTTTTTTGTAATACTAAAGTGAAGGTTTTGTTATTTTTCTATTAAAACATTGGAAATTTATCATTTAAGTTTTATTCTTTTAATTCTTTACCCTAAAAGTGTTTCCAGAACCATATACTATCAATTAAGCAAATTGGCATTCCTCAAAAAGTAGTCATTTGTTTTTTTTTTTTATATATGTTCTTCTAAGTGTACCAGTTTAAATGTTAAGCATTGTATTTGCCGATTAAACGCTGGTGTCTAATGAGTTGCTTTGTCAGCAAAGAAGCGTACCTAAATGTATGATGAGTAAAAAGACAAGCGTTGTCAGCAAACGATGACTCAGCGGCGGTGTTCAGTTTGCATGATTGACAGTGATAAGTCGTTTTGAACGCAGCCAACGTTATTATTAATTAATCATTATAAAAAAAAATGAAAACGGTTTTTTTTTGTTTCTACACTATGAGTACCAGTTAGGAGCAAAGAAAAACAAAAAAAAAACTTAATGAAAAAACTATGAAAAAGTCAAATTTTTTTTTTTTTGTTGCATAATGTAGAAGAAAATAAAGAAGCAGAATGTTTCACTACATTGAAAAATGAAAAGGATCTATTTTCGGCTACTGACACTATCCCAAAAGTCTCTGAAAATAATCCATTTTGTCAAAGATGAAGATCTAGTACTTTTGAAGATCAAACTGTAAAAGAAAGCTATTTTATCTATGAAGATGTTTTAAAAAAATCTTGTGTGATTGTGGTTTAAGAAGATGATTTAATAAATTAAGAATGTTAAAGACTTAGTGCCACTTTTACAATTGTCAGATAACTTATACCAGAAATAAAATAATCTAAATGTATATACCTGGTATAGCATTAGTTTTGCCCTTGTTACAGTCTACATAACCTATTGAAACGTCAATAATGACTTATAAACTGACTTATAAATCATTTATACGCAAATTTGTTGTGCGCGTTACTTGGTTACTATACTAGAGAAAACTACTGCTTCAAGCACCGGATAAGTTATCCCTGGTTTATTCTCCTCGAAACATACAAATCACACTCGAGTAGAATCTCTATTAAATGAATCCCAAGTTAAAGCTAGAAATAAAGACGAACCACTTGAAGGTCCCAATGATTAGGTCAATCAAGGAAATAATGCTCGACGATTATAATTTTTTTTTGTGCAAAAATTTTAGCAACAAATCCTATTTTAACTGTAACACGTTTATGCATTTTCTAAAAAATCATTTATCACAAATATGGCCGTTTCTGGAACTGACTTATAAATTGACGTATACGTTGTTTATACACTAATTTGTTGTGCGCGTTACTTAGTTACTATAGTAGATATAAGTTATAAGAGATTGTAAAAGCGCATTTTTATATATTCCTTAGATAGCGCTATTACTTGTTTAACCGACGATTATAAAAGCGGCCCTTAGTAGTTTTGTAAATTAAACTAAAGAAAATATTTGTGTAATTTAAGAAAATGATTTTAAAGATGCAGAATGTTACGTATATACCTGTGACAACAAAAATATAAACAATTAAAATAACGGAATGGCCTGAAATTATAACTTTTGTTCAAAATATCATGATCAACAAACCAGAGAATGACAAACTGGAAGGTACTGAAAAAATCTATATAGATGGTATTTGATCTTACTATAGAAGCTTGCATGAAAAACATTTTTATAGAGTTAAACCAAACGGCGGTAAGGAGAGAAGAGACTGATTAATATATGACACAACTACCAAAGCTTTATACTGTTATTATTGTAATTTGTTTTTAAAGGAAAACACTATTTTGTCTAATACACAAATACAAAGAAAGTAAGAATTATTTAAAATCAACGGTATTAATTACAAGATCATCTCTAGTTGGAGTATTAGATGTTACTTTGAAAAACATTGAACAAAAAACAGAGTATTGGATCAAGGTGCTTAGACGGAATGTTGCCACCATTAAATTACATGCTACACAAGGTTTAGCTTTTTGTTCTGTCAGCAAAAATATAACTAGTCGCTACAAAGGATATTATCTAAGTTGCTTTATTTATCTTGCCAACTTTGACAAATTTCTATCAGAACATTTGCAGCGTTTTGCAAACAAACGAAGAGGTTCAGTAAGCTATTTGTCTTATTAAATATGCGAAGAGTTTATTTAAATAATGAAAAAAACAATTAGAACAAAACTTTGTAGAAGTAATCAAACAACCTA
The DNA here is from genome assembly GCA_963932245.1 of Tachinus rufipes. Taxonomy (NCBI): domain Eukaryota; kingdom Metazoa; phylum Arthropoda; class Insecta; order Coleoptera; family Staphylinidae; genus Tachinus; species Tachinus rufipes. The sequence goes on along the minus strand of OZ010745.1, from coordinate 45,278,281 downwards.
AATACTTTTCTATCATAGTTGACTCAACACCGGATATAAATCATCAATATACGAGCACTATCACCTACTGCAATTTACGTGCTAACCATTTTTTAAATCTAGTGGTAAACTTTGAATGACAAACCAGCTTGGCAGTTGCGGACTATAGGTCTGCCCGATATGACGCTGTGAATGCATTAAGTAAAAATTAAAAAACTATGAGGTAGTCAAACATATCGTTTAAAAAATTTGTAATGATAAAAATAAAAAATCTATAGTAAGGAACAAAGCTCTAAGCCTATACAAAAAAATGGATGCATTTAAAATGGCAATGTTGTTAAAATAGTAAAGTAAGTAAACGGTGGCCAATTTGAACATTTGTCATTTGTAGTTTATACTAAATTGTAATACTGGATGGTCATAACATCACTATTGAATATACTTATTCATTTATTTTACTCTTACAATTTACATAAAGGTTATGGTCATACATTACAATTTCTCGCACACTCTCCAGTGTTGCCAACCACCTTTATAATGTTGCCAACCACCTCCATCCTTCTCAACTTCTTTCATAGGAATAGAATCTTTTTGGCTTTGGTGTTCTTTTGCTGCGTTGGACCGGCTTGCTTCCTGAACATCCAATTGGTTGCTGCTCCATCTCTCCTTGTCTTTGCTCCTGGATTCTTTGTATGATTGGAAGCTCTCGGAGAAATTTTCTGTTCCTATTTACAATATTTTTGTGTGTTTCTACTAGGTATGACCTTTGGCCCTTTGCTTCTGTATTGTGTCTTCCTTCTGCAGGTCCCTGACTCAAATTCTTTGGACTGGTTCTAGCTTGGGAAGGTTTTTTACCTTGTGTCTTCAGTCATAATATGTTTTTTGATTTCTAACCGCATTTCTTTCTTTATTCTCCTATGATCCGGTGTGTGTGGTTCCACGTATGCACTTGTTATTGGTAATATGTCCCTTAACCTTCTCTTTATTAACAGCTGAGACGGTGATGATCCGTATTTCAAGGGAGTGTTCCTGTAGATCAACAATCCTAAATATGGATCCTCATTCTTTTTAGGATGTTTTTTATTATCTGTTATCCTCCTGGGGGATTCTATGCCTCAAGAATGTCTTTTTTTATTTTTTTGATTATTTCTTTACTGGTTTTGTCCTTTAGTTTGTGTATCTCCGGGTATTTTGAATATGCATCTTGGATGACCAAATACCGTTCTCCCTTGTATGTCCTTACCTACGACCTCCCACGGGTACTTTGGGATCTCTTTTGGCTTCATTGGTTGCGTTTTTTCATCCTTACACAAGGTGTTTAAAAAAAAAGTAAAGAATTTAAGGGGGTGGTAATACGAACCACAACAAACAAACAAATTTTAATAAACATGGGTTGTTATAGCAACAGTTTTGGAGATATGGAACATTATTTATTTTTATTTTTTTTTTTTCCAATTTTTTATTTGACAGTTGTTGTTAGTGCACTAGTTTCTATTGCTATAACTGATTACTCTAATGCAGAACTAACTGACATGTATTTCATGTATGGTCGTGCTAATGGGATTGCCACCAAAGCGCGACATCTTTATATAGAAGCTTATCCAAATCGCCAGATTCTTTCACACCGTATGTTTGGAAGAATTTTTTACTTCTTTCTTCTTTTTAATCAGTACTAGGGTGGTATATTTTCAACATTTTAAGAAAGTTCTTTCTTTCAAAAATCTGTTCATTATCTGAGTTATTTCTACCTCGTTTCCGTCTGCTTTAACAATCTCTGTTGTAAAAACTTTCAAAAAAGTTATCAAACAAGTTTAGAGTTGCCTTATTTGAAGAACGGTATATACCAATTACAAAATTATCTTAACTATATTATACATACGTTGTCTATTAAACCCTATTTTTTTTTAAAGCAGCCTGACCGTCTTGCAGTATTCGTTTTATATCTTATTTCATTCCTCTAGCAGCATGGCGTATATTTGTATGCCGGGTTGAGTAATGTAAATTATGCTTATTTTCTGTTATTTTTTGTTTTGTTTTTTTTACGTATCGGATTTTCTATTTTTAATATAGATATATAGATAGATCACGATATAATTATTTTATCAAAAACAACTTAAAATAATATATAAAAGATAGTATAGACCTATACTATGTAATAATTCATAACAATGATGAAATAAAAAAAATAACTAAGTTTTTACTACAAATATTTAGTTATCGTTTTATTAAAAAATTAACTGTGATCGTAATATTAAGTTTGAATTTATATTAACTCATTTCATAATTATAATAATACATTTATTTAAAATTAATGTATCAGTAAACCATTACAAAACATGTCAATGAAATTAATGCGATAAAAATTTTGATTAAATTTTTTTGTTGATAATATAAAAATATAACATAAATAAATACACTGCAAATAATCAAATCAGTTACCACTATGACCACGATTCAAATACTTGTCTTAACATGTTTAGCCAGCGGCGCTTCTGCTTTAAAACCTGAACCTAGAGTCCATGAAGATGCTGGATTAAATATGGTATGTAAACAAATTAATAGTAAAATTATTAGAAATTGTATTGCATAATTTTTTTTCTCACTACAATGTCACTACTAATGGCAACCGCGCAGCTTTAATCAAGTTATTATCTTATAATTAACATTACTTTTGTTTAAAATTTATATTATATTAAATTTTTAAATTATTTATATTTAAAGTTTGAATTGATTAAAAAATATGGTTTTGAATATGAACGCCACTCACTCACAACAGAAGATGGTTACATATTGGAAATGCAACGTATTCCACATGGAAGAAACAATGCCAAAGCCGATAAAGGAGCAGTTCTATTAATGCACGGTCTTTTAAGCAGTGCTGCTGATTGGTGCAATTTTGGTGAAGATAGCTTAGCTTACATTCTTGCCGATCTTGGATATGATGTATGGATGGGCAATGCTAGAGGTACTACTTATAGTAGAAATCATACAACATTAAGCCCCGATGAAGACAAACAAGAATTTTGGGCTTTCAGGTATTTAAAGTAACATATTTTAATTATATATTCAATAAAACTTATAATGTTTTAGTTGGAACGAAATTGGTATATTCGATCTTCCAGCTAAAATTGATTATATTTTAGCTGCTACCGGAGAAGAGAAAATACACTATATTGGACATTCGCAAGGTACCACATCGTTTTTTGTAATGGGAACTGAAAAACCAGAATATAATAATAAAATTAAATTATTGAACGCGTTAGGACCTGTTGCTTATATGAGTAATATGGTGAATCCATTTTTTCAACTTTTGGCTCAGTTTGAACACAGTTTAGAGGTTTTAATTTACATTATTTTATTAATTTAATTGTTTATATGTTATTATTTTAGTTTTTGTTCGAATATATTGGCCTGTATGAATTTTTACCAAGCAACGATTTAATTCCAATCATAGCTGCAAAAGCTTGCGACGAAGGAGCGCCATTTGAAGAATTGTGCACCAACTTCTTATTTTTGATTTGTGGATACGATTCTGAGCAATTTATTTCTGTACGTATAAAATAAAATATTTATATATAACACCATAAAAACTATGAAATTAAAAAGTTATCTGTAATCATGTTACCTTAAAAACTTAATCAGTGAACTAAATTGTTTGAATGATGTCCGGTTAAAATTAATGCATAAGAATCTGACAATTTAATGTCAAAACAATTATGTTTTTTTTTTTAATAATAATAATTGTTACATTATTACAACTATACATTGTTTTGTAATTAAACCATAAATTCATATAATTTGATACTTTAATTAAGTTATTCTACTTGAATAATGTATTTAAAAAAATAAAAATACAGCATATACATTTATGTATACTTATATATAATATATGAGCAATTCCATTTCAAAAGGACCAGAGCAGGTCTGTTTCTTAATTAATTAGTAGTCTTTTGATTGGTTCATGAGGATATAAAACCCTTCAAAATAAATTCTACGATTTTTTTTTTGTAATTTTTTTACATTTTTTGTTTAAAAATCACAAATTTAACTCGAAAAATGCAAATCTGGGTTTTAGGAGTTTAAAACTCAAAAAAACTGCAAAAATAAGCCTTTCTTTCAACATGAGATCTTACAAATACACATTTAACAGAGTTCAGCAAACACCAAATATTATTAAAAATTTAAGTTTTGCAAACAATTCTCCATGGAAAATAGTCAGTGTCGTGCTTATTTGGCGAAGAAAAGCTTATCTAGAACAAAAAAAATTTACAACAATTTTTCTTTACGTAAAATTTTTTTAGAAGACTATTTGGTTTATAATTTTTTAAGCTTATTTCAGATGTTTAAAAAAGACTTTTATTTTATTTTACTCTTTGTTGATAGTTTTCGCGCTTGCGGCACAAATTTAGACTTGATCTATTGACGCCAAAATTAGAGAATATTATTATTTTTGGCATTCAAACACAAAACCGCCCGACGCTTATCAAAATTTGTTAAAAAAAGTTTTAAACCGCACCATGGTGTGTTTATAATTTTTTTTGAGAATATGAAAAAATAATTTTTTTTTTAGTTACATTACAATTTTTAATCGAAAAAATGCAATTTTTTTAAGTTAAAGTAAAAAAAAAAAACAAAAAACTAAATAAAATCCTAGAATTTTTTAAGGGTTTTATATTCCTCATAAACCAATCAAAAGACTACTAATAAGTTATAGAAACGGAAAAAATACTAAAGCAACTTTTTCGACACCCCCTGCTCTGGTCCGTTTGAAATGTAATTGACTATACATATAACATATAATCAAAAACCTTAATATACTCAAAAGTGTTACAACACAATAAGTTATATTTTTTATAAATATTTGCAGACAATTATGCCAGTAATGCACCAGCTGGTAGTGCTACCAGACAATTATTGCATTACGCCCAAGAAACTAAAAGTGGTATGTTATGGTATTTCATAATTAAAATTTATTAATTATCATATTTTTTTAGGCTTTTTCCGCAAATATGACTTTAACAGCAAAGAAGAAAATATGAAAGTGTATGGTCAACCTACTCCCCCAGATTACGATATCAGTAAACTGACAGCTCCAATAGCTTTTCAATACGGACAGAACGATTGGTTGGCTGCCGTTTCTGTGAGTACAATACTATTTCTATAATTTTTACATCTATTAATTCATATTTAATTTTATAGGATGTGCAAGCTTTTATAAACCAAGTTCCAAATGCTGTTTTTGATAACAAAATTGCTTTTAAAGCTTTTAACCATATTGACTTCCTCTGGGCAAGCGATATTTCAGAACTTCTTCACGTTGATCTTCTTGCCATTATGGGAAAATATTAATGTTGTATATTATTATTATTAAATTATGTCTTTAAAAACTCTTAAATATTGTTTATTATGTTTTTTTTATTTTTATAGGTTTATCAAGTATAATGCTCAAACTTGTGCTGTGTGACTTTTACAGTAAATTGATTTATGTAAATTGACAAATTAAGCTTATTTAAAGTGGTATTGTTGTTGAAAGAATATTTAGGTTGTTTTTCCGAACAAACTTGCTTGTTCGACAGGGATGGAATATCGATATTGACATCAGCGAGCAATCTCGACAGCCATAATTGTAATTCTTATTACAAAAAAGCAAAGTACAGATGACGGATTAATTTTAATTTATTAATTTGATCATCTAGAAGATAACTTACCTGAATTAATTAATTAACCAGTTAATTAATTAATTCAGATATTTTTTACAGGATGTTGTATCCCACCGCTGGCATGACCGACGCTGAGATCCTGCGTATGATATTCATGCAGCTGGCTGGCAAAATGAGAAGTTGATAAGAAGCAATCCGCTAAAATCAACTCTTTTGAGCAATTCGTCTTCCACTTCATCGAGTGTCAGTCCGTAAGGATTGATTGCCACGAGGGCAAATTTAAGCAGATTTGCTTGGACCAAGACAATGATAAAAATAAAGATGAAGAAATCCATCAAGAAAACCGCCGTTTAGTAGTCGGTAGGCGGCCGTGAAAGTAAATCCAAACACACGCAAAAAATAACATTGCTATTGACTAGGAATGGTCATATAAGACGCTCAAAAAATGCCGTTGCTTGTCCGTGTTAGGATTTAACACTGTACTACAGCTTTCTTACACACAGACTCACAGACCTACTTAGTGATTTAAAAACAGCTAATATTACAGTACCCAATAATGCAATAGTAGGATAGATATTAGTTAACCCGGCAATTTAAGCAGCAAGAATAATACCAACTGTTAAGTGAGCATATAAAGTACAATATAAAAATTTATATTAATTATTATGCAAATTAACAACTTAAACATTGAATTTACATTGATATATTTACCTAAAATTAAATAACATTATTAATAAACTTTTTAATAAAAAATGCATCATATTGCATCAATTCAGCAAGCAAGCACGCGCATGCAAAGATTGCGTAATATTTTTTAAATTACTGATAAAATAAAATTGTTTGGTAATATTACTTAAATTACCGGTAAAGTAAAATTGTTGATGTGACGCTAGGCACACTTATGATGGGTGCATACCCTGAAACACCAGTGTATGTGTCTCACACTGGGTGGAGAAGCAATTTACGTAAAATACATTATTTATTAAATTTAAATGAAAGTTTTAGTTATTTGTGATTCATAAACATTAACAATGTAGAATATAATTTACTATTTTAAATTCTTGTAAACATAAAATTTGTGTAATAATCAATATACACAATTTTTTTTGCAAATAATTAGAATAGTGAATTGTGTTTTACATTATATTATTAAATTTGATACTAATAGCATATTTACGGCCACAATCTAATTGTGATCAATTTTTCACGCAAAATTGTTCTAAGTAATAATAATATAAGCTAACGAATGGATTTAATAGTGTGTTTGTAACAGATTTTATTATTTCCGATGTTTGATGTTTTTTGTGAACATTAATAAAATATCGATGTTTGAAATAGGTTATCGTTGATGTTAAAACACTATTTTTTTTTAAATTAAAACAAATACATTAATTGGGCAATTTTATTTCAAACAAACCAACAGAAGGTAGTTATTACTCTATTTATCGGTTTATGAAGGTATACAACTCTTAAGAAAAATCGCAATTTTAACTTGGCATTCGATCCGCCGGGCGCTTATCAAAATTTGACAAAAACAAATTTAAACTCTATCCTAGTGTGTTTATAATTTTTTTTTGTAAATATGTAAATTAGCACAACACCGACTATTTTCTATGTAATTTTTTTTTGAAGAATTCAAATTTTTAATAACATTTGGTGTATAGTATCTTTGATCGCTGCTAAACGTGTATTTGTAAGAGTTTATGTCTAGAAATAGGCATATTTTTGCAGTTTTAGACTCCTAAAACTCAAATACACAAAACAAATTTATATTTTCTAACTAGTTTACATCAAAATACATCACCTTCGGCGGTTAAAATAATATAAAAATGATCGTTTTTGAACAGACTACCGAGTTTTTTGTATAAATGGAGTGTGAACACTGTGAACTCAAAATGACGCCAAAATTGAATTCTACTGAAAATTTTTGATCTATTTCACTAGTAATATTGTTTTTGCTTGTTAAGAGTTTTATACTAAAACAAGTTTCTCAACGCAATATTAGTAAAAATCTAAACACTGTAGAATTAAATTTTAAATACAGTAAAAACTTTTGTTGTATACAACACAAACTCAATTTAAAAGACTTTACTTCTGTATACGTAAAAATGTAACAACAACCAATAAAACAGAAAAAAATAAAAAGACATGTACTAAAGTTATAAGACCAAGATATTGTCCAAGAGAGCATGTGCTTTTAGAGTTGCACTCTGAGCATAGTCACAAAATTTGAATTTAGCAAATGCTATTTAGGTTTGTAAACGCTACTACAACTTTTCAAAACTTAGGACAATATCCTAAAAAATGTATTAAAAGATACGTTTTTAGTATATCTAAATGATATAATAACATATGTTTGTAAATTTACAAGATAATATCACCAACTACAAAAGGTATTCAAAAAATTAGAAGAACCAAGTTTCAAGGTCAAATTAAAATAATGCAGTTAAAAAAATAACTTACATATTTAGGACATTTAATAACGAAACATGGTGTGAAACCTAACACTATAAAGGTAGAAGTTGCAAAAAGATATATTTTACACAAAAACTTAACAAAAAAATCCTTTATAAGCCTGATAGAAAATTCAAAAAATATATAACAAATTTTGCAAAACTTACTAAATCTTTTACAGAAAATCTAATCTTAAGAAAAATATCTAAAATAGTCATAGATCAAACTTATCTTCATACATTTAAAAAATGTAAAGTTTATGTTTAGGGAAAACATGTTAAGATTTATCCAATAGAAGTAGAAGCTAGAATAGTATGACTTTGAAATCATGTTAAAAAAAGGCCGATGCACTTTTCTAAATTAATATCGATAAACTTAACGCCTTAGAAAATGACAATTTATAAATAATACCAAATTTGGATAAAGATATTTAACGTTTGCAACAAAAATGTTTATATGATATCAGAGATGATTTGAAATTAATGCACAATACATCTTTTTACTAATAGAATCAACAACCAAGAAGTAAAAATGTCTAAAATTATTTAAAAACAGTAAATTTAATATAACATTGCCTAACAAAAACAATTTAGAGACAATACACTTAACTGTAAATTAAAACCAACAAAAGATACAAATATTAGATAAACTAATAAATTTTTAAATAAATCAGTATCATATATCACCATCAATCAGGAGAATTTAAAGTTGTTTCAAGTTAAAATAATCAAAGTAAACATTTTAAATAAGAATAATCAAAAGTTTATAGTACAGTCTTTTTTAAATATCTTATAGGCTCAGAAAAAAAAATATTTAGAAAAAAAAATAATATGTTCAGATTTTTGTAAAGCAAATATTGAACATTTTATCATTAATAGACCAAGACTATTTTTAATAATTAGAACATCAAATGGAGCTTATTATACGTCATCACAGCGGAAAATTAAATCATAAAGTAGTCAAATAAACGCTAACCTAGTAAAAAAAATGAAACAAACAGTAACTAACTTTATTAAAGCATTCTTTAATATTATTAATATGTAATCAAACGTATTTTCAAGATTGGTTCAAACATTACCCATTATGGCTACTAACGCTACAGACATGGATGACGGTTTCATTAATTATTTTAATATTATAAATTATATTATAAAAAATGTAATAATAAAATAAATTTTGAATGCAAATAAAAAGTAATTTTGAAACCTCAAGAAATCTAATATCTAAAGACAACATTGTAAGATTTTATTTTATTATTATAGATCAAATACGACGTCTACAAAAAAAAACCATTAGTTTCAAATAAAATTAGTTATAAAAGCTTATAACAATAGCATCTCAAAAGCAACAGTACATACAGGAAAACCTTTTAAAGAAAGACCCAAGTGTTTGTTATCAAGAGAATGTATGTTTAACCTCTCTGTGAGCGTTAGAAGTCACTTAATCACAGAAGACGTTTGTAATCTAAGTTTTTGATAACTAACACTTGGGTGCGTGGGTGAGCCACATTAATTTAACTACTGCCTCGGTATCATGTTTTGGATTGTTCCACCTACTCATCCAAGTTTTTGTTATCAAGAGATTGTATGTTTAACTTCTCTGCGAACGTCAGAAATCACTTAATCACAAGAGACGTTTGTGATCCAACTTCTTGATAACTAACACTTAGGTGGGTAGGTGGGCTACTCTAACCTAAACTACTGATTTGGTATTATATTTTGGAGTGTCCCACCCACCCACTCAAGTGTTTCTTATCAAGAGATTGTATGTTTAACCTTTCTGCAAACGTTAGAAGTCACTTAGTCACATAAGACGTTTGTAATCAAAGTTCTTGATAACTAACAGTAGAGTGGGTGGGTGAGGCCAATCCAATCCAAACTACTGACTCGGTATCATGTTTTGGAGTGTCCCACCCACCCAAGTGTTTGTTATCTAGAGATTGTATGTTTAACTTCTTAGCAAGCTTTAAAAATCACTTAATCACAAGAGACGTTTGTAATCCAACTTCTTGATAACTAACACTTAGGTGGGTAGGTGGGCCAATCTAATCTAAATTACTGACTTGGTATCATGCTTTGAAGTGTCCTACCCACCCACCCAAGTGTTTGTTATCAAGAGATTGTATGTTTAACTTCTCTGCGAGCGTTAGAAGTTACTTACGCTCGGTTTCTCCAACGTCACTTGACCAAGCTTAGCTCAGAATTAAGCCCAGCTTATGTCAAGTTTTTGTTGCCCATGTATTAACGCCCGGTTTCTCCAACGTAACTTGAGACGTTACTTGACCAAGCTTAGCTTATAATCAAGCCCAGCTTATGTTGAATTTGTGTTGCATCATGCATTTAGAAAAGACGTCTTTGCTAGGATCCGAATAGATTTGGCAATGTCGCCAATATTTACAATGCTGTTTTCTAATTGGTCAAAAAAAACTTTCTTGTTTTATACATTTTTTACTGACATTAATTTATTATAAAATATAAATGTCAGAAATTGTTACATTATGGTTATGTATGTGTCATTATAATAATAATAATTATAATTTTTAAAGATTACATTAATTAGAATATTTTGAAGCTAATTATGCTGTAACTTATTAAATAATAAAATCAAAATTAATAAGCTTTACAGTATATAAAGGCAAGTAGTAGTAAATAATTGTTTAGAAGAATATTGATGACAGTTGCAGAGCTTGATCTCTCAAAAACGGCATCTATTATTTGAGCTCTGCTAGACGCAAATAAGGTGAGATTTTGCTTTGGTGCAACGAAATAAGCTCGGCTTTCAACTTAAGGCCTAGCTTGAGGTCTAGTTAGGACTTGAGACATGTTGGAGAAACCGGGCGTTAGAAACGACGTCTTTGCTAGGATTTGGATACATTTGGCAATGTCACCAATATTTACCATGCTGTTTTCTAATTGGTAAAAAAAAAAACGTTTTTGTCTTATTAATTTTTTTACTGACAATAATTGAGGCGTGTAAAAGCAAAAGTCGTCTTATCCACTTTAGTCGATTCCGAGATAAATGAGAAAAACGTGTGCACGGTATATTACTTAGTAATTATTATGAATAATAGAATATTCTTGTGTAAGACATTGATAAAAATTGTGAACAGTAATTTATTTAAACAATATTGATAAGATTTTTGATAAAAATTATAATTAAATATGAATAAGGCAAGTTTTGCAAGAAGAAAATTGAAATATGGAAATATATTTTTTTATTTTTTTACAAAAAGAAATACAAATTAAAAAACATTATAGTTTTATTAAATCATAAATCTTTTAGCATTAGAAAACCTAAAATGCCATGACAAGACGTGCTTAAAAAAATCTTTAACTCGGGTTTTCCAATCTCTCACAGAGCAATTTTTACCTAATTCTGCGTTGTTACAGTGCCATCCTTTTTAAAAAATTTGACTGTCAGTGTCGCACACAACTCAATAGCGCCCAGGAACAGCATTCTTTTATTGGCTGCGTTGATAAGATTAGTTTTGATTTGCAACCTCAGGTGGATAAGACAAGTTTTGCAACTACACCTTTATTTCATCATTTATTTTAAATATAATAAACCAAGTTTTGCAGTACAATAATGTATTTAGCACATACAGAATTAAAAGATCTACACAATGACGTATGTAACTCATTTAACATCAAAAGTGGATAAGACAAGTTTTGCTTTTACACGCCTCAATTTAATAAAAAACATAAATGTCAAAAATTGTTACATTATGGTTATCTATGTGTCGAATAATTATAATTTTTAAAGAACACATTAATTAGAATATTTTGAAGCCAATTATACTGTAACTTATCAAATATTAAAATCAAAATTAATATGCTTTACAGTAGGTATATAAAGGCGTTGTAAGTAATTGTTTAGAGCCTACAAAATAATATTGATGACAGTTGCAGAGCTTGAGCTTTTAAAAACGGCATCTATTATTTGAGTTATGCTTGACGCGAATAAGATGAGATTTTGCATTGGTGCAACGGAACAAACTTGGCTTTCAGCTTAAGGCCTAGCTTGAGGACTAGTTGGAGCTTGAAACACGCTGGAGAAACCGGGTGTTAATCACAAGAGACGTTTGTGTTCTAACTTCTTGATAATTAATACTTGGGTGGATGGGTGGACCATTCCTACCCTAGTTTTTGTTATTAATAAGTATGTTTAACCTCTCTGCAAGTTAACTAACACTTGGGTGGGCCACTCCAATCCTACTGCCTCGGTATTATGTTTTGAAGTGTCCCACCTACCCACCCAAGTGTTTGTTATCAAGAGAATGTATGTTTAACCTTTCTGCAAGCGTTAGAAGACACTTAATTACCAGAGACGTTTGTGATCCAACTTCTTAATAACTAGACACTTGGGTGAGTAGATGAGCCACTCCAATCTAAACTACTGACTTGGTATTATGTTTTGGAGTGTCCCACCTAGTCACCCAATTGTTTATTATCAAGAGAGTATGGTTAACCTCTCTGGAGGCTATACTTGATTAACTAACCCAAAAAAACAATGTAGATTTGTTGTTTTTTTAATTATGTTTTTTTATTCTGTGTTTTAAAGCTTTTCCTGTATGTCCTATGTAAGTTCATTTTATAAATCTTAGATTTTTTGTTTATTATTACATATTATGTTTTTAATTGGTAGTAGAAAAGTATTTTTTTAATTTTGTTACTGGTGTTGTAATAATATGTTAATTTTCTGTATTGTGTTGTTTTGTGTTTGTTATTGTTTGTAAGTGATGTGTTGTTTCTTAATTCTATTTTTTGTTTGTGTCTATTGATTATTTTGTTAATTGTTTTAATCAGAAAATTATTAGATATAGGTAGTTGTTTGATGATATCTATTTCAAATCGTAAATTGATATCGAAGAATGGTAAATTTAGTGCTCTATGTATAAGTGAAAACTTTTGGTTGTTAATGTGATTTGAGTCGTATAAAATAATTATTCTAGGGTTTGTGGGTTTTTGATAAATTTTAAAGTATAATTTAGAAGTTTTGAATATTGTAAGATCAAGAAAGTTAATTTGTTGGATGTATATTATTTATAAAATTATGAAAGTTTGTTATGTTAGATAAATACATATGTAGATTATGTCATCAATATATCTTTGCCATAGAATGATGTTGTTATAGTTATATTTAGTGATAGTTCATTTGATATTAAAATATTTTTAGTACGGAAAATAAATTGATTGAGAGTATTGGTGTATGTTGATGTAACTTCTGTGAAATTGTTATCTTTTATATATTGAAGTACTTTGTTGTATTTTTCTTGTTTCATGAGTACTAAACCAGCTAATTGTTTTTAATTTCTTTCATGGTTTATTTATTTATTGTTGTGCGTTTTTACAGCTTTTTACATCGCCCCAGAAGTCTTGCGACTTGTTTAAAGAGATTAGATGGGACCAACGGCTTATTACTTGACTTCGGAATCACCCCGGCAGATGAAGAACAAGTTATTATTGTAGTCATATTTCGAAGACCAAACCCCGGACTAGCGTGCTACGCTAACGCTCTATAACTGAGCTATCTCACCATTTTGTTTCAATGTTTGTTTTGAAAAAGTTTGATGAGGTAATTTTGTTTTCTTCTTGTTTTAATATTTTGATTATATCTGCTTTGATGGTGTTTTGTGCAATATGTTCATATATTGCAGTTTCTATTTCAATAGATTGTAGTTTTAAGTTGTTGTTGATATTTTTTGTTGCATATTTGTAACCTTTGTTTAGAAGGATAGTTTGTTCTTTTAAAAGCGTTAGTTTTGTCAGATTGGTATATTTATTGTAAAAAACGTGATTTTTTAGTTTATTCTTTTCAATTTCTATTTTATTTTATTTTTCTTTTCTTATTTGTTTTTTCTTAATATTTTTGTTTTTATTGGTCCAGCAATGTTAATCATTTTTTTATTAATATTTTCAAAAAAATGTTAACAAACTTTTTAAATCTTGAATTAATTCTGCCACTACAAGTTTGTTTATTTACGCATTGTTTTATTTAATCTAATTATTTAGTTTTTAATCAAACGATAAATTTAATTTAATCAATGCAATAAAGTCAATTGCGTATTGAAAGTACATGTTATCAATTAATCAAATTAAATGAATATATTTCAAATCACTAGTTACAAATTGTATGTATACAACAACAAACAAAAAATTCTAGTAACTGCTACTATAAAGCGAAACTCCGATGACAATAAGCTGCGGAGTAACACTAATCAAACTAAAAAAAGTTCAATATGGTAGCATAGTAAATTTTATACTAATCCTAAACAGTAATTACACGCTTAGCTTTACAATAACATACAGCTGAATGAACTGATAATTCCAGAATAACACTAGAATGTTCATATTTAAAAAAAACAATCTGTTATCTTTGCTTAATTTTAAACTGAAATTTTATATACAAATTAAAACTACATATATGAGAAGATACAATAAATATACAGTGTGTTTGAATTTCAAAATTTAAAAACCATTTAATATTTTTTTAAGTACTATAAAGACATGCTTTTATTTTTAATATTCTTGCAATAAAAACCAACTGTAGTTTTTTAACATATATTTTTTAGAATTTTCATGATACAATTATAAATCCAGCTATGTAAAGTAATTATATACTTTTATAAAAAAAAATGTGATTTAATACTTAAATTAATTATGTTGGCTGGTAAAAACAATAATAACAATTATTCACTGTTCAGATTGAAACTTTTAAGATTTTTTTAAACGTACACGTTTAGATAGAATATTATGGAGATGCCATAAAAATAAAAAAAGTACCTAAAAACTATTTAAAATAGTTTTTTAATCATTAAATCGATTTAAAATAAAAAAGTTATTAAGCCGTTCTTTTTTTCACCTTGTATATTGGAGCTTTACAGAAAGAAAAAATGGCAACCGCATAAAACTGCTCTATAAGCAAAGCAACTCATTATTGCCAATAAAAATAATACCGCATCTTTTCTTCTAAAACTATATCGTTCTAGTATGCCCAGTTATTTACTGCTGTAGAAATTTGGGAATGTTTATTTTATTAAAAATATGATAAATTGAATATCCGCCGCTTAAAATCAAAAATCCGATTGTCATTGATCTTTAATGATAACATTCTATACAATCAGTAACAATCAATGAAAATAAACCACCAAATCAAAATAATCCAATCACTTCAAACAGTCTATTTTTAGCAAACAAAAGTTATCAAAATGATACAATTAATATATAAACCACTTATTTTACGATTACTATTGTAATCCGAATTGAATTAATTTTTATTCATTATTATATATAATTATTATTTTTATTATTAATTTAGTAAAAGTTTTATATTCTTAATTTGTATAAATATAATTTTTTTATTTGGTTTCACATTAAGTTACTTTATTGTCAATCGATTTCAATAATAAATATCATGTTCAAGAGATTTTTATAATTATTACATTTGAAGTTTCTATTCAAATTGTTTTTGTTTTGATGCTATCATATATTGCGGTAAAATATCATAAGATTATGATTAAAAAAATTAACTAAGTTATGTAATTTATGGTGTGTGTTTATTGTTGCGACCATATGTCACAATGCATTATTTTATTTTATTACATTTAGCATAATTATGTTCTAAACTCATTAGATGTAAGATCGTATTATTTTCAGATAATATTAATCCTTGGAATAACAATCTTTTTAATCTTCATTTCCGGTAACATATTAAATAAATGTATTTTATTTTTATTATAGGTAATTAGAGTATTGTAACTACCCTAATGCTGCCGGGGTGTGGCAGCAAGTATATAAAGTAATATTATTTGTAAAATAAAAACAGTACAGTTTTAAACTTTAACAAAAGCACATTTGTTTCTGAAACCTATTCACCTTAAACAAACTTTCATCAATATTATTAAACATGTATATTTAATATGTGTTATGTATATTGTAAATTTAGACTCAATCCACTGAAAGTGCCTTCTCTACATGAATCCTGATCATGTGATAATTTTCTATTTTTTCAGTCAACCATTTCTGAGTAATAAGCAATCAAAATTTGAAAAAATTATTTTTTTTTATTTTTTACATTTTTTGATCGTTTGTAACAAACGTTTTTTTTTTAAATTGTTTAAAGAATAACTTTTAACAGCCAAAAAATTTTCCTTGAATTTTGAAAATTAAAAAAAAAAGTTTTTCTTAAAAAAATGACTGGAATTTTTTTTTGTCAAATATAGATAAAAACGTGCATTTATATGTGCAAAAATTACCCTGAAAATTTCAGGAAGTGTCGTGCATTACGCTCCGTGATATCTTAACAGCAACTTTGGCGTCATTCGCATCTTATGTTTTGTCAATATTTTAATCAAATTGCATTCAAAAGTACCCAAACAAAAAAAATATTTAAACCATTAGAAAATGAAATTGTAAACTTAGTTGAAGATGAAATCATGAAGTGGCATATGAAGATTGGTTATCCGTGTTTGAGTCGAACGCGTCAAATGGCAGACAATGGAGAAATAAATTTCAAGATTAATGCTAATGCTGTTTTGTGAAAAAACCTTTTGAAAACACACAACTACGTAACTATCTGTCTGGTGAGTTTTTACATTCGGATGTTAATAGATGGATGGCAGGAAGAGTCATAGTAGTCATCGATATTTTGTTACTTTTGTTTGCGACAGCACAAATATGACTATTATTTACTTATAAAAACAAAAGATAAGTGTTCAAAAAATTTATGTTGGTGGCAGACCAAGGCATATATCATCAAACTACGGCTCCTTATACTCCAGAGCAAAATGGCGTATCGGAACGTAAGAATTGCGCATTAGTCGAATCAGCAGCAACAATGTTATATACAGCATATTTGGAGGAAGAGCTGTGGGCTGTAGCTGTATTGGCGGCGACGTACTTGGCTAATAGAATTCTATCAACACGGCCTGGAAAGAAGTCTGCGTATAAACTATGGTTTGGTCGGGCACTCCAGTGCAACCATATACGCAAATTTGGATATAATAGTAATAATAATAATTTTATTTAGTGTTAAATACAAATCTACATTTGTTTACACACGTCATACAACATAATTAAAAATAAGTAATAATATCATACGTTATAAAAAACACAAATTGATAAAACATCTAATTAATACATATGTTACACTTTAAAAATTCATCGAACGAATAAAATGCGTTCTGCAGTAAAATATTTTTTGTTTTAATTTTAAATTGATTAAGATTCAACGTTTGGATTTCTGTTGGCAGCTTATTATAAACTAGAGGTCCGTAATAGCTACCTGCCCATCTACTTTTATTTATGCGGCCATATTTGATTTCTATATTGTTTTTAGTTCGAGTATTATAGTCGTGAATAGTTGTACGTTCAAAATAAACTGTCAAATTTGTTTTAACTAATAATACACATTGATAAATATACTGCGAAGGCAATGTTAAAATATTATTATTTTTTAAATGTTCTTTTACATCTATTCTGTAACTTAATCCTAACATATATTGTAGAGCTTTTTGTTGCAGACCAAATAATATACTAGCATGTGGAGAATGGCCCCATGAAAGAATTTCATAGACTAATTTTGCATTAAATAGTCCGTGATAAGCCTGTAATGCAACATTTAAAAGAACGACTTGAGCTAAGTTTTTGATTAAAAAAATAACTTTCGACATATGGGTTTCCCACGTTAATTTTTGATCCAACTGAATACCTAAAAATAGTTTTGATTGTGAAAAAATCATATTCTTTGTATTTTCCGGGTTTAAACTGAGTTTGTTTGCTAAGAACCATTGTCCTATTTGACATTGTGACTCTCATAGCATTTTCAAAATCATCCACTTCACAATGTGTGTTGATAATGCTAGTATTATCAGCATATAAAATAATAGAGTTTTTGGTGCACTTATAAATATCATTGAGATAAATCACAAATAGAAGTGGGCCTAATATTGAATTGTTATTATGACATACCATTTGTGATCTATTTTTTAAGTATGATTTCATAAATGCTGCACTTTCTTTACAAAAGCCATAGTAAATTAATTTCTCTATAAGAATGCTATGAAAGACACAATCAAAAGCTTTGCTAAGATCGCAACAGGTCAGCCCAAGATAGTTGCGTTTATCAAATGATTTAGATATGCATGACACTATTTCATTTATTACCATGCCGGTGTTTAAACTAGATCTAAAACTATACTGATGATCATAAAAAAGATGATTTTGTTTAAAATAACTACTTATCTGTTTTGTAAGTAGAGATTCGTATATTTTTTGTAAAACTGGTAACAGCAAAATTGGTCTCTAATTAGAACATACTATTTTGACACCTTTTTTATGGATCAATAAAACTTCGGCTATTTTTAAAGCATCCGGAAACTTATTTAGGCTTATTGACTCGTTTATTAAATTTATTAAAAGAATTATGATAACGTTTAATATAGATTTGATTAATTTTAAATTAATATCATAATAGTCTTTGCTATTTAGACTTTTAATAGTCTTGATACTATCTCTGACTTAGTTTATAGTAACTTTTTTAAATGCAAATTGTGGGGTGATATTTTCTTGTAAAACTGAATCATATGAAATATTAGTTTTGTTCAAGTTGTTAAGAATTTTGTCAGCGATATTTGAAAAATATTTGTTAATTTGGTTTGCATCTAGCCCTGTTTCCTTGTTTTCACTGGTGTTGTGTTTTGTTATAATAATATTCTACATAGATTTATCAGAATTATTGTTATTTTGCAGATATTTTTCATTCGCTACTTTTTTTTGCAGTTTTGATTTCTTTCCTATACATGTTTCTATAATTTAATAACATTTCCTTATTTGCGGTTATAGTTACTGTAGAACAAAGATAATTGTTCCCTTAACCTTCTCAATTTATCATTATACCAAATAATACTAGGTTTACCGTTTTGAAATAACATTTGTTTCTCTGGAAATGAAAGAATCATAGATGAATGCAAAATGCATTATATCAAATTTGACTGTATAAACCATAGTATACTGTAAAAGTTTTAATACTTATAAAGTTTTTGCAGTAGACTGTTACAGTTTATATAAAGTTTGCAGGTGAAAGAGAAAATAACAAATACATTTATAAAAAGATTAAAACTTCAACTAAATACAAATTAATTTAAAAAATATGACAAAAGCCATCAACACATTTGCGATACTAGTACTAGTCTATACATTTGGAATTATTAAATAAACATCAACTTATCCAACATGCACCATCTCACCGCTATTGTGTAGAGAGAGAGAGAGGTAACACAGTAACACAGTAACACCTAAAACCAAAATATATGTAATCTATATTTAAATCAATTTATATTGTGCAGTCTACACACAACGCTTTATTAAACTTTAGAATATGCAAAAATTTTAATTAATTAATTAAAAAAAACTTGATCAAATATGGTTTGTGAAATACACAGTTTATAAGTTTGATTGGTCAAACTCAAAATGTAGAACTACATTTCCAAATATAAAAATTATTAAACTTGTTTGCTATAATTGTTTTGTCCTTAATGATGTTGTCGCCATTGCATTCTTTAATTTTGAAAGTTGTGATGTAAGTTTTTATGTCTTAAATATTAAATGATATTATTTATTGATGATATAGTGTTTTTTTATGTACAATATTTTAGATTTGTCTTGATCTTTGTAAAACCATGTAGCTAACAAGAAAAAAAACTATTATACTACTCGGAAAATCCTGTTGTATCTTTTTCAACTCTATTTAGTTAACTAGTTTGTATAATCTATTTTTTATTTATTCTTTTGCATGTTTTATAATTTCATCTGATATCATATTCTTATATTCTCTGTCATTTTCATATATTTTTTAAAGCTATCAATCTTTGATCTAATACTATTATCGCCTGACGGCGATACAAACAAGTATGAATATAAAAGAAAATTTACAAAGCATATATACAACAGTAAAACATAAAGTGTACAGAAAGGTGGAAAATAACATTAAAATTAGAAGGAAGAGAAAGGATTAATGAATGGCGGTTTTTACTTAAAGATAATTATGTCACAGAGTATATTCGTGATATAGAAAAGTTGTTTTATTTATTTTATAATGAACTATCACATAGTAAAGGCCACCACAATTCAATTTTTAGTTTAAGATAACAAATGCTAATGAAAAAATACAGAAAACAATTTTTATATATAAATTGCTTAAAAAGAAAACAATTATTATATGTACTAATAGTTAGTTTTTTTAAGTTATTCAAATGAATGTTATTAAAATAAATGTTTATGTAACCTTGAAAAAATATAAATTACATTCCCGTCGATATCCTAAATATAAATTTAATATAAAAAGTACGATTGGATCACACGTAGATATTATAATTTACAATGGGTTGTTCATACATTTTTAGTAGAACTGGAATTATGATGTATGCAGTTATTCTTCTTGTGAGTATTTTATATCAACAATTACTTTTTGTACAAAATTATATTATTGTTTTAGTTGGGTTATCTAACAATGTTCGGAAGAAGCGCAAGGCAATCAGCTATTTATAAAATGGGATTAGCCTTAGTCGGTTGCGTTGTATACGTATGCTTATTATTGGAAATACACATGGTAAGTAATTGAATTTTAATAACAGATAATTTATTGTTAACTTTTTAATTTGCATACTAACAAAGCTATTTGTATAATTCTTTAATAACTATTGAACAACTTATCAACGGTTATAACAAAAATATTCGTTTATGCACAAACAAATAATATATTACGGATAAGGTATAACAAGCAAGACTATAGGAACAATATAAACTAACAAATACTAACGTGGGTGCTATCATGCTGAAGAATGCATCGCGCAGTGTCATTTGCGTACGGCCAGCCACATTTATATGTTCCGTACTCGTGGGAACAAATATGGAACTAGAAAAACAAACAATCATTGCAGAACCGTAACCGGCCAGACGCAACGCAAGCTGCACACACAAAAAGATTATAATTATACAATTAATTAACATAATGTCAAGTTGTGTAAATAATTATTTGTTGGTTATGTCGTTAGTCAACGCATCATAATATATGCCGGTAAATAATGTTCCTTTCAGAATAGTTCAGAACGGTTCTGTGCGTCAAGCCCCGGGAGCGTGTTGCTCTTGAAAGAAAAGCAGTAATTTAGGGCAGATGGCCGCTCGCAGCCAAACCCTCTTGCAACTTTCGCACATTATTGTTGTTGGAGTATGAAACATTAATAACACAAATGTATGGTATGCAACTTGAGTTGCAACCCAAGTAAACGTTATAATTAAATCCATAAACATCGCTTAATCTACTCAATACATTTAATATCCACATGGTTCAACAGGTTATGGGCCCAGAGCGCGTTACGGTAGAACATTAAGTGATTATAACAAAAACACCTGCTCGTTCGATTAATTAGAAACACGTGCTTGTTTGGTTAGTTAAGTGTACAGCAGCAAAGTATTTAAGATAATAGATCGACACAGTATAACAAAGCTCAACGGAAACAACTATTTTAACTGGAAATTCCGAATAAAAATGATCCTACAGCAGCGAGAAATATGGGATACATAGGTTTGTTCCAACCGACACCAAACGCGGTTTGGGACCGTCAGGATTGTGCGCAGTTGAACTTTCGCGTTCCAACCGTACACAAACCATGACTCTGACTAAAAGTCGGGCGTTCCAACCTGACCCCAAATCGTCCACAACCAAGTTGTGGACCGTCAGAAACAGTCAGCGATCAGAAGCATGTACTAAAAATCCGGAACCGTCCCAGTCATGCGCAAAGAGTAAAAATGTTGCCGCTATTGAAATTAATGAAATTGAAATACCTCCTGCCGCATCTACCGCAATTTTAATTAGTAGAACTTAAATTTAATGATAATAACAGTAATTTATTTATCTGTAACTTAATTATAGTTTTAGTGAAAAATAACGGAATAAAGTTCATTGTAAAATAGTTTTTTAAAAATGAGTAACTGCTATATAATTATATATTTATTTGTATAAAAATAGTAATAGAATAATGTGATACACAACGTCAGGTGTGATATGTTAAACAATTTTAGTTTTTAATATTTGTTTACATCACATAACCTCACTTTTTAAAACTGTTTGAATTTAATATAATTGATGGTTGTGACCTCATTAACTCATGTTAATGAAATATTAAAACAATTTACTACGTATTTTATCACAAATTTGTGATAAAAAACGTAGAAAATTGTTTTATTATTTTATGTTTGAATTTAGTCAAAAACTTGGTTGTGGCGCGTTCCAACCGACAAGCAATTTGTATTCAGTCGGGGACCAGTACAAAGTCGGCGCTTGCGCAAAAATAATCCATGTATTAGTCGCAACCAGTTTGCAAACTGCCGAGCGATGTCGGTTGGAACAAACCTCATAATTAAAGATTCCCCGGATCCAATAACTGAAAAATGGTCTAAGTTTGATGAAAAGGCAATGGCAACAATTATTTCAAGTATTGAGGATGAACAATTGCAGTTAGTTCGGAGTTGCAAAACAGCACGAGAATGGATGCATGGAATGCGCTTAAGCAATTTCATGAAAAGGACACCCCGAGTACTCGAGTTAGTATACTCAGAAGCATTATGCGGTGCAAAGCGGACGAGAAGTCTAATATTGAAGAGCATGTCAACAAAATCAACGAATAATTTCAGAAGTTACAAGCCCTGGGGACAGAAATTAACATGGAATTTTTGATGAATGCAACATTGCTTAGCTACTTGCCGAGCAGTTATGACAGTCTTATTACTGCCATTGAAGAGTTCAGGCGTCGCAAAGATAGAGATATCACGTGTAATGATGGTGCAATATTGAAAATAGTTCACAACAATGCCACATCACACAGAACGTAGGGTTGTTCTACTTCTGCAAGAAACCGGGACATGTAAAAAGAGATTGCAGGCGGTTTGCCCGATGGCAACAAAATAAACAAAGCCAGGCCAACTTTGTAAAGGAAGATGACGAAGAGTATTTATTCTGTATAAATCCAAGATAGGATGGATGGGTGCTTGATACAGGAGCGACATGTCATATATCTGGTAAAAGGGAACATTTCATAAGTTTTGATGAAAATAATATAAAAACTGTGTGTGTTGCGGACGTTTGCAGGCAATGAATAATTCCACTGAAATTACAACAGATCAGATTGAATAATGTTTTCTATATTCCAAGCATTGCGGGAAACTTGATATTAGTTGGAAAACTTACCAAACAAGGGTGTGAAATTAAATTCAACAATACTACATGTGAAATATACTTTAGCAACAAACGCATAGCAGTTGCAGACCTGCACGACAGTCTATTCAAGTTAAGAACTATAAATGATCAAGAAAGGATACATTTTGTAATAAAACCAGAACTAATGTTTTCACGATTGACATCAACGTCTACGTCATCGCAATTTAAATGTAATAAAGAAGCTAGGTGAGTGCAACGAACTTGAAATTTTAAAATGCAACAAACCTGAATGCAATCAAGTATGTGAAGCATGCATCAAAGGAAAAATGGCAAGGCGACCCTTCTCACAACAATCGACATATCGGACAACAAACATTCTACAACTTATTCATAGTGATATCTGCGGTCCTATGGAAAACCCTACCAAGTTGAGATTCAAATATGTTCTCACATTGATCGACGACTTCAGTCGTTATTCAACTATATATCTACTAAAGGAAAAATCTGAAGCACTTGAAAAATTTAAAATCTACTTTGAAGCAACAAGAAATAAGTTCGATAAAACGGTTAAAGTAATTTGCTCGGATAGAGGCGGTGAATACTTGAATGCCAAATTTCAGAATTTTCTTAATAAATACAACATCACAAGACAGCTGACAGCTCTATACACACAGCAACAAAATGGTGTAGCAGAACGTCGCAATCGTTACCTGATTGAAACAGCCAGATGTATGCTATTTGGTTCCGGATTGGAGAAATCATTTTGGGGGGAAGCAGTGATGACTGCAAATTTTATTCAAAATTGTTTACCATCACGAAATATAAAGAAAACTCCACACGAACTATGGTTCAACAGGAAGCCAATTTATGATAACATTCACCTTTTTGGACTGAAATGTCTTACAAAATTACCTGATGCAAGAAGAGGAATTCTCGACCCAAAAGCAGAAAACCCAATTTTACTTGGTTTTGATTTCGAGTCCAAGGCCTATCGATGCTACGTCCCACATAGAGAAAAGGTGATAATTTCTAGAGACGTAATATTTTGTAAACATAGCGTTAAAAAGGAACAAAACAACAACAAAAGTACAGAAACAACAGACGTCCACTACCCACTCACTTAAAAGGACAAGACTCTAGAGGAAGATAAGAAAGTGGACGAGATTCTGGAGGAGCAAAATCAAGAGGAATAAACGGGCAGTGATCGTGGTGAGTATTCAAAATTTTATTTAAATAATTACGATAACGAAAAACATGAAATGCCTGACGAGCACAATATTATTGAACTTGCAAGAATATCGGCAAGAAGTAATAAAGGTGTACCACCATCAAAACTGTCAGACTACCACGGTTATTTAGTTACGGATACGGAACCACAGACTTATAACCAAGCCATAAACAATATCGACAAAGACTTATGGATTAATGCTATGAATGATGAAATTAAATCCTTAAACGATAATAAGACATGGTAAATTACGATGAAATATTCGCACCAGCTGCTGGAAATAAAATGACGATTATACAAATTGATGCAAAAACTGCATTCTTACATGGAGAATTAAACGACACAATTTACATGAAAATACCACTTGGATTAGACCTAATAAACACAGACAACAAGGTTTGCTTATTGAATAAAGGTTTATATGGCTTAAAGCACTCGGCTAAGATCTGGAATGAAACCTTGCATGATGTTTAAATAAATGCAGATTTGAAACAAAGTCAGTATGACCCTTGTCTCTACTCGATGAAAGAAAGCAATACCATTATGTACGTGCTCATCTATGTAGATGACATATTAATTTGTTCAAACTCAAGCACCACGCTTAAGAGAATCGAAAATTCACTGAAACACAAATTCTCGATTAAAAACCTAGCAGAGATCAAGCAATATTTAGGCATCAATGTTACAAAAAGAAAAAAAATGTTACTATATCGATCAAGAAAAATATATCAAAAAGATGTTGTCCGAATTTTAACTAGAAAACGCAAAAATAAGTACCATACCTATGGACCCTCAATATTTTAAAAACGATGACACTGAACTATTATCAAATAATGATAAATACCGTAAAGCAATTGGTAACCTACTGTATGTATCAGTAAATACTCGTGCAGACATTTCTGCTGCAGTATCAATCCTAGCTCAAAAGATCGAAAAACCGACAACAAAAGACTGGGAAGAAATCAAAAGAATTATCAAATATTTAAAAGGTACTGGAAATCAAAAACTGAAATTAGGTTCAAAGCAAACGATAATCTCTTGGCATATTCAGATGCAAACTGGGCTGAAGATAAAATTACGAGAAAATTTAACAGTGGGTATGTCTTTCTTCTTGGAGGATTAATAAGCTGGACTTGTCGAAAACAGGATGTAGTTGCCTTTAGTTCCACTGAAGCCGAATTCATTGCCTTAGCAGAAACAACCAAAGAGTGCATTTGGCTTCAAAATATTTTAAAGGATTTCTTCATTGTTACAAACATGCCAACTGTAATACATGGTGATAATCAGAGCTGCTTAAAATATTAGAAGAAGAACGCATTAGTGTTAGAACAAAACACATCGATATAAAAGCGTATCATAATAAGGAAAATGTTGATAACTAAGTTATTAAATGTGTCTATTGTCCAACAGAAGATAATATTGCAGATCTACTAACAAAACCTTTAATAAAAACAAAGTTCGACAAATTTAAAAACAAGTGTTTACTAGTATATTTAGATGCATTAGATTTGAAATGTATAGATTAAGGAGGAGAATCATAACACTTGTTAATTATTGTAATCATTATATTTTATTGACAAAAAGACAATTTTGTTTATGAAGATTTTATATGTTCTATGTTCTTTATTTCTAAACATTCAATTCTTTGTTAATTATAAGTTAATCATTTATAACATTTGTATTAAAGAATAGTGTTGAGTATGAAACATTAATAACACAAATGTATGGTATGCAACTTGAGTTGCATGGCATACTACCCAGGTTGCATGCTTCTATATTCTTTATATACATATAACAACCTTGTTTTTAGTTTCTGTATTAACCACCGTGCGCAACGGTTCGATATAAGTTACCTGAATAAACGTTATAATAAAATCCATAAACATTGCTTAATCTATCTACCTAATACATTTAATATTCACATGGTTCAACACATATAGCAAAACACGTATAATCTAATCTAATGCCATTATAGCACTTATGTTTTAAAAACCAAGTAACAGTCAAAGTGTGAATAGTAAAAAAGAAAAGAGATATGTTTTGAATTAAAGTACTTTCTGTACATTCAGTTTACAAAAAGCGGGACTAACGCACCAATTATCTTTGACTCGCAGCAAACGCCTAGCACATAGAGATGAAAAACATTTAAAGAATTATATACATAGAAAGGCCAAAAGATACTCTTGGAGGAGATATTGTGAGAGCGTTCTGAATAAACCTACATTTGCAAGTCAAAAATACTGCAAGAGTTACTGCAAACACATTTTCCGGGTTCAGCGTTAATTTAATAATAAAGATTAGTAGCTTTGAGCAAGCCTCTGTTTGGTCATCTAAACGGTCAAGCAATTTTGTATTTTAAAAAAATGTGTAACAAAATGTATGTTTTTATCCGTTACCATAGTAATAAGAGAAAATCAACTTTCAAAACTCATCAGAAACTCGCCAATTTTCTCAAACTTATTTCATTTAAATAAATATAAAATAAAATGGACTGTGTATATCCATTACTTGCGGATCATCATTCTGCGCCGTTCTCGTTTCCTAAAATATATCTTGTCCTACGACTCTTGTCACAACAACAGTATCGTATGGAAAGCTTTTTGTTAAAGATTCATTGTTCATGTTACTGCTAAAATAACTGAGAATTTCATATAAAGGAAAAAATAATAAATAAATATTACAATAAACAAATACAGTTCATTATTTTATCTTACAAAATTGGTCCAGCGGATCTGACGGTAAAATTTACATTTTTTACATTTTTTTTAGAATATTTAAAAAACTGTTCTATTTTTATTAATTTTAATTAAATATATTCTCATGGTTGAACCAACGGCTTACGAAAAGAAAAAGTTTTTGGCTCAAAAGCATCATGTATTAACACGATTGGAGAGCTTCCAGCCGATTGGAACATCTTTAAAGTGAGAGCCGAAGATTTAGTCTTAAGTTTGAAAATCCATGAGAATGTATTAAATCAATTATCTGAGATGACTTCTAGTCATGCAAAATTTAACATTGATATCAACAAACTTGCAACTCAATTTAAAAATTATTATTATTTGATGAAGTTTGGATTGGTGAGTTCTCTTGCAATTCATAATTCTACAAATAATAATTATAGAAACGTGGTAGTTCATACAAAATCACGTCCACATTTACCAGAAATTAAATTTGCCAAGTTTAATGGATTATATGAAAAGTTTTCTTTGTTTATTGCATTATATAATAACATTATCTATGGAGCAGATCTTAGTGATATTGAAAAGTTTTCTTACTTGTTGGGGTGTTTGTAGAGTAATGCTCTACAATTAGTTAAAACAGTTGCTTTTACAACAATTACAATTTAGTATATAATACACCAACAAAAGAATTATTTCGAATTATTACTTTTCAAATATTTTGCAATTAAGTCTTCTAAAATTTAATAACCCTAAAGGAGTCATGCATCTTTTAGATGTAATACAAGTCAATTAAATTCTTTAAAAACAATAGGTTCGAATATTCTATCAGATTACATTTTGTTAGAACTTTCTTTAAGATTATTAGATTCCAAAATAAGAAAAGACTTTAAATCTCATCATTTAGATACTGAGATTCCTTCTTTTAAAAATGTAATAGATTTTTTAAAGCAGACAACTGTCGCTGACTTGGTTTTGAATACTTTTTTAATTCTAACAAAATCTAATTTCTCTTATTCTCATCCAAAAGAGCATTTTTGTGTAAGACTAAACATTCATTAATAAATTGTCTTGTGTTCTTAGCGGGAACTCTAAGTTCTAGATACAAAATAGCCAAAGCTCATAAACTTTGTTTTGCTTGTTTGGGTGCTTATCATTCTTCAAGATGCATTTCAAGGTTTTCTTGCAAAACTTGTGATCGAAAGGATCACTTTGTTGCATTTTGACTAGACATCTTCTAAGGTATCATATCCTGTGGTAAATAGGAAGAAAGAACCTGTTATGGCATTTAATGAGTTTTTTTTAAACTCGGTGTTTTTGAATTCTGTGAGTTCTCAAGCATTTACAAATTCTGTAGCTTTTTTAGGAATTGCACAAGCAAGAATCTGTAGCATAGATTAATTTTTTTAGATTGTCGGTTGACAATTGATTCAAGCTGTCAAGTGAACTTTATAACTCAAGAATTAGTTGATAAGTTGCAGCTTTCAAGAAGAAGATCTCCTTATTTATTGAATGAAGTGGGTCAGTTTTTGGTAGGTTTACCCCAAAGGAGTGGTGAGCTGTTATTTACGCACTAAATTTAATAAATATTTTTATTTAAATTTTGAAGCTGTAGTGTTACCAAAAATTACAACTGATTTACCCACTGTTCCTATTTCTGATGAAGTTAAAAAGTTGATTTTTAATTTTATTTTTAGCAGATCCTTATTTTCATGTAATGTTACTAATAATTAAATTTAACCCACCTGATTAGATACCTTATGTCGAATATCTTTTTATATTAACTTATTTGTAATTATATGTTAAGTCGATAATAAAAAGCAATTATTATTATTAATTATTATTATTAGATATTTTAGAAAAATGAGATTGGGAACAAACCAAACATAACGAATTCTATGTGGGTTTACTTAAAATCAATTTTGTCTAAACTGGTCTCGACCGTTGATTTGCCTGATTCTGTCAATCATGGAAATTTAATCAATTACATATCTAGTTCGAATGCAGAGAGGTAGGTCCTTAAGGACTAGTCTTCTTTTAACAAAGCTTTTGACATCAACTTCACATTTTTTTGGATGCAGAGGAGTACGTTCTTAAGAACTTGTCTTGTTTCAACAAGATCTGTGACATCAATTACACGTCTTTGTCGGATGCAAAGGAGTACGTCTACAGGGACTCATCTTGTTTCAATAAGGCCCCGGTTTGCTGTCTTTGGAAAATTCATTTTGTGTTAAGGTAGTTTCTAATACAACTTCTTTTCTTACTTATAAATTTAACAAACATTGTTCAAATACTTCACCTTTGGGCGAGGTTATTAGAACCAAATTGGTCTTAAATTTTATGGTCATAAATCCGGAACTTGTTTGTTTTTCTCTTAAGCAAATGATTCGTGCTTTTTGGGAAATGGAGGAACTTCCTTCAGTTTTTTTATCACCAGAAGAAATTCTGTGTGAAAATGTTTTTAGAAATAAAAATGGGGCATTACTTTATTACTTTTCAAAGCAAATGTCCGTCAAGTTTTAGGTAACAATAGAGAACATGCTTTGAAACGTTTTTATCAATTGGAAGCTCGTTTTAAACGAGATAAACTAAAAAAAAATATAATTCAAAAACATACAAAATAACATTGATCAAGGTCATTTGGTGCTTACAAAACAGCCAGTTTCGTATATTTTGACGCATCACGGAATCAAAAAAAGAAAGCCGCCTGGTGTGGTTGTCAGAGTAGTTTTAAATTCTGCAGAGAAAGATTCTAACGGTATCTCTTTAAATAATACTCTTTCCTCTAGTAGAAAACTTCAGACAGAAATTGGTCAAATATTGACACGTTTCAAATTTCATCAAATGGCTTTAATTTGAGATATTTGTCAGATGTTTCGTGAAGTAGGTTTAAATGAAGATGATTGTGTTTCCAACATATCTTTTGGCGCTTTAATTTTAGCGATCTTATTAAGAAATTCAAACATGCTAGAGTAATTTTTGGGGTTACATCTAGTTCTTATTTAGCTTAAAGGTTCATTCTTCAGTTAGTTGAAGATGAAGGAAATCTTTATCCTTTAGCAGTGGAAGCTTTGGAGAATGGAATTTATGTCGATAACATTTTATGGGGAACTAATAAGGATAAAGCTTTGGAATTAAAAGCTCAATTGATATTGGGGGGGGGGGGGGGGGGGGCTTTCAACATATAATAAAATCAAATAACAAAATTCTTTCAAAGCGAAGTATTTTGTCTCGAGTAGCCCAAATTTTTTAGTCTTTTTGTTTTTTCGTTAAAGGTTTTAAAGGGTTGCCAGCAGATATTTTAAATATCTCTACACAAAACATGAATAAAATAACTGATTTAAAAAAAAATTGAATACTATTATGCATTATTCCAAAAGGTTTTTTAATCTTTGTTTGATAGGTTTTTTGGATGCTAGTGTTTGTAGAATGGTAGCAGTAATTTATCTGCAAATTAAAACTATTGATTCTGTTGAGGTTAATTTAGTGGTGGCTAAATCTTGCGTGATTCCTCTTAAAACTTAGACGGTACCCCGTTTGGAATTAGAAGCTGCATGTTTGTTATCTAAATTGTTTCTTTTGATTTCTGCTACTTTTGAACGTTTTTCTCTTTTGTGGATTTAATGACAGTTTTGGCGTGGACTCATAATTCTCTTAATTTGTTAAGAACCTTTGTACCTAAATGTGTTGCACAGATTTATGAGTTAAATCTGAAAGCAATTTGGAGACACGTTCCAGGAGCTCAAAATCCTGCAGATCCACCTAGTCGGGGTCTGTTTGTTTTTGAACTTATTAAATGTTTTTTCTTTGGTGGAAAGACCCAGATTTTATTTGGAAACCAATGGTGAGCTGGTTTTTGGAAAAACCGAATTTGATAATACAGGTATTACCTGAATTGAAAGAAAATCATTTGTTCTCTAATGTTGTGAATCAAGATTATTCTGAATTTATAAATTTGTTTAACAAAATATCTTTCTTGTTGAAATTTCACAAAAAAAGATTGTGAAGAATAAGGTTGTTCGATCTAGTTTATCATGAATATAAAAATGCTATGAAAATTATAGTAAAATTAACTCAGAAGTTTGTTAAATAAGAAAAGGGATCAGTTGATTAAAGGTGTAGAGATTATTATAGAGGTTTGGCTCCGTTTTTCAATTTTGAGGGCTTTGTTGTGGTGGGGGTCAAATCGACTGATTTCAATTAGCACATTTAAGTTGACATCCTTATTTGATCTTAAATAAAAATCATTTAGCAAATTTGTTAGTAGATCGTTTAGATATTTCTTTAGGAAAAATTGTTTCAATTTGGACCACCATAAATTGATTCAATTTTTACTGTTTTGTAGTAATTAGATTCCGAGAGCACGAAGTCTAATTTGTCAGCGCATTTTTTAATGTTTAACTTGTTATTATTTATAGGCAAAGCCTATTCAACCAATCATGGCTGCATATTGAATAGAACCGGCAAAGACGTTTAGTCACATTGGCATCGATTATGCAGTTCTTTTTCTATTAGAGCATCACTTCTTAGATGTAATAAGATAGTGAAATGTAATTTGCTGTTGTTTGTTTGCATGATGACTAAAGCGATGATACATTTAAAATGTCTGTCCAGTCTTTCATCCAAGGCATGTTTGAGAGCTTTGGATATATTTTTAAGCTAAAGAAGTTTACCATTGAAAATCTTTTTAGATTGAGGTGGTGATTTTCGAGAAGCAGCAAAGGAACTCAAGGAATTGTTTAATATTATGTCTGTCAATAATGAAGTCTTGGCTGATTATATTGCAGTTCGAAAAAATGAATGGGCATTTCAACCTCATTAGACCGGTTAACAAAATTTATACGTTACTTTCGCCAGACGGGATAGAGTAATTTCAAAATTGTTTGTTTTGGTGTATGTTTGGTCATCTAGACCTAGACGGTAAGCAGGCCATTTTTGCAATTTAAAAAAAGAAGTGTGACAAAAAGTATTTTTTTATTTGTTACCATAGTAACGAGAGAGAATCAACTTTTAAAACGCATTAGAAACGCACCAATTTTCTCAAACTTATTTCGTTTAAATAAATAAAATAAAATGTACTGTGATGAATATTTATTTATTTGCGGATTATCATCCTGCGCTGTTCCCGTTTCCTAAAATGTATACTGCCCAACTACGACTCCAGTCACAACAACGTATGGAAAGCTTTTTGTTTATGAATATCCTGGGTTCATATTGCTGATTAAAGCACTGAAAATTACAAATAAAGGAAAAAAATAAATAAGAAGAATTTATAACGTAAAAGGATCAAGGGTACAACAAAGAAGAAAAAAAAAAAGAAAGTGTGGTCGCTGGCTTATGCAGACGACATGGTGATTCTAGCAAAACAAGCAAATGAAATGAACAAAATGATTAGATGGATAAGTATTTTAGAAAAAAAAAAGTTGGAAGTGAATGTAAATGAAACAAAAAAAGATGATTTTTAGAAAGAGGGGAGGAAGACTTAGAGTAGAAAATTGGAAATGTTATGGGAAAGAAATTGAAGAAGTAAAAACATTTAAATACCTAGGATATGTTTTTTGTACAACCAATAGTAAAAATAAACACATACAAAATATGAAAAGAAAAGCAAATAAAGCGGTAGGACAAGTATGGGGAATTGGTGAAAGAAAATTTGAATGTATAAGAATAAAAGGAATAATGTTTGATAGTTTAGTAAAAAGTATGTTATTGTACGGAGCTCAAATTTAAGGATGGAAAGAGCAAGAAAAGTTAGAGGCTATTCAAACAAAATACTGGAGATGGGTATTAGGAGTAAACAAAAAAATCCCAGCGTACATTGTAACAGAAGAAGTTAAAATATACAACATGCTAAGAAAACATATTTTAACAGAAATGGATATGTTAGTGAGGAAGTAGAAAGATTAAGAATAGATAAAAGTATGTGGAAAAAAATTATGATGAGAGATAGAGATATACAAGTGCAAGAGCGAAGAACACGGATAAATAAATCTAGGTACAATTCAAATTATGAACACATTATAACGAATGCACTACCAAAGTACCTAAAGAATGTAAATTATGGAAAAATGGAAAAATGAATGATTGCAAGATTTAGATGTGGAAATGAGGAGAAAGTGTGCAAATTTTGGATGGAAGAGGAAAAGAAAATATGTAGGATGTGTGGAGAAGTTAGGGAAAGCATAGAACACATGCTAAAATGCAATGAGATGAGAGAAGAGCAAATGGGAAGAAATGAGCTACTGAAAAAAGATGGCAGAGAACTGTAATGGATGACGGCGGTAACAAAAAAAAGAAAGAAAATCGAAACAGAATTAATAAATAATTAATTAAAAACAGGGTTTAGGGTTATTAAGATTATATATATATTATATTACTAGTAAATTAAGTTATATGGTAAATGTTTATGTTATGTTAAGTTGTAGAATTTTCAAGGCCGAAAGGCAAGAAATAAAAGATTATAATTACAACAAAGAAGAATATATAATGTAAAAGGACAAATATTACAATAAACAAATATAGTCTATTATTTTATCATGCAGCCTCTATGCAAGATTCTCAGAGCAAATCTAGCACTATCACATATACCGAGATGTAAAAGTGATATTTATGTCAAAGCTTAACATTTTTTATACAAAACTATTGAAAAAAATAATTGACAGGGCAACAGTACACCTACCAGCAAAAAAAAAATCAGTAAGCAAGTGCAAATCCAACTATCTGCCTAAACTGAAAGTTGCTGTAAAGCTGCAACAAAAACCTTGCATTTGCACTGAAAATTACCTTATCAAGTTTGGACAGAAAAGAAGGTTAAATTAATAATAATAATAATACTTTATTCACGGTATAATCTTACCATTTACATCTACATCAAATATACATAAACAATGATGTTTTACAATACAAAAATAAAGAATACAAAAATTAATAGTCATAGATGCGCACATATTAAACATTAGTCAGCATGACTTAGCTGACTTCTGAACGTAGATTTAGAGACACAAAATACATTGATATCAGTTGGTAAATTATTTGCTAATCTACACATCTACCAAATGGATTGTTGAAACCATAATTAGTAAAATTGGTAGACTCGCGAAATAAAGAAGAATGTCTGCTATGTCTATTATTAGGTGCTACATGGAATGGGAGAGTACCAAGTAGCTTCGGACAATCAATCTCAGACATAATTAAATTACGCAAGAACGACAAATCAGTTTTTTTGCGGCGAATCTTCAATGGCGGTAGGTTGTACAATGAAGCAATGTAGCAGTAATCATAATTTACAGATAATATGCCGGATTTATAAGACAATAAACGACAAAACTTTTTTTGAATTTGTTCAATACTACGGTTATGAGTTTTATATACAGGACTCCAAACTGACGGAGCTTACTCAAAATGCAAACGCACCAAAGCACAATATAAAAGTTTTAGTGTACTGGCTGATAAATCCGCGGACATTCTATATACAAATTTTAACATTTTTATAGCACAATTGCACATGATGTTTATATGATCAACAAATGTAAGTTTATGAACAAAAATAACGCCTACTAAATCTTTTATTTGTGTGACTTTGTTTAACACTTTAGTGTCAATTATATAGTTAAAAGAAATTTTACTTAAAGTTCTATAGAAACTTATTGAAAAACATTTATCAGCATTAAAAAATAATTTATTAATAAAACACCAAGTATTTATAGAATCTAAGTCCAGTTGTAAAAGATGGCAGTCATTGAAAGATGATATTCTTCTATACATTTTTAAATCATCCGCAAATAAAAGAAATGACGATAAATTGATATACTGTGGAATATCATTAATGAAAAGCAAAAATAAAATTGGTCTACAATGAGATCCTTGAGGAACACCAGATGAAACAAGAATGGGCTGTGACAAAAAGTTATTAATTTTTACACACTGCGTGCGATTTTTAAAAATGATGAATAACCAAGAAGTCACATCATGATGAAATCCCAGAGCACTGAGCTTGGCAATCAAAATATTATGACTCACACACAAAATCGGTGTAGATTGAGTCAACTTGTACTTTAGATTCAAATTCATTTAAAATATCATTTTCATAACAGAGTAAATTAGTAAGTGTGGAACGCCCTTTACAAAATCCATGCTGATCTTCTATTAAGATGCTTTTGCACATCCATTGCAACTGACCAGTTACAATTTTATCGAACAACTTAGGTATAGCAGATTGAATGCAAATGCCTCTATAGATAGTGATATTCTCTTTGGCTCCAGATTTAAACAAAGGCGTAATATAGCTTTGTTTCCATATTTGAGAAAATTTAGTTTTATTTAATGAAGCATTGAAAAGTAAGTGCAATGGCTTTGCAATAGAATAAATGCACTTTTTTAACAGTAAAGAAGGAATGCCGTCGGGTCCAACGCTTAAATTACATTTAAGGTTTTCAATTCCCTTAAAAACATCACACAAACTAATAGAAAATTTTGAATGTATTACGTTATTATTAAAATTAAACAATGGAGTTGGATGAGTTTCGTTATCATAGACTGAAGAAAAAAAAAATCTGCAAAATTAGTTACAAAGTCGTTCCCATTATTACAAGTTGATCTTTATAATGCATTGTGGCTGGAAAACCATTAGTTTTTTTGTTCTCATTAACAAATCTCCAAAAATGTTTTGGATTATTTTGAATTTTACTTTCAGTTTGTAAAATATATTGCTCGTATTGATGTGCACTGAGATTTTTGCACGTAGTACGAATAGATTGGAATTCATTATAGTCCGACAATAGTTTTGAAGATTTATAACGTTTGTTGTGTACAGTTTTCTTGAGTTTAGTAAGTGATATCAATTCTTTGTTGAATCAAATAGGAAAATCACAAAATCACAGAAATATCACGATCGTTAGTAAAACATAAATCTAAATACACACCTTCACTATTAGGAATAGAAATGCATTGTACGCAGTTTAAGAACCCAAATGAATTAGGTACTAAATGAGCAGGGTAACTATCTTTACAAATTACTCCTATACCAAAATCATCGTTAACCCAAGATGCTGTAGGTAGATTGTAATCGCCCAATAAAACTAGTTTACTGCTTGGAAACTTGTCGGCAATAGATTCGACGGAATAACAATGGTCAAGATATTTGTCACTAGTTGAATAAGGTGGTAAATATACCGCATAAACTATATAAAACACAAGATTAAACTTAACAACTACAAACAAATGTTCAACACTAATAAACGTGGGGTAAAGTAATACAGATTTGAGGTGAGTTTTGATAGCAATTAAAACACCACCTCCGCTTTGTTTAGGGCTTGTAAGGGCCGAGCGATCACACCTAAATAAATGATAGCCTTTTAGATTTAATTCAGAGTCACTGATGTCTGGAGAAAGCTAGGTTTCAGTGAAAACAATCACATCAAAGTCTGATACGGTTATAGCTAGCAAGAGTTTTCTGAGTTTAGTTTTTAAACCCCCGACGTTCTGGTAGTAGATGGAGAAGCCGTTGTCATTCCTGAAGATGGGTCCAAGCTGTTGACAGGATTCAGGCTCCGAAAATCCATTGGAGATGAAGCAGGAACATTTTGTGAACGACCATAACTCACAAATTTTTTATTAAAATATATCTGTGAACGTTTGGCACCAAGGCTTATACTTTAAATAAAAGTCCAAATAAAAATATATTTAGAAGAGGCAAAAAAACAAATTTAGTTAGTTATTCCAAAGAATGCAAGACTTGTAATATGGTAGTATGAAAATAAAGTTATAACAACCCGAGATGTTTGTTTTATATAGAAACTATTAAATGTACAAATACAAAGTTTTCATTTGTCTGATGGTATTTTAAACTCACCTAGTATTTTTAAAACTTTTGTTGAAATATTTTTTTATAGAAAATATGATTTTATGTTTTATTACTGCCGTAAATAGGTTTGGGTTTGTTTTTTACTAATTTTTCATATTTGTATATAAATGTCTCAATATACACAAAATTACATCAATACTGTACATACTAATTGTGCTGATTGTTGTAGACTCAATTTCCTACTGCTTATAAATAGCAGCAATTTATGTCTGTAAGCATTACTCTATCTAAGATGCTGTACTTTAGCAAAGCTTTTGACTGTGTGTTACACGATTATTTACTGAGAAAATTATATTTTCGAAACTATCTATTCTTTATTTTGTCATATATGGTAAGCAGACAACAATCTCAATGGCAAGTTTTTAAATATATCAAATACAAAACATGACGTGCTTCAAGGCTCAATACTTGAAATTTTTTTTCTTTATATTAATAACTAGTAAATTATTAATATAGAACAAAAAAATTCCACATTTTACTAAAAGTAATATTATGTTATTTGCAGATGATACAACAGTAGCTTCTGAAAATGCAAATTCAAATTATAACTTAGACTATGTATGAATGTCAGTTGATATTTCTATTTTATTATGACTTTTACTTTGAATAAATATGCAAATTACGCCGGTGATGCTTAAGAATGTCATGAATTCAATACCGTATAGTATTTAGAAGTAAACGGTGGCCAATATGAACATTTGTTGTCATAACAAATTCAAAAAACAAAATTTATATGTAGAAATAAACAATGAAAGACATGAATATAAAAAATTTATTCAAAATTATATTATTGTTTCTAAATGAATAAATTTACTATAAAAATTTATTTTGGTTTCATGCTCAAGATTTTAGAATTGATACTCAATTATTTGAGACTAATCTCTATGCACATTGCTAGAAGTAAGCTACGTTTATACTGCTAGCTACAGATTTTTGTGTTACTTTACTTTAGAGGGCGCCAAAATTCATTGCAGCTCTCTAAAAAAAAATAAAATTAAAAAAAATATATATTTGTTTTATTCTTTTTTTAAATTTGCAAAATAAATTAAAAAGAATAAAATTTTCAAAACAAAAAAAGTTATAAAACTTTTTTTAACTTTTGTTTGATTGACAAAAATCAAAAAAAAAAATTGAAAATTGTAAAAAAAATCAAAATTTCAAATAATGATTTTTTATTTTGTATGGTTGAAAAAAAAATTTCTACAAAAAATTGTCGTTCTTGTTACATTATAACAAAATTATTTAGCAATATCTTCTTTATTGCGCGTTTTACAGCTATTTTACATCGCCTTAGAAGTCTTACGACGAAGAAGGTTGATGGAACCAACGGCTTATTAGGTGACTTCCAAATCACCCTGGTGTAAAAATAGCAAGTTATTATTTTTGTTATATTCGGGGATCGAACCCCGGACTGTTGGCGTGCTACGCTAACGCTCTATAACTAAGCTATCTTACCGTTCAATATCTATAGAGAATTTAACAGAATATCTAATTAATTAAATTATCAGATTATAAATATATTATGTATTATACTGCGTGCACACTTGCAACAATCTGCCGTACCGCAACATCGTCGCGTAACATCCTCGCGCAACATCACCTCGCAACAGCGTCCCATTGCTTGTCGGTTTTCTGCCGTCGGATCAAAGAAAATATTACGCGACGATGTTGCGGTACGCAGTTGTGTTGCAGAGTGATGGTACGCGACGATGTTACGCGACGGTGTTGCGGTACGGCAGATTGTTGCAAGTGTGTACGTAGTATTATATGCATTATACATACTTTTTTTTTTTTTTTTTTTTTTTAAATCATTTTTTTTAAATTTTATTTATTATAATTATTTACATATTTACAATTTGTATTTAAATATATAATATTCCAGCAGTGCCGCCATCCATCTGTTAAAGACTCGAGGGGC
Organism: Tachinus rufipes; assembly: GCA_963932245.1. Lineage (NCBI taxonomy): Eukaryota > Metazoa > Arthropoda > Insecta > Coleoptera > Staphylinidae > Tachinus > Tachinus rufipes. Next base: position 45,239,289 of record OZ010745.1, on the reverse strand, counting down.
CTGGTATTGGAAATAAATGTCTGCTGTCTTCTTTTTCTTTTTTTGTTTGTGTCTTAGTTTTGTGTTTGTTCTGTCATTAGGTGTTGTTTTAATTTTGTTTTAAATTGTTGAATGCTGGTAAGGTTTTTTATTTCATTAGGCATTTTATTGTATTCTTGGATTCCTTTAACAGCCAAGCTTTGATTTTTTGTAGTTGTTCTATTAAGTTCAATATTAAAGTCATTTTTTTTTCTAGTGTTGTAGGTGTGAAATTCTTTTCTGCTTTTTAATTTAAATTCCGTTTTTATTTGTCCGAGTTTGATCTTTTGAATTAATACTATATTTTGTTGTTTTATCTTGTTTTTAATAGTTAGTTGTTTAGATAGTTCATGTATCTCTTTAGTAGGTGTTAGTTTTTCCAGTTGATAAATTGTTTTTATAGCTTTGTTTTGTTGTCTTTGCAATTTGTTTATGTTTCCTTGTTTGGTATTTGCCCATATGTTCATTAGGTAATTTGTTTGTGAGCTGAATAGTGCATTATAAATCATATTTCTTGTAGTTAGATTGATTATATTTTTTAGTTTATATAATGCGCCTATAGCCTTTGTATTTTTCTTAATTAGAGTTTGAATGTGATTGTCCCATTTTAAATTATTATTTATTGTTAGTCCTAGATATTTTGTGTTAGCTACCTCTCCTATGTTTATGTTATTAATCTTTAATGTAAAATTTATATTTCTTTTCTTACGTGTTATAAGCATGTAGTTGGTTTTTTGTTCGTTTATCGTGAGTAAGTTGTTGCAATACCATTCGTTAATCTTATCTAGATCTTCTTGAATCTCTTGTTGCAGTTTTATTTTATTTTTTTCGGTGTGGATTAGGCTTGTGTCGTCAGCGTATATATATATATAGTTTTCCATGTAGTTTAATTTTAAATATGTCATTAATGTATAATATGTATAGGAGCGGTGCAAGCACGTCTCCTTGTGGTATACCAAATTCACTATATGTTTTGGTACTTAGTGTGTTGTCAATTCTTGTTTGTTGATATCGCATTTTCAAAAATGTTTTTATTAATTGTAATTCTTTTCCTCTTATTCCCATGTTTTCTAGTTTTTCTGTTAATTTTGTTTTTGATATTGTATCGAATGCTTTTTTCATATCTATAAAAACTACCAGGCATTCTTTCTGCAGTTCAAGATTGTTTTGTATGTTATAAATTAAATCCATAGTTGCCGATCCAGTTCCAGTATGTTTCTGAAACGCATACTGCCTTTCATTTATTATTTTATGATTTTCAATGTGTGTAAGTAATCTGTCGTAAATGATGTTGTCTATTATTTTAGCAATTGTTGATATTAATTCAATCGGCCGGTAATTTTCGGGTAACTGTTTATTTCCATTTTTAAATATTGGTTTAATTATAGTAGTTTTCATACATTCTGGATATTCACCAACTCTAATAGCTTTATTTATGAGCTTAGTTAAAATTGGTGTAATTTCTTCTTTAATTATTTTAATTACTTCTGTCGTTATTTTGTCTTTTCCGGGTGCTTTTCCATCTTTGAGTTTGTTTATGATTTGTGTAATTTCAGTGTTTGTTGTTTCTTTGAATAATGCATTTGTTTCGATTCTGGTTTTGAGTGTATTTATTGTTGGTCTTGCGTTGTTGTGTATTTTTGTGTGTGCAAGCGCTTTTCCTATGTTTGAAAAATAGTCGTTTATTTCATTGGCTATATCTTCCGGATTTGTTAATAGTGTTCCATCATTTTTCATTATTTCGGTGATATCTTCTCTCTTGCTTCTTTTTTTTATTATTTGGTTTATTTCGTGCCAAGTCTTTTTGGAATTTTCTTGTGCTCGTTCAAATTTGCGTTGGTAGTAAAGTTTCTTTCTATCTTCAATCTTCTTTTCTACTTCCTTTTTTGTTTTATAATAGTTCTGTTTTACTAAATTATTTACTTTGTTTTGTTGATATCGCTTATATAAATCATTTCGTCTTTTTATGTCCTCTATTAATTCTGTATTTATCCAGTTATTTCTTTCTTTATATTTTAACGTCGTTACTTTTGTATTGGATTCTATTAGTTTTGTTAGTGTCTGTGTTAATTTTTCAAAAGTATTTATTTCAGTATGATTAATTTCATTTTTAAAAGCATGTTTTAATTTATCATAATTTGTTTTATATTTTGTTGTTGTTGTATATGCATATTTTTTAACTTTGATATTCCAAGTAGTTATTAAGGCTTTATGATCAGAATAAGGTGTATATTCAAATTGGATTTTTTTCATTAATAGAGGTTGGTTAGTAATTACATGATCAAGAATCGAGATTTTATTAATTTTTTTGTTTATTCTTGTGCTTTCATTCTTGTTCATTATTTTATATCCTTGTTCTGTTATTAACGTTTTGTAGTCTCTTGTTTTGTTAGTATTTTCTGCTATGTTTACGTTTAGAACACCTATAACGATGTGTGTTTTATTTGTATTAAGTACATTGTTTTCGAGTACGGTTAGCAGATTCGCATTTGTTATTTCAGGTGGTTTGTATATTGAAGTTATGTATGTTTTGTATTCTGTTAAATAAAATGTAATAAGTTCAATTGAGTTGATGGTTTTATTTGAGATTATTTTATATTTTAGGTTTTCTTTTATATATGTGTTTATACCTCCTCCTCTCGTTTTTCTTGAATTGTGTATACAGTTATAGTTTTTTAATTGATAGTACTGTTCTTGCTCTTCGTAAAGCCATGTCTCTGCAATTGTTATTATGGATGGATTATTATGGAGTTGTGGTATTATTTCTAGTTCCGTTAATTTTTGTTTTACGCTTCTTATGTTATGTAGATATATTGTTAGTAAGTCCATTTTAGTTAAGTGTGTTGTAATTTTCCTATGATTTATTTTATTAGTTTGTGTATATCATCTACACATTGGATTTGTTGTATTTTATCTGCATCTGTTTTTCTGATAAAAATTTTCCCATGTTTAGTCCAAAATTAAAATTAATAATTATTTTTATTGCAAACTTAAACAATAATGTTAAATTAAGTAGTAGTAACAGAAACGGAACAAACACTACAAACCACGCATCCAAATGTAACATCGGATCATGCCGATGCGACCACTTCTGTCTACTCTAGAACCCCTCCCATCGTTTGTTCGTTCTCTTTTCAGGCGGTCGTCTCACAAGCGCTCTCCAGATTTAGTACCCTCATCATAAGTTGCTTACATTATAAGTTTGAATATAGAAATAGAAATTTTGCTACGTTGCTAAGCGTAACGAAACTTTGAGGATCTCGTGAGGCCAAACGAAGAGTTTCTCAGCATTTTGGAATTAAGATTATCGTTCTTTTGGCACGGTCTACAAAGTTACCTGGCGTCTGTCCGCCAATTAATCTACACCCTGTATATACATATATAGCATTAATAAATTTATTTTTACTTTTATTCTTTATCAATTTATTTTTGAACATAGGCAATTAAATTTAAAAATAGTATATTATTTCAAATTAAAATTAAAATATAACGACTAAATTGTTTTATTTTTCTGTTACAGGGTAGTCGAGCGATGTTTCTTGCATACTTAATATTGCATTGCATATCCATTGTTCTTCTCGGTATACTTTATTCTAGTGCATATATCTTTTTCCAGTACAGATTCCATTAATTTTATTAGTTCTATGCGGTAAGCAATTAATATAAACAAATTTAATTAACTATATTTATTTTATTTTATTAGTTATTAATTTCTTGCTTTATATTGGTGAATGTAGAATTCCAATTTCTATATTTTTGGGTACTTAATAAAATTATTCCCAACGTTTAAAATTCTTTTTTCCCGTGCATAAAAACTTTTTAAGTATGCAATTTATTTTTAACTTCATTATATTCCATTTAGATCTTTACCACAATCATGTTAATGCTTTTATAATTTTATTACCTAATATAGTTTAGATTATATTTGTTAAATTATTGTTATTGTTATTTTTTTTACTATTATTTTTTGTTTTTTATTGTTTTTTGTTTTTGTTTTTATTCTTATTATTTTTGTTTTAGCGATTATGTTTATTACTTTATTAATAACTTTGATCTGTAATTGAAGTTTTTCTTTCTGTTGATCAATAAATTTTTTATTATTATTATATTATAACACGTGAAAAACAAATTTATCATTTGAAATTAATAAATGATGTATTTTATGTAAATTGCCTTCTCATCTAGTAAGAGACACAAACAGTTTAACGTTTCTCCTAATAGGAGGCAAAACAGGTGAATTTTAAACCAAACCATAACACTTGTTGATTATCGGATTCATTAAATAAAAAAATAAAAATTCAAGACGCTTTTCTGTAGCGGTATTTTTTAACCTGAAGAAGACGTATGATAGTTATGATACAACTTGGTAATATGGAGTTTTAAAGACACTGTACGCATATGTATTTAGAAACCGTATGCAAGTTTTATCGTGGTAGCAAGCAAGCAAAATAAAACGGTTAATTAAAATTATATTGACGACTTTATTAGAACTTAATTAGAACTGACTAACATATGGTAACACAATTTCTTATATACTAGGAGATAACTGATTATCTTAATAACACTACGTGACATTTGAAGTATTTCTATTGTGAGCGTATTACGGGTCCATTGTGGATGCATTATGGTATGCGAGATTTTCAAAGCACAACAATTTAAGATAAGTCACGCACAGTATCAGTTTCAAAAAATAATATAATTAATTATATTAACATAATAATAGGTGTTTCCCTTATAACATATATAATATAACATCTCCACGACTAGATAAAATTTATAGATTAAATTTTTAATTATCTGCAAATTTTATTGAAGCGTCTACTTCCTTCAATTCAATAATTGAATTGAAGAAAGTAGATGTAATTATTACATCTTTTTTTATTTTTTACACAATATCGTTTTTTGAGCAAATGAATTAATATGATCAATATTACAATGATAAGATACAATATAAAATAAGTGTAGAAATGAAATAAACCTTTATGATTAGTTAACATATTGTTCAATGTGTATTTTTGTAAATTTATTCTTTACATTAATTGGAGTAATAGTTTTCATTGACAAATTTTTAAAATTATGAATAGTACTATCATAGTACAAGAGCTAGCAACGTTTTTGAGAAACCATTTTAGGTCGACTGGTTTGTAGATATTTTCCATCCTTATTGACGATAAGAAGGGACGCGCCGCGACTGGCAGCTGGGAGCTGTTGCATATACCTGGTAGCATTTTAAATTGGTTTTTAAAATTATTATTTTTTAATTATTTAAATTATGTCGGGTACAATGTTAATGATGGCAAAACTGTCTGGCAAGATAGATTTATAATGGTAAAGTGACATAGAAAATTATAAAAAAAAAAATATTTTGTCTAAAAATGTTTTGAAAATGCCCAATTTTCACCTCTTCAGGGAGGTTGCGCTACGAGATATACGCAACCGCTCCCAGCTGCCAGACGCAGCGCGTCCCTACTTGTCGTCAATAAGGATGGGAAATATTCAAAAACTAGTCGACCTGAAATGATTTTTTTTGCTACGTTGCTAGCTCTTATACTATCAAATTTTGTAAATTTTAAATTGATTGTATTTGCTTTATATAAAACATTTTGAACAAAATAAATGTTTTATTTATGTTGTACTTACAATAGTTGCTAGGTTCAAGATAAAATGTTCTAACTGTTATAATTTTTTATCAAGTTATTGCAATTTTCTATGACCTTTGTTTCTATCGGGAAATAAAAGAATTGAATATCTTTAGCACTTAAAAAGTTTACAGTTGTAGTTTCATGTAATTCGAATAAACAATTTGATAAGTTTTTATAGTTGTTAAGTTTTTTAATTTTGCATGGCAATTCATTATTGATTTCATGTTCTAAAAAATATTTACAAATGTAAAAATTATGAAACAACTTATAACTGTCTGGTATAATATATTTGTTGTCGTTTAAAGCAATGACGATATTTGCCAAGTCTAAGATGCGATATTCATTTGGATTTTGAGTTGCTATTGGAATACTGTAAAGGGCAAACTGTTCAAACTTAAAATTATTTATAAGTGGTACATTTAATTTAAATAAAACATAATTTTCTTTAACTCTAAATAAATGTTTATGACATTTTTACTACTTAATAAATTATTTATCTTAGTTTGAAAAGGCAAGAAATATGAAGGGTCTTTAATATTATTTAATATCTCTACTAATTTTGAAAGTTCAAATAATGGTGGATGTAGTATATATTCTCTAGCAAGTGTTAATCCTAAAAGCAATTGTTGTAATTCTTCATATACCAAGCTTACATATAAGGCTCTAACGTGTAGTTCTATTTCATCTTCAACTTGAGTTTCACATGAATTGATAAATTTTTGAAGAATGTAATTCTGTTTGTTGATTTGGTCAGATAGAAAATTAATGCTTTTGTTAACAGTTTTGAATATTTCAACTAGAGTCTCTATAATTAACCTTTGATTATTATAAAATTTGCGATTCTAGTTTTTTTTTCTTCGTCATAACCAAGATGCATAGTTCCTTTTTTCGTTTTTGTTTGTCGAATATTAATTGCATAATTTGTTCTATTTTACGTAAATAAGGTCTCACATTTCTTTTGTAAAATTTGTAATTAGCTTTAGATACTTTTCTTGTGTTTAATACCTGCCCCATATTTAATCATATCTTTATAATTTAACTTAAAAACTATTATATTGTTGTTTTTCTATTGTAGCCGACTTGTGACTATTGTATAGTAGTCCATTTTTAACTGCCAAAATTGGTAACTTTTCTTCTACCTTGGTTAGTTCGCTCTATCCTCCGATTATGGTGATGGCAAATCTGTAATTACAGATTTTACTGAGTTAGTGTAGTAAATAAACTTTTTTCTTTTATTATTTTTAACTTTAATTTTACCATGTTCTAGTATATTAATAATGTTGATCGGACCTTTATATCCAATGTTAGTTTTACTCTTATTGTTGTTAAGTTTAATATAGACTTTATCACCTTTTTTTTAACTTTATTTGTTCTTTTGGCGTTTTCCTTTTCTACAACATTATTTTTGTGCTGTTGTACATTTGCAAGTAATTTATTAATTTCTTTAATTTGGTATTTGTAATTAGTTAGTAACTCAGGTAGTTTTCTTTGTCGTATGTATCGACCAAAGAATGCTTCTACTGGTTTTACTTTTGTAATGTTTTTTATTAAGTTATTGTAAAACATGACGGCTAACTCTATAAAATTTTCTTTGTCTTGTAGAATTTTAATGTGTTCAATTAATGTTGAGTGTACTCTTTCAATTTCTCTATTTGTCTGAGGGTGATTTGCTGCAGTAAAGTGGACATTAATGTTATGAATTTTTAGGAGTTGGTTTACAATTTTATTATCAAATTCTCTGCCGTTGTCAAAAACAATATTTTTTGATAAGCCAAAATACTAAATTATTTTATTAATGCATTACTAATTTTTACTGTTGATTTGGTGTTATCTTCAAACGCTTGTAAGTATTTACTAAAACTATCTATTATAGTTAAAAAAATTCTATTTTTAATTTTGAAGACATCAATATGAATTTTATCCATTGGTTTCCAAATTTTTTTGGTTGTTTCTAATTTATCTTAAAGAAGGTTTCTGTCATATTTAACCTTTTAGCATATTTGACATTCATACGCCACTGCTAGCGTCTTAGCCTCTTCTCTGCTTGTAGTGCTCGCAACTTACATTATAAGGGACCTACAGTTTTAAGTGGATTTCGAACTACTGGAGAGAATTCATTACTACATCAGAGAAGGTTTTAGCCGTAAAACGCCACGCTGGCAAAGCGGCTTGGTGAGTGGGAGAGTGCATAGAAAGTGAAAAGTATATCACGGTACAGCGGCCAATTTTTTTTTTTAATTTCCAATTTAATAAATTTTTATTGAAAAATAATAAATTAAATACATGAGAAATTATTCAAATGTGTAAACATCTAAAACTAAATAACTATTTCTTGTCTACAAGACTGCAATAATTAAAATCAATACATTATTAAATTAAAAACATTTTTGATAAAAACTTGTTACTAATCTCACATTCACTCAGAGTCATTCTTCTTTCACACACTCATACATACTCCTTTCACTCAGGTTTAAAAACGGTTGTTTAAAAGTTATGATTAATAATAATAGAAGGCCCTCTAAAACGTAAGGCACTAATTAATAACAATTTTTGTTTAAACTTAAAAACTAACTACTCTAATCTAACTATTTACATTAATATATACAAAACTAAACCTAATCTAACCTACTATTTATAATTTTTGTACAAAATATACAAAGTTAACAGGTATGGTGGAAAAACAGTTTCAATCGCGTTGATTGAAGATTGGCAGACACTGGTAGCTCAGTTTATGTTTGATTCTGAATGGTGAATTAAAGGATCTGATGCTGGTGAGTCCAGTTAAAAGGGCATTGTTTTCTAATTTAAATTTATAAATTTTTTGAGAAATTTCCATAAAATGGTCCGAAATGAAATTTGCTTCATCATGCAAATCTCTGATTTTTACATACCTATCTTTGCGCACAGCCATACGCAGACAACTTGCAATTTATTTAAGTTTGTTTTGCCTACGCAACACCAAACGTAGGTTAAAGATGGTCGAATAATTGTTTTATAAAAGTGAATTTTAGTTTCAGCCGAAAGAGCGCTATTTTTGTTAATAAAAGGATAAATTTCTTTAATGGCCTGATTTGTTTTGTGTAAAGTGTGCGTGAGTTGTTGTTGGAAATTTAGCCTGGAGTCCAGATGGACTCTCAGATACCTAACATGCTGCTTTGTTGGTATCTTGTCTTGGTCAAACTTTGTGTGTGTAAAAGTTTTGATATTCGTGAATTTACGTGTAACGCGTTCTGACTTTTTAGCGTTAATTTGAATTTTCCAATGTTTAGATGAATTTGATTTTGTTTTTGGGCGGCGGTACAGCGGCCGGATGCCTAGACCACTGCGCCACGCTCTTTTTTCATTTATTAATAAAGTTTATTATGTCATTAAAATAAGTACTGCAAAAATATTGTTTTCTAATTTTGTTATAAGTTTTGGTAATTTCGCTGTTGTTATTTTCTTCATGCGTTTGTTTAATAATTCTTATTTGATCTTCTTTATCAATTATTTCTTTAACTCGTTTAGTACATCGGATTAGTTGCAATCTGTTGTTAAATCTTTCTACTACAATTGTACATAAAGTTTCGTAAATATTGTCTAAACAATAAATAAAATAATGTTTTCCTAGAGTGTAAGTTTTAAAAAACTGGATAGTGTCATTTATCATATTACCTGTGTTCACATGTACCATAAATATTTCTTGTCCGTTTTTAATTATCCTTTTTACTTATAAATTATTAGACCATTCTTTTAAAACTATTTGATCTTTCTGAATATCTGAAGCAACTGTGGAAATTGGAATTGATTCTTGTCCGTTATTGTTATTTGTGTGAATTGTATGTTTGACTACTTGACGCGTTTCCAACAATCGATAAATTTTCTAAAATGTTTTTTATTTCCTTAGTTGTTGTCATATTTACTTCCATTTGTTTGTCTGGATAAAGCATCGGCGATTGTATTATATTTTTTGCACTTATGTAAAATTTCATAATCAAATTCCTGTAGCTTAATTTTTGGTTTTTCAAGTTTTGCAATTGGCTCTTTTAAAATGTAAATTTGTTTTTCCATATATATGGACAATATTTCTTTGTAGCAAATATAATTGCTAAAATTTCTTTTTCTATGGCTGAGTATTTAGTTTCGGTGCTACTTAGCGTTTGTTATATATAACAGATTGGTTTGTCATTTCGAGAAATCTAGATGTTGTAATAACGGAGGATTTGTCAATATTTCTTTAAATAGATCAAACGCTTTTTTATATTTATATTCTGTGGATTGGACCATCATGTACGTTTAAATAAGAACAAATACCTTCACTCAACGCTTTTACTTTTTTATATATTAAGACCGGTTTTGGCGGTTAGGCCATCATCAGTTTTTTCTTTTCACAGGTGTTGTTGTGTGAAAAGAAAAAACTGATGATGGCCTAACCGCCGAAACCGGTCTTAATATATAAAAAAGTAAAATCAGCACAATAAAGTATAATTTTTTTAATTAAAATACCCTAACCTCAAATATATTTATATTTTTCCAAAATAACAAATCATAATCTTTATAAAATTAATACAATTAGTTTTTTTTTTCTGGTCTGTTTTTAACCGCTCTTGTCCATTCTATTTCTTTTTAGTTTCTTTTTAATATCTCATTTTTTCCCATATGATCTTTTCTAAATTTGTTACACTTCTTTAACTTATATTTCATAGTTTCCTTAGCCTCTTCACACATTCTGCACATTATTAAATCTTCTTCCATCCAAAATCTTGTCACTTGCTTTTTATTACCACATCTAAAACTTGCAATCATATTTTTATTATCTTTACTATATCTATTACTCTCTAGGTACATTGGACGTTCATTTTCAATAATATGTTTCTTTCTTTCTTTTGTATATCTCTATTTCTTTTCATAATTTTGTGTCATGTCTTTTTCCTAGTTTCTTGCATTCTTTTAATTTCTTGGCTAACATAATCATTTTTGATGTAATAATTTTTTTTAGTCTCCTTAGCTTTCCATTTTTTAGTTTCATTTTCTTTTTCATGCATTCTTGTAAGATTTGACATTTGTGTCTCTGTCTTATTTTTTCTTCATATTTTGTAGCTTTTTTCCTGTTTTACTCTTAACTTTTTACTTCTTCTAGCACAATATATGCTGAAGTTTCTCTATTTAAACATATATCTAATATTTTACATGTATTGCATCTTATTTGTCTTGTTACATCCATTCTTATATTTCTAACCTATACAATATCATACTCTTAACTAAACTATGCTTGTGTGATAAATGGTATCGGAAATTGTAAAAATGTATGCGATTTAAGGTTATGTAATTGTAATTGCGTAAGGTGCAATTGTGTAATTGTGTAAAGGTAACAAAAAAAATAAAAGTGGCAATACTTTTTACATGATGTAACCCTGTTGCTTGTGTAATAAAGAGTATCTTAAATTGTAAAAAATGATTTGTATTTTTTAATATTGTTGGGACAATGTAGGGTCCTATATCAAAACCAAAAATATTGATGTGTACATATGTATTTTGAGTTGTTACATAAAATTTATCTCATCAAACAAGCCCTTGTTTTGTTGAATGCGCAATAGTTGAGACAGTTTTTGTGATTTCTATCAAGTGTTTTCCAATTCTGGGTCTTATATCATAGAAAAATGTGAATATTGGAATTTATCCTATTACCCAATATAAAAATTAAATTTGAGACAGAGAAGCCTTATTTTTTAATGGATATGCAATAGTTGAGACAGTTTTTGGGGTTATATGTCGACTGTATTTCCCTTTTTAATCTTATGTCTAAACCAAAAATATAGATGTTTACATTTATACTTTACCGGGTACATAAATAATAATAGGATCAGAAAAGCCCTTGTTTTGTTAGTTGTGCAATAGTTCCGACAGTTTGTAGATTTTCTGTCAAGTGTTTGTCAATACAAGGTCGAATACCAAAAATGTGTTGGGAATAAAAAAAAAATTGAAGGTTACATTGAAATAGTTGGGACAGTACAGGGGTTGAAAAAGTCGTGTACAGTTGATAATGGTATCAATAGTTGAGACAACATTCAGGTTTTCTGTCAAGTGTTTTCCAATACAGGGTCGAATACCAAAAGTTTGTTGGGAATAAAAAAAAGTTAAAGATTAGTTTGAAATAGTTGTGACAGTAAAGGGATTGAGGTAAGGGTAATATATATCAAAAGTCGTGTCCAGTTGATAATGGTATCAATAGTTGAGACAGTATTCAGGTTTTTTTTCAAGAGTTTTCCAATACAAAGTTGACTACCGAAGATTTGTTGGAAATAAAAAAAGTTAAAGATTAGTTTGAAATAGTTGCGATGGTAAAGAGGTAAGGGTGGAGGTCATATTTACTAAAAGTCGTGTTCTGTTGATAATGTTTATCACGTGGATCGGGGCTACTAACCCACGGTTTTACTTTAGGGACAGGGGAGGATTGAGCTCCACTGGAATTATCCAGACATAAAACACTTAATAAGACGTTACAAATCTTTACTGTGTCCGCTCTCGCAATACTTAAGATGAACACACACGTGCTTGTTGCGGAAGAGGAAAACACACACATGTTTCCGGCTCCTTTACTTTCTCAAAAACTGACTCTCTGAATCGTCTCTTCTCACTTCATAAATCCATGTGACGCTGAAGAAAGTTTCCGCATATGCGCACTTAACACTTAACTACAAGCACTATTTACAATAATATAGGCCACACTCTACACCAAATACAATTACCACGTCACAACTCTCCTCTATACTCACAAAAAAAACTTTTTTTTTTGCTAAGCTAATTACTAAGTTTACCAAATTTAATCTAATGTTACCTAAATTTAATATATACCTAACCTAATTGCTAAATTAACCTAGTCTTATAATACTTATAGCCTAATATAAGTTCCGCTTAACCTAACCTCTAAACTAACCATAAGTCATAATCTAAACTATTAAGTTAGTTTAGATTTTTGGCGTATCAGCCTAATAAGACTATTAACGCTATACTATTAAGTTATTCTAACTACTAACTTATTCTACTCTAACTAGGGTCACGCTTGAGATTTTTTATATGATGTGTACCCGCCATAAGTTTACCGTTGGGAGTCTCCAATACGTATGCCGTGCTGGACAACTTTTTTCTCACTCTACACAGGGCAAACCTTGGCGCAAGCTTCGCACTAAAATACGCACCTCCGTCTGATAGAAAATGATTCTTTTTCCATACCAATTGTCCCACATCAAAATCTACCGGCCGTCGTCTCAAGTTTAATTTTGGGCATTTAATTGTGATGCTTTTTGTAAATTACTTCGAACCTTTTCGAAGATGGCTGGGAGTGTATCCAATCTTTTGGCAACTTCTTGCAGATCAGAAAAGCTAAACGGTGCATTTTGATTTAATGGTTGATATTGGTTATTTTTATCCTTAGTGATGGAAGCTACCATTGTTTATTTGGTCATATTATACCGCTCGGTTGGATTTGCTTGCTGATGGAACATCTGCGTATACAAAATGTTTACCTTATGAGAAGCACACATGTTTTTAAAGGTGGTACTTATGTATTGTCTTCCATTATCAGAGATTATACATTGTGGAACACCATATACCATAAAGATGTTTTTCTTTATAATTCTCGTTATTCGAGGAAAATCTGCAACACAAAAGAGCGTATAAAAACACATTCTTAGTGAACAAGTCACAAACAACTAAAATAAATTCTTTTACTACTAAGGGGAAAAGGTCCCATTAAATCGGTTGACAGGACTTGGAAAGGACGATCAATTTTGTGCTCCCCCATTAGACCACCCGGTCTATCTTGTTCGACCTTATGAGCAAGACATACTAAGCCACATTGTGATTTTCAGCTAAAACTTTATTTCTAAAAGATTTTGGCACAACCGTCTTCCAAGGATTTTCAAAGCTCAGAGAGCACTTTGTCTTCCGTACCAACTTTAACAATCTACCTCCACTCACCTTTCATGTTACAAAATCATCTAGGTTTTCAATAATTCTTTCTACCGTTTGTCGATACCACTGGTCAAAATCGTCATCTTGAACCAATATAACCGCCAGACCCTCTACTTGAAATGATTGAGATAATGCATCCGCAGCTTGGTGCTTCAGACCTGATCTATGCTTGACAATAAAGTTATATTGTTTCAAAATTATTAACCAGCGTCACAACCGATCTGGAGAATCTTTTATCTCCCACAAAGATTTTAAAGCATCTTCTTCTTATTGTGCCATACTCGCTCCGAGTGTTAGGCGCCCCTCTCGTATGTTTGTGGTGCGCGATAATAGTTGCACACAAACATACGGGACCTACAGTTTAACGTGGAATCCAAACCACACCACTAGAGGGGTTTACTAGGCAAATACTTTGCTGGTTTGTCATTGCCTTGCAAAGGAGATGACCGCATCGAAATATATTCGACAAATTAGATATTGCCGCTGCCGGGAATCAAACCCGGGCTGCCTGCACAACAGTCCTCGCACTAGACCATTGTGCTACGGTCGCCACAAGCATCGTGGTCCGTTATTACTATAAACTCTCTGGCTTCAATGTAACCTCTAAATTTATTAACTTCAAACAGTACCGCCAAACACTCCAATTCCGTAGCTCCATAATTTTTTTCTTGCGCAGTAGTACTTGCAAACGCAATCACGCAATTGCCTTTGGGAAAGTCTTGACTTAATATGCAACCTAAACCCAATTTTGACGCATCGCACTCTAATACAAATGGCAGATCAAAGTTTGGAACGGCTAAAATTGGTGCGGAGATGAGCTGTTGTTTAAAACCGTCAAATGAGGTTTGCTGTTCTAAACTAAGAAATTTGCAATAAATCTGCGATACCACCTTACTAATCCTATAAAACGCCTTATCTCTTTAGGAATGCGGGTCACAGGGAAGTTAATTATTGCTGTAACCTTTTTGGGATTTACGAGTAATCCGTTACCTCAACTCTTGTTTAGCAAAATGACATTTTTCCCGATTTAAGTTTAGACCAGCCTCATGTATCCGCTCAAATACGTCACTTAAAATGCCTAGATGAGTTTTAAAAGTTTCGGTTATTATAATAATGTCATCGAGGTATTTAAAACCGTATGGTTTGAGTTCTGGTCCCAACACCTGGTCTATCAGAGGTTGAAAAGTACTTAGACTATTGTGTAACCCAAACGGCATTTTGGTAAATTGATATAGACCGCGTCCTGGTACCGCAAAATCCGTAATCTCCCTACTAGATTGTGCAAGATTAATTTGCCAATAAGCTGCCGTAATATCGAGTTACAATAAGTATTTTGCTGCTCGTAATCGATCCAGGATTGCTGGGTCTTGTGGCAAAGCATATGAGTCGCGTTTTGTAACTTTATTAACTTTCTTAAAGTCAATGCAAAATCTGTATTTTCTTGATTTCTTCTTCACCATGACAATAGGAGAACTCCATGGCGAATGGCTGGGTTCAATTACCTTGAGGTTGTAAAGAGCGAGCATACTAGCAAAATATTTGCTAATCGACTCTTTGTCCTGTTGAAGTCTTGAATCAATTTCCCTACGTAATTCGTAAATGCAATTGGGTTGGTATTCTGTGGAAAGCCTTTTGACAAACTCCGCTCATGTGCAAAATGAGTTCCTATATGCACAAAACCAAGTTTACGCCCGATCGCTTAATATTTTGTGTACACATATGAATAGCTCATTCTCAATTACCTTATTAATAGCCTTAAGTTCCTGTATTCTCTCTAAAAATGCACCTACCCTAATGTCCGATTTATTGCCAGAAAATTTAATTCCCCAGTCGGATATGTACTTTTGACCTAAGGACCGTTGTTCGAGGTTACAAGAAGAAGGTGGCGTATAAATATTGTTAAAACTATTATTAGCAGACAGCAATTCTGCCTTGTTTTGTAAAATTAATACATTTTTGTTCAACCAACTCTTCTAACTCCTCCACCTTTTTCTGATAACCTAATAGAACTGTAACGGTTGCCGCGTCTATTTTTGCAGGCACCCTCCCCATATGGCTTAACAAATAAACCAGTTTGGTTTCAATAGTTTTGGAAGAACTTGATTCCCGACACCCGTCGTACGCGTTAATCAATTCAATAAGCAATTTTTTGTTTACATATAGACAACTCCCTATTCCAATCAAGTGCCGTTACATTAAATACCTCAAGTTTATCATCGTTTTTTAATAAAGGACGCAATTTGTTTATGGTGTAGAACCTAGCGGTTACAATACCCCGCACCGACAATTCATATAAAATCTCATCTTTGCTTAAGCGTAGAACGTCCATGATGAAGATAATTAATTCTACCCAATAGATCAAACAAAAATTGAAATTAAATTGTAAAATCGTTAATAATAAAAATAAGTCAAAATAACTACGTACATGATAAGCAAAGAGAAGATAAACAAAAAAATTTATATATCAATAAAATAAAATAAAATAAAAATTTATATGTGAAACAAAAAAGTTTAACAAAAGAAATGGTATGAATTGTACAAATTTTAAATAAATTTTATTTAAATGAAAAAAAAGTAAAACAATATTTCTGATTCTACAATAAGAACTAATAAATGAAAATAATAACTAACCCTAATTAAATTTAATTAAATTACAAGTCTTTAATTACACACATAAAATTAAAATGATATATTGCAATAAAAAATGTTCGATCTAACCTTATATTCCATGAACTTATCATGCCGTGCGTTTATCTGCTTTACTGCTGCTGCTGCTGCTGCCGTTGCTGCTGCCGTTGTTGATGCTTAGTGCTTCCGCTGACTTAGCTGCTGCTGCGGCTGGCCTTGCTGTTGCGTCTGCTTAACACCGGGTACCCGCGTTCTTGCGGCGGCTGGATTTTTTTGCCTGTCTTTGGATACGTTGACAATGGTGGATTTCCCGTGCTCCCGTCTTTGACTGTAAATCCTGTTGCCGGTTTTCTACTTTCATGCGGTTTGGTACTGCAATATACATTTTCTCTTCCACGTATGTAGTTTTCCCTCTGTCCTTAGCCCTAGTTTTTGCAATTTCAATGGCTTTAACTTGCCCACGTTGGTTCTCCAATTTATCACGTGGATCGGGGCTACTAACCCACGGATTGGTTGCCGGCTCTGGGTCGTGGGTTTTACTTTAGCAACAGGGGAGGATTGGGCTTCACTGGAATTATCCAGACATAAAACACTTAATAACACGTTACAAATCTTTATTGTGTCCGCTCTCGCGATACTTAAGACGATGCCGACCGCTACCTTGATTTATAGTATTATAACAAAAACGGCAACTTCCCCTTCATCGCTGCTTTAACAAATAATTTGATAATCGATTTATTTTTTTACCAGTACATTTAGAAAGGATTAAACTACTATATGTCGAAGTCCTTTTTGTGAAATTATATTTGCAAATAGCTACAAAATGCATTCAAAAATACAGAAAAACGCATTTATTTCTATATTTCATGGGTTTTTTCGGCTATTTCTGAACTATTATTTGACTAAAAAACTTCGACATATCATAGTATCTCTAAATGTAGTTGTAAAAAAATAAACCGATTATCAAATTATGTGTAGAAGCAGCGATGAAGGGGAAGTTGCCGTTTTTATAAAAATGCTACAAATCAAGGTAGCGGTCGGTATGCTCTTAAGTTGAACACACACATATGCTCGTTGCGGAAGAGGAAAACACACACGTGTTTCCGGCTCCTTTGCTTTCTCAAAAACTGACTCTCTGAATCGTCTCTTCTCACTCCATAAGCCCAGGTGGCGCTGAAGAGAGATTCCGCATATGCGCACTAAACACTTAACTACAAGCACTATTTACAATAATATAGGCCACATTCTACACCACATACAATTACCACGTCACATGGTATCAAGAGTTTTCCAATACAAAGTTGAATACCGAAGATTTGTTGGGAATAAAAAATAGTTAAAGATTAGTTTGAAACAATTGCGACGGTAAAGAGGTTGGAGTAAGGGTGATATCCACCAAAAGTCGTGTCTAGTTGATTATAGTATCAATAGTTAAGACGGTATTCAAGTTTCATGTCAAATGTTTTTCAGTATACAAATAGTGTTTTTTGATTGTCCCTGCGGGGCTAGTTTGTTGGAGAAGGTGTCGTGATGCGTCCGACGGGGGGCTTTGCGTGTGCGTAGCTAAGCGAACATCACAGCCCCCCCCCCCCCCCCGGGCCTCGCGGTGCGAAGCGAATCCCTCTCGGTTAGATAGTGTATGCGAGTATATGCATGTGGATAATGTTTTTCGATTGTCTCTGCGGGACTAGTTTGATGAGGGGAGATCGCATGTAAATAGTGTTCTTTGCATATTCCTGCGAAACCAAGATGTCAGGGGGAGGTCGTATGTGGGTAGTTTTTTAATTGTCCCTGCGGAGCTAGTTTGTTTGCAGGGAGGTCGCTTGTGAATAGTGTTTTTTGCTTTTATCGTCAGTGCTAATTTATTGAGGAGAAGGAATGTGTTAAAGGATGTTTTTAAATTTTGAATGGCAAATCTTAATATAATTAAAAAAAATATTTAAAAGTATTTAACATGTTATAGTGATGTAAGACATGATGTCTTACATCACTATATTTCAGTTCATTTTTATCAAACTTAAAAAATATTTTATTAAATTATTATATTTTTTAACGGGTCAAACTGACCCCAGAACCAACTTATTATACATCGTTGGAAAGCTTTTGATAAACCGTATCTAAATAAAAAATATAAATGAAAAATTATTAAAGGGTTTAGAAACGGCGGCCAATAATGTCAATTTTAATTTTTTTACCAAAAACAATGGTTAGAATTTCTTTAAAATGTTTTGATTTTAAAATATACTACAATAAACTATTTTAAAGATATTAAAACTTGTCCGAAGCTTTTACTATCAACCGTTTGCAAGTTATGAATTTTTTAGTATAAAAACTTGATTATTTGTTGAAATTTTTTATCGGCAATTTAGGGTTGTATTTCTTACCCTAACCGATTTTGATGAAAACCTTAATTCTGACTAATTTTAGTATCAGAAACACAAATCTGTTGTTTAAAAATTCAAAAAAAAAATGTCTTCCTGTTTTTTTTTGGGATGTTTTTGGTCACAAACCTTAAACTAATAAAAATTTGTCTTGTAATGCATTTTTACAAATTATAGCGATGCTAGACATCATTTTAGTTCATTTTTATGAAACTTAAAAATTTGATTTTTTTCAGCAATTTTTGGTTATATTAGTCGTGAGAATTGTTGAAAAAAATTAAATATTTTTTTAAAAGGATAAAATGACCCCCAGGACTAACTCACTATACATCGTTGGAAAGCTCTCGATAAACCCTATCTAACAAAAATATAAAAATTTACAAAAATTGAAGCGTTTAAAAATGACCGTTAATGTTGTCAATTTTGGTTTTTACCCTAAAAATAAAAGTTAACATTTTTTGAAAAATATTTTTAATCTAATACTTTGCATTATTCTAAAAGTAATAAAACTTACCCGAAATGTCTACTACCAATCGTTCTCAAGTTATGAATTTTTTAGTGTAAAAAGTTGAAAATTTGTCACAAAAGTTATCGGCGTATTATATATGTATGTATATTAAGGGTGTAATTTTGACCCTTGCCGATTTTGATAAAAATATGTCTAACTAATTTTGGTACCAGGAACACGAATCGGGTATTTAAAAATCTGGCAAATTTTTTTTTTACAAAAAATTGATCAACTTTGAAATCTTATAAAAGGGGTTGGGGACAAAAATTAATTTTGTTACATCAAATTATAAACGCACTCCTGCTCTATTGATTGAGACTATGCGCAGATCCCTATCTCAAAAACTTTAGGAGGAGTAGGCTTTTGCGTAACACTACTTTTTGTCAAAAATTGCTATTTTTTGACCTTTTACAAACCGCCACTGGTTTAATTGTTTAAATATCTAAATATTATAAGAATGAAAATTTGTTGACAAAGGATATATCTTTCATTTGAGAGGGTTAACCAGTGGCTCACTTTCAAAAACAGCTTAAAATTGCAGTTTTTGGGACGCTACTGTCAAAAAACAAAAGCCAAAATAAAAAATGTGTTAGGACAGCCTAAATTTGAATTGAAAATCCTTTCAATTTTAAAGAATACATTTTTTGCGTCAAACGTCTTCTTCGAGTACTTATGGCCGGTGTACTTTGAGGTTTTTGAAAAAACACATTTTTTTACTTTAAACCGAAAAAATTTTGTGAAGCTACTGGACAAAAAAACTGGGGGTCAGATATAAGGAAGAACTTCTTAAAAAAAAAATAATAATAACTACCCTTGTTATTGCAAATCTACGTATTTGAGAAAAAAATTCTCATGCCGTTAATGATGTTTTGAAAAATTTGCGGTTAGTCTCAAATTGTAGTTTACTAGTCGGTAAATCTGAATATCTATACGCCCCATTTTGGACGTTTTTAGAAAAAAGAGAAAAATGGCCTCAAACATGGGTAATTTTGAAAGTACCTGGGGTGAGTTTTTGAAAAAGATTAAGGGTAGTTTTAGAAAAAGTGATTGCTTAGCAGGATGTAATGAAAATGAACAAACTCAAAAAACATATTCACTCACAACATCCGGTAGCAATTAATTAAAAAGCGTGTTTTTGGTAAAAGACAGCCCTTGTAAAAATCACAGGGGTTGTGTTTTTGAAGAGGTAGTTTAAAAAAAAAATATCTTAGACGTAAAATGTTAAGAAAATACAAAAACAAATTCTAAACAAAAAATTTAAACTATTTGAAATTAGAGTAAAAAAAATAAAATTTACTATCTACGCTCGTGCTTTTAGGGGCGGAGATAAAAATAATTTTTGAGGGTAGATTCTGAAAATTCAACATGTTTTTCAGACCTTTGAGAAACATTTTTAGAGCAATATTTATAACGAAATGAAAATTATTTGACATTAGGGTAAACAAATTTAATTTAATTTCTACGCTCGTGCTTTTAGGGGCGAGGATAAAAATGATTTTTGACGATAGATTCTGAAAATTCAACATGTTTTGTAGACGTTTGGGAAAAATTTTCAAAGCAATATTTTCACGAATAAAAAAGTTACAGTTTTAATTTTTTTTTTTTAAGTTGTCCCCATTTGGTGGAAAAGGCCAAATTGGACCCGGAAAAAATCATGTAGAGTATTGATTGTTTTAGCTCGTGTAAAAATTTCAGATTGATTGTTTGAAAATTGACAAAGTTAGTAAAAGATTATTGACAGTTTAACGTTTTTTTGGTAAAAGGGGTAGTAACCCTTAAAATAGGGGTTAAATTTGGTAGACGATTAGCCTAAAGGCCTTGCCTGATTGCTGCCGCGCAAGTTGACAAAAATGAGCTAAACTGAAATAGTAATATAGTCCTTTAACTACAAACTTTTTTAAGGTTTTGTATATCTTTGTTACCTGATAAATAACAATTGAAAATGGTCAACTCTAAGATAGAAAAATAGTTTATTATCTTTATTGACTACTATTAGATCATGTATGATAATTGATTCCATAATAAATTGTCTTCTTTTATCCCTCATTTTTATACTTTATTGGAAGCATTAAACCACCAATACTATTATTGCTTTTTTTTGTTAATTTGTTTTAGTGTTCCGTTGTGACTATAAAAAAATTTAAATCTTGTATTTGTTTATTATATAATAAATAGCAATTGTAAATGATAACGTCGGACGTGACAATATACGCAAAACTATGTTTTTTTACTACTTGTCACTTTTATTGCAGTAAAAGAGTCTTTGTCAGAGAAATTTTTTGGTTTCTTGCAGCGTTTTGGTTTAGTGATTTTTTTGGTTTTGATTTTAGGCATTTTTGTTGATAGCGATTTGTCTAAGTACCTTCCCTTTTTGTCTTTATTTGTTAATTGTAAAACTAAGCTACTAATTTAATGTTATTTTTTGTTGCAATAAACGCAGTAAGCATTGTTTTTAAAGTCTGCTGCCTTGTGTCATTTTTTGCTGCACTTTAAGCATAGATATTCTTTGTTGGAATCTTTGAATTGCTCCCGCAGGTGCCTATACCTTCAACATCTGAAGCATTTTAGGTTTGTTAGTTGCTTCAAAATATTGCATTTTGACTACTTCATTTTCGATTAGTTTTATAGCGTTTCTTTCGCCCATCATTACTGTGACGTTTTGTATACCCGCGTACGCTAGGTTTTTACCTTTATCTTCTTTAGTTTTACCAAGATAGAACTAAAGTATACTTTTTTGGCTTTGTTTTTGTTGACACTTTGTTCAAGTCTTTTATGTGCAGAACCTTCTTGCTAGCCAGGCGACTTGTTGTTGATTTTGAAATTTTTTGCTTTGTAGTTTACTATTGCACTAGAAGTTTTTAATATTTTGTTATTTTGTTTGTATATTTTTTCAACAATCTTTTCAAAACGTTTAGATTAGACAGCAGGGTTGGGTTAGTTTTAATACTAACATCAAATTTTTTATTGTCATCACTTGTTTTCTAGTGTACAGATATTTCTTTTTTGCTTAACCTTTCTTGTTACACTTTTGTTAGCAATCTAAATGTGTTTTTTTTTTAAATGTTATGTTCTATTTATATTTTTGTTTGTTATTTGAATATGATTTTTATCATAAAAACATCCTTTTCTATTTTAATTTTTGTTGCTAGGTCGTCATTGAAGAAAATACATTTTGAACATTTTAATTACTAGCCAGTTTGTCATTATTCTTGCGGTTGTTAGTTGACAATTGCTTGATTGCACTTTTTTGACCGGTACTGACATTGTTCCTCTGCACTACACTTATTCGGTTTTGTGAAACGCATCATATTTAAATATTTGTAGTCCTACCATTGTGTTTGCTGTCATGTTTCTAAAAAAATAAAATAATTCTTTAATACTTGAGACCCGATAGCGTTAAAAAACAAAAATTAGTCAAAATTAGACCAAAGAGTTTGACCAAGCCAGGTCAACAGTTTATAGCAAAAAAGAAAAAAATAAACGTAGGTTACTTTATTGCCAAAACAAGGCTATATTGTGTGTAATATTGTTGGTTTAAATGTGTCCTGGAGATGCGCCCGAAATGAAATAATTTTAAAACTTTATTAAAAAACAAAACAAAATATTTTGATTTTAGTGATTATACCTATAATATATTAATAAATAAATAAACTTAAATAAAATATGTTACCATTTTTTAATTGTCAAAATAACCATTATGAACAATAGTAAATCTATGTATTTGTATGGTTAATTATTATTAAAAATTATAATCAGTATTTAACATAATAATAATAGTAATTGTACAAAATTGTGAATTGATGTACAATTTATTACAATATACTTTTAGATGCATTTCTTCACATAACAATACATTGCAATCAAGCTATTATTTAACAAGATAGATTTTGTTATAAATGTTTTTATTGTTTAGATATGGTTAATGTTTATTAAAAATACTTTGAAAATTAATTTAATATAATAAAATGAGAACTGTGGATTATTATCTAAATTTTAAATAGATGTTATGCAATATGTGAATTAAACAGACTGTGACTTTAACTTACATGTAGAATGGTGTTTAGACAAGAAGAGTATGATGCAGCATGGCACATGGTCATATTTTCTTTAGTTGTGTCTGAATCAATTTAATAAAGCATTTCTGATACTTTTTATAAAACGTTTGTCACAAGTTACAAGTTATTGAACAGTTTGAAGGAAAAAACTGCAAGAAGAAACCACCTGGCAAGCTATTCTTTTAACTGAAGAGATTGTTGCATTGACTAGAGCAAAATCCACAAAAGTAAATGAGTAACTATCTAGTTTTATATAGAAGTTGCAAAGAAATTGTTAGTTCAACAATTACATCCACATAATTATGAAGTAGTTGCAATATAACTGTTTTAACAAACATTTAAATAATAATACCGCATTATAATTTTAAATGAATTTCTTCAACAAGTACATGATAATATTAAATTGTAGACTGATTATTTTCAGGAAAACAAAGCTACTGCTCATACGGCAAATGAGACAATACATTATTTGGTTATTAAATTAAAAAAAAAATTGATTGTAAAATATAAAATTATTGTCACCACATTTGCCAGAGCTCACAAGTGATTTTTATTTACTTAAATATTTAAAAAATAAAAATTTTAATTGTTGTATGTATTGGATAAATTAAAAAAAAACAATAAAAAGTAAAGTAAGAAGATCAGCGTAAGCAATTGTTAAAATATAAAACAAAAAGTAAACATGTGTTTAAAACAAGAAGATGGTCATTTCCAGCATTTGTTATAAATTATTTATAAAATACATTAACTTTTATACAGGGAGATTATTAACCTATGCGCATAAACTCGAGGAATTATAGTTTACAATCAATATTATTGATAAAAGTTAAAAAAATGTAGTAAAAGTTTTATAATAAGCGAGATAATAAATTATAAAGTTTCTGAAAAATTAAAATTTATTACTTGAAAAAAATTGGTGTGCCATGCCAAAATTAAAATAATAAAAATGTAGTAAAGCTTTTATGTCTGTACTAATAGTCAAAGATTAAATCTCGGATTGATCCTAGATTCATAAATCTAGATTAATTTTAATAGTCGTTGATTGGCTCTAAGCTAATTCACGGATATTGTGACGGTGCGGAACGAGTTGAAAACTGCAACCGTTAATATAATCCTAGATTCAAATAATCTTGGGACCACCCAAAATTATTTGAATATTGATGGTTGCATAGTTTTCAACTCTATCCAAGAATTAAGCAAAGAATACATTGGCCAAATGCAACTAAAGTTGCCGTCACAATATCCGTGAATTGGCTTAGAACCAACCAACGAATAGCAAAATAAATCTCGGATTTATGAATCTACTCTGACTATTAGTACGGGCATATATCAACTAATTATCAAATAATTAAAAAATTAAAAAAATGCAAAATTATTACTACACTTAATATCATAATAAATGCTCAAAATAATTTTCTCTGTTTTCCAAACACATCTGCGCCCGCCGAAGCCATGTTGCGCTACATGCACGTTGAAGTCTCAGTGGTTGCCGAATTGTGTCAGCGGCAGCTAGTATGCGATGTCGCAACTCTTCATCACAGATGTTTTATATGTCCCCAAACATAAAAGTCTAGAAGATTTAGGTCAGGTGATCTCGGGAACACATTGTTCGTCGTGAAGATACCACATGCGCTGTCTAACATTAATTGAAACTTCTTCCAGTAGTGCTAGTAGGGTCTCTTGTAAAGAAATTAAATACACAGCGCCCGTTACACGATTTGGCAACATAAACGGTCCAATAAGATGGCCGTTTACAATTCTAGCCCATACATTCACCGAAAATCTGTGTTGAGAGCTTGTACGTCGGGTAATGTGTGGATTTTCAACAGCCCAATAATGCGCATTGTGAAAATTGTGCACACCGCTACGAGTAAAAATTGTCTCATTTGTCACTAAAATGTTAGTAAAAAAATTTGGGTTCACATCATGCTGACGCAACAGCTATTTGCAAAATACTACTCTAAGAGTAAAATCTGTTGGTAACAGGGCATGTACACGCTGCACATGGTAGGGATACAGTAATTCATGCTTTAATATGCGCCATACAGTTGACTGCGATACCCCAGTTTGATCGGCAATTATCCGGGTACTGATGTCAGGACGTTCAGCAATATTGACAATATCCTCTTCGTGAACAACCGCCGGGACTTCAACGTGCATTATTTTAATTTTGGCATAGCACACTGATTTTTTCAAGTAATAAATTTTAATTTTCCAGAAACTTTATAATTCATTATCTCGCTTATTATAAAACTTTTACTACATTTTTTTAACATTTATCAATAATATTAATTGTAAACTATAATTCTTGGAGTTTATGCGCATAGGTTAAGAATCAGCCTGTATATTATAAGATCTTATGTCTTTCTCTTCTTCTCGCTGTGCATTTTTTATTTTTTTCAAACGTAATCATCTCTTCTATTTTCCAATTAAAAGTATTATATTGTTATATTTTTATTGTGTAAAGATTTAAAAAATACTTTTTTATAAAAAATCCTTTCATTTGGTGAAACTATTCTGCGTTTTTAATTTTATTTCTATAATCTTCTTCAGTTCATTTAAGGTATACGTAATGCAACTCAAATATTTAGTTGTACCATATGTAGTTAACTCCACAGTTAATTGAACTGACAGTAAGTTTTAATCTTGGTTTAACGCTGCATGGTTGTACCATCCGTCGGTTAACTAAACTAGTTGTTATTATTTTTTTTTAAGTTGATGGCAGAGAATATAAGGAATTCTTTAGATTGATGGGTCGCGCACAAATGTTAAGTTTTCTAACGTTTAAAAAAAATGTGCTCCATTAATTATTAATGCGGAAAATACAAATTTTTATTAATTATTCATTTAAAGTTATAACTACTTGAAAATGATAAATATATCAAAACTAGTAATAGTAATAAAGTAAAATAATAAAATAAATAGGGGTTATGTTTAACAGCAAAATTTGTAGTTAATATCCCGACGACGTCCGTTTAACTTAACCTCGAAATGAACAAGTTCATCAAAATGGTACAACGTAAATTTAACGTTGAATAGTTTTACATATCCTGATAAATAAAACCAAGTTTCATCGGTAGAAAAGGTCTTATAAAATATTTTATTATTGTTTAAACTTTTATTAAATCAATTACAATATGCTACTAATTTATAATCAAAGTGATTCTTAAACTAACGATGCCTTATACAAATGCAAATGCAATATCTTCTTTGCAGCTTATCTGAAATTTTCATATAAAATTACAATTTTTTGCTGTTTCCTTAATGACTTTTGTAAACTGTTTTAGTCGATATTGTATAATGTCAACATCTTTTTCAGTTAAAATGAATAGTTTATGCCTGTCATGTGATTTCTTCTTACAGGTGCAGTTTTTTCATTCAAACTAGTTTTAGAAGAAATTCTTGCATTGTGAAAAAGTGAAAATAGCACAACCAGGTGCCATCGTCATTGATATTTTGTGTTAACATCATTATAATTTTAATTAATTAGTTCAGTTTTAAATCTTTGCACTCAAATTAGTCAGATTTTTTTTTTTTTACATATTATAAATTACCCTGTTTACTGTTATTATATTTTTATGTTTTTTGTATTTTGGAAGGTTTGGATAGTAGAACAGGTTGAGAATGACCTCAAAACTGAATCTCGCCTTATAATTTGTATAATTTAAACAAAAAATATTTTCAGATTTATGTTGGTCTTTTGTAATGTTATACAAATAAATGTATTTATATTTATTTATATTTAAATGTTTGACTTTTATCAACTAATAATTTCTAAATCATTTTAATCTACATATTGAAGACTAATAATTTAATAAATATAATTATTTTACAAAATACAATAGAAAACATATTCAATATATGTATAATATATAATATAAAAGCAAATGCTAATTATAATTATAAATTAGTTAAAAATACGCTATTATTTTTATGTAGCAATGGTTAATTTTCAGTTAGTTATTCCATAAATGTTATTAAAGATGAACGTTTATGTAACTCTGAAAAAACAAACATCTTAAAATAACTTTCGTGAAACTGCAAAGATAAATGTACAAAACGCACATTATACAAAGTACGAGTGGATCGATCGAACGTAGTTTTCAACAACTGTAGCGATATTATAATTTACAATGGGTTGTCCATACGCTTTCAGTAAAACTGGAATTAAAGTGTATGCAGTTATTCTTATTGTGAGTATTTTATATTAAAAATTACTTTTTGTACAAAATTATATTATTGTTTTAGTTGGGTACTCTATCAATGTTCGGAATACGCGCAAGTGAATTATCATATGATCAAGAAAAAGCTATTGTTGAATTGGTGACATGCTTAATCTGTTTTGTTGTATACATATGTTTATTACTAGGAGTACACTGGGTAAGTAGTTGCATTTTAATAACAGACAATTTATTGTTAATCTTTTAGTTTACATGCTAACAAAGCTAATTGTACTATTCTATAATAAGTAGTCAATAACTTATTAACGTTTTGTAGCACAAAGATAAATTTATTCACAAACAATAATAAATTATAGATAAAGTATATTAAAAGTATGGGAGCAATATTAACCTTCCGTCACTGAGAGACCGCGCATCTCATCTCCGATTTTAATTTTTGAATATCTTTAAACTCCAAAACTTCAGTAATCTGCCATTTTAGGTATTCCTCGAGATAGTTACATGGAACAATATTTAAGGGATAAAAGCACATTTGCGTAATAGTTTGCGTTTTATAAACAATTGCGGAGTCCGCTGCCAGTAACAAATACATTACTTAAGATATAACACTTTTTTGCAATTATTAAATATTTTACAAATTAGTACACAACTAAAATAATCTTTAAGATTAGTGTATTTTTTATTTATAGTTGATGTAATTTTATATTCTAAGAACACCAGAAATTACAGGCAGTTTTGAGATCCTAAAAAGTATTTAATCTTGCTTGTTTATTGTTTTGTATTTTACCCATATCAATACCAATTTTTTATAATTTTTAGATCTAAAAAGTTATTTTCAACTTATGGTATATTTATAAATTACTATAAATTGCTTAGCAGTTTTACTAACTTTTTGAATTTTTTAGTTTTTTTTTGACAAAAATAGTAACATTTTGGAAAGTTAAAATATGATGTAGTAATTTTTTGATAAATTGGAATACAATTTAACATATCTGGCAAATTGTATGCATTTTATTACATTGCTATAAATTGTTTGATAGTTTTAGTAACTTGTTGAAGTTTTTTTTAATTTTTAGAATAATATTTAGAACCTTTGTTTGTTGAAAACTATTTGAATACTGCATCAACATTTTGGGCAATTTAAAATACAATTTGACATATCAGGCATATGATTTGCATTTTAGTACATTGTTGTAAAGCGTTTGACAGTTTTAGTAACTTTTTGACAGATGTACTAATATTTTTAACAGTTTAAGAAACAATTTGTAAAATTTATAAAAAAATTAGATAGTTTTTGATAAATGTAGTAATTATTTTGATATACATTTCTTGACGGTATTGAACACAATTTTTTGCAGATGTAGTACATTTGGCTAACTTATTACACGTTACTATAAACTATTTTTTTCAGTATTCTTTGTTTTTAAGTACATAATTTATTTTTGATATTAATTTTGCCTAATTTAAACAAACAAACTATTATGTAGATGACTGTATGTCATACATTATAAAAAGTATTGCTAGAGCAATCTTTCATATCACAGTTTTATTATTTTAATTATAAAAATGTCTGTGTCCGTCACTAATAAAATATTTGTTTAAAGGGCAATATAATTTTTTTGAACAATATTTATAAAAATCGCCAAAGTCTGCAACATTAAATTTATTATTAAATCATACTAATCTTATTCTCATCCTAGTACGCGTGAGAAATTTCCATCAATGCATTAATTAACATTATTTATTATCTCCAATAATTTAACGGACAGTCAGAAACTTTTGTTTTGTTAGGTCTTTCAATTAAAAAAAAATCTTTATTTAGTTGGGTTCTCATCATTGTGCGGTTTAGATTCTTTATTGCTTTTAAAATACTAATGTTTTTTTTTTCCACATATAGTCCAGTCAAATATGCTCAAATATTTATCTCACTTCTAAAAAATTCCAAAAGTTTTAAAACTTTGTACACTGATTTATAGGTACCTAATAAAGAATATACTAAAAGTCCTGACAAATATGACACGAGCTTTAGCGGTAATGACCGAAAACGGAGCACTTTTCAGATTTTCGTTAATGTCTCAAGAACTGTAGGTAAGAGGTAAAAGTTGACTATATACATAGACGACATAACATTAGCAAATTGTTGAGATTGAAGATTTTTGGACCACACCACTTTGTGTAACAGTAATCTTCTATCCAAAACGATGTCAAAATCGAAAAGATTGGCTTCTTCTTGTAGTACAGGAAAAGTATCGTATAAGGCGGATATGTTTGTTTTCAGCATTCCTGTTTCTTCAAATAAAGATAAACAAAAAGGAGCAAGCTTATGTTATAAGTAGTTGTTTAAATCCATATGACTCTGCTTGTCGATAGCTATCTTTAGAAACATTGTTAAAGGGTTGATTACCACCTTTCTCTATGAACAAAGAAGGTAAAAGAGTACAAATTGACGCGTATGCCATGCGTATTGTGAACGCTATGTGGAAGGAAGGGCAAGTAGTTGGGGAAAGCGGAGGACTGTCAAAATGTTGTTTTTATTCTTTAGCGCACTATAACTCAGTAACCGCTGTGAATACAAAAAAATGTATATAATCATTTTTATTGCAAATTTTATTAACTTTTACCTCCGACTTACAGTTTATGGGATATTAACAAAAAACCGAAAAAGTGCTTTGTTTTTCGTGATTGCCGCTAGAGCTTGTGTCATATTTGTCAGGACTTTTAGTATATTCATTACTAGGTACCTATAAATCAGTGTACAGAGTTTTAAAACTTTTGACATTTTTTAGAGATAAAAAGCTACTTTGACTGGACTAATATTTATATACAGTTTTTAATTATATTGTTTTTGTAATGTAACAGTGATACCACACTTTATATTTTTAAAGACCATAATGACAAACATGATACAGCGTTTTAAAATTTTTACGTTAGAATCTATAGCATCTATATACAAAAACCTTGAAACAATATTTAAATTAGATTTACTCAAACTGGTCAACTTTAACTCTAAAAAACTCATCTTTTTACTATTTCAAAATCATTTTCAATTTTTTTCTAAGAATTAAAATTTTACATAATCTATTTTAAAACAACTATTTTGTTGATAAAGCTTTGAAAGTATCTAAGAAACTAAAATTTCTAATAGATTGTAACATCTAAAAGACAAACTACAGAATATTTAGATATGGATTTGTTGTTTAGTTTAATATTTGGTACTTCGGATTTGGATTTTGAAACAGTAAGAAGCTTTATTAGAGTTAAAATTAACTATATTGGAAGTGCCTTATTCAGATATTGTTTTGAAGTCTTTGTTTATAGTTGTTACAAATTCTAACCTAAAAATTTTAAGACGTTCTGCTATATTTGTCGATATGAACTTTAGAAAATATGAAAGGTGCTATCATCGGCAAAACTACGAATAAGACTTTTAGTTATTTAAAGAAGTTCATTAATGTAAATCAAAAATAAAGTTGGCAAAAGAGCAGAAACTTGAAGAACACCTGCATTTATGATTTTAGGGTCCGAGTTAAAACCATCCATCAATTCTAACGATAAATTTTTTATTGTCAAAAAAACTATTGATGAAATTTACAGTTTTTTTTTATCAAGACCTATACAATTGAGCTTGTTGACAAGATTAGAATGCCACACCTTATCGAACGCTTTTGACATGTCTAAAGCTATCGCAAGATTTTTTCCTTGTTTGTCTAAAGTAGAATTCCATTTGTGACTAACAGAAGTCAAAAAATCTGTCTGTCGAACGTTTTGATCGAAATCTATATTGAGTATCTGATATGAAGTTATTTTGTTCTAAGAACGTTACAATGTAAAAATTAATATATTTTTCAAATTTGTTTGACAGATTAGACAATAATGCAATTGGTCTATAATTTAAAGAATTAAATTTGACTATCTTTTAGGATTGCAATTTTTAAGGCTAATATTTTGGTCATAATAGGAGCTAATTAATTTGCAAATGTTTTAAGAATAATAGGTGAAATTTTATCTATACCTGATGCCTTTCTGGTATTTAAATTAAGAAAATATCTGTTGACAACCCGTTGGCTAAAATAAATTGGACCCATTATTTTTCCACTAACCGGCAATGTAGGTGCAGGGAGAATTTATAATAGTAGAGTTAGATGAAAATTGGTTTGCAAAAATATTTGTTTTTTCTTTTGGATTAATAACTAGATTGTTTTGATCATTGCAAAAAAGGGATATAAAAGATTGTGTGTTACCTTTGCAATAAATTTATTGTTTTATGCTTTTTGTCACAATAATTACAAGCTAACTTATAATCATTTTTAGTCTGTTTGAAACAATTATGGTATTTCTTAAATGCTTTTTGCTTTTTATTAACTATTTACTATGTTCATCTTAGAATAATGATAGATTCTGCGAAGTTTAGGTTTGGTAGTAATAATAAT
This sequence comes from Tachinus rufipes, assembly GCA_963932245.1. NCBI lineage: Eukaryota > Metazoa > Arthropoda > Insecta > Coleoptera > Staphylinidae > Tachinus > Tachinus rufipes. The sequence continues at coordinate 45,207,493 of OZ010745.1, read as the reverse complement.
AATAATAATAATGTTTTAAGAATAATAGGTGAAGTTTTGTTTATACCTGGTGTCTTTTTGGTATTTAATTTAAGAAAATATTTTTTAACAACCCGTTGTCTTAAATGAATTTTACCATTAGCCGGCATTATAGGTACAAAATAAGAGGATTTAGAATAGTAAAATTAGATGCAAAATGGTTTGCAAAAATATCTGCTTTTTTGGATTAGCAACTAAATTATTTTTTTGAAGATTTTGAACTACCTTTTAATGAATTTATTGTGTTATAAAAGTTTTTGTTGTTTATGAAAAGCTGAAAAATTTGATTAGCTTTGTTTTTGTCTATCCTAACTTTTTCAAATTGTATTAGATTGTCACAATGTTTACAAGTTTTTTTATAATCTTGATAAAAGGTCTGATTGAAACTACTAATGGCGTATTTGTTTAATGCTTTTTGCATCTGTATAACTGCCTGATTTATCTGAACTGAGTACAAGTACTTTTGTTAAACCAAAAAATTAATAGAACATTTTTTTTTATGACATACATAATAGTTGTTGTGAGATCTTTTATTTTTACTATGCTTATCTTAAAATTAAGATAGATGAGGCGCGACTTGAGTTTGGCAGTAGGAAGAGTTTTAACAACAGAAATAATGAGTGAATGGTCAGAGTTTCCTAAAACAGTCTTAACAGTAGTTGTTGAAATCTTTAGAATAGTTGAAAGATACAAATCTTATAATCTTGGTTTGCCAAGAAGTCCATTATAAACACAATATGTGGGTTGCTAAATAAGTTGAGTAAGATTATAAGCAAAAATCATAACTTGTTCTCCGGATAGTGTGTAGAAGATAATATATAATATATCATCTAACAAAATTATTTTATGAAATGAATTAATAATTAATTTAAGGGTCAAGCGTAGTTTGCCGTTTTGGTTCTACAAACTTTGTCAGTATGCCTTGTACGACTACGGCATTGCATGATGGCGAAGAAAGACAAATTTGATTAAATATTTACGTGCTTATAAATTTTTTACGTACTTTTAAAAAACTTAAAGAAAAAATAAAGTTTAGAGTTGGTTTATTTGAAAAACAGTATATGCCTATTACAAAAATTGTCTTATTGGGAAGATTTAGTTTAAGAACTACGTATTATAATCAATGTCCTGTAATTTTGCAGCTTTTCAGTTTAGAACAAGCTAGTTGTTTGTAGATGCAGACCCTGGGCAAATAAACGTTCAAGATAATATATAATTGAAAATTACTAAATTAAAGCAGTCTGGATGTTCATTGTTTACTTTGGTTTCAGTCAAAAAAAAAATATGGAGTTTTTATGTTAGAAAAACTGATGAACAGATTTTTTTTTTTTAATTAACTTTTAAACTAAGTCTGGTTGATTAATTTGGTTAGTGAAACAGGCAAGGTTTTGTTACGCCAAATTAATTGTATCATAAGCTTTGTTTGACGTTAAAAGTCTTGCGTTGGTAGTCTCTTTGATGACTCATTCCAAATCTACTACGGTCTCTGCCCTCACATCCAAACATGAGAGGATATTTTACGTGCGGATATAATATATAATTAGATTTAAAACAAGCCATCATAGTATATTATAACTGTTTATACCTACTGCCAGGTCAGGATTAGTAGTTATTGTTAGTAGTTTGGTTAGAGAGTAAATTTTAAAAAGGATGAAACAGATGAAAATATATGCTAAATTCAATTAATTAATTCACTTAGAGAAGTGTCAAAAGTCGTCAACACACACAACGCATTTAACAGATTAAAACTTTATGGGGTGAATTTTTGAGAATAAATTTATAAACAAAAACAGTATTTTAACTAATTAATTTATTTTATTGTATCTATTTTTTATTAAAATGTTGATGCTCTCATTTAATTGAGTCTCATAAAATATTCTACACATTTCTGATTAAAATTTAAGATTTCAGAAAAACATAGAAATTAAAAAAAATATTTAAAAATTTAAAATTATGTAGTAGTTAATGAAGAATTAAGAAATTCTCCTTTATAAGGCATATTTATTAAACACTCAAAACAACTTAATGTAAATATTTAATATTTTTCACATTTGGCCAAGAAAAATACTCTATATGCTATATCGACATTATGACTCTTGTTGAAATTTTTTCAGAATAAGAAAAACATGAAGACCACATTGTATACGATATTAACAAAGACCATTTTTAAGTGGATTTATGTTTATAAAATAAACACATGGGTTCTGTATTTTTTCAATGCTGACGATTTAAATTATGACGTACATATAAAAGAAAACTTAAATATAGACCCCACAAAATATCGCACATGTGTTCTCAAGTATTTGTTAAGATATTCTATATTTATATATATATGCATAATTATATAAACTTTGCGTCTGATAATTAACTAATATAATTTTTACTCTCTATTAAAGTTTGAAAAATATGTAACATTATTAACTTAAATTTCCAATCATAATAATTATCATATTAATATTTGATAATCATCATGCGCACTGCCAACAAGCTCTTTCTAATTTACCACCATTTATACACTACTTAATAACAGCTGAACTAATAATAATTTATAACTAAAATTAGCTATCACATTAAAATAAACACTCCTTTGATTTGTGAAAACTGCACCGAACACTGAGTATTATTATACTTTTATTTGATTGAAAATTTTACTGCATACCAATGTTTATTTGTCTTGATAATTAGACCACATTTCGGGAGAAACTTGCTGACAAATCAAAAATTTCTAGAAATTTTATTTGATCATTCTACAAACATTTTTATCACTTTCTACTTATTGGGACAATTTGAAATATTTTTTTTATTGCATAATATCAGAGCCGGGTGCTGTGAATGTAAGGCCCCAGTCTACAAGAAGGCTCCCAAGAAGGTCATAGTGTATATTTTTGTATTATTTGTACAAAGCTTAATAATAGCTTATTTACTTAAAAAAATGTAATATTTTCGGGCTTTACAAATAATTTACATCTGTATTTTAAAGCTTTGTTTTGTCGTTTATTCTTTGTTTAGTAGGTCTTTTTACCTCTTAGAAATTATTGCGCTTTATAAATAAAAATTACTATATTGATTTTAAGCAGAATAAGACTCTAACTTCACTGTAGACCTACAGTATTTTTTTAAAATCTAAGCAAACTTACTGCAATTTATAAAAGCTTTTTTTTTTTCTATAATTAACTTTGTTTTACTTTAATTTACAAACAAACTAAATTAAACAATTTTAAGTTTTTTATAAAATTTTTGTTTTGTTTCTAAGGTAACTTTATGTGTATCTGTGACAAAACAAAAACATTTTTAATCTTGTAACTCTGGTAATAAAAAAGTTTCAAAGATTAATTACGTTTTAGCATTTGAATATCTCCGTACATTTCAATTATCTTATCTTATATGGGCAATTTCATTTCAAACAGACCAGAGAAGGGGGGGGGGGGAGATGCATTGAGAAACTTGCTTTAGTTTGTTTTTTCAGTTTCTATAACTTATTAGTAGTAGTACTTTGATTGGTTTATGAGGATATGAAACCCTTAAAAAAATTCTACAATTTTTTAAGTCTTTTTGTCGTTTTTTAACTTAATCGCAATTTTTTTTTAAAACCCCAATTTTAAACTTGAAAAAAAAAAGTACTAATGAAATTAATCAGAAATTTTCCGTAGAATCTAAATCTGGCGTCATTTTAAGTCTATACCCTGTTTACAAGCCGCAAAAGCCATTAAACCATGTTTTTGTTCTCAATAGGCTGAGCAATAAAAAGCATTTAACAAAAAATTAAACTGCTAAAGTTGACGTATTTTGATGTAAATTAATTGGAAAATATAAATATGTTTTGTGTATTTGGGTTTTAAAGGTTTAAAACTCAAAAAAACTGCAAAAATAGGCCTATTTTTCAACATAAACTCTTACAAATGCACATTTAGCAGTTTTCAAAAAAACTATACACCGAACTCTTTGCTTGATAGTTTTTGCGCTTGCGGGACAAATTTAGACTATTATACTAAAATTTGAGAATATTATAATTTTTGGCATTCAAACATAAATTTGCCTGGCGCTTATCAAAATTTGTAAAAAAAAAAGTTTTAAACCACACCTTAGTGTGTTTATAATATTTTTTGAAAATATAAAAGAAATAATTAATTTTTATCGCATTTTTTGCCTGAAATTTTTGTAAACATTTCTTTCTAGATGGACTTTTCTATAGACGATGAGTACAACACTGACTATTTTTCATGTAAAAATGTCTCCAGAATTCAAATTTTTAATAATATTTGGTGTATTGTTCATCTAAACGCGGCTAAACTTGTAAGAGTTTATGTTGAAAAATAAGTCTACTTTGCAAATTTTTTGAGTTTTAGTCTCTTAAAACCTAAATACACAAAACAAATTTTTATTTTCCAATTAATTTACATAAAAATACGTCAACTTCGGCGGTTAAAAAAAATTTAATTAATGCTCTTTTTTTTTCAGCCTACTGAGAACAAAAACATGGTTTTATGGCTTTTGCTTAACTTGAAATAATGGCGCCAGTTTTGGATTCTACTAAAAAAAGTCTTTACATTTTTTTTTTAAATTTCATACTCTCATATACCGATCAAAGGACTACTAATAAGTTATAAAAACTAAAAAAAATACATAAACAAGTTTCTCAATGTACCCCCTGCTCTGGTTTGTTTGAAATATATAATCTATTAGCTTTATTTTTGACAAATCTGTCATATGAACTGTCAACTGTTAATTATAAAAAGCAAATGTCAACTGTAACACAAATCTGTCAGATAAATTATCAAATGTCAACTATTTCACGATAATGCCATATACTGTTTTATATATCTGTATTATAAACTGTATTTAATATCTGTCATATAAATGATCAATTTAACTGTTTTGCAAATCTTATCTACGCTAACTGCTAATTTGATAAAAACTGTCAAATCAATCATATGAGTTATCTGTCATATAAACTGTCAACTTTATTGTCTTACAAAGTCAAATAAATTTTTGACAAATTTGTCATTTAAACTGGTAATTGATAATTTTCCAAAACAACTGTTTAAATTTGCAAAATTTAAGCTGTAAATGCGTTTTCAAATTACGTTTGTGCAGAAATGTATTTTTTCTAAGCAATTATTTAAGTTTTTGTGGGTTTTTGTAAAAAAACATGCATTTTTTAGAGATTTTAACCTCAATGGTGTTTACACAAAATTTTTTTTTTTTATAGTGGACACATATTATTATCGCAGTTGAATAATCAATAAAAGTAGCACAAACTACAAACTATTCAATGGTTTGAAAGTAGGAATCTATAAGAAAAACCCACTTTATGAGTTATCTGTTTTAAATAAAGAAGCTAGGTTACAAGAACTTTTTGATAGTTAGGTAGAAAAAGCGGTTTTACAAGGACCATTTTTTGTGGTCAAAAAACATCTTTTTCTTCATCAAGAAGTAGTTGTAAAAAATGCTTTTGAAATTTGAAAAAATGTTTTGACAATGACAAATTTGTAGAATATACAACAAACAAACATATTGAAAAAAATTGAAAAGTTTCGCCCGGGAAAGAATTGCGAAAAAAACCGACTTAGTTGGCAGGAGTAGTCAAGTCAAATATAGACAATTTATAAAACAACAGTGTTGAACAATTTTGCCTCAGCATGTCTAAGTTTTGTTTCAATATTTTACTGCGACATTTGCAATTTGTTGATATAGACATACGTATATAGAGAAGCAAAAAAACAGACAATTTTGGTCCCAATCAAAAATATATTAGATTCATTTATCAAAAAGTGTAAATTTGCATATACACCATTCCAAAATGTAACAATTAATAAAAATATGAAAACGCTTTGCAAAAGATTTTTTTTTAATGTTTTTTATTTATTTATTTTTTTTTATTTAAAGACGAGGTGAGGTGTTGGACTTAACAAGTCTTTGAAAATAACTAACGCATGGCAGCACCTTTCTTTTCTTCTCTGCGTAAATCCTTCTGTCCCCGGCCCATCTTCCTACACCCTATTTCACTGCCCCACTTCCTACAATAGCATCCCCCTCTCTTTTTTTTATTCTTGTGTTATTTAGCCTAGATATTTGCATTGATCTTAGGTATCTTCTTAGTTTTTTTATATCTTTATTAATTTCTTCCTCGTCGTATTCTCTTTCTTTCATAAATATTTTATGCAACTCTATTTTGATCTTGTGACGTTTACTTTTACCTAAATAACTTTGAAAAGAATAATCACTTCCAACTATACCTGCAAAAAAAAAATATCTTATCGTTCGCTCCCGTGTCTCCTACTGTCCGGCCAACAAAGTGAAAAAGGGTGTGGGCAATATAAAGTTAGTATAGGGCGCCACGTGATAAAACAGGAGACCGCAATCACAAATCGGAGAGAGCAAAGAAAGGCTGAGTCCCAAAATAAAATATATATATTGATTCTTAACAATTAGGAACAATTAATACAAATGTTGTTACTGGGGATACCAAACAAAAGTATTCAAACCACAATATAAATTAGTGTAGTACCGCAGCGATGTGGTTTACATATATATGCGTACAATTCATATTTCTCAAAAGTAATAAATTTTTTGAATTAACAAAGATATCTCCCCTAATAATTGGTCTGATATCAAAAGACACAACTCAAGTATAAGTTTAAACAAACTCCAAACTTAAATGACCATGACGGTAGATTTCTTTAAAATGTATTTTTTATTTGCGCAAATATTTTAAACATTCTATGGGCCTTTGTTCTGGAATTGAAAGATGCTAAAACGGGCAAAGGCATAAGTTTAACCACATTCAACATAATTTTTGTGTACACTAAGTTGTCTATTATAAGGGCCACACTATATCCAATATCCAATATTATTTATATTTTTCTTTTTTTTTGTTGTTTCTATTTATTTAATTCAATTTACTTTTTTTGCAATAAAATCAATTTTATTATTGATTGAAATTAATTTAATGATTATAATTACGTTTTTCGTATTTGGTTTCTGTTTATTTATTTTTTTTAAATGATTACTATTAATGCAAAACCAAACCGTTACAACCTTTGTAAATACTTTGTCGTATGTATAAACAACACTAATAAATTATTATTATTATTATTATTTGGGATTAGTTCTTTGTGTCCCCTGGTTGCCAAATAAACTCTGACTATTTTAAAAACTTTTTTTTATGGTTTTTAATTTGTGTGTTTTCTATTTTTTTTGTCTTTAAAGCATCTCTCCATGTTTCTGCAACGTACAATAGTTTACTTCTAGCCGCAGTTGCTATTAGCCTTCTTGCCACTTCTACGGGTCTTCCCTTGTTTGGCATAAGTCTACTAAGCATTATTATTGTTTTTGTTTTTCTTACCGCTTTCTTAACATGTTAATTTTATTCCTTTGCTTCAAGTGTAACTTCAAGATATTTAATTTTTTTACCTATGGTTATTATTTGTTTACCTACTTGTATTTTTCCATTTTCCCTGTTAGTTCTCTTTGTCGATAGCCATGCCACCTCGGTTTTCTTCAGATCTAACCTTTTACTCATTCATTTTTTATCATCTCTATTGTCAACTCTAATCTTTCATATAATACTTCTATGTCTATATCCCTACTTACTAGAGCAAAGTCATTTGCAAATGCCGTTATTGTCATTCCTTCCAGCCGCATCTTGAGTAGCTGATTATAAATTAAATTTTATAGTTTAGAACCTAGTGCAAAACCCTGTGGTACTTCTCTAGTTAGCTTAAATTTTCCATTTTTAGTCAGTAGATTTTTTTCTTGAAAGTAGCTCCATATTATTTTGGAAGTTTTATTTGTTAGTTTTCTTTTTATTTGCTGTTTCTATAATTGCTTCCCATAGTATGCTGTTGAACGCATTTTGTATAACTGACGCTATTACGACACAGTGTTATCTTTTTCTGTATGGTTCACTGGTTGCTTCTTTTGCTATGGCGTTTACCTTTTTAATGGTTTCTAAAGTCGTTCTTCTCTTTGTAAATCTATATTGTTCCTGTTCCCATCCTCTTTTTTTCTTCTATTTTTTATTCAATTCTCTTCACAATAACTTTTTTCATACTTTTTGCTAATGTGTTGATCAGGCATATTGGTCTAAACGTTGTTGTTTTGACTGCTTTCTTTTTTTTCTTAATTAGTACTAGGAATGCATCTTTCCTGCAAGCCAGAAAAATTTCTTTCTTTAGACATCTGTTTATTATTTGTGTTATCTTTATCTTATTTTTTTTAGCGCTGTTTTCATTATTTCCTTTGTTATCTTGTTTGGACCTGGTGCCTTATTATTAGGTAGTTCCTTTATAATCTGTTTTATCTCCTCTACTGTTGCGGGGACTGCTTCTGCTTTGTCAGCTATTCTTGCTGGTTTTTTTACCATTTCTTCAGTGCGGTTCTTGAATGATTCTTCCGCTGCCTTTCTGCATCTTTCTTCTTAATTTTATTTTTAGTCACTTTTTCTGCTTTCATAACTTTTTTATCCTTTCTCTATCCATCCTTTTTATGTTTAATTTTTTTTCTTTTTTGTCTTCCTTTTCCCTATTTCTGTTTGTGCTGTATTGTATGTACTTATCCAAACTCAGCTTCTTCTACCCCTTACTAATCTAGCCGTTTCCCGTGTTGCTATAGTATTGTCAATGTATGATATGGATCTTTATCTTACAATGGTTGGTTTATTTTTTTGGTTGCATATTGTAAGATTAACGACTGCTATCATCTTCTTGAGAATTTTGCTTTGAAATCGCCTTCTATCAAAACTTGTATGTTCTTTTGTTTCCTTAAGCTGAGTTCCAGTTCTTCTAATCACTTGTGATAATATTCCATTTTGCAGTTTAGACTGATGTAACAGCTGTATACTACCAAACCTTATATATTTTCACTCACTATTCTCTTCTTGGGTGTTTCCCATTTTTTTTTTACTTTATCTCTACATTTATCTTTTGCTAGAATAGCTGCGTCTGAGTCCTTATCTTTTATACACTCACCACTTAGTTTATTTTTATTTGGTTCACTCACTATTACTATGTCTATTTTTCCTATTACCGCTGTTGACACCAGTAGGTCTTGTGCCTCTTTTTCTCTGCCTATATTTGTATACATTTTTGTTTGTGTTCTCATTCTCGTGTTGTTCTCAATTATCTGGATTTTTGTCTTCTACGTTCTTTCTTGGTCTTCTCATTTCTCTTTTGTATGTGACCAGGCATCTTTTTGCTCTTGTTTTGTGTCTTATTACTTTACATGTTATACAATATTTCTTATTATTGCATTTGGCTGTCTGATGTCTTTTTTTACCGCATCTTATGCATAATTTTAGTCCTCCCCTTTAGTCCGACGCTATGTGACTTTTATTCAACATTTATAACATTTGCTTACCTCATCCGTTACATTCCTTGTTCTGCATCTCATAAACCCTATATTTATGCGTTTCTCTCTTATTAGATTTTTGCTGTCTCCTTGTTTGTCCTGATTATAGCCGTTTGTATATTCTTGTAACCTTTCCTCATAGATATAATTGTAATATCTTTGTTGCCCACTTTACCACCGATTTCTTGAAGCAGTTCCTCTCTGTTTGTCTCCGGGCTTATAACATTAATCAAAACTAGCTCTCTTGTGGGGTCATTATTTGCTCATCTTACATTAAAACCCTCCATTCTTCTCCATTTCTACTACTGTTTGATAATGTGTATTATTTCAATTTTTTTAAATTATTTTCACGTATGGAGTTTCAAACTTCTCTTCTTCTTCTATCTATTTATCAGTTATTATCACTAGAGAGCGGATTAAAAAACATTAAAAATACGAATAAAAGCGCTTAAAAAGGCATGAAAACATACTAAAAAAGCATTAAAAAAGCACCAAACATGTAAAAAAGCATTAAAAAAGCTTGCCATAATTGAAAAAAAAAATAATAAAACTAAGGTTTTATAACATTTATAATTACAACAGTTTGAGTGATAATATTTTTTACACACATTTTAAATAATATAAAAAAACTTTTAAACAACTAAACTTAAAAAGTGTTTAACTGTAAAATTCTGCCTTTGATCAATTAAAATTTTTTTGAAAGAGTAAAAAACTTCTTTCGACATGCACACTTGTTACTGGTGCATGTTTAAATTTTGCATTAAAAGCTGGATTCATATTGAAATCTAGAACATTCTCTCCACTCAAAATACAGTTTATTTTATTTAATGTAAATAAATTTTAATTTTTCAAAAATACATCTTCGGATTTTGATTTCACTATGTGCCCAATATAACCTAGTACTTTTAAAATTTCATCTTTGAAATCTCTAATTATACTTAGACTTTCATTTAACGTATTTTCCTGTTTTTTTAGCGATTTTATGGCATGACTCACAACACCGTAATTATCTTTTAAGAAAGCTAAATTATTTTGAAGTTTTTTATTTTTTAGAACTGCTTGGCAGGTTTTTACTGACTTGCTTGCAGGATTCGAAAACTGTTTTACAACGTTTTTAAAATGTTCGAAATTGAGAGAATCCCCGACCTACCGATTATTTTGAGAATTATAAAATGCAGTTATTTGATTTGCTTAAAGAAGTGGCACTAAAATACGCTATGAGCTCGGTCGGGATTTACAAAATTATATTATACTTGTCCAAATAATATTATAAAAAATATGCAAGATCTTGATACGTAAATTTTGCTTTACATTTTCTAAAGAATAAAATAATTTGCGTTTTTTTATGTACATTTTAATCCACAAAATTTCACAAAAAAACTGATTTATCAAAAAAATGCACCAAAACTGAAAAAAAACTTAAAAATAAGCACAATATCTTGAAATAAGCACCAAATTCAAAAAAATACTAAAAAAGCAAAAAAAAGCGTAAAAACTTAGTGCCAAATGATTACATTCTTCACAATTCGTGCATATATTTAGACATATTTTCGTTGCTTTAACTATTTAGCGTAAGCATAATAGTAGGAATCCGCTCTCTAATTATCACCGTGTTACATACTTTTATGAAACAGCATCCATTTTTCTCTAACTAAAAACCTACATTTTGTTGTGGTTTTTTTTACTTAGTGTTGGTTTTTTTCTGCAAAACTTAGCTTTTACACGGTGTACTGTACTTAACAGGTCATAATGTCTTTAGACCCTATTGTTTTAGCAAGAATTATAGCGTCGATTAAAAATGAGCAAGGAAAACGTAAAACTGTAAGGATTGTTGGTAAAAACCTTTGTGCTGTACATAAAGTGTATCAGCGTTACTTGGATTCTGGCTTGAAAATCAAAAGATTAGGACCCGGGCAAAACAAGTTACCACAAACAGAGATGACCGTTTTTAGGTGTCCACAAGTTTGCGTAGAACAGCTTTTGAAGTTTATCTACGAAATCAACTCCATGAAGTTAGAGATGTAAATGTTAGTAAATGGACCGTTAAGAGAAGGTTTTGGGCAGCTGAATTGTCTTGTAGAAAGAAAGTTACAGGTAAAAATAAACATTGCACAAATAAACGAAATGAGAACATTTAAGTACATAACGGGAAACTCTCTCAAAAACAAAATATACAACATTGAGATAAGAAGACGAATATACAAGAATAAACACGTATCTCAAATGCCAGACATCAGTATAGCCAAGCAATTGAGAATTGAAAAACCAAACTCCAGAAGGCCCTGGGCAAACCACTAAAACGATGCTTAAAGTTGGAAAAGCAGAGGCTTAAATCAAGAAAAAGACCTGGGGGGTTATTCTGGCATGTATCTCGTATCGCTTATCGCAATTAATGACGTCATCATTAATTAAAAAAATCTGCCTGTGATCTCTTTTTGTACTACAAGATCATCTAGTAATATAAATTTAATACCAAGCTTTATGTTAATTGTATTTTTTAACGTCAATATGTATTATTAATTACAAATTTACGATTTAAATGTCACACTTCCCCTCCGGTAGGAGAAATCTATGACGTGTTGCGAGATCGCAATGAGTGCCAGAATAACCCCCCTGTTTTGTTTTGGAACCCCAGCGACAAACTAGTAAATGATGACATTAAAGAGCAGGAAAGTTTGTTATTTTTAAAAGTTGTTTCATATTAACAACTGCAAGTATCAAATCACTCGTCAACAAATACATGCTCTAGGTTCAGACATTCTAGCAGAAATGGTTTGACGGGCCTACCCGGCCTACACTCAGAGGAACACTTCCGTAACTTTCAGCTCAACTTCTGGGGGCGTGCCGCTAACATATATCATGACGTAACAAACGACACAATTGCATAGAATAAAGCCGGCTATTTTCTCACTCTGAGAGAGACATATGTTATTTCCGATTCTTTTGTTGATGCAAATGCGCGAGAACTGAGTGCATATACAGTTTGAATTTTAACTTGTTTTACTGTTATAAAATTGATTTAAAAATGCAATACAATTTGCAGCAATGTTTTTTGCTCTATAGTAGGCAAAGTCGCCTCTTTCAAATGTGTTTATCTTTGTCCAGATATTTTTAAAACCATATTATATCTACTGATGTTTTATCCTCTCCTGAGTAGTCCTTTTCTGTAAAATCTTCACGTATGGTGATTTTAAAACCGTTAAGAAATTGAATTTAACATTAATGGGTCTGGGTTTATTTTTACTAATTTTATATTTTTGTATATATAATTAAGTCGTTATACTTAAGATGACGTCAACAAGTACATACTGTTTGTTTCTTTAACAATCTATTTTTGTGCATAGACGATTAAATTCAAAAATAGTATATTTAAAATTAAAATTTATGAGACGTTTAAATTGTTTAATTTTTCTGTTACAGGGTAAGCGAGGCATGTTTCTTCCATACTTAATATTGCATTGTATATGCATTGTCCTTCTCGGTATATTTGGGATAATAGCGTGCGTATATCTTTTACCAATACAGTTTCCAATCTATCTATTTTTTATGTGCGGTAAGTAATTGATAAAATAAAATTTATTTAACTATATTTATTTTTATTTTGATAGCCATTAATGTCTTATTTTGGATCGGTGTGTATGGACATTATGACCGGTTGGGAAATGAAAGAACCGATAGTATAAATAATCAAATTATGAAAGTCTAATAGATTATAATCTTTTTTGTTTAATTTGTATTTACTATAATTAAAATTTGAAAAATAAATATATATATGTTTTAATACCATTTTGTAATCAAAGTACATAAGTTAAAGTTTAAAAAAATAATAACGACAATGTTTTAAAATGGTGTTTAACAGCTTTGCAACAATTAAACGTTAAAAAAATCTTGTGTCAGATCTATCTATAACATAAGTAACTTAATAATAGTTAAGCTAAAAAAAAACTTTAAATAAGAAAAAAGTTGCTTTGCAATAAAAATCTTGGAAAAACAGAAGTAAATCATAAAACACCAATATATATATATATATATATATATATATATATATATATATATATATATATATATATATATATATATATATATATATATATATATATATATATATATAGAAACATTATTTTTGAAATATCAGTATCATAAAATTGTTGTATTGAAGGCAACTCTGGTATTATGCTATTTAATTATGTTTTGTATGTAGAATGGTATTATGAATTCTGTCGAAAAATAAATTTTTGTAAATTCAACACAAAGTTTGGCTTTGTTTTATAAATTTTTGATAATTTCTTATGTACTCCTTAATTTAGTTTTCAATTATCCTTATTGTGAAAAAATAAAGTCAATAGTAATTTTGTCTAAAAATCTTAAACGTGCTATTTGCAACCAAATTGATGGTTGAACAAACGTGGAGACTATTACTCGATATGACCAGATGATTACATACAGTGGTGATCAGAACAACCACGTACAGAATGCTCGTATTAGGGTGAAAAACTATCCATATTAGTAACCAAACTAGATAAAGTAGAAAAAATAACATGCTTCTTAATAACGGGAGCAATGAGAACAACCACCCACGGTAGTCTTGGAAACATTGCTATAACGATTACATTTAGCTGTGCTAATGGAATTGAAATAAGCAGCATACCGACTACAGATAAATAAACACACTGTAATTATCGAGGTTTACAGAGGAAACAACAAATGTTACAGACACTAACAATGAGATCAGACTTCATATCTCACACAAAACCGCAAAACAAATATTTTGTAGTAAACTTGAGACGAAACACAGCAACTTTTATAAAATATGTCAGGAAATTACACAAAACTGTTCCTAACGGGACCATTACACATTACCCAAACTATAGAATGCAGATGAATTAACCAAAGCTTTAAAAGTTTACAGAATTTAGAACTGGACACTGTGGCCCGAACAAACACATCCATAGAATGGGAATCCAGACAAGTTTTCTACGCAGCGCATTTTTGAAGAACAAAGAAACTTTGCTACATCTGATCAGCAAATGTAAGAATAATACTCAACGTATAACATTCTTTCACAAGCACAAACTAACAAAAAAAAACAGCCCGTTTAGCTAAAACTTTTGGACTTTATTGACAAAACAGTTCTTGTACTAAGATGAAGATAAAACAACTTTACAATAGACTACTCAAGATAGCAGCTTAGTGATTGTATAAAATTAAATTAATTAAATTTAACACCAAATGTTTGTAATTATGTTCAAAAGGTTAAGTGGAAAAACTTAACTATTTTACTGTGTGACATGGACACAACTATCTCAAACACCAAACTTAAACTACTTAGAACCGATTTTTGGTTTGATTTTACCTAAGACCAACACAACATTATAATCAGATGTTATTTATCAAACGTAACTTGACGTTGCGCAACCTAAATGATATTCCTGGTTTAGTTTTAGATTAAATCTGATTATTTTTAACAGTTTGGTTTGGTTGATAATTTTAACTTAACTTTTTAATTTTAGGCTAGAACCAGTTAGTTGTAATGTGTATTACTGCTAACTTTTGTAACCAAATTAGTTTTTTTTCAATTTTAGTACTTTTTGTAGATTCTAGTAACTGGTTTGAGTATTTTGAGTTATAAAATTCAAATAGGTTTTTTGAACAGTTATTTATTACAAATTTATTATTTTAGCAATTGTCATTTTAGTGACTTTGTGACAGTTTCAGTTAACAATTTGACAGTTTTTTCAACTTTCAACCAGTAGATCTTCAAACTACTTATGTCAGTACAATAATTCTTTGTGCCAATTTTTCAAATATTTAGCAAGAAATTAAAAGGTTCTAACTTTTAAATCTCACTAACTAATTAATACATAAATCCGTCAATGAATATAAATGCAGCCAAAAATACTAGATTATAAAAAATTAAATAATTGGCGCTCAAAACAGTTATACTGACATAACCACTAAAATCAGTCTCGTGTCAGACGGCTTCTAAAAACAATTTTTTGATAGGTTTTGAAATACTTAACATTTTAAATAATTTAAAAATGCATACTTAAATTTTTTGACAACTTTAACATTTTTAATGTTTTTAGTGACATGTTATAAAATACAATCAAATTCATTACTATTTGAAAGTTTTAGCCAAATATAATAATTTTTTGACAATTTATAATGTAATTTAACGTGCCTGGTACGTTTGTGATAACCAATAACATTTTTACACAGTTTGTTAGTAACTTTTTAACAATTTTTAGTAGTATTAGTTTTAAAATACTCTACAAGCAAGTAAATGTCAAAAATGTTCTAATATTGTCAAAAATCTTCTTCAGTTGTTAATAATTTTTTACAATTGTCACTAAATGTTCTACAATTTTCAAAAATGTTTCCTATTTTTCAAAAATCCTCCATAAACAAGTAAATTTTAGCAAATGTCTAAAGTAAAAATATTTTTCAATTGTCAAAAAATGTTCTACAATTAAAAAAACTGTTTTGGTGTTTTCTTCAATGTTGAAATATTCTACAATTGTTAAAAATATTCTACAATTTTAAAAATTTTAATTACTTGTCAAAATTAATGCGCAAGCAAGCAAATTAGATCAACAAAAGTAATAATGTTTAAAAAAATGTTTTCACAAAGCAGTAAATGTAACAAGTAATGGTTAAAAATGTTCCACATTCAAATAAATGTGTCACAGATGTCAAAAATGTAAATATGATTAACAAATGTCATAAAAGTTCTAAAACTGTCAAAAATGTTTTATCAATCTAAGAACTGATTGGCAGATGTCTACAATTATTGAAATCGTTCCACAATTGTTAAAATATTTTTACAGATGTCAAACATATTCCACAAACAAGTAAATATGATTATCAACAGTCAAGAAGTTTCAAAATAGTTAAAAAAGAAAAATTATTTTTACGTTGTCAAAAATAATTTGTAAATCTGTTGATGATGATGAGTTTATTTTAATATTTTGTATAAAAGTATAAAATAAATTAACAGATCTATAGCTTGTTCGCGTTAAGATAAGATATGGATATATAAGAGTAAACATGCAATTCTAGGATTTGTTTTTATAGATTTTAGTATTGATAAAAAAGTCAAATACATACATTTATTAAACATATTAATATTTAACTAACAAGCAATCAACTTGTTTTTGCATTAAAATTTTTAAATTGTTTAAAATCATTTTGTTATAATATAATAAACAAAGTGAAGTTAAGTGTAATATAATACCAATGAAAACATGTTGCAATTACAGTTATGTAACACTGACTTTATACCATTCCCATCACTGCAGTCTTAACGCGTACTAACTATAGTACATTACTGTAACTCCATTATAGTTTTTTATACTTTTTTCACACTTCAGTAACTTTTTGACAGATGTAGTAACGTGTAATTTTGAATAAAGTTTGACACATCTAGGAGATTATATGTGTTTTATCACATTGCTGTAAACTGTTTGACAATTTTAATAAGTTTTTGACAAATTTAGTACAGTTTAAAACAAAATTTAATATATTATATTGCTGTAAATTGTTTGTCAATTTTTGTAATGTTTTGACAGTTTAAAACACATTTTAGCAGATTTGGCAAGTTGCTTCCAACTTATGGTAGTTTACTGTAAAAATAGAATAGAATAGAATAAAATATTTGTTTATTTTCAATGTTTGTTTTACATCAATATACAATAATATGTGTACATACACTCACAAAAATTTGTTCAAAAAAGAAAAAAAAAGTAATAAATAGTGTAGACCGAACAAACTTTATTATAAAACAAGTAAAAGAAATTTAAATTAATTTACAAATCAGGTGTATAAAACTCTAAACGTGTTTTCTTGTTGTTTTACGTTAGCTTTTGTTTTATTGATTTTGGAATGTGATTCAATAGTTATATACAACTATATTGCGGGCTTTTTTCTAGTGACGTTGATTTGTGATTTGGTCATGGATATATTGCCATTTTGTGAGTGACTTGATAATACTATACATGTATTAAAAACATCTTACATTTTATCATTTTAATTTTTTAATCATTTAAAACATGCATTATATGCTACTAACGTTGTAAACCAACTATTAAAATGTTCCGGACAACATTTTGTTAATTGGATCCAAAGTTAAGACCAGTAATGCGTTTGTGATAAAAAAATAATATCTTCTAAACGAGTCTACCAACTTGAACCAAATTTTAAATAAACATTACCACATATATTGCTGACGTTTTAATATTATAGTTAAACTTTGTATATACAAAGATTTTTGCGGTACAGTAATTGAAAGTTAAACCCGTATAACTTTTGTATGAAAAACAAATACAAAAATCGGCAACATTGGTAAAGCATCACCAAACATAGGCTATTTACGTAGAGCATTTAGATTTTTATTTGTAAACTTTATGTGGGCAATGAAAGTGATTTTTTATGTTAAATACAATAAATTAATTTTTCTAGCGTAATTACTTATTAAAATAAGTTCTAATATTGTATACATCATATGCATTATGTATATGATGATAAAGTTGAAGTTTTGTAAAAGTTTTAAAAAAATTGGTTTGTAAATAATTCAGTGGCGTGCAAAAGATCAAAATAAGATTTAAGTTTCAGAATAACAATGTTTTTCTTTTGTACGTTATTTCTGTTTTATTTGCAAAACAATTATTTTGAAATTTTCACAGATCTTCAACATTATTACCGTATACGTAATGCATATAATGTATACAATGTTAAAACTTATTTTAGTTGATAACTACACTTGAAGAATTAATTTAGTATGCTGCGTATATAAAACATCACTTCCATTGCAGATGGCAGTCTACAAATAAAAATTTAATTACACCATGTAAATGGCTTATATTTTGTGCTAATTTACGATTGTTGCCGGTTTTTGTACTATCGCTCATAAAAAGTTGTGCAGGTTTACATTATTCAGGAATTTTTAAATGTTTTGTTTTTCAAGTTACTGTACTGCAAAAACCACTGCATATACAAAGTTTGACTATAATAATAAAACGTCAGTAATACGTTAAATAATGTTGTTTAAGTTGGTAAGTTAGTTTAAACGATATGAATTGTTTATTAAGAACACATTTTTTCTCTTAACTTCGGATCCAATTAACCAATTTTTGTCCGGATCATTTAAATGTTTTTCTGTTACTGGTAGTGACATATAATGTATGTCTTAAATGTATAGAACCTTAAAATAATAAAATGTAATATGTTTTTAATATTTACTTTGTATTACTAAGTCACACATACAATGGCCGTTGTAATATAATTTGCTTTACTATAGAGACGCAGGTATTCAGTTATATATGTACACTGTGTCCGCGGATGGGGGTACCCATTAGGGAAAAAATCCTTATTATTCATTTTACAACCAAAAGTCATTCTTTATAAAAAGGGTTGCTTGTTAAGAAAATGAATTGACAATAAGAAAATTTTAGATCACACGTACAGGGTGTTAATAAATTAGAAAAGTATGAAAATGCTTCAAAGGATAAGTACCATTATTTATCATTTTTTACAAAAAATTTATAAAACAAAGTTGTTTATAAACTAACGCAAGGTCTGAATACAAATTTTGAAATAAAAATTCAATTGTTAGTAAATTTAGATTCATTTTTCAACACAAATTTAATGGATTTCAATACATATTTGGCAGTAACTGTTAATAATCTATTTCTTCTAAATGCTCCTCTGCAGCTATCTCGCTGTTTGGTTTGAAACATAATTCTAAACGCTCTTTTTTTTAAACAATAAAAACTGTATTTATATCACAACTATTACCCCAAAACATAACACTAAATTTTAAGATAGAATAAAACTTTGAGTAGTAGTGTTCCGGGAATATCTAGTAGTAAACCGCTCAACTTTTACAACAAGATGCAAACATAGCAGAATTACCATAATGCATTTTTATTAAATTATTACTTTATTATTTTTTGGAGTTCCCAAACACTATGTAATTTTATGTGCTGACCACCTACAATCTAGCTTGTATTGTTTCTAATCTTATTAACAACCTCACTTATTTTGCCATCTATTCTGTGTATATGTATTGTATTTTGTAAATAATAGAGTCAGTATTGTTTTAGTATTTGAACAAATCTTTATAGACGTTATATTATCTCAATAAGTTGTTTGATTCCTAAAAGTGTCACGTAAGTACCTGTCAGAATAAACATACATAGGAAAGTAGTAATTTACGGTGAACTGAGTAGTTATATAGAATTATTCTCTTTGCGTGGAACAGCAAGAGTTGAGAATAATCACTCAATACGACTCGCCACAACAAATTGGTCCTTCAAACCACCAAATTCTTACGGAATTTAACTGAACAAAAAAGTGACTTACGAATCAGTTATAAATGTCAAAACAAACAGTCAATCATCATAATCAGCTGAATTAGCTGCGTTGAAAAAGAAGCGTACAATAATTAAACGGTTTATCACAGTGACTGTCAATTTTGTTACGACAATTACCGAGAGTATTGATGCATTCGAATTAACATAACAACAATATGACAAACTCCAAGAGACAACTAGAGTAGCTCTAGATATAAGAAACATTCAACAATATTATTGGTTGGGTTCCACAATCATACTAGGATGAATTCGATCTACGTCACAAAGCTACAAAACTTTTGTAGCAAACCAAATCAGTGAGATTCAAACAATCACTGAGATACAAAATTGGCATTACGTGTCCTCTGCAAAGAATCCAGCAGACTTAGTATTAAGAAGACTAGCTCCTGCCAAACTTTAAACACGACATATGTGATGGCATGGTTCAGAATACCTTGCCAGAGATATAATGAATTCCCAGAACAAAGAAAACTTGCAAAAACAACATGCACCTATTTAACAAATGGTCATCACTAACAAAATTGCAACAAATCATATGCTATTGTAGTTGCTTTATCTAAAACGCACGACAAAAAGCTAGAAATCGTAATAACAGACCATTAATAATAATAATAATATATCTTTATTTTATGTAAACACATTACATACTAGTATACATTTTGCATAATACATAAAATAGGGTCAAAAATAGTGCATAATAATTAAGTTGGCAGATCAATATAATCGCCAATTGAATATGGCTCAAGATTACACAATAAGTTGAAGATCTTTCTTTTGAATATAATGAAGTCGTTTTCAAGTTTTATGTCGTTAGGTAGATTATTGTGTAATTTTAAGCACATGTATTGAAGTCCTTTTTGTGAACTTGTATATTTTACAATCGGATATCTTAAGCTACTTTTGTGCCTAATTTTATAATCATGATTGAGACGAAACATTTGAAAGTCATTTTTATTTTTAAACATGTATATCAAACATTCTTGGATGTATATTGCCGAGACCTTTAATAAATTAGGTTTTACATGAATCAAATTGACGCAACTTAAACATTATTCTTACTGCTTGCTTTTGCATAATAAATATTCGTTTAATGTCTGTTGATATTCCCCAGTGCTCAATACCAAATCTTAACAAAGAATCAAAGTTTGTATAATACGCTATCTTTATAATATGTGTATGAATATTATCTGATAAAACACAAAGCATATAGCATACTCTACTCAGTTTTATAGACAGTTCATCAATGTGTTCTTTCCATTTCAAGTTTTGGTCTACAATAACTCTAAGAAATTTTGTAGATGGGACAAAATTATAAAGTCTATGATTAAGAAGTATGTTATTTGGAGTTTCAATTGTGTTATTTAATTTAAACAACACACACTGTGTTTTTTTTTTATTTAACTTAACCAATTTTCCAGCTGTTTTATATGCACACTGGCATTACTGCATAGTTGCATAAAATCATGTAAAAGCAATATCAAGTTTGTATTGTCTGTATAATTAATTATATGTTGTTTAATTTCAACAGAGCTTGTAAACATATCATTTATATAAATGTTAAATAATAAAGGACCCATTACACTACCTTGAGGAACCCCTAATATTGTTTCAAGTTTAGTTGACTTGTCCGTTTTGTTATCAACTACTACTTGGACAAACTGCTTTCTACCAATTAGATAGGTTTCAAACCAGCTGTTTGCAACTTCTCTTACGCCATATTTGTTGAGTTTAAAAAGTAAACGTTGTGGTCAATACTATTAAAAGTTTTTGATAGATCAAGAAACGTACCACAAACTAATTCACCCTCTTCTATGAAGTTTATTACATTATTAGTAAACTGAAAGATAGCTGTGTTAACGTTTTTTTCCTTTTGTAAAACCATGTTGTCAATTATGTAAAACTGTATTTTTGTTAAAAAAATCAGTAATTCTGTTAGCCATTGTTGTTTCAAATATTTTTGAAAAAGATGATAAAATGCTAATAGGTCTATAATTGTTAGAGTCATCAGCATTACCTTTTTTGTAAAATGGTTTTATTAGGGATAGTTTCAAACGTTGAGGGAATTTGCCTTGGATAAAAGATGAGTTTATAATGTTACATAGAGGCGTTGAAATGTTATTTATTATGTTTTTAATTAAATTCATGGAGATTTTATTGTAACCTGCACTTTTGCTATTTTTTTAATTTCTTTACAATTTGAGATAGTTCAATTTCATTTATTGGAAACAAATATATTGATTTAGAATTATATTCTATGTGTTATCTAAATTATTTTTTGTAATTGGAATTAAGTTTGAAGCAACATTAGCAAAAATATCATTCAGATTGTTTACAATTTGTACTGGGTTTGATGATGGAAGTTTAGGTTTATGCGGATTTGATGAGAGATTTTTTATGATTAACCAACATATTTTTGATTTATTATCCGATTGAGATATCAGCCTCGAGTAATGTTGTTGTTTTTGATTTTGTAATTGACAATTGTATTTTTGCTTATAAGTTTTTAAAATATTTTAAAAACTGGGAATGTTGCCAATGTTTCGAAAAGTAGAATTTTCTTTTTCAGCTCAGAAAGCTCTAGTATGTTAAATATAATTTTATTTTTAGAAAGAATGTTAAATTTTTGAAGTGGAAAATATGTATTAAACAACTTGTTAAAAATTAACATAAATTTATTGAAGTTGTTATTGGTATCTTGCATCCTAAGTACATTTTCTCATGACACATCTTGCAATGCGTTATTAAACAAACTAATCGAATTTTCATTAAAAACGCGCTTATTTATAACAGTGTTTAATTTAACTTTGTCAACTTCAAATGTCAAAAGCTGTCCAAAGTGATCAGATATACATGTTTTTAATGTCCGTCTCACACTGTGCATTTTTCTGTATAACTTTCTATATAGTTGTCTGTACAATCCAAAAAGGTATAGTGTCATACACGAATACAATTTTCTATATAGTTTGTTATACAGAAATATATAGTAACATCATTTTATTGTATAGTTTCTGAACACAAATTCACATATGTAAACAATAATGGCGGCGCATGTAATCAGCTGATTTTAGTTTTAATTATTAATTCTACTTAATATAAAAATAAGCATGCTAAGAATGAGGTATTAGAACAAATATTAGAGGAAACTTACGAATCATCCACAACAATAACCAAAATTAAAGCAAAATATAGTTTTGTAAGGGTTATTTTGAAAGGTTATGTCAACTCGATTAAAAGCGACGTTGACGTAAATAGGTAAATAAACATAACAACCTCGAACAGCGTACGAGCAGATCGAGCACCATATACTCAGACAATGCCACACATTTTTTTTTGATACATGGAAAAAACTCACAAACTATTCAAATATGAACAAAAAGACATGCAATCATTGTTCACAAAATTAAATTTAAATTGGAAATTTATACCACTTCGGTCACCACATTTTAGAGATATCTGGGAGGCTGCCATAAATAATGAGTGCCAAACTCAATCTAAAACAGATAGCAGAAAATGAACAATTGACATATGACATCAACCTTTAAAGTGGTCTTTGGGACGCATCGAAGCCGTTCATCCAGAATCAGATGGAATCATCCTAGTAGCAAAGTAAGGTCTATGAAGAGTTTAACAAAGATGAGTGCAAAAAAAATGTGTGTTGACAGTAAACATTTTAAGGTGGCAGGCATGTTCCGGGAACATCTCGCAGTAAGCCGCTCAACATTCACAACAGGAGGCAAACATATCAGAATTATCATAATGCATTTTTATTAGTTTATTATTTTCTGGAGTTACCAAACACTATGTAATTTTATGTGCAGACCACTCACAATCCAGCTTGTATCGTTTCTAATCCTATTCATCCTTACTTAGTTTGCCATCTATTTTGTGTATATATATATATATTGTATTTTGTAAGTAACAGAGTCAACACAAATCTTCATAGACGTTATATTATCTTAATAATTTGTTCTTAAAAATGTTACACAAGTATCTGTCAGGATAAACATACATAGAGAAGTAGTAATTTACGGTGAACTGAGTAGCTGTAAAGAACTATTTTCTTTGCGTGGAACAGCAAGAGTTGAGAATAATTACTCAATACAACTTACCACAACAAGTAGAATGTAGTAACAATACTCCGGTTTGTATTTCTAGATAAGATTCTTAGACCGTAACAAACGCTATTTAATTTCTTAGTGGTGTAGTTAATGTGTTCTTTAAAATGCAGGTCTTTGTCTATAATGATGCCTAAGAACTTAGCATTATCATTAAAGTTGTATGTTGTATTGTTCATAATAATGTTTTGTGGCAGTTGGTCATAATGATTGCATTACACTGACAATAATTATATCATAATAATAATTCCATTACTTTTCGACTAATTTGATTTTGCTCAAATTTTTAGGGATCAAAATATGGATGAAAAAAATGAGATTTTCAACATTTTGGACCTTAAATTGACGGCTAGATGCAAAGCAACGGTTATGAAGCTGCGCTACTACAACAGACCGACTAAATATTTAAAATACGGGAATACTTTTGTCACCTGATGAGTATGTATTTTTAATCACTTCATCGGTTCATATTTCGGTAACTAATTAAATCTGATTTCGGTTCATATGATCATGTTGAATGTACTTCTTTAAGCATTCAAAATTCTTCTTTATTGCGCGTTTTACAGCTATTTTACATCGCCACAGAAGTCTTACAACTTATTTGAAGGGGGTTGATGAGACCAACGGCTTATTAGGTTACTTCCAAATCTAAAGAGCAAGTTTTAGTCATTCGGGGATCGAACCCCGGACTGTTAGCGTGCTAGCGTAGCACGCTCTATAACTTTGATTTTCAAATTTAAAATAAGTTAATAAATAACCGAATGTTTGTCTATTTACTTTAATTTCTCTAATCTCGGTAATTACTTATTTTGAAGGAAAC
Organism: Tachinus rufipes; assembly: GCA_963932245.1. Lineage (NCBI taxonomy): Eukaryota > Metazoa > Arthropoda > Insecta > Coleoptera > Staphylinidae > Tachinus > Tachinus rufipes. Next base: position 45,182,822 of record OZ010745.1, on the reverse strand, counting down.
TTTTTATGGGGCGTGCAATCTATATAAAAACACAATTAAATGCCGTATTCAGAATTAAAATTTGACCTTGGGTAAGAGCTGTGCTAAACAATTACTGCTCATTAATGAAATACTCAATTAATTAGTTAATACCCTCTATTGCTTGCGTTTGCTATAGAAACTTGTGTTTTTTTCTTGCCGATCTAACGGTATATTTATAATTGACCTAGGTCTCATAATAAAGGAGATAATGTCATTTATGTGAAAGTATATTTGTTGCTGGGTTTGTTTCCAACTTCGCAACAGTCAAAAAATATACAGTTTATTTTCAAATTTAAAAACATATGAAAATTTTAATTCTCTTATATTTCATGTTATAACAAAATTTATACTGAACATTTCATTCTCTACACGTTGCAAAAAAAAGATTTAAAAAAAAAGAGTTAAATTGCGAGAGTGCTTGAAGTTTTACGACATACAAAACATCATACCCTTAAACCATTACTTTTTTAATATTTATTAAGGGTAGATTGCTATCATCAAGACGACTGCAAAAGTAAGCAGTTATCCCGAGACGACCTTTGCCCTTTAAAAAATTGCGGGCTAGTTTAGCCTAGCATGGAAGCCAAGTGTTACCAAGGCTTGTATACTTTCCTTACTCATTAGTTTAAGGCACAAACATTTCTGCGTAATCTATGACCTATAAACTTATTTGTGTGCGTATATTATTGTACGAGTTTAACTAGAGTCATCTTTCCGCACGACTTGTTACTAAATTGTATTGAATGATTGTTACAGCGTTTTAACCTATGCAAGCAAGCATGCAGTACTGCGTATAAGGTTACATATCCGTGTATTAAAACTAATTGGAATAAATTGATTGTTCCTGCCAAACTTGGTTATTTGTTATTTATTATTATTATTTGTTGTATATTTCAATGGTTAAAACTATCACATAGTTTATAACGTAAATTAAAGTTTTTATTAATTATTTGAATTGTAATATTAAATTATACAAAATATTTTAAAAATTACTGTCTTGCATAACAGAGATTTGAAACGCAGCCAACCAAATTGAACTAGTTAATGGTTAAAACAAAACTAGACGTCTATTAAAAAGTAAAAACTCATTCAAAACAAAAAGAATATTTAAATGTCAAAAGGACAATTTTTTTTTAGTGGGCAAGAATGCCCGAGCTTTACGATGTAGGCAACCAAATATACAATTATTGTAAATAATTAAAAACATATCGGGTGCGTTTTTAAATGACGCGAACAGCGGTTCGAGCACTCGAACAATAAAATGGGCGTTTTTAAATACAACCCGAACAAGTGTTCGAACAACATTTGCACGCACCTAGTCAAGAGGTGGTGCATGACACAAGAGTCTAGGGATCAGAAAAGAGGAGCGGATAGTTCACGAGTTTGCCGCCGCTACGCTGCCATCAATCAACTGTTACTTTGATTTTAATACAATGCGTGCAGGCTTTAAGGCTCTAAAATTTATTGTAATTCATTGATTTATTATTAACAAAAAAAAGTAATAAACACATTTTTGTCATTACATAAAAACAAACATATAAACTTTATTGAATAATAAACAAAATAAAAATATAATTTGTGCAATTAAAATTATTCAAATTAGAAAATAAATATAACAGAAATAAAAACTTTTTTTTAATTTTAATTATGATCTGCACGGTGTAGTAAATTAAATGCTAAATTATTTTTGTCTCCTGTTGTCAGAGGTTTTACGTTTTTTTTTTTTTGTCAATCTCTTACGTTTTATGTTTATGTCTTCATATTCCTAAATTGCTTTAATGTTTTAAAAATATTAAAATGTATTCAATTTAAAATTCTTAAATAAAAACAAGTAATAAAAATTATTATTAAATATTAATTATAGAAACAATAAAAAATGTAACTAATATTTTCTTTTGTAATTTTATTGAATATCTTTATATGTAAATGTAAATGGTTAAACGTCCTTCCTGAGGTTAGGTATACAGATGATTAATTTTGTATAAAACAAAATACGCCAATAGGACTCAATATAATTTTATTAATTAAAACATTCTAAAGACACGTGAACGTTTCAACAACTTCTGTTGTCTTCTTCAGCACTACAATACAAGATAATTTAATTTTTTTAATTACACAATGAAATGGACAAAATATCAAATAGTAAAAAAGTATTAAAAAAAAAAAACATAAAAAATATTAAAATACATGAGGAATTTTACACATTAAAAACAATTTAATCAAAATAGCAAAAATAGCATACAAATACAACATATTAAAAAAACATATAACTTATGTAAATTATCTATTAATTACTCACCATATTTCTTTTAGTGTTTAATCTGAATTTGATTATTAAATTTACCATATAAAGTGCCATAATTCTTAAAAACTATGTTACACCTATATAGATGGTATCTGCAATTGAATGAATATAATTCATTTCTTATTTCTAATTATGAAACAAATGGCGGACCACAATAGAACAATATGAAATGAATTTAAATTTTTACGTCGTATTACTCTTGAAGGACATGATAATTTTATTTATTTAAAACAATTTTTTCAGTTTTTAATGTATATGAGGGTATTTTCACAAGTTATATGTTTAATATTATTATTAAAAGAAATTATCCATGCGATTTTAAGTTTATAATATTATGATAGATCACACTTAAGTTTTCACTGTCTGTTGGAAAGTTACAAGTTGAGTTTTTTCACTTTTTTCGAATATGTAACATTTCACTGCTCAATCTTTTTTTTGTATGATGGTTCCACATCTAATATCATTGTTTTGTTGAAATTAAAGTGGTGACGCTTTTTTATGTGGTGACTACAGAGACCTGTTTTTTCTAAATTATTTCTGCAGTCACGTTTATGTTGGTTAATGCAATCTACTAGTTTTTGTTTTGATTGACCAATGTAATGTTTGCTACAATTATTGCATGGAATTGAATAAACCGTATTTTTTGTAAACATAAATGGTGTCTTGTCTTTTAGCTTTGTGAATAGTGATCCTACTGTTTTTTGAGAATTGAATGTTATATTAGTGTAATTTGTCTTTTAACACTTTTTTTAATTTATGTGATAAGTTATCTACGTATGGAATGGAGTACCAATTTTTATTAATGTTGTTAGGTTCTTCTATATTAATAGGAGAAGCTTCTATGGGTTTATTATTATTAAGAATTGTATTTATTAGTCTAATTGGATAACCATTAGCAACTAATTTATCTCTTAGTAAGTTAAAATTCTTTTTGTGAAATCTATGATTACTTAGGTTTAAAATTCTATTTTTATTCATGTTTATTATGTTTATTTTATGACTCAATTGATGATTGGAATAATAATTTAAAGTTCTATTGTTATCACATGATTTTTTATATAGGTCTACAATGATTTTATTATGTTCTTTAATCAATAATAGATCTAGAAATGGTAATTTATCTTGTACTGAATGTTCTATAGTGAAATTTATGATTCATGGAAGTTATTAAATACTGATAATATTTTGTCAATTTTTGAATGAGGTAAGATGATCAGGGTATCATCCATATATCTTGATAATGATAGAACCTTAAATTCCAATTCTTTTAAGCACTCATTTACTAATTCGTCCATCACCAACATTGCTAATATGGGGCTGATTGGAACCCCCATTGGAGTGCCAAACGTTTGTTTGTAAAAATTTCTATTGAACTGAAAAAAACTATGTTCAAAGAAATGATCTATTATTTTTATAAATAATTCTTTGTCAATCTCTGTGTATGTACTTATTACTTCTCATTTTTTGTTGATTATGTTTAGAACTAAATCTTTAGGGATATTCGTAAATAGAGATTCCACATATAAAGTGTGGTCATCAGGAATTGTTATATCTTTTAATTTATTTACTACTTAAATGGAATTTTTTACATTGTATTTAAAGGAATTAGTTAAATTATTAAGAATACTGGAAATGAACTTTGAAAATTTGTAGTCTGGAGAATCATTGCATGACACTATTGGTCTTAGTGGTCTATTTTCTTTGTGAATTTTTAGTAATCCGTATATTTTTGGTGGAATGGAATTTGTGCTTTTTAGTGATCTATGTTGGATATCCGAAATGTAATTCTTTTCTAGTTATATGTCAAGAAAATTATTAGTGGATTTTTCATATGAAGTAGTAGGATCTTTTTTTAATAATGAATAGGTACAATTATTGGAAATCAAGTTAGACATTTTTTCAATATATTCACTTCTGTATGAAAGAACTGTTTTATTTCCTTTATCAGCTCTGGTTACTATAAGTTCAGGGTTTTTTTTTTGAGAAAGCATTTGGTCAAGTTGTAATATTTTTGGTGTACAGATAATTTATTTTTATTCGGGTTGTTATTGTTCTTATTAAAATAGTTAGTTATGATGTTAGTGCATTTAGATCTTAAATTATTTTTGTCTATATCTGGAGGTTTGTCATTGATACAATATTCTATACATTTCAACATTGAGAACATTGGAAATTCATTAAAAGTATGGGCTATAGAAAATTTGGGACCTTTTTCTAATATGTTTATTATATTATCTGGATTATTTAAGTCAGTGGTATTTTCTATAAAATTACAATTAGGTTTATTCAATTCATTATGCGTAATGTCAATTAAATGTTTTAGTTTCTTAATTTGTTTAAATTTAGTCTTACCACAAGACTAAATTTAAACAAATTAAATACCACTTTTATTTCCCGATAGAAACATAAGTTATAGAAAATTGCAATAACTTGATAAAAAATTATTACATAACTGGAACATTTTATCTTGAACCTAGCAACTATTGTAAGTACAACATAAATAAATCATTTATTTTGTTCAAAATGTTATATATAAAGCAAATACATCCAATTTAAAATTTACAAAATTTGATAGTACTATTACTCCAATTAATGTAAAGAATGAACTAAATTTACAAAAATACACCTAGAACAATATGTTAACTAATTATAAAGGTTTATTTCATTCTACACTTATTTTATATTGTATCCTTATCATTGTAATATTGATCATATTAATTTGTTTGCTCAAAAAACGATATTATGTAAAAAATAAAAAGGTGAATTGAAGGAAGTAGACGCTTCAATGAAATTTGGAGATAATTAAAAATTTAATCTATAAATTTCATCTAGTCGTGGAGGTGTTATATTGTAAAGGAAACACCTGTTATTATGTTACAACATAATTAATTATATAATTTTTTGAAACTGATACTGTGCGTGACTTATCTTAAATGGTTGTGCTTTGAAAATCTCGCATACCATAATGCATCCACAATGCACCCGTAATACGCTCACAATAGAAATACTTCAAATGTCACGTAGTGTTATTAAGATAATCAGTTATCTCCTAGTATATAAGAAATTGTATAACCATATGTTAGTCAGTTCTAATTAAGTTCTAATAAAGTCGTCAATGTAATTTTAATGAACCGTTTTATTTTGCTTGCTACCACGATAAAACTTGCATACGGTTTCTAAATACATATGCTTACAGTGTCTTTAAAACACCATATTACCAAGTTGTATCATAACTATCATACGTCTTCTTAAGGTTAAAAAATACCGCTACAGAAAAGCGTCTTGAATTTTTTTTTTAATGAATCCGATAATCAACAACTGTTATGGTTTGGTTTGGTTTAAAATTCACCTGTTTTTCACGTCGAAGGTGTTACCGCAATGCCTCCTATTAGGAGAAACGTTGAACTGTTTGTGTCTCTTACTAGATGAAAAGGCAATTTACATAAAATACATCATTTATTAATTTCAAATGATAAATTTGTTTTTTACGTATTATAACATTTCAATTACAGATCAAAGTTATTTATAAAGTAATAAACATATTCGCTAAAACAAAAAAACAAAAACAAAAAACAATAAAAAACAAAAAATAAAAGTAAAAAAAAAATAACAATAACAATAACAATAATTTAACAAATATAATCTAAACTATATTAGCTAATAAAATTATAAAAGCATTAACATGATTGTGGTAAACATCTAAATAGAATATAATGAAGTTAAAAATAAATTGCATACTTAAAATAGGAAAGTTTTTTAAATATTTGCACGGGAAAAAAGAATTTTGAACGTTGGGAATTATTTTATTGAGTACCCAAGAATATAGAAATTAGAATTCTACATTCAACAATCTATAGCAAGAAATTAATAACTAATAAAATAAAATAAATATAGTTAATTAAATTTGATTATATTAATTGCTTACCGCATAGAACTAATAAAATTAATGGAATCTGTACTCGAAAAAGATATATGCACTAGAATAAAGTATACCAAGAAGAACAATGGATATGCAATGCAATATTAAGTATGGAAGAAACATCGCTCGACTACCCTGTAACAGAAAAATAAAACAATTTAAACGTTATATTTTAATTTTAATTTGAAATATACTATTTTTAAATTTAATTGCCTATGTTCAAAAATAAATTGTTAAAGAATAAAAATAATAATAAAATTATTGATGCTATATATATACAGGGTGTAGATTAATTGGCGAACAAACGCCAGGTTACTTTGTAGACCGTGCCAAAAGAAAACGATAATCTTAATTCCAAAATGCTGAAAAACTCTTTGTTAGCGGAAAAATAATATTAAAAATTCTTTTGTTTTCAATTCAATATTGTATATAGACGCAGCCCGATATATTTTAAAGAATTTTATTCTAGTCGATTCCATTAACTTTAATTTTAATTAATGTTTATTCTACAAGTAATTTTTAATTACATTAGTTAGTAAGTTTTTTATATATCTCTCCAATTCGGTTCCCATATATTGATTTAATCAATTATTGTATATAGTGGTATCTTTTTAAGTTTATATTTTGTATTTTTAAGCACTGAAAAAGACATTTAGGTGATGTCGAAACGTTTGCACCTTAATGAGTTTTAAAACATTTGCACTAAATAATTGAGTCCTTATTGGCATTTAACGTATAAAACCTACCAAATGCCAGGTTTAAATACAAAAAAATATGGCAAATGTATAACAATTATAGTTGAAGAAGGTTTGAAAGTAAAAGATTTATTTTTTTGCAATATTTTTAATACTTCTTACAACATTGATTTTGAAAAACCGGCTACAGACGTTTGCTCAACATGTTTGCGCCTGAAAAAAAGTATAAAAAGATCGTTGGATAGTGATAAATTAAAGTACAACTGCGTGTACATAAACTCCAAGCAAACAGTTTCTATGATATATTGAAACAAAAATGTTCTTAAGTAATAAATTTCAGTTATGATTGCTAAAAAAATATGCCAATGCCAAAAATACCAGATCAAGAGGCTTATTATTCCCGGCAGCTCTACACCTACAACTTTTCAATCATTAAAAGCTCATTAAAGGATAAATTAACCAAAAACAATGTATTTATTTACACCTGAACTGAATTAGAAAGATCTAAAAGATCAAATGAAATTGTATCTGCTGTCTATCATAGACTTATTAATACAGATATACCGCAAACTGCATGGTTACGGAAAACAGAATAAAAATTCTACGTTGATATTAATGTGTTAGAAATGGTTACTTAAGGCTCGACAAAATACAAACGCTATTAAATTAATTTTCTCCGTTAGTGGACACAGCTTTATACCTCCGGACCGAGTATAAGGTCAAACTAAAAAAAATGTGAAGAGGCAAAATACTGTTATTAATCCCAATGAATATTTCAAATTTTTTAACCAATTTGACACAGTTATAAAAGTGGGAGTAGGTTTTCAAATATATGACTGGAAAACGCAAGTACTCCGTAATTTAAAAACTCCTGGAAATTCGTTTTTTTAGTTAAACAATTCTAAAAGAATGATTATTACCCAAAAAGTTAACAATATAACAAAATTAAAAAATAATCCTTGTACGAGGAGACATTTTTTATAGATCAGATATTGGAAAAGATCTTTCTTTATTCAAAAAGAATAAAACCGTAACAAATGTTGCTCCAGCCATTATGTCAATAGGAGTTCCTGTAAAAAAAGAGAAACTTAAAAATGTTTGCTATAGATATGAGATTTGAACAAATTACTGAGGCCAGTGAAGAAACTTGAAGAGAAATTGTATGCAAAGTAATGGAGGAAGTAAGTGATTTAAGAATTTAAAATTTGCATTTTATATGTTTTAGTTTTATCATTTTATTAATAAAATAATCTGATTTAGTATTGACATGCGTTATTTTTCTTTAAAACCCTTAATGTAAATAGCAAATACAGACATTTACTATTTTTAGTAGCAAAACTGGACAGTTCTATATTTATTTATCAAATTGCAAGATTTATGTCAAAAATTTAGCATATTGCATTTACCCAGCTAATATTTGACTAATTCTATATTTGTTAAAAAAAAATCATGATTACATTTAATACTACTTAAAAATCCAATGTTTTTTTTCGTTTTACTCGAAATAGTAAAAATGGCGTTTGTCCGATTTTGCAACACAGAACATATTACAAATAGACCCCTCATATCATGTAAAAGAGCTAAAATGGCAGCGCCCATGAGTGCCCTTCTGCCCGACTTTACTTATTGCCTACAAGTCACTAGAATAAACGTCAATTTTCATAGACGTTCGTCACTTTTTAAGTAAGGTTAATGTTTATTAAAAATAATGTAAAGGTTAATTTACTATAATAAAATGTGAGTTGTAAAGTATTGAATAAATTTTAAATAGTGGAAAGTGTGTTACGTACAAACTGCGATTGAACAGAAGTGTTAATTAAATATTTAAATTATATAAGTCATTGTTTAAAGTTAATGTTTATTAAACATATGTTTAGGTCAATTTAATAATAAATTATAAATTGTAAAGTGCAGTGTAAATTTGAAATAGTGTGAATTATGTGCTATGCATATTATGAATTGAATTATACTTACAATAATGTTTATACAAGAACACAGTGCTTTTAAAGTCAGAGTGAAACTTTCAATGAGGATGGCACCTTATCATACTCTTTTCAGTCTCCAGAATTTCTTATAAAAAAATTGTGAATTACAAATTACAAATTATGCACCTGTAAGAAGAAACCACCTGACAGGCTGTTTATTGTAATTAAAAAGGTTGATCATCATATAAATAATGATAAAATATTGAATGATTTGACTTTTTACCAATGAAGCTTGGTGGTTGTTTGCAATCCCTATTAGTTACACAAAACAACTTTACACTTAATTGGTGTTTAGGTTGCAATTTTTAGAATAAATAATAGTGTATATTGTAGTGTACATATAATTTAAACGTTCAATTCAAAATTTTCTACAATTACCTATTATTATTATTATTACTATTATCTTAAATACTGAGTATTAATATTTTTAATAATAATTAACCAAATAAAAATAAACATTTGTTACTTTTCATAATGGTAATTTTGTTAATTAAAACACAAAAAACATTTTATTTAAGTTTATTTATTTATTTATTTGTATATTATATGTATAATCATTAAAATTGTTATTTTTTTTAAAATAAAGTTTTAAAATAGTTATCGTTGAGCATATAGTTTAATAATTCAATTCATAATCTTGTACAATTACCTGTTATTATTATTATTATTATTATTATTATTTTTATTATGTTTATACTGAGTATTAATTTTTCAATAATAATTAACCTTATGAAAACATATGTATATTTGTTATTTTTTATAATGGTTAAGTTGCCAATTAAAAATAGAAACATTTTATTTAAGTGTATTTAATTATTCAAATATTATTTTTATAACTATTTTGTTTTTTCTTTTTAAATAAAGTTTTAAAATAATTCATCATTGTTTATTATGTACTTTGTATGTATTTTAATTGTTAATAATTGCATTAATAAAACTACCTCAAAAACAAAATTTGTGTTACGCCTATGGTGGATAGTCAAGGGCAGTAAAGAAATGGGTGCGTTTTTAAAGTGATCTATAGTTTGTTCGCGTTAAGACTGCAGTAATGGGAGTGGTTTATTAAGTCAGTATCACACAGCTCTTTATTTACTTTAACCTAAAATTAAATAAAAAGTCACTTTCCGTCAATAAGTAAAGCAGTTAAAAAACAAAGTTGCCAGACTTAACATAGATTTGGTATTAATATTTTATATTGTTTTATTTTATTTGTACATTAATTTAATCAAATAAGATTAATTTTGATTTTTTTTTACTATCAATCATTCTGAGCATAACAATCTGAATAAATATCTGTCTGAATTAAAAAGAAAACTTTATACTTACGTGTATAATGCTAAAAAATACACCAATTCTGCTTTTATACATTTAAAAATTAATTGTTTATGATAAAATCAATACTTAAAGAATTAAGCATATTTATATTTTTTTTAATTATTCATTTTGAATTAAATTATAAAAGTTAAGCTTTTTTTAATGTAATATCAATTTTTGTTAAGAGAGAATCTAGTCTTCAGTGTGATAGTTTCAGCGAGTGTGGTTCCTCTCGTTGAAATTTAAAGTTATTTTTATGTTGTTGTGACATATTAAGTAATTCCTAAATAACACATTTTAAAATAAAAAAAAATAGTAACAATAATTTAGGTTTTGTTTTCTTCTGATGAAAATTCTTTAAAGGAATCGTCAGAAGAGCCGGTGTTAACTGTAAAATTTAGTTGTATGTTTTCAATAATATTATCCAAACGATACATTTGCTGCTCTTCTTCAATAACATGCCGTATACAATTAGTCCATTTTTCTGGTGATACTTCTTTTAGCCCCTTTTCAAATAGGTTTTTACCATCAGCCATTTTAAAAGTAGTATTATTGTCAGCTACGTAACCTTTTACTTGAGCCCAAACCAATTCAATTGGGTTTAATAGACAGTGGTAAGGTGGTAATTTCAAAACTTCTCTACCTGTTTGGTCTACCATAAAATCAATGGCATAAGGTACAGGATTATTTTTGACATAACTTTTGGCTATGGAAAGAAGCTCTACTTATAATGGTTTTTCTTCAAAATTTATATGTTTTGACTGCAACCAACTTATGATTTCGTGTTTTTGCCATGTACTGGAAAGTGTTTTTTCTAGTTTTACGGAGTGATAAGGGGCATTATCCATTACAATTACCGAGTTTGGCTTCAGGAATGGTAAAATACTTTGCATCCACTTTTGAAATGTAAACGAATTCATTTCTTCGTGGTAATCAGCTGTTTTCTTTGAAGAAAACAGCAATAAACCGCTCTCGACAAATCCAGCCTCATTGCCTATATGTGTTATTATAAATCTTCCGCCTTTGCCTAATGGATTTTTTAAATCAACTGAAAGACCTTTATTGAATGTTTGCCTGGCTGATAAAACTAAGTTGTCTTTCCAAATTTTAGAATGGGTATTACCGGCATTGGCCCATGTTTTGTCTAAATAATAGATCGTACGTCCCTCTTTTCGATTTATTTTTTATTTTTTGATTAAATAACGACGACGCCAAAGAGTTATTTCTGTTCGTTCAATAAGTAATGGATATCTGCATCTGGTTTCAAATTTTAATCCAATTTTCTTTAATATATTCCACAGAGTGGTTTTTCCGATTGCTCGTAAAGTTTCGTTTTCGTGAACTAATTGTAATATTTTTCGAACAGAAGGAGGTTCATTTAAAAAAAAAAATAATGTACCAGTTGACAAATTGTACATTTTTGAAATTCTTCTAGTTTTTGCAGCATTTTTTTGCGTGTTTGCAGTTTTTGTGGCGAAGTCGGCCGTCCAGTATTTTTCATCTCGGCAACAATATACCATATCTTTCTTTGTGAAATGCAAGTTTCTGATAAAGCAATTTTAATAATGTCTGATTTATTTTTGCCCTCATTTCTATGTTTTAAATAAACATTATAAGCTATAAGCTTTTGGCCACTATGTATCAGTTTCCCTAGTACATTTCTTGTATATTTCTGAGTATTTATGTTGTTGTTATCTTCTTCCGACGCCATTTCCGCCGTTTCTTGATCAGCCATAATAGCTGAAGCTGTTACAAAATCAACAAATCAAATATTTTAGATATCATTTATCATAGACTTTTGTCAGTTTTTATTTAAATTTTATATAACAAAACTAAATCTTTTGTTAGTTTTGACAATCACATAAAGATTAAATTTTATAGTATGGAAAAAATCATATGCAGACTCAATAAGGAAGAAAAGAAACAAAAACACTCTAAGCCAGATTATTAAGATGGAAGTATACTGCAAAGAATAAAGAATAATTTTAACACAAAATTTTTGTAATATTAAAAAAGGTTAAGTGGAAGAACAGCTACAAGCTGATTTTCTTTGTAATTAAACAAGAAATAAAGACATACTATTATTATAAAAATATTGGTTAACATTTAAGAAATTACAAAAAATATTTAACATATTGTTCAATTTACATTTCAATTCACATTTGAAAGCCATTTAGATGAAGTTTTCAAGTTTTTTTAGGTTATACTTTACGTCAAAGTCAATCATTTGTATTTTAAATTTAAATACATATATTTATTTACAAATACGTAAACTTAATAATAGATAAAATAAAATTAGATGTACTTAGCGTAAAAAACGATATTTTACAAATAGGTACAAAATAAATTCAACTGCAATCAAATTTAATATGATGGATTTGAATTAAAAATTGTCTATTGTAAATTAAGATGGTCTCTAAGCCAATCAGAGCATTGTTTCCCAGTTGCTATAACAACTGCAACTGCAGTCTTAACGCGGACAGACTATAGCTGTTCGAACAATTTTTGCACGAACAACTTTTTTGTTTGTTCGTGCAGGGTAATTTAAAAACAGCATATAGCACTCAAACGTCAAAAACATGTTTTCTAAGGTTATGTTGTTTGTTTTGCTTACATGCCCAGTGTTGTCAATTAATACAATTCAAATCTGCATCAAGTAAAATATTTAAAATCTTATTATTCTAGATTCACACATATTTTGTATGAGCGCATATTTCTTGTATACCTTATATTTTTATAATGTATATAAAACCGTACCCATGTTCTGATATAACCATGATAAATATATTATTTTATTTTTGCTATGTGGCAACACTGTACATGCCCGTCATGTCTAGAGATCAGAAAAGAAGAGCGAATAGTTCACAAGTTTGCCGCCGCAGCGTTGTCACCAGTTTCCCCTACAAGAGTCTAGAGATCAGAAAAGAAGAGCGAATAGTTCACAAGTTTGCCGCCGCAGCGTTGTCACCAGTTTCCCCACCCCACTTGGAATAAGTTAACCTTCTATTTTAAACTGTGTGCAATTTTATGTGATATTTATTAGAATATTAAAAAGACTGTTATTAAATAAATTTAATACTTATAGGAATATTAAGGTAATTTTTTTTATAAAATAGTATACTATGTTATTAAGAGCATACCGACCGTTACCTTGATTCCCAGTATTTTAGTGAAAACAACTACTTTGGTGTCATTCCTATTTACACATATAATTTGATAATCAATTTATTTTTTTACCAGAACATTAAGAAAAGATTAAACTATATTTGGTCAGAATATTTTAGTAAAATAATAATTGGAAATAGACAAAAAATGAATATAAATATTGAAATAAATGCGTTTTTAGGTACTTTTAAATGCATTTTAAATGCAATTTGCAAATATAATTTGACTAAAATACTCTGGCAAAATATAGATTCATCCTTTCTGAATATATTAGTGAAACAATAAACTAGTTATCAAGTTATTTGTGGAAATAAGAACGACGCCAAATTGGCTGTTTTCACGACAATACTGGAAACCAAGGCAACGGTATGATCTTAAAAACAAATGATATTTTGAAGTTTGTTTTTCCGGACTCGCTCCGTTTATCCTACCAGTGACTCTCGCACAAGGGTTTTTATTGATACTTTCTTTATAAAATAACAGCATTATTTTTTAAATAGGTCATCAATCATGATCAAAATAAAATGTACAGAATGCAACCAAGATTTTTCCAATAATTTTAATCTAAAAAGACATTTTAACAATGCACTTGATAAAAAAAAATTTACTTGTAATCATTGCAATAGAGATTTTAAAAACAAATCGAACTTAATAAGGCATCTATCAATATGCAAAAAACTCGATGCAAACCAATCAAAACACGTTGCAATAAAACAAGTTAAATGTGCTTTGTGCAGTTATCAAAACTTACGCATAGATGTGTTGCAACATTATAATCAACAACATGACATTAATATATATACGGAGAGTTTAAAATTTAACAATTTTGACGATTTTAAACAATGGAAAACTGAGATAGAAAAAACTGAAATGTCTAGTTACATCCGACATGATTTGAAAAAAAAAAAACAGAAACTAAAACATATTATTACTATCGATGCCACCGCGATGGCGTTTTTAACAGCCGTGGACAAAATATTAGACATTTAAAAATATTAGGAAGTGATAAAATTAATGGATTTTGTCCATCTAAATTAGACGTTACTGTAAAAAACAACGGAGAAGTTTCTGTAAAATTTGTTAAAACTCATGTTGGTCATCTAATGGAATTAGGTAAAATTCTTCTCCAAAAATCAACAAGATCAATGCTGGCTACTCAATTAAGTTTAAAAATTCCGTTTGATGAAATTTTAAATAATATTAGAGATGACGTTGATGAAACCAAATTTGAGCGCCTCCATTTGTTAACAAGGAAGGATCTCTTTAACATTGAGCAACTTAATAATATAAACACTTCCGTAAAACATTCAAATGATTGTGTTAGTGTCGAAGCATGGATAAAGGAAATTCAAGCAAATAGTTGCGAATCTGTTATTAGATTTTATAAAGGACAAGGACAAGAAAGTAACATCTATCCAGAAATGCAAAAAGAAGATTTTTTATTAATAATTATGAATGACGCACAAATGGAAACTTTAAAAAAATATGGAAACGACTGCGTATGTATTGATAGTACGCATGGCCTTAACGCATACAGTTTTGAGTTGACTACTCTAATGGTTCTTGATGATCTACGTCTTGGTTTTCCTTGTCTTTTTGCGTTTTGTAATAGATCCGACAGCGTAGTTTTTAAGATTATTTTTAGAATTTTAAAAAACAGCTTAGATGTTTTTCTAACTCCTTCGGTGTTTATGTCAGATATGGCAGAAAATTTTTATATTGCGTGGACTGAGTTTAAGATTATTTTGCAGCTGGCACGTTTTGAGAGCTTGGAAAAAAAATGTTTTTTCTAAAATTAAAAACACACAGTCACAATTCCATGTACAAAACATAATAAGAACATTATTGGAAGAATTAGACGAAGATGCATTTGAAATAATGCTGAATAATTTTATCAAAGAAGTAGAAAATGATGCAGAGTTAAAAGATTTTTTCCAGTATTTTATGAAAAATTATGTACCAAACAGAAAATTATGGGCCTACTACTACAGAAAACACGCTGGTTTAAATACAAATATGCATTTAGAACGGATGCATAGAACATTAAAATATATTTATCTAAAAGGCAAAACAGTCAAACGACTAGATACAGCAATAAATGCTATTATGAAACTAGTCAGAGATAAATTATATGACAGACTTGTTATTTTACATAAAGGTATAAAAAAATTACATTTTAAAAAAAAATATTTGTTTTATTGTTGTTTTTTTTTAGGCAAAATATCTTCTAAACTAAGTGCACTACGAAAACGGCACAAAAACATGGAGAAGTTAAAAAATGTAACACTTATTGAAGAACATGAAAGAAAATGGATTGTAAATTCTTCAACAGGATAAGAACTATACACTATTGAACAAATTAATTACAACTGCACATGTGAAATTAAATGCACCCCTTGTAACGTATGTATTCATGCTTACATATGTTCATGTCTTGATTCATCCGTTAAATGGAACATGTGCAAGCACATTCACTTTCTATGTCAATACCGAACTAATAACAATTATTTTGATAATAATAAAAGTTTAAATGAAAAGTTTGACACACAAAAAGCTTGTCTTAAAACAACTTACAAATACAGTTTCTTCAAACAAAGTAAGCTCTGTTTCAAATATTGGTAATTATCGAGCTAAAATTTTACAACATTTTGAAGAAATTTTTAAAGAATGCACATCAGTTGAAAAATGCTCGGTCTTACAAAAAGCATTATTACCTATAAAGACGACATTTGCAGCAATGGACATGCCGCAATTAAATAAATTTCCAAGTTGCGTGGTGAAGTGAAGCAACGTAAAATTGAACAGCAACGAAATATTTCATCTAATAATAAAAATCTACAAAAAAAAAAAAAACTTAAAACCTCTGACAACAGGAGACAAAAATAATTTAGCATTTAATTTACTACACCGTGCAGATCATAATTAAAATTAAAAAAAGTTTTTTTCTGTTATATTTATTTTCTAATTTGAATAATTTTAATTGCACAAATTATATTTTTATTTTGTTTATTATTCAATAAAGTTTATATGTTTGTTTTTATGTAATGACAAAAATGTGTTTATTACTTTTTTTTGTTAATAATAAATCGATGAATTACAATAAATTTTAGAGCCTAAAAGCCTGCACGCATTGTATTAAAATCAAAGTAACAGTTGATTGATGGCAGCGTAGCGGCGGCAAACTCGTGAACTATCCGCTCCTCTTTTCTGATCCCTAGACTCTTGTGTCATGCACCACCTCTTGACTAGGTGCGTGCAAATGTTGTTCGAACACTTGTTCGGGTTGTATTTAAAAACGCTCATTTTATTGTTCGAGTGTTCGAACCGCTGTTCGCGTCATTTAAAAACGCACCTGATATGTTTTTAATTATTTACAATAATTGTATATTTGGTTGCCCACATCGTAAAGCTCGGGCATTCTTGCCCACTAAAAAAAAATTGTCCTTTTGACATTTAAATATTCTTTTTGTTTTGAATGAGTTTTTACTTTTTAATAGACGTCTAGTTTTGTTTTAACCATTAACTAGTTCAATTTGGTTGGCTGCGTTTCAAATCTCTGTTATGCAAGACAGTAATTTTTAAAATATTTTGTATAATTTAATATTACAATTCAAATAATTAATAAAAACTTTAATTTACGTTATAAACTATGTGATAGTTTTAACCATTGAAATATACAACAAATAATAATAATAAATAACAAATAACCAAGTTTGGCAGGAACAATCAATTTATTCCAATTAGTTTTAATACACGGATATGTAACCTTATACGCAGTACTGCATGCTTGCTTGCATAGGTTAAAACGCTGTAACAATCATTCAATACAATTTAGTAACAAGTCGTGCGGAAAGATGACTCTAGTTAAACTCGTACAATAATATACGCACACAAATAAGTTTATAGGTCATAGATTACGCAGAAATGTTTGTGCCTTAAACTAATGAGTAAGGAAAGTATACAAGCCTTGGTAACACTTGGCTTCCATGCTAGGCTAAACTAGCCCGCAATTTTTTAAAGGGCAAAGGTCGTCTCGGGATAACTGCTTACTTTTGCAGTCGTCTTGATGATAGCAATCTACCCTTAATAAATATTAAAAAAGTAATGGTTTAAGGGTATGATGTTTTGTATGTCGTAAAACTTCAAGCACTCTCGCAATTTAACTCTTTTTTTTTAAATCTTTTTTTTGCAACGTGTAGAGAATGAAATGTTCAGTATAAATTTTGTTATAACATGAAATATAAGAGAATTAAAATTTTCATATGTTTTTAAATTTGAAAATAAACTGTATATTTTTTGACTGTTGCGAAGTTGGAAACAAACCCAGCAACAAATATACTTTCACATAAATGACATTATCTCCTTTATTATGAGACCTAGGTCAATTATAAATATACCGTTAGATCGGCAAGAAAAAAACACAAGTTTCTATAGCAAACGCAAGCAATAGAGGGTATTAACTAATTAATTGAGTATTTCATTAATGAGCAGTAATTGTTTAGCACAGCTCTTACCCAAGGTCAAATTTTAATTCTGAATACGGCATTTAATTGTGTTTTTATATAGATTGCACGCCCCATAAAAAGTTTCCTTCAAAATAAGTAATTACCGAGATTAGAGAAATTAAAGTAAATAGACAAACATTCGGTTATTTATTAACTTATTTTAAATTTGAAAATCAAAGTTATAGAGCGTGCTACGCTAGCACGCTAACAGTCCGGGGTTCGATCCCCGAATGACTAAAACTTGCTCTTTAGATTTGGAAGTAACCTAATAAGCCGTTGGTCTCATCAACCCCCTTCAAATAAGTTGTAAGACTTCTGTGGCGATGTAAAATAGCTGTAAAACGCGCAATAAAGAAGAATTTTGAATGCTTAAAGAAGTACATTCAACATGATCATATGAACCGAAATCAGATTTAATTAGTTACCGAAATATGAACCGATGAAGTGATTAAAAATACATACTCATCAGGTGACAAAAGTATTCCCGTATTTTAAATATTTAGTCGGTCTGTTGTAGTAGCGCAGCTTCATAACCGTTGCTTTGCATCTAGCCGTCAATTTAAGGTCCAAAATGTTGAAAATCTCATTTTTTTCATCCATATTTTGATCCCTAAAAATTTGAGCAAAATCAAATTAGTCGAAAAGTAATGGAATTATTATTATGATATAATTATTGTCAGTGTAATGCAATCATTATGACCAACTGCCACAAAACATTATTATGAACAATACAACATACAACTTTAATGATAATGCTAAGTTCTTAGGCATCATTATAGACAAAGACCTGCATTTTAAAGAACACATTAACTACACCACTAAGAAATTAAATAGCGTTTGTTACGGTCTAAGAATCTTATCTAGAAATACAAACCGGAGTATTGTTACTACATTCTACTTGTTGTGGTAAGTTGTATTGAGTAATTATTCTCAACTCTTGCTGTTCCACGCAAAGAAAATAGTTCTTTACAGCTACTCAGTTCACCGTAAATTACTACTTCTCTATGTATGTTTATCCTGACAGATACTTGTGTAACATTTTTAAGAACAAATTATTAAGATAATATAACGTCTATGAAGATTTGTGTTGACTCTGTTACTTACAAAATACAATATATATATATATATACACAAAATAGATGGCAAACTAAGTAAGGATGAATAGGATTAGAAACGATACAAGCTGGATTGTGAGTGGTCTGCACATAAAATTACATAGTGTTTGGTAACTCCAGAAAATAATAAACTAATAAAAATGCATTATGATAATTCTGATATGTTTGCCTCCTGTTGTGAATGTTGAGCGGCTTACTGCGAGATGTTCCCGGAACATGCCTGCCACCTTAAAATGTTTACTGTCAACACACATTTTTTTTGCACTCATCTTTGTTAAACTCTTCATAGACCTTACTTTGCTACTAGGATGATTCCATCTGATTCTGGATGAACGGCTTCGATGCGTCCCAAAGACCACTTTAAAGGTTGATGTCATATGTCAATTGTTCATTTTCTGCTATCTGTTTTAGATTGTGTTTGGCACTCATTATTTATGGCAGCCTCCCAGATATCTCTAAAATGTGGTGACCGAAGTGGTATAAATTTCCAATTTAAATTTAATTTTGTGAACAATGATTGCATGTCTTTTTGTTCATATTTGAATAGTTTGTGAGTTTTTTCCATGTATCAAAAAAAAATGTGTGGCATTGTCTGAGTATATGGTGCTTGATCTGCTCGTACGCTGTTCGAGGTTGTTATGTTTATTTACCTATTTACGTCAACGTCGCTTTTAATCGAGTTGACATAACCTTTCAAAATAACCCTTACAAAACTATATTTTGCTTTAATTTTGGTTATTGTTGTGGATGATTCGTAAGTTTCCTCTAATATTTGTTCTAATACCTCATTCTTAGCATGCTTATTTTTATATTAAGTAGAATTAATAATTAAAATAAAATCAGCTGATTACATGCGCCGTCATTATTGTTTACATATGTGAATTTGTGTTCAGAAACTATACAATAAAATGATGTTACTATATATTTCTGTATAACAAACTATATAGAAAATTGTATTCGTGTATGACACTATACCTTTTTGGATTGTACAGACAACTATATAGAAAGTTATACAGAAAAATACACAGTGTGAGACGGACATTAAAAACATGTATATCTGATCACTTTGGACAGCTTTTGACATTTGAAGTTGACAAAGTTAAATTAAACACTGTTATAAATAAGCGCGTTTTTAATGAAAATTCGATTAGTTTGTTTAATAACGCATTGCAAGATGTGTCATGAGAAAATGTACTTAGGATGCAAGATACCAATAACAACTTCAATAAATTTATGTTAATTTTTAACAAGTTGTTTAATACATATTTTCCACTTCAAAAATTTAACATTCTTTCTAAAAATAAAATTATATTTAACATACTAGAGCTTTCTGAGCTGAAAAAGAAAATTCTACTTTTCAAAACATTGGCAACATTCCCAGTTTTTAAAATATTTTAAAAACTTATAAGCAAAAATACAATTGTCAATTACAAAATCAAAAACAACAACATTACTCGAGGCTGATATCTCAATCGGATAATAAATCAAAAATATGTTGGTTAATCATAAAAAATCTCTCATCAAATCCGCATAAACCTAAACTTCCATCATCAAACCCAGTACAAATTGTAAACAATCTGAATGATATTTTTGCTAATGTTGCTTCAAACTTAATTCCAATTACAAAAAATAATTTAGATAACACATAGAATATAATTCTAAATCAATATATTTGTTTCCAATAAATGAAATTGAACTATCTCAAATTGTAAAGAAATTAAAAAAATAGCAAAAGTGCAGGTTACAATAAAATCTCCATGAATTTAATTAAAAACATAATAAATAACATTTCAACGCCTCTATGTAACATTATAAACTCATCTTTTATCCAAGGCAAATTCCCTCAACGTTTGAAACTATCCCTAATAAAACCTTTTTACAAAAAAGGTAATGCTGATGACTATAACAATTATAGACCTATTAGCATTTTATCATCTTTTTCAAAAATATTTGAAACAACAATGGCTAACAGAATTACTGATTTTTTTAACAAAAATACAGTTTTACATAATTGACAACATGGTTTTACAAAAGGAGAAAAACGTTAACACAGCTATCTTTCAGTTTACTAATAATGTAATAAACTTCATAGAAGAGGGTGAATTAGTTTGTGGTACGTTTCTTGATCTATCAAAAACTTTTGATAGTATTGACCACAACGTTTACTTTTTAAACTCAACAAATATGGCGTAAGAGAAGTTGCAAACAGCTGGTTTGAAACCTATCTAATTGGTAGAAAGCAGTTTGTCCAAGTAGTAGTTGATAACAAAACGGACAAGTCAACTAAACTTGAAACAATATTAGGGGTTCCTCAAGGTAGTGTAATGGGTCCTTTATTATTTAACATTTATATAAATGATATGTTTACAAGCTCTGTTGAAATTAAACAACATATAATTAATTATACAGACAATACAAACTTGATATTGCTTTTACATGATTTTATGCAACTATGCAGTAATGCCAGTGTGCATATAAAACAGCTGGAAAATTGGTTAAGTTAAATAAAAAAAAAAACACAGTGTGTGTTGTTTAAATTAAATAACACAATTGAAACTCCAAATAACATACTTCTTAATCATAGACTTTATAATTTTGTCCCATCTACAAAATTTCTTAGAGTTATTGTAGACCAAAACTTGAAATGGAAAGAACACATTGATGAACTGTCTATAAAACTGAGTAGAGTATGCTATATGCTTTGTGTTTTATCAGATAATATTCATACACATATTATAAAGATAGCGTATTATACAAACTTTGATTCTTTGTTAAGATTTGGTATTGAGCACTGGGGAATATCAACAGACATTAAACGAATATTTATTATGCAAAAGCAAGCAGTAAGAATAATGTTTAAGTTGCGTCAATTTGATTCATGTAAAACCTAATTTATTAAAGGTCTCGGCAATATACATCCAAGAATGTTTGATATACATGTTTAAAAATAAAAATGACTTTCAAATGTTTCGTCTCAATCATGATTATAAAATTAGGCACAAAAGTAGCTTAAGATATCCGATTGTAAAATATACAAGTTCACAAAAAGGACTTCAATACATGTGCTTAAAATTACACAATAATCTACCTAACGACATAAAACTTGAAAACGACTTCATTATATTCAAAAGAAAGATCTTCAACTTATTGTGTAATCTTGAGCCATATTCAATTGGCGATTATATTGATCTGCCAACTTAATTATTATGCACTATTTTTGACCCTATTTTATGTATTATGCAAAATGTATACTAGTATGTAATGTGTTTACATAAAATAAAGATATATTATTATTATTATTAATGGTCTGTTATTACGATTTCTAGCTTTTTGTCGTGCGTTTTAGATAAAGCAACTACAATAGCATATGATTTGTTGCAATTTTGTTAGTGATGACCATTTGTTAAATAGGTGCATGTTGTTTTTGCAAGTTTTCTTTGTTCTGGGAATTCATTATATCTCTGGCAAGGTATTCTGAACCATGCCATCACATATGTCGTGTTTAAAGTTTGGCAGGAGCTAGTCTTCTTAATACTAAGTCTGCTGGATTCTTTGCAGAGGACACGTAAGGCCAATTTTGTATCTCAGTGATTGTTTGAATCTCACTGATTTGGTTTGCTACAAAAGTTTTGTAGCTTTGTGACGTAGATCGAATTCATCCTAGTATGATTGTGGAACCCAACCAATAATATTGTTGAATGTTTCTTATATCTAGAGCTACTCTAGTTGTCTCTTGGAGTTTGTCATATTGTTGTTATGTTAATTTGAATGCATCAATACTCTCGGTAATCGTCGTAACAAAATTGACAGTCACTGTGATAAACCGTTTAATTATTGTTCGCTTCCTTTTCAACGCAGCTAATTCAGCTGATTATGATGATTGACTGTTTGTTATGACATTTATAACTGATTCGTAAGTCACTTTTTTGTTCAGTTAAATTCCGTAAGAATTTGGTGGTTTGAAGGACCAATTTGTTGTGGCGAGTCCTATTGAGTGATTACTCTCAACTCTTGCTGTTCCACGCAAAGAGAATAATTCTATATAACTACTCAGTTCACCGTAAATTACTATTTTCCTATGTATGTTTATTCTGACAGGTACTTACGTGACACTTTAGGAATCAAACAACTTATTGAGATAATATAACGTCTATAAAGATTTGTTCAAATACTAAAACAATACTGACTCTATTATTTACAAAATACAATACATATACACAGAATAGATGGCAAAATAAGTGAGGTTGTTAATAAGATTAGAAACAATACAAGCTAGATTGTAGGTGGTCAGCACATAAAATTACATAGTGTTTGGGAACTCCAAAAAATAATAAAGTAATAATTTAATAAAAATGCATTATGGTAATTCTGCTATGTTTGCATCTTGTTGTGAAAGTTGAGCGGTTTACTGCTGGATATTCCCGGAACACTACTACTCAATGTTTTATTCTATCTTAAAATTTAGTGTTATGTTTTGAGGTAATAGTTGTGATATAAATACAGTTTTTATTGTTTAAAAAAAAGAGCGTTTAGAATTATGTTTCAAACCAAACAACGAGATAGCTGCAGAGGAGCATTTAGAAGAAATAGATTATTAACAGTTACTGCCAAATATGTATTGAAATCCATTAAATTTGTGTGGAAAAATGAATCTAAATTTACTAACAATTGAATTTTTATTTCAAAATTTGTATTCAGACCTTGCGTTAGTTTATAAACAACTTTGTTTTATAAAATTTTTGTAAAAAATGATAAATAATGGTACTTATCCTTTGAAGCATTTTCATACTTTCCTAATTTATTAACACCCTGTACGTGTGATCTAAAATTTTCTTATTGTCAATTCATTTTCTTAACAAGCAGACTTTTTTATAAAGAATGACTTTTGGTTGTAAAATGAATAATAAGGATTTTTTCCCTAATGGGTACCCCCATCCGCGGACACAGTGTACATATATAACTGAATACCTGCGTTTCTATAGTAAAGCAAATTATATTACAACGGCCATTGTATGTGTGACTTAGTAATACAAAGTAAATATTAAAAACATATTACATTTTATTATTTTAGGGTTCTATACATTTAAGACATACATTATATGTCACTACCAGTAACAGAAAAACATTTAAATGATCCGGACAAAAATTGGTTAATTGGATCCGAAGTTAAGAGAAAAAATGTGTTCTTAATAAACAATTCATATCGTTTAAACTAACTTACCAACTTAAACAACATTATTAAACGTATTACTGACGTTTTATTATCATAGTCAAACTTTGTATATGCAGTGGTTTTTGCAGTACAGTAACATGAAAAACAAAACATTTAAAAATTGTTGAATAATGTAAGCCTTTTTATTTGTAGACTGCCATCTGCAATGGAAGTGATGTTTTATATACGCAGCATACTAAATTAATTCTTCAAGTGTAGTTATCAACTAAAATAAGTTTTAACATTGTATACATTATATGCATTACGTATACGGTAATAATGTTGAAGTTCTGTGAAAATTTCAAAATAATTGTTTTACAAATAAAACAGTAACGTACAAAAGAAAAACATTGTTATTCTGAAATTTAAATCTTATTTTGATCTTTTGCACGCCACTGAATTATTTACAAACCAATTTTTTTGAAACTTTTACAAAACTTCAACTTTATCATCATATACATAATGCATATGATGTATACAATATTAAAACTTATTTTAATAGGTAATTACGCTAGAAAAATTAATTCATTGTATTTAACATAATCACTTCCATTGCCCACATAAAGTTTACAAATAAAAATCTAAATGCTCTACGTAAATAGCCTATGTTTGGTGATGCTTTACGATTGTTGCCGATTTTTGTATTTGTTTTTCATACAAAAGTTATACGGGTTTAACTTTCAATTACTGTACCGCAAAAATCCTTGTATATACAAAGTTTAACTATAATATTAAAACGTCAGCAATATATGTGGTAATGTTTATTTAAAATTTGGTTCAAGTTGGTAGACTCGTTTAGAAGATATTATTTTTTTATCACAAACGCATTACTGGTCTTAACTTTGGATCCAATTAACAAAATGTTGTCCGGAACATTTTAATAGTTAGTTTACAAAGGTTAGTAGCATACAATGCATGTTTTAAATGATTAAAAAATTAAAATGATAAAATGTAAGATGTTTTTAATACATGTTTAGTATTATCAAGTCACTCACAAAATGGCAATATATCCATGACCAAATCACAAATCAACGTCACTAGAAAAAAGCCCGCAATATAGTTGTATATAACTATTGAATCACATTCCAAAATCAATAAAACAAAAGCTAACGTAAAACAACAAGAAAACACGTTTAGAGTTTTATACACCTGATTTGTAAATTAATTTAAATTTCTTTTACTTGTTTTATAATAAAGTTTGTTCGGTCTACACTATTTATTACTTTTTTTTTCTTTTTTGAACAAATTTTTGTGAGTGTATGTACACATATTATTGTATATTGATGTAAAACAAACATTGAAAATAAACAAATATTTTATTCTATTCTATTCTATTTTTACAGTAAACTACCATAAGTTGGAAGCAACTTGCCAAATCTGCTAAAATGTGTTTTAAACTGTCAAAACATTACAAAAATTGACAAACAATTTACAGCAATATAATATATTAAATTTTGTTTTAAACTGTACTAAATTTGTCAAAAACTTATTAAAATTGTCAAACAGTTTACAGCAATGTGATAAAACACATATAATCTCCTAGATGTGTCAAACTTTATTCAAAATTACACGTTACTACATCTGTCAAAAAGTTACTGAAGTGTGAAAAAAGTATAAAAAACTATAATGGAGTTACAGTAATGTACTATAGTTAGTACGCGTTAAGACTGCAGTGATGGGAATGGTATAAAGTCAGTGTTACATAACTGTAATTGCAACATGTTTTCATTGGTATTATATTACACTTAACTTCACTTTGTGTATTATATTATAACAAAATGATTTTAAACAATTTAAAAACTTTAATGCAGAAACAAGTTGATTGCTTGTTAGTTAAATATTAATATGTTTAATAAATGTGACTTGAATTTTTTATCAATACTAAAATCTATAAAAACAAATCCTAGAATTGCATGTTTACTCTTATATATCCATATCTTATCTTAACGCGAACAAGCTATAGATCTGTTAATTTATTTTATACTTTTATACAAAATATTAAAAAAAAACTGTCAAATAAGCTACAGTAATGTGTATAAGCATTGTAAGTTAAAAAACATTTACCTGATCTGCCAAAAAACTTAACATCAATTTTGAAAAATAAAAAAGTATTGAAACGCAATTGAAACAATTTTAGAACACATTTGAACTTATTAATAGACTAGAAAAAACGTTTGACATTTTTAAAACGTTTTTGATACTGATTGATACTGATAATTTTTTGACAATTTATTAATGTTTGAAACAAATTTAACAAATTTAAAACGTATCAACAGATTTACAAATTATTTTTGACAACGTAAAAATTAATTTGTTTGTGGAATATGTTTGACAGCTGTAAAAATATTTTAACAATTGTGGAACGATTTCAATAATTGTAGACATCTGCCAATCAGTTCTTAGATTGATACAACATTTTTGACAGTTTTGGAATATTTTTGACAGTTTTAGAACTTTTATGACATTTGTTAATCATATTTACATTTTTGACATCTGTGACACATTTATTTGAATGTGGAACATTTTTAACCATTACTTGTTACATTTACTGCTTTGTGGAAAAAAACGTTTTTTATAATTATTTTAGCATTTAAAAAACATTTTTTAAATTATTACTTTTGTTGATCTAATTTTGACAAGTAATAAATATTTTTTAAAATTGTAGAATATTTTAACAATTGTAGAATATTTCAACATTGAAGAAAACACCAAAACAGTTTTTATAATTGTAGAACATTTTTTGACAAATGAAAAATATTTTTACTTTAGACATTTGCTAAAATTTACTTGTTTATGGAGGATTTTTGAAAAATAGGAAACATTTTTGAAAATTGTAGAACATTTTGTGACAATTGTAAAACATTATTAACAACTGAAGAAGATTTTTGACAATATTAGAACATTTTTGACATTTACTTGCTTGTAGAGTATTTTAAAACTAATACTACTAAAAAATGTTAAAAAGTTACTAACAAACTGTGTAAAAATGTTATTGGTTATCATAAACGTACCAGGCACGTTGAATTACATTATAAATTGTCAAAAAATTATTATATTTGACTAAATCTTTCAAATAGTAATGAATTTGATTGAATTTTATAACATGTCACTAAAAACATTAAAAATGTTAAAGTTGTCAAAAAATTTAAGTAAACATTTTTAAATTATTTAAAATGTTAAGTATTTCAAAACCTATCAAAAAATTGTTTTTAGAAGCCGTCTGACACGAGACTGATTTTAGTGCTTATGTCAGTATAACTGTTTTGAGCGCCAATTATTTAATTTTTTATAATCTAGTATTTTTGGCTGCATTTATATTCATTGACGGATTTATGTATTAATTAGTTAGTGAGATTTAAAAGTTAGAACCTTTTAATTTCTTGCTAAATATTTGAAAAATTGGCACAAAGAATTATTGTACTGACATAAGTAGTTTGAAGATCTACTGGTTGAAAGTTGAAAAAACTGTCAAATTGTTAACTGAAACTGTCACAAAGTCACTAAAATAATAATTGCTAAAATAATAAATTTGTAATAAATAACTGTTCAAAAAACCTATTTGAATTTTATAACTCAAAATACTCAAACCAGTTACTAGAATCTACAAAAAGTACTAAAATTGAAAAAAAACTAATTTGGTTACAAAAGTTAGCAGTAATACACATTACAACTAACTGGTTCTAGCCTAAAATTAGAAAGTTAAGTTAAAATTATCAACCAAACCAAACTGTTAAAAATAATCAGATTTAATCTAAAACTAAACCAGGATTATCATTTAGGTTGCGCAACGTCAAGTTACGTTTGATAAATAACATCTGATTATAATGTTGTGTTGGTCTTAGGTAAAATCAAACCAAAAATCGGTTCTAAGTAGTTTAAGTTTGGTGTTTGAGATAGTTGTGTCCATGTCACACAGTAAAATAGTTAATTTTTTCCACTTAACCTTTTGAACATAATTACAAACATTTGGTGTTAAATTTAATTAATTTAATTTTATACAATCACTAAGCTGCTATCTTGAGTAGTCTATTGTAAAGTTGTTTTATCTTCATCTTAGTACAAGAACTGTTTTGTCAATAAAGTCCAAAAGTTTTAGCTAAACGGGCTGCTTTAAGTTTGTTTTTTTTTGTTAGTTTGTGTTTGTGAAAGAATGTTATACGTTGAGTATTATTCTTACATTTGCTGATCAGATGTAGCAAAGTTTCTTTCTTCTTCAAAAATGCGCTGCATAGAAAACTTGTCTGGATTCCCATTCTATGGATGTGTTTGTTTGGGCCACAGTGTCCAGTTCTAAATTCTGTAAACTTTTAAAGCTTTGGTTAATTCATCTGCATTCTATAGTTTGGGTAATGTGTAATGGTCCCGTTAGGAACAGTTTTGTGTAATTTCCTGACATATTTTATAAAAGTAGTTGTGTTTTGTCTCAAGTTTACTACAAAATATTTGTTTTGCGGTTTTGTGTGAGTTATGAAGTCTGATCTCATTGTTAGTGTCTGTAACATTTGTTGTTTCCTCTGTAAACCTCGATAATTACAGTGTGTTTATTTATCTGTAGTCGGTATGCTGCTTATTTCAATTCCATTAGCACAGCTAAATGTAATCGTTATAGCAATGTTTCCAAGACTACCGTGGGTGGTTGTTCTCATTGCTCCCGTTATTAAGAAGCATGTTATTTTTTCTACTTTATCTAGTTTGGTTACTAGTATAGATAGTTTTTCACCCTAATACGAGCATTCTGTACGTGGTTGTTCTGATCACCACTGTATGTAACCATCTGGTCATATCCAGTAATAGTCTCCACGGTTGTTCAACCATCAATTTGGTTTCAAATAGCACGTTTAAGATTTTTAGACAAAATTACTATTGACTTTATTTTTTCACAATAGAGATAATTGAAAACTAAATTAAGGAGTACATAAGAAATTATCAAAAATTTATAAAACAAGGCCAAACTTTGTGTTGAATTTACAAAAATTTATTTTTCGACAGAATTCATAATACCATTCTAGATACAAAACATAATTAAATAGCATAATACCAGAGTTGCCTTCAATACAACAATTTTATGATACTGATATTTTAAAAATAATGTTTATATATATATATATATATATATATATATATATATATATATATATCTATCTGTTGGGGAGCATATCGCGGCCGGGCTTGTATGGGAGCTTGTGGCGCATGCACACGGCAGACCGCCCGCCGGGTTTTACGGTCTGTAAATAAGAAAAGGTCTCCATTGTATTGCTTTAATGGCACAAGCTAGACATAGTTATTTATTTTTATTATTATTTCGTTTTACAAAATATTATTTCTTCCTTAATCAAATTTGTTTGTGATTGCAGTTAAATTTAAATGTCAAAATATTAATTATCATTTTATAAAGATGAATTTTAAAGATTCTCGTTATTAACTTACGGATATAATTAAAATTAGTAACATCTTTATTTAAAAAAAGTAAAATAACAATACTGTTTCCAACTTGATTAAATAAATAGATTAATTAAATCAATCAACAACAACTTTATTTGTGTGTTTAATCATTTTTGTATTTAGTGTATTTTTCATTGCATTTTACAGTTTGGTCTATAAATAAGAAAAGGTCTCTATTGTATGCTTTAATAGCACAAGCTAGACAGTGTAGTTGTTCTACAGAATATTATTGCTTGCCTACATTTTTTTTTTTGTAGTTACACTTAAATTTAGATGCAACATATCATAACTGATTTCTTAAAAACAAATGGATTTTAGAAGCTTGTTTAAAGACTAACAGATGTAATTATTATTTAGTAAAATATTTATTTCAAAAACTGAGATATTAATGGGTTTTACAACTTGATTGAATAAATAATCTAATTAATAGACATTAGCAATAACTTCAATTGTGTTTTAATATTATAAGTAATTACGTGAGAATACAATAGTTGTTTAGTAGTTTAGTAGTTGTTTACATGTTTAATTGTTTAATGCACGTACTAATAGTCAGAGTAGATTCATAAATCCGAGATTCATTTTGCTGTTCTTTGTTAGCTCTAAGCCAATACACGGATATTGTGACGGCAACTTTAGTTGCATTGAGCCAATGTATTCCTCGCTTAATTCTCGGATCGAGTTGAAAACTATACAACCATCAATATGCAAATAATCTTGGGTGGTCCCAAGATTATTTAAGTCTAGAATTATATTGACGGTTGCATAGTTTTCAACTCGTTCTGCACCGTCACAATATCCGTGAATTACCTTAGAGCCAATCAACGACTATCAAAATAAATTTCGGATTCATAAATCCAGGATCAATCCGAGATTTTTAATCTCTGACTATTAATATGGGCATAAATGTTTAGTTATTTAGTAGTTGTTTAGTTGTTGTTTAGTAGTTGTTCAGTAGTAGTTTAATAGTTGTTTAGAAATTGTTTAGTAGTTTTTCAATAGTTGTTCAATAGTTGTTTAGTAGTTGTTGAGTAGTTGTTGAGTAATTCTTAACTAGTTGTTTGATAGTTGTTCAGTAGATGTTTAATAGTTGTTCAGGGATTGTTGTTCAGTTGTTGTTCAGTAGTTGTTTAGTAGTTGTATAATAGTTGTTAAGTAGTTGCTCAGTAGTTGCTTAGTAATTGTTTAGTTTATGTAGGAGTTGTTTAGTTAATGTGTAGCAGTTGTTTAGTTTATGTGTAGTAGTTGTTCAGTAGTTGCTCAGTAGTTGTTTAATAGTTATATAGTAGTTGTTTAGTAATTGTGCAATAGTTTTTTAGTAGTTGTTCAGTAGTTGTGTAGTAGTAATTCAGAAGTTGTTTAGTAGTTGTATAGTAGTTGCTCAATAGTTGTTTAGTAGTTGTTTAGTAAATGTTTAGTAGTTTTTCAGTAATTGCTAATGAGTTGTTCAATAGCTGTTCAGTAGTTGCTTAGTAGTTGTTGTTCAGTAGCAGTTCATTAATTGTTTAGTAGTTGTTTAGTACTTGTTATTTAGTAGTTGTTGCTCAATAGTTGTACTGTAATTGCTTAATAGTTGTTTAGTAGATATTTAGAAATTGTTCAGTAGTTTTTCAGTAGTTGTTTAGTAATTGTTCAGTAGTTGTTCAGTAGTTGTTTGGTAGTTGTTTAGTAGTTGTTCACTAATTCTTCAGTAGTTGTTCAGTAGTTGTTCAGTAGTTGTTGAGTAGTTGTTTAGTAGTTGTTTGGTAGTTGTTCAGTAGTTGTTTAATAGTTGTTTAGTAGTTGTTGTTTAGTTGTTGTTCAGTTGTTGTTCAGTAGTTGTTTAGTAGTTGTATTGTAGTTGTTTAGTAGTTGCTCAGTAGTTGTTCAGTAGTTGTACAGTAGTTGTTTAGTAGTTGTTGAGTAGTTGTTCAGTATTTGTTTGGTAGTTGTTTAGTGGTTGTTCAGTAGTTGCTCAGTAATTGTTAAGTAGTTGTTTAACAGTTGTGTAGTAGTTTTTCAGTAGATGTTCAGTAGTTGTTGTACTCAACAATTGCTGTTTAATAGATGTTTAGTAGTTGTTTAATAGTTGTTCAGTAGTTGTTCAGTAGTTGTTTAGTAGTTTTTAGAAGTTGTTTAGTTAATGTGTAGTAGTTGTTTAGTTTATGTGTTTAAAAATTGTTTAGTGTTTGTTTAGTAGTTGTTTAGTATTTGTTTAGTAGTTGTTTAATAGTTATTTAGTAGTTATTTAGTAGTTGTTTAGTAGTTGTTTAGTAGTTGTTTAGTAGTTGTTTAGTAGTTGTTTAGTAGTTGTTTAGTAGTTGTTTAGTAGTTGTTTAGTAGTTGTTTAGTAGTTGTTTAGTAGTTGTTTAGTAGTTGTTTAGTAGTTGTTTAGTAGTTGTTTAGTAGTTGTTTAGTAGTTGTTTAGTAGTTGTTTAGTAGTTGTTTAGTAGTTGTTTAGTAGTTGTTTAGTAGTTGTTTAGTAGTTGTTTAGTAGTTGTTTAGTAGTTGTTTAGTAGTTGTTTAGTAGTTGTTTAGTAGTTGTTTAGTAGTTGTTTAGTAGTTGTGTAGTAGTTGTTTAGTAGTTGTTTAGTAGTTGTTTAGTAGTTGTTTAGTAGTTGTTTAGTAGTTGTTTAGTAGTTGTTTAGTAGTTGTTTAGTAGTTGTTTAGTAGTTGTTTAGTAGTTGTTTAGTAGTTGTTTAGTAGTTGTTTAGTAGTTGTTTAGTAGTTGTTTAGTAGTTGTTTAGTAGTTGTTTAGTAGTTGTTTAGTAGTTGTTTAGTAGTTGTTTAGTAGTTGTTTAGTAGTTGTTTAGTAGTTGTTTAGTAGTTGTTTAGTAGTTGTTTAGTAGTTGTTTAGTAGTTGTTTAGTAGTTGTTTAGTAGTTGTTTAGTAGTTGTTTAGTAGTTGTTTAGTAGTTGTTTAGTAGTTGTTTAGTAGTTGTTTAGTAGTTGTTTAGTAGTTGTTTAGTAGTTGTTTAGTAGTTGTTTAGTAGTTGTTTAGTAGTTATTTAGTAGTTGGTAAGTAGTTGTTTAGTAGTTGTTCATAGTTGTTTAGTAGTTGTTCAGTAATTGTTTTTCAGTAGTTGTTTAGTTATTGTTTAGTAGTTGATCAGTTGATTTATTAAAATTGTTAATTTAGTTGTTTTTTTTATATATAATTAAAAGAAATGTATTATATATTTATAAAGCCTGTTTTATTTATCTAACTTTAGAATTTATAGCAATAAATAGTTTTAAAAACATGATATAAAAAATATTTATTTATTTATATTTTGAGTTCTCAAAAACCAAGTACTAAGTAACTAAGATATTAGATTCTGAAAGAAAACCATTTGAACAGGTTTTTGGGGAAATAGAATTATTATTTGATAATTTGTATTCTATGTTGAATGTTCAGCCAACCTAATTATTTATATTATAGTAAATGTTTAATAAATATGCAATGTTTTATATTAACTATTGATAAAATATTTGAGAAAAAAAGTTGTCATTTGATAAAGTATAAAAACAAACTAAAAAATGACAAGCCATATGATTGAAGACTAATTATAATTTATAGCTCTACAATAATCTTTTTTTTTTTAACATTTTATTTTAATCTGATTATGTTTTCCCCACATATTTTCTACTTCCTTAAGTCGGCTTTTGTTAGTCTAGCCAAATACTTATCGATTACCGTATTAGTAGCGGTTCCAATATTAATACTCAGTAAGGTTTAATAAAATTAATCTTTTTGTATTATATTATTCGGCACCAGCAAAGTAAAACTAGATTATTCAGAAACGTCAGTCGTGTTGCACGTATTTTAGCGTTGAATGCACATTTTGAATTTTTGAGTTCAGATTTTGGTTATTCTTATTGTTATTGTTGTTATTATTGTTATTTTTTTTGTGATAAGTGATATTGTTATTATTGTTTCATGTTTTGCTTTTAAAGTGACATTGTTAAGTGTTATAAAAGTTTTGGACAATGTCATCGAGAACGAAACACCTGTAAAACTGGCACATGCCGTGCAGAGGTAAGTTATTTTAATATTATTTATTTTGATATATTTTCAATTTGTTTTTAATATCATGTTTTTGGATCTGTTTGGGTTAAAATAAATCACTTCATTATGATTTAAAAGTACTTTATTTGCATTTTTGTCATATTATTAATATTGATTCAATTTATATTTATTATTATGGATAATATTACAATTTCTGTATAACCAAGTATAATCATTCATTTATAACTTTTTTGACATTGTTTTTAGAAATCACAGATATTTTAATTTGCTACAATAATATTGCCAATACAAATGTTTTGATTTAGGGTTTTTGTGTAGTTCAAGTTATATAAATTGCTCTAAAAATAGCATTAAACCTTAAATATTGTAAATTTATATATTAAAACTGAATTATTTGTATCAATATACATTTACCATTATAACCTAAAATGTTTATAATATAATTAGGTACTTGATTTATTTATAAATAGTTATAGTTAGGTTTGTTTATTAAAAAATATACAGACCGGTCTGTACATTAAATCAACAATTAGCAGATTACAGTATATTTTTAAAAAACATAATTATTATACTTGTACATCAAATATATGCAGATCATATCAAGCTTATTTTTAATTCAGTTTTAATATGTAAAATAACAATATTGAAGGTTTAAAGCTATTATTCGAGCAATTTATATAACTGAACTACACAAAAACTCTAAATTAAATCATTTGTGATGGCAATATTATTTGTAGCAAATTAAAATATCTGTAATTTCTAAAAAAAGTTATAAATAAATGGTTATACAGAAGTTGTAGTATTATTCATAATAATAAATTGAATCATTATTTATTACATGACAAAAATGCAAAAGAAGTACTTTTAAATCATATTGAAGTGATTTATTTTAACATAAACTGATCCAAAACTATGATATTAAAAACAAATACATATATCAAATAATATTAAAGTAACTTACCTCTGCACAGCATGTGCCAGTTTGAACAGGTGTTTCGTTCTCGACGTCATTGAATTCCAAAACTTTGCTAACTCTTAACAATATCACTTTAAAAACAAAAAATGTAACAACAATAACAATATCACTTAAAAAAAATGTAACAATAATAATAATAAGAATAACCAAAAACTAAACTCAAAAAGTACATACAGCGCTAAAATACGTACAACACGACTGAAGTTTCTGAATAATCGAGTTTTAACTTACTGGTGCCCAATAATATAATACAAAAGAATTAATTTTATTAAACAGTACTGAGAATACCGCACTAATCCGGTAATCGATAACTATTTAGCTAGACTAACAAAAGCCGACTTAAGAAAGTAGAAAAAATGTGGGGAAAACATAATCAGATTAAAATAAAATGTCTTTTTAATAAGATCAAGTAAAAAAGATTATTGTAGGGCTATAAATTATAATTTGTGTTCAATCTTCAATCATATGGCTTGTCATTTTTCAGTTTGTTTTTATACTTTATCAAATGACAACATTTTTTCTCGAATCATTATCAATAAT
Source organism: Tachinus rufipes (assembly GCA_963932245.1). Classification (NCBI taxonomy): domain Eukaryota; kingdom Metazoa; phylum Arthropoda; class Insecta; order Coleoptera; family Staphylinidae; genus Tachinus; species Tachinus rufipes. Next base: position 45,147,644 of record OZ010745.1, on the reverse strand, counting down.
TAATATAAACCATTGCATAATTATTAAACATTTACTATACTCTAAATAATTAGGTTGGCTGAACATTCACCTTGGAATACAAATTATCAAATAATAATTATATTTCCCCAGAAACGTATTCAAATTCTTCTCTTTTAAAACCTATTATCTTAATTTACTTAATTTTTGAGAACTTAAAAAAAGTTATTTTTTATAACATGTTTTTAGAACTAATTAATTCTATAAATTCTATAGTTAGTTAAATAAAACAGGCTTTATAAATAATAGTATCATTTTTTTTAATCTGTATAAAAAAAAAACTAAATAAACAATTAATAAAACAACTGAACAACTACTAAACAACTATTAAACAACTACTAAACAATTACTGAATAACTGCTAAACAACTACTAAACAACTACTGAACAACTACTAAACAACTACTTAACAACTTTTGAACAACAACAACTAAACATCTACTAAACAGCTACTAAACAACTACTAAGCAACTATTGAACAACTACAAAACAACTACTAAACAACTACTAATTAACTACTAAACAACTACTAAACAACTACTAATCAACTACTAATCAACTACTAATCAACTACTAATCAACTACTAATCAACTACTAATCAACTACTAATCAACTACTAATTAACTACTACACAACTACTAAACATCTACTAAACAACTACTAATTAACTACTACACAACTACTAAACATCTACTAAACAACTACAAAACAACTACTAAACAACTACTAATTAACTACTAAAATACTACTAAACAACTACAAAACAACTATTAAACAACTACTAAACAACTACTTAACAACTACTAAACAACTACTAAACAACTACTAAAAAACTACTTAACAACAACTAAACAACTACTAAACAACTACTTAACAACTACTAAACAACTACTAAACAACTACTAAACAACTACTAATTAACTACTACACAACTACTAAACATCTACTAAACAACTACTAACCAACTACTAAACAACTACAAAACAACTACTAAACAACTACTAATTAACTACCAAATTACTACTAAACAACTACAAAACAACTATTAAACAACTACTAAACAACTACTAAACAACTACTAAACAACTACTTAATACTACTAAACAACTACTAAACAACTCTTTAACAACTACTAAACAACTACTAAACAACTACTTAATACTACTAAACAACTACTAAACAACTCTTTAACAACTACTAAACAACTACTAAACAACTAACAAAACAACTATTAAACAACTACTAAACAACTACTAAAGAACTACTAAAGAACTACTAAACAACTACTAAACAACTACTTAACAACTACTAAACAACTACTAAACAATTACTAAACAACTACTAAACAACTGTTGAACAACTTCAAAACAACTACTAAACAAGTAGTAAACAACTACTGATAAGCTATTGAACAACTATTAAAAAACTACTAAACACTTATTAAACAACTACTAAAAAACTACTAAACAGCTATTGAACAACTACTAAAAAACTACTAAACACTTACAAAACAACTACTATACAACTATTAGGCAACTACTAACCATCTATTAAACAACTACTAAATAACTACTGAACAAGAACTACTAAACAACTACTAAACATCTAATTAACAATTACTAAACAACTACTAAAAAACTTCTAAACAATAACTAAACAATTATTTAACTACTACTAAAAAACTATTGAACAATTACTAAACAACTATTAAGCAACTACTAAACAACTATTCAACGACTACTAGACATCTACTGAACAAAAACTACTTAACAACTACTAAAAAACTACTGCACAATTACTAAACAACTACTATACAACTTCTAAACAACTACTAAACAACTATTAAACAACTACTAAGCAACTACTAAACAACTATTAAACAACTACTGAAAAACTACTGAACAATTTCTAAACAAATATTAAACAACTACTAAACAATTATTGAACAACTCTTGAACAAGAACTACTAAACAAGAACTACTAAATAACTACTGAACAACTACTGAACAACTGAACAACCACTGAACAACTACTGAACAACTACTGAACAACTACTGAAGAACTACTGAAAAACTACTGCACAGTAACTAAACAACTACTAAACAACTATTGAAAAACTACTGAAAAACTACTGAAAAACTACTGAACAATGACTAAACAATTATTAAACAGCTACTTATCAACTATTTAACAACTTTTGGACAACTACTAACCAACTAATAAACAACATTTACTAAACTACTAAACTACTAAACTACTAAACTACTAAACTACTAAACTACTAAACTACTAAACTACTAAACTACTAAACTACTAAACTACTAAACTACTAAACTACTAAACTACTAAACTACTAAACTACTAAACTACTAAACTACTAATCTACTAAACTACTAAACTACTAAACTACTAAACTACTAAACTACTAATCTACTAAACTACTAAACTACTAAACTACTAAACTACTAAATTAATAAACTACTAAACTACTTAACTACAAAACTACAAAACTACAAAATTACTAAACTACTAAACTACTAAACTACTAAACTACTAAACTACTAAACTACTAAACTACTAAACTACTAAACTACTAAACTACTAAATTACTAAACTACTAAACTACAAAACTACAAAACTACAAAACTACAAAACTACAAAACTACAAAACTACAAAACTACAAAACTACTAAACTACTAAACTACTAAACTACTAAACTACTAAACTACTAAACTACTAAACTACTAAACTACTAAACTACTAAACTACTAAACTACTAAACTACTAAACTACTAAACTACTAAACTACTAAACTACTAAACTACTAAACTACTAAACTACTAAACTACTAAACTATTAAACTATTAAACTACTAAACTACTAAACTACTAAACTACTAAACTACTAAACTACTAAAGTACTAAACTACTAAACTACTAAACTACTAAACTACTAAACTACTAAACTACTAAACTACTAAACTACTAAACTACTAAACTACTAAATTACTAAACTACTAAACTACTAAACTACTAAACTACTAAACTACTAAACTACTAAACTACTAAACTACTAAACTACTAAACTACTAAACTACTAAACTACTAAACTACTAAACTACTAAACTACTAAACTACTAAACTACTAAACTACTAAACTACAAAACTACTAAACTACTAAACTACCTAGTTATGTTATTAAAATTTTAGGTTATAATGGCAAATGTATATTGATACAAATAGTTTGAAATGTTTAAGCCTACAACATTTAAAATTTTACGTAAATAAATGGTTATTTTTTTATTATTGTACATTTAAATGCACTTTGTAATACAATGTTTAAACAATAAAAATATACAAAATTCTTTACATTATAAATTAATTTTTGAGCAATTTTTACTTATTTATTAATTATTATTTAAAACCTAATTATAAATTAAACAAAAATAAAATTGTCATGCATGAGTCAAGTGTATGAAATAAAAATTTTGTTTTGCACAAACTACTGAAAATGGCTTTCTTTACATGAATCCTGATCATGTGATTTTTTTCAAATTTTTTGAGTTAATTATTTACGAATAATGATAAATTTTATGTGCAAAAGATACTCTAAAAATTTTAAGATGTGCTGTGCACTACGCTCCGAGATATCTTGCAATGTATCCACAGAAATACTTTAAATTTAAGCCTTTTTGGCAACTTTTAAACGTATTTGGCAATTTTGTTGATTGCTGATGTTTTCCAAATTTTATTAAGTGCTGATAATTTTTAAACTTAACAAACTACATCTGTTCTATTAAATTTACTTGCAATTGTATTATGAATAGTACGACTACAATTGTTACTAAATTTTCTATGAGTAAAAATATAAACAAAACTTATTTTTATTATTATTATATTTATTTAATTATGTACCGCAAAGTTTTTAAATTAATCAAAATTATTCTACTATAAAAATGGCTTAAGGTCGCATTTATTATAACAAAACATTTGTGGACAAAGAATTCGAATTGAAAAGGCTTTCAACTGAAATAGCAAACACATTTATTATATTACAATAGAGCACGATGACAGATATATTGCAGCGAAACTCAACAAAAAATAATATAGGCAACGCTAACGTGGCTGCGAGATGCTCACTTAGAAGGAGAGTCATATGACGCCGGCCGCGACGTTACCTTTTGGCCGCTACATGCTCCCATCTAAGAGCATATCGGTTGTCATAAGCTCCCATTAATATATATATATATATATATATATATATATATATATATATATATATATCAATTTATCATTAAAAGAAGTCAACTTAATAAAACAATTAAAAAAATATTTTATTTCTTTATTTGTTTTTATTCTATATTGAGTAAGTATAATTAAATCAATACGTTAAATAAGAAAAAAGTTGTTTATAATAAAATTTGTACTAGTGATTATTTTTTTGTTTGTTTTATATAAATCAAAATAAATATATTTTTATTTATGAATTTGGTATATATATATATATATTGGTGTTTTATGATTTACTTCTGTTTTTCCAAGATTTTTATTGCAAAGCAACTTTTTTCTTATTTAAAGTTTTTTTTTAACTTAACTATTATTAAGTTACTTATGTTATAGATAGATCTGACACAAGATTTTTTTAACGTTTATTTGTTGCGAAGCTGTTAAACACCATTTTAAAACATTGTCGTTATTATTTTTTTTAAACTTTAACTTATGTACTTTGATTACAAAATGGTATTAAAACATATATATATTTATTTTTCAAATTTTACATATAGTAAATACAAATTAAACAAAAAAGATTATAATCTATTAGACTTTCATAATTTGATTATTTATACCATCGGTTCTTTCATTTCCCAACCGGTCATAATGTCCATATACACCGATCCATAATAAGACATTAATGGCTATCAAAATAAAAATAAATATAGTTAAATAAATTTTATTTTATCAATTACTTACCGCACATAAAAAATAGAAAGATTGGAAACCCTATTGGTAAAAGATATACGCACGCTATTATCCCAAATATACCGAGAAGGACAATGCATATACAATGCAATATTAAGTATGGAAGAAACATGCCTCGCTTACCCTGTAACAGAAAAATTAAACAATTTAAACGTCTCATAAATTTAAATTTTAAATATACTATTTTTGAATTTAATCGTCTATGCACAAAAATAGATTGTTAAAGAAACAAACAGTATGTACTTGTTGACGTCATCTTGAGTATAACGCAATGAAGTAGAGTAAGGTAGAAGGGGCAACGACGACTGCGCAGCCTAAACCTCGATCCGCGTTTGGTTACTGCCATTTTAGTTCATAAAAACTCGTTTGTTTACATTTGGTATCACGAATTAGGCAACTAACAATACTCGGTACACAGGTACGACTTTTATCTTTGCATGTAATTTAAGAGGGTTACCTAACTATAAAAATAAAAGCGCGGCATATTTAAGAAAAATTTTTATTTACGAAACGTTTACGTATATTACTCATAGACTAACTAGAGATAAATGATAATTATTTACAATAAACTTGCTTATATATTAGTCTGCGAGTAGAAAATATCTATGCAGGTACATTTCAAACAGATTATAACATAATTAAGGGCGTAGAAATAAAAGAACGGCACATTTAAGTAAAATTTTTATTGGTGGTTAAATAATATAAGTTTATGTAGTTTTTGGCGAATATTTCCATCTGTAATTTTTTCAGTATGTAATTTAGATAAGTTAAAAAATCTAATTTTGCAATATGAAGCAGAAATTATTTTAATCAACAGGAATATATGATGTGATTCAAATTCTGCTTCATAATAATGATTTTCTAATTCGGGAAATAACATGGAATGGTGTACAAATTTATTTAATATAGAAACAATAATTGTTTGCAAAAAATCTTTTTCTGGTGGCATTTTGTTATTTGTGACCATCATTACTTGTCGTATTAGCATCTCTGTTCGTTTGCATATCTTTACGTATGCAAAGATATTCCCGCTATTCTGTTTGATATGTTGTTACAACCTAATGCTGCACATGTAATCGGCATATTGAACAAATTAAACCATTCACTACCACAACCACAAATTTATAATAATATATTTACGAAACGTTTACGTATATTACTCACAGACTAACTAGAGATAAATGATAATTATTTACAACAAACTTGCTTATATATTAGTCTGCGAGTAGAAAATAATTATGCAGGTACATTTCAAAAAGATTATAACATAATTAAGGGCGTAAATCTTTGGAATTTCCAAGTAATCCAATTAGTAGAATATTATCTGTAATTATGTGTAATGCGATTACTATGTAATTAATAAAATATACCTGTGTTGTTTAAGTAATCTACAATCTACAATAAAATTATTATAGATTGTTTCTTAAATTAGAAAACTATAATAAAGCAGGAACACTGTCAAATGTGTTTTTTTTTATAAAAATACTGTGATTTATATTGCAAAATTATAATTGTAAACTTATATAAACGTAAATTAAATTTTACTAAATAATAACGAATATAAACTAGACAAAAATTACATATACTTATATCATTCAATCACTTTTAAAGTTTTAATTTAAATATAGCGCTCCTTTATTTTTAAATTAAATGCAATGATAGATGTCGTGCTATGAACCGAGTATTGTTAGTTGCCTAATTCGTGATACCAAATGTAAACAAAGCGTTTTTATGAGCTAAAATGGCAGCGTTCATGTGTGAATAGTTTGCGCAGCTGAATGCCCCTTCTACCCTACTCTACTTCATTGGTATAACGACATAATTATATATACAAAAATATAAAATTAGTAAAAATAAACCCAGACCCATTAATGTTAAATTCAATTTCTTAACGGTTTTAAAATCATCATACGTGAAGATTTTACAGAAAAGGACTACTCAGTAGATATAATATGGTTTTAAAAATATCTGGACAAAGATAAACACATTTGAAAGAGGCGACTTTGCCTACTATAGAGCAAAAAACATTGCTGCAAATTGTATTGCATTTTTAAATCAATTTTATAACAGTAAAAAAAGTTAAAATTCAAATTGTATATGCACTCAGTTCTCGCGCATTTGCATCAACAAAAAAATCGGAAATAACATATGTCTCTCTCAGAGTGAGAAAATAGCCGGCTTTATTCTATGCAATTGTGTCGTTTGTTACGTCATGATATATGTTAGCGGCACGCCCCCAGAAGTTGAGCTGAAAGTTACGGTGTTCCTCTGAGTGTAGGCCGGGTAGGCCCGTCAAACCATTTCTGCTAGAATGTCTGAACCTAGAGCATGTATTTGTTGACGAGTGATTTGATACTTGCAGTTAATATGAAACAACTTTTAAAAATAACAAACTTTCCTGCTCTTTAATGTCATCATTTACTAGTTTGTCGCTGGGGTTCCAAAACAAAACTTTTTCTTGATTTAAGCCTCTGCTTTTCCAACTTTAAGCATCGTTTTAGTGGTTTGCCCAGGGCCTTCTGGAGTTTGGTTTTTTATTTCTCAATTGCTTGGCTATACTGATGTCTGGCATTTGAGATACGTGTTTATTCTTGTATATTCGTCTTCTTATCTCAATGTTCGATATTTTGTTTTTGAGAGAGTTTCCCGTTATGTACTTAAATGTTCTCATTTCGTTTATTTGTGCAATGTTTATTTTTACCTGTAACCATCTTTCTACAAGACAATTCAGCAGCCCAAAACCTTCTCTTAACGGTCCATTTACTAACATTTACATCTCTAACTTCATGGAGTTGATTTCGTAGATAAATTTCAAAAACTGTTCTACGCAAACTTGTGGACACCTAAAAACGGTCATCTCTGTTTGTGGTAACTTGTTTTGCCCGGGTCCTAATCTTTTGGTTTTCAAGCCAGAATCCAAGTAACGCTGATACACTTTTTGTACAGCACAAAGGTTTTAACCAACAATCCTTACAGTTTCACGTTTTCCTTGCTCATTTTTAATCGACGCTATAATTCTTGCTAAAACAATAGGGTCTAAAGACATTATGACCTGTTAAGTACAATACACCGTGTAAAAGCTAAGTTTTGCAGAAAAAAACCAACACTAAGTAAAAAAAACCACTAAAAAATGTAGGTTTTTAGTTAGAGAAAAATGGATGCTGTTTCATAAAAGTATGTAACACGGTGATAATTAGAGAGCGGATTCCTACTATTATGCTTACGCTAAATAGTTAAAGCAACAAAAATATGTTTAAATATATGCACAAATTGTGAAGAATGTAGTCATTTGGCACTAAGTTTTTACGCTTTTTTTAGTATTTTTTTAAATTTGTTGCTTATTTCAAGATATTGTGCTTATTTTTAAGCTTTTTTTCAGTTTTGGTGCATTTTTTTGATAAATCAGTTTTTTTGTGAAATTTTGTGGATTAAAATGTACATAAAAAAACCCAAATTATTTTATTCTTTAGAAAACGTAAAGCAAAATTTACGTATCAACATCTTGCATATTTTTTATAATATTATTTGGACAAGTATAATACAATTCTGTAAATCCCGACCGAGCTCATAGCGTATTTTAGTGCCACTTCTTCAAGCAAATCAAATAACTGCATTTTAAAATTCTCAAAATAATCGGTAAGTCGGGGATTCTCTCAATTTCGAAAATTTTAAAAACGTTGTAAAACAGTTTTCGAATCCTGCAAGCAAGTCAGTAAAAACCTGCCAAGCAGTTCTAAAAAATAAAAAACTTCAAAATAATTTAGCTTTCTTAAAAGATAATTACGGTGTTGTGAGTCATGCCATAAAATCGCTAGAAAAACAGGAAAATACGTTAAATGAAAGTCTAAGTATAATTAGAGATTTCAAAGATAAAATTTTAAAAGTACTAGGTTATATTGGGCACATAGTGAAATCAAAATCCGAAGATGTATTTTTGAAAAATTAAAATTTATTTACACTAAATAAAATAAACTGTATTTTGAGTGGAGAGAATGTTCTAGATTTCAATATGAATCCAGCTTTTAATGCAAAATTTAAACATGCACCAGTAACAAGTGTGCATGTCGAAAGAAGTTTTTTACTCTTTCAAAAAAATTTTAATTGATCAAAGGCAGAATTTTACAGTTAAACACTTTTTAAGTTTAGTTATTTAAAAGTTTTTTTATATTATTTAAAATGTGTGTAAAAAATATTATCACTCAAACTGTTGTAATTATAAATGTTATAAAACATTAGTTTTATTATTTTATTTTTTTCAATTGTGGCATGCTTTTTTAATGCTTTTTTACATGTTTGGTGCTTTTTTAATGCTTTTTTAGTAACGTTTTCATGCCTTTTTAAGCGCTTTTCTTCGTGTTTTTAATGTTTTTTAATCCGCTCTCTAGTGATAATAACTGACAAATAGATAGAAGAAGAAGAGAAGTTTGAAACTCCATACGTGAAAATAATTTAACAAAAATTGAAATAATACACATTATCAAACAGTAGTTTGAAACAGGAAAGAGAACGAATAAAAATATGCTAGATGCAGTAGAAATGGAGAAGAATGGAGGGTTTTAATGTAAGAAGAGCAAATAATGACGCCACAAGAGCGCTAGTTTTGATTAATGTTATAAGCCCGGAGACAAACAGAGAGGAACTGCTTCAAGAAATCGGTGGTAAAGTGGGCAACAAAGATATTACAATTATATCTATGAGGAAAGGATACAAGAATATACAAACGGCTATAATCAGGATAAACAAGGAGACAGCAAAAATCTAATAAGAGAGAAAAGCATAAATATAGGGTTTATGAGATGCAGAACAAGGAATGTAACGGATGAGGTAAGCAAATGTTATAAATGTTGAATAAAAGTCACATAGCGTCGGACTAAAGGAGAAGACTAAAATTATGCATAAGATGCGGTAAAAAAAGACATCAGACAGCCAAATGCAATAATAAGAAATATTGTATAACATGTAAAGTAACAAGACACAAAACAAGAGCAAAAAGATGCCCGGTCACATACAAAAGAGAAATGAGAAGACCAAGAAAGAACGTAGAAGACAAAAATCCAGATAATTGGGGACAACACGAGAATGAGAACACAAACAAAAATGTATACAAATATAGGCAGAAAAAAAGAGGCACAAGACCTACTGGTGTCAACAGCGGTAATAGGAAAAATAGACATAGTAATAGTGAGTGAACCAAATAAAAATAAACTAAGTGGTGAGTGTATAAAAGATAAGAACTCAGACGCAGCTATCCTAGCAAAAGATAAATGTAGAGATAAAGTAAAAAAAAAATGGGAAACACCCAAGAAGGGAATAGTGAGTGAAAATATAGAAGGTTTGGTAGTATACAGCTGTTACATCAGTCTAAACTGCAAAATGGAATATTATCAGAAGTGAATAGAAGAACTGGAACAAAGCTTAAGGAAACAAAAGAACTTACAAGTTTTGATAGAAGGCGATTTCAAAGCAAAATTCTCAAGAAGATGATAGCAGTCGTTAATCTTACAATATGCAACCAAGAAAATAAACCAACCATTGTAAGATAAAGATACATTTCATACATTGACATTACTATAGCAACACGGGAAACGGCTAGATTAGTAAGGGGTAGAAGAAGCTGAGTTTGGATAAGTACATACAATACAGCACAAACAGATATAGGGAAAAGGAAGACAAAAAAGAAGAAAAATTAAACATAAAAAAGATGGATAGAGAAAGGATAAAAAAGTTATGAAAGCAGAAAAAGTGACTGAAAATAAAATTAAGAAGAAAGATGCAGAAAGGCAGCGGAAAAATCATTCAAGAACCGCACTGGAGAAATGGTAAAAAAACCAGCAAGAATAGCTAACAAAGCAGAAGCAGTCCCGCAACAGTAGAGGAGATAAAACAGATTATAAAGAAACTACTTAATAATAAGGCACCAGGTCCAAACAAGATACCAACGGAAATAATGAAAACAGCGCTAAAAAAATAAGATAAAGATAACACAAATAATAAACAGATGTCTAAAGAAAGAAATTTTTCTGGCTTGCAGGAAAGATGCATTCCTAGTACTAATTAAGAAAAAGAAGGAAGCAGTCAAAACAACAACGTTTAGACCAATATGCCTGAACAACACATTAGCAAAAAGTATGAAAAAATTATTGTGAGGAGAATTGAATAAAAAATAGAAGAAAAAAGAAGATGGGAACAGGAACAATATAGATTTACAAAGAGAAGAACGACTTTAGAAACCATTGAAAAGGTAAACGCCATAGCAAAAGAAGCAACCAGTGGACCATACAAAAAAAGATAACACTGTGTCGTAATAGCGTCAGATATACAAAATGCGTTCAACAGCATACTATGGGAAGCAATTATAGAAACAGCAAATAAAAAAAAAACTAACAAATAAAACTTCCAAAATAATATGGAGCTACTTTAAAGAAAAAATCTACTGACTAAAAATGGAAAATTTAAGCTAACTAGAGAAGTACCACAGGGTTTTGCACTAGGTTCTAAACTATAAAATTTAATTTATAATCAGCTACTCAAGATGCTGCTGAAAGGAATGACAATAACGGCATTTGCAAATGACTTTGCTCTGGTAAGTAGGGATATAGACATAGAAGTATTATATGAAAGGTTAGAGTTGACAATAGAGATGATAAAAAATGAATGAGTAAAGGGTTAGATCTGAAGAAAACCGAGATGGCATGGCTATCGACAAAGAGAACTAACAGGGAAAATGGAAAAATACAAGTAGATAAACAAATAATAACCATAGGTAAAAAAATTAAATATCTTGAAGTTACACTTGAAGCAAAGGAATAAAATTAACATGTTAAGAAAGCGGTAAGAAAAACAAAAACAAAAATAATGCTTAGTAGACTTATGCCAAACAAGGGAAGACCCGTAGAAGTGGCAAGAAGGCTAATAGCAACTGCGGCTAGAAGTGAACTATTGTACGTTGCAGAAACATGGGGAGATGCTTTAAAGACAAAAAAAAATAGAAAACACACAAATTAAAACCATAAAAAAAAGTTTTTAAAATAGTCAGAGTATATTTGGCAACCAGGGGACACAAAGAACTAATCCCAAATAATAATAATAATAATAATAATAATAATAATAATAATTTATTAGTGTTGTTTATACATACGACAAAGTATTTACAAAGGTTGTAACGGTTTGGTTTTGCATTAATAGTAATCATTTAAAAAAAATAAATAAACAGAAACCAAATACAAAAAACGTAATTATAATCATTAAATTAATTTCAATCAATAATAAAATTGATTTTATTGCAAAAAAAGTAAATTGAATTAAATAAATAGAAATAACAAAAAAAAAAGAAAAATATAAATAATATTGGATATTGGATATAGTGTGGCCCTTATAATAGACAACTTAGTGTACACAAAAATTATGTTGAATGTGGTTAAACTTATGCCTTTGCCCGTTTTAGCATCTTTCAACCCCAGAACAAATAGAATGTTTGAAATGTTAGCGCAAATAAAAAATACATTTTAAAGAAATCTACCGTCATGGTCATTTAAGTTTGGAGTTTGTTTAAACTTATACTTGAGTTGTGTCTTTTGATATAAGACCAATTATTAGGGGAGATATCTTTGTTAATTCAAAAAATTTATTACTTTTAAGAAATATGAATTGTACGCATATATATGTAAACCACAGCGCTGCGGTACTACACTAATTTATATTGTGGTTTGAATACTTTTGTTTGGTATCCCCAGTAACAACATTTGTATTAATTAATCCTAATTGTTAAGAATCAATATATATATATTTTATTTTGGGACTCAGCCTTTCTTTGCTCTCTCCGATTTGTGATTGCGGTCTCCTGTTTTATCACGTGGCGCCTTATACTAACTTTATATTGCCCACACCCTTTTTCACTTTGTTAGTCGGACAGTAGGAGACACGGGAGCGAACGATAAGATAAAGAAAAAAAAGGTACTGCCATGCGTTAGTTATTTTCAAAGACTTGTTAAGTCCAACACCTTACTTCGTCTTTAAATTAAAAAAAAAAAAATAAAATAAAAAACATAAAAAAAAAATCTTTTGCAAAACGTTTTCATATTTTTATTAATTGTTACATTTTGGAATGGTGTATATGCAAATTTACACTTTTTGATAAATGAATTTAATATATTTTTGATTGGGACCAAAATTGTCTGTTTTTTTGCTTCTCTATATACGTATGTCTATATCAACAAATAGCAAATATCGCAGTAAAATATTGAAACAAAACTTAGACATGCTGAGGCAAAATTGTTCAACACAGTTGTTTTATAAATTGTCTATATTTGACTTGACTACTCCTGTCAACTAAGTCGGTTTTTTTCGCAATTCTTTCCCGGGCGAAACTTTTTAATTTCTTTCAATATGTTTGTTTGTTGTATATTCTACAAATTTGTCATTGTCAAAACAATTTTTCAAATTTCAAAAGCATTTTTTACAACTACTTCTTGATAAAGAAAAAGAGGTTTTTTGACCACAAAAAATGGTTCTTGTAAAACCGCTTTTTCTACCTAACTATCGTTCTTGTAACCTAGCTTCTTTATTTAAAACAGATAACTCATAAGGTGGGTTTTTCTTATAGATTCCTACTTTCAAACCATTGAATAGTTTGTAGTTTGTGCTACTTTTATTGATTATTCAACTGCGATAATAATATGTGTTCACTATAAAAAAAAAATAAATTTGTGTAAACATTAAAATCTCTAAAAAATGCATGTTTTTTTACAAAAACCCACAAAAACTTAAATAATTGCTTAGAAAAAATACATTTCTGCACAAACGTAATTTGAAAACGCATTTACAGCTTAAATTTTGCAAATCTAAACAGTTGTTTTGGTTAATTATCAAATACCAGTTTAAATGACAAATTTGTCAAAAATTTATTTGACTTTGTAAGACAATAAAGTTTACAGTTGACAGTTTATATGACAGATAGCTCATATGATTGATTTGACAGTTTTTATCAAATTAGCAGTTAGCGTAGATAAGATTTGCAAAACAGTTAAATTGATAATTTATATGACAGATTCATAAAACAGTTTATAATACAGATATATAAAACAGTATATGGCATTATCGTGAAATAGTTGACATTTCATAGTTTATCTGACAGATTTGTGTTACAGTTAACATTTGCTTTTTATAATTAACAGTTGACAGTTCATATGACAGATTTGTCAAAAATAAAGCTAATAGATTATATATTTCAAACAAACCAGAGCAGGGGGTACATTGAGAAACTTGTTTATGTATTTTTTTTTTAGTTTTTATAACTTATTAGTAGTCCTTTGATCGGTATATGAAGGTATGAAACTAAAAAAAAATTGTCAAGACTTTTTTTAGTAGAATCCAAAATTGGCGCCATTATTTCAAGTTAAGCAAAAGCCATAAAACCATGTTTTTGTTCTCAGTAGGCTGAAAAAAAAAGAGCATTAATAAAAAAATTTTTAACCGCCGAAGTTGACGTATTTTCATGTAAATTAATTGGAAAATAAAAATTTGTTTTGTGTATTTAGGTTTTAAGAGTCTAAAACTCAAAAAATTTGCAAAGTAGATTTATTTTTCAACATAAACTCTTACAAGTTTAGCCGCGTTCAGATGAACAATACACCAAATATTATTAAAAATTTAAATTCTGGAGACAATTTTACATGAAAAATAGTCAGTGTTGTACTCATCGTCTATAGAAAAGTCCATCTAGAAAGAAATGTTTACAAAAATTTCAGGCAAAAAATGCGATAAAAATTAATTATTTCTTTTATATTTACAAAAAATATTATAAACACACTAAGGTGTGGTTTAAAACTTTTTTTGTTACAAATTTTGATAAGCGCCAGGCAAATTTATGTTTGAATGCCAAAAATTATAATATTCTCAAATTTTAGTATAATAGTCTAAATTTGTCCCGCAAGCGCAAAAACTATCAAGCAAAAGTTCGGTGTATAGTTTCTTTGAAAACTGCTAAATGTGCATTTGTAAGAATTTATGATGAAAAATAGGCCTATTTTTGCAGTTTTTTTGAGTTTTAGACCTTTTAAACCCAAATACACAAAACATATTTATATTTTCCAATTAATTTACATCAAAATACGTCAACTTTAGCGGTTTAATTTTTTGTTAAATGCTTTTTTTTGCTCAGCCCATTGAGAACAAAAACATGGTTTTATGGTTTTGCGGCTTGTAAACAGGGTATAGACTTAAAATGACGCCAGATTTAGATTCTACGAAAATTTCTGATTAATTTCATTAGTAATTTTTTTTTCATGTTTAAAATTGGGGTTTTTAAACAAAAATTGCGATTAAGTTAAAAAAACGACAAAAAGACTTAAAAAATAGTAGAATTTTTTTAAGGGTTTCATATCCTCATAAACCAATCAAAGGACTACTAATAAGCTATAGAAACTGAAAAACAAACTAAAGCAAGTTTCTCAATGCATCTCCCCCCCCCCCCTTCTCTGGTCTGTTTGAAATGAAATTGCCCATATAAGATAATTGAAATGTACGGAGATATTCAAATGCTAAAACGTAATTAATCTTTGAAACTTTTTTATTACCAGAGTTACAAGATTAAAATGTTTTTGTTTTGTCACAGATACACATAAAGTGACCTTAGAAACAAAACAAAAATTTTATAAAAAACTTAAAATTGTTTAATTTAGTTTGTTTGTAAATTAAAGTAAAACAAAGTTAATTATACAAAAAAAAAGCTTTATAAATTGCAGTAAGTTTGCTTAGATTTTAGAAAAATACTGTAGGTCTACAGTGAACTAAGAGTCTTATTCTGCTTAAAAACAATATAGTAATTTTTTTATAAAGCGCAATAATTTCTAAGAGGTCAAAAGACCCATTAAACAAAGAATAAACTACAAAACAAAGCTTAAAAATACAGATGTAAATTATTTGTAAAGCCCGAAAATATTACATTTTTTTAAGTAAATAAGCTATTATTAAGCTTTGTACAATTAATACAACAATATACACTTTGACCTTCTTGGGAGCCTTCTTGTAGACTGGGGCCTTACATTCACAGCACCCGGCTCTGATAATATGCAATAAAAAAAATATTTCAAATTGTCCCAATAAGTAGAAAGTGATAAAAATGTTTGTAGAATAATCAAATAAAATTTGCAGTAAAATTTTCAATCAAATAAAAGTATAATAATACTCAGTGTTCGATGCAGTTTTCACAAATCAAAGGTGTGTTTTTTTTAATGTGATAGCTAATTTTAGTTATAAATTATTATTAGTTCAGCTGTTATTAATTAGTGTATAAATAGTGGTAAATTAGAAAGAGCTTGTTGGCAGTGCGCATGATGATTATCAAATATTAATATGATAATTACTATGATTGGAAATTTAAGTTAATAATGTTACATATTTTTCAAACTTTCGTAGAGAGTAAAAATTATATTAGTTAATTATCAGACGCAAAGTTTATATAATTATGCATATATAAATAAAGAATATCTTAACAAATACTTGAGAACACATGTGCGATATTTTGTGGGGTCTATATTTAAGTTTTCTTGTATATGTTCGTCATAATTAAAATCGTCAGCATTGAAAAAATACAGAACTCATGTGTTTATTTTATAAACATAAATCCACTTAAAAATGGTATATGTTAATATCGTATAATTCGTATACAATGTGGTCATCATGTATTTCTTATTCTGAAAAGATTTCAACAAGAGTCATAATGTCGATATAGCATATAGAGTATTTTTCTTGGCCAAATGTGAAAAATATTAAATATTTACATTAAGTTGTTTTGAGTGTTTAATAAATATGCCTTATAAAGGAGAATTTCTTAATTCTTCATTAACTACTACATAATTTTGAACTTTTAAATATTTTTTTAAATTTCTATGTTTTCCTGAAATCTTAAATTTTAATCAGAGATTTGTAGAATATTTTATGAGACTCAATTAAATGAGAGCATCAACATTTTAATAAAAAATAGATACAATAAAATAAATTGATTAGTTAAAATACTGTTTTTGTTTATAAATTTATTCTCAAAAATTCACCCCATCAAGTTTTAATCTGTTAAATGCGTTGTGTGTGTTGACGACTTTTGACACTTCTCAAAGTAAATTAATTAATTGAATTTAGCGTATATTTTCATCTGTTTCATCCTTTTTAAAATTTACTCTCTAACCAAACTACTTACAATAACTACTAACCCTGACCTGGCAGTAGGTATAAACAGTAATAATATACTATGATGGCTTGTTTTAAATCTAATTATATATGATATCTGCACGTAAAATATCCTCTCATTTTTGGATGTGAGGGCAGAGACCGTAGTAGATTTGGAATGAGTCATCAAAGAGACTACCAAGACTTTTAACGTCAAACAAAGCTTATGATACAATTAATTCGGCGTAACAAAACCTTGCCTGTTTTACTAACCAAATTAATCAACCAGACTTAGTTTAAAAGTTAATTAAAAAAAAAAAAAATTCTGTTCATCAGATTTTCTAACATAAAAACTCCATATTCTTTTTTTGACTGAAACCAAAGTAAACAATGAACATCCAGACTGCTTTAATTTAGTAAATTCCAATTATATATTATCTTGAACGTTTATTTGCCCAGGGTCTGCATCTACAAACAACTAGCTTGTTCTAAACTGAAAAGCTACAAAATTAAAGGACATTGATTATAATACGTAGTTCTTAAACTAAATCTTCCCAATAAGACAATTTTTGTAATAGGCATATACTGTTTTTCAAATAAACCAACTCTAAACTTTATTTTTTCTTTAAGTTTTTTAAAAGTACGTAAAAAATTTATAAGCACGTAAATATTTAATCAAATTTGTCTTTCTTCGCCATCATGCAATGCCGTAGTCGTACAAGGCATACTGACAAAGTTTGTAGAACCAAAACGGCAAACTACGCTTGACCCTTAAATAAATTATTAATTCATTTCATAAAATAATTTTGTTAGATGATATATTATATATTATCTTCTACACACTATCCGGAGAACAAGTTATGATTTTTGCTTATAATCTTACTCAACTTATTTAGCAACCCACATATTGTGTTTGTAATGGACTTCTTGGCAAACCAAGATTATAAGATTTGTATCTTTCAACTATTCTAAAGATTTCAACAACTACTGTTAAGACTGTTTTAGGAAACTCTGATCATTCACTCATTATTTCTGTTGTTAAAACTCTTCCTACTACCAAACTTAAGTCGCGCCTCATCTATCTTAATTTTAAGATAAGCATAGTAAAATCAAAAGATCTCACAACAACTATTATGTATGTCATAAAAAAAATTGTTCTATTAATTTTTTGGTTTAACAAAAGTACTTGTACTCAGTTCAGAAAAAACAGGCAGTTATACAGATGCAAAAAGCATTAAACAAATACGCTATTAGTAGTTTCAATCACACCTTTTATCAAGATTATAAAAAAACTTGTAAACATTGTGACAATCTAATACAATTTGAAAAAGATAGGATTGACAAAAACAAAGCTAATCAAATTTTTCAGCTTTTCATAAACAACAAAAACTTTTATAACACAATAAATTCATTAAAAGGTAGTTCAAAATCTTCAAAAAAATAATTTAGTTGCTAATCCAAAAAAAGCAGATATTTTTGCAATCCATTTTGCATCTAATTTTACTATTCTAAATCTTCTTATTTTGTACCTATAATGCCGGCTAATGGTAAAATTCATTTAAGACAACGGGTTGTTAAAAAAAATCTTCTTAAATTAAATACCAAAAAGACATCAGGTATAAACAAAACTTCACCTATTATTCTTAAAACATTATTATTATTATTATTATTATTATTATCATTATCATTATCATTATTATTATTATTATTATTATTATTATTATTATTATTATTATTATTATTATTATTATTATTATTATTATTATTATTATTATTATTATTATTATTATTATTATTATTATTATTATTATTATTATTATTATTATTATGTTGTGTATGCACAGTATGTAGGTTTGGATATTATACCCTACACGCTGGTGTTTAATGTGAAACCGGAAGTACACCGTATTTCTATGGTCTCTCATTATCCTAGTGCTTTCCTTATTATGTGGGCTGTTCCTAGTATTGCAGTTGTTTGTAATTGCTGTATGTTATGTTTTCCTCTAATTTTTAATATATTTACGGCTAAGTTATTAGTGACCGTTCCAGTGGTGCCAACTATGATAGGAACAATTTCGGTTTTCATATTCCACATCCTCGAAATTTCAATTGACAAGTCACGATACTTTAGAACTTTTTCCGCTTCTTTACTTCTAGTATTAGTGTCATAAGGTATTGCAACGTCAATAATTGTGCACATACTTTTGTGATAATCTTTTATGACAATATCAGGTTTGTTTGCTTTTATCTCCCTGTCAGTATGTATTTGGTGATTCCACAGTATCGTGACTCCATCCTTGTCTGTTACTTGTTCTGGTTTGTGATCATACCAGTTTTTGTCTACTTGTATTTTTAGATCAACGCATATATTGTAATGTAAAAGTTTTGCTACCTTATCATGTCTTTGTACATATTCGTTTTTTGCCAATATTATTATTATTATTATTATTATTATTATTATTATTATTATTATTATTATTATTATTATTATTATTATTATTATTATTATTATTATTATTATTATTATTATTATTATTATTATTATTATTATTATTATTATTATTATTATTATTATTATTATTATTATTATTATTATTATTATTATTATTATTATTATTATTATTATTATTATTATTATTATTATTATTATTATTATTATTATTATTATTATTATTATTATTATTATTATTATTATTATTATTATTATTATTATTATTATTATTATTATTATTATTATTATTATTATTATTATTATTATTATTATTATTATTATTATTATTATTATTATTATTATTATTATTATTATTATTATTATTATTATTATTATTATTATTATTATTATTATTATTATTATTATTATTATTATTATTATTATTATTATTATTATTATTATTATTATTATTATTATTATTATTATTATTATTATTATTATTATTATTATTATTATTATTATTATTATTATTATTATTATTATTATTATTATTATTATTATTATTATTATTATTATTATTATTATTATTATTATTATTATTATTATTATTATTATTATTATTATTATTATTATTATTATTATTATTATTATTATTATTATTATTATTATTATTATTATTATTATTATTATTATTATTATTATTATTATTATTATTATTATTATTATTATTATTATTATTATTATTATTATTATTATTATTATTATTATTATTATTATTATTATTATTATTATTATTATTATTATTATTATTATTATTATTATTATTATTATTATTATTATTATTATTATTATTATTATTATTATTATTATTATTATTATTATTATTATTATTATTATTATTATTATTATTATTATTATTATTATTATTATTATTATTATTATTATTATTATTATTATTATTATTATTATTATTATTATTATTATTATTATTATTATTATTATTATTATTATTATTATTATTATTATTATTATTATTATTATTATTATTATTATTATTATTATTATTATTATTATTATTATTATTATTATTATTATTATTATTATTATTATTATTATTATTATTATTATTATTATTATTATTATTATTATTATTATTATTATTATTATTATTATTATTATTATTATTATTATTATTATTATTATTATTATTATTATTATTATTATTATTATTATTATTATTATTATTATTATTATTATTATTATTATTATTATTATTATTATTATTATTATTATTATTATTATTATTATTATTATTATTATTATTATTATTATTATTATTATTATTATTATTATTATTATTATTATTATTATTATTATTATTATTATTATTATTATTATTATTATTATTATTATTATTATTATTATTATTATTATTATTATTATTATTATTATTATTATTATTATTATTATTATTATTATTATTATTATTATTATTATTATTATTATTATTATTATTATTATTATTATTATTATTATTATTATTATTATTATTATTATTATTATTATTATTATTATTATTATTATTATTATTATTATTATTATTATTATTATTATTATTATTATTATTATTATTATTATTATTATTATTATTATTATTATTATTATTATTATTATTATTATTATTATTATTATTATTATTATTATTATTATTATTATTATTATTATTATTATTATTATTATTATTATTATTATTATTATTATTATTATTATTATTATTATTATTATTATTATTATTATTATTATTATTATTATTATTATTATTATTATTATTATTATTATTATTATTATTATTATTATTATTATTATTATTATTATTATTATTATTATTATTATTATTATTATTATTATTATTATTATTATTATTATTATTATTATTATTATTATTATTATTATTATTATTATTATTATTATTATTATTATTATTATTATTATTATTATTATTATTATTATTATTATTATTATTATTATTATTATTATTATTATTATTATTATTATTATTATTATTATTATTATTATTATTATTATTATTATTATTATTATTATTATTATTATTATTATTATTATTATTATTATTATTATTATTATTATTATTATTATTATTATTATTATTATTATTATTATTATTATTATTATTATTATTATTATTATTATTATTATTATTATTATTATTATTATTATTATTATTATTATTATTATTATTATTATTATTATTATTATTATTATTATTATTATTATTATTATTATTATTATTATTATTATTATTATTATTATTATTATTATTATTATTATTATTATTATTATTATTATTATTATTATTATTATTATTATTATTATTATTATTATTATTATTATTATTATTATTATTATTATTATTATTATTATTATTATTATTATTATTATTATTATTATTATTATTATTATTATTATTATTATTATTATTATTATTATTATTATTATTATTATTATTATTATTATTATTATTATTATTATTATTATTATTATTATTATTATTATTATTATTATTATTATTATTATTATTATTATTATTATTATTATTATTATTATTATTATTATTATTATTATTATTATTATTATTATTATTATTATTATTATTATTATTATTATTATTATTATTATTATTATTATTATTATTATTATTATTATTATTATTATTATTATTATTATTATTATTATTATTATTATTATTATTATTATTATTATTATTATTATTATTATTATTATTATTATTATTATTATTATTATTATTATTATTATTATTATTATTATTATTATTATTATTATTATTATTATTATTATTATTATTATTATTATTATTATTATTATTATTATTATTATTATTATTATTATTATTATTATTATTATTATTATTATTATTATTATTATTATTATTATTATTATTATTATTATTATTATTATTATTATTATTATTATTATTATTATTATTATTATTATTATTATTATTATTATTATTATTATTATTATTATTATTATTATTATTATTATTATTATTATTATTATTATTATTATTATTATTATTATTATTATTATTATTATTATTATTATTATTATTATTATTATTATTATTATTATTATTATTATTATTATTATTATTATTATTATTATTATTATTATTATTATTATTATTATTATTATTATTATTATTATTATTATTATTATTATTATTATTATTATTATTATTATTATTATTATTATTATTATTATTATTATTATTATTATTATTATTATTATTATTATTATTATTATTATTATTATTATTATTATTATTATTATTATTATTATTATTATTATTATTATTATTATTATTATTATTATTATTATTATTATTATTATTATTATTATTATTATTATTATTATTATTATTATTATTATTATTATTATTATTATTATTATTATTATTATTATTATTATTATTATTATTATTATTATTATTATTATTATTATTATTATTATTATTATTATTATTATTTTTTTTTTTTTTTTTTTTGTTGTGTTTTAGCGTCGACTACTAAGGTCATTAGCTATTTATTTTAATAATAATAACCTCAGGTTATAGACCTGAGGAGGCAAAACAACACATTAAAATGGTTAAATAAATAAATAAATAAATAAAAACTAAATCTAATATCACAGTTGCTTAAATTAAAAAAACTAATATCACAAAACTTACTATTTAACCTAACCTAGTATCACAGATGACACCGAAGCTGTAAAATGCTTCGATGCCAGACCCTAAAAACTAAAGTAACTAAACCTAATATCACAACTTAACCTAATATCACAACCTAACTTAATATCACAGATGACATCGAAGCTGTAAAATGCTTCGATGCCAGACCCTAAAAACTAACTAAACCTAATATCACAGATTGCACCGAAGTTGTAAAAGACTACGATGCTTTAAACAACTCAACAACACAAACTGATCAATAAAAATAAATAAATAAGTTAACACCAAAATCATTATAAGACAACACAAAAACTTGGTTACACCTGTTTGAGGAGTCCTGCGTCTTTCAGGAACTGGACGCACCTTCCCATGGACTCTTCTCTATTTAATAAAATAGACGCCACGTTGTTAGGGAGCTCGAGCCGATTACGGAGGGGAAGGTAGGCTCGGCATTCCTCCAAAATGTGCTTCACCGTTAGAGGGTCGTGACATGTTTGGCATTCTGGTTGTTCGTCGCCGGTCAGGAGATACGAAGAGGTCAAATTGGTATGACCTATGCGCAAGCGACATAGGGCGACCTCCTCTCTCCTGTTGAGATCTACCGGCGACTTCCATGCCGTCACGGAGAGCTTGATTTCCTTTAATTTGCTCTCGAAGCCGTTCCATACTCTTTGCCAATCCTCGATGACCTTCGATACGACGTAACCTTTGAGATCATCGGGTCTTACGGGAACGTTGTCCGTAGGATCCGCGTCAGCCGCCTGACGGGCGGCTTTATCGGCCAGCTCGTTGCCTTCGATACCCACATGACCCGGTGTCCAGACAAAGATAGCTCTCTGTCCAAACCCGGCCAGGCGGAATATCGAAGTTTGTACGAGCTGGACCATATTATTATTATTATTATTATTATTATTATTATTATTATTATTATTATTATTATTATTATTATTATTATTATTATTATTATTATTATTATTATTATTATTATTATTATTATTATTATTATTATTATTATTATTATTATTATTATTATTATTATTATTATTATTATTATTATTATTATTATTATTATTATTATTATTATTATTATTATTATTATTATTATTATTATTATTATTATTATTATTATTATTATTATTATTATTATTATTATTATTATTATTATTATTATTATTATTATTATTATTATTATTATTATTATTATTATTATTATTATTATTATTATTATTATTATTATTATTATTATTATTATTATTATTATTATTATTATTATTATTATTATTATTATTATTATTATTATTATTATTATTATTATTATTATTATTATTATTATTATTATTATTATTATTATTATTATTATTATTATTATTATTATTATTATTATTATTATTATTATTATTATTATTATTATTATTATTATTATTATTATTATTATTATTATTATTATTATTATTATTATTATTATTATTATTATTATTATTATTATTATTATTATTATTATTATTATTATTATTATTATTATTATTATTATTATTATTATTATTATTATTATTATTATTATTATTATTATTATTATTATTATTATTATTATTATTATTATTATTATTATTATTATTATTATTATTATTATTATTATTATTATTATTATTATTATTATTATTATTATTATTATTATTATTATTATTATTATTATTATTATTATTATTATTATTATTATTATTATTATTATTATTATTATTATTATTATTATTATTATTATTATTATTATTATTATTATTATTATTATTATTATTATTATTATTATTATTATTATTATTATTATTATTATTATTATTATTATTATTATTATTATTATTATTATTATTATTATTATTATTATTATTATTATTATTATTATTATTATTATTATTATTATTATTATTATTATTATTATTATTATTATTATTATTATTATTATTATTATTATTATTATTATTATTATTATTATTATTATTATTATTATTATTATTATTATTATTATTATTATTATTATTATTATTATTATTATTATTATTATTATTATTATTATTATTATTATTATTATTATTATTATTATTATTATTATTATTATTATTATTATTATTATTATTATTATTATTATTATTATTATTATTATTATTATTATTATTATTATTATTATTATTATTATTATTATTATTATTATTATTATTATTATTATTATTATTATTATTATTATTATTATTATTATTATTATTATTATTATTATTATTATTATTATTATTATTATTATTATTATTATTATTATTATTATTATTATTATTATTATTATTATTATTATTATTATTATTATTATTATTATTATTATTATTATTATTATTATTATTATTATTATTATTATTATTATTATTATTATTATTATTATTATTATTATTATTATTATTATTATTATTATTATTATTATTATTATTATTATTATTATTATTATTATTATTATTATTATTATTATTATTATTATTATTATTATTATTTTTATTTTTCAAAACTCGTAATACATAATACGGAAGATAAATTAATTTACGAACCTTTCGGTTAAAGTAAATAAATATATTATATTTTTTATTATTTTAAAAATTTTCTAACGGTGCTGCAGGTATCTAATATAACTGCACGCTGCAATTGAATGTAGATTCTTTTATCCAGCTTTAATTCTTTCAAGGCGCCATGTAATGTTATTGGAATGATGCCGGTAGCAGATATCACAATAGGAATTATACGTATTTTTTTCATGCTCCAAAGTTGTTCAATTTCTATAGATAAATTTGTATACTTAGTAATTTTTTCCGTGTAAGACTTTTGTAAATTGTTTGAACTCGGTATTGTAATATCAATCAAAAACGCAATTTTATTAATTTTATCGACAAACGTTATATCCGGGCGGTTGTGGCTTATTGATTGATCCGTTAAAATTGTTCTATCCCAATATAATTTGTAATTTTCATTTTCCAAAACTTTATCTGGCGTATATTTATAATATGGTCTTTTATTAGTTACTATAGAATTTTGAAATGCAAGCTCTTGGTGAATAATTTTAGCTACATTATCATGTCTATTTTTATAGTCGGTATTTGCAATAATAGAGCAACTTGATATTATGTGCTGAATATTTTCGTTATGTGTTTTGCACTTTCTACATTTGTCGTCTTGTGTTCCGTCTTTGATAATGAATTTTTGATAATTTTTTGTTTTAATCACTTGATCTTGAATTGCTATTAAAAATCCTTCAGTTTCAGGGAAGAGTGCTCCATAAGTTAACCAAGCGTTTGATGCTGTGAAATCAACATGAGCTTGGATTAGTTCTTGTAAATGTTTGCCATGTAATGCTTTCTCTTTCCAAGATTCTATTTTTTCATCAATTGTTGTAATTCTAAATTCTATTAAGTTAGCCATATTTAATGGTGTGTAGTTTTCGTCAGCATTGATTATAATTCGATGTAGTTCTGATGTTTCTATTTTGTCATAAAAATATTTTCGAATTTTTATTTTTTGTTTGTGATGCATATTTTGTATATCGATTATACCTCTTCCACCACTTTTTCTTGGTAATGTTAATCTTTCTGTTGCTGATCTAGGATGATGAAAATTTGCCAAAGTTAGTAATTTATTAGTTTTTCTTTCTAAATCTTTAATTTCTGTATTTGTCCAATTTATTATACCAAAAGAATATATAAGTATGGGAATTGAATAACTATTAATTGCTTTCATAATGTTTTTGCCATTTAACTTAGTTTTAGTTATTTTTTTAATTCGTTCAAGATATTTTTCTGTTATGTCTTTTTTTGTTTGTTTTTGATCAATTAATTTTGATTGGTTCATTCCTAAATATTTGTATACTTCATCTTCTAAAAGTCCTTTTATTTCTTGGTCATTTTGTAGTTGGTAGTTTAATAATTCACGTTTACCTTTGTTAATACTTTGTGTTCTGCATTTATCAAGACCCATTTTCATGCGAATGTCAATACTAAAAACCTCAACAGTTTTTAACAAATGTGCTAGATTTTGTTGAGTACTGCTGTATAATTTTATGTCATCCATATATATAAGATGAGTTAAATTGTAGATAGTTCTTCTGTTGTTTTTAATATTGAATCCATAAGTAGTTTTATTAAGCATATTTGAAAGAGGTTGTAATGCTAAGCAGAACCAAAGTGGGCTTAATGAGTCACCTTGATATATTCCTCTGTTTATCTTAATTGGATCAGTAATTATGTAATTATTTTCTTTGTATAATTTTATTATAGTTTGCCAAGAAGACATAGTGGCAGTTAAAAACTTTATAATAATAGGATCAATTTTATAAATTTTAAGAATTTCAACAAGCCATGTATGAGGTACTGAGTCAAAAGCTTTACAGTAGTCAATGTATGCAGTGTAAATATTTCGTTTCTTTTTGTATGCTTGTTTCATTATTACTGAATCAATTATAAGTTGTTCTTTGCAACCTAGCGATAATTTTTTGCATCCTTTCTGTTGTTCTGCAAGTATGTTGTTTCTATCACAATGATTATATATTAGTTGACTGAGACATGCTGTGGTTATTTTATAAATAGTTGGTAGACAGGTTATTGGTCTATAATTACTGGGATCTTTTGCATTTCCTTTTTTATATATTAATGAAGTTACTCCTTGCGTGAAAAAATGCGGTACTTTCTGTGGATATTTTATAAATTGATTTATAAATTTAGTTAATATTGAATGTATTGCATCAAATTTTTTATACCAGTAATTATGTATACCGTCTATTCCTGGAGTTTTCCAATTATGAGTATTTTTTATTACTTCAGTAACTTCATTTTCTGAAAATTGTATAAACTGCATATTATTTATATTTTCTGCATTTAATTTTTCATTTTTTAACCAGCTAGCGTTTTTGTTGTAAATTACGTTTTCTGACCAAATATTAGACCAGTATAATTCTATATCAGTTTTAGTTGGAGTTTCATTTGTTTGTTCTAAATTTGTTGAATTCATATATCTATAAAAAGCACCTTCTTTGTTTCTAAAAAGATTATTTTCATATTTACGTTTAGTACAGATTTTGTATCTTTTAAGTCTTTTAGATAAAACTGTTAATTTTTGTTTTAATGTATCTAAAAATTCTTCAATTTTATTATTTAGTGCATCGTATTTAGTATGTATCTGATAATTGTTGTAAATTTTTTTAATTTCTTTGTTTAGGTGGTTAGATCGTATTCCATTTATATATTGTTGAAGTTTATTGACATTACTTCTTAGGTTATAAATTCTTTTTTCAAGGCGTGATTGCCATTTTGGTATAGTTTTGTTTTTTCTTGTATCTAATTCCTCATTTATTTGATAAATTTTTGTTCCGTTTTGTTCTACACACACAAGAGCAGCACAGTATACAAAAGTATGTAGCTGTTCAAATTCTACTATGTTAGGAACGTATTCATTTAAAATTATGTTCATTTTGTTTACTATGTTTGTAAATTTGTCTGATAATATTTGTTTAGGAATTAATGGTCGATTTGTTGGATTACTACCAATTATTATTATTATTATTATTATTATTATTATTATTATTATTATTATTATTATTATTATTATTATTATTATTTTTTTTTTTTTTTTTTTTGTTGTGTTTTAGCGTCGACTACTAAGGTCATTAGCTATTAATTTTAATAATAATAACCTCAGGTTATAGACCTGAGGAGACAAAACAACACATTAAAATGGTTAAATAAATAAATAAATAAATAAACACTAAATCTAATATCACAGTTGCTTAAATTAAAAAACTAATATCACAAAACTTACTATTTAACCTAACCTAGTATCACAGAAGACACCGAAGCTGTAAAATGCTTCGATGCCAGACCCTAAAAACTAAAGTAACTAAACCTAATATCACAACTTAACCTAATATCACAACATAACTTAATATCACAGATGACATCGAAGCTGTAAAATGCTTCGATGCCAGACCCTAAAAACTAACTAAACCTAATATCACAGATTGCACCGAAGTTGTAAATGACTACGATGCTTTAAACAACTCAACAACACAAACTGATCAATAAAAATAAATAAATAAGTTAACACCAAAATCATTATAAGACAACACAAAAACTTGGTTACACCTGTTTGAGGAGTCCTGCGTCTTTCAGGAACTGGACGCACCTTCCCATGGACTCTTCTCTATTTAATAAAATAGACGCCACGTTGTTAGGGAGCTCGAGCCGATTACGGAGGGGAAGGTAGGCTCGGCATTCCTCCAAAATGTGCTTCACCGTTAGAGGGTCGTGACATGTTTGGCATTCTGGTTGTTCGTCGCCGGTCAGGAGATACAAAGAGGTCAAATTGGTATGACCTATGCGCAAGCGACATAGGGCGACCTCCTCTCTCCTGTTGAGATCTACCGGCGACTTCCATGCCGTCACGGAGAGCTTGATTTCCTTTAATTTGCTCTCGAAGCCGTTCCATACTCTTTGCCAATCCTCGATGACCTTCGATATGACGTAACCTTTGAGATCATCGGGTCTTACGGGTATGTTGTCCGTAGGATCCGCGTCAGCCGCCTGACGGGCGGCTTTGTCGGCCAGCTCGTTGCCCTCGATACCCACATGACCCGGTGTCCAGACAAAGATAGCTCTCTGTCCAAACCCGGCCAGGCGGAATATCGAAGTTTGTACGAGCTGGACCAGCGGATCGACCGAGTACATAGACTGTATACTCAGGATGGCACTCAGCGAGTCGGAACAAAGGAGGAACGAACTGTGAGATGACGTCTCACAGTTTAGCAGGGCTTTATGCAAAGCATGTAATTCTGCGGTGTACACGGAAGCCTCTTTAGGGAGAGACCATGAATGGGCCGTACCGTCTAAAACGAAGGCACTTCCCACTCCCCGATCCGTTTTCGAACCGTCAGTATACAACCGCGGAGAGTCTGGGTATTCGGCAACGATTTCAAGAAACTTGAACCTCAAGACGTCGGGGCAAGTTTCTCGTTTGCTCTTGGAGGTCAGATCAAGACGAGTTATAACCCTCGGCAACAGCCAGGGTGAAAACTCGCCAGAACCGACCTCGAATACCATTGGATAATTAACGTTGAGACTCTCCTCTAGCTCCTGCGCTCGGACGCACACCGGCCTACTGACGGTAGGCCTGAGTCTGTATTTACGTTGCTGCGTTTCGTTGGCGGTAAATATGAGTCGGTTGTTGTGACCCCTCTTTGCTCGCATCGCCACGGCGTACGTGAGTACAAAGCGACTGCGACGAGCAGCTAGAGGGAGTACACCCGACTCGCAGCAAAGACTCGGTGCGGGACTCGTCCGGAATGCTCCCGTGGCGTATCTAATGCCTGCGTTGTGGACTGCGTCTAGGGCTTTCAACCGGGATTTTCTGGCGGATGAGTATACCGCGCAGCCGTAGTCGACCCTGGATAAAACCAGAGCTTTGTACAGCCGCAACAGTACCTCTCTCCGCGCACCCCAGTTGATGTTGGCCAAGCACTTGATCACGTTCAAGGCTTTTTTGCACTTTGTGACCAATTCATCAATATGTGCCCGAAAGGATAAGGTCCTATCGAGCACGAGCCCTAAGAAACGGACTGTTTCGACGCACGTGATTCTGGAACCCCGCAAGACAAGTGCGGGGTCCCGGTGAGGTCTTCTGAGGCGGCAAAAATGCACGCACGAGGTTTTCGTCGTAGAAAAGCGAAAACCTCTCGCCTCTGCCTCTCTGTCCACTTCGTCTATGGTGATCTGGAGTTGACGTGTTATGGCAGGGATGGTATCTCCAGCCATGTAGATCACCAAGTCGTCGACGTACAGACATTTTTGTACAGGTGTAACCACCGAAGCCGCAATATCATTAACTGCAATCGCAAAAAGGGTGACGCTGATTGTCGACCCTTGGGGAACACCGTTCTCTAGACATAATGTCTTCGAGTTAGTGCTTCCCACCCTTACTTTAAATTTGCGATCGCGCATGAAAGATTCAAGAAAAAGAGGCATACGGCCCCTGAATCCCCATGCGTGCAGCTTCTGCAAAATTCCATATCGCCAAGTCATGTCATACGCCTTCTCCAGGTCGAAAAACACCGCTACGAGGTGTTTTCTTGCTAGGAAGGCGTCTTGGATAGAATTTTCTAGACAGATTAAATGATCAACGGTACTGTGATTTCGTCTGAAACCCGCCTGGTATTTAGCTAAAAGATTGTTACTTTCCAGCATCCACACCAGACGGTTGTTGACCATTTTTTCTAAAAGTTTACTGAGACAGCAGGTAAGTGAAATCGGTCTGTAGCTGTTGACGTTGTTTGGATCTTTGCCCGGCTTTAACAACGGCAGGATAATGGCCTCTCTCCAACATTCCGGGTAGACGCCGCTTTCCCATATCAGGTTGTAGATTTCCAGCAACCGCTCCGTCATGCGGGAGGGAAGCTGCCGGATAACCTGATAAGGCACGTCGTCTGGTCCCGGTGCGGAGGAGGTACCCATACCGTTAATTGCCGTTTCCAACTCTTTTAAGGAAAATAAAGAGTTGTAGGGCAAAGAATCCGGGGAAGAGAAATTTAGCTGAGTTTCTAATTGATCTTTTTGACGCAGGAATTGCTCACTATAATTTTGAGAGCTACTGGCAGACGCAAATTGAGTTGCCAATGCGTCTGCAATGTTGGCCGCTTCGGTGACTTCGCGTCCGTCGACGATTAGGATGGGAGCCACAGAGGAAAATTTCTTTCCCGACACGGCTCCCACCTTTTTCCACACTTCGCCGACCGAAGTGGTCGGCGTGATCGTCGATACGTAGCTCTCCCATGATCGTTGCTTGCTTTCAAGAATTTTGCGGCGCGCAACGGCTCTCTTCTTCTTGAAAGCGATCATGTTTTCCTGCGTCGGAGATCTTTTGAAACAATTGAAAGCTTTCTTTTTCTCTTCCACAGCTACTCGTATATCGTCGTTCCACCAAGGATCCGACGGACCGGCCAGCTGACCGCTGGACTTTGGGACAAACACATCTGCTGCTCGGACAATACAATTAGTGAAAATCTTCACGGCGGTCTCAACATCCTCACCATTTGACTCTGGTGGGACCAGACTGGCTTGGAAACCTTGCCAGTCTGCGCGGTCGAGACACCATCTACGGGGGACGGACTGTCTGACCCGTTTGACGATGGTTTTAATAACGATGGAAAAGTGATCGCTACCGTGAAGGTCTTCTAATACATTCCACGATAGACGTGTGGCTAAACGTGGGGACGATAGAGACAAATCAATTGCCGAAAAGTTTGTACCCCTACCTCCAAAGTGTGTGGCGGAACCCGTGTTGAGGAGGACAGCGTCGCTTTGATCGAGAAAATCCTCAATCAAACGACCTCGCGTGTCTTTCCTCAGGGAACCCCACAGCGGATTGTGGGCGTTAAAATCGCCCACCAGGAGGTAGGGCTGTGGAAGCTGCGAAGTAAGTTCTTGTATATCTTCCAGAGTCCAGTCGAACTCCGGAAGATACAGGTTGCATATTGTGGCTTTTATCGGGATGGTAAGCCGGATTGCGATTGCCTGGAGTCTAGTTCTGAGGGTTATTTCCGTAAACGGCAAATTTTCCCTCAGAAAAATAGCGACTCCACCTTTGGCTCGGGCACCCGGCAAAACGTCACTTCTTGTGCACGTAAAGCCCCGAAGATTGAAATTTTCTTGGGGCTTGAAGTGCGTTTCCTGTAAGCACACGCAAAAGGGCATGTGCTTTACCAGGATCATTTTCAGCTCACAATAGCTGCGTTTGCAACCGTTGCAGTTCCACTGTATTATCGTCTCCATAATTTTAGATGACTATTAAATAAATAAAATAAATTAAGAAATAAATAACACGTAATAGACGGACAGCTATTAAAATAAGTTAACACAAAACAAATAAAACACCAAAGTTGTAAAGAGACTTTGATGTTTGGACATAGACAAGGCAAAAGATACATTCTTAAAGCTAATATCACAGATGACATCGAAGTTGTAAAATACTCCAATGTCAGAACCATAAAATACATAAAACTTAAAACTAATATCACAGATAACATCGGAGTTGTAAAAGACTCCGATGCCAGAACTATAAAACAAATAAAACTTAAAACTAATATTACAGATGACATCAAAGACAAAAAAATCTTTAATGCCAGAACCGTAAAATGGAAAAGACAATACAAGTACACAAATGACACCGCAGTTGTAAAGGACTGCAGTGCCGATACATAACAACACATAATTAAAAAACATAATAGAAGGCCTACAGCTGTTGGGAGCGTGATCTGCCCTTTTTCCAGCCAGGTTTCCTTCTTCTTCTGCCTCTGGTACTGCCAGTGTCGACAACAGAAACTTCTGATGCCGTACTGGATCCGTCGTCACCGTTGCTGGAAGAGGGGTCATCCCGCTTCCGTTTACCCGGATCAAACAAATCCATATCTATTTGTTTTGGCGTTTCTGCCAAAACAAGTTTGGTCAGGTCAGTTTCAAAACCAACCTGAGAATGTGTGGGGGGTACATCCCCCACGTTTTTGGTTAAAGAAACCGAAGTTTTCTTTAACCGTTGTTGCCCCGGAGGTTTTGGTGGGGGCATATTTGGTTTAATGACCGGTATAAGCGGTCTTTTTGCTGCAAGAAGTTGATTGTGCCCGCTTAATGCAGCAATAAGGGGGGGCAACAGTTTATTTATAAAGTCGTTTACGTCTACAGAGCTTTTAGATGCAGTCGCCGCTTTGGCGTATGATATTCCGGCAATTGGTGTATGGACTAATACCAATTTACGTGCTTCAAAATAGGATAATTTGTTCTTAGTCATGATTTCTTTGATAGCGAATTCTTCTTTATATTTTGGACAATTACGTGATCTTGCGGAGTGTTCTCCTTCGCAATTGATACACGTAATTGGCTGTTGACATTCGCTACCTTCATGCAGAGGTTTTCCACACGCGCAAATCTGCTCTTTGGAGCAACGAGCAGCTGTGTGTCCAAACCTCTGACATTTGAAGCAACGCATTGGTGCCGGAATATATGCCCTGACTGGGAGACTATAAAAGGCCCCTTTTACGTTGGTGGGAAGTTGAGGGCGGTTGAACGTCAATATATGATTAGGGGTTTCTTCGCGTTTTCCGTCGCGCATGCTAGAAATGCGACGCGCATCGATAACCCCCTGACCACTCATGTTCTCTACAATTTCCTCTAACGTGCAATTTAAAAAGTCTCTGCAGTAGACAATTCCCTTACAGGAATTCAATGTTTTGTGAGCTGAGACTGTCACGTTCATATCTGATATACGGTTACATTTTAGCAATTTCGATGACTGAGCGGCTGAAACCGTTTCTACAAGAAGGCCATCTCTGACCTTCTTAATAGATTTAGTATCACCGATCAGTCCGTATAAACATTTACTTATTAAGAAGGGGCTAACTTTTTCAAAGTTGCCCTCTTCTCTAGTGACCAGGATGAACCGAGGGACAGGTCCCGCCTTCTCATCACTGGCACTGTTTGACAAAATAGCTTTGCCAGACTTCTTCCCTTTTGTCGAAGAAGAAGCTGGAGGGTCCGATTTGTCATCGGAAGGGGACCGGGTAGCATTATCCGCTGGCACAACCCGATCAGTTGCACCAACTTCCGAACAATTGACTACTGCGCTACCGGAGCATTGTTCTCCCACTCCGGTAGTTGCCAAACCCGTGCCGATTATGAAGCCCCTGTCAGATTCAACTGACGGCACGGACTGGGGGCGTGATTTTGATTTTGACATCATTAAAAAAAAGTTTGCGTTTTACCTACCGCCAGGTTGGGAATGAAAGGAAAAGAAGGTTAGGGGTAGAAATGGAAATGACAGGATAAATAGGGAAGGTAGCCAGGAATGGCTTTGAGTACATTTGGTTTGGCTTCTGCTCATTGACCCATCCGGCATGAGTGGCCCTGCCAGGAGTTTAAACTCCCGCCGGCATAGCTCGAGCAGAAGTTACTCAGCCCCCTCACCACGACAAGGTAGTACCCACGAGGGGGATTATTATTATTATTATTATTATTATTATTATTATTATTATTATTATTATTATTATTATTATTATTATTATTATTATTATTATTATTATTATTATTATTATTATTATTATTATTATTATTATTATTATTATTATTATTATTATTATTATTATTATTATTATTATTATTATTATTATTATTATTATTATTATTATTATTATTATTATTATTATTATTATTATTATTATTATTATTATTATTATTATTATTATTATTATTATTATTATTATTATTATTATTATTATTATTATTATTATTATTATTATTATTATTATTATTATTATTATTATTATTATTATTATTATTATTATTATTATTATTATTATTATTATTATTATTATTATTAATATTATTATTATTATTATTATTACCACACATAAACGAAATAAGAAAGAAATTAAAACACATTTCAAATAGCTTTTACTACCTTAGACAGTTTATACCGGAACAAACTATGACAACGATATATCGAGCACTTCCAGAATCTATAATTACATATGGAATAACTGTGTACGGTCAAGCGTCGGATTATATTATTGAAAGACTCCAAAAAAAAAAAAACACAAAACCGAGTAATAAAAAATCTACGCAGTTATTCAAATCAAGACCCATACAAAGAGCTATTAACAATTAATCAACTTTTTAAATTCAGAAGTATAATAAACAACATAAAAGAAAAAGATACATGGACTAAAGTAAACCATTGCAAAGATACAAGGAGAAATGTAGCCGGAAAATTTATAGTAGAAAGTCATAACAATAAATATGGAAAAAGAAGAAAAGAAGTAGCCATACAATCGTTGTTCAATGAAATTCCAAATGAAATCTTAACAACAAATTCAATAGAAATGTTTAAACCAAAAATAAAAATCTGGATAAAAGACCATCTCTAAAGTGACCGATTAACACATATACTAATAGTGCACAAAAATTGCCACTGACAAGCCAATTTGGCTTAGTGGCACTAAAAAAATTAAACATTAAACATGAGAAGAACCTCGAGGGGGTTGGTTTTTAGTGGGTACACTCCCTTCAGAACAAGAGGAGGAGTCCCACACTCCGTCCATAAATGGATTTTCCACCTCCAAGAGAAAAAAAAAAAAAAAAAAAAAAAAAAAAAAATTATTATTATTATTATTATTATTATTATTATTATTATTATTATTATTTATATTATTATTATTATTATTCCGGTTTTGCACGTCATTTCTGACGGTAATTAGTAGGTACGGTTTTTTCAAACATGTTGCCTACAATTCTATTTATCAAGGTTGAGATGTGACCGGACTATTGATGTTGTGTTTAAAATAACTGTTTTATTATTATTATTATTATTATTATTATTATTATTATTATTATTATTATTATTATTATTATTATTATTATTATTATTATTATTATTATTATTATTATTATTATTATTATTATTATTATTATTATTATTATTATTATTATTATTATTATTATTATTATTATTATTATTATTATTATTATTATTATTACTACCAAACCTAAACTTTGCAGAATCTATCATTATTCTAAGATAAACATAGTAAATAGTTAATAAAAAGCAAAAAGCATTTAAGAAATACCATAATTGTTTCAAACAGACTAAAAATGATTATAAGTTAGCTTGTAATTATTGTGACAAAAAAACATAAAACAATAAATTTATTGCAAAAGTAACACAAAATCTTTTATATCTCTTTTTTGCAATGATCAAAACAATCTAGTTATTAATCCAAAAGAAAAAACAGATATTTTTGCAAACCAATTTTCATCTAACTCTACTATTATAAATTCTCCCTGCACCTACATTGCCGGTTAGTGGAAAAATAATGGGTCCAATTTATTTTAGCCAACGGGTTGTCAACAGATATTTTCTTAATTTAAATACCAGAAAGGCATCAGGTATAGATAAAATTTCACCTATTATTCTTAAAACATTTGCAAATTAATTAGCTCCTATTATGACCAAAATATTAGCCTTAAAAATTGCAATCCTATACTTAAAAAGATAGTCAAATTTGATTCTTTAAATTATAGACCAATTGCATTATTGTCTAATCTGTCAAACAAATTTGAAAAATATATTAATTTTTACATTGTAACGTTCTTAGAACAAAATAACTTCATATCAGATACTCAATATAGATTTCGATCAAAACGTTCGACAACAGATATTTTGACTTCTGTTAGTCACAAATGGAATTCTACTTAAGACAAACAAGGAAAAAATCTTGCGATAGCTTTAGACATGTCAAAAACGTTCGATAAGGTGTGGCATTCTAATCTTGTCAACAAGCTCAATTGTATAGGTCTTGATAAAAAAAAAAAAACTGTAAATTTCATCAATAGTTTTTTTGACAATAGAAAATTTATCGTTAGAATTGATGGATGGTTTTAACTCGGACCCTAAAATCATAAATGCAGGTGTTCTTCAAGTTTCTGATCTTTTGCCAACTTTATTTTTGATTTACATTAATGAACTTCTTTAAATAACTAAAAGTCTTATTCATAGTTTTGCCGATGATAGCACCTTGCATATTTTCTAAAGTTCATATCGACAAATATAGCAGAACGTCTTGAAATTTTTAGGTTAGAATTTGTAACAACTATAAACAAAGACTTCAAAACAATATCTGAATAAGGCACTTCCAATATAGTTAATTTTAACTCTAATAAAGCTTCTTACTGTTTCAAAATCCAAATCCGAAGTACCAAATATTAAACTAAACAACAAATCCATATCTAAATATTCTGTAGTTTGTCTTCTAGATGTTACAATCTATTAGAAATCTTAGTTCCTTAGATACTTTCAAAGCTTTATCAACAAAATAGTTGTTTTAAAAAAGATTATGTAAAATTTTAATTCTTAGAAAAAAATTGAAAATGATTTTGAAATAGTAAAAAGATGAGTTTTTTAGAGTTAAAGTTGACCAGTTTGAGTAAATCTAATTTAAATATTGTTTCAAGGTTTTTGTATATAGATGCTATAGATTCTAACGTAAAAATTTTAAAACGCTGTATCATGTTTGTCATTATGGTCTTTAAAAATATAAAGTGTGGTATCACTATTACATTACAAAAACAATATAATTAAAAACTGTATATAAATATTAGTCCAGTTAAAGTAGCTTTTTATCTCTAAAAAATGTCAAAAGTTTTAAAACTTTGTACACTGATTTATAGGTACCTAGTAATGAATATACTAAAAGTCCTGACAAATATGACACAAGCTTTAGCGGCAATCACGAAAAACAAAGCACTTTTTCGGTTTTTTGTTAATATCCCATAAACTGTAAGTCGGAGGTAAAAGTTAATAAAATTTGCAATAAAAATGATTATATACATTTTTTTGTATTCACAGCGGTTACTGAGTTATAGTGCGCTAAAGAATAAAAACACAAGTTTTTGTTTTGTTACGAGCCAAGAAGCCGGTTTCTTTTGTTTGGTCCTCCGTTCATTTTGACAGTCCTCCCCTTTCCCCAACTACTTGCCCTTCCTTCCACATAGCGTTCACAATGCGCGTGGCATACGCGTCAAATTGTACACTTTTACCTTCTTTGTTCATAGAGAAAGGTGGTATTAAACCCTTTAACAATGTTTCTAAAGATAGCTATCGACAAGCAGAGTCATATGGATTTAAACAACTACTTATAACATAAGCTTGCTCCTTTTTGTTTATCTTTATTTGAAGAAACAGGAATGCTGAAAACAAACATATCCGCCTTATACGATACTTTTCCTGTACTACAAGAAGAAGCCAATCTTTTCGATTTTGACATCGTTTTGGATAGAAGATTACTGTTACACAAAGTGGTGTGGTCCAAAAATCTTCAATCTCAACAATTTGCCAATGTTATGTCGTCTATGTATATAGTCAACTTTTACCTCTTACCTACAGTTCTTGAGACATTAACGAAAATCTGAAAAGTGCTCTGTTTTCGGTCATTACCGCTAAAGCTCGTGTCATATTTGTCAGGACTTTTAGTATATTCTTTATTAGGTACCTATAAATCAGTGTACAAAGTTTTAAAACTTTTGGAATTTTTTAGAAGTTAGATAAATATTTGAGCATATTTGACTGGACTATATGTGGAAAAAAAACATTAGTATTTTAAAAGCAATAAAGAATCTAAACCGCACAATGAAGAGAACCCAACTAAATAAAGATTTTTTTTTAATTGAAAGACCTAACAAAACAAAAGTTTTTGACTGTCCGTTAAATTATTGGAGATAATAAATAATGTTAATTAATGCATTGATGGAAATTTCTCACGCGTACTAGGATGAGAATAAGATTAGTATGATTTAATAATAAATTTAATGTTGCAGACTTTGGCGATTTTTATAAATATTGTTCAAAAAAATTATATTGCCCTTTAAACAAATATTTTATTAGTGACGGACACAGACATTTTTATAATTAAAATAATAAAACTGAGATATGAAAGATTGCTCTAGCAATACTTTTTATAATGTATGACATACAGTCATCTACATAATAGTTTGTTTGTTTAAATTAGGCAAAATTAATATCAAAACTAAATGATGTACTTAAAAACAAAGAAATCAAAGAATACTGAAAAAAATAGTTTATAGTAACGTGTAAAAAACGTAATAAGTTAGCCAAATGTACTACATCTGCTAAAAATTGTGTTCAATACCGTC
Source organism: Tachinus rufipes (assembly GCA_963932245.1). Classification (NCBI taxonomy): domain Eukaryota; kingdom Metazoa; phylum Arthropoda; class Insecta; order Coleoptera; family Staphylinidae; genus Tachinus; species Tachinus rufipes. The sequence continues at coordinate 45,107,524 of OZ010745.1, read as the reverse complement.
AAGAAATGTATATCAAAATAATTACTACATTTATCAAAAACTATCATATTTTTTATAAATTTTACAAATTGTTTCTTAAACTGTTAAAAATGTTAATACATCTGTCAAAAAGTTACTAAAACTGTCAAACGATTTATAACAATGCACTAAAATGCAAATCTTATGCCTGATTTGTCAAATTGTATTTTAAATTGTCCAAAATGTTGATGCAGTATTCAAATAAATTTCAACAAACAAAGGTTCAAAATATTATTACTGAAAATTAAAAAAAACTTCAACAAGTTACTAAAACTATCAAACAATTTATAGCAATGTAATAAAATGCATACAATTTGCCATATATGTTAAATAGTGTTCCAATTTATCAAAAAATTACTACATCATATTTTAACATTCCAAAATGTTACTATATTTGTCAAAAAAATACTAAAAAATTCAAAAAGTTAGTAAAACTGCTAAGCAATTTATAGTAATTTATAAATATACCATAAGTTGAAAATAACTTTTTAGATCTAAAAATTATAAAAAATTGGTATTGATATGGGTAAAATACAAAACAATAAACAAGCAAGATTAAATACTTTTAAGGATCTCAAAACTGCCTGTAATTTCTGGTGTTCTTAGAATATAAAATTACATCAACTATAAATAAAAAATACACTAATCTTAAAGATTATTTTAGTTGTGTACTAAATTGTAAAATATTTAATAATTGCAAAAAAGTGTTATATCTTAAGTAGTGTATTTGTTACTGACAGCGGACTCCGCAATTGTTTATAAAACGCAAACTATTACGCAAATGTGCTTTTATCTCTTAAATATTGTTCCATGTAACTATCTCGAGGAATACCTAAAAGGGCAGATTACTGAAGTTTTGGAGTTTAAAGATATTCAAAAATTAAAATCGGAGATGAGAGGCGCGGTCTCTCAGTGACGGAAGGTTAATATTGCTCCCATACTTTTAATATACTTTATCTATAATTTATTATTGTTTGTGAATAAATTTATCTTTTAGCTACAAAACGTTAATAAGTTATTGACTACTTATTATAGAATAGTACAATTAGCTTTGTTAGCATGCAAACTAAAAAATTAACAATAAATTGTCTGTTATTAAAATGCAACTACTTACCCAGTGTACTCCTAGTAATAAACATATGTATACAACAAAACAGATTAAGCATGTCACCAATTCAACAATAGCTTTTTCTTGATCATATGATAATTCACTTGCGCGTATTCCGAACGTTGATAGAGTACCCAACTAAAACAATAATATAATTTTGTACAAAAAGTAATTTTTAATATAAAATACTCACAATAAGAATAACTGCATACACTTTAGTTCCAGTTTTACTGAAAGCGTATGGACAACCCATTGTAAATTATAATATCGCTACAGTTGTTGAAAACTACGTTCGATCGATCCACTCGTACTTTGTATAATGTGCGCTTTGTACATTTATCTAATTTATAATTTTAATTAGCATTTGCTTTTTATATTATATATTATCGATGAGTCAAGAAATAGAATAGAGGCGCCGGTCGTATGAGTTTCTGCAAACATCATTCCCTCTCAAATAATCTGTTGCTTTCTCACTTATATGGGTCTGTTGTGTGGCGGTTCCTTACGACACAATTTTATACTATCATCTAAGTTTTGAATCGGCAGACTCACCAGCAAGATCGAGTTATAGTTTTATGTTCTCCTGTCACCACCGAACCGCAAACAAAATTTTGTAAACAGCGGGTATTTATTTATTCCATTCTTCATTTTACGATTTTATTATTAAATATAATTTTATTTAAAAAATATCATAATCTAGCAAATTTGCCAAGAATTTTTTTGTTTGCCCATTAATAAGGTAGATAAATGATAAAATAAAGAAACAAAGTTTAATTTAATTGTTTAATTTGATTGCAAAAATATAAATTTATAATATAATATATTACTAATTATTTATAAACAATACCACGCAATTGATTAATTGAATTGCAAAAAAAAAACATATAATATATCACCAGTTTTGCATAAAGAAAATACAAGCAGTTGTTTAATTTAATTGCAAAAATTTAAACATACAATATAGAATATATCATCAGTTATTACATAAACAAAACACTAGCAGTTGTTTAATTTGATTTCAATATTATCAACATAGGTATAGAATATATCACCAGTTATTACTTAATGAAAATACAAGCAATTGTTTAATTAATTGCAAAAACATAAACATACAATATAAAATGTATCACCAATTATTACATAAACAAAACACTAGCCTTTGTTTAATTTGATTTTATTAGTATAAACATAAAATATAAAATTGCAGCAGTTATTAAAAACAAAACACGCTATTATTTAATTTAATTGCAAAAAAGTAAATATTTAATATATCACCAGATATATAAACAAAACAGAAGTAATTGTTTAATTTGTTTGCAAAAATATAAATATGTAATACACCACAAATGATAGTTATTTAAAACATTATAATTATATTCTGTACAAATTTAAAAACTAAAAAACTACTCAGAACCACCATGTATAATTCACTATTGTATAAACAATATATAGATACAAATTTTTTTTTAATAAAAAATAAAATTCTGACTTTTCGATGTGGTTTATTATTTCGATTTTTTGATTTATTAAACCTAGCGGATTCCCACTTTAAATTGCGAAATAATTTCATTTTTATCAAAAGTTTAATTAATTGTTTAATATGCATCTGGCACAACGAGGTAGACGTGTTGTTCATGAAATTTAGTAGACAGTTATCAATATTTTTTGCAACACTATTGCTACACTTATACAATTCATAACCTATATTAAACTGGTCCAACAAATTGGAAATAATATTGGCAAAATTATCAGATGGTCTTTTCAAAAATGATACACTTTTACAAGAATAATCTTTTGCCAACAAAAACAGTTCATTATTTTGTACCAACTTGCCATTTGTTTTAAGCATTATACTAGCACAATTTTCACATCCAGACTTTTTTATAATGTTATTTGCCAAATATCCTGCAACATAAATATTAAAACACGTAGTTCCTTTCAAATTTAAGTTGTTATCAAAGTCTTCTTTGTCTTCTCTTTCATCTATCATCTGAATGGTTGTGTCATGACTTAATTCTTTTGCAGAAATTGCGATATCCGTGGAGGTAACCGGAGATACATCTGATACATCTAAATAATTGGTTTCGTTGCACTGGCAGTTACCAGTTAGTGTAATTAAGTATTTAAATCCTTCATCTTTTGAATTTTCCCAAAGCATCAAAATAGATTTTATTGTCCACGCATATCCATCTACACAATAAATATTATTTTGTATCTTGTTTTCTTCATATACTCGAATGTGTTTAAAATAATTTAGTGCATTTTTTAAGTTGTCTTCGGAGGTAGTTTGATGAATAGATAATGCACACTTGTTAGGATTTTGATCATTGAGTGTTCGGCTGTTTAATGAATCAAAAACATTGTTAATAGTTTCAACAAACTTAGCTGTGTTTATACCAGTTGTGCTCATTAATTGTTTTGTTTTGGTTGCCGTTTTTATAACAGCTGCAACAGTATGCGAAAATATTTGTGTTGCATACTTTACTCGCATTTTTTGAAAATCATTTGGTTCTATACGAGTTTCAGTGAACTTTAACATTGTTTGAGTTGTAGTACTTTTTTGATCAATACGAAATGTTTCAGATATATCATTCCATGATATCTTTTCACCATTGACATCAAAATATAAGTTGGGCTTCATTAAATTGTTTCTTAGACTTTTCAAGAGATGTGGAGCATCAAAGACAGTATATATTGTCATATTTTCTATATTGATAGCTGGATTTTCTTTTGTAGCGCCTAACATTTTAAAAGCTTTTCTATTATTTGTTCCTTGGTCACATAAAAATGCTTTGGGTTCAAATGACAGTCGCTTTAATGTTGTCGCAACATCATAAGTATTTTATATATATTATCTCCATTAACCGGTCCATGTGACGTATAATAACATAACGGAATCTTCCAATTATAATAAAGACCTCGAATTAAAACCACAAATGCAGTATTTGCCATCATATCTGTTCTTTCTATGCTAGCATATATTATAATCTAATTGTTTTTTCAAAGCCATTTCATCAAATAATACTACAATTTTTTTTCCGCAATTGTCATTGTTTTTGCTTTTATTGCAGGTTTTTTTTATCAAACTGGTGTCTAATCCGGTTTTTAAACTACAAACTTTTTGCCAAGTCTGAATTTTTCTCACAGATGGAAGTTGAAATTTTCAAATTATTTAACAAAAACCGGGTGATTTGTAATGAATAGACAACGACAATTGATTTTCAAAGTTGGTCCACTTAGTACCTCTTCTGTGAAAAAGTTGCATATTTATAAAAGTTTTTACTGCTTGACTTTTAAACTTTAATAAACTTTCTATAATTTGCTATATATTTATTCCTAACTTGGTTTTTCAAGCGATTAATTTTTACAGTCATTTGTTTTTTAGATGCGCCAGGTAGTGAAGGCATATTAATAATTCGATTACTAACAACTAAATTGCTTGAAGAATTTGCAGATACTGAAAAGGCACTACTGTGTGTTCGTTTTTGTAGTAGCGAACGACACACTTATATCTATAAAATTAAATTACAACATAACTCTTAAAAAATGGTAGCTGTGTATAAATATAAATATTTTGAAAGATTTGTTCACTAATCTGCTTTATTGTGAAATACACATGTACAAACGGTAGAAGGAATTATTGAAAACCCAGATGATTTTGTAACGTGGAAGGTGAGTGAAGGTAGATTGTTTAAGTTGGTACGGAAGACAAAGTGCTCTCTGATCTTTAAAAATCCTTGGAAGACGGTTGTGCCAAAATCCCTTAGAAATAAAGTTTTAGCTGAGAATCACGATGTGGCTTCTGCGGGACATCTCGGGATAGCTAAGACCTACAAGCGGGTAGCAGATCTATATTATTGGCCTTGCATGTACGCGTATGTTGCCAGGTACTGCCGCCGTTGTGTAGTATGTCTTGCTTATAAGGTCGAGGTCCTTTCCAAGTCTTGTCAACCGATTTAATGTGACCTTTTCCTTTTAGTAATAAAAGAAACCGATTTATTTTAGTTATTTGTGACTTGTTCACTAAGAATGTGTTTTTATACGCTTTTCTGTGTTGCAAATTCTCCTCGAATAACGAGAATTATAGAGGAAAACATCTTTATGGTATATGGTATTCCACAATGTATAATCTCTGATAATGGAAGACAATACATAAGTACAACCTTTAAAAACATGTGCTTCTCATAAGGTAAACATTTTGTATACGCCGATGTTCCATTCGCAAGCAAATCTTATCAATCGGTATAATAGGACCATAAAAACGATGGTAGCTTCCTTCATTAAGGATAAAAATAACCATAGGGCATGGGATGATCATCTTTTAGAATTTGGTTTTGCCCTTAGAACCAGTATACATGATGTTACGGGATTTTCTCCGGCTTTTTAACTTTCGGCAGGGAGCTAATAAGATCAGGTGACTAATATCTACCATTAAATCAAAATGCAGCGTTTAGCTTTTCTGATCGGCAAGAAATTGCCAAAAGATTGGATACATTCCCAGCCATCTTCAAAAAGGTTCAAAGTAATTTACAAAAAGCATCACAACTAATTGCCCAAAATTAAACTTGAGACGAAGGCCTGTAGATTTTGATGTGAGACAATTGGTATGGAAAAAGAATCACTTTCTATCGGACGGAGGTGCGTATTTTAGTGCGAAGCTTGCGCCAAAGTTCGCCCTGTGTAGAGTGAGAAAGAAGTTGTCCAGCACAACATACGTATTGGAGACTCCCAACGGTAAACGTATGGCGGGTACAAACCATGTAAAAGATCTCAAGCGTGACCCTAGTTAGAGTAGAATAAGTTAGTAGTTAGGATAACTTAATAGTTTAGATTATGACTAAATTTGTTTAGCGATTAAGTTAAGCTGAACTTATATTAGGCTATAAGTTTTATAAAACTAGGTTAATTTATTGATTAAGGAAGGCAATTAGGCAATTAAGTTAAGTATATATTAAATTTAGGTAACATTAGATTAAATTTGGTAAACTTAGTAATTAACTTGGCAAAAAAAAACTTTGCTTTTTTTTGTGTGGGTATAGAGGAAAGTTGTGACGTGGTAATTGTATGTGGTGTAGAGTGTGGCCTAAATTATTGTAAATAGTGCTTGTAGTTAAGTGTTAAGTGCGCATATGCGAAAACTCTCTTCAGCGCCACCTAGACTTATGGAGTGAGAAGAGACGAGTCAGAGAGTCAGTTTTTGAAAAAGCAAAGGAGCCGGAAACACGTGTGCTCATCTTAAGTATCGCGAGAGCAGACACAATAAAGATTTGTAACGTGTTATTAAGTGTTTTATGTCTGGCAACCAATCCATGGGTTAGTAGTCCCGATCCACGTGATAATTATTATCAACTGGACACGACATTTAGTATATATGACCTCTACTCTAACCCTTTTACCGTCGCAACTATTTCAAACTAATCTTTAACTTTTTTTTATTTTCAACAAATCTTTGGTAGTCAACTTTGTATTGGAAAACTCTTGAGAGAAAACCTGAATACCGTCTCAACTATTGATACCATTACACAATTGGACACGACTTTTGGTATATATTACTCTTACCCCAACCCCTTTACTGTCGCAACTATTTCAAACTAATTTTTAATTTTTTTTAATTTCTAACAAACTTTTGGTATTTGACCTTGTATTGGAAATCACTTGACAGAAAACCTAAATGTTGTCTCAACTATTGATACTAATATCAACTGTACACGACTTTTGGTATATATGACTCCTACCTCAACCCTTTTACCTTTGCAACTATTTCAAACTAATCTTTAACTTTTTTTTATTTCCAACAAATCTTTGGTATCCGATACAGGATGTATAGGAAAATTTTTGAGAGAAAACCTGAATACCGTCCTCAACTATTGATACCATTATCAACTAGACACGACTTTTGATGTTTATCATTCTATATTACAACGTCTGTACTGTCCCAACTATTTCAATGTAACTTTCAATTTTTTTTAAATTCCCAACAAACTTTTGGTATTTGACCTTGTATTGACAAACACTTGACAAAAAATCTACAATCTGTCGCAACTATTGCGCATACAACAAAACAAGGGGTTGTTTGATTCGATAAATTTTATGTACCAACTCAAAATACTTATGTACACATCAATATTTTTAGTTTTGATATAGGACCCTACATTGTCCCAACAATATTAAAAAATATAAATCATTTTCTACAATTTAAAATACCCTTTATTACACAAGCGTTAAGGTTTTATCATGTAAAAAGTATTGCCTTTTTTACTTTTTTTTGTTACCTTTACACAATTACACCTTACCAATTACAATTACATAACCTTAAATCGCATACTAGTTAAATCGGAATACTAATTCAAATTAACAAAGAAAAAGCAGTAGTAGTATTGGTGGTTTAATGTTCCCAATAAAGTATAAAAATGACGGATAAAAGAAAACAATTTATTATAGAATCAATTATCAAAAATAACCTAGTCAATAAAAATAATAAACCAACGTTTTAAAGGCAAAACTATTTTTCCATCCCAGAGTTAACCATTTTCAGTAAAAAATCAGCGATCAAAAATCTTTAAGCAACCACAATTAGATCATTTTTAAGGTTAATAAAGAAATTGTATTACCGCGTCAAAGATAACGTATCTCTATAGCAGAAAACTGCAATAAACTAACCATTCCAAAGACCATCCGTCTACCAGTATAACGACAAAACTGCTGCATTCTGAAAAAAATGTACCAGTAAGAGAAAAACCTACACACAAACACAAAACAAACCAAAAAAAAGTCTTTGAAATGATACTAAAACTTTAAGAAAAGAAGTATAGAAAAACCAAACGTGAGCGCTGGAAATCACTCTGTGATAGCATAGACCAACATAAAATAAATATGTAATAACTTAAAATTTTAGTTTACGTGTAGAAAATAAAATATTAAAAAATAACTAGACACCTGGCTTTATACTTCCAGATGTTATCAAAAAGATTGCAATAAATTAACCGCTATACGCTAGCAGCTCCTTCTCCTTAACCAAAGGAACAAACTTCTAAATAACCCTTTAGTGTACCGGCCGGTTTATTCATTGTACGTGAACGGCAAACTGTATGAGCAGCTAACCCTACATAGGCTAAGCATTACGAAAAAATGCCAATATGACAAATAATTTCTATATTTATTTATTATTTATAGTAGTAATGCATGATGATAAATTGTAATTAACAAAATTAACCTCACATTACAATTAAATATTGAAAGACGATAGAAAAATTACCAAAATAAACTAATTGAAGCCACGTGTATTCCATCTTTAAGCAAGCACATTAAAAAGATAATTCAAAAAGCAAATAAAGTGGCGAGACAAGGCTAAGAAATAAGTGAAAAAAAAATTTAGTGTATGAGAAACTATCAAACGTAAGTCTTTTAGGCTTATGTTTTATAGTTTAGTTAGGATAGATATAGTATAGGTTAGAAATATGAGAATGGATGTAACAAGACAAATAAGATGCAAGATATGTTTAAATAGAGAAACTTCAGCATATATTGTGCTAGAAGAAGTCAAAAGTTAACAATAAAACAGGAAAAAAAGCAATGAAATATAAAGAAAAAATAAGACAGAGACACAAATGTCAAACCTTACAAGAATGCATGAAAAAGAAAATGAAAGCAAAAAATGGAGAGCTAGGAAGATTAAAGAAAATTATTACACCAGAAATGATTATGTTAGTCAAGAAATTAAATGAATGCAAGAAACTAGGAAAATGACATGGCACAAAATTATGAAAAAAAATAGAGATATACAAAAGAAAGAAAGAAACATGTTATAAAAAATGAACGTCCAATGTACCTAGAGAGCAATAAATATAGTAAAGATAATTAAAATATGATTGCAAGATTTAGATGTGGAAATAAAAAGCAAGTGACAAGATTTTGGATGGAAGAAGATTTAATAATGTGCAGAATGAGTGAAGAGACTAAGGAAACTATGGAATATAAGTTAAAAAAGTGTAACAAAATTAGAAAAGATTATATCGGAAAAAATGAGATATTAAAAAAAATTTAAAAAAAAATAGAATGGACGAGAGCGATTAAAAAAAGATTAAAAAAAAACTGATTGTGTTAATTTTATAAAGATTATGATTTGTTATTTTGGAAAGTTATAAATATATTTGTAAATGTAATTTTCAAGCCCAAAAAGCAAGAAATAAAAATATTATTATAAATATAAAGCTAAAGTGAAAGAATGTGGCAAACAAGAAATGGTAAAAATTTAATGTTAAATGAAACACAAACAATGAAAAAAGTGACATATTTTTGTTATTTTAAAAGTATAGTTATAAAAGATAACAAAAGTAAAACATATTTGCTAAGCAAACTTCTTAAATCTTAAACAACATAATTGTTTTTAACTATATTTTCAAGAAAGGTAATTTAAGTTTAAGCATTAAAGTTTTTAAAATAAATAAATTAATATTTTACTTAATATCACAGGTGTCAAAATTTAAAAGTAAGCTTAAAACTTATATTACAACTGACACCAAAGTCGTAAAAAACGTTGGTGTCGAAGCCTCAAAATAAACCTAATTTAATACCACAAATAACAACAATTTTGTAATCAACTTTGTTGTCAGTACCTATACGTAAATCTAAAAATTTCAAATGACAGACTCTAAAAGTAAACTTAACTTGACATTATACAGATGACACTAAAGTTATAAATAAACTTTGGTGTCAAAATTTAAAATACAACAAAGAAGAGTAACACTCGGTTTCTCCAGCATGTCTTAAGCTTTAACTAGACCTCATACTAGGCCTTAAGCTGAAAGCCGAGCTTATTTCGTTGCACCAAAGCAAAATCTTACCTTATTCGTGCTAAGGAGAGCTCAAATAAAGGATTCCGTTTTTGAAAACATAAGCTCTGAAACATAACTTTAAATAACTGTCATTAACGCCCGGTTTTTCCAACGTCACTTGAGACGTTACTTGATCAAGCTTAGCTTATAATCAAGCCCAGCTTATGTCAAATTTGTGTTGCATCATGCATTTAGATACGACGTCTTTGCTAGGATCCGAATAGATTTGGCAATGTCGCCAATATTCACAATGCTGTTTTCTAATTGGTCAAAAAAACTTTCTTGTCTTAATAAATTTTTTACTGACATTAATTCATTATAAAATACAAATGTCAGAAATTGTTACATTATGGTAATGTACATATGTGTCAAATAATTATAATTTTTAAAGATCACATTAATTAGAATATTTTGAAGCTAATTATACTGTAACTTTATTAACTAATAAAATCAAAATTAATATGCTTTACAGTATATAAAGGCAAGTAGTAGTAAATAATTGTTTAGAAGAATATTGATGACAGTTGCAGAGCTTGAGCTCTCAAAAACGGCATCTATTATTTGAGCTCTACTTGAGCTCTCAAAAACGGCATCTATTATTTGAGCTCTACTTGACGCAAATAAGGTGAGATTTTGATTGTTTGGCCAATTAGAAAGCAGCATTGCAAGTTTCGGCAACATTGTAAAATTTATGCGGGTCAAGCTACGTCTTAAGTGACTTTAAACTACGCAAAAACACAGACTAATTAATAATAAATAAATTAACACAGGAATCAGTAAAAAAACAAAAAAACGGTTACATTTTTTTTAAACTTAAGTTTAAGTAATAAAGAATCTAAGGTAAGGCACTTTAGATTCTTATTTACTTCACAAAATTGATGTGATTGTAAAAGATCTTGAACCGAAGATAAGTTCAACATTTTCCAAAACGTGTTTTACCATCAAAAAATTGTGACAAGTTTGGCATGTAGATTGCTTGTTGTTAGAATATTTTATGCACAAAAAACAAAAAGCAACTTGTTTTTTAAGTTACTGACAACTTTCATTCCATCACGGCAAGCTTAACATTCTTTAATTAGCTGTAAATTGACATGTCACATTAAACCAATGTTTTGTGTAACGCATTTAATTCAGCAGTAAACACAAAGTTTTTTTAGAAAAAAACTATAAATAGACTGTATTGCCAATGACAAAAGCACCTTTCACTTCTGTTCTTGAACCATCCGTGTTCAACCGCTGTTTAAACATTTGGCAACAATTTTTTGTTTACTCTGAGAGGTCGGAACTAGATTTATTTTTATTTTTTTCTGATTGATAAAAAAACTTGTTAAAACTGACCTCAAATACAGCTCCTGTGCTTTGATACCGGCTTAGTGATTGAAAGCCTAAATTTGTACTTAAGTTTTTGCTTTTTGTTGTGTCCGTCCTATTACGCACTTGATTCTGAATCCACACGTTTGCGTATAGCTGGTGGGCTCTGTTAAGGTTTTCTGACGAAACAAATGTTTAGTTTTATAGTTGAGAAACAAAAACATTGTTTTATTTACCTTATCATTATCTATAGTTGACGTGCTATGTCGGGTATAGAATTTCCAATCATAAAGATCACCAAATCGTCTACGTACATTATTGTTATTAATTGTAATAAAGATGACACTAATTGCCGACAGTTGAAAAACGCTATTTTTTTTTACATAATATTTTTGAAAGATTTCAACCTTATATTATATTTGCAATGATTTATCATTAAAAAAAGTTCATGTTATATTGTAAAGAAAACACCTGTTATTATGTTAACCTAATTAATTATATTATTTTATGAAACTGATACTGTGCGTGACTTATCTTAAATTGTTGTGCTTTGAAAATCTCGCATACCATAATGCATCTACAATGCATCCGCAACACGCTCACTATAGAAATACTACAAATGTCACGTAGTGTTATTGAGATAATCAGTTATCTCCTAGTATATAAGAAATTGTATTACCATATGTTAGTCAGTTTTAATTAAGTTCTAATAAAGTCGTCAATGTAATTTAAAGAATCGTTTTATTTTGCTTGCTACTATGATAAAATTGGTAGGATATTAACTAGTTACGGTATAAAAATCTATCATTTCTTTATTGTTAAATGTTTAAGTTAAAACTACAAAAAAAAATAATTGTGAAGTGAAATAATCAAAAATTGTGAAAAGTGAATAAAAATCTTCACTGTGTAATTAAATGCATTAAAATTACAAAAACCTAGAGACAGCAACAAAACCTAGAACCACTCAAGCGGCATCTTTGAGAAGCGAGACCGGCATCAAAATCTGCCAAACCCGTGAAGCAGCGAGAGGAGAAATTCTACTCCGAGAGCGGAGCATCAAAATCTACCCTGGCACTCAACAAAATATCAACATCCCGAGCAGCACATCATTCAACACCAATAAAATATCTAGACTTTTATAAGGATTAAAGCAATGCAAAAAGAAACTTTAATGTAAGTTTCATTAAAAAAAAAAAAAAAAATATTTTGTCACGAAATCGCAGTTTTCATCCATATTTATTAAATTCAGATAATCAAAATAATCTAAGTAAAAATAATCAAAATAACGAATTAGAAATTCAGTTTTATTAGAACAAAATATTGATAGTCAAGTAATTCAAACAAATACAATAAATATGGCTGGAACAATAACAACTGTAGAAATAAGTATTATTATTCCTAAATTTACTGGCGATTATCGAGAATTGCAACTCTTTAAAGATATTTCTACTAATTTTTTTCAAAAGACTTGAAAATAAACTAAAGATTAGCAGAAAGTTATTATTAGATGTAATAAAAAGTCGCTTAGAAGGCAATCCATTACGTATAATTGCTAGTCAGAGAATCAATAATAAAAATGAACTGTTCCAAGTTTTAACTGAAATGTTCAGTGACCCAAGATCGGAGACTACTTTAGAATCAGATGTCATAAATTATGTTCCAAAATCTTCTAACAATAGTTATAACAAATGATTTAAGCAAATTAAAACCTAATTATGACAATAAAATTCATAGTGCAAATTATACTAATAAAATGAAAAACGCAAAATCAAGTCAATTGAGAATTACGTGACTACCTTTTAAATAAAACAATAACATTCTTAGGTGAAGCTGTAGCTTTTACCAAAAATCATTTAGAATGGTTAACACAATTTAGAAAATTTACACAAATTACAAAAAATAAATCAAATACTCCAAATTCTAAATTTGATTAGAATAAGCAAATTTTTCAAAATGGTACAATATATCAAACACGGCAAAGTAATCAAAATAATTTTGTGCCAAGAACAAATTTTATAAATGCCAACATCAATAAACCTGTAATTCCACACGAAATTATTAAATATTGAATGGTTGAGGCTGATACATGTTTGAACTCCATTAACATTAATAATAAAACACAAATAGTGTAAAAGTTCAAAAAAAGTTTATTGTTTACTACAATTGTTTCGCCACACAGTGGCTTTATCAGGTATAATGAACAATGATAAAAAAAAGGGTTACACTAATAACTTATATACTAAAACAAATAAAAATACCATATAATAACAAGTGGGGAGGGATAACAGAGGGGGTGGATTAGTATAACAAACAAATATTAATTAGTATTACAATATACAATAGGAATGACAAATGATTATACAATATTTAATAATGGAGAATTATTTACATCTTTTTGATCATTTATAATTGTCAAAAACATTCTACAGCTGTCAAAAAGTATGCAAACAGCAAATTATTTATAAACTGTTAAAAATGTGTTTAAATTCAGTCAAAAATATTTAACAAGTAAAGCGAACCTAACCTAAACGTCAAAAAATATTTTAAACTGTTCCTAACATTGATTCTAAAAATGTCAAAAATCACAAAATGTTAGAAAACTTAACCTAATACAAAATGATGACCAAAATATTTCCAAAAACTATCAAAAATAGTTTTAAATTTTACCAAAACTGTCAAAATATTTTTGCAATTATAATTCTTAAAAAGTCAAACTTCATTAAATGTAAGAAAATCTATTTCAACTGTCAAAAATAATCAATAATCAAAAAAATTCTAAAGTGTCAAAAATTGTCAAACGTATCCAAACTTCATCAAACTACTCATAATGTTTCTAAATTCTCAATAATTGTCAAAAATATTTCTTAGATTTAAATATTAGTCGGGTAAATAATAGACATGAATTCAATATTTTTCATAAGCCTATTCACACAGACACAACTATTCACATAAAATCTTTTCATCCAATGTCACATAAATTGGCAGCTTTTTACTCAATGTTACATCGATTAATTAATATTCCTCTTTCAAAAACTAATTTTGATATCACACTTAATAGAATTTATGTCATAGCTAAAAATAATGGGTTTTCGGAAACAACAATCAATAAAATACTTGTTCAAAACGCAAAACAACTTCACTAATTTTTCCTAAATCAAGTAATTCTAACCCAATATGTTATACTTCTATCGGCTGCTTAGGCCAAACATCAGTTAAAATCGGTAGAATTTTAAATAACTTTAATCTTACTACGTTTTTAAAACCAATAACTCTTTGTCAAAATTTATTAATAATTTTAAAGATTCTACAGACAGAAGTAAAGAATCAAGCGTTTATTTACTAAAATGTGGAAATTGCCCCAAAGTATATATTAGACAAACGAGTAGAACTTTTAAAAGTAGAATCAAAGAACATAGGGCAAGTTTTTGTAACAATGAAATAAAGTCAACATATGCGGAACATTTATTAGAACACGGTCATTCTTTTGGCAATAACTTCCAAATTTTACATAAAAATTCAAAAAGACTTAAGCTAAATTTATTAGAATCTATGGAAATTAACAAATATAACAAACGCGAACTTCTGTTAAATGATCAAAAAGATGTAAATAATTCTCCATTATTAAATATTGTATCATTATTTGTCATTCCTATTGTATAATGTAATACTAATTAATATTTGTTTATTGTACTAATCCACCCCCCTCTGTTATCCCTCCCCACTTGTTATTATATGGTATTTTTATTTGTTTTAGTATATAAATTATTAGTGTGACCCCTTTTTTATCATTGTTCATTAACCTGACGAAGCTACTGTGTGGCGAAACAATTGTAGTAAATAATAAACTTTTTTTGAACTTTTACACTATTTGTGTTTTATTATTAAAGAAATTATCAGCCAATAGATTCCACTTTCAGGACTAAGTTACCCCAAAGACCAAATTTACCAATCTCAAAACCCCTAATAGGATTTTTTAATGAAGGACGAGTTTTTCATCAAAAATTGGAAGATTTACAAAACGATAATAATGATAATAATGATAATAATGACAACAATGACATTCAACTTTTTGAATTTAAACCTGAAACAAATAATCAACGTGAAGCTGATTTTTAAACAATACTAGAAAAAAAAATTAAAAATTTTTTGCCTACAGCCTCACTATTCAACCAAACATAATTAATGAAAATATAAAAAAAATGTATATTTGAGATTTTGATTAATTATCTACTGAAAGTTTTGAATACAAAGAACATTTTGAAATTGACACATTTGAATTAAACATCAACAAAGGAAACCGGTTATCATTTATAATTATTCTTGAATTAAATAATTTCAAATTTTTAATAGACTTTGGTGCAAGCAAAAGCCTGATCGATCCCGTATTAACAAACTAATATTTTATTGATTACTTAATTTATTACCCTTTTAGAATAATTACCATGCATAACACTACTTGTCACCAATACAAGGCTATTACTCCTTCACTAGAAACTTTTAAAAGTAATACTAAAGATTTTCGTTGAAATCTTGCAAAATTTTTAAATAAATTTCATGGATTAATAAGATCTAATATGTTATTAAAATTAAATGCACCAATAGATTATAATAAATAATGTATTATATCTCCCAAATACTTCTATCCCATTCTATTTTGGAGATCCAATTGAAAAAGTAAATAATATTGAATTATACAAAATAAGTGAAATTTTAAACAGCAATGTTTGTAAAAAATTACAATGTGATCACCTACATTTAGACGATCAGAGAAAACTCAGGCAACTTGTTTATGACTACAAAGACATTCTCTATGACGAGAATATAACATTAACTTTTACATCTAAGATCCATAGATAAAGTTGGAAGATAATGAACCAATTTTAACCAAACCGTATTGAAAATTTCCTAAACAGCAAGAAAAAAATTAAAATCAGATTTAAAAAATGCTAGAGCAAAACATTATTTGACACAGTGAGAGTCCATATGCATTCCCAGTGTCATTAGTACCTAAAAAGTTAGATTATAGTGGAATACTCAAATTCCGGATGGTTACAGATTACAAAGACAAATTTCCAATTGCATATATATATCTGACATTTTAGACAAATTAGGTAGAGCTCAATAATTTAGTACCCTTGATTTGGCTAGTAGATACCACCAGATAGAAATTCAACAGGAAGATCAGTATAAAACGGCGTTTTGTACAGAGAATGGCCATTATGAATTTCAACAAATGCCATTCGGTCTAAAAACGCACCCAGTACGTTTCAAAGGTGCATGAATCACATTTTAGCAGATTTATTAACAGACACTTGCTTTATTTAAGTTCTGATGACATAATTATTTACTGAGCGTCAAGTCAATAACATTTTGAAAAATAAAAAAAAAAGTATTTGAATTATTATGTGTGTTATTATATAAAGTAATACAGGGAGTTTATAAATGAATGGGATTATGTAATCACTTTAAATGTGCCGCTTTTTTTAAATTGTCCACTATACTATATGTTTTGACAGATCAACTTTGACAGCTGTCAAGCAAACATATGTAAACATATGTAGTATAGAGAACAATTTAAAAAAAGCGGCATATTTAAAGTGATTACATAATCCCATTCAATTATAAACTCCCTGTATTATTTGTAAAATATAGTACAGTACAGTTTTAAATTTTAACAAAAGCACATTTATTTCTGAAACCTATTCACCTTAAACAAATTTTCATCAATATTATTAAACATATTTTATGGTCCTTCGAATCGTATATTCAAAGAGTTTTTTGAATAAAATCAGACATTAGTGCAGAGTAACATTGTCTACGTCAGTAAGTCGAACCACTTTGAGCCAGAAGCAGCCAGAGAGGACTTATCTGATTAAGCATCGCCGGCGCACATCCGGACGATCATCAACCAGCTCCACCCAGTTGTGGACCTCTACGTCCGTGAGTCGAACCACTTCGAGATACAAGTAGCCGGAGAAAACTAATCAAATTAAGCATCGCCGGGGCACATCCGGACGACCATCAACCAGCTCCACCCAGTTGTGGACATCTACGTCGGTAAGTCGAACCACTTTGAGCAACAAACAGCCGGAGAGGACTTATCAAATTAAGCATTGCCGGAGCACATCCAGACAAACCAAATCAAAAGTACTCAGACGAGGAATCACTAGTAAGCTCTCCTTGTTTAACCTTTTTTTCTTTTTTATTGATGTTATCATGCCTGAAGACGCATCAAATGAACCCACAATGTCGAAAGAAACTAAAAAAGCTATTGCTACGCTGAATAAAGATCATGCGTACATTACTAGTAGATTTAGCGTTTTATAAAAGCAGTTAGAATCAAATGTTGTTGACAATATTAATGCCGGTCAAATTCTAGAAAATATTTACAAATTAATTGAAGATTATATTCAGACTGAAAGAAATTCTTTTGATTCCGACTTTACGGAACAGTTTGTTGCTAGTCAAAACTTATTAAATAAATTTCACATATTAAAAAATAATGTAAATTCAACTATAGAAGTCAAGTTACCATCAATTGATTTACCTGTGTTTAATGGTAGTTATCGTGAGTGGTATTCTTTCTTTGACACTTTTAATTCTATAATCGGTAACAATAACGTATTATCTAACTTACAAAAGTTGCAATATCTGAAATCATCGCTAAAGGGTGATGCGGCTAAATCAATTAATTGTTTAGAAGTCACAAACGCAAACTATTCAATTGCTATACAGCTTTTAAAGGACAATTTTGAAAACCCGCGTCTTATCATTCAGTCATATTCAGGCGCTGTTTGATTTGTCTATAATTGAAGCGGACGGCAGTAATGATTACCGGAACTTAGTTAATACGGCTTCACAACATTTACGCTCAATGTAATTTTTAAAACGACCGGTAGATACATGGAATAATTTAATTATTTACTTAATCATTTCAAAGATTTCAAAAAATACGCGGGTTGAATGGGAAAATAAATTTATGCCAGAAAAATCAGACAATAGAGGCTTGTCAAAATGTAGTAATTGATCAAAATACAGTTAATAATACTATTATACAAAATGCTAGGCGCGCTTGTTCAATGTGTAATAACTTTGGACATTTAATACATCAATGTGAAAAGTTTAAATTATTATCCTATAAAACGGAGTAAAACGTGTAAACAAAAACGGCTTTCCTTAAATTGTTTAAGAGCAAATTATGATTTGCATTAGATTGTAATTTGCGCCGACAATGTAGAAATTGTCAGAAACATAACCATTCAATGCTTCATTTTCCGAAACGAGTTAACAAATCTGAACCATCCACATCTAGTAGTTTTTACGTGTTTAACAAAGCACAATCACATAAAGTTTTGTTAGCTACCTGTGTAACTAATATGGAAGATATTACTGGAAAATTACACAGTATTAGAGCTGTTTTAGATACAGGATCACAAATAAATTTAATTAGCACTCATGCCGTTAAAAAACTTAAATTAACCAAAAACGTTGCGACGGTAAGAATATCATGCGTAGGATCTCAATCAGTAGATTCACAATCATGTGGAAACAAATTTAATGTCAAAAAATTCAAACTTTAAATGTAATTTATTATTATTTGGTCTTGACCATGTCACAAACCGATTTCTATCTTATCATATTGATTTAAAACTTATTGACTTGCCAAATGACATAATCCTTGCCGATCCTGAACTTTATAGTCCAGCAAATGTAGATGTGTTAATAGGAGCAGAACTAGCATACCGCATATTAGGCACTCAACGACAATTTGTTCAAAATACAAAATTAATTCTGCAACATACAGAATTTGGGTGGGTTGTTACGGGACTAGTTCCAGAACTTTCTAACATAGTCACATGCAATTCCGTAACATTTAATTGAACAAGCTGAACCAATTATATCTTCAAAATCAATGAAGGAACGCAAATGCAAAGATCAATTCAATGTCGTTTTATAGTAGCGTTACCTTTCAGAAAAGATCCTACAACGTTAGGTTCATCGTACCATCTTGCAAAGAAAAGATTTTTAAATTTTAAACGTAAGTTACATAAAAATTTAGAACTAAGTAAACAATATCAATAATTTATAAAGGAATATATTTAATTAGGACATATGAAACAAGTATTCAGTTCATTCAACACACCTGGATATTTTCTTTCACACCATGCTATTATAAAAGAGTCTAGTTTAACAACAAAATTACGCGTTGTGTTTGATGCAAATGCAAGAACTGACAATGGCAAATCATTAAACGATATACTTATGACAGAGCTTACTCTACAGGACGACTTGTTTATGATTTTGTGTAGATTTTGATACACATGAGTATGTCATTACGGCTGACATTTAGATGATGTACCGCCAAATTAATGTACAACAAAAACACACACCATATCAGCGCATTTTATGGCAAAATTCACCATCAGATTGTATAGGGATATATGAACTTCAAACTGTAACATATAGTACAAGTTCTGCATCATACCTTGCGGTTCGTTGTTTGCAGGAGCTTGCAAAAGATGTAAGAAATGAGCAAGTTGCTCCGGTAATACTACGCGATTTCTATATGGATGACCTTCTTACAGGCGCTGACATTATAGAAAAAACACTACATTTAAGAGATCAGATTAAATCTACGTTAGAATCAGCCGGATTTAATTTACGCAAATGAGCATCCAACAAACCCAAACTTTTAAAAGATTTTCACAATGGCAAAATTAAATAATATTAGCATCTCTTGGAATGAATTACGTCATGAACTAAAAAATAGTCCTCCCATTGACCTCCCAAGAAAAGTTATACTTTCAGGTGTAACTAACATTGAGATTCATGCATATAGAGACGCCAGCAAAAAGGCATATGGTGCGGCAATATATATCAAGTCTACGCAAGCCAATGGCAATGTATCTTGTCAGTTAATTGAGCCAAGTCCAGAGTAGCATCACTTAAATCTTTAAGTTTACCACGCTGTGAGTTATGCGCTACGGTACTTACTGCACAGTTAGTAAACAAAATAAAAATTGCTATTCGAATAGAGGTATCACAGACGTTTTATTATTTGGATTCAACTTTGAATTAGCAAAATTTGAAATTTTAGTAATTCGTCTGATTGGCACAATGTCGATTTCAAAGAGAAACCAGCAGATATTATATCACGCGGACAGTTACCTTTTGAATTAAGAAAAAATAAGATGTGGTGGCAAGGACCAGAGTTTATTAAATGTAAAATTCAACCAGAAGTATTTTTGCCATCGTTATCAAACAAAATAGCAGAATTTTGCGTTTTAAATACATTAATAAAAAACAGAAATCAATGTTACCATGGATTGATAAGTTTTCAAATTATAACAAATTAGAGCGAATGACCGCCTGGATTAAACGGTTTATAAATAATTATTTGACTAAAACAAAACTTATAGGCGAATTAACACCTACCAAATTAAATAATGCAGAAACTATAATTATAAAACATGTTCAAAACACAACAATTGAATTAGAAATACAAATGTTGCAAAATAAAAAAGATTTAAAACGTGATAGTACTTTGTTATCATTAAACTCTTTTATTGATCAGTTAGGCATCTTGCGTGTAAGTGGTAGGCTCAAACACTCAAACTTACAATTTGATTCAAAATTTCCAATTTTATTGCCAACAAATTATCATGTAACAAATATACTTATAACGTATTATCACATAACATCATTGCATGCTGGACTTTAGGGAACTCTTGCAGCACTACGAACAAAATATTGGAATATTTCTGGTAGAAATATAGTACAAAAAAACATAAGGCAGTGTATACAATGTTTTAAGTTTGCACCAACATTTTCCGAACAGTTAATGGGTGATTTACCAAATTATCGTTCTGAACAAATTTGACCCTTTGTTAAAACCGGCTTGGATTACTGCAGCCCGTTCTTAATTAAAGATCAAATACGTAAAGCGACTATAACCAAAACATGCTGCAACTTTTGTGTGTATGGCAACAAAGGCAATTCATATAAAGGTTGTTAGTGTGTTAGTGTTCAAATATATACAGCGATAATGCTACTAATTTTATATGAGCTAATCGTAAATTAAAAAATTTATATAGTTTTTTTTAAAAACCCAACTAATGGGTCTATTCTGAACATATTTTAACATCGATGTTAGCTAACATCGCTGTAGAAATTGATTTTTAACCAATCAGCTATCAAGTTTTTTAAATATTGCCTAGCAACGTTCAAAATGTTAATTAACATCGCTGTAAAAAATGTTCAGAATACGGCTATAAATGAAATAAATAGAAATTTAGCTTTAGATCGAATAAAGTGGCATTTTATACCCCTCCGCATTTTGGTGGTTTATAGGAGGCTGCAGTAAAGAGTGCAAAACGGCATTTATATAAAATTGCAAACAGCGTTAATTTGTCATATAAAGAGTTTCAAACATTGTTGGTTCAAATTCAAATTCACCAAACAATGGCATGTCGAGTATTTGCAAAAGCTACAAGTCAGACGTCAATGGAAGTAGTCAAAAGGAGAACCACTTAAAGTTGGTCAATTGGTGCTCATTCGAGAAGACAATATACCACTGTCTCGATGGCGTACCGGCCGTATTGAAGCAACACATCCAGGAAAGGATAATAGAGTGCGAACAGTTTCTGTAAAAACTACAAGTGGTGTAATGGTTCGTCCGTGTGTAAAATTATGTAGGTTTTCCAACAAAAAAGACATTGAGTAGTCAAAGTCAAATTGTATATATTGTTTAATAATTACTTATTTTTTTATTTTGAAATTAAGTAATTTCAAAGGAGGCAGAATGTTGCGACCATATGCCACAACGCATTATTTTATTTTATTACAGTTAGCATAATTATGTTATAAACTCATTAGGTGTAAGATCATAATATTTTCAGATAATTTTAATCCTTGGATTAACCATTCGTTTAATCTTCATTTCCGGTAACATATTAAATAAATGTATTTTATTTTTATGATAGGTAATTAAAGTTTTGTAACTACCCTAATGCTGCCGGGGTGTGACAGCAAGTATATAAAGTAATATTATTTTAAAATAAAGACAGTACAGTTTTAAACTTTAACAAAAGCTCATTTATTTCTACAACCTATTCACCTTAAACAAACTTTCATCAATATTATTAAGCATGAACTTTTGAAACATGAAATAAAATACTTAGAACATTTGATTACAAACTATAGAATAAGACCAGACTCAGAAAAAACTGCATGTATTCAAAAACTAAAAATTCCAGGAATACAAAAACAAATAAGTCATTTTTAGGCTTTGTGGGATATTACAGAAAGTTTATTCCAAACTTTTGAAAATTGACAAAACCTCTAACAATAAAATTTAAAAAAAAAATGCTTGAGTTGACAGCAATGTTACAAAATATAAAGAAGCGTTTGATCTATGCAAAGAAATATTGACAAGTCCTCCCTTATTGCAATTATTATATTAATATTCAGAAAGATCAAATAATTTTAAAAGAATGGTCTAATAGTTTATAAGTAGAAAGGATAATTAAGAACGGAAAAGAAATATTTATGGTACATGTGAACACAGGTAATATGATAAATGACACCATCCAGTTTTTTAGAACTTATCTTCTAAGAAAAATTATTTTATTGTTTAAACAATATTTACGAAACTTCATGTACAATTGTAGTAGAAAGATTTAACAACAGATTGCAAATAATTCGATGTACTAAACGAGTTAAAGAAATAATTGATAAAGAAGATCAAATAAAAATAATTAAACAAACGCATGAACAAAATAACAACCGCGAAATTACCAAAACTTATAACAAGATTAGAAGACAATATTTTTGCAGTAATTATTATAATGACATAATAATGACATAATAAACTTTATTAATAAAGAAAAAAAGAGCGTGACGCAGTGGTCTAGGCATTCGGCCGCTGTACCGCCGCGCAAAAACAAAATCAAATTTATCTAAACACGCTGCACAAATTTTTTAAACATTGGAAAATTCAAATTAACGCTAAAAAGTCAGAACGCATTACACGTAAATTCACGAATATCAAAACTTTTACACACAAAAAGCTTGACCAAGACACGATACCAACAAAGCAGCATGTTAGGTGTCTGGGAGTCCATCTGGACTCCAGGCTAAATTTCCAACAACAACTCACGCACACTTTACACAAAACATTAAACAAATTTATCCTTTTATTAACAAAAATAGCGCTCAGCTGAAACTAAAATTTACCTTTATAAAACAATTATTCGACCATCTTTAACCTACGTTTGGTGTTGCGTAGGCAAAACAAACTTAAATAAATTGCAAGTTATGCAAAATAAGTGTAGCGTATGGTTCTGCGCAAAGATAGGTATGTAAAAATCAAAGATTTGCATGATGAAGCAAAAGTACCCCTCATTTTGAACCATTTTATGAAAATTTCGCAAAAAAATTATAAATTTAAATTAGATAACAATGCCCTTTTAACTGGACTCACCAGCATCAGATCCTTAAATGCACCATTCGGAATCAAACATAAACTGAGCTACCAGTGCCAATCTTCAATCAACGCGATTGAAACTGTTTTTCCATCATACCTGTTAACTTTGTATATATTGTACAAAAATTATAAATAGTAGGTTAGATTAGCTTTAGTTTTGTAATTAGTGTAAATAGTTAGATTAGGGTAGTTAGTTTTTAAGTTTAAACAAAAATTGTTATAAATTAGTGCCTTACGTTTTAGAGGGCCTTCTATTATTATTAATCATAACTTTTAATCAACCGTTTTTAAACCTGAGTGAAAGGAGTATGTATGAGTGTGTGAAAGAAGAATGACTCTATGAGTGAATGTGAAATTAGTAACAAGTTTTTATCAAAAATGTTTTTAATTTAATAATGTATTGATTTTAATTATTGCAGTCTTGTAGACAAGAAATAGTTATTTAGTTTTAGATGTTTACACATTTGAATAATTTTTCATGTATTTAATTTATTATTTTTCAATAAAAATTTATTAAATTGAAAATTAAAAAAAAAAATTGGCCGCTGTACCGAAGAGTGTTGGTTCGATTCCCATATACCGTGATATACTTTTCACTTTCTATACGCTCTCCCACTCACCAAGCCGCTTTGCCAGCGTGGGGTTTTACGGCTAAAACCTTCTCTGATGGAGTGATGAATTCTCTCCAGTAGTTTGAAATCCACTTAAAACCACCTTAAAACTGTAGGTCCCTTGTAATGTAAGTTGCTAGCATTACAAGCAAAGAAGAGGCTAAGAAGCCAGCAGTGGCGTATAAATGGCTGACAAAGAATAAGGCCCCTTTCACACGTAGATTCCGTCGCCCAGATTCTGAATCCGAGATTCTTAATCCGTATACGCATTCAGTCGCCCGGATTCATTTGCGAGTGCAGTGCCGTAGAGCAGGGGTGGCCAACTTCTTTATATATATGATCGACTATTTTTCTTGAAAATGTGTCGCGATCTACCTACTAAAGTCTTGATATATATAACACTTCAAACATGCGGCTGGTGTACTAATGAGTGATGACGGGGAAGGAGGTATTAAACTAACATAATATATATTTAATAATATTTATTAATTGAAAAGTAATCATTTTGTTTTCAAGTTTTATTATTAATGAGAAGTCTGTGTCTGCATGTCTCCAGCCAAGCGTTCAAAATTTGGTATGTATCCAGATAAAGATAATGCTAATGTATCTTGAGTATGGGAATCCGTAAGTAAGGAACGATGTTTAGTTTTTGTTAACTTTAAATATGAAAAGGCCGATTCACATAAGTATGTGGATCCAAAACAAGAATAGATGTATTTGCTACATTTGGTGATATTGGGATACTTTTCTTGATTGACGTGTTTCCAAAAATCTTAATCAAGTTCTCTGGCTTGTAAAATTAAATCAGTTTGTAGAGTTATAGATTCTTATCTCCTTATTAGGAGTTGGATATTACGGCCCTAAATGAAATTTAATTGCTTTGTATAATTCTAATTCAGCAATTGACGCTCTTTAAAATAGATTAAGTAATTGTTAGATCGGTTTTTTGAGCGCAAACTTTTTAAAGAAATTGTGTTTTAACATGTTAGGGAATATGACAATTTACTTTGATAATAACACTTTCATTCAAGAATTGAACTATTCTTCACTACACAAGTAAACAAGTGAAATACTAACGCTTGCTTAAAATATTCCCGAATTCAGCGCCGGGGAATCACACGATAAGCGCCGGGGAATCCCAAGAGCACACGTTTGCACGCATACTAAAATATTTATAGTTCCAATCATATAAAAAATAATTTATTTCTTAGATAAAACTTTTTTTGATTATTTTATAAAAAATCTGACAAACTAAATAATAAAATTATACAAATTATTTAATTTTTTTTTTCGCTCTTTTTAATTTTGTCTCTTGTCAGCAATGATCCACCAAAAATTGCTTCGCGATCGACCGGTCGATCGCGATCGACCTGTTGGCCATCCCTGCCGTAGAGTATGGATATCGTACATGTCCTGTCCTGTACCTTGCCTGAGTCTCAATGTGCGTCGACATATACAAGGTCAATCTCTTACGTTTTATGTTTATGTCTTCATATTCCTAAATTGCTTTAATGTTTTAAAAATATTAAAATGTATTCAATTTAAAATTCTTAAATAAAAACAAGTAATAAAAATTATTATTAAATATTAATTATAGAAACAATAAAAAATGTAACTAATATTTTCTTTTGTAATTTTATTGAATATCTTTATATGTAAATGTAATTGGTTAAACGTCCTTCCTGAGGTTAGGTATACAGATGATTAATTTTGTATAAAACAAAATACGCCAATAGGACTCAATATAATTTTATTAATTAAAACATTCTAAAGACACGTGAACGTTTCAACAACTTCTGTTGTCTTCTTCAGCACTACAATACAAGATAATTTAATTTTTTTAATTACACAATGAAATGGACAAAATATCAAATAGTCAAAAAGTATTAAAAAAAAAACATAAAAAATATTAAAATACATGAGGAATTTTACACATTAAAAACAATTTAATCAAAATAGCAAAAATAGCATACAAATACAACATATTAAAAAAACATATAACTTATGTAAATTATCTATTAATTACTCACCATATTTCTTTTAGTGTTTAATCTGAATTTGATTATTAAATTTACCATATAAAGTGCCATAATTCTTAAAAACTATGTTACACCTATATAGATGGTATCTGCAATTGAATGAATATAATTCATTTCTTATTTCTAATTATGAAACAAATGGCGGACCACAATAGAACAATATGAAATGAATTTAAATTTTCACGTCGTATTACTCTTGAAGGACATGATAATTTTATTTATTTAAAACAATTTTTTCAGTTTTTAATGTATATGAGGGTATTTTCACAAGTTATATGTTTAATATTATTATTAAAAGAAATTATCCATGCGATTTTAAGTTTATAATATTATGATAGATCACACTTAAGTTTTCACTGTCTGTTGGAAAGTTACAAGTTGAGTTTTTTCACTTTTTTCGAATATGTAACATTTCACTGCTCAATCTTTTTTTGTATGATGGTTCCACATCTAATATCATTGTTTTGTTGAAATTAAAGTGGTGACGCTTTTTTATGTGGTGACTACAGAGGCCTGTTTTTTCTAAATTATTTTTGCAGTCACGTTTATGTTGGTTAATGCAATCTACTAGTTTTTGTTTTGATTGACCAATGTAATGTTTGCTAAAATTATTGCATGGAATTGAATAAACCGTATTTTTTGTAAACATAAATGGTGTCTTGTCTTTTAGCTTTGTGAATAGTGATCCTACTGTTTTTTGAGAATTGAATGTTATATTAGTGTAATTGTCTTTTAACACTTTTTTTAATTTATGTGATAAGTTATCTACGTATGGAATGGAGTACCAATTTTTATTAATGTTGTTAGGTTCTTCTATATTAATAGGAGAAGCTTCTATGGGTTTATTATTATTAAGAATTGTATTTATTAGTCTAATTGGATAACCATTAGCAACTAATTTATCTCTTAGTAAGTTAAAATTCTTTTTGTGAAATCTATGATTACTTAGGTTTAAAATTCTATTTTTATTCATGTTTATTATGTTTATTTTATGACTCAATTGATGATTGGAATAATAATTTAAAGTTCTATTGTTATCACATGATTTTTTATATAGGTCTACAATGATTTTATTATGTTCTTTAATCAATAATAGATCTAGAAATGGTAATTTATCTTGTACTGAATGTTCTATAGTGAAATTTATGATTCATGGAAGTTATTAAATACTGATAATATTTTGTCAATTTTTGAATGAGGTAAGATGATCAGGGTATCATCCATATATCTTGATAATGATAGAACCTTAAATTCCAATTCTTTTAAGCACTCATTTACTAATTCGTCCATCACCAACATTGCTAATATGGGGCTGATTGGAACCCCCATTGGAGTGCCAAACGTTTGTTTGTAAAAATTTCTATTGAACTGAAAAAAACTATGTTCAAAGAAATGATCTATTATTTTTATAAATAATTCTTTGTCAATCTCTGTGTATGTACTTATTACTTCTCATTTTTTGTTGATTATGTTTAGAACTAAATCTTTAGGGATATTCGTAAATAGAGATTCCACATCTAGAGAATAGGTTTGTTCCAACCGACATCGCTCGGCAGTTTGCAAACTGGTTGCGACTAATACATGGATTATTTTTGCGCAAGCGCCGACTTTGTACTGGTCCCCAACTGAATACAAATTGCTAGTCGGTTGGAACGCGCCACAACCAAGTTTTTGACTAAATTCAAACATGAAATAATAAAACAATTTACTTTTTTATCACAAATTTGTGATAAAAACGTAGTAAATTGTTTTATTATTTCATTAACATGAGTTATCACGTAGTAGAGGTCACAACCATCAATTATATTAAATTCAAACAGTTTTAAAAAGTGAGGTTATGTAATGTAAACCAATATTAAAAACTAAAATTGTTTAACATATCACAACTGACGTTGTGTATCACATTATTCTATTACTATTTTTATACAAATAAATATATAATTAAACAGTTACTCATCTTTAAAAAACTATTTTACAATGAACTTTATTCTTTTATTTTTTCACTAAAACTATAATTAAGTTTCAGATAAATAAATTACTGTTATTATTATTAAATTTAAATTCTACTAATTAAATAAATTGCGGTAGATGCGGCAGGAGGTATTTCAATTTCATTAATTTTAATAGCGGCAACATTTTTACTCTTTGCGCATGACTGGAACGGTTCCGGATTTTTAGTACATGCTTCTGATCGCTGACTGTTTCTGACGGTCCACAACTTGGTTGTGGACAATTTGGGGTCAGGTTGGAACGCCCGACTTCAAGTCAGAGTCATGGTTTGTGTACGGTTGGAACGCGAAAGTTCAACTGCGCACAATCCTGATGGTCCCAAACCGCGTTTGGTGTCGGTTGGAACAAACCTAATAAAGTGTGGTCATCAGGAATTGTTATATCTTTTAATTTATTTACTACTTCAATGGAATTTTTTACATTGTATTTAAAGGAATTAGTTAAATTATTAAAAATACTGGAAATGAACTTTGAAAATTTGTAGTCTGGAGAATCATTGCATGACACTATTGGTCTTAGTGGTCTATTTTCTTTGTGAATTTTTAGTAATCCGTATATTTTTGGTGGAATGGAATTTGTGCTTTTTAGTGATCTATGTTGGATATCCGAAATGTAATTCTTTTCTAGTTATATGTCAAGAAAATTATTAGTGGATTTTTCATATGAAGTAGTAGGATCTTTTTTTAATAATGAATAGGTACAATTATTGGAAATCAAGTTAGACATTTTTTCAATATATTCACTTCTGTATGAAAGAACTGTTTTATTTCCTTTATCAGCTCTGGTTACTATAAGTTCAGGGTTTTTTTTTTTGAGAAAGCATTTGGTCAAGTTGTAATATTTTTGGTGTACAGATAGTTTATTTTTATTCGGGTTGTTATTGTTCTTATTAAAATAGTTAGTTATGATGTTAGTGCATTTAGATCTTAAATTATTTTTGTCTATATCTGGAGGTTTGTCATTGATACAATATTCTATACATTTCAACATTGAGAACATTGGAAATTCATTAAAAGTATGGGCTATAGAAAATTTGGGACCTTTTTCTAATATGTTTATTATATTATCTGGATTATTTAAGTCAGTGGTATTTTCTATAAAATTACAATTAGGTTTATTCAATTCATTATGCGTAATGTCAATTAAATGTTTTAGTTTCTTAATTTGTTTAAATTTAGTCTTACCACAAGACTAAATTTAAACAAATTAAATACCACTTTTATTTCCCGATAGAAACATAAGTTATAGAAAATTGCAATAACTTGATAAAAAATTATTACATAACTGGAACATTTTATCTTGAACCTAGCAACTATTGTAAGTACAACATAAATAAATCATTTATTTTGTTCAAAATGTTATATATAAAGCAAATACATCCAATTTAAAATTTACAAAATTTGATAGTACTATTACTCCAATTAATGTAAAGAATGAACTAAATTTACAAAAATACACCTTGAACAATATGTTAACTAATTATAAAGGTTTATTTCATTCTACACTTATTTTATATTGTATCCTTATCATTGTAATATTGATCATATTAATTTGTTTGCTCAAAAAACGATATTATGTAAAAAATAAAAAGGTGAATTGAAGGAAGTAGACGCTTCAATGAAATTTGGAGATAATTAAAAATTTAGTCTATAAATTTCATCTAGTCGTGGAGGTGTTATATTGTAAAGGAAACACCTGTTATTATGTTACAACATAATTAATTATATAATTTTTTGAAACTGATACTGTGCGTGACTTATCTTAAATGGTTGTGCTTTGAAAATCTCGCATACCATAATGCATCCACAATGCACCCGTAATACGCTCACAATAGAAATACTTCAAATGTCACGTAGTGTTATTAAGATAATCAGTTATCTCCTAGTATATAAGAAATTGTATAACCATATGTTAGTCAGTTCTAATTAAGTTCTAAGTCGTCAATGTAATTTTAATGAACCGTTTTATTTTGCTTGCTACCACGATAAAACTTGCATACGGTTTCTAAATACATATGCTTACAGTGTCTTTAAAACACCATATTACCAAGTTGTATCATAACTATCATACGTCTTCTTAAGGTTAAAAAATACCGCTACAGAAAAGCGTCTTGAATTTTTTTTTTTAATGAATCCGATAATCAACAACTGTTATGGTTTGGTTTGGTTTAAAATTCACCTGTTTTTCACGTCGAAGGTGTTACCGCAATGCCTCTTATTAGGAGAAACGTTGAACTGTTTGTGTCTCTTACTAGATGAAAAGGCAATTTACATAAAATACATCATTTATTAATTTCAAATGATAAATTTGTTTTTTACGTATTATAACATTTCAATTACAGATCAAAGTTATTTATAAAGTAATAAACATATTCGCTAAAACAAAAAAACAAAAACAAAAAACAATAAAAAACAAAAAATAAAAGTAAAAAAAAATTACAATAACAATAACAATAATTTAACAAATATAATCTAAACTATATTAGCTAATAAAATTATAAAAGCATTAACATGATTGTGGTAAACATCTAAATAGAATATAATGAAGTTAAAAATAAATTGCATACTTAAAATAGGAAAGTTTTTTAAATATTTGCACGGGAAAAAAGAATTTTGAACGTTGGGAATTATTTTATTGAGTACCCAAGAATATAGAAATTTGAATTCTACATTCAACAATCTATAGCGAGAAATTAATAACTAATAAAATAAAATAAATATAGTTAATTAAATTTGATTATATTAATTGCTTACCGCATAGAACTAATAAAATTAATGGAATCTGTACTCGAAAAAGATATATGCACTAGAATAAAGTATACCAAGAAGAACAATGGATATGCAATGCAATATTAAGTACGGAAGAAACATCGCTCGACTACCCTGTAACAGAAAAATAAAACAATTTAAACGTTATATTTTAATTTTAATTTGAAATATACTATTTTTAAATTTAATTGCCTATGTTCAAAAATAAATTGTTAAAGAATAATAATAATAATAAAATTATTGATGCTATATATATACAGGGTGTAGATTAATTGGCGAACAAACGCCAGGTTACTTTGTAGACCGTGCCAAAAGAAAACGATAATCTTAATTCCAAAATGCTGAAAAACTCTTTGTTAGCGGAAAAATAATATTAAAATTCTTTTGTTTTCAATTCAATATTGTATATAGTATATATAACATGTATATAGTATGTATAACAATTATAGTTGAAGAAGGTTTGAAAGTAAAAGATTTATTTTTTTGCAATATTTTTAATACTTCTTACAACATTGATTTTGAAAAACCGGCTACAGACGTTTGCTCAACATGTTTGCGCCTGAAAAAAAGTATAAAAAGATCGTTGGATAGTGATAATTTAAAGTACAACTGCGTGTACATAAACTCCAAGCAAACAGTTTCTATGATATATTGAAACAAAAATGTTTTTAAGTAATAAATTTCAGTTATGATTGCTAAAAAAATATGCCAATGCCCAGATCAAGAGGCTTATTATTCCCGGCAGCTCTACACCTACAACTTTACAATCATTAAAAGCTCATTAAAGGATAAATTAACCAAAAACCAATGTATTTATTTATACCTGAACTGAATTAGAAAGATCTAAAAGATCAAATGAAATTGTATCTGCTGTCTATCATAGACTTATTAATACAGATATACCGCAAACTGCATGGTTACGGAAAACAGAATAAAAATTCTACGTTGATATTAATGTGTTAGAAATGGTTACTTAAGGCTCGACAAAATACAAACGCTATTAAATTAATTTTCTCCGTTAGTGGACACAGCTTTATACCTCCGGACCGAGTATAAGGTCAAACTAACAAAAAATGTGAAGAGGCAAAATACTGTTATTAATCCCAATGAATATTTCAAATTTTTTAACCAATTTGACACAGTTATAAAAGTGGGAGTAGGTTTTCAAATATATGACTGGAAAACGCAAGTACTCTGTAATTTAAAAACTCCTGGAAATTCGTTTTTTTAGTTAAACAATTCTAAAAGAATGATTATTACCCAAAAAGTTAACAATATAACAAAATTAAAAAATAATCCTTGTACGAGGAGACATTTTTTATAGATCAGATATTGGAAAAGATCTTTCTTTATTCAAAAAGAATAAAACCGTAACAAATGTTGCTCCAGCCATTATGTCAATAGGAGTTCCTGTAAAAAAAGAGAAACTCAAAAATGTTTGCTATAGATATGAGATTTGAACAAATTACTGAGGCCAGTGAAGAAACTTGAAAAGAAATTGTTTGCAAAGTAATGGAGGAAGTAAGTGATTTAAGAATTTAAAATTTGCATTTTATATGTTTTAGTTTTATCATTTTATTAATAAAATAATCTGATTTAGTATTGACATGCGTTATTTTTCTTTAAAACCCTTAATGTAAATAGCAAATACAGACATTTACTATTTTTAGTAGCAAAACTGGACAGTTCTATATTTATTTATCAAATTGCAAGATTTATGTCAAAAATTTAGCATATTGCATTTACCCAGCTAATATTTGACTAATTCTATATTTGTTAAAAAAAATCATGATTACATTTAATACTACTTAAAAATCCAATGTTTTTTTTCGTTTTACTCGAAATATATATTACAAATAGACCCCTCATATCATGTAAAAAAGATAAAATGGCAGCGCCCATGAGTGCCCTTCTGCCCGATTTTACTTATTGCCTACAAGTCACTAGAATAAACGTCAATTTTCATAGACGTTCGTCACTTTTTAAGTAAGGTTAATGTTTATTAAAAATAATGTAAAGGTTAATTTACTATAATAAAATGTGAGTTGTAAAGTATTGAATAAATTTTAAATAGTGGAAAGTGTGTTACGTACAAACTGTGATTAAACAGAAGTATTAATTAAATATTTAAATTATATAAGTCATTGTTTAAAGTTAATGTTTATTAAACATATGTTTAGGTCAATTTAATAATAAATTATAAATTGTAAAGTGCAGTGTAAATTTGAAATAGTGTGAATTATGTGCTATGCATATTATGAATTGAATTATACTTACAATAATGTTTATACAAGAACACAGTGCTTTTAAAGTCAGAGTGAAACTTTCAATGAGGATGGCACCTTATCATACTCTCTTCAGTCTCCAGAATTTTTTATAAAAAAATTGTGAATTACAAATTACAAATTATGCACCTGTAAGAAGAAACCACCTGACAGGCTGTTTATTGTAATTAAAAAGGTTGATCATCATATAAATAATGATAAAATATTGAATGATTTGACTTTTTACCAATGAAGCTTGGTGGTGGTTTGCAATCCCTATTAGTTACACAAAACAACTTTACACTTAATTGGTGTTTAGGTTGCAATTTTTAGAATTTTATATAAATGCCGTTTTGCACTCTTTACTGCAGCCTCCTATAAACCACCAAAATGCGGAGGGGTATAAAATGCCACTTTATTCGATCTAAAGCTAAATTGCTATTTATTTCATTTATTTGGGTTTTTAAAAAACTATATAAATTTTTTAATTTACGATTAGCTCCTATAAAATTAGTAGCATTATCGCTGTATATGCCTTTTTGCTGGCGTCTCCATATGCATGAATCTCAATGTTAGTTACACCTGAAAGTATAACTTTTCTTGGGAGGTCAATGGGAGGACTATTTTTTAGTTCATGACGTAATTCATTCCAAGAGATGCTAATATTATTTAATTTTGTCATTGTGAAAATCTTTTAAAGTTTGGGTTTGTTGGATGCTCATTTGCGTAAATTAAATCCGGCTGATTCTAACGTAGATTTAATCTGATCTCTTAAATGTAGTGTTTTTTCTATAATGTCAGCGCCTGTAAGAAGGTCATCCATATAGAAATTGCGTAGTATTACCGTAGCAACTTGCTCATTTTTTACATTTTGCATGCTCCTGTAAACAACGAACCGCAAGATATGATGCAGAACTTGTACTATATGTTACAGTTTGAAGTTCATATATCCCTATACAATCTGATGGTGAATTTTGCCATAAAATGCGCTGATATGGTGTGTGTTTTTGTTGTACATTAATTTGGCGGTACATCATCTGAATGTCAGCCGTAATGACATACTCATGTGTACAGAGTTTACACAAAATTATAAACAAGTCGTCCTGTAGAGTAGGCTCTGTCATAAGTATATCGTTTAATAATTTGCCATTGTTGTTAAACTAGACTCTTTTATAATAGCATGGTGTAAAAGAAAATATCCTGGTGTGTTGAATAAACTGAATACTTGTTTCATATGTCCTAATTAAATATATTCCTTTATAAATTATTGATATTGTTTACTTAGTTCTAAATTTTTATGTAACTTACGTTTCAAATTTAAATTTTTTTTCTTTGCAAGATGGTACGATGAACCTAACGTTGTAGGATCTTTTCTGAAAGGTAACGCTACTATAAAACGACATTGAATTGATCTTTGCATTTGCGTTCCTTCATTGATTTTGAAGATATAATTGGTTTAGCTTGTTCAATTAAATGTTACGGAATTGCATGTGAATATGTTAGAAAGTCCTGGAAGTAGTCCCGTAACAACCCACCCAAATTCTGTATGTTGCAGAATTAATTTTGTATTTTGAACAAATTGTCGTTGAGTGCCTAATATGCGGTATGCTAGTTCTGCTCCTATTAACACATCTACATTTGCTGGACTATAAAGTTCAGGATCGGCAAGGATTATGTCATTTGGCAAGTCAATAAGTTTTAAATCAATATGATAAGATAGAAATCGGTTTGTGACATAGTCAAGACCAAATAATGATAAATTACATTTAAAGTTTGAATTTTTTGACATTAAATTTGTTTCCACATGATTGTGAATCTACTGATTGAGATCCTACGCATGATATTCTTACCGTCGCAACGTTTTTGGTTAATTTAAGTTTTTTAACGGCATGAGTGCTAATTAAATTTATTTGTGATCCTGTATCTAAAACAGCTCTAATACTGTGTAATTTTCCAGTAATATCTTCCATATTAGTTACACAGGTAGCTAACAAAACTTTATGTGATTGTGGTTTGTTAAACACGTAAAAACTACTAGATGTGGATGGTTCAGATTTGTTAACTCGTTTCGGAAAATGAAGCATTAAATGGTTATGTTTCTGACAATTTCTACATTGTTGCGCCGAATTACAATCTAATGTATTATGATTTGCTCTTAAACAATTTAAGGAAAGCCGTTTATGTTTACACGTTTTACTCCGTCTTATGGGATAATAATTTAAACTTTTCACATTGATGTATTAAATGTTGTACAATAGTATTATTAACTGTATTTTGATCAATTACTACATTTTGACAAGCCTCTATTGTTGATTTTTTTGGCATAAATTTATTTTCCCATTCAACCCGCGTATTTTTAGAAATCTTTGAAATGATTAAGTGAATAATTAAATTATCCCATGTCCCGGTCGTTTTAATGATTACAACATGCGTAAATGTTGTGAAGCCGTATTAACTAAGTTCCGGTAATCATTACTGCCGTCCGCTTTAATTATAGACAAATCAAACAGCGCCTGAATATGACTGAATGATAAGACGCGCGTTTCCAAAATTGTCCTTTAAAAGCTGTATAGCAATTGAATAGTTTGCGTTTGTGACTTCTAAACAAATAATTGATTTAGCCTCATCACCCTTTGGCGATGATTTCAGATATTGCAACTTTTGCAAGTTAGATAATACGTTATTGTTACCGATTATAGAATTAAAAGTGTCAAAAAAAGAATACCACTCACGATAACTACCATTAAACGAAGGTAAATCAATTGATGGTAACTTGACTTCTATAGTTGACTTTACATTATTTTGTTAATAAGTTGAATTTACATTATTTTTTAGTATGTGAAATTTATTCAATAAGTTTTGACTAGCAACAAACTGTTCCGTAAAGTCGGAATCAAAAGAATTTCTTTCAGTCTGAATATAATCTTCAATTAATTTGTAAATATTTTCTAGAATTTGACCGGCATTAATATTGTCAACAACATTTGATTCTAACTGCTTTTATAAAACGCTAAATCTACTAGTAATGTACGCATGATCTTTATTCAGCGTAGCAATAGCTTTTTTAGTTTCTTTCGACATTGTGGGTTTACTTGATGCGTCTTCAGGCATGATAATATCAATAAAAAAGGAAAAAAAAATTTAAAAAGGAGAGCTTACTAGTGATTCTTTGTCTGAGTACTTTTGATTTGGTTTGTCTGGATGTGCACCGGCGATGCTTAATTTGATAAGTCCTCTCCGGCCGTTTGTTGCTCATCAAGTGGTTTGACTCACCGACGTAGATGTCCACAACTGGGTAGAGCTGGTTGATAGTCGTCCGGATGTGCCACCGGCGATGCTTAATTTGATAAGTCTTCTCCGGCTACTTGTATCTCGATGTGGTTTGACTCACCGACGTAGAGGTCCACAACTGGGTGTAGCTGGTTGATGATTGTCCGGATGTGCCCCGGCAATGCTTAATCAGATAAGTCCTCTCTGGCTGCTTCTGGCTCAAAGTGGTTGGACTTACTGACGTAGATAATGTTACTCTGCACTAATGTCTGATTTTATTCAAAAAACTCTTTATATACGATTCAAAGAACCATAAAATATGTTTAATAATATTGATGAAAGTTTGTTTAAGGTGAATAGGTTTCAGAAATAAATGTGCTTTTGTTAAAGTTTAAAACTGTACTGTACTATATTTTACAAATAATATTACTTTATATACTTGAGGCCACACCCCGGCAGCATTAAGGTAGTTACAAAACTCTAATTACCTATCATAAAAATAAAATACATTTATTTAATATGATACCGAAAATAAAGATTAAAAAGTTGGTTATTCCAAGGATTAATATTATCTGAAAATAATATGATCTTACATCTAATGAGTTTATAACATAATTATGCGTAATAAAATAAAATAATGCGTTGTGGCATATGGTCGCAACAGTACACATTTATCTAAACTTATTTTAAAATTAACTTCACATAATATTTCAAATACTTTTTTTTTATTTTTCAAAATGTTCTTTATTTGACGCTCAGTAAATAACTATGTCATCAAAATAAATAATGCAAGTGTCTGTTAATAAATCTGCTAAAATGTGATTCATGCATCTTTGAAACGTACTGGGTGCGTTTTTAGACCGAATGGCATTTGTTGAAATTCATAATGGCCATTCTCTGTACAAAACGCTGTTTTATACTGATTTTCCTTTCCTGTTGAATTTCTATCTAATAGTATCTACTAGCCAAATCAAGGGTACTAAATTATTGAGCTCTACCTAATTTGTCTAAAATGTCAGATATATATATATATGCAATTGGAAAATTGTCTTTGTAATCTATAACCATCCGGAATTTGAGTATTCCACTATAATCTAACATTTTAGGTACTAATAACACTGGGGATGCATATGGACTCTCACTGTGTTAAATAATGTTTTGCTCTAACTTATTTTAAATCTGATTTTAATTTTTTTCATTCTGTTTAGGTAATTTTCAATACGGTTTGGTTAAAATTGGTTCATTATCTTCCAACTTTATAGCATGTTGGATCTTAGATGTAAAAGTTAATGCTATATTCTCGTCATAGAGAATGTCTTTGTAGTCATAAACAAGTTGTCTGAGTTTTCTCTGATCTTCTAAATGTAGGTGATCACATTGTAATTTTTTACAAACATTGTTGTTTAAAATTTCACTTATTTTGTAAAATTCAATATTATTTACTTTTTCAATTGGATCTTCAAAATAGAATGGGATAGAAGTATTTGGGAGATGTAATACATTATTTATTATAATCTATTGGTGCATTTAATTTTAATAACATATTAGATCTTATTAATCCATAAAATTTATTTAAAAATTTTGCAAGATTTCAACGAAAATCTTTAGTATTACTTTTAAAAGTTTCTAGTGAAGGAGTAATAGCTTTGTATTGGTGACAAGTAGTGTTATGCATGGTAATTATTCTAAAAAGGTAATAAATTAAATAATCAATAAAATAATAGTTTGTTAATACAGGATCGATCAGGCTTTTGCTTGCACCAGAGTCTATTAAAAATTTGGAATTATTTAATTCAAGAATAATTATAAATAATAACCGGTTTCCTTTGTTGATGTTCAATTCAAATGTGTCAATTTCAAAATGTTCTTTGTATTCAAAACTTTCAGTAGATAATTTCTTAAAATAATTGTATTTTGGGTTATTGTCAAAATATTCTAAATCAAAATCTTGAATGTACAAATTTTCTATATTATTATTAATTTTGTTTGGTTGATGAGGCTGTTGATAAAAAATTTTAATTTTTTTTTCTAGAATTGTTTAAAAATCAGTTGTTATTATCATTATTATTGTTTTGAAAATCATTCAATTTTTAATGAAAAACTCGTCTTTCATTAGAAAATCTCATTAAAGGTTTTGAGATTGGTAAATTTGGTCTTTGGGGTAACTTAGTCCTGAAAGTGGAATCGACTTCTATAGGTATTGGCTGATAATTTTGTGAAATTATAAGTTTGTTGGTGGAAAACTGTTTTTAGAATTGGCATTTGTTGTTGAATATTAAAAGGTTTGTCGCATTTGCGACTGGTTAAAATAATAAAGTCGATAAGCCGCGATTGATATATTGTCCTATTTTGAAGAGTAGAGTAGAGTAGAACTATTTGATTTTTTTTTTGTAATTTGTGTAAATTTTTCAAATTGTGGTAACCATTCTAAATGATGTTTGGCAAAAGCTACAGCTTTATCTAAGGTTGTTATTGTTTTATTTAAAAGATTGACTATCATAACTGATTTCAAAAAGGCTTAAATAGTCATTGTTTTAAACTTGATTTTGAGTTTTTCATTGGTATAATTTGTTTGCATTATGAATTATTTTATTGTCATTATTAGATTTCAATTTGCTTAAATCATTCGTTATAACACTTATAACTATTGTTAGATGATTTTGAAATTTAATTTATGACATTTCAGTTAAAACTTAGAACAGTTCATTTTTTAAGCGACTTTTTATTACATCTAATAATAACTCTCTGCTAATCTTTAGTTCATTTTCAAATCTTTAAAAAAAAATTAGTAGAAATATCTTGAAAGAGTTGCAATTCTCGATAATCGCCAGTAAATTTAGGAATAATAATACTTATTTCTACAGGTGTTATTGTTCCAGCCATATTTATTGTATTTGTTTGAATTACTTGATTTTCAATATTTTGTTCTAATAAAACTGAATTTTCTAATTCGTTATTTTGATTATTTTTACTTAGATTATTTTGATTATCTGAATTTAATAAATATGGATGAGAACTGCAATTTCGTGACAAATTTTTTTTACTGAAACTTACATTATAATTTCTTTTTGCATTGCACTAATCCTTATAAAAGTCTAGGTATTTTGTTGGTGTTGAATGATGTGCTGCTCGGGATATTGATATTTTGTTGAGTGCCAGGGTAGATTTTGATGCTCCGCTCTCGGTGTAGAATTTCTCCTCACTCTGCTTCACGGGTCTGGCAGATTTTGATGCCGGTCTCGCTTCGCAAGAATGCCGCTTGAGTGGTTCTAGGTTCTGTTGCCGTCTCTGGGTTTTTGTAATTTTAATGCATTTAATTACACAGTAAAGATTTTTATTCACTTTTCACAACTTTTGATTATTTCACTTCAAAAATTTTTTTTTTGTAGCAGTTTTAAGTTTAACATTTAACAATGAAGAAATGATAGCAAACAAAATAAAACGATTCTTTAAATTACATTGACGACTTTATTAGAACTTAATTAAAACTGACTAACATATGGTAATACAATTTCTTATATACTAGGAGATAACTGATTATCTCAATAACACTACGTGACATTTGTATTATTTCTATTGTGAGCGTGTTGCGGATGCATTATGGTATGCGAGATTTTCAAAGCACAACAATTTAAGATAAGTCACGCACAGTATCAGTTTCATAAATTAATATAATTAATTAGGTTATCATAATAACAGGTGATTTTTTACAATATAACATGAACTTTTTTTAATGATAAATCATTGCAAATATAATATAAGGTTGAAATCTTTCAAAAATATTATGTTAAAAAAATAGTGTTTTTCAACTGTCGGCAATCAGTGTCATCCTTACAATTAATAACAATAATGTACGTAGACGATTTGGTGATCTTTATGATTGGAAATTCTATACCCGACATAGCACGTCAACCATAGATAATGATAAGTAAGGTGAATAAAACAATGTTTTTGTTTCTTAACTCAGAAGAAATAAAAATGGAAATGAAAAATATGAAGGAGGAGATGATAAAAAGAGAAAAAAATGGGAAGTAGAGAAAAAAGAACTAAAAAGCAAAATAAGAGCAATTGAAGACAAGCTAGAACGAAAAGAAAAAGAAGAAAGAAGAAACAAGTTTGTAATAAGTGGAATAGAGGTACAGATAGGAAAAGAAAAAGAAACTATAGAAGAAATGATACAAAAAAACTTAAAAATTGAGACTAAAATAATTTCCGCATATTCAGTGGGAAATGATGAAAAACAAACAATTATAGCAGAAACAGAGTTATGGGTACAAAAACAGGATATTATGAGAAACAAAAACAAACTGAGGGGCACAAACGTATACATTGAAAATGACTTGACATTAGAAGAAAAGAGTTCAGAAGGAATTAAGAGATATGGCGAAAGACAAAAAAACAAAGGGAAGAAATGTATGGGTA
Organism: Tachinus rufipes; assembly: GCA_963932245.1. Classification (NCBI taxonomy): domain Eukaryota; kingdom Metazoa; phylum Arthropoda; class Insecta; order Coleoptera; family Staphylinidae; genus Tachinus; species Tachinus rufipes. Next base: position 45,066,385 of record OZ010745.1, on the reverse strand, counting down.
CGGTACAGAAAATTGGAAATAGATGGAGAGGTATACAACTGGAGTGATCTAGATGAAGGAGTTTTAAAAGAGAGCGAACGCAAAGCAAAAAAGTAATTAGTAGCATAAACACAAAAAAAGTAGACAACGCATGCAAAGACAAAGGACAGGACTTAGTTACACGAGATAGAAAAAAACAAAAAATAGTAAAAAACAAAGACAGTGAAAAAAAACAGACAAGCAGAATTTTGTTTTGGAACGTAGCTGGGACCGACAACAAAGATCACGAGTTCTGGGAGTACATAAAAACCTTTGACATAATTGGAATGGTAGAGACGTGGATAGATGACAAGAAATGGAAAAAGTTAAAACATAACATGCCAGCCGAATACATCTGGAAATGCCAACCAGCTATCAAAGATTAAAAAAGCAAGAGCTAAAGGAGGTATAATTACCGGAATAAAAAAAGAAATAAGTGAAGAAGAAGATGAGATTATTGAAAATGAAGGTATACAAGAACATAACTTTTTGAGAGGAGGAGAAAAATATAAAGCAATAACAGTATATAGCAGAGGCATGAAAAGCGCTAGACAAAAGTTAGAAACTCTAATACCAGTACACTGAAAGAAGAAAATTGATTATAGGAGGGGACTTCAACGCAAGAATTGGAAAGAAAGGAGAAAAAATCAAACAAGGTGACACAAGAAACAGAGAATCAAAGGATACCACAAAAAATAGAGAAGGAAAGGAAATGATAGAAGAGAGGGGTTGGGACATTTTAAATGGAAACTTCACTGGAGATAAAGAGGGAGAATTTACTTATATAGGGACAAATGGACAATCGGTAATAGACTACGTAGTTGTAAATGAGGAGGCGTGGAAAGAGATTGACAATTTTAAAGTAGGAATAAGAGTTGAATCAGACCACCAGCCTTTAGAACTCAGCTTAAATGGAGAAACTTTCAGGAGACAGGAAAATGAAAAGAAAAGTGAAGAGAGGATAATATGGACGGAAGAAAGTGTTATAATGTACAAACAAAATCTGAGAGAAATTAGAAAAAAACAGAAGCAATGTCGAAGAGATAATGAGGGATTTAGAGAAAACAATCAGGAAAGCGGTAGTAAAGAAAACATGTAGAAGAAAAGAAGAAAAAATGAAAAAGAGCAAATGGTGGAACAGCGAATGTACTAAAAAAAAACTAGAAGCCATAAAGATGTTAAGGCACTGGAGAAACAACAAATGCACAAAAGAAGAATATCTAAACGATCAGAAGGCATACAAAAATCAGTGTAAAAAAGCTAAAAGCGAATTTATAAAAAAGAAGAAATAGAAATTAAAAAAATATAGTCAGAAGCAGAAGCATGGAAATACATAAACAAAGAACTAAGAAAAAAACAGGGAGATATTGAGGCAATACCAATGGAAGCGTGGAAAGAACACGAGTTTGAGTTTGAGTTTGATTGGAAGACAAAAGGAAAAAGAAGAAAAACTAGACAGACAAGAGCCAATCCTACAAGCGGAAGAAATTTCAAAAGAAGCAATATGGGAAAAAATAAAAAAATTAAAGAAAGGAAAACTGCCAGGGATACAGAATGAAGCGTGGTTGTATGGTACGGAAGAGCTGATTGAGAGATTGAGTGAGTTAATAAATAGAGTATGGAAGGGAGAAGAGTTTCCAAATCAAGGGAGAGATGGTCTTATATGCCCTATACACAAAAGTGGAACCAAAAAACTAGTAAATAACTGCAGGGGCATTACACTACTGGATACGGCATACAAGATCTACGCAATGATATTGGAAGAAAAGAATGAGGAACTGGGTATGAAAGAGATAATTCCAGACGGGCAGGCCGGCTTCAGGAAGGGAAGAGGTACCATGGATAACGTATATATTTTACACCATATTGTGGAAAAAAAACTGCAGAAAAAGGGGGAAAAGTATATGCGTTATTCCTAGATTTTGGACAACAAAAGGAGTAAGACAGGGATGTCCATTGAGTCCCACTTTGTTTGCAACCTACATAGCAGATGTAGAAAAAAAAATGAGGTTAGCTCAAGCAGGAGGAGTAGTAGTCGGCAGAGAAAAAGTGTGGTCGCTAGCATATGCAGACGATATGGTAATTATAGCAAAAGAAGCAAAGGAAATGAAAGAAATGATTATAAATTTAAAAAAAAAATTTAGAAAAAAAAGTTTAGAAGTTATTGTAGATAAAACAAAAATTATGGTGATCAGAAAGGGGGGTGGGAGAAAAAAGTTGAGGACTGGAAATGAAATGGGCAAGGTATTACGGAAGTAAAATCTTTTAAATATTTGGGATATGTTTTTTGCACGAACAACACTGAGAGCGAACATATTAAAGAGATGGCTCGAATAGCAAAGAAAGTAGTGGGACAAGTTTGGGGGATTAGTGAAAGAAAATTTGCATATATGAGAATAAAAGGACATATGTTTGATAGTTCAGTAAGGAGTATGATATTGTATGGATCAGAAATATAGGGATGGAAGGAACAAGAAAAAATAGAAGCAATACATGTGAAATATAGGAGATGGGTGCTAAGTTTAAATAGGAAAACTCCAGCATATATTGTGCTGGAGAAAGTCAAAAAAGATAAGTTAAGAGTAGAAGCAGGAAAAAGAGCAATGAAGTATGAAGAAAGAATGAGACAGAGACACGAATGTAAAATCTTACAAAAATGCATGAAAGAGAAAATGAAAGCAAGAAATGGAAAGATAGGAGAGATTAGGAAAAATTATTACATTAGGATAGGGTATGCTAGCCAAGAAATTGAAAGAATAAGAGAATCTGGGAGAGAGACATGGTACGAAATTATGGAAAGAGATAGAGATATACAAAGACAAGAAAGGAGAATACGAGTGAAAGAGTCTAGGTACAACGCAAATTATGAACATATTATAGAAAGCGAACTGCCAATGTACCTAGAGAGCGATAGATATAGTAAAAATGATAAAAAGATGATTGCAAGATTCAGATGTGGTAATGAAGAGCAAGTGACAAAATTTTGGATGGAAGAAGATTTGAAAATATGCAGAATGTGGGGAGAGACTAAAGAAACTATGGAACATATGTTGAAAGAGTGTAACGAAATGAGAGAAGAACAGATAGGAAAAAATGAGATATTGAAAGGGGACGGAAGAGGGATAGAATGGATGAGGGCAATTAAAAAACAAAGAAAAGAAGTAGACGAACAGAGAAGAAAATACTTTTAGTTGTATTAATTTTATAAAGATTAGGTTTTATAATTTTGGGAAGTTAAAAATGTATTTGTAAATGTAATTTTCAAGGCCGAAAGGCAAGAAATAAACGTATTAATAACAAGTTTTTTCATCAATCAAAAAAAATAAATAAATAAATCTAGTTTCGACCTCTCAGAGTAAACAAAAAATTGTTGCAAAATGTTTAAACAGCGGTTGAACACGGATGGTTCAAGAACAGAAGTGAAAGGTGCTTTTGTCATTGTTTTAATGTGACATGTCAACTTACAGCTAATTAAAGAATGTTAAGCTTGCCGTGATGGAATGAAAGTTGTCAGTAACTTAAAAAACAAGTTGCCTTTTGTTTTTTGTGCATAAGATATTCTAACAACAAGAAATCTACATGACAAACTTGTTACAATCTTTTGATGGTAAAACACGTTTTGGAAAATGTTGAACTTATCTTTGGTTTAAGCTCTTTGACAATCACATCAATTCTGTTAAGTAAAGAAGAATCTAAGGTGCCTTACCTTAAATTCTACATTACTTAAGCTTAAGTTTAAAAAAAATGTAACCTTTTTTTGTTATTTTTTACTGATTTTTGTGTTAATTTATTTATTATTAATTAGTCTGTGTATTTGCGTAGTTTGAAGTCACTTAAAACGTAGCTTGACCAAGCTCAGCTCAAACTCAAGCCCATGTCGAGTTTGCAACATGGGATGCATTTCGGAAAAGCACCTTAGCTAGAATCCGCATAAATTTGGCAATGTTGCTAAAACTTGCAATGCTGCTTTCTAATTCGCCAAACAAGCGTCGTGTGCATCCGTCTTTGTTATGCGAAGTATGTGTGTGTTATTTACTTACTTTGACTCTGGCTCGAGCAACACTGCACGTGTTATTAATTAATATTATGTTTAAGAAGTGAATAAAAATAACTCAATTTGCATAACAAAAACAATTGTACTACATATAACTCATTAAATGTATAAATGAAATTTAATATACATTACAGTTTACAAAGAAAATTAGTAGTAATAGTAGTAAACAATTGTATATATCTTAATAAAATACTATTAATGACAGTCATTAAGGTTATGTTTCAGAGCTTATTCTCTCAAAAACAATTTTTTTTATTTGAGCTCTGCTTAGCGCGAATAAGGTAAGATTTTGCTTTGGTGCAACGAAATAAGCTCGGCTTTCAGCTTAAGGCCTAGTTTGAGATCTAGTTAGGGCTTAAGACATGCTGAAAATACCGAGTGCTACTCTTTTTTGTTGTATTTTAAAATTTGACACCAAAGTTTATTTATAACTTTAGTGTCATCTGTATAATGTTAAGTTAAGTTTACTTTTAGAGTTTGCCATCTGTGATTTTTAGATTTACGTTTAGGTACTGACAACAAAGTTGATTACAATATTGATGTTATTTGTGGTATTAGATTAGGTTTATTTTGAGGCTTCGACACCAAAGTTTTTTACGACTTTGGATTCAGTTGTAATATAAGTTTTAAGTTTACTTTTTAATTTTGACACCTGTGATATTAGGTAAAATATTTATTTATTTATTTTAAAAACTTTAGTGTGATGTGTTATTTTCTAAGGTTTTTGCTTTAAATTACCTTTCTTGAAAATATAGTTAAAACAATTATGTTGTTTAAGATTTAAGAAGTTTGCTTAGCAAATATGTTTTCATATTTTTTGTAATTGTTTATTTCTACAAAATCATTCTTCTGTAGCAAATATATTTTTTTTGTAAATGTTTTTTTCATCTTAAGCCATTTTACACTTAAAACCAATTTTACTTTTGTTATCTTTTATAACTATACTTTTAAAATATCAAAATATGTCACTTTTTTCATTGTTTTGTCTTTCATTTAACATTAAATTTTTACCATTTCTTGTTTGCCACATTCTTTCACTTTAGCTTTATATTTATAATAATATTTTTATTTCTTGCTTTTTGGGCTTGAAAATTACATTTACAAATATATTTATAACTTTCCAAAATAACAAATCATAATCTTTATAAAATTAACACAATTAGTTTTTTTTAAATCTGTTTTTAACCGCTCTCGTCCATTCTATTTTTTTTTTTTTTTTTTTTTTAATATTTCATTTTTTTCGATATGATCTTTTCTAATTTTGTTACACTTTTTTAACTTATATTCCATAGTTTCCTTAGTCTCTTTACACATTCTGCACATTATTAAATCTTCTTCCATCCAAAATCTTGTCACTTGCTTTTTATTTTCACATCTAAATCTTGCAATCATATTTTAATTATCTTTACTATATTTATTGCTCTCTAGGTACATTGGACGTTCATTTTTTATAACATGTTTTTTTTTTTTTTTGTATATCTCTATTATTTTTCATAATTTTGTGCCATGTCATTTTGCCTAGTTTCTTGCATTCATTTAATTTCTTGACTAACATAATCATTTCTGATGTAATAATTTTCTTTAATCTTCCTAGCTTTCCATTTTTTGCTTTCATTTTCTTTTTCATGCATTCTTGTAAGGTTTGACATTTGTGTCTCTGTCTTATTTTTTCTTTATATTTCATTGTTTTTTTTTCCTGTTTCATTCTTAACTTTTGACTTCTTCTAGCACATTATATGCTGAAGTTTCTCTATTTAAACATATCTTGCATCTTATTTGTCTTGTTACATCCATTCTCATATTTCTAACCTATACAATATCATACTCCTAACTAAACTATAAAACATAAGCCTAAAAGACTTACGTTTGATAGTTTCTCATACACTAAATTTTTCTTTTCACTTATTTCTCAGCCTTGTGTCGCCACTTTATTTGCTTTTTGAATTATCTTTTTAATGTGCTTGCTTAAAGATGGAATACACGTGGCTTCAATTAGTTTATTTTGGTAATTTTTCTATCGTCTTTCAATATTTAATTGTAATGTGAGGTTTATTTTGTTAATTAGAAATTATCATCATGCATTACTACTATAAATAATAAATAAATATAGAAATTATTTGTCATATTGGCATTTTTTCGTAATGTTTAGCCTATGTAGGGTTAGCTGCTCATACAGTTTGCCGTTCACGTACAATGGATAAACCGGCCGGTACACTAAAGGGTTATTTAGAAGTTTGTTCCTTTGGTTAAGGAGAAGGAGCTGCTAGCGTATAGCGGTTAATTTATTGCAATCTTTTTGATAACATCTGGAAGTATAAAGCCAGGTGTCTAGTTATTTTTTAATATTTTATTTTCTACACGTAAACTAAAATTTTAAGTTATTACATATTTATTTTATGTTGGTCTATGCTATCACACAGTGATTTCCAGCGCTCACGTGTGGTTTTTTTATACTTCTTTTCTTAAAGTTTTAGTATCATTCCAAAGATTTTTTTTTGGTTTGTTTTGTGTTTGTGTGTAGGTTTTTTTCTTACTGGTACATTTTTTTCAGAACGCAGCAGTTTTGTCGTTATACTGGTTGACGGATGGTCTTTGTAATGGTTAGTTTATTGCAGTTTTCTGCTATAGAGATACGTTATCTTTGACGCGGTAATACAATTTCTTTATTAACCTTAAAAATGATCTAATTGTGGTTGCTTAAAGATTTTTGATCGCTGATTTTTCACTGAAAATGGTTAACTCTGGGATGGAAAAATAGTTTTGCCTTTAGAACGTTGGTTTATTATTTTTATTGACTTGGTTATTTTTGATAATTGATTCTATAATAAATTGTTTTCTTTTATCCGTCATTTTTATACTTTATTGGGAACCCTAAACCACCAATACTACTACTGCTTTTTCTTTGTTAATTTGAATTAGTATTCCTAACTAGTATGCGATTTAAGGTTATGTAATTGTAATTGGTAAGGTGTAATTGTGTAAAGGTAACAAAAAAAGTAAAAAAGGCAATACTTTTTACATGATAAAACCTTAATGCTTGTGTAATAAAGGGTATCTTAAATTGTAGAAAATGATTTATATTTTTTAATATTGTTGGGACAATGTAGGGTCCTATATCAAAACCAAAAATATTGATGTGTACATAAGTATTTTGAGTTGGTACATAAAATTTATCGAATCAAACAAGCCCTTGTTTTGTTGGATGCGCAATAGTTGCGACAGTTTGTAGATTTTTTGTCAAGTGTTTGTCAATACAAGGTCAAATACCAAAAGTTTGTTGGGAATTTAAAAAAAATTGAAAGTTACATTGAAATAGTTGGGACAGTACAGACGTTGTAATATAGAATGATAAACATCAAAAGTCGTGTCTAGTTGATAATGGTATCAATAGTTGAGGACGGTATCCAGGTTTTCTCTCAAAAGTTTTCCTATACATCCTGTATCGGATACCAAAGATTTGTTGGAAATAAAAAAAAGTTAAAGATTAGTTTGAAATAGTTGCAAAAGTAAAAGGGTTGAGGTAGGAGTCATATATACCAAAAGTCGTGTACAGTTGATAATAGTATCAATAGTTGAGACAACATTTAGGTTTTCTGTTAAGTGTTTTCCAATACAGGGTCAAATACCAAAAGTTTGTTAGGAATAAAAAAAAGTTAAAAATTAGTTTGAAATAGTTGCGACAGTAAAAGGGTTGGGGTAAGGGTAATATATACCAAAAGTCGTGTCCAATGGTAATGGTATCAATAGTTGAGACGGTATTCAGGTTTTCTCTCAAGAGTTTTCCAATACAAAGTTGACTACCAAAGATTTGTTGGGAATAAAAAAAAGTTAAAGATTAGTTTGAAATAGTTGCGACGGTAAAGGGGTTAGAGTAGAGGTCATATATACTAAATGTCGTGTCCAGTTGATAATAATTATCACGTGGATCGGGACTACTAACCCACGGATTGGTTGCCGGCTCTGGGTTGTCGGTTTTACTTTAGGAACAGGGGAGGATTGAGCTCCACTGTAATTATCCAGACATAAAACACTTAATAACACGTTACAAATCTTTATTGTGTCTGCTCTTGCGATACTTAAGATGAGCACACACGTGCTCGTTGCGGAGGAGGATAACACACACGTGTTTCCGTCTCCTTTGCTTTTTTAAAAACTGACTTTCTGAATCGTCTCTTCTCACTCAATAAGTCTAGGTGGCGCTGAAGAAAGTTTCCGCATATGCGCACTTAACACTTAACTACAAGCACTATTTACAATAATTTAGGCCACACTCTACACCACATACAATTACCATGTCACAACTTTCCTCTATACCCACACAAAAAAAGCAAAGTTTTTTTTTGCCAAGTTAATTACTAAGTTTACCAAATTTAATCTAATGTTACCTAAATTTAATAAATACCTAACTTAATTGCCTAATTGCCTTAATCAATAAATTAACCTAGTCTTATAATACTTATAGCCTAATATAAGTTCAGCTTAACCTAACCGCTAAACTAATTTAGTCATAATCTAAACTATTAAGTTATCCTAACTACTAACTTATTCTACTCTAACTAGGGTCACGCTTGAGATTTTTTACATGATGTGTATACAAAATGTTTACCTTATGAGAAGCACATGTTTTTAAAGGTTGTACTTATGTATTGTCTTCCATTATCAGAGATTATACATTGTGGAATACCATATACCATAAAGATGTTTTCCTCTATAATTCTCGTTATTTGAAAAGAATCTGCAACACAGAAAAGCGTATAAAACACATTCTTAGTGAACAAGTCACAAACAACTAAAATAAATTGGTTTCTTTTATTACTAAAAGGAAAAGGTCTCATTAAATCGGTTGACAAGACTTGGAAAGGACGATCAATTTTGTGCTCCCCTATTAGACCACCCGGTCTATCTTGTTCGACCTTGTAAGCAAGACATACTACACAACGGCGGCAGTACCTGGCAACATCCGCGTACATGCGAGGCCAATAATATAGCTCTGCTACCCGCTTGTAGGTCTTAGCTATCCCGAGATGTCCCGCAGAAGCCACATCGTGATTCTCAGCTAAAACTTTATTTCTAAGGGATTTTGGCACAACCGTCTTCCAAGGATTTTTAAAGATCAGAGAGCACTTTGTTTTCCGTACCAACTTAAACAATCTACCTCCACTCACCTTCCACGTTACAAAATCATCTGGGCTTTCAATAATTCCTTCTACCGTTTGTCGATACCACTGGTCAAAATCGTCATCTTGAATTGATATAACCGCCAGACCCTCTACTTGAAATGATTGAGATAATGCATCCGCAGCTTGGTGCTTCGGACCTGGTCTATGTTTGACAGTAAAGTTATATTGTTGCAAAATTATTAGCCAGCGGCACAACCGGCCTGGAGAATCTTTCATCACCCACAAAGATTTTAAAGCATGGTGGTCCGTTATTACTATAAACTCTGTGGCTTCAATGTAACCTCTTAATTTATTAATTTTAGACAGAACCGCAAAACACTCCAGTTCCGTAGCTCTATAATTTTTCTCTTCCGCAGTAGTACTTTGACTTGCAAACGCAATCACGCGATTGCCTTCGAGAAAATATTGACTTAATGCAACCTAAACCCAATTTTGACGCATTGCACTCTAATACAATTGGCAGATCAAAGTTTGGAACGGCTAAAATTGGTGCGGAGATGAGCTGTTGTTTAAAAACGTCTAATAAAGTTTGCTGTTCTAAACCCCATTGCCAATGTCTTTTATTCTGAAGCAACTCTGTTAACGGCCGCAATGTAGTAGAGAAATTTGCAATAAATCTGCGATACCACCTTGCTAATCCTATAAAACGCCTTATCTCTTTAGGAATGCGGGGCACAGGGAAGTTAACTATTGCTGTAATCTTTTCGGGATTTACGAGTAATTCGTTACTTCAACTCTTGTCTAGCAAAATGACATTTTTCCCGATTTAAGGTTAAGCCAACCTCATGTATTCAATCAAATACGTCACTTAAAATGTCTTGGTGAGTTTTAAAAGTTACGGTTATTTTAATAATGTTATCGAGATAGTTAAAAACGTATGGTTTAAGTTCTGGTCTCAACACCTGGTCTATCAGCCGTTGAAAAGTACTTGGACTATTGTGAAACCCAAACGGCATTTTGGTAAATTAATATAGACCGCGTCCTAGTACCGCAAAATCTGTAATTTCCCTACTAGATTGTGCAAGATTAATTTGCCAATAAGCTGCCGTAATATTGAATTACAATAAGTATTTTGCTGCTCGTAATCGATCCAGTATTGCTGGGATTTGTGGCAAGGCATATGAATCGCGTTTTGTGACTTTATTAACTTTCCTAAAGTCAATGCAAAATCTGTATTCTCTTGATTTCTTCTTTACCATGACAATAGGAGAACTCCATGGCAAATGGCTGGGTTCAATTACCTTGTGGTTGTAAAGAGCGAACATACTAGCAAAATATTTGCTTATCGACTCTTCGTCCTGTTGAAGTCTTAAATCAATTTCCCTACGTAATTCGTAAATGTAATCATCGGGTTGGTACTCTGTGGAAAGCCTTTTGACAAACTCCGCCCATGTGCAAAATGAGTTCCTATATGCACAAAACCAAGTTAACGCCCGATTGCTTAATATTTTGTGTACACATATGAATAGCTCATCCTCAATTACCTTATTAGTTCTTGTATTCTCTCTAAAAATGCACCTTCCCTAATGTCCGATTTATTGCCAGAAAATTTAATTCTTTAGTCGGATATGTGCTTTTGACCTAAGGCCCGTTGTTCGGGGTTAGAAGTAGAAGGTGGCGTATGAATATTGTTAAAACTTTATTAGGAGACTGCAATTCTGCTTCGTTTGTAAAATTAATACATTTTTGTTCAACCAACTCTTCTAACTCCTCCACTCTTTTCTGATAACCTAATAGAACTGTAACGGTTGCCGCGTCTATCTTTACAGGCGCCCTCCCCTTACGGCTTAACAAATGAACCAGTTTGGTTTCAATAGTTTTGGAAGAACTTGATTCACGACACCCGTCGTACGCGTCAATCAATTCTTCTAAATAAGCAATTTTTTGTTTACATATAGACAACTCCCTATTCCAATCAAGTGCCGTTACATTAAATACTTCAAGGTGTAGAACCTAGCGATTACAATACCCCGCACCGACAACTCATATAAAATCTCATCTTTGCTTAAGAGTAGAACGTCTATGATGAAGATAATTAATTCTACCCAATAGATCAAACAAAAATTAAAATTAAATTGTAAAATCGTTAATAATAAAAATAAGTCATAATAACTACGTACACAATAAGCAGAGAAGATAAACAAAAAAAAATTATACATGAATAAAATAAAAATTTATATGTAAAACAAAAAAGTTTAACAAAGAAATGGTATGAATTGTACAAATATTAAATAAATTTTATTTAAATTAAAAAAAAGTAAAACAATATTTTTGATTTTACAATAAGAACTATATAAATGAAAATAATAACTAACCTTAATTAAATTTAATTAAATTACAAGTTTTTAATTACACACATAAAATTAAAATAATATATCGCAATAAAAAATGTTCGATCTAACCTTATATTCCATGCCGTGCGTTTATCTGCTTTACTGCTGCTGCTGCCGTTGCTGCTGTCATTGGTGCTGCTTCCGTTGACTTAGCTGCTGCTGCTGCTGCTGCGGCTGGCCTTGCTGCTGCGTTTGCTTAACGCCGGGTACCCGGTCTTCGGATACGTTGACACTGGTGGATTTCCCGTGCTCCCGTCTTCCACAGTACATCTTGTTGCCGGTTTTCTGCTTTCATGCGATTTGGTACTACAATATACTTTTTCTCTTTTGCAATTTTAATGGCTTTAATTTGCCAATTTTTTCTTGCTCACGTTGGTTTTCCAATGTATCACGTGGATCGGGGCTACTAACCTACATATTGGTTGCCAGCTCTGGGTTGTGGGTTTTACTTTAGGGGCAGGGGAGGATTGGGCTCTACTGGAATTATCCAGACATAAAACACTTAATAACACGTTACAAATTTTTATTGTGTCCGTTCTCGCGATACTTAAGTTAAAAACATACACGAGTTTCCGGCTTCTTTACTTTCTCAAAAACTGACTCTTTGAATCGTCTCTTCTCACTCCATAAGTCCAGGTGGCGCTGAAGAGAGTTTTCGCATATGCGCACTTAACACTTAACTACAAGCACTATTTACAATAATATAGGCCACACTCTACACAACATAAAATTACCACGTCACATGGTATCAATAGTTGAGACGGTATTCAGGTTTTCTCTCAAGAGTTTTCTAATACAAAGTTGAATACCCTGCGGGACTAGTTTGATGAGGGAAGGTCGCATGTAAATAGTGATCTTTGCATATTCCTGCAAAGCCAAGATGTCGGGGGGAAGTTGTATATGGGTAGTTTTTCAATTGTCCCTGCGGAGCTAGTTTGTTAGGAAGGATGTTGCTTGTAAATAGTTTTTTGCTTGTCTCGGCAGGGCTAATTTATCGAGGGAAAAGAATGTGTTAAAAGATGTTTTTAAATTTTGAGTGGCAAACTTTAAAATATTAAAAAAAAACTAAAAAAGCATTTTGACATGTTATAGTGATGTAAGACATCATTTCAGTTCATTTTTATCAAATTTAAAAAATATTTTATTTAATTATTATATTTTTTTAACAGGTCAAACTGACCCCAGAACTAACTTATTATACAACGTTGAAAACACTATCTAAATAAAAAATATAAATGAAAAATTTATAAAGGGTTTAGAAACGGCGGCCAATAATGTAAATTTTAATTTATTTACCAAAAACAATAGTTAGATTTTTTTTTAAATGTTTTGATTTTAAAATATACTACAATAAACTATTTTAAAGATAATAGAACTTGTCCGAAGCTTCTACTATCATCCGTTTGCAAGTTATGGTTTTTTTAGTATAAAAAATTGATTATTTGTTGAATTTTTTTATAGGCAATTTAGAGTTGTATTTCTTACTATAACCGATTTTGATGAAAACCTGAATTCTGACTAATTTCGGTACCAGAAACACAAATCTGGTGATTAAAAATTCGAAAAAATTGTCTTTCTGTTAAAAAAAAAAAAAGTTTATGAAGTTATAGCGATGTTAGACATTATTTTAGTTCATTTTTATGAAATTTAAAAATTTGGTTTTTTCAGCAATTTTTGGCTATATTAGTCGTGAGAATTGTTGAAAAAAATTAAAAATTTTTTAAGAGGTTAAAATGACCCGCAGGACCAACTTACTATACATTGTTGGAAAGCTCTTGATGAACTCTATCTAACAAAAAATCAAAATTTACAGAAATTGAAGCGTTTAAAAATGACCGTCAATGTTGTCAGTTTTGGTTTTTACCCTAAAAATAAGGGTTACCATTTTTTGAAAAGTATTTTCAATCTAATACTTTGCATTATTCTAAAAGTTACTCGAAGTCTCTACTATCGATCGTTTTCAAGTTATGAATTTTTTTGTGCAAAAAGTTGAAAATTTGTCAAAAAAGTTATCGGCAACTAGTTTTGGTACCAGAAACACAAATCTGGTATTTAAAAATCTGGCAAAAATTTTTATCATATTTTTTTTTACTAAAAATTGATCAACTTTAAAATCTCATAAAAAGGGTTGGGTGCAAAAATCAATTTTGTTACATAAAATTATGAACGCACTCCTGTTTTATCGATTGAGACTATGCGCAGATCCCTATCACAAAAACTGTAGTTAAATATCTAAATATCATAAGAATAAAAGTTTGTTGACAAAGGATGTATCTTTCATTTGATGTCGCAACTCTTCAACACTGTAAACTTCGGTAGCGTATACCAGATGTTTCATATGCCCCCAAATATGAAAGTCTAGGAGATGTAGGTCAGGTGATCTAGGAGGACAGGCAGTTGGACCTTCTTAACCAATCCACTTCTTCGAGAACACATTGTTTAAATGTTGTCGCACATCTATTGCAAAGTGTGGTAGAGCTCCGTCGTGAAGATACCACATGCGCTATCTAACATTAATTGGAATTTCTTCCAGTAGTGCTATAGAGTCTCTTGTAAAAAATTTAAATAAACAGCGCTCGTTACACGATTTGGCAACAAAAACGGTCCAATAAGATGGGCGTTTACAATTCTAGCCCATACATTCACCGAAAATCTGTGTTGAGAGTTTATACGTCGGATAATGTGTGAATTTTCAACTGCCCAATAATGCACATTGTGAAAATTGTGCACACCGCTACGAGTAAAAATTGTCTCATCTGTCACTAAAATGTTAGTAGAAACATTTGGGTTCACATCATGCTGACGCAACAGCCATTTGCAAAATACTACTCTAAGAGTAAAATTTGTTGGTAACAGGGCATGCACACGCTGCACATGGTATGGATACAGTAATTCATGCTTTAATATGCGCCATACAGTTGACTGCGATACTCCAGTTTGATTGGCAATTATCCGGGTACTGATGACAGGACGTTCTCCAGCAATATTGACAATATCCTCTTCGTGATTAAAAATATGCCTTGGTTTAGAACGTCCCCTTGTCCAGGTCTGGGCTGCAAGTGCCCAGTTTCTCTTGCACGCTGTACTTTTCTATACACCAATATCATAACCACAAATTCTGTATTGGTCATGTTATGTTGCGCCATAATTTAATTTTATTACATACTGACAGGCGCCACCTAGTTTTTTTTTCAATTTTTTGGTAACAACCGCCGGGACTTCATCGTGCATTATTTTAATTTTGGCATAGCACACTGATTTTTTCAAGTAATAAATTTTAATTTTCCAGAAACTTTATAATTCATTATCTTGCTTATTATAAAACTTTTACTACATTTTTTTAACATTTATCAATAATATTGATTGTAAACTATAATTCTTGGAGTTTATGCGCATAGGTTAAGAATCACCCTGTATATTATAAGATCTAATGTCTTTCTCTTCTTCTCACTGTACATTTTTTTATTTTTTCAAACGTAGTCACCTCTTCTATTTTCCAATTAAAAGTATTATTGTTATATTTTTATTGTGTAAAGATTTCCACAAAAATACATTTTATAAAAAATACTTTTACTTACATATAATGTCAAATGCAGATATTTATTTTTCTCTTGATATTTTCATTTGCTCTGCTTTTTTAATTTTATTTCTATAATCTTCTTCAGTTCATTTAAGGTATACGTAATGCAACCCAAATATTTAGTTGTACCATATGTAGTTAACTCCACAGTTAATTGAACTGACAGTTAGTTTTAATATTGTTTAATTGTATCATCCGTCGGTTAACTAAACTAGTTTGTTATTATTTTTTCTCAAGTTGATGGCAGAGAATATAAGGAATTCCTTAGATTGATGGGTCGCGCACAAATGTTAAGTTTTCTAACGTTTAAAAAAATGTGCTCTATTAATTATTACAGAATACAATTTTTTTTTAATTATTCATTCAAATTTATAACTACTTGAAAATGATAAACATATCAAAACTAGTTGTAATAAAGTAAAATAATAAAATAAATAGGGGTTATGTTTAACAGCAAAATTTGTAGTTAATATCTCGATGGCGTCCGTTTAACTTAACATCGAAATGAACAAGTTCATCAAAATGGTACAACGTAAATTTAACGTTGAATAGATTTGATTGCTTACATATCCTGATAAATAAAACCAAGTTTCATCGGTAAAAAAGGTCTTATCCAATATTTTATTATTGTTTAAACTTTTATAAAATCAATTACAATATGCTACATGTAATTTATAATCAAAGTGATTCTTAAACTAACGATGCTTTATACGGATTCAAATGCAAGATCATCTTTGCAGCTTATCTGAAACTTTCATATAAAATTTCAATTTTTTGCTGTTTCCTTAATGACTTTTGTAAACTGTTCTAGTCGATACTGTATAATGTCAACATCTTTTTCAGTTAAAATGAATAGTTTATGCCTGCCAGGTGATTTCTTCTTACAATTGCAGTTTTTCATTCAAACTAGTTTTAGAAGAAATTCTTGCATTGTGAAAAAGTAAAAATAGCACAACCAGGTGCTATCGTCATTGATATTTTGTGTTAACATCATTATACTTTTAATTAATTAGTTCAGTTTTAAATCTTTGCACTCAAATTAGTCGGATTTTTTTTTCACATATTATAAATCACCCTGTTTAATGTTATTATATTTTTATGTTTTTTGTATTTTGGAAGGTTTGGATAGTAGAACAGGTTGAGAATGACCTCAAAACTAAATCTCGCCTTATGATTTGTATAATTTAAACAAAAAATATTTTCAGATTTATGTTGATCCTTTGTAATGTTATACAAATAAATGTATTAGAGGCGCAACTGTATGTATAAATATGTAACACATAAAATTCGCCGAGATCCAGGGGGCAGCACGGAAGTTATTAGTCGACGTAACTTCCAAGTTATACCGGATGGAAGCGCTGCCTGTTTTGTGTTACTTTGCTAAAATGTTGAATACGCTCCAGACGTAACAGGGTAGCAGCACGCAATAAGAGGTGTAAATACACCATCGGGCGCGGGATCTCTACTATCCACGCATTATATTAGAATAGATAATATTTATGTTGATCTTGCTTAAAGTCTAATAAGACGCATCCTCAAATCAGTTTCTACAAGTTCCTTATTAAGGATAGGAAACGATCTGAGGAATGGAAAAAAAACTGTGGAAACATTAAAATTGCTTTAATGGATGTGGATTGTTTATCCTATAAATTAATATGTGAACAGCATAAAATATATTGAACATTAAATTCCCCAAGATGTTTATTGTATTCTTGAAGAAAAGTAGGTTTATTAATAATAATCTAATTCAATTTGTTTTATGTTTCTTTATCAAATAAAAGTTTTATTGCCAGTTGCCACTATTTAATGCAAAGTAAGCGATCAATTTTATTTTGTGAATTAGACAGAATCGGCCTGATCAAAGTTTCTAAGCAAAATTTACACTTGGCTAACTTATTGTATAAATAACTAATGCTATAAAATATTAATAAACTTGACAAATATTTGTTGACATTAACTTTTGTATTAGTATACTTTACGTGGATGATTAGACATTTATTTTTATGGCTATGATAAAATGCCACGTTTGTTATGTTATATTTTTAAGTTTAGTTGAGAAGTATTAAGATGGTTTATAGAAAAAACATAAATTTGGTACAATATTTTTAAATTAAGGGCGCAATGTTTTAAGTCATAAAACTTCGAGCACAACTTCAATAATTTAATTCATTTTTTAAATCGCTTTTTTAAATTCAAAATGTTCAATAGTTTGTAAAATTTTAATATTAAATTGAAGCCGCCAAGATTCACAAAAAAACAATGTAACCCTCTTTTTAATCTGTTGTGTGCAAAAGGACTTACAACAATATAAATCACCACTTTTTAAATCTTTCTAGACTCCATTTACAAGTTTTATTTAAAATTTTTGGAGTTTTATACAGGGTGTTAGACAAAAAACGTACGGTAATTGAATAGTTAGCATTGACAATAAACAATATTTATTTTTTTGGGTGTTTTTATGTTATTATGCATAACATAAAAATTGATGTATTAAAAAAAATAATAATATATATATTTTTTTTAATTTTATAAACGTATTTTTTAAAGTATGCATAATAACATAAAAAACACTCAAAATAATAAACATCAGTTATTTTTTAATACCAACTATTCAATTACGACCATTTTAATTAAAAAACAAATATTATGTTTTCAAAATTTATCAAAATTTTTTGTTATAAAGGTATATTATTATTTTACATGGTTGTATTAAGATATCATAAAGATTAAAAAAAAATAATAAAAAATGTATGTTGCCATTTAAAAAAAGTTAGTTGCCATAGCAATATATATATATAAATATATATATATATATATATATATATACTAAAACTAAAAACATACATGTGTGTACCTGCCTTTATAATACTTAAAAACTATTTAAAATAGCTTTTGAATTGTATTAATTATTTAAAAAACAACGGAGTTATTTAGCAGTACGTTTTTTTGTCTAACACCCTGTATATAAAAGAAATAAAAAATGTATGTTGCCATTTAAAAAAACAAAGTTGGTTGCCATGGCAACTATACTAAAAATAAAAACATACATGTATGTACCTGACTTTATAATACTCAAAAAACAATTTTATATGGTACATTGCAAAAACTGGTTTAAATAAAGTTGAATTGCATGAGTTGTGTTTGAGGTTTCATGATCAAAATAAGACGCCATTAACAAAATAAAAACCAATTCTTAAAAAAGGTTTAGCTGGCCAGAAGGACTACTTTAGTTTTGTTCTAGAACTTTTATTTTTAAATTAAATTAACAGCACACGTTTTGAAATTAAATTATCTCCTTCTTCAGCGCTATAAAGAAACAATTAATTAACAAATATCTTGTATTAAGAGCACATGATGATGATTTATAAAAACCAAAACAAGCATGGATTCTTAGCAATTAAACCTAAAACTATATAGCGCGAGTGTTCATTAAAAATTAAATCTTTGTGGCTATACAACCGCGTAGTTTAAACTTACATGTGTATTTCACAATAAAGCAGATTAGTGAACAAATCTTTCAAAATATTTATATTTATACACAGCTACCATTTTTTAAGAGTTATGTTGTAATTTAATTTTATAGATATAAGTGTGTCGTTCGGTACTACAAAAACGAACACACAGTAGTGCCTTTTCAGTATCTGCAAATTCTTCAAGCAATTCAGTTGTTAGTAATCGAATTATTAATATGCCTTCACTACCTGGCGCATCTAAAAAACAAATGACTGTAAAAATTAATCGCTTGAAAAACCAAGTTAGGAATAAATATATGGCAAATTATAGAAAGTTTATTAAAGTTTAAAAGTCAAGCAGTAAAAACTTTTATAAATATGCAACTTTTTCACAGAAGAGGTACTAAGTGGACCAACTTTGAAAATCAATTGTCGTTGTCTATTCATTACAAATCACTCGGTTTTTGTTAAATAATTTGAAAATTTCAACTTCCATCTGTGAGAAAAATTCAGACTTGGCAAAAAGTTTGTAGTTTAAAAACCGGATTAGACACCAGTTTGATAAAAAAAACCTGCAATAAAAGCAAAAACAATGACAATTGCGGAAAAAAAAATTGTAGTATTATTTGATGAAATGGCTTTGAAAAAACAATTAGATTATAATATATGCTAGCATAGAAAGAACAGATATGATGGCAAATACTGCATTTGTGGTTTTAATTCGAGGTCTTTATTATAATTGGAAGATTCCGTTATGTTATTATACGTCACATGGACCGGTTAATAGAGATAATATATATAAAATACTTATGATGTTGCGACAACATTAAAGCGACTGTCATTTGAACCCAAAGCATTTTTATGTGACCAAGGAACAAATAATAGAAAAGCTTTTAAAATGTTAGGCGCTACAAAAGAAAATCCAGCTATCAATATAGAAAATATGACAATATATACTGTCTTTGATGCTCCACATCTCTTGAAAAGTCTAAGAAACAATTTAATGAAGCCCAACTTATATTTTGATGTCAATGGTGAAAAGATATCATGGAATGATATATCTGAAACATTTCGTATTGATCAAAAAAGTACTACAACTCAAACAATGTTAAAGTTCACTGAAACTCGTATAGAACCAAATGATTTTCAAAAAATGCGAGTAAAGTATGCAACACAAATATTTTCGCATACTGTTGCAGCTGTTATAAAAACGGCAACCAAAACAAAACAATTAATGAGCACAACTGGTATAAACACAGCTAAGTTTGTTGAAACTATTAACAATGTTTTTGATTCATTAAACAGCCGAACACTCAATGATCAAAATCCTAACAAGTGTGCATTATCTATTCATCAAACTACCTCCGAAGACAATTTAAAAAATGCACTAAATTATTTTAAACACATTCGAGTATATGAAGAAAACAAGATACAAAATAATATTTATTGTGTAGATGGATATGCGTGGACAATAAAATCTATTTTGATGCTTTGGGAAAATTCAAAAGATGAAGGATTTAAATACTTAATTACACTAACTGGTAACTGCCAGTGCAACGAAACCAATTATTTAGATGTATCAGATGTATCTCCGGTTACCTCCACGGATATCGCAATTTCTGCAAAAGAATTAAGTCATGACACAACCATTCAGATGATAGATGAAAGAGAAGACAAAGAAGACTTTGATAACAACTTAAATTTGAAAGGAACTACGTGTTTTAATATTTATGTTGCAGGATATTTGGCAAATAACATTATAAAAAAGTCTGGATGTGAAAATTGTGCTAGTATAATGCTTAAAACAAATGGCAAGTTGGTACAAAATAATGAACTGTTTTTGTTGGCAAAAGATTATTCTTGTAAAAGTGTATCATTTTTGAAAAGACCATCTGATAATTTTGCCAATATTATTTCCAATTTGTTGGACCAGTTTAATATAGGTTATGAATTGTATAAGTGTGGCAATAGTGTTGCAAAAAATATTGAAAACTGTCTACTAAATTTCATGAACTTGTATACAGACTGGTACAACACGTCTACCTCGTTGTGCCAGATGCATATTAAACAATTAATTAAACTTTTGATAAAAATGAAATTATTTCGCAATTTAAAGTGGGAATCCGCTAGGTTTAATAAATCAAAAAATCGAAATAATAAACCACATCGAAAAGTCAGAATTTTATTTTTTATTAAAAAAAAATTTGTATCTATATATTGTTTATACAATAGTGAATTATACATGATGGTTCTGAGTAGTTTTTTAGTTTTTAAATTTGTACAGAATATAATTATAATGTTTTAAATCTATAATTTGTGGTGTATTACATATTTATATTTTTGCAAACAAATTAAACAATTACTTCTGTTTTGTTTATATATCTGGTGATATATTAAATATTTACTTTTTTGCAATTAAATTAAATAATAGCGTGTTTTGTTTTTAATAACTGCTGCAATTTTATATTTTATGTTTATACTAATAAAATCAAATTAAACAAAGGCTAGTGTTTTGTTTATGTAATAATTGGTGATACATTTTATATTGTATGTTTATGTTTTTGCAATTAATTAAACAATTGCTTGTATTTTCTTTAAGTAATAACTGGTGATATATTCTATACCTATGTTGATAATATTGAAATCAAATTAAACAACTGCTAGTGTTTTGTTTATGTAATAACTGGTGATATATTCTATATTGTATGTTTAAATTTTTGCAATTAAATTAAACAACTGCTTGTATTTTCTTTATGCAAAACTGGTGATATATTATATGGTTTTTTTTGCAATTCAATTAATCAATTGCGTGGTATTGTTTATAAATAATTAGTAATATATTATGATATAAATTTATATTGTTGCAATCAAATTAAACAATTAAATTAAACTTTGTTTCTTTATTTTATCATTTATCTACCTTATTAATGGGCAAACAAAAAAATTCTTGGGAAATTCGCTAGATTATGATATTTTTTAAATAAAATTATATTTAATAATAAAATCGTAAAATGAAGAATGGAATAAATAAATACCCGCTGTTTACAAAATTTTGTTTGCGGTTCGGTGGTGACAGGAGAACATAAAACTATAACTCGATCTTGCTGGTGAGTCTGCCGATTTAAAACTTAGATGATAGTATAAAATTGTGTCGTAAGGAACCGCCACACAACAGACCCATATAAGTGAGAAAGCAACAGATTATTTGAGAGGGAATGATGTTTGCAGAAACTCATACGACCGGCGCCTCTATTCTATTTCTTGACTCATCGATAATATATAATATAAAAAGCAAATGCTAATTAAAATTATAAATTAGATAAATGTACAAAGCGCACATTATACAAAGTACGAGTGGATCGATCGAACGTAGTTTTCAACAACTGTAGCGATATTATATTTTACAATGGGTTGTCCATACGCTTTCAGTAAAACTGGAATTAAAGTGTATGCAGTTATTCTTATTGTGAGTATTTTATATTAAAAATTACTTTTTGTACAAAATTATATTATTGTTTTAGTTGGGTACTCTACCAGAGTTCGGAAAAAGCGCAAGTGAATTATCATATGATCAAGAAATAGCTATTGTTGAATTGGTGACATACTTAATCTGTTTTGTTGTAGACATATGTTTATTACTAGGAGTACACTGGGTAAGTAGTTGCATTTTAATAACAGGCAATTTATTGTTAATTTTTTAGTTTGCATGCTAACAAAGCTAATTGTACTTTTCTATAATAAGTAGTCAATAACTTATTAACGTTTTGTAGCACAAAGATAAATTTATTCACAAACAATAATAAATTATAGATAAAGTATATTAAAAGTATGGGAGCAATATTAACCTTCCGTCACTGAGAGACCGCGCCTCTCATCTCCGATTTTAATTTTTGAATATCTTTAAACTCCAAAACTTCAGTAATCTGCCCTTTTAGGTATTCCTCGAGATAGTTACAAGGAACAATATTTGAGAGATAAAAGCACATTTGCGTAATAGTTTGCGTTTTATAAACAATTGCGGAGTCCGCTGCCAGTAACAAATACATTACTTAAGATATAACACTTTTTTGCAATTATTAAATGTTTTACAAATTAGTACACAACTAAAATAATCTTTAAGATTAGTGTATTTTTTATTTATAGTTGATGTAATTTTATATTCTAAGAACACCAGAAATTACAGGCAGTTTTGAGATCCTTAAAAGTATTTAATCTTGCTTGTTTATTGTTTTGTATTTTACCCATATCAATACCAATTTTTTATAATTTTTAGATCTAAAAAGTTATTTTCAACTTATGGTATATTTATAAATTACTATAAATTGCTTAGCAGTTTTACTAACTTTTTGAATTTTTTAGTATTTTTTTGACAAAAATAGTAACATTTTGGAAAGTTAAAATATGATGTAGTAATTTTTTGATAAATTGGAACACAATTTAACATATATGGCAAATTGTATGCATTTTATTACATTGCTATAAATTGTTTGATAGTTTTAGTAACTTGTTGAAGATTTTTTTAATTTTTAGTAATAATATTTTGACCTTTGTTTGTTGAAAACTATTTGAATACTGCATCAACATTTTGGACAATTTAAAATACAATTTGACATATCAGGCATAAGATTTGCATTTTAGTACATTGTTATAAATCGTTTGACAGTTTTAGTAACTTTTTGACAGATGTACTAACATTTTTAACAGTTTAAGAAACAATTTGTAAAATTTATAAAAAATATGATAGTTTTTGATAAATGTAGTAATTATTTTGATATACATTTCTTGACGGTATTGAACACAATTTTTTGCAGATGTAGTACATTTGGCTAACTTATTACGTTTTTTACACGTTACTATAAACTATTTTTTTCAGTATTCTTTGTTTTTAAGTACATAATTTATTTTTGATATTAATTTTGCCTAATTTAAACAAACAAACTATTATGTAGATGACTGTATGTCATACATTATAAAAAGTATTGCTAGAGCAATCTTTCATATCATAGTTTTATTATTTTAATTATAAAAATGTCTGTGTCCGTCACTAATAAAATATTTGTTTAAAGGGCAATATAATTTTTTTGAACAATATTTATAAAAATCGCCAAAGTCTGCAACATTAAATTTATTATTAAATCATACTAATCTTATTCTCATCCTAGTACGCGTGAGAAATTTCCATCAATGCATTAATTAACATTATTTATTATCTCCAATAATTTAACGGACAGTCAGAAACTTTTGTTTTGTTAGGTCATTCAATTAAAAAAAAATCTTTATTTAGTTGGGTTCTCTTCATTGTGCGGTTTAGATTCTTTATAGCTTTTAAAATACTAATGTTTTTTTTTCCACATATAGTCCAGTCAAATATGCTCAAATATTTATCTAACTTCTAAAAAATTCCAAAAGTTTTAAAACTTTGTACACTGATTTATAGGTACCTAATAAAGAATATACTAAAAGTCCTGACAAATATGACACGAGCTTTAGCGGTAATGACCGAAAACAGAGCACTTTTCAGATTTTCGTTAATGTCTCAAGAACTGTAGGTAAGAGGTAAAAGTTGACTATATACATAGACGACATAACATTGGCAAATTGTTGAGATTGAAGATTTTTGGACCACACCACTTTGTGTAACAGTAATCTTCTATCCAAAACGATGTCAAAATCGAAAAGATTGGCTTCTTCTTGTAGTACAGGAAAAGTATCGTATAAGGCGGATATGTTTGTTTTCAGCATTCCTGTTTCTTCAAATAAAGATAAACAAAAAGGAGCAAGCTTATGTTATAAGTAGTTGTTTAAATCCATATGACTCTGCTTGTCGATAGCTATCTTTAGAAACATTGTTAAAGGGTTGAATACCACCTTTCTCTATGAACAAAGAAGGTAAAAGAGTACAATTTGACGCGTATGCCACGCGTATCGTGAACGCTATGTGGAAGGAAGGGCAAGTAGTTGGGGAAAAGGGGAGGACTGTCAAAATGAACGGAGGACCAAACAAAAGAAACCGGTTTCTTGGCTCGTAACAAAACAAAAACTTTTGTTTTTATTCTTTAGCGCACTATAACTCAGTAACCGCTGTGAATACAAAAAAATGTATATAATCATTTTTATTGCAAATTTTATTAACTTTTACCTCCGACTTACAGTTTATGGGATATTAACAAAAAACCAAAAAAGTGCTTGTGTCATATTTGTCGGGACTTTTAATATTTTCATTACTAGGTACCTATAAATCAGTGTACAGAGTTTTAAAACTTTTGACATTTTTTAGAGATAAAAAGCTACTTTGACTGGACTAATATTTATATACAGTTTTTAATTATATTGTTTTTGTAATGTAATAGTGATACCACACTTTATATTTTTAAGGACCATAATGACAAACATGATACAGCGTTTTAAAATTTTTACGTTAGAATCTATAGCATCTATATACAAAAACCTTGAAACAATATTTAAATTAGATTTACTCAAACTGGTCAACTTTAACTCTAAAAAACTCATCTTTTTACTATTTCAAAATCATTTTCAATTTTTTTCTAAGAATTAAAATTTTACATAATCTTTTTTAAAACAACTATTTTGTTGATAAAGCTTTGAAAGTATCTAAGGAACTAAGATTTCTAAAAGATTGTAACATCTAGAAGACAAACTACAGAATATTTAGATATGGATTTGTTGTTTAGTTTAATATTTGGTACTTCGGATTTGGATTTTGAAACAGTAAGAAGCTTTATTAGAGTTAAAATTAACTATATTGGAAGTGCCTTATTCAGATATTGTTTTGAAGTCTTTGTTTATAGTTGTTACAAATTCTAACCTAAAAATTTCAAGACGTTCTGCTATATTTGTCGATATGAACTTTAGAAAATATGCAAGGTGCTATCATCGGCAAAACTATGAATAAAACTTTTAGTTATTTAAAGAAGTTCATTAATGTAAATCAAAAATAAAGTTGGCAAAAGAGCAGAAACTTGAAGAACACCTGCATTTATGATTTTAGGGTCCGAGTTAAAACCATCCATCAATTCTAACGATACATTTTCTATTGTCAAAAAAACTATTGATGAAATTTACAGTTTTTTTTTTTATCAAGACCTATACAATTGAGCTTGTTGACAAGATTAGAATGCCACACCTTATCGAACGCTTTTGACATGTCTAAAGCTATCGCAAGAATTTTTCCTTGTTTGTCTAAAGTAGAATTCCATTTGTGACTAACAGAAGTCAAAATATCTGTTGTCGAACGTTTTGATCGAAATCTATATTGAGTATCTGATATGAAGTTATTTTGTTCTAAGAACGTTACAATGTAAAAATTAATATATTTTTCAAATTTGTTTGACAGATTAGACAATAATGCAATTGGTCTATAATTTAAAGAATCAAATTTGACTATCTTTTTAAGTATAGGATTGCAATTTTTAAGGCTAATATTTTGGTCATAATAGGAGCTAATTAATTTGCAAATGTTTTAAGAATAATAGGTGAAATTTTATCTATACCTGATGCCTTTCTGGTATTTAAATTAAGAAAATATCTGTTGACAATCCGTTGGCTAAAATAAATTGGACCCATTATTTTTCCACTAACCGGCAATGTAGGTGCAGGGAGAATTTATAATAGTAGAGTTAGATGAAAATTGGTTTGCAAAAATATCTGTTTTTTCTTTTGGATTAATAACTAGATTGTTTTGATTATTGCAAAAAAAAGATGTAAAAGATTTTGTGTTACCTTTGCAATAAATTTATTGTTTTATGTTTTTTTGTCACAATAATTACAATCATTTTTAGTCTGTTTGAAACAATTATGGTATTTCTTAAATGCTTTTTGCTTTTTATTAACTATTTACTATGTTCATCTTAGAATAATGATAGATTCTGCGAAGTTTAGGTTTGGTAGTAATAATAATAATAATAATAATAATAATAATAATAATAATAATAATGTTTTGAGAATAATAGGTGAAGTTTTGTTTATACCTGATGTCTTTTTGGTATTTAATTTAAGAAGATATTTTTTAACAACCCGATGTCTTAAATGAATTTTACCATTAGCCGGCATTATAGGTACAAAATAAGAGGATTTAGAATAGGAAAATTAGATGCAAAATGGTTTGCAAAAATATCTGCTTTTTTTGGATTAGCAACTAAATTATTTTTTTAAAGATTTTGAACTACCTTTTAATGAATTTATTGTGTTATAAAAGTTTTTGTTGTTTATGAAAAGCTGAAAAATTTGATTAGCTTTGATTTTGTCAATCCTATCTTTTTCAAATTGTATTAGATTGTCACAATGTTTACAAGCTTTTTTATAATCTTGATAAAAGGTCTGATTGAAACTACTAATGGCGTATTTGTTTAATGCTTTTGCATCTGTATACTTGCCTGTTTTATCTGAACTGAGTACAAGTACTTTTGTTAAACCAAAAAATTAATAGAACAATTTTTTTTATGACATACATAAAAGTTGTTGTGAGATCTTTTATTTTTACTATGCTTATCTTAAAATTAAGATAGATGAGGCGCGACTTGAGTTTGGTAGTAGGAAGAGTTTTAACAACAGAAATAATGAGTGAATGGTCAGAGTTTCCTAAAACAGTCTTAACAGTAGTTGTTGAAATCTTTAGAATAGTTGAAAGATACAAATCTTATAATCTTGGTTTGCCAAGAAGTCCATTATAAACACAATATGTGGGTTGCTAAATAAGTTGAGTAAGATTATAAGCAAAAATCATAACTTGTTCTCCGGATAGTGTGTAGAAGATAATATATAATATATTATCTAACAAAATTATTTTATGAAATGAATTAATAATTTATTTAAGGGTCAAGCGTAGTTTGCCGTTTTGGTTCTACAAACTTTGTCAGTATGCCTTGTACGACTACGGCATTGCATGATGGCGAAAAAAGACAAATTTGATTAAATATTTACGTGCTTATAAATTTTTTAGGTACTATTATAAAACTTAAAAAAAAAATAAAGTTTAGAGTTGGTTTATTTGAAAAACAGTATATGCCTATTACAAAAATTGTCTTATTGGGAAGATTTAGTTTAAGAACTACGTATTATAATCAATGTCCTGTAATTTTGTAGCTTTTCAGTTTAGAACAAGCTAGTTGTTTGTAGATGCAGACCCTGGGCAAATAAACGTTCAAGATAATATATAATTGGAATTTACTAAATTAAAGCAGTCTGGATGTTCATTGTTTACTTTGGTTTCAGTCAAAAAAAGAATATGGAGTTTTTATGTTAGAAAAACTGATGAACAGATTTTTTTTTTTATTAACTTTTAAACTAATGGGTCTATTCTGAACATATTTTAACATCGATGTTAGCTAACATGTAGAAATTGATTTTTAACCAATCAAAATGTTAATTAACATCGCTGTAAAAAATGTTCAGAATACAGCTATAAGTCTGGTTGATTAATTTGGTTAGTGTAACAGGCAAGGTTTTGTTACGCCGAATTAATTGTATCATAAGCTTTGTTTGACGTTAAAAGTCTTGCGTTAGTAGTCTCTTTGATGACTCATTTCAAATCTACTACGGTCTCTGCCCTCACATCCAAAAATGCGAGGATATTTTACGTGCGGATATAATATATAATTAGATTTAAAACAAGCCATCATAGTATATTATTACTGTTTATACCTACTGCCAGGTCAGGGTTAGTAGTTATTGTTAGTAGTTTGGTTAGAGAGTAAATTTTAAAAAGGATGAAACAGATGAAAATATACGCTAAATTCAATTAATTAATTCACTTAGAGAAGTGTCAAAAGTCGTCAACACACACAACGCATTTAACAGATTAAAACTTGATGGGGTGAATTTTTGAGAATAAATTTATAAACAAACACAGTATTTTAACTAATCAATTTATTTTATTGTATCTATTTTTTATTAAAATGTTGATGCTCTCATTTAATTGAGTCTCATAAAATATTCTACACATCTCTGATTAAAATTTAAGATTTCAGGAAAACATAGAAATTAAAAAAAAATATTTAAAAGTTTAAAATTATGTAGTAGTTAATGAAGAATTAAGAAATTCTCCTTTATAAGGCATATTTATTAAACACTCAAAACAACTTAATGTAAATATTTAATATTTTTCACATTTGGCCAAGAAAAATACTCTATATGCTATATCGACATTATGACTCTTGTTGAAATCTTTTCAGAATAAGAAATACATGATGACCACATTGTATACGATATTAACATAGACCATTTTTAAGTGGATTTATGTTTAAAATAAACACATGAGTTCTGTATTTTTTCAATGCTGACGATTTAAATTATGACGTACATATAAAAGAAAACTTAAATATAGACCCCACAAAATATCGCACATGTGTTCTCAAGTATTTGGGGTACGCGGGAAGCAACAATGCAAAAATCTGGAACGTAATCAAAGAAATAACAGATACAAACTCCATAACAACAAACAATATTACACAAATAGAACATAACAATAAAACAATTACTAATAAGGCAACCATTGCAAATCTTTACAACAATTATTTTTTACATGTTGGCGAACGCATCTAAAATAACAAAATCATGCCAAATTGAAGATTATTGTATAAATATTCAACGAAATCCAAACTCACTCTTTTTAAGCCCGGCAACAGAAAACGAAATCATCCAACTAATTAATTCGCTCAAATCCAACAGTTCTGCAGGACCAGACGGCATATCTAGTAACATCATTAAATTCATTCATCAATATATTCTTAAACCTATAACTTTTATTATAAATCTTTGTTTCACAACAGGTACTGTACCAAAATTGTTTAAACAACCCATTGTCACCCCAATATACAAATCTGGTGTTAAAACATATACGAACAATTACAGACCCATATCAGTTATTAATAATCTTGCCAAAATCTTTAAAAAAGTGTTAAAGACTAGATTATTAAAATTTTGTGATAAATTCAACATACTATCAAACAATCAATATGGTTTTAGAGCTGGCGTTTCAACAGAAAATGCATTAGTACACATTTCTAATTTAATTTCAAACAGTTTTAATTCTAATTACAAGTATGCTGCTGTCTTCCTCGATTTGGCTAAAGCATTTGATACTGTATCACATAAACAACTGTTAGTAAAGCTGGAACAATACGGGATTAGAGGCGTGTCCTATAAACTGTTAAAGGATTACTTAAATCTTCGGTTTCAACAAGTAAAAATAAACCAAGTTAAAAGTGAAACAAGTTATGTAAATATGGGGATCCCACAAGGTACGGTGTTAGGTCCTATATTATTCATCTTATATTTGAACGACATATTTAAAAACAATATTGTAGGTGAGCTAATATCTTACGCAGATGACACAGTTCTTTTTGTAAAGGATACATCTTGGGAAAAAGTAAATGCAACTATTTGCAAAGATATGAGTATTATTAAACACTGGCTTGATAACAATCTTCTTTCACTAAACTGGTCTAAAACCAACTTCATGGCGTTTACACCAAATAATTATAACCGTCCTAACTTTAGTAACATAAAAGTACACAACATAAATTGTGATACAGATAGAGTTAATTGTAATTGTAATAACCTTATACAATACGTGGACAAAACTAAATATCTTGGATTACTACTTGATTCCAATTTAAAATGGAATCTGCATATAGATATGACCAAAAACAAAATTAGAAAACTTATAACTAAATTCTACTTTTTGCGAGAAGTGTTTAATGAAACTATTCTTAAACAAATTTATTCCGCGCTGGTAGAATCAATTTTAAGATATGGTACTGTTGTTTGGGGAACAGCCTATGAGTGTTATTTAAAACATCTTAAAACCACACAAAATTATATAATTAAAATAATGTTTTGGAAAAACATACGTTTCAGTACGGAATCACTGTATGAATCATCACAGCTCTTGAACTTTAAGCAATTACATCATCTAACTACTGTTATATTTATTCACAAAAATAAACAATTGTTTCTACTGCCTGATCATGTACACAATACTAGATTTAACAACATGCACAAATTCAAATTTCCTGCTGTTAAATCCAACTCTACACAAAAGTCTATTGTATACTACGGCATAAAATTATATCACTTACCTACTCCATTAAAAACAATTACAAACGTCAAGCTTTTTTCAAAAAAAGTTAGATTATGTATAGAAACATAACAACCCGTGCTTATCTATCTATCACTTTTTTTATATATATTGTATTACATTTTAATTTTTTATCTATCTATTACTTTTTTATATTGTATAATTTTTTTAATCTTTTTCACCTTTTCTAACTAAACTTTTTTTTTTTTTCTTTTCATCTTTACTATTACTGCATTATTATTATTAAATGAATTAATTTAATCTTGGTAGTCACGACACAAATACACTTGTATTTAGGTGACTATCACGGTTATCTGAAAAGATCCTTTTATACATACATATATGTTAATATTCTTATTATAGAAAATTTATTATTTATATTTTATGTACATTGTATTCATTTTGTTTGTTTGTTTAAAAACTTGTTAAGATATTCTTTATTTATATATGCATAATTATATAAACTTTGCGTCTGATAATTAACTAATATAATTTTTACTCTCTACGAAAGTTTGAAAAATATGTAACATTATTGACTTAAATTTCCAATCATAATAATTATCATATTAATATTTGATAATCATAATGCGCACTGCCAACAAGCTCTTTCTAATTTACCACCATTTATACACTAATTAATAACAGCTGAACTAATAATAATTTATAACTAAAATTAGCTATCACATTAAAAAAAACACCCCTTTGATTTGTGAAAACTGCACCGAACACTGAGTATTATTATACTTTTATTTGAATTGAAAATTTTACTGCATACCAATGTTTATTTGTCTTGATAATTAGACCACATTTCGGGAGAAACTTGCTGACAAATCAAAAATTTCTAGAAATTTTATTTGATTATTCTACACTTTCTACTTATTGGGACAATTTGAAATATTTTTTTTATTGCATAATATCAGAGCCGGGTGCTGTAAATGTAAGGCCCCAGTCTACAAGAAGGCTCCCAAGAAGGTCAAAGTGTATATTGTTTTGTGTACGGCAGTTGATATTCTTCCTGGTTCAGAAGACGGCCGTGGATTGCGTTTGCGATGTAAATTAACTGTTGTCTTAACAACTTTTACATCTAATTATTGATGTCACAAACATTAATATAAAGTTAAAATAAAAATAACTATCACATAAAAAGCATTTATTGTATTGCAAGTCTGATTACAAGTTTGTTACAAGTGTAGCTAGTACAAGTGTAGAAACGGAACTGCTCGTAAATTGTACAAATACAAAAAAGGTAAATTCATGTCTAATAGTGGTGGGACACAACAGATGGCTAATTACAAGGGCTAGTTCATAATTCCAGGAATTTAAGCCTCTTTGAAGAGGATTTAGTAAAAACCAAACACGTGCACCCACTTAACAGCAGGTACTTACAAATGTTATAAAATTCAATTAACATAAATCTTTGTTTTATGACATGTAAGAAATAATAGCATTGTATCGCAAACATATATTTTTGTATTAATTGTACAAAGCTTAATAATAGCTTATTTACTTAAAAAAATGTAATATTTTCG
The DNA here is from genome assembly GCA_963932245.1 of Tachinus rufipes. Taxonomy (NCBI): domain Eukaryota; kingdom Metazoa; phylum Arthropoda; class Insecta; order Coleoptera; family Staphylinidae; genus Tachinus; species Tachinus rufipes. Next base: position 45,034,142 of record OZ010745.1, on the reverse strand, counting down.
GGCTCTACAAATAATTTACATCTGTATTTTAAAGCTTTGTTTTGTAGTTTATTCTTTGTTTAGTAGGTCTTTTGACCTCTTAGAATTATTGCGCTTTATAAAAAAAAATTACTATATTGTTTTTAAGCAGAATAAGACTCTAACTTCACCTACAGTATTTTTCTAAAATCAAATTTGTTGTATTGTTCCTCTGAACGCGGCTAAACTTGTAAGAGTTTATGTTGAAAAATAAGTCTACTTTGCAAATTTTTTGAGTTTTAGACTCTTAAAACCTAAATACACAAAACAAATTTATATTTTCCAATTAATTTACATGAAAATACGTCAACTTCGGCGGTTAAAAAAAATTTAATTAATGCTGTTTTTTTTCAGCCTACTGAGAACAAAAACATGGTTTTATGGCGCCAGTTTTGGATTCTACTAAAAAAAGTTTTGACATTTTTTTTTTTTAATTTCATACCCTCATATACCGATCAAAGGACTACTAATAAGTTATAAAAACTAAAAAAAAATACATAAACAAGTTTCTCAATGTACGCCCTGCTCTGGTTTGTTTGAAATATATAATCTATTAGCTTTATTTTTGTCAAATCTGTCATATGAACTGTCAACTGTTAGTTATAAAAAGCAAATGTCAACTGTAACACAAATCTGTCAGATAAACTATCAAATGTCAACTATTTCACGATAATGCCATATACTGTTTTATATATCTGTATTATAAACTGTTTTATGAATCTGTCATATAAATGATCAATTTAACTGTTTTGCAAATCTTATCTACGCTAACTGCTAATTTGATAAAAACTGTCAAATCAATCATATGAGCTATCTGTCATATAAACTGTCTACTTTATTGTCTCACAAAGTCAAATAAATTTTTGACAAATTTGTCATTTAAACTGGTAATTGATAATTTACCAAAACAACTGTTTAGATTTGCAAAATTTAAGGTTTAAATGCGTTTTCAAACTACGTTTGTGCAGAAATGTATTTTTTCTAAGCAATTATTTAAGTTTTTGTGGGTTTTTGTAAAAAAACATGCATTTTTTAGAGATTTTAACCTTAATGGTGTTTACACAAATTTTTTTTTTTTTATAGTGGACTCATATTATTATTGCAGTTGAATAATCAATAAAAGTAGCACAAACTACAAACTATTCAATGGTTTAAAAGTAGGAATCTATAAGAAAAACCCACCTTATGAGTTATCTGTTTTAAATAAAGAAGCTAGGTTACAAGAACTTATTGATAGTTAGGTAGAAAAAGCGGTTTTACAAGGACCATTTTTTGTGGTCAAAAAACATCTTTTTCTTCATTAAGAAGTAGTTGTAAAAAATGCTTTTGAAATTTGAAAAAATGTTTTGACAATGACAAATTTGTAGAATATACAACAAACAAACATATTGAAAGAAATTAAAAAGTTTCGTCCGGGAAAGAATTGCGAAAAAAACCGACTTAGTTGGCAGGAGTAGTCAAGTCAAATATAGGCAATTTATAAAACAACAGTGTTGAACAATTTTGCCTCAGCATGTCTAAGTTTTGTTTCAATATTTTACTGCGACATTTGCAATTTGTTGATATAGACATACGTATATAGAGAAGCAAAAAAACAGACAATTTTGGTCCCAATCAAAAATATATTAGATTCATTTATCAAAAAGTGTAAATTTGCATATACACCATTTCAAAATGTAACAATTAATAAAAATATGAAAACGTTTTGCAAAAGATTTTTTTTTTTTGTTTTTTAATTTTTTTTTTTTTTTATTTAATTTAAAGACGAGGTAAGGTGTTGGACTTAACAAGTCTTTGAAAATAACTAACGCATGGCAGTACCTTTATTTTCTTCTCTGCGTAAAACCTGCTGTCCCCGGCCCATCTTCCTACACCCTATTTCACTGCCCCACTGCCCCACTTCCTACAATAGCATCCCACTCTCTTTTTTTAATTCTTGTGTTATTCAGCTTAGATATTTGCATTGATCTTAGGTATCTTCTTAGTTTTTTTATATCTTTATTAATTTCTTCCTCCTCCTCTTTCTTTCATAAATATTTTATGCAACTCCATTTTGATCTTGTGACGTTTACTTTTACCTAAATAACTTTGAAAAGAATAATCACTTCCAACTATACCTCCAAAGAAAAAAAATATCTTATCGTTCGCTCCCGTGTCTCCTACTGTCCGGCCAACAAAGTGAAAAGGGGTGTGGGCAATATAAAGTTAGTATAGGGCGCCACGTGATAAAACAGGAGACCGCAATCACAAATCGGAGAGAGCAAAGAAAGGCTGTGTCCCAAAATAAAATATATATGGGTAATTCCATTACTTTTCGACCAATTTGAAAAAGTTGACCTCTTTGATTTTGCTCAAATTTTCAGGGATCAAAATATTGATGAAAAAAATGAGATTCTCAAAATTTTGGACCTTAAAATAATGCCTGTTCAAAATGACACACATTTGAAGGTCAGAAATTTTACAATAAAACGTCTTTTTTAGCTTATTTTGTATCTCAATTTTTGGGCTTCTGGAAAAAGATAAAAAGGTCCACGATGTCTCAAATTATTTCTTATTACATGTACTTCAAAACCTATATTTTTTATGATTAATATCGTGGCAGTCATTTTGATATATTAAGCTTCAAACGTTATTCCAAAAAAACCCATAAATTTAGCAGAATCGCAAAACTTTGCTATCTTTAAACCGTTCTAACTTTGTCAAATCTTTACAAAATTTAATCCACAAGGTCTAGATTTCTTCGTGTTTAATCTCTTTTTAAAGTGATCACACAAGACTTATAGAATCAATACGTATACACCACTATTTTGATGCAGGAAGTTGCACATATTTTCGCGATCTTCAAAACTTGTAATTTTCAGGTCCCAAAAAAGCGTTGTCACCCTATGTCGATTTTAGTCAAAATTTCAGTAAATACTCTTTGGAGCAAAAGAAAAAAGGGTATCTATATGAGAAATGGTATATCGGGCATTATCAAGAATTTTTTAATATTCAAAAATTGGCAAAATTGGCAAACCGCACATTTTTGTATCTCAGTTTTTGGGCCTTTAGAAAAAGATAAGAAGGTCCACGATGGTTCAAAATATTCCTTATTACATGTACTTTAAATCCCATATTTGTCTATTTAATGTTAGGGCAGTCATTTTGATACATCAAGCTTCAAACATTATTCTAAAAAAAACCGTAAATTTAGCAAAACTGCAAAATTATGCTTTGTTTAAACCGTTCTAACTTTTTTAAATTTTAAAGAAATTTGATCCACCAGGTCTATATTTCTTTGTGTTCAATCTATCTTTAAAATGATTACATAAGACTTATAAAATCTATACATATTCACCACTATTTTGATGCAGGAAGTTGCACATGTTTTTGCGATCTTCAAAACTTGTAATTTTTAGGTATCAAAAAACTGCTGTCACCCTATGTCGATTTCAGTCAAAATTTCAGTAAATACTCTTAAGACTACAAATAAACGGTTATTTATATGAAAAATGGTATATTGGGCATTATCAAGAGTTTTTTTATATTTAAAAATCGTCAAAATTCAGAAAATCTAAATCACTTTTTGTCTGTCTTGCTTTGTTTTTGAGATAGTCAACAAATACAAAATATTTAAAAAACTTTTTATTTAGCAAAAAAACACAAACAAATCAACATTACTTTAACAAGTGTGCATTGATGCAAGCTTTTGATACTTGTTAAAACAGTTTTTTTGGTTCGGTTAGTGAAATTTGATAAAAATGCTGTTTAACATAGAGAATACGCAAATATCATTTTTGTTTACGGACTCTGTAATAGTAATGCCCTAGCAATTAAGATTTCCTGACAGAAAACAACTTTTTTAACGCGTTTTTTAGTGAAAATGTTCACCCATATTATTATCAAAAGTAAAACACCTACAACCAGGCGACGTAGCACAACGACTTGCATTTTCTCAATGGCTTCTTGATAATTCTCAATATACCATTTTTCATATAAATAACCTTTTTTCTTGTAGTCGGAAGAGTATTTACTGAAATTTTGACTAAAATCGACATAGAGTGACAGCGTTTTTTCGGGACCTGAAAATTACAAGTTTTGAAAATAGCGAAAACATGTGCAACTTCCTGCATCAAAATAGTGGTGAATATATATTGATTCTATAAGTCTAGTGTAATTACTTTAAAGAAAGATTGAACACAAAAAATCTAGACCTTGTGGATCAATTTTCTTCAAGATTTGACAAAGTTAGAACGGTTTAAACAAAGCATAACTTAGCAATTTTTCAAAATTTACGTTTTTTTTTTTAATTAATAGTTCAAGCTTGATATATCAAAATGACTGCCCCAACATTAAATATACGAATATGGGTTTTAAAGTACATGCAATAAGAAATATTTTAAGCCAACGTAGACCTTCTTATCTTTTTCCAGAGGCCCAAAAATTGAGATACAAAAATGTGCGGTTTGATGATTTTGACAATTTTTGAATAATTAAAATTTCTTGATAATGCCCGATATACCATTTCTCATATAAATAACCTTTTTTCTTGTGTTCTAAAGAGTATTTACTGAAATTTTGACTAAAATCGACATAGGGTGACAGCGCTTTTTCAGGACCTGAAAATTACAAGTTTTGAAGATCGCGAAAACATGTGCAACTTCCTGCATCAAAATAATGGTGTATACGTATTGATTCTATAAGTATTGTGTGATCACTTCAAAAAGAGATTAAACACAAGGAAATCTAGACCTTGCAAATCAAATTTTGTTAAGATTTGACAAAGTTAGAACGGTTTAAAGAAAGCAAAGTTTTGCGATTTTGCTAAATTTACGGGTTTTTTTGGAATAATGTTTAAAGCTTAATATATCAAAATGACTGCCACGATATTAAACATAATAATATGGGTTTTAAAGTACATGTAATAAGGAATAATTTGAGCCATCGTAAACCTTTTTATCATTTTCCAGAAGCCCAAAAATTGAGATACAAATTAAGCTAAAAATTACGTTTTATATTAAAATTTTTGACCTTCAAATGTGTGTCATTTTGAACAGACAATATTCTAAGGTCCAAAATTTTGGAAATCCCATTTTTTTCATCAATATTTTGATTCCTGAAAATTTGAGCAAAATCAAAGAGGTCGACTTTTTCAAATTGGTCGAAAAGTAATGGAATTACCCATATATTGATTCTTAACAATTAGGAACAATTAATACAAATGTTGTTACTGGGGATACCACTTTAGAACAAACAAAAGTATTCAAACCACAATATAAATTAGTGTAGTACCGCAGCGCTGTGGTTTACATATATATGCGTACAATTCATATTTCTTAAAAGTAATAAATTTTTTGAATTAACAAAGATATCTCCCCTAATAATTGGTCTTATATCAAAAGATACAACTTAAGTATAAGTTTAAACAAACTCCAAACTTAAATGACCATGACGGTAGATTTCTTTAAAATGTAGTTAATAAGTTTCTAGCGAAGGTTGTCGATGATTATCTTTATCTCGGTTTTTCTTGATGTTACCCGTATTGTTATCGGAGTTGTCTCTATCCTTATAATTGGCATTAATCTTATTCGGCTTCCATTTAAATATTTCTCCGATAATGTTATCAATCAAAGGAAATGGAACCGGCACCCGAAGAAACACGAAATAAAAAAAAACAGAAATAAGTTTAATTTTTTTCCATTTTCAATAAAGAAAACATCCTACAAAATATAACACAAAATAATAAACTAACCAAACGTAGTTAAAAAGTTGAAGAATAGACAATAAAAATTAAATTAGCTTAGCACGTGCAATGTCTAATGTATGGATTTTAAATTATCCGGATTTACTACAGCCAGACACAAATAGTATGGCCTCTATAATAGGCAACTTTATTTTTATTATGTAAAATATGGTTAAACTAATGCCTTTGCCCGTTTTAGTATTTTTCATTTGCGCTAACATTTTAAACATTCTATGGGCGACTTTGGTCTGGGGTTGAAAGATGCTAAAACGGGCAAAGGCATAAGTTTAACTACATTTGACCAAGGATGTTATACTATATATAGTATAACATCTTTGCATTCAACATAATTTTTGTGTATACTAAGTTGCCTATTATAGGGGCCACACTATTCGTGTCTGGCTGTAATATCCGTATTAAAATTGTCAATACGTTTACAATTTTAATTCACTTCAATACAACCACTCCTGCTTAAAATCCGTAGAGTAATTCATTACTAGTTAAATGCATTTAGTGTATAAATTAACGCAGGGAGTGAGAAGCGATGTGGACGATGGTTCAATTTATAAAGGGGGGCTTGCAAAATAAATTCTCCTCGAGCGCGGAATAATCGCGGTGATACGAATTCGCGGTCGGGGTCAAATATTTGCGCATTCCAATATTATTTATATTTTTCTTTTTTTTGTTGTTGTTTCTATTTATTTAATTCAATTTACTTTTTTTGCAATAAAATCAATTTTATTATTGATTGAAATTAATTTATTGATTATAATTACGTTTTTCGTATTTGGTTTCGGTTTATTATTTTTTTTTTTAAATGATTACTATTAATGCAAAACCAAACCGTTACAACCTTTGTAAATACTTTGTAGTATGTATAAACAACACTAATAAATTATTATTATTATTATTATTTAGGATTAGTTCTTTGTGTCCCCTGGTTGCCAAATATACTCTGACTATTTTAAAAACTTTTTTTTATGATTTTTAATTTGTGTGTTTTTTATTTTTTTTTGTCTTTAAAGCATCTCCCCATGTTTCTGCAACGTACAATAGTTTACTTCTAGCCGCAGTTGCTATTAGCCTTCTTGCCACTTCTACGGGTCTTCCCTTGTTTGGCATAAGTCTACTAAGCATTATTTTTGTTTTTGTTTTTCTTACCGCTTTCTTAACCTGTTAATTTTATTCCTTTGCTTCAAGTGTAACTTCAAGATATTTAATTTTTTTACCTATGGTTATTATTTGTTTACCTACTTGTATTTTTCCATTTTCCCTGTTAGTTCTCTTTGTCGATAGCCATGCCACCTCGGTTTTCTTCAGATCTAACCCTTTACTCATTCATTTTTTATCATCTCTATTGTCAACTCTAACCTTTCATTTAATACTTGTATGTCTATATCCCTACTTACCAGAGCAAAGTCATTTGCAAATGCCGTTATTGTCATTCCTTCCAGCCGCATCTTGAGTAGCTAATTATAAATTAAATTTTATAGTTTAGAACCTAGCTTAAACTTTCCATTTTTAGTCAGTAGATTTTTCTCTTGAAAGTAGCTTCATATTATTTTGGAAGTTTTATTTGTTAGTTTTCTTTTTATTTGCTGTTTCTATAATTGCTTCCCATAGTATGCTGTTGAACGCATTTTGTATATCTGACGCTATTACGACACAGTGTTATCTTTTTCTGTATGGTCCACTGGTTGCTTCTTTTGCTATGGCGTTTACCTTTTTAATGGTTTCTAAAGTCGTTCTTCTCTTTGTAAATCTATATTGTTCCTGTTTCCATCCTCTTTATTCTTTTATTTTTTATTCAATTCTCCTCACAATAACTTTTTTCATACTTTTTGCTAATGTGTTGATCAGGCATATTGGTCTAAACGTTGTTGTTTTGACTGCTTCCTTCTTTTTCTTAATTAGTACTAGGTTTGCATCTTTCCTGCAAGCCAGAAAAATTTCTTTCTTTAGACATCTGTTTATTATTTGTATTATCTTTATCTTATTTTTTTTAGCGCTGTTTTCATTATTTCCGTTGTTATCTTGTTTGGACCTGGTGCCTTATTATTAGGTAGTTCCTTTATAATCTGTTTTATCTCCTCTACAGTTGCGGGGACTGCTTCTGCTTTGTCAGCTATTCTTGCTGGTTTTTTTACCATTTCTCCAGTACGGTTCTTGAATGATTTTTCCGCTGCTTTTCTGCATCTTTCTTCTTGATTTTGTTTTCAGTCACTTTCTCTGCTTTCATAACTTTTTTATCCTTTCTTTATCCATTCTTTTTATGTTTAATTTTTCTTCTTTTTTTGTTTTCCTTTTCCCTATTTCTGTTTGTGCTGTATTGTATGTACTTATCCAAACTCAGCTTCTTCTACCCCTTACTAATCTAGCCGTTTCCCGTGTTGCTATAGTAATGTCAATGTATGATATGGATCTTTATCTTACAATGGTTGGTTTATTTTCTTGGTTGCATATTGTAAGATTAACGACTGCTATCATCTTTTTGAGAATTTTGCTTTGAAATCGCCTTCTATCAAAACTTGTATGTTCTTTTGTTTCCTTAAGCTGTGTTCCAGTTCTTCTATTCACTTCTGATAATATTCCATTTTTCAGTTTAGACTGATGTAACAGCTGTATACTACCAAACCTTCTATATTTTCACTCACTATTCCCTTCTTGGGTGTTTCCCATTTTTTTTTACTTTATCTCTACATTTATCTTTTGCTAGGATAGCTGCGTCTGAGTTCTTATCTCTTATACACTCACCACTTAGTTTATTTTTATTTGGTTCACTCACTATTACTATGTCTATTTTTCCTATTACCGCTGTTGACACCAGTAGGTCTTGTGCCTCTTTTTCTCTGCCTATATTTGTATACATTTTTGTTTGTGTTCTCATTCTCGTGTTGTTCTCAATTATCTGGATTTTTGTCTTCTACGTTCTTTCTTGGTCTTCTCATTTCTCTTTTGTATGTGACCGGGCATCTTTTTGCTCTTGTTTTGTGTCTTGTTACTTTACATGTTATACAATATTTCTTATTATTGCATTTGGCTGTCTGATGTCTTTTTTTACCGCATCTTATGCATAATTTTAGTCTTCCCCTTTAGTCCGACGCTATGTGACTTTTATTCAACATTTATAACATTTGCTTACCTCATCCGTTACATTCCTTGTTCTGCATCTCATAAACCCTATATTTATGCTTTTCTCTCTTATTAGATTTTTGCTGTCTCCTTGTTTGTCCTGATTATAGCCGTTTGTATATTCTTGTAACCTTTCCTCATAGATATAATTGTAATATCTTTGTTGCCCACTTTACCACCGATTTCTTGAAATGAAAAAATAATAAAACTAAGGTTTTATAACATTTATAATTACAACAGTTTGAGTGATAATATTTTTTACACACATTTTAAATAATATAAAAAAACTTTTAAACAACTAAACTTAAAAAGTGTTTAACTGTAAAATTCTGCCTTTGATCAACTAAATTTTTTTTTAAAGAGTAAAAAACTTCTTTCGACATGCACACTTGTTACTGGTGCATGTTTAAATTTTGCATTAAAAGCTGGATTCATATTGAAATCTAGAACATTCTCTCCACTCAAAATACAGTTTATTTTATTTAATGTAAATAAATTTTAATTTTTTAAAAATACATCTTCGTATTTTGATTTCACTATGTGTTTAATATAGCCTAGTACTTTTAAAATTTTATCTTTGAAATCTCTAATTATACTTAGACTTTCATTTAACGTATTTTCCTGTTTTTCTAGCAATTTTATGGCATGACTCACAACACCGTAATTATCTTTTAAGAAAGCTAAACTATTTTGAAGTTTTTTATTTTTTACAACTGCATGGCAGGTTTTTACTGACTTGCTTGCAGGATTCGAAAACTGTTTTACAACGTTTTTAAAATTTTCGAAATTGAGAGAATCCCCGACCTACCGATTATTTTGAGAATTATAAAATGCAGTTATTTGATTTGCTTGAAGAAGTGGCACTAAAATACGCTATGAGCTCAGTCGGGATTTACAGAATTATATTATACTTGTCTAAATAATAAAATAAAAAATATGCAAGATCTTGATACGTAAATTTTGCTTTACGTTTTCTAAAGAATAAAATAATTTGCGTTTTTTTATGTACTTATGATTTATCAAAAAAATGCACCAAAACTGAAGAAAAAGCTTAAAAATAAGCACAATATCTTGAAATAAGCACCAAGTTCAAAAAAATACTAAAAAAAGCAAAAAAAGCGTAAAAACTTGGTGCCAAATGATTACATTCTTCACAATTCGTGCATATATTTAGACATATTTTTGCTGCTTTAACTATTTAGCGTAAGCATAATAGCTAAGAATCCGCTCTCTAATTATCACCGTGTTACATACTTTTATAAAACAGCATCCATTTTTCTCTAACTAAAAACCTACATTTTGTTGTGGTTTTTTTTTACTTAGTGTTGGTTTTTTTCTGCAAAACTTAGCTTTTACACGGTGTACTGTACTTAACAAGTCATATTGTCTTTAGACCCTATTGTTTTAGCAAGAATTATAGCGTCGACTAAAAATGAGCAAGGAAAACGTGAAACTGTAAGGATTGTTGGTAAAAACCTTTGTGCTGTACAAAAAGTGTATCAGCGTTACTTGGATTCTGGCTTGATAATCAAAAGATTAGGACCCGGGCAAAACAAGTTACCACAAACAGAGATGACCGTTTTTAGGTGTCCACAAGTTTGCGTAGAACAGCTTTTGAAGTTTATCTACGAAATCAACTCCATGAAGTTAGAGATGTAAATGTTAGTAAATGGACCGTTAGGAGAAGGTTTTGGGCTGCTGAATTGTCTTGTAGAAAGATAGTTACAGACCTTTACAACGCCAACATCGTGTTGCAAGATTGGCTTTTGCTAGAAATCAACTGGCATGGAATAATGAGGACTGCAGAGGGTACTGTTTTTAGATGAGTTGCGGTTTTTGCCTTAATAGATCAGACGGACGTTAAAAAGTGTGGAAAAAAGCGGAGAAAGATACATTTCAGTTTGTATTGATGAGCGACTTCCATTTGGCGGTGGGCAGGTTATGTTTTGGGCAGGAATTTCTGAAAAAACACGCACAGAGTTGGTCTTTATAGAGAATGACTCCCTGACAGCTCACAGATACATTATGGAGCAAAGATCATGCAAGATAATGCTTGACCTTACGTAGCCAGAGTTGTCAGATATTATCTGGATAAAGTGGGAATTTTGCGGTTCAATTGAACAGCTTTCAGCCCTTACTTGAATCTCATAGAACATGTCTGAGATGAGTTAAGACAACGTATCCAAAAGCATACACCTGCTCAAAGAACTTCTCAAGAGCGAAAATGAAATAATATTGAGCAAAATGTGATTCAAAGTGTTCCTCGTCGACTTTAAGCAGTCTAATGACTGCAAGAGGGTTTAATACTCGTTATTAGTGATAAGTTTTTTTTTATGTTTTTTGTTTCATATTAGTTCTAGGAACAAAAATTCAAACTTTGTCTGAACTGTAAATTTGTAATATTTTCAAAATACGCAATAAAAACAGTAAGTGTGCTTTTGATTCAACATTGATTTTTTAATTTAGTGTGCAAAATAGAGTACAATTTGGTTAAAACAAAAAATACTAAAATTAAGTTATAATTTTAAAGTATTTTCTATTTTTTGCTCTCCAGTGTATTAGTTTAAAAGTTAGCCAATAATAAATAAAATTTAAAAAAAATGTAACTAGTCCATTTACTAGCAACTTCTTCTCTAAGTATAGAATAGAATTTATTAATGTTTCTCACAAAAAGTTATAGATATGTAGACATTGCATACAAATAACGTACAATAAAGAATGTTTAAAAATGATTAGATAAACATTTACATGAACGAATTAAAATGTCTACGTTAAATAATTTCAGACCAATAATGATCCTTTTATTAATTTTCTAAAATTTATAATTAGCAACAAATTCATTTCTACAGGCATATAAGTTAGCAGCGGTTCTATCTTTATTTATGCGGGCAAAATGCGTTATAATAATTTGAGAGAGAAAGAGAAAGCGTGGCGCAGTGGTCTATGCATCCGACTGCTGCACCGAAGATCGTGGGTTTGATTCTCGTATACCGTGATATACTTTTCATATGTTTATACGATCTTCCAATTCACAACCCGCCTTGCCAGCGTTGGGGGGTTTTACGGCTAAAAAAACCTTCTTTGATGGAGTGATGAAATCTCTCCAGTGGTTTGGAATCCACTTAAAACTGTAGGTTCCTTGTAATGTAAGTTGCCAGCATTACGTGCAGAGATGGAGGCCTATATAAAAAATAAAGTGTGTTCTAGCGTGAATAAGTATTTGTATATGTATCTAGAGGTATGGTTAAAATATCTAGACTTTTGAACTTTCCGACAATATCATCTTTATAATGTAGTTGATGGATTTGACCGTTACTACTTGATAATTCATAATACAAGATTAAATAAAACAATTACTGTGTTTTTATATCACCATTTATTTTGCCACACTGTGATTGCAGTTTTGGCTGAACCTCAGCTTTTTTCAGGTATTCATGTATTTAAGTCGATGAGCGTAGACAAGAAATTGACAATGAATCTTATTTGAGATTTGTCTATCTCTTTTAAGATTTTGGTTATTTTTGCAGCTGTTGGCTTTGTTGCGTTGGAAGAGCAACAGCCGTTGCAAAAGATTTGCTGTTTTCTACAAGATTGCGGGGTCCTATAGGCTGAGACGAGGAAGAAGGAACATGGGCCGACGCGGGCTTGGTTGTCGGTCTGGGTTTTGATACCTTTCCGTGAGCGGCCATTGCTCTCAGGTATGCTTTGCATCCCTAGTAGTACCATGGAGAACCTAATAAATGGGTTTTCCATTCGATGTACATTTGTGGGTTTGAAACCCAGTTCCTCCAACGCTTTGCCGACGTCCTTCTCGGTGAGGTAGGTCGGCACCTTAAAGACCACCTTCAGGCTGCGTTCTTTGGAAGTTGCCCAAGTGTGATGCTTCCTTTACCTTCATCAACTTGTTTGGGGTTCTGGTGGTCGTTGTTGTCGCTTTCATCCTCCTAAAGCAATTTGAGAGCTTGTCGTTTCATCTTGATACTTTCCTGCTTGGGGGTGGTTCCGCCGCCTTCCTAGTTGGAAGCGGTATTGCCGCCCTCCTTGGTGTTGGTCCAACAACCCTCTTGAGTGGAGACGGTTTTGCCGCTTTTTTTGGTGGAAGCGGTCTTGGCACCTTCTTTTTGGTTACGGGCCCGTCAGGTTCATTAGTTTCTGGGGGGCAGTAGCGATGGGCGATGATTGCAGCCTGCTTCTCGATGATGGCCTAGAATTTGTTGTTCTGCGCCCTCATTGCCACCATCTAGTCGCTCATGTCCCCTATCTGCGCTTGCAGGAACTTGATGAGGTCCTTGATCCTCTGTTGTGAGAGCGAACGGTCTTTTCCCCCTTTTGCGGTCCCTCTCTAATTCTTCTTGGGTGGTCGTGCCGCCTTCCTGGGCGACAGTTGGTGGTTTTTCTTTAATTAGTATATAATATTAATAATTATTTTCACCTTTTGGTGTTATAATTATTAATACTATGTTGGGTAGCAATGCAAATTGTTAGGTGAAGTTCGTAATGGATAGCAGTGTCAGTTTGGCTCTCGCTCTGTTTATAGAGCCGATGCGTACTAGTCGGCTGCTTGCAATCGAATTGCTATGTTTTTTCCTTAATTTAAAGAAGTAGATATTTCTACAGATCATAAAAATGAATCTACTCCATTTTTAACAGAAAATGTAAATTTAAATCAAAACAAAGTTAATCCAGATAATGGCAGATAATTTAAAATTGTGTTAATAATAATTATATATTTACAATGAAAAAGAATATATACATAGGTCAGGGACGGCTATATGGGCCACAGTGAATTTTAATTTAATGTTAAAGTAAAAATGTTTAATTTACTCTTAAAATATAACAAATTTTAATATTACTATGACCAGTAAGACATCAGATCACAATTAACGTTGTTACCGGCAGTTCTTTGAAGATAGCACTGAAAGCTGCATGTCTAGGTCAAAGAACGGTTGCATAGCTTTTGGTTTTTGGGGTTTCAAAGTTGATTGTGTGGATGGTTGTTTAAATTTTGAAACAAATTAACGTAACGATGCAGTCCCTTAATATTTCCAGAAGGATTACTGTGATGGTTTATCGATGGCACATAGTAGCCAAGACGGCAGATTCTCGTCTATGTGTGTCCACCAAAACTTGGCTAATAAACCGATCTTACAATTACCAGCCAAACCCTGATCTGACTATCACAAACCAAAACATTGTTACCGGGCTTGGCCACTTCAAAAAAGCAATGCGACAACTTGCCTAACTACTAACATGCCTCAAATTTGAAATTATTCAAAAAATTTATAAACCATCCAAATCACTTACTTAGGATTCTCGTAATCATGGACTGACATATACGAGTGGAATTAGTTGACTCCGGCGCCAGAAAAAAATTTACCAACCTGGTTTTGCTCAGAGCAATGCAATTAAAAACGGCAACAGCCCATTTAAATAACGCACACGTACCACTCATTGTAGGTGAAGAAACAAACATTGCTCATTTTCTAATTGCACTCAAACTAGGTAAAACAATTATATTGGAACATTCCTGGTTGAGTAACAACGACGTCAGCCTAGTTTATACTAGGTAGTGCATACGTTTTGGCATACGCACAGTTTTTTTAAGTACACCCTAATCTACTAGAGGAGTACTTAAAAGAATATAAATTGGCTCAACTAGTACTATCCTTCACATCCGTATTTTTTGATAACATCATCCCGACCACACAAGATCACGCATAAAATAAAAAGACCTGGGGATTATTCTGGCATGTGGCGATATTTGTAATCGCGTTTAATAACATCATCATTATTTTAAAAAATTTGCTAATCATTTTTTTTTGTACCAAGAGCCATCTAATAACATAAACTCAAAACTAAGCTTCAAGTTAATTGCATTTTTAAACGTCAATATGTATTATTAATTATAAATTAATGAATTAAATGTCACCTTTCCCCTTTGTTAAGGAAATCTTTGACGTGGCGCAATATTGAAATGAGTGTCAGACTAAGGGTCCAGACCCTGATACGACAATATCCTGCGTCAAGTAGAAAAAATGTTGGTACCGGTATTGTAGAGACTAGCGTGACTATTGCTTACCCGTAGCACTAGTCAATAGAAAAGATAGAACGCCGCGCTTTTGCATAAATTTCTGGCTGCTAAGCGCAACGACTAAAACAAAACTGCTCTCCTGTTAAAGATTTACAAGACCACAAAAGTCCTTACATTTCTCTGGAATGGTACTACGTGAAACTGTTTTCCAATAAACACGAGAACGTAGATAACCCATATTCAGACCAGGCTTGCAAAACTTCTTGCAGACTGACGCATAGAAAGCAAAAGTTGTAGCAGTTTTTTAATTAAAAAAAAAGATAAAACATACCTATTATATCCTATTCTAGCGCTAAGCTGTTAAATTCTGAGATGCGGTTCCACTCAAACAAACTGTATGAAAATTGTTTGGGCCATATAGAAATATTGGCAGTATTTTAAAGATAACCCGTTTACGTTGCTTTCAATAACATTAGTTATCACTAAAGCTGGGAATTATATGCACTTAAAAAGTTAAAAATATGCGCATATATATGCACGCAATTTTGCTTAAATATGCACACAATTTGGGAAAACATGTACTAAATATGCTAAATTTGGTAAAAATATGCACAAAATATAAAAATATGCAAACATTTATTTTTTTCAATTGTTCAAAACCTTATTTTTTTTAAATCAATATAATTTTACAAAAAGCAATTTCACATAAAAATTATACAAATATGCACGAAGTATGCAAATACCCACCAAATATGCAAATATGCACCGATGTGCAGCAGTTATTAAAATAGGCACAGAAACTCAAAAATATGCAATAAATGTATTGGTTTTTAACACTTGCTTTTTCTAATTCGTGTAGATACAAAATTATTTAATTGGCATATAAGTATTATAGAATATGTAAATGCATAAAATCCCAGCTTTAGTTATCACTGCCCTAAACCCGGGTAAAGGAAAAGAGTTTTTAGGCTAGGTTTACTTCTTCCCGAGAG
Source organism: Tachinus rufipes (assembly GCA_963932245.1). Lineage (NCBI taxonomy): Eukaryota > Metazoa > Arthropoda > Insecta > Coleoptera > Staphylinidae > Tachinus > Tachinus rufipes. The sequence continues at coordinate 45,018,247 of OZ010745.1, read as the reverse complement.
CGAAAAAAAACAAAATTTACAGAACCAACAACAAGCCTTGGAAGAACTAAAGACTACAATTAAAGACAAGATAAATACAAAGCAAAACACAAAAAAAAATCTTGAAATAAAACAAAATCCGCTGCGCATGCTAAGACATATCAACTTGGAAAAAAGAGCAGAAGATTTTATTAGAAATGGCAAAACATAAAATTGACATATGCGTTATATCAGAGATAAAACGCAAAAAGAAACAAGAAGCAGCGTACGCTGTATACAAAATCAAGTTAAGTAGAATCAAAAAGCACAAAACAATAATGTCAAGAGTTAGAATACTAATACATAATAAATACAATAAAAACATAAATGGTATCTACTACGTCAATGAAAGAATCCGCAGGATAACCATAAACACCGGCACAGACACCTTCAGAACAAAATTGACAAAATTTCTACTGAGCACAAAGCCATAGTTATGGGGGACCTGCTCAAACAAGCTCAAAACAAAAAATACACACAATGACCACAACACAAAGTAACCTGGTCAAATACGCGCGGATAAACTATATCATCACAAACAGAAGTCCCCCCAACACAGATACTGGACGTATACTCACTAACTTTTGTCATCATTAGTTCGGATCATTAGCTAATACTTGAGAAAATCTGACTAACCACGCATTTAAATAAAAAGCCACACCATCCGTGTACGAAAGTCAACATGGAATCCATAAAGGACACAACCGTAAGAAACTTTACAAAAACCGAATAGCTGAAAATCTAAAAGATCACAGCATTAACGACAAGGATGGCTTGAAAACTAGCTGAAATATAGTCAATAACAATATAAACACCGCCTCAAACAACACCTTCAGAGCAAAAACCGGAAAAATAAACATTGCACAAATAAACGAAATGAGAACATTTAAGTACATAACGGGAAACTCTCTCAAAAACAAAATATACAACATTGAGATAAGAAGACGAATATACAAGAATAAACACGTATCTCAAATGCCAGACATCAGTATAGCCAAGCAATTGAGAAACGAAAAACCAAACTTGAGAAGGCCCTGGGCAAACCACCAAAACGATGCTTAAAGTTGGAAAAGCAGAGGCTTAAATCAAGAAAAAGTTTTGTTTTGGAACCCCAGCGACAAACTAGTAAATGATGACATTAAAGAGCAGGAAAGTTTGTTATTTTTAAAAGTTGTTTTATATTAACAACTGCAAATATCAAATCACTCGTCAACAAATACATGCTCTAGGTTCACACATTCTAGCAGAAATGGTTTGACGGGCCTACCCGGCCTACACTCAGAGGAACACTACCGTAACTTTCAGCTCAACTTCTGGGGGCGTGCCGCTAACATACATCATGACGTAACAAACGAAATAATTGCATAGAATAAAGCCGGCTATTTTCTCACTCTGAGAGAGACATATGTATTTCCGATTCTTTTGTTGATGCAAATGCGCGAGAACTGAGTGCATATACAGTTTGAATTTTAACTTTTTTTACTGTTATAAAATTGATTTAAAAATGCAATACAATTTCCAGCAAAGTTTTTTGCTCTATAGTAGGCAAAGTCGCCTCTTTCAAATGTGTTTATCTTTGTCCAGATATTTTTAAAACCATATTATATCTACTGAGTAGTCCTTTTCTGTCAAATCTTCACGTATGGTGATTTTAAAACCGTTAAGAAATTGAATTTAACATTAATGGGTCTGGGTTTATTTTTACTAATTTTATATTTTTGTATATATAATAAAATATAAAGTCGTTATACTCAAGATGACGTCAACAAGTACATACTGTTTGTTTCTTTAACAATCTATTTTTGTGCATAGACGATTAAATTCAAAAATAGTAAATTTAAAATTAAAATTTATGAGACGTTTAAATTGTTTAATTTTTCTGTTACAGGGTAAGCGAGGCATGTTTCTTCCATACTTAATATTGCATTGTATATTCATTGTCATTCTCGGTATATTTGGGATAATAGAGTGCGTATATCTTTTACCAATACAGTTTCCAATCTATCTATTTTTGATGTGCGGTAAGTAATTGATAAAATAAAATTTATTTAACTATATTTATTTTTATTTTGATAGCCGTAGACGTAGCCGTTGAAGTCTTATTATGGATCGGTGTATATGGACATTATGACCGGTTGGGAAATGAAAGAATCGATAGTATAAATAATCAAATTATGAAAGTCTAATAGATTATAATCTTTTTTGTTTAATTTGTATTTACTATAATTAAAATTTGAAAAATAAATATATATATGTTTTAATACCATTTTGTAATCAAAGTACATAAATTAAAGTTTAAAAAAATAATAACGATAATGTTTTAAAATGGTGTTTAACAGCTTCGCAACAATTAAACGTTAAAAAAATCTTGTGTCAGATCTATCTATAACATAAGTAACTTAATAATAGTTAAGCTAAAAAAAAAACTTTAAATAAGAAAAAAGTTGCTTTGCAATAAAAATCTTGGAAAAACAGAAGTAAATCATAAAACACCAATATATATATATATATATATATACCAAATTCATAAATAAAAATATATTTATTTTGATTTATATAAAACAAACAAAAAAATAATCACTAGTACAAATTTTATAATAAACAACTTTTTTCTTATTTAACGTATTGATTTAATTATACTTACTCAATATAGAATAAAAACAAATAAAAAAATAAAATATTTTTTTAATTGTTTTACTAAGTTGACTTCTTTTAATGATAAATTGATATATATATATATATATATAAACATTATTTTTAAAATATCAGTATCATAAAATTGTTGTATTGAAGGCAACTCTGGTATTATGCTATTTAATTATGTTTTGTATGTAGAATGGTATTATGAATTCTGTCGAAAAATAAATTTTTGTAACTTCAACACAAAGTTTGGCCTTGTTTTATAAATTTTTGATAATTTCTTATGTACTCCTTAATTTAGTTTTCAATTATCCTTATTGTGAAAAAATAAAGTCAATAGTAATTTTGTCTAAAAATCTTAAACGTGCTATTTGAAACCAAATTGATGGTTGAACAAACGTGGAGACTATTACTCGATATGACCAGATGGTTACATACAGTGGTGATCAGAACAACCACGTACAGAATGCTCGTATTAGGGTGAAAAACTATCCATACTAGTAACCAAACTAGATAAAGTAGAAAAAATAACATGCTTCTTAATAACGGGAGCAATGAGAACAACCACCCACGGTAGTCTTGGAAACATTGCTATAACGACTACATTTAGCTGTGCTAATGGAATTGAAATAAGCAGCATACCGACTACAGATAAATAAACACACTGTAATTATCGAGGTTTACAGAGGAAACAACAAATGTTACAGACACTAACAATGAGATCAGACTTCATATCTCACACAAAACCGCAAAACAAATATTTTGTAGTAAACTTGAGACGGAACACAGCAACTTTTATAAAATAAGTCAGGAAATTACACAAAACTGTTCCTAACGGGACCATTACACATTACCCAAACTATAGAATGCAGATGAATTAACCAAAGCTTTAAAAGTTTACAGAATTTAGAACTGGACACTGTGGCCCGAACAAACACATCCATAGAATGAGAATCCAGACAAGTTTTCTATGCAGCGCATTTTTGAAGAACAAAGAAACTTTGTTACATCTGATCAGCAAATGTAAGAATAATACTCAACGTATAACATTCTTTCACAAGCACAAACTAACAAAAAAAAACAAACTTAAAGCAGCCCGTTTAGCTAAAACTTTTGGACTTTATTGACAAAACAGTTCTTGTACTAAGATGAAGATAAAACAACTTTACAATAGACTACTCAAGATAGCAGCTTAGTGATTGTATAAAATTAAATTAATTAAATTTAACACCAAATGTTTGTAATTATGTTCAAAAGGTTAAGTGGAAAAACTTAACTATTTTACTGTGTGACATGGACACAACTATCTCAAACACCAAACTTAAACTACTTAGAACCGATTTTTAGTTTGATTTTACCTAAGACCAACACAACATTATAATCAAATGTTATTTATCAAACGTAACTTGACGTTGCGCAACCTAAATGATATTCCTGGTTTAGTTTTAGATTAAATCTGATTATTTTTAACGGTTTGGTTTGGTTGATAATTTTAACTTAACTTTCTAATTTAAGGCTAGAACCAGTTAGTTGTAATGTGTATTACTGCTAACTTTTGTAACCACATTAGTTTTTTCAATTTAAGTACTTTTTGTAGATTCTAGTAACTGGTTTGAGTATTTTGAGTTATAAAATTCAAATAGGTTTTTTGAACAGTTATTTATTACAAATTTATTATTTTAGCAATTGTTATTTTAGTGACTTTGTGACAGTTTCAGTTAACAATTTGACAGTTTTTTCAACTTTCAACCAGTAGATCTTCACACTACTTATGTCAGTACAATAATTCTTTGTGCCAATTTTTCAAATATTTAGCAAGAAATTAAAAGGTTCTAACTTTTAAATCTCACTAACTAATTAATACATAAATCCGCCAATGAATATAAATGCAGCCAAAAATACTAGATTATAAAAAATTAAATAATTGGCGCTCAAAACAGTTATACTGACATAAGCACTAAAATCAGTCTCGTGTCAGACGGCTTCTAAAAACAAGTTTTTGATAGGTTTTGAAATACTTAACATTTTAAATAATTTAAAAATGTATACTTAAATTTTTTGACAACTTTAACATTTTTAATGTTTTTAGTGACCCATGTTATAAAATACAATTAAATTCATTACTATTTGAAAGTTTTAGCCTAATATAATAATTTTTTGACAATTTATAATGTAATTCAACGTGCCCGGTACGTTTGTGATAACCAATAACATTTTTACACAGTTTGTTAGTAACTTTTTAACATTTTTTAGTAGTTTTAGTTTTAAAATACTCTACAAGCAAGTAAATGTCAAAAATGTTCTAAATTGTCAAAAATCTTCTTCAGTTGTTAATAATGTTTTAGAATTGTCACAAAATGTTCTACAATTTTCAAAAATGTTTCCTATTTTTCAAAAATCCTCCATAAACAAGTAAATTTTAGCAAATGTCTAAAGTAAACATATTTTTCAATTGTCAAAAAATGTTCTACAATTATAAAAACTGTTTTGGTGTTTTCTTCAATGTTGAAATATTCTACAATTTAAAAAAATATTTATTACTTGTTAAAATTAATGCGCAAGCAAGCAAATTAGATCAACAAAAGTAATAATGTTTAAAAAATGTTTTTTAAATGCTAAAATAATTATAAAAAACGTTTTTTTCCACAAAGCAGTAAATGTAACAAGTAATGGTTAAAAATGTTCCACATTCAAATAAATGTGTCACAGATGTCAAAAATGTAAATATGATTAACAAATGTCATAAAAGTTCTAAAACTGTCAAAAATATTCCAAAACTGTCAAAAATGTTTTATCAATCTAAGAACTGATTGGCAGATGTCTACAATTATTGAAATCGTTCCACAATTGTTAAAATATTTTTACAGCTGTCAAACATATTCCACAAACATGTAAATATGATTATCAACAGTCAAGAAGTTACAAAATAGTTAAAAAGTAAAAATTATTTTTACGTTGTCAAAAATAATTTGTAAATCTGTTGATACGTTTTAAATTTGTTAAATTTGTTTCAAACATTAATAAATTGTCAAAAAATTATCAGTATCAATCAGTATCAAAAACGTTTTAAAAATGTCAAACGTTTTTTCTAGTCTATTAATAAGTTCAAATGTGTTCTAAAATTGTTTCAATTGCGTTTCAATACTTTTTTATTTTTCAAAATTGATGTTAAGTTTTTTGGCAGATCAGGTAAATGTTTTTTAACTTACAATGCTTATACACATTACTGTAGCTTATTTGACAGTTTTTTTTTAATATTTTGTATAAAAGTATAAAATAAATTAATAGATCTATAGCTTGTTCGCGTTAAGATAAGATATGGATATATAAGAGTAAACATGCAATTCTAGGATTTGTCTTTATAGATTTTAGTATTGATAAAAAATTCAAGTCAAATACATACATTTATTAAACATATTAATATTTAACTAACAAGCAATCAACTTGTTTCTGCATTAAAGTTTTTAAATTGTTTAAAATCATTTTGTTATAATATAATAAACAAAGTGAAGTTAAGTGTAATATAATACCAATGAAAACATGTTGCAATTACAGTTATGTAACACTGACTTTATAAACCATTCCCATCACTGCAGTCTTAACGCGTACTAACTATAGTACATTACTGTAACTTCATTATAGTTTTTTATACTTTTCTCACACTTCAGTAACTTTTTGACAGATGTAGTAACGTGTAATTTTGAATAAAGTTTGACACATCTAGGAGATTATTTGTGTTTTATCACATTGCTGTAAACTGTTTGACAATTTTAATAAGTTTTTGACAAATTTAGTACAGTTTAAAACAAAATTTAATATATTATATTGCTGTAAATTGTTTGTCAATTTTTGTAATGTTTTAACAGTTTAAAACACATTTTAGCAGATTAGTTTACTGTAAAAATAGAATAGAATAGAATAAAATATTTGTTTATTTTCAATGTTTGTTTTACATCAATATACAATAATATGTGTACATACACTCACAAAAATTTGTTCAAAAAAGAAAAAAAAGTTATAAATAGTGTAGACCGAACAAACTTTATTATAAAACAAGTAAAAGAAATTTAAATTAATTTACAAATCAGGTGTATAAAACTCCAAACGTGTTTTCTTGTTGTTATACGTTAGCTTTTCTTTTATTGATTTTGGAATGTGATTCAATAGTTATATACAACTATATTGCGGGCTTTTTTCTAGTGACGTTGATTTGTGATTTGGTCATGGATATATTGCCATTTTGTGAGTGACTTGATAATACTAAACATGTATTAAAAACATCTTACATTTTATCATTTTAATTCTTTAATCATTTAAAACATGCATTGTATGCTACTAACGTTGTAAACTAACTATTTAAATGTTCCGGACAACATTTTGTTAATTGGATCCAAAGTTAAGACCAGTAATGCGTTTGTGATAAAAAATTAATATCTTCTAAACGAGTCTACCAACTTGAACCAAATTTTAAATAAACATTACCACATATATTGCTGACGTTTTAATATTTTAGTTAAACTTTGAATATACAAGGGTTTTTGTGGTACAGTAATTGAAAGTTAAACCCGTATAACTTTTGTATAAAAAACAAATACAAAAATCGGCAACAATCGTAAAGCATCACCAAACATAGGCTATTTACGTAGAGCATTTAGATTTTTATTTGTAAACTTTATGTGGGCAATGGAAGTGATTTTTTATGTTAAATACAATGAATTAATTTTCTAGCGTAATTACCTATTAAAATAAGTTTTAATATTGTATACATCATATGCATTATGTATATGATGATAAAGTTGAAGTATTGTAAAAGTTTCAAAAAAATTGGTCTGTAAATAATTCAGTGGCGTGCAAAAGATCAAAATAAAATTTAAATTTCAGAATAACAATGTTTTTCTTTTGTACGTTACTGTTTTATTTGCAAAACAATTATTTTGAAATTTTCACAGAATTTCAACATTATTTCCGTATACGTAATGCATATAATGTATACAATGTTAAAACTTATTTTAGTTGATAACTACACTTGAAGAATTAATTTAGTATGCTGCGTATATAAAACATCACTTCCATTGCAGATGGCAGTCTACAAATAAAAATTTAATAACACCATGTAAATGGCTTATATTTTGTGCTAATTTACGATTGTTGCCGGTTTTTGTACTATCGCTCATAAAAAGTTGTGCAGGTTTACATTATTCAGAAATTTTTAAATGTTTTGTTTTTCAAGTTACTGTACTGCAAAAACCACTGCATATACAAAGTTTGACTATAATAATAAAACGTCAGTAATACGTTTAATAATGTTGTTTAAGTTGGTAAGTTAGTTTAAACGATATGAATTGTTTATTAAGAACACATTTTTTCTCTTAACTTCGGATCCAATTAACCAATTTTTGTCCGGATCATTTAAATGTTTTTCTGTTACTGGTAGTGACATAAAATGTATGTCTTAAATGTATAGAACCCTAAAATAATCAAATGTAATATGCTTTTAATATTTACTTTGTATTACTAAGTCACACATACAATGGCCGTTGTAATATAATTTGCTTTACTATAGAAACGCAGGTATTCAGTTATATACACTGTGTCCGCGGATGCGGGTACCCATTAGGGAATCCTTATTATTCATTTTACAACCAAAAGTCATTCTTTATAAAAAGGTCTGCTTGTTAAGAAAATGAATTGACAATAAGAAAATTTTAGATCACATGTACAGGGTGTTAATAAATTAGGAAAGTATGAAAATGCTTCAAAGGATAAGTACCATTATTTATCATTTTTTACAAAAATTTTATAAAACAAAGTTGTTTATAAACTAACGCAAGGTCTGAATACAAATTTTGAAATAAAAATTCAATTGTTAGTAAATTTAGATTTATTTTTCCACACAAATTTAATGGATTTCAATACATATTTGGCAGTAACTGTTAATAATCTATTTCTTCTAAATGCTCCTTTGCAGCTATCTTGTTGTTTGGTTTGAAACATAATTCTAAACGCTCTTTTTTTTAAACAATAAAAACTGTATTTATATCACAACTATTACCCCAAAACATAACACTAAATTTTAAGATAGAATAAAACTTTGAGTAGTAGTGTTCCGGGAATATCCAGCAGTAAAACGCTCAACTTTCACAACAAGATGCAAACATAGCAGAATTACCATAATGCATTTTTATTAAATTATTACTTTATTATTTTCTGGAGTTCCCAAAAACTATGTAATTTTATGTGCTGACCACCTACAATCTAGCTTGTATTGTTTCTAATCTTATTAACAACCTCACTTATTTTGCCATCAATTTTGTGTATATGTATTGTATTTGTAAATAATAGAGTCAGTATTGTTTTAGTATTTGAACAAATCTTTATAGACGTTATATTATCTCAATAAGTTGTTTGATTCCTAAAAGTGTCACGTAAGTACCTGTCAGAATAAACATACATAGGAAAGTAGTAATTTACGGTGAACTGAGTAGTTATATAGAATTATTCTCTTTGCGTGGAACAGCAAGAGTTGAGAGTAATCACTCAATACGACTCGCCACAACAAATTGGTCCTTCAAACCACCAAATTCTTACGGAATTTAACTGAACAAAAAAGTGACTTACGACTCAGTTATAAATGTTATAACAAACAGTCAATCATCATCATCAGCTGAATTAGCTGCGTTGATAAGGAAGCGTACAATAATTAAACGGTTTATCACAGTGACTGTCAATTTTGTTACGACGATTACCGAGAGTATTGATGCATTCGATTAACATAACAACAATATGACATACTCCAAGAGACAACTAGAGTAGCTCTAGATATAAGAAATATTCAACAATATTATTGGTTGGGTTCCACAATCATACTAGGATGAATTCGATCTACGTCACAAAGCTACAAAACTTTTGTAGCAAACCAAATCAGTGAGATTCAAACAATCACTGAGATACAAAATTGGCATTACGTGTCCTCTGCAAAGAATCCAGCAGACTTAGTATTAAGAAGACTAGCTATTGCCAAACTTTAAACACGATATATGTGATAGCACGGTTCAGAATACCTTGCCAGAGATATAACACAGTACCTTTTACAGGAAATCGAATCAACACAACCTGAATTCCCAGAACAAAGAAAACTTGCAAAAACAGCATGCACCTATTTAACAAATGGTCATCACTAACAAAATTGCAACAAATCATAAGCTATTGTGGTCGCTTTATCTAAAACGCACGACAAAAATCTAGAAATCGTAATAACAGACCATTAATAATAATATAATATATCTTTATTTTATGTAAACACATTACATACTAGTATACATTTTGCATAATACATAAAATAGGGTCAAAAATAGTGCATAATAATTAAGTTGGCAGATCAATATAATCGCCAATTGAATATGGCTTAAGATTACACAATAAGTTGAAGATCTTTCTTTTGAATATAATGAAGTCGTTTTCAAGTTTTATGTCATTTTAGGTTTGTTAGTTGCTTCAAAATATTGCATTTTGACTACCTCATTTTTGATTAGTTTTATAGCGTTTCTTTCGCCCATCATTACTGTGACGTTTTGTATACCCGCGTACGCTAGGTTTTTACCTTTATCTTCTTTAGTTTTACCAAGATAGAACTAAAGTATACTTTTTTGGCTTTGTTTTTGTTGACACTTTGTTCAAGTCTTTTATGTGCAGAACCTTCTTGCTAGCCAGGCGACTTGTTGTTGATTTTGAAATTTTTTGCTTTGTAGTTTACTATTGCACTAGAAGTTTTTAATATTTTGTTATTTTGTTTGTATATTTTTCCAACAATCTTTTCAAAACGTTTAGATTAGACAGCAGGGTTGGCTTAGTTTTAATACTAACATCAAATTTTTTATTGTCATCACTTGTTTTCTAGTGTTTAGATATTTCTTTTTTGCTTAACCTTTCTTGTTACACTTTTGTTAGCAATCTGAATGTGTTTTTTTTTAAATGTTATGATCTATTTATATTTTTGTTTGTTATTTGAATATGATTTTTATCATAAAAACATCCTTTTCTATTTTAATTTTTGTTGCTAGGTCGTCATTGAAGAAAATACATTTTGAACATTTTAATTACTAGCCAGTTTGTCATTATTCTTGCGGTTGTTAGTTGAAAATTGCTTGATTGCACTTTTTTGACCGGTACTGACATTGTTCCTCTGCACTACACTTATTCGGTTTTGTGGAACGCATCATATTTAAATAATTGTAGTCCGACCATTGTGTTTGTTGTCATGTTTCTAAAAAAATAAAATAATTCTTTAATACTTGAGACCCGATAGCGTTAAAAAACAAAAATTAGTCAAAATTAGACCAAAGAGTTTGACCAAGCCAGGTCAACAGTTTATAGCAAAAAAGAAAAAAAACGTAGGTTACTTTATTGCCAAAACAAGGCTATATTGTGTGTAATATTGTTGGTTTAAATGTGTCCTGGAGATGCGCCCGAAATTAAATAATTTTAAAACTTTATTAAAAAACAAAACAAAATATTTTGATTTTGATGATTATACCTATAATATATTAATAAATAAATTAACTTAAATAAAATATGTTACCATTTTTTAATTGTCAAAATAATCATTATGAACAAGAGTAAATCTATGTATTTGTATGGTTAATTATTATTAAAAATATTAATCAGTGTTTAACATAATAATAATGGTAATTGTACAAAATTGTGAATTGATGTACAATTTATTACACTATACTTTTAGATGCATTTCTTCACATAACAATACATTGCAAACAAGCTATTTTTATCAAGATAGATTTGGTTATAAATGTTTTTATTGTTTAGATAAGATTAATGTTTATTAAAAATACTTTAAAAATTAATGTGGATTATTATCTAAATTTTAAATAGTATGTTATGCAATATGTGAATTAAACAGACTGTGACTTTAACTGGATGGCACATGATTATATTTTCTTTAGTTGTGTTTAAATCAATTTAATAAAGCATTTCTGATAGTTTTTATAAAACGTTTGTCACAAGTTACAAGTTATTAAACAGTTTGAAGGAAGAAACTCCAAGAAGAAACCACCACAGCTATTCTTTTAACTGAAGAGATTGTTTCATGTCAAGTTGCAAAGAAGTTGTTAGTTCAACAATTACATCTACATAATTATGAAGCAATATAACTGTTTTAACAAACATTTAAATAATAATACCGCATTATAATTTTAAATAAATTTTTTCAACAAGTACATAATAATAATAATAATAATAATAATAATTCTTTATTCCAGTTGACCTTTTAGCAAGGTATAGATGCAGTCAGGTTATATTAAAAAATAATTTACAATTATGAAAACATTTAAATTAAAAATTAAATTAAACAAATTACAAATTAAAAATTACATAAAACTAGTGTCATAAAACAAACAGTACATATAGAACAAAATATTTAAAAAAATATATAATATGGTATCACATCAATATCACATTACCAATCATCATTCAAAAAATCGTTGTATGTATAGTAACATTTTGTCAGTAATGTAGATTTAATGTTGTTTTTAAAAAGTTTTATATTAAGATTTCTAATACTTTTAGGCAATTTATTGAAACATTGTAAGACTGCATATTTAGGACTTTTTTCATACTTTGTTAGCCTATGTATCGGCGTTTCTAACATCAATCCATAACGTGTATTATATGTATGGGTGCTATTAAACGTCTGCATTTTAGTACAGTTTTCTCTTGCATATATTAAAGTTTTGTATATGAAAAGTGATAGCAGAGTAAGAATGTTTAGTTGTTTAAATAAATCACTGCAATGAGTTCTACTTGTTTTGTTTAAAATATATCAAATGGCTCTTTTTTGTATTCTAAATAAAAGTACAACTTCTGTGAATAGACCACACGCTAATATGCCATATGCCAATAAAGATTGTATTTTTGCAAAATAAAAAGATTTTAAAATAAAAAGATCTACTACTGGTCTAAGTTGCTTAATGATGTTAGAGTATGTAGTTATTTTTTTGGACAATTTATCAATGTGCACATCCCATTTGCAAGATGTGTTAATGTATAATCCTAGAAATTTTGTGTTATTAGATTCTATTATTTTATCTTCCGTTACATTTAATTAAAAGACTGTCGTCAATTTTTTTATTGGATATATTGAATCTTATAACAGATGATTTTGTGGTGTTGATAACTAATCCATTATTTGTAAACCACTGTGTCAGTTCATTTAATTGATCATTTGTTTTTTCAACTAAATGATGTTTACATTTATCATTTATTAATAGAGACGTATCATCTGCAAATAAGATGATGCATTTTCACTAGAAATGTCATTGATATATATATATATATATATATATATATATATATATATATATATATATATATATAATACAATAAAGGCCCTAATACTGACCCTTGTGGTACGACTTTATTTAAAACTAAAATATCAGATACTTTATTGTTTATTTCTACATAATGACTTTGAGATTTTAGGTAACTTCTAAACCAATCAGAAATAACACCACGCACACCATATTTATGCAGTTTTAAGATTAATTTATCATAATGTACCAGATCAAAAGCCTTGGTCAGATCAAGAAATATACCAAGGTTTTGTTCTCTTTTGTCTAGGTTTGTATACAAACTGTTTAAAAACTCTATAATTGCATTTACTGTCGATTTACCTTCTTGAAATCCGAATTGCCTATTATTAAATCATTTATATTTATCAAAGAATTGTACTAGTCTATTAGCAACTATTTTTTCAATGATCTTTAAATATGTGCTGCAAATAAACAGTGGCCTATAGTTATTTGGATCGTTCTTGCTCCCTTGATTTTTGAATATTGGTACAATTATTGACTTACTCGGGAATATTTCTTGACTGACGGAATTGTTAATAAGTACTGCCAATGGTTTTGATATTGACAAGGAACATGCTTTTAATATGTTTGAATTAATTTCATCATAGCCTGATGATTTTGTATTTTTTAATGATTGTATTACATTATGTACTTCAGTCTCTGTCACTGGTTCAAAATAAAAGGTTCTAGTGTTTTCTATTATATTAATATAATTCATATTTAATTTGTTAATAACAATTTTGTCAGCCATCTTATTAAAATAATTGTTAAAATATTGGACTACATCTGACAGGTTATTTATATCATCATTTTCGGTTTTTATATGATAATCTACAGTCTTCTATTTCCATTTAAAGTTAACTGATAAAAATCTTTTAATTTCTGTGAAGACTTTAATATACCTTTTGTTATCCACAGTTTTTTTGTATCAGTTTTATTATTTATTTGAATTTTTGAAAATGAACAATCAAAATTGTAATATATTATATTATGTAAATATTTAAAGATTTTATCAGGGTCATTATTGTTCATTACCTTTTGCCAATTTTCAATTTTTATATTTTCGGAAAATTTTATTAAGTTTTTTGGATTATTTAATTGTCTTACTTTAATAATACTTTTAATTTCTGGTTTAATTTGTTCATACAATTTCAATTGCTGAGCATGATGATCAGATAATCCATTAATTACCACCTTACCAACACAGTTAACAGATTGATCTACACAAATATTATCAAAGTAGTTGTTCAAACGAGTAGCACTATTTATTTTAGAAATTCTTTTGTTTCTTTTGTACGTACAAGAAAATTAATATTAAAGTCGCCTAATAGTATTAAGCGCCGGTTTGATTTGTTACTAAGTTTCAATAAGACATCATACATTTTTTATAAAATACTTTCACCTGTTGGATTTCTATATAATGTTACTATACATAAACTATAATGTGTACATTGTAGAAGTATTGCAGTATATTTAAATCTTTTTCTATGCATGTTTCATTTAATGTTATATTTGATACAACATATTTATTTGCCACAAATATTAAAAAACCACCATTTTTATATTTTTCTCTGCAATAGTAATTAGCAACATAAAAACCACTCAGAGAAACTGCGTCAATTTAGTGTTGGCGCAATCCGTGTTCAGATACACATAAAACGTCACAACAAATACTACTTAAAAATACCTCTAAACTGCACATTTTGTTACTTAGACCTTGAACGTTTTGATGCAGTAAATATAATTCTGTTTTTCGGTTTTCCATAACATTTTTGTTTTCTATAAGATGTTGATTTTTCCTAAAACGATGAGTTTGTTGGTGAATTACTACTGATAAATTTTCCATTAAATTTTCTTTAAACGAAAACTTGTTTGTCCATGAATCCGTTCTGGTGGTGTCATCGTTGTTAAAACTGATTTGTTGTATTGTTGGGTTTGATAATTAATGAACTTAACTTGTTGCGATGATAAAAATGATTTAAATTTCTGATTAGTTTTTGATGATGAATGGTTTTTTATAATTTGATTTTTATTAGAAGTTATATAACAACAGGTACATGATCCATTAGATGTTCCAGGTACATCTACATTACATAAGAAACAGTTGTTTGGTTTGGGGTTAATGATTAAACGTAGATGTGCCGACAATACTTTTTTTCCTATTTTGTTTAACGTATCTCTGTTGAAGTGTTTTTCATCCAAGATTTCATTAATATCGGCGTATAAAGTATTACCAAACTCCTCACATATAAGTTTAATTCGATTATTTATATGATTGATAATACTGCTATAATCTGGACGGTCATATCGAAACGGTATAGAAGTTACTACCACATGTAAATTTGACATTTTAGTTATGTTAATTTTAATATTGTTTATTAAATTACAAATGTTTTCTGAGTTGTAACAGTCTTTTATATCATTAGATCCTCCTATTAATACTACACATTTACCTGTAGATGTTAAACACTTTTTATTAACAGGGAAGCATTTGGCAATTTCAGTAACTGCATATTTTTTATCTGGAAGTCCATTTGACAGTAGCTGCGATAAATTTTTGGCGTAATTATCTCCAATAATGTGAATACTTCTTATTTTATTATTACAAAATTTAATTGAATTTTTAGTATTGTTCATTTCATTAGTAACATTCTTGGAAACGTGTGATTTTATTATATTTGACGATTGATTTTCAGTTTGAGTATGTATTGTAGATGTTTGAATTTTAATTGATTTTCCTTGCGTTGAAGCATTTTTAATTATATGCTCTATGTTGTCCGTTTGCGTAACTTTAGAAGTTTGATTTGTGTTATGTTCAGTTTGTGTTGCTGTATGTATGACATGTTTCTTTTGAATTTTTTCAATAGCATTTGTAAGTGTAGCAATTACTTTTATATTACTTATTATCTTTCTTTCCAACTCTCGAATTTTAATTGAAAAATATCATTTTTTTCAAGTTCTGATTGTCATTGTATTTTTCGGCTAGTTTGTTTCTCAAATCCGTCAATATATCCTTGTATTCGTTGTCATTATTAGCGCTATCAGCGACAATACTAATGTTGCTTATATTATTTAAATTTGATTTTTTAGGTTGAGCATTTTACAGTTATATTTAATGTTTTAGCTATTTGTTGGCTAGACCTTACTGTAGTTTCTTCTTTTTTGTATTCATTATACTATATTTATGGTACCATAAAAATAACTACCACGTTGTAAAATGCAAACACGATTTATATTATTGTAAGTTAATTTTTAACATAAACAAATTTATAGGTTAGGACAGATACAGAAATGTTTTCAGTTAATTATAAAACATTTAAACAAATATCGAATTAGTTACCAATAATAAGAAAAATGTTAACTTCCATTTAAACACGTCACATAAATTATAATACTATTAAATAAAACTATTAACTCAGATACAAATGCACATTATCTGGTGATCACGGGCAATTATATGTACAATGATAATATTAAATTGTAGACTGATTATTTTCAGGAAGACAAAGCTACTGCTCATACGGCAAATGAGACAATACATTATTTGGTTATTAAATTAAAAAAAAAAAAATTATGAAATATAAGATTATTGTCACCACATTTGCCAGAGCTCACCACAAGTGATTTTTATATACTTAAATATTTAAAAAATAAAAAATTTAAATGTTGTATGTAATGGATAAATTAAAAAAAAACAAAAAAATGAATGTAAGAAATATGACTGCAGAGCAGCGTAAGCAATTGTTAAAATATAAAACAAAAAGTAAACATGTGTTTTAAACAAGAAGATGGTAATTTCCAGCATTTGTTATAAATAATTTATAAAATACATTAACTTTTATACAGGGAGATTTTTAACCTATGCGCATAAACTCGAGGAATTATAGTTTACAATCAATATTATTGATAAAAGTTAAAAAAATGTAGTAAAAGTTTTATAATAAGCGAGATAATGAATTATAAAGTTTCTGAAAAATTAAAATTTATTACTTCAAAAAAATCGGTGTGCCATGCCAAAATTAAAATAATAAAAATGTAGTAAAGCTTTTATGCCTGTACTAATAGTCAAAGATTAAATCTCGGATTGATCCTAGATTCATAAATCTAGATTAATTTTTATAGTCGTTGATTGGCTCTAAGCTAATTCACGGATATTGTGACGATGCGGAACGAGTTGAAAACTGCAACCGTTAATATAATCCTAGATTCAAATAATCTTGGGACCACCCAAAATTATTTGATTATTGATGGTTGCATAGTTTTCAACTCTATCCAAGAATTAAGCAAAGAATACATTGGCCAAATGCAACTAAAGTTGCCGTCACAATATCCGTGAATTGGCTTAGAACCAACCAACGAATAGCAAAATAAATCTCGGATTTATGAATCTACTCTGACTATTAGTACGGGCATATATCAACTAATTATCAATTGCCGAATTGTGTCAGCGGCAGCTAGTATGCGATGTCGCAACTCTTCATCACTGTTAATTTCGGTAGCGTATACCAGATGTTTTATATGTCCCCAAACATAAAAGTCTAGAAGATTTAGGTCAGGTGATCTCGGGAACACATTGTTCGTCGTGAAGATACCACATGCGCTGTCTAACATTAATTGAAACTTCTTCCAGTAGTGCTAGTAGGGTCTCTTGTAAAAAAATTAAATACACAGCGCCCATTACACGATTTGGCAACATAAACGGTCCAATAAGATGGCCGTTTACAATTCTAGCCCATACATTCACCGAAAATCTGTGTTGAGAGCTTGTACGTCGGGTAATGTGTGGATTTTCAACAGCCCAATAATGGGCATTGTGAAAATTGGGCACACCGCTACGAGTAAAAATTGTCTCATTTGTCACTAAAATGTTAGTAAATAATTTGGGTTCACATCATGCTGCGTCAGCTATTTGCAAAATACTACTCTAAGAGTAAAATCTGTTGGTAACAGGGCATGTACACGCTACACATGGTAGGGATACAGTAATTTATGCTTTAATATGCGCCATACAGTTGACTGCGATACCCCAGTTTGATCGGCAATTATCCGGGTACTGATGTCAGGACGTTCAGCAATATTGACAATATCCTCTTCGTGAACAACCGCCGGGACTTCAACGTGCATTATTTTAATTTTGGCATAGCACACTGATTTTTTCAAGTAATAAATTTTAATTTTCCAGAAACTTTATAATTCATTGTCTCGCTTATTATAAAACTTTTACTACATTTTTTTAACATTTATCAATAATATTGATTGTAAACTATAATTCTTGGAGTTTATGCGCATAGGTTAAGAATCAGCCTGTATATTATAATATCTTATGTCTTTCTCTTCTTCTCGCTGTGCATTTTTTATTTTTTTCAAACGTAATCATCTCTTCTATTTTCCAATTAAAAGTATTATATTGTTATATTTTTATTGTGTAAAGATTTAAAAAATACTTTTTTATAAAAAATTCTTTCATTTGATGAAACTACTCTGCGTTTTTAATTTTATTTCTATAATATTCTTCAGTGCATTTAAGGTATACGTAATGCAACTCAAATATTTAGTTGTACCATATGTAGTTAACTCCACAGTTAATTGAACTGACAGTAAGTTTTAATCTTGGTTTAACGCTGCATGGTTGTACCATCCGTCGGTTAACTAAACTAGTTGTTATTATTTTTTTTCAAGTTGATGGCAGAGAATATAAGGAATTCTTTAGATTGATGGGTCGCGCACAAATGTTAAGTTTTCTAACGTTTAAAAAAAATGTGCTCCATTAATTATTAATGCGGAAAATACAATTTTTTATTAATTATTCATTTAAAGTTATAACTACTTGAAAATGATAAATATATCAAAACTAGTAATAGTAATAAAGTAAAATAATAAAATAAATAGGGGTTATGTTTAACAGCAAAATTTGTAGTTAATATCCCGACGGCGTCCGATTAACTTAACCTCGAAATGAACAAGTTCATCAAAATGGTACAACGTAAATTTAACGTTGAATAGTTTTGACTGCTTACATATCCTGATAAATAAAACCAAGTTTCATCGGTAAAAAAGGTCTTATAAAATATTTTATTATTGTTTAAACTTTTATTAAATCAATTACAATATGCTACATGTAATTTATAATCAAAGTGATTATTAAACTAACGATGCCTTATACGAATGCAAATGCAAGATCTTCTTTGCAGCTTATCTGAAACTTTCATATAAAATTACAATTTTTTGCTGTTTCCTTAATGACTTTTGTACTGTTTCAGTCGATATTGTATAATGTCAACATCTTTTTCAGTTAAAAGGAATAGTTTATGCCTGTCATGTGATTTCTTCTTACAAGTGCAGTTTTTTCATTCAAACTAGTTTTAGAAGAAATTCTGGCATTGTGAAAAAGTGAAAATAGCACAACCAGGTGCCATCGTCATTGATATTTTGTGTTAACATCATTATAATTTTAATTAATTAGTTCAGTTTTAAATCTTTGCACTCAAATTAGTCGGATTTTTTTTTTACATATTATAAATTACCCTGTTTACTGTTATTATATTTTTATGTTTTTTGTATTGTGGAAGGTTTGGATAGTAGAACAGGTTGAGAATGACCTCAAAACTGAATCTCGCCTTATAATTTGTATAATTTAAACAAAAAATATTTTCAGATTTATGTTGGTCTTTTGTAATGTTATACAAATAAATGTATTTATATTTATTTATATTCAAATGTTTGACTTTTATCAACTAATAATTTCTATATAATTTAAATCTACATATTGAAGACTAATAATTTAATAAATATAATTATTTTACAAAATACAATAGAAAACATATTCAATATATGTATAATATATAATATAAAAGCAAATGCTAATTATAATTATAAATTAGTTAAAAATACGCTATTATTTTTATGTAGCAATGGTTAATTTTCAGTTAGATATTCCATAAATGTTATTAAAGATGAACGTTTATGTAACTCTGAAAAAACAAACATCTTAAAATAACTTTCGTGAAATTGCAAAGATTAATGTACAAAACGCACATTATACAAAGTACGAGTGGATCGATCGAACGTAGTTTTCAACAACTGTAGCGATATTATAATTTACAATGGGTTGTCCATACGCTTTCAGTAAAACTGGAATTAAAGTGTATGCAGTTATTCTTATTGTGAGTATTTTATATTAAAAATTACTTTTTGTACAAAATTATATTATTGTTTTAGTTGGGTACTCTATCAATGTTCGGAATACGCGCAAGTGAATTATCATATGATCAAGAAAAAGCTATTGTTGAATTGGTGACATGCTTAATCTGTTTTGTTGTATACATATGTTTATTACTAGGAGTACACTGGGTAAGTAGTTGCATTTTAATAACAGACAATTTATTGTTAATTTTTTAGTTTGCATGCTAACAAAGCTAATTGTACTATTCTTTAATAAGTAGTCAATAACTTATTAACGTTTTGAAGCACAAAGATAAATTTATTCACAAACAATAATAAATTATAGATAAAGTATATTAAAAGTATGGGAGCAATATTAACCTTCCGTCACTGAGAGACCGCGCCTCTCATCTCCGATTTTAATTTTTGAATATCTTTAAACTCCAAAACTTCAGTAATCTGCCCTTTTAGGTATTCCTCGAGATAGTTACATGGAACAATATTTGAGAAATAAAAGCACATTTGCGTAATAGTTTGCGTTTTATAAACAATTGCGGAGTCCGCTGCCAGTAACAAATACATTACTTAAGATATAACACTTTTTTGCAATTATTAAATATTTTACAAATTAGTACACAACTAAAATAATCTTTAAGATTAGTGTATTTTTTATTTATAGTTGATGTAATTTTATATTCTAAGAACACCAGAAATTACAGGCAGTTTTGAGATCCTGAAAAGTATTTAATCTTGCTTGTTTATTGTTTTGTATTTTACCCATATAAATTCCAATTTTTTATAATTTTTAGATATAAAAAGTTATTTTCAACTTATGGTATATTTATAAATTACTATAAATTGCTTAGCAGTTTTACTAACTTTTTGAATTTTTTAGTATTTTTTTGACAAAAATAGTAACATTTTAAAAAGTTAAAATATGATGTAGTAATTTTTTGATAAATTGGAACACAATTTAACATATCTGGCAAATTGTATGCATTTTATTACATTGCTATAAATTGTTTGATAGTTTTAGTAACTTGTTGAAGTTTATTTTTAATTTTTAGTAATAATATTTTGAACCTTTGTTTGTTGAAAACTATTTGAATACTGCATCAACATTTTAGACAATTTAAAATACAATTTGACATATCAGGCATAAGATTTGCATTTTAGTACATTGTTGTAAATTGTTTGACAGTTTTAGTAACTTTTTGACAGATGTACTAACATTTTTAACAGTTTAAGAAACAATTTGTAAAATTTATAAAAAATATGATAGTTTTTGATAAATGTAGTAATTATTTTGATATACATTTCTTGACGGTATTGAACACAATTTTTTGCAGATGTAGTACATTTGGCTAACTTATTACGTTTTTTACACGTTACTATAAACTATTTTTTTCAGTATTCTTTGTTTTTAAGTACATAATTTATTTTTGATATTAATTTTGCCTAATTTAAACAAACAAACTATTATGTAGATGACTGTATGTCATACATTATAAAAAGTATTGCTAGAGCAATCTTTCATATCATAGTTTTATTATTTTAATTATAAAAATGTCTGTGTCCGTCACTAATAAAATATTTGTTTAAAGGGCAATATAATTTTTTTGAACAATATTTATAAAAATCGCCAAAGTCTGCAACATTAAATTTATTATTAAATCATACTAATCTTATTCTCATCCTAGTACGCGTGAGAAATTTCCATCAATGCATTAATTAACATTATTTATTAACTCCAATAATTTAACGGACAGTCAGAAACTTTTGTTTTGTTAGGTCTTTCAATTAAAAAAAAATCTTTATTTAGTTGGGTTCTCTTCATTGTGCGGTTTAGATTCTTTATTGCTTTTAAAATACTAATGTTTTTTTTTTCACATATAGTCCAGTCAAATATGCTCAAATATTTATCTCACTTCTAAAAAATTCCAAAAGTTTTAAAACTTTGTACACTGATTTATAGGTACCTAATAAAGAATATACTAAAAGTCCTGACAAATATGACACGAGCTTTAGCGGTAATGACCGAAAACAGAGCACTTTTCAGATTTTCGTTAATGTCTCAAGAACTGTAGGTAAGAGGTAAAAATTGACTATATACATAGACGACATAACATTGGCAAATTGTTGAGATTGAAGATTTTTGGACCACACCACTTTGTGTAACAGTAATCTTCTATCCAAAACGATGTCAAAATCGAAAAGATTGGCTTCTTCTTGTAGTACAGGAAAAGTATTGTATAAGGCGGATAA
Source organism: Tachinus rufipes (assembly GCA_963932245.1). Taxonomy (NCBI): domain Eukaryota; kingdom Metazoa; phylum Arthropoda; class Insecta; order Coleoptera; family Staphylinidae; genus Tachinus; species Tachinus rufipes. Next base: position 44,995,802 of record OZ010745.1, on the reverse strand, counting down.
GTTTGTTTTCAGCATTCCAGTTTCTTCATATAAAGATAAACAAAAATCAGCAAGCTTATGTTATAAGTAGTTGTTTAAATCCATATGACTCTGCTTGTCGATAGCTATCTTTAGAAACATTGTTAAAGGGTTGATTACCACCTTTCTCTATGAACAAAGAAGGTAAAAGAGTACAATTTGACGCGTATGCCACGCGTATTGTGAACGCTATGTGGAAGGAAAGGCAAGTAGTTGGGGAAAGGGGAGGACTGTCAAAATGAACGGAGGACCAAACAAAAGAAACCGGCTTCTTGGCTCGTAACAAAACAAAAACTTTTGTTTTTATTCTTTAGCGCACTATAACTCAGTAACCGCTGTGAATACAAAAAAATGTATATAATCATTTCTATTGCAAATTTTATTAACTTTTACCTCCGACTTACAGTTTATGGGATATTAACAAAAAACCGAAAAAGTGCTCTGTTTTTCGTGATTGCCGCTAGAGCTTGTGTCATATTTGTCAGGACTTTTAATATATTCATTACTAGGTACCTATAAATCAGTGTACAGAGTTTTAAAACTTTTGACATTTTTTAGAGATAAAAAGCTACTTTGACTGGACTAATATTTATATACAGTTTTTAATTATATTGTTTTTGTAATGTAATAGTGATACCACACTTTATATTTTTAAAGACCATAATGACAAACATGATACAGCGTTTTAAAATTTTTACGTTAGAATCTATAGCATCTATATACAAAAACCTTGAAACAATATTTAAATTAGATTTACTCAAACTGGTCAACTTTAACTCTAAAAAACTCATCTTTTTACTATTTCAAAATCATTTTCAATTTTTTTCTAAGAATTAAAATTTTACATAATCTTTTTTAAAACAACTATTTTGTTGATAAAGCTTTGAAAGTATCTAAGGAACTAAGATTTCTAATAGATTGTAACATCTAGAAGACAAACTACAGAATATTTAGATATGGATTTGTTGTTTAGTTTAATATTTGGTACTTCGGATTTGGATTTTGAAACAGTAAGAAGCTTTATTAGAGTTAAAATTAACTATATTGGAAGTGCCTTATTCAGATATTGTTTTGAAGTCTTTGTTTATAGTTGTTACAAATTCTAACCTAAAAATTTTAAGACGTTCTGCTATATTTGTCGATATGAACTTTAGAAAATATAAAAGGTGCTATCATCGGCAAAACTACGAATAAGACTTTTAGTTATTTAAAGAAGTTCATTAATGTAAATCAAAAATAAAGTTGGCAAAAGAGCAGAAACTTGAAGAACACCTGCATTTATGATTTTAGGGTCCGAGTTAAAACCATCCATCAATTCTAACGATAAATTTTCTATTGTCAAAAAAACTATTGATGAAATTTACAGTTTTTTTTTTATCAAGACCTATACAATTGAGCTTGTTGACAAGATTAGAATGCCACACCTTATCGAACGCTTTTGACATGTCTAAAGCTATCGCAAGATTTTTTCCTTGTTTGTCTAAAGTAGAATTCCATTTGTGACTAACAGAAGTCAAAAAATCTGTTGTCGAACGTTTTGATCGAAATCTATACTGAGTATCTGATATGAAGTTATTTTGTTCTAAGAACGTTACAATGTAAAAATTAATATATTTTTCAAATTTGTTTGACAGATTAGACAATAATGCAATTGGTCTATAATTTAAAGAATCAAATTTGACTATCTTTTTAAGTATAGGATTGCAATTTTTAAGGCTAATATTTTGGTCATAATAGGAGCTAATTAATTTGCAAATGTTTTAAGAATAATAGGTGAAATTTTATCTATACCTGATGCCTTTCTGGTATTTAAATTAAGAAAATATCTGTTGACAACCCGTTGGCTAAAATAAATTGGACCCATTATTTTTCCACTAACCGGCAATGTAGGTGCAGGGAGAATTTATAATAGTAGAGTTAGATGAAAATTGGTTTGCAAAAATATCTGTTTTTTCTTTTGGATTAATAACTAGATTGTTTTGATCATTGCAAAAAAGAGATATAAAAGATTTTGTGTTACTTTTGCAATAAATTTATTGTTTTATGTTTTTTTGTCACAATAATTACAAGCTAACTTATAATCATTTTTAGTCTGTTTGAAACAATTATGGTATTTCTTAAATGCTTTTTGCTTTTTGCTTTTTATTAACTATTTACTATGTTCATCTTAGAATAATGATAGATTCTGCGAAGTTTAGGTTTGGTAGTAATAATAATAATAATGTTTTAAGAATAATAGGTGAAGTTTTGTTTATACCTGATGTCTTTTTGGTATTTAATTCAAGAAGATATTTTTTAACAACCCGATGTCTTAAATGAATTTTACCATTAGCCGGCATTATAGGTACAAAATAAGAGGATTTAGAATAGTAAAATTAGATGCAAAATGGTTTGCAAAAATATCTGCTTTTTTTGGATTAGCAACTAAATTAATTTTTTAAAGATTTTGAACTACCTTTTAATGAATTTATTGTGTTATAAAAGTTTTTGTTGTTTATGAAAAGCTGAAAAATTTGATTAGCTTTGATTTTGTCAATCCTATCTTTTTCAAATTGTATTAGATTGTCACATTGTTTACAAGCTTTTTTATAATCTTGATAAAAGGTCTGATTGAAACTACTAATGGCGTATTTGTTTAATGCTTTTTGCATCTGTATAACTGCCTGTTTTATCTGAACTGAGTACAAGTACTTTTGTTAAACCAAAAAATTAATAGAACAATTTTTTTTTATGACATACATAATAGTTGTTGTGAGATCTTTTATTTTTACTATGCTTATCTTAAAATTAAGATAGATGAGGCGCGACTTAAGTTTGGTAGTAGGAAGAGTTTTAACAACAGAAATAATGAGTGAATGGTCAGAGTTTCCTAAAACAGTCTTAACAGTAGTTGTTGAAATCTTTAGAATAGTTGAAAGTTACAAATCTTATAATCTTGGTTTGCCAAGAAGTCCATTACAAACACAATATGTGGGTTGCTAAATAAGTTGAGTAAGATTATAAGCAAAAATCATAACTTGTTCTCCGGATAGTGTGTAGAAGATAATATATAATATATCATCTAACAAAATTATTTTATGAAATGAATTAATAATTTATTTATGGGTCAAGCGTAGTTTGCCGTTTTGGTTCTACAAACTTTGTCAGTATGCCTTGTACGACTACGGCATTGCATGATGGCGAAGAAAGACAAATTTGATTAAATATTTACGTGCTTATAATTTTTTTACGTACTTTTAAAAAACTTAAAGAAAAAATAAAGTTTAGAGTTGGTTTATTTGAAAAACAGTGTACGCCTATTACAAAAATTGTCTTATTGGGAAGATTTAGTTTAAGAACTACGTATTATAATCAATGTCCTGTAATTTTGTAGCTTTTCAGTTTAGAACAAGCTAGTTGTTTGTAGATGCAGACCCTGGGCAAATAAACGTTCAAGATAATATACAATTGGAATTTACTAAATTAAAGCAGTCTGGATGTTCATTGTTTACTTTGGTTTCAGTCAAAAAAAGAATATGGAGTTTTTATGTTAGAAAAACTGTTAAACAGATTTTTTTTTATTAACTTTTAAACTAAGTCTGGTTGATTAATTTGGTTAGTGTAACAGGCAAGGTTTTGTTACGCCGAATTAATTGTATCATAAGCTTTGTTTGACGTTAAAAGTCTTGCGTTGGTAGTCTCTTTGATGACTCATTCCAAATCTACTACGGTCTCTGCCCTCACATCCAAAAATGCGAGGATATTTTACGTGCGGATATAATATATAATTAGATTTAAAACAAGCCATCATAGTATATTATTACTGTTTATACCTACTGCCAGGTCAGGGTTAGTAGTTATTGTTAATAGTTTGGTTAGAGAGTAAATTTTAAAAAGGATGAAACAGATGAAAATATACGCTAAATTCAAATAATTAATTCACTTAGAGAAGTGTCAAAAGTCGTCAACACACACAACGCATTTAACAGATTAAAACTTGATGGGGTGAATTTTTGAGAATAAATTTATAAACAAACACAGTATTTTAACTAATCAATTTATTTTATTGTATCTATTTTTTATTAAAATGTTGATGCTCTCATTTAATTGAGTCTCATAAAATATTCTACACATCTCTGATTAAAATTTAAGATTTCAGGAAAACATAGAAATTAAAAAAAATATTTAAAAGTTTAAAATTATGTAGTAGTTAATGAAGAATTAAGAAATTCTCCTTTATAAGGCATATTTATTAAACACTCAAAACAACTTAATGTAAATATTTAATATTTTTCACATTTGGCAAGAAAAATACTCTATATGCTATATCGACATTATGACTCTTGTTGAAATCTTTTCAGAATAAGAAATACATGATGACCACATTGTATACGATATTAACATATACCATTTTTAAGTGGATTTATGTTTATAAAATAAACACATGAGTTCTGTATTTTTTCAATGCTGACGATTTAAATTATGACGTACATATAAAAGAAAACTTAAATATAGACCCCACAAAATATCGCACATGTGTTCTCAAGTATTTGTTAAGATATTCTTTATTTATATATGCATAATTATATAAACTTTGCGTCTGATAATTAACTAATATAATTTTTACTCTCTACGAAAGTTTGAAAAATATGTAACATTATTAACTTAAATTTCCAATCATAATAATTATCATATTAATATTTGATAATCATCATGCGCACTGCCAACAAGCTCTTTCTAATTTACTACCATTTATACACTAATTAATAACAGCTGAACTAATAATAATTTATAACTAAAATTAGCTATCACATTAAAAAAAACACACCTTTGATTTGTGAAAACTGCACCGAACACTGAGTATTATTATACTTTTATTTGATTGAAAATTTTACTGCATACCAATGTTTATTTGTCTTGATAATTAGACCACATTTCGGGAGAAACTTGCTGACAAATCAAAAATTTCTAGAAATTTTATTTGATTATTCTACAAACATTTTTATCACTTTCTACTTATTGGGACAATTTGAAATATTTTTTTTATTGCATAATATCAGAGCCGGGTGCTGTGAAAGGCCCCAGTCTACAAGAAGGTCAAAGTGTATATTGTTGTATTAATTGTACAAAGCTTAATAATAGCTTATTTACTTAAAAAAATGTAATATTTTCGGGCTTTACAAATAATTTACATCTGTATTTTTAAGCTTTGTTTTGTAGTTTATTCTTTGTTTAGTAGGTCTTTTGACCTCTTAGAAATTATTGCGCTTTATAAAAAAAAATACTATATTGTTTTTAAGCAGAATAAGACTCTAACTTCACCTACAGTATTTTATAAAATCTAAGCAAACTTACTGCAATTTATAAAAGCTTTTTTTCTTATATAATTAACTTTGTTTTACTTTAATTTACAAACAAACTAAATTAAACAATTTTAAGTTTTTTATAAAATTTTTGTTTTGTTTCTAAGGTCACTTTATGTGTATCTGTGACAAAACAAAAACATTTTAATCTTGTAACTCTGGTAATAAAAAAGTTTCAAAGATTAATTACGTTTTAGCATTTGAATATCTCCGTACATTTCAATTATCTTATATGGGCAATTTCATTTCAAACAGACCAGAGAAGGGGGGGGGGGGGGAGATGCATTGAGAAACTTGCTTTAGTTTGTTTTTCAGTTTCTATAGCTTATTAGTAGTCCCTTGATTGGTTTATGAGGATATGAAACCCTTAAAAAGATTCTACTATTTTTTAAGTCTTTTTGTCGTTTTTTAACTTAATCGCAATTTTTGTTTAAAAACCCCAATTTTAAACTTGAAAAAAAAATTACTAATGAAATTAATCAGAAATTTTCCGTAGAATCTAAATCTGGCGTCATTTTAAGTCTATACCCTGTTTACAAGCCGCAAAAGCCATAAAACCATGTTTTTGTTCTCAATGGGCTGAGCAAAAAAAAGCATTTAACAAAAAATTAAACCGCTAAAGTTGACGTATTTTGATGTAAATTAATTGGAAAATATAAATATGTTTTGTGTATTTAGGTTTAAAAAGTCTAAAACTCAAAAAAACTGCAAAAATAGGCCTATTTTTCAACATAAACTCTTACAAATGCACATTTAGCAGTTTTCAAAGAAACTATACACCGAACTCTTTGCTTGATAGTTTTTGCGCTTGCGGGACAAATTTAGACTATTATACTAAAATTTGAGAATATTATAATTTTTGGCATTCAAACATAAATTTGCCTGGCGCTTATCAAAATTTGTAAAAAAAAAGTTTTAAACCACACCTTAGTGTGTTTATAATATTTTTTGTAAATATAAATATATTTCTTTCTAGATGGACTTTTCTATAGACGACGAGTACAACACTGACTATTTTTCATGTAAAATTTTCTCCAGAATTCAAATTTTTAATAATATTTGGTGTATTGTTCCTCTGAACGCGGCTAAACTTGTAAGAGTTTATGTTGAAAAATAAGTCTACTTTGCAAATTTTTTGAGTTTTAGACTCTTAAAACCTAAATACACAAAACAAATTTTTATTTTTCAATTAATTTACATCAAAATACGTCAACTTTGGCGGTTAAAATTTTTTTTATTAATGCTCTTTTTTTTTCAGCCTACTGAGAACAAAAACATGGTTTTATGGCTTTTGCTTAACTTGAAATAATGGCGCCAGTTTTGGATTCTACTAAAAAAAGTCTTAACATTTTTTTTTTTAATTTCATACCCTCATATACCGATCAAAGGACTACTAATAAGTTATAAAAACTAAAAAAAAATACATAAACAAGTTTCTCAATGTACCCCCTGCTCTGGTTTGTTTGAAATATATAATCTATTAGCTTTATTTTTGACAAATCTGTCATATGAACTGTCAACTGTTAATTATAAAAAGCAAATGTCAACTGTAACACAAATCTGTCAGATAAGTTATCAAATGTCAACTATTTCACGATAATGCCATATACTGTTTTATATATCAGTAATATAAACTGTTTTATGAATCTGTCATATAAATGATCTATTTAACTGTTTTGCAAATCTTATCTACGCTAACTGCTAATTTGATAAAAACTGTCAAATCAATCATATGAGCTATCTGTCATATAAACTGTCAACTGTCAACTTTATTGTCTTACAAAGTCAAATAAATTTTTGACAAATTTGTCATTTAAACTGGTAATTGATAATTTACCAAAACAACTGTTTAGATTTGCAAAATTTAAGCTGTAAATGCGTTTTCAAATTACGTTTGTGCAGAAATGTATTTTTTCTAAGCAATTATTTAAGTTTTTGTGGGTTTTTGTAAAAAAAACATGCATTTTTTAGAGATTTTCACCTCAATGGTGTTTACACAAAATTTTTTTTTTTTATATTGGACACATATTATTATCGCAGTTGAATAATCAATAAAAATAGCACAAACTACAAACTATTCAATGGTTTGAAAGTAGAAATCTATAAGAAAAACCCATCTTATGAGTTATCTGTTTTAAATAAAGAAGCTAGGTTACAAGAACTTTTTGATAGTTAGGTAGAAAAAGCGGTTTTACAAGGACCATTTTTTGTGGTCAAAAAACATCTTTTTCTTCATCAAGAAGTAGTTGTAAAAAATGATTTTGAAATTTGAAAAAATGTTTTGACAATGACAAATTTGAAGAATATACAACAAACAAACATATTGAAAGAAATTAAAAAGTTTCGCCCGGAAAAGAATTGCGAAAAAAACCGACTTAGTTGGCAGGAGTAGTCAAGTCAAATATAGACAATTTATAAAACAACAGTGTTGAACAATTTTGCCTCAGCATGTCTAAGTTTTGTTTCAATATTTTACTGCGACATTTGCAATTTGTTGATATAGACATACGTATATAGAGAAGCAAAAAAACAGACAATTTTGGTCCCAATCAAAAATATATTAGATTCATTTATCAAAAAGTGTAAATTTGCATATACACCATTCCAAAATGTAACAATTAAAAAAAATATGAAAACGTTTTGAAAAGATTTTTTTTTTTTGTTTTTTAATTTTTTTTTTTTTTTTTATTTAAAGACGAGGTAATGTGTTGGACTTAACAAGTCTTTGAAAATAACTAACGCAACCTTTCTTTTCTTCTCTGCGTAAATCCTGCTGTCCCCGGCCCATCTTTCTACACCCTATTTCACTGCCCCACTTCCTACAATAGCATCCCACTTTCTTTTTTTTATTCTTGTGTTATTCAGCTTAGATATTTGCATTGATCTTAGGTATCTTCTTAGTTTTTTTATATCTTTATTAATTTCTTCCTCGTCGTTTTCTCTTTCTTTCATAAATATTTTATGCAACTCCATTTTGATCTTGTGACGTTTACTTTGACCTAAATAACTTGAAAAGAATAATCACTTCCAACTATACCTGCAAAGAAAAAAAATATTTTATCGTTCGCTCCCGTGTCTCCTACTGTCCGGCCAACAAAGTGAAAAAGGGTGTGGGCAATATAAAGTTAGTATAGGGCGCCACGTGATAAAACAGGAGACCGCAATCACAAATCGGAGAGAGCAAAGAAAGGCTGAGTCTCATAATAAAATATATATATTGATTCTTAACAATTAGGAACAATTAATACAAATGTTGTTACTGGGGATACCTCTTTAGAACAAACAAAAGTATTCAAACCACAATATAAATTAGTGTAGTACCGCAGCGCTGTGGTTTACATATATATGCGTACAATTCATATTTCTTAAAAGTAATAATTTTTTTGAATTAACAAAGATATCTCCCCTAATAATTGGTCTTATATCAAAAGACACAACTCAAGTATAAGTTTAAACAAACTCCAAACTTAAATGACCATGACGGTAGATTTCTTTAAAATGTATTTTTTATTTGCGCTAACATTTTAAACATTCTATGAGCGACCTTGTTCTGAGGTTGAAAGATGCTAAAACGGGCAAAGGCATAAGTTTAACCACATTCAACATAATTTTTGTGTACACTAAGTTGTCTATTATAAGGGCCACACTATATCCAATATCCAATATTATTTATATTTTTCTTATTTTTTTGTTGTTTCTATTTATTTAATTCAATTTACTTTTTTTGCAATAAAATCAATTTTATTATTGATTGAAATTAATTTAATGATTATAATTACGTTTTTCGTATTTGGTTTCTGTTTATTATTTTTTTTTTAAATGATTACTATTAATGCAAAACCAAACCGTTACAACCTTTGTAAATACTTTGTAGTATGTATAAACAACACTAATAATTTATTATTATTATTATTATTATTTCGGATTAGTTCTTTGTGTCCCCTGGTTGCCAAATATACTCTGACTATTTTAAAAACTTTTTTTTATGGTTTTTAATTTGTGTGTTTTCTATTTTTTTTTGTCGTTAAAGCATCTCCCCATGTTTCTGCAACGTACAATAGTTCACTTCTAGCCGCAGTTGCTATTAGCCTTCTTTCCACTTCTCCGGGTTTTCCCTTGTTTGGCATAAGTCTACTAAGCATTATTTTTGTTTTTGTTTTTCTTACCGCTTTCTTAACCTGTTAATTTTATTCCTTTGCTTCAAGTGTAACTTCAAGATATTTAATTTTTTTACCTATGGTTATTATTTGTTTACCTACTTGTATTTTTCCATTTTCCCTGTTAGTTCTCTTTGTCGATAGCCATGCCACCTCGGTTTTCTTCAGATCTAACCCTTTACTCATTCATTTTTTATCATCTCTATTGTCAACTCTAACCTTTCATATAATACTTCTATGTCTATATCCCTACTTACCAGAGCAAAGTCATTTGCAAATGCCGTTATTGTCATTCCTTCCAGCCGCATCTTGAGTAGCTGATTATAAATTAAATTTTATAGTTTAGAACCTAGTGCAAAACCCTGTGGTACTTCTCTAATTAGCTTAAATTTTCCATTTTTAGTCAGTAGATTTTTCTCTTGAAAGTAGCTCCATATTATTTTGGAAGTTTTATTTGTTAGTTTTCTTTTTATTTGCTGTTTCTATAATTGCTTCCCATAGTATGCGGTTGAACGCATTTTGTATATCTGACGCTATTACGACACAGTGTTGTCTTTTTCTGTATGGTCCACTGGTTGCTTCTTTTGCTATGGCGTTTACCTTTTTAATGGTTTCTAAAGTCGTTCTTCTCTTTGTAAATCTATATTGTTCCTGTTCCCATCCTCTTTTTTTCTTCTAATTTTTATTCAATTCTCCTCACAATAACTTTTTTCATACTTTTTGCTAATGTGTTGATCAGGCATATTGGTCTAAACGTTGTTGTTTTGACTGCTTCCTTCTTTTTCTTAATTAGTATTAGGTTTGCATCTTTCCTGCAAGCCAGAAAAATTTCTTTCTTTAGACATCTGTTTATTATTTGTGTTATCTTTATCTTATTTTTTTTAGCGCTGTTTTCATTATTTCCGTTGTTATCTTGTTTGGACCTGGTGCTTTATTATTAGGTAGTTCCTTTATAATCTGTTTTGTCTCCTCTACTGTTGCGGGGACTGCTTCTGCTTTGTCAGCTATTCTTGCTGGTTTTTTTACCATTTCTCCAGTGCGGTTCTTGAATGATTCTTCCGCTGCCTTTCTGCATCTTTCTTCTTAATTTTATTTTTAATCACTTTTTCTGCTTTCATAATTTTTTTTATCCTTTCTCTATCCATCCTTTTTATGATTAATTTTTCTTCATTTTTGTCTTCCTTTTCTCTATTTCTGTTTGTGCTGTAGTGTATGTACTTATCCAAACTCAGCTTCTTCTACCCCTTACTAATCTAGCCGTTTCCCGTGTTGCTATAGTAATGTCAATGTATGATATGGATCTTTATCTTACAATTGGTTGGTTTATTTTCTTGGTTGCATATTGTAAGATTAACGACTGCTATCATCTTCTCGAGAATTTTGCTTTGAAATCGCCTTCTATCAAAACTTGTATCTTCTTTTGTTTCCTTAAGCTGTGTTCCAGTTCTTCTATTCACTTCTGATAATATTCCATTTTGCAGTTTAGACTGATGTAACAGCTGTATACTACCAAACCTTCTATATTTTCACTCACTATTTCCTTCTTGGGTGTTTCCCATTTTTTTTTACTTTATCTCTACATTTATCTTTTGCTAAGATAGCTGCGTCTGAGTCCTTATCTTTTATACACTCACCACTTAGTTTATTTTTATTTGGTTCACTCACTATTACTATGTCTATTTTTCCTATTACCGCTGTTGACACCAGTAGGTCTTGTGCCTCTTTTTTTCTGCCTATATTTGTATACATTTTTGTTTGTGTTCTCATTCTCGTGTTGTCCCCAATTATCTGGATTCTTGTCTTCTACGTTCTTTCTTGGTCTTCTCATTTCTCTTTTGTATGTGACCGGGCATCTTTTTGCTCTTGTTTTGTGTCTTGTTACTTTACATGTTATACAATATTTCTTATTATTGCATTTGGCTGTCTGATGTCTTTTTTTACCTCATCTTATGCATAATTTTAGTCTTCCCCTTTAGTCCGACGCTATGTGACTTTATTCAACATTTATAACATTTGCTTACCTCATCCGTTAAATGCCTTGTTCTGCATCTCATAAACCCTATATTTATGCTTTTCTCTCTTATTAGATTTTTGCTGTCTCCTTGTTTGTCCTGATTATAGCCGTTTGTATATTCTTGTAACCTTTCCTCATAGATATATATAATTGTAATATCTTTGTTGCCCACTTTACCACCGATTTCTTGAAGCAGTTCCTCTCTGTTTGTCTCCGGGCTTATAACATTAATCAAAACTAGCTCTCTTGTGGGGTCATTATTTGCTCTTCTTACATTAAAACCCTCCATTCTTCTCCATTTCTACTGCATCTAGCATATTTTTATTCGTTCTCTTTCCTGTTTCAAACTACTGTTTGATAATGTGTATTATTTCAATTTTTTTAAATTATTTTCACGTATGGAGTTTCAAACTTCTCTTCTTCTTCTATCTATTTGTCAGTTATTATCGCTAGAGAGCGGATTAAAAAACATTAAAAATACGAAAAAAAGCGCTTAAAAAGGCATGAAAACGTTACTAAAAAAGCATTAAAAAAGCACCAAACATGTAAAAAAGCATTAAAAAGGCATGCCACAATTGAAAAAAAAAATAAAACTAAGGTTTTATAACATTTATAATTACAACAGTTTGAGTGATAATATTTTTTACACACATTTTAAATAATATAAAAAAAGTTTTAAACAACTAAACTTAAAAAGTGTTTAACTGTAAAATTCTGCCTTTGATCAATTAAAATTTTTTTGAAAGAGTAAAAAACTTCTTTCGACATGCACACTTGTTACTGGTGCATGTTTAAATTTTGCATTAAAAGCTGGATTCATATTGAAATCTAGAACATTCTCTCCACTCAAAATACAGTTTATTTTATTTAATGTAAATAAATTTTAATTTTTCAAAAATACATCTTCGGATTTTGATTTCACTATGTGCCCAATATAGCCTAGTACTTTTAAAATTTCATCTTTGAAATCCCTAATTATACTTAGACTTTCATTTAACGTATTTTCCTGTTTTTCTATCGATTTTATGGCATGGCTTACAACACCGTAATTATCTTTTAAGAAAGCTAAATTATTTTGAAGTTTTTTATTTTTTAGAACTGCTTGGCAGGTTTTTACTGACTTGCTTAAAGGATCCGAAAACTGTTTTACAACGTTTTTAAAATTTTCGAAATTGAGAGAATCCCCGACCTACCGATTATTTTGAGAATTATAAAATGCAGTTATTTGATTTGCTTGAAGAAGTGGCACTAAAATACGCTATGAGCTCGGTCGGGATTTACAGAATTATATTATACTTGTCTAAATAATAAAATAAAAAATATGCAAGATCTTGATACGTAAATTTTGCTTTACGTTTTCTAAAGAATAAAATAATTTGCGTTTTTTTATGTACATTTTAATCCACAAAATTTCACAAAAAAACTGATTTATCAAAAAAATGCACCAAAACTGAAAAGAAAAGCTTAAAAATAAGCACAATATCTTGAAATAAGCACCAAATTCAAAAAAATACTAAAAAAAGCAAAAAAAGCGTAAAAACTTAGTGCCAAATGATTACATTGTTCACAATTCGTGCATATATTTAGACATATTTTCGTTGCTTTAACTATTTACCGTAAGCATAATAGTAGGAATCCGCTCTCTAATTATCACCGTGTTACATACTTTTATGAAACAGCATCCATTTTTCTCTAACTAAAAACCTACATTTTGTTGTGGTTTTTTTTACTTAGTGTTGGATTTTTTCTGCAAAACTTAGCTTTTACACGGTGTACTGTACTTAACAGGTCATAATGTCTTTAGACCCTATTGTTTTAGCAAGAATTATAGCGTCGATTAAAAATGAGCAAGGAAAACGTGAAACTGTAAGGATTGTTGGTAAAAACCTTTGTGCTGTACAAAAAGTGTATCAGCGTTACTTGGATTCTGGCTTGAAAATCAAAAGATTAGGACCCGGGCAAAACAAGTTACCACAAACAGAGATGACCGTTTTTAGGTGTCCACAAGTTTGCGTAGAACAGCTTTTGAAGTTTATCTACGAAATCAACTCCATGAAGTTAGAGATGTAAATGTTAGTAAATGGACCGTTAAGAGAAGGTTTTGGGCTGCTGAATTGTCTTGTAGAAAGATGGTTACAGGTAAAAATAAACATTGCACAAATAAACGAAATGAGAACATTTAAGTACATAACGGGAAACTCTCTCAAAAACAAAATATACAACATTGAGATAAGAAGACGAATATACAAGAATAAACACGTATCTCAAATGCCAGACATCAGTATAGCCAAGCAATTGAGAAATGAAAAACCAAACTCCAGAAGGCCCTGGGCAAACCACTAAAACGATGCTTAAAGTTGGAAAAGCAGAGGCTTAAATCAAGAAAAAGTTTTGTTTTGGAACCCCAGCGACAAACTAGTAAATGATGACATTAAAGAGCAGGAAAGTTTGTTATTTTTAAAAGTTGTTTCATATTAACAACTGCAAGTATCAAATCACTCGTCAACAAATACATGCTCTAGGTTCAGACATTCTAGTAGAAATGGTTTGACGGGCCTACCCGGCCTACACTCAGAGGAACACTACCGTAACTTTCAGCTGTGCTTCTGGGGGCGTGCCGCTAACATATATCATGACGTAACAAACGACACAATTGCATAGAATAAAGCCGGCTATTTTCTCACTCTGAGAGAGACATATGTTATTTCCGATTCTTTTGTTGATGCAAATGCGCGAGAACTGAGTGCATATACAGTTTGAATTTTAACTTTTTTTACTGTTATAAAATTGATTTAAAAATGCAATACAATTTGCAGCAATGTTTTTTGCTCTATAGTAGGCAAAGTCGCCTCTTTCAAATGTGTTTATCTTTGTCCAGATATTTTTAAAACCATATTATATCTACTGATGTTTTATCCTCTTCTGAGTAGTCCTTTTCTGTCAAATCTTCACGTATGGTGATTTTAAAACCGTTATAAAATTGAATTTAACATTAATGGGTCTGGGTTTATTTTTACTAATTTTATATTTTTGTATATATAATAAAATATAAAGTCGTTATACTCAAGATGACGTCAACAAGTACATACTGTTTGTTTCTTTAACAATCTATTTTTGTGCATAGACGATTAAATTCAAAAATAGTATATTTAAAATTAAAATTTATGAGACGTTAAAATTGTTTAATTTTTCTGTTACAGGGTAAGCGAGGCATGTTTCTTCCATACTTAATATTGCATTGTATATGCATTGTCCTTCTCGGTATATTTGGGATAATAGCGTGCGTATATCTTTTGCCAATACAGTTTCCAATCTATCTATTTTTTATATGCGGTAAGTAATTGATAAAATAAAATTTATTTAACTATATTTATTTTTATTTTGATAGCCATTAATGTCTTATTATGGATCGGTGTATATGGACATTATGACCGGTTGGGAAATGAAAGAACCGATGGTATAAATAATCAAATTATGAAAGTCTAATAGATTATAATCTTTTTTGTTTAATTTGTATTTACTATAATTAAAATTTGAAAAATAAAAATATATATGTTTTAATACCATTTTGTAATCAAAGTACATAAGTTAAAGTTTAAAAAAATAATAACGACAATGTTTTAAAATGGTGTTTAACAGCTTCGCAACAATTAAACGTTAAAAAAATCTTGTGTCAGATCTATCTATAACATAAGTAACTTAATAATAGTTAAGCTAAAAAAAAACTTTAAATAAGAAAAAAGTTGCTTTGCAATAAAAATCTTGGAAAAACAGAAGTAAATCATAAAACACCAATACATATATATACCAAATTCATAAATAAAAATATATTTATTTTGATTTATATAAAACAAACAAAAAAATAATCACTAGTACAAATTTTATAATAAACAACTTTTTTCTTATTTAACGTATTGATTTAATTATACTTACTCAATATAGAATAAAAACAAATAAAGAAATAAAATATTTTTTAATTGTTTTACTAAGTTGACTTCTTTTAATGATAAATTGATATATATATATATATATATAAACATTATTTTTAAAATATCAGTATCATAAAATTGTTGTATTGAAGGCAACTCTGGTATTATGCTATTTAATTATGTTTTGTATGTAGAATGGTATTATGAATTCTGTCGAAAAATAATTTTTTGTAAATTCAACACAAAGTTTGGCCTTGTTTTATAAATTTTTGATAATTTATTATGTACTCCTTAATTTAGTTTTCAATTATCCTTATTGTGAAAAAATAAAGTCAATAGTAATTTTGTCTAAAAATCTTAAACGTGCTATTTGCAACCAAATTGATGGTTGAACAAACGTGGAGACTATTACTCGATATGACCAGATGGTTACATACAGTGGTGATCCGAACAACCACGTACAGAATGCTCGTATTAGGGTAAAAAACTATCCATACTAGTAACCAAGCTAGATAAAGTAGAAAAAATAACATGCTTCTTAATAACGGGAGCAATGAGAACAACCACCCACGGTAGTCTTGGAAACATTGCTATAACGATTACATTTAGCTGTGCTAATGGAATTGAAATAAGCAGCATACCGACTACAGATAAATAAACACACTGTAATTATCGAGGTTTACAGAGGAAACAACAAATGTTACAGACACTAACAATGAGATCAGACTTCACATCTCACACAAAACCGCAAAACAAATATTTTGTAGTAAACTTGAGACGGAACACAGCAACTTTTATAAAATATGTCAGGAAATTATATTACACATTACCCAAACTATAGAATGCAGATGAATTAACCAAAGCTTTAAAAGTTTACAGAATTTAGAACTGGACACTGTGGCCCGAACAAACACATTCATAGAATGGGAATTCAGACAAGTTTTCTATGCAGCGCATTTTTGAAGAACAAAGAAACTTTGCTACATCTGATCAGCAAATGTAAGAATAATACTCAACGTATAACATTCTTTCACAAGCACAAACTATAAAAAAAAAACAAACTTAAAGCAGCCCGTTTAGCTAAAACTTTTGGACTTTATTGACAAAACCGTTCTTGTACTAAGATGAAGATAAAACAACTTTACAATAGACTACTCAAGATAGCAGCTTAGTGATTGTATAAAATTAAATTAATTAAATTTAACACCAAATGTTTGTAATTATGTTCAAAAGGTTAAGTGGAAAAACTTAACTATTTTACTGTGTGACATGAACACAACTATCTCAAACACCAAACTTAAACTACTTAGAACCGATTTTTGGTTTGATTTTACCTAAGACCAACACAACATTATAATCAGATGATATTTATCAAACGTAACTTGACGTTGCGCAACCTAAATGATATCCCTGGTTTAGTTTTAGATTAAATCTGATTATTTTTAACAGTTTGGTTTGGTTGATAATTTTAACTTAACTTTCTAATTTTAGGCTAGAACCAGTTAGTTGTAATGTGTATTACTGCTAACTTTTGTAACCAAATTAGTTTTTTTTCAATTTTAGTACTTTTTGTAGATTCTAGTAACTGGTTTGAGTATTTTGAGTTATAAAATTCAAATAGGTTTTTTGAACAGTTATTTATTACAAATTTATTATTTTAGCAATTGTTATTTTAGTGACTTTGTGACAGTTTTAGTTAACAATTTGACAGTTTTTTCAACTTTCAACCAGTAGATCTTCAAACTACTTATGTCAGTACAATAATTCTTTGTGCCAATTTTTCAAATATTTAGCAAGAAATTAAAAGGTTCTAACTTTTAAATCTCACTAACTAATTAATACATAAATCCGTCAATGAATATAAATGCAGCCAAAAATACTAGATTATAAAAAATTAAATAAATGGCGCTCAAAACAGTTATACTGACATAAGCACTAAAATCAGTCTCGTGTCAGACGGCTTCTAAAAACAATTTTTTGATAGGTTTTGAAATACTTAACATTTTAAATCATTTAAAAATGTATACTTAAATTTTTTGACAACTTTAACATTTTTAATTTTTTTAGTGACATGTTATAAAATACAATCAAATTCATTACTATTTGAAAGATTTAGTCAAATATAATAATTTTTTGACAGTTTATAATGTAATTCAACGTGCCTGGTAGGTTTGTGATAACCAATAACATTTTTACACAGTTTGTTAGTAACTTTTTAACATTTTTTAGTAGTATTAGTTTTAAAATACTCTACAAGCAAGTAAATGTCAAAAATGTTCTAATATTGTCAAAAATCTTCTTCAGTTGTTAATAATTTTTTACAATTGTCACAAAATGTTCTACAATTTTCAAAAATGTTTCCTATTTTTCAAAAATCCTCCATAAACAAGTAAATTTTAGCAAATGTCTAAAGTAAAAAAATTTTTCAATTGTCAAAAAATGTTCTACAATTATAAAAACTGTTTTGGTGTTTTCTTCAATGTTGAAATATTCTACAATTGTTAAAGATATTCTACAATTTTAAATTTTTTTATTACTTGTCAAAATTAATGCGCAAGCAAGCAAATTAGATCAACAAAAGTAATAATGTTTAAAAAAATGTTTTCACAAAGCAGTAAATGTAACAAGTAATGGTTAAAAATGTTCCACATTCAAATAAATGTGTCACAGATGTCAAAAATGTAAATATGGTTAACAAATGTCATAAAAGTTCTAAAACTGTCAAAAATATTCCAAAACTGTCAAAAATGTTTTATCAATCTAAGAACTGATTGGCAGATGTCTACAATTATTGAAATCGTTCCACAATTGTTAAAATATTTTTACAGATGTCAAACATATTCCACAAACAAGTAAATATGATTATCAACAGTCAAGAAGTTTCAAAATAGTTAAAAAAGAAAAATTATTTTTACGTTGTCAAAAATAATTTGTAAATCTGTTGATGATGATGAGTTTATTTTAATATTTTGTATAAAAGTATAAAATAAATTAACAGATCTATAGCTTGTTCGCGTTAAGATAAGATATGGATATATAAGAGTAAACATGCAATTCTAGGATTTGTTTTTATAGATTTTAGTATTGATAAAAAATTCAAGTCAAATACATACATTTATTAAACATATTAATATTTAACTAACAAGCAATCAACTTGTTTCTGCATTAAAGTTTTTAAATTGTTTAAAATCATTTTGTTATAATATAATACACAAAGTGAAGTTAAGTGTAATATAATACCAATGAAAACATGTTGCAATTACAGTTATGTAACACTGACTTTATACCATTCCCATCACTGCAGTCTTAACGCGTACTAACTATAGTACATTACTGTAACTCCATTATAGTTTTTTATACTTTTTTCACACTTCAGTAACTTTTTGACAGATGTAGTAACGTGTAATTTTGAATAAAGTTTGACACATCTAGGAGATTATATGTGTTTTATCACATTGCTGTAAACTGTTTGACAATTTTAATAAGTTTTTGACAAATTTAGTACAGTTTAAAACAAAATTTAATATATTATATTGCTGTAAATTGTTTGTCAATTTTTGTAATGTTTTGACAGTTTAAAACACATTTTAGCAGATTTGGCAAGTTGCTTCCAACTTATGGTAGTTTACTGTAAAAATAGAATAGAATAGAATAAAATATTTGTTTATTTTCAATGTTTGTTTTACATCAATATACAATAATATGTGTACATACACTCACAAAAATTTGTTCAAAAAAGAAAAAAAAAGTAATAAATAGTGTAGACCGAACAAACTTTATTATAAAACAAGTAAAAGAAATTTAAATTAATTTACAAATCAGGTGTATAAAACTCTAAACGTGTTTTCTTGTTGTTTTACGTTAGCTTTTGTTTTATTGATTTTGGAATGTGATTCAATAGTTATATACAACTATATTCTAGTGACGTTGATTTGTGATTTGGTCATGGATATATTGCACAAAATGGCAATACTAACTACTGACTTGATAATACTAAACATGTATTAAAAACATCTTACATTTTATCATTTTAATTTTTTAATCATTTAAAACATGCATTATATGCTACTAACCTTTGTAAACTAACTATTAAAATGTTCCGGACAACATTTTGTTAATTGGATCCAAAGTTAAGACCAGTAATGCGTTTGTGATAAAAAAATAATATCTTCTAAACGAGTCTACCAACTTGAACCAAATTTTAAATAAACATTACCACATATATTGCTGACGTTTTAATATTATAGTTAAACTTTGTATATACAAGGATTTTTGCGGTACAGTAATTGAAAGTTAAACCCGTATAACTTTTGTATGAAAAACAAATACAAAAATCGGCAACAATCGTAAAGCATCACCAAACATAGGCTATTTACGTAGAGCATTTAGATTTTTATTTGTAAACTTTATGTGGGCAATGGAAGTGATTTTTTATGTTAAATACAATAAATTAATTTTTCTAGCGTAATTACCTATTAAAATAAGTTCTAATATTGTATACATCATATGCATTATGTATATGATGATAAAGTTGAAGTTTTGTAAAAGTTTCAAAAAAAGTGGTTTGTAAATAATTCAGTGGCGTGCAAAAGATCAAAATAAGATTTAAATTTCAGAATAACAATGTTTTTCTTTTGTACGTTACTGTTTTATTTGCAAAACAATTATTTTGAAATTTTCACAGTACTTCAATATTATTACCGTATACGTAATGCATATAATGTATACAATGTTAAAACTTATTTTAGTTGATAACTACACTTGAAGAATTAATTTAGTATGCTGCGTATATAAAACATCACTTCCATTGCAGATGGCAGTCTACAAATAAAAATTTAATTACACCATGTAAATGGCTTATATTTTGTGCTAATTTACGATTGTTGCCGGTTTTTGTACTATCGCTCATAAAAAGTTGTGCAGGTTTACATTATTCAGGAATTTTTAAATGTTTTGTTTTTCAAGTTACTGTACTGCAAAAACCACTGCATATACAAAATTTGACTATGATAATAAAACGTCAGTAATACGTTTAATAATGTTGTTTAAGTTGGTAAGTTAGTTTAAACGATATGAATTGTTTATTAAGAACACATTTTTTCTCTTAACTTCGGATCCAATTAACCAATTTTTGTCCGGATCATTTAAATGTTTTTCTGTTACTGGTAGTGACATATAATGTATGTTTTAAATGTATAGAACCCTAAAATAATAAAATGTAATATGTTTTTAATATTTACTTTGTATTACTAAGTCACACATACAATGGCCGTTGTAATATAATTTGCTTTACTATAGAAACGCAGGTATTCAGTTATATACACTGTGTCCGCGGATGGGGGTACCCATTAGGGAAAAAATCCTTATTATTCATTTTACAACCAAAAGTCATTCTTTATAAAAAGGTCTGCTTGTTAAGAAAATGAATTGACAATAAGAAAATTTTAGATCACATGTACAGGGTGTTAATAAATTAGGAAAGTATGAAAATGCTTCAAAGGATAAGTACCATTATTTATCATTTTTTACAAAAATTTTATAAAACAAAGTTGTTTATAAACTAACGCAAGGTCTGAATACAAATTTTGAAATAAAAATTCAATTGTTAGTAAATTTAGATTTATTTTTCCACACAAATTTAATGGATTTCAATACATATTTGGCAGTAACTGTTAATAATCTATTTCTTCTAAATGCTCCTCTGCAGCTATCTCGTTGTTTGGTTTGAAACATAATTCTAAACGCTCTTTTTTTTAAACAATAAAAACTGTATTTATATCACAAGTATTACCCCAAAACATAACACTAAATTTTAAGATAGAATAAAACTTTGAGTAGTAGTGTTCCGGGAATATCCAGCAGTAAACCGCTCAACTTTCACAACAAGATGCAAACATAGCAGAATTACCATAATGCATTTTTATTAAATTATTACTTTATTATTTTCTGGAGTTCCCAAACATTATGTAATTTTATGTGCTGACCACCTACAATCTAGCTTGTATTGTTTCTAATCTTATTAACAACCTCACTTATTTTGCCATCTATTTTGTGAATATGTATTGTATTTTGTAAATAATAGAGTCAGTATTGTTTTAGTATTTGAACAAATCTTTATAGACGTTATATTATCTCAATAAGTTGTTTGATTCCTAAAAGTGTCATGTAAGTACCTGTCAGAATAAACATACATAGGAAAGTAGTAGTTTACGGTGAACTGAGTAGTTATATAGAATTATTCTCTTTGCGTGGAACAGCAAGAGTTGAGAGTAATCACTCAATACGACTCGCCACAACAAATTGGTCCTTCAAACCACCAAATTCTTACGAAATTTAACTGAACAAAAAAGTGACTTACGACTCAGTTATAAATAAATGTCATAACAAACAGTCAATCGTCATCATCAGCTGAATTAGCTGCGTTGAAAAGGAAGCGTACAATAATTAAACGGTTTATCACAGTGACTGTCAATTTTGTTACGACGATTACCGAGAGTTTTGATGCATTCGAATTAACATAACAACAATATGACAAACTCCAAGAGACAACTAGAGTAGCTCTAGATATAAGAAACATTCAACAATATTATTGGTTGGGTTCCACAATCACATTAGGATGAATTTGATCTACGTCACAAAGCTACAAAACTTTTGTAGCAAACCAAATCAGTGAGATTCAAACAATCACTGAGATACAAAATTTGCATTACGTGTCCTCTGCAAAGAATCCAGCAGACTTAGTATTAAGAAGACTAGCTCCTGCCAAACTTTAAACACGGCATATGTGATAGCACGGTTCAGAATACCTTGCCAGAGATATAACACAGTACCTTTTACAGGAGATCGAATCAACACAACCTGAATTCCCAGAACAAAGAAAACTTGCAAAAACAACATGCACCTATTTAACAAATGGTCATCACTAACAAAATTGCAACAAATCATAAGCTATTGTGGTCGCTTTATCTAAAACGCACGACAAAAAGCTAGAAATCGTAATAACAGACCATTAATAATAATATAATATATCTTTATTTTATGTAAACACATTACATACTAGTATACATTTTGCATAATACATAAAATAGGGTCAAAAATAGTGCATAATAATTAAGTTGGCAGATCAATATAATCGCCAATTGAATATTGCTCAAGATTACACAATAAGTTGAAGATCTTTCTTTTGAATATAATGAAGTCGTTTTCAAGTTTTATGTCGTTAGGTAGATTATTATGTAATTTTAAGCACATGTATTGAAGTTCTTTTTGTGAACTTGTATATTTTACAATCGGATATCTTAAGCTACTTTTGTGCCTAGTTTTATAATCATGATTGAGACGAAACATTTGAAAATCATTTTTATTTTTAAACATGTATATCAAACATTCTTGGATGTATATTGCCGAGACCTTTAATAAATTATATATAAGGTTTTACATGAATCAAATTGACGCAACTTAAACATTATTCTTACTGCTTGCTTTTGCATAATAAATATTCGATTAATGTCTGTTGATATTCCCCAGTGCTCAATACCAAATCTTAACAAAGAATCAAAGTTTGTATAATACGCTATCTTTACCATATGTGTATGAATATTATCTGATAAAACACAAAGCATATAGCATACTCTACTCAGTTTTATAGACAGTTCATTAATGTGTTCTTTCTATTTCAAGTTTTGGTCTACAATAACTCCAAGAAATTTTGTAGATGGGACAAAATTATAAAGTCTATGATTAAGAAGTATGTTATTTGGAGATTCAATTGTGTTATTTAATTTAAACAACACACACTGTGTTTTTTTTTTATTTAACATAACCAATTTTCCAGCTGTTTTATATGCACACTGGCATTACTGCATAGTTGCATAAAATCATGTAAAAGCAATATCAAGTTTATATCGTCTGTATAATTAATTATATGTTGATTAATTTCAACAGAGCTTGTTAACATATCATTTATATAAATGTTAAATAATAAAGAACCCATTACACTACCTTGAGGAACCCCTAATATTGTTTCAAGTTTAGTTGACTTGTATGTTTTGTTATCAACTACTACTTGGACAAACTGCTTTCTACCAATTAGATAGGTTTCAAACCAGCTGTTTGCAACTTCTCTTACGCCATATTTGTTGAGTTTAAAAAGTAAACGTTGTGGTCAATACTATCAAAAGTTTTTGATAGATCAAGAAACGTACCACAAACTAATTCACCCTCTTCTATGAAGTTTATTACATTATTAGTAAACTGAAAGATAGCTGTGTTAACGTTTTTTTCCTTTTTGTTAAAAATATCAGTAATTCTGTTAGCCATTGCTGTTTCAAATATTTTTTTAAAAAATGATAAAATGCTAATAGGTCTATAATTGTTATAGTCATCAGCATTACCTTTTTTGTGAAATGGTTTTATTAGGGATAGTTTCAATTGTTGAGGGAATTTGCCTTGGATAAAAGATGAGTTTATAATGTTACATAGAGGCGTTGAAATGTTATTTATTATGTTTTTAATTAAATTCATGAGATTTCATTGTAACCTGCACTTTTGCTATTTTTTTAATTTCTTTATAATTTGAGATAGTTCAATTTCATTTATTGGAAACAAATATATTGATTTAGAATTATATTCTATGCTGTCAGTGTTATCTAAATTATTTTCTGTAATTGGAATTAGGTTTGAAGCAACATTAGCAAAAATATCATTCAGATTGTTTACAATTTGTACTGGGTTTGATGATGGAAGTTTAGGTTTATGCGGATTTGATGAAAGAATTTTTATGATTAACCAACATGTTTTTGATTTATTTATCCGATTGAGATATCAGCCTCGAGTAATGTTGCTGTTTTTGATTTTGTAATTGACAATTGTATTTTTGCTTATAAGTTTTTAAACTATCTTTAAAACTGGGAGTGTATGTTGCCAATGTTTCAAAACGGAGAATTTTCTTTTTCAGCTCAGAAAGCTCTAGTATGTTAAATCTAATTTTATTTTTAAAAAGAATGTTAAATTTTTGAAGTGGAAAATATGTATTAAACAACTTGTTAAAAATTAACATAAATTTATTGAATTTGTTATTGGTATCTTGCATCCTAAGTACATTTTCTCATGACACATCTTGCAATGCGTTATTAAACAAACTAATCAAATTTTCATTAAAAACGCGCTTATTTATAACAGTGTTTAATTTAACTTTGTCAACTTCAAATGTCAAAAGCTGTGCAAAGTGATCAGATATACATGTTTTTAATGTCCGTCTGACACTGTGCATTTTTCTGTATAACTTTCTATATAGTTGTCTGTACAATCCAAAAAGGTATAGTGTCATACACGAATACAATTTTCTATATAGTTTGTTATACAGAAATATATGGTAACATCATTTTATTGTATAGTTTGTGCGCAGAACACAAATTCACATATGTAAACAATAATGGCCGCGCATGTAATCAGCTGATTTTAGTTTTAGTTATTAATTCTACTTAATATAAAAATAAGCATGCTAAGAATGAGGTATTAGAACAAATATTAGAGAAAACTTACGAATCATCCACAACAATAACCAAAATTAAAGCAAAATATAGTTTTGTAAGGGTTATTTTGAAAGGTTATGTCAACTCGATTAAAAGCGACGTTGACGTAAATAGGTAAATAAACATAACAACCTCGAACAGCGTACGAGCAGATCAAGCACCATATACTCAGACAATGCCACACATTTTTTTTTTGATACATGGAAAAAACTCACAAACTATTCAAATATGAACAAAAAGACATGCAATCATTGTTCACAAAATTAAATTTAAATTGGAAATTTATACTACTTCGGTCACCACATTTTAGAGATATCTGGGAGGCTGCCATAAATAATGAGTGCCAAACACAATCTAAAACAGATAGCAGAAAATGAACAATTGACATATGACATCAACCTCTAAAGTGGTCTTTGGGACGCATCGAAGCCGTTCATCCAGAATCAGATGGAATCATCCTAGTAGCAAGGTAAGGTCTATAAAGAGATTAACAAAGATGAGTGCAAAAAAAATGTGTGTTGAAAGTAAACATTTTAAGGTGGCAGGCATGTTCCGGGAACATCTCGCAGTAAGCCGCTCAACATTCACAACAGGAGGCAAACATAGCAGAATTATCATAATGCATTTTTATTAGTTTATTATTTTCTGGAGTTACCAAACACTATGTAATTTTATGTGCAGACCACTCACAATCCAGCTTGTATCGTTTCTAATCCTATTCATCTTTACTTAGTTTGCCATCTATTTTGTGTATATATATATTGTATTTTGTAAATAACAGAGTCAACACAAATCTTCATAGACGTTATATTATCTTAATAATTTGTTCTTAAAAATGTTACACAAGTATTTGTCAGGATAAAGATACATAGGGAAGTAGTAATTTACGGTGAACTGAGTAGCTGTAAAGAACTATTTTCTTTGCGTGGAACAGCAAGAGTTGAGAGTAATTACTCAATACAACTTACCACAACAAGTAGAATGCAGTAACAATACTGCGGTTTGTATTTCTAAATAAGATTCTTAGACCGTAACAAACGCTATTTAATTTCTTAGTGGTGTAGTTAATGTGTTCTTTAAAATGCAGGTCTTTGTCTATAATGATGCCTAAGAACTTAGCATTATCATTAAAGTTGTATGTTGTATTGTTCATAATAATGTTTTGTGGCAGTTGGTCATAATGATTTTTCTACTAATTTGATTTTGCTCAAATTTTTAGGGATCAAAATATGGATGAAAAAAATGAGATTTTTAACATTTTGGACCTGAAAATGATGAGTATGTATTTTTAATCACTTCATCGGTTCATATTTCGGTAACTAATTAAATCTGTTTTCGGTTCATATGATCATGTTGAATGTACTTCTTTTAGCATTCAAAATTCTTCTTTATTGCGCGTTTTACAGCTATTTTACATCGCCCCAGAAGTCTTACAACTTATTTGAAGGGGGTTGATGAGACCAACGGCTTATTAGGTTACTTCCAAATCTAAAGAGCAAGTTATTATTTTAGTCATTCGGGGATCGAACCCCGGACTGTTAGCGTGCTAGCGTAGCACGCTCTATAACTTTGATTTTCAAATTTAAAATAAGTTAATAAATAACCGAATGTTTGTCTATTTACTTTAATTTCTCTAATCTCGGTAATTACTTATTTTGAAGGAAACTCTTTATGGGGCGTGCAATCTATATAAAAACACAATTAAATGCCGTATTCAGAATTAAAATTTGACCTTGGCTAAGAGCTGTGCTAAACAATTACTGCTCATTAATGAAATACTCAATTAGTTAGTTAATACTATCTAATTATTGCTTGCGTTTGCTATAGAAACTTGTGTTTTTTTCTTGCCGATCTAACGGTATATTTATAATTGACCTAGGTCTCATAATAAAGGAGATAATGTCATTTATGTGAAAGTATATTTGTTGCTGGGTTTGTTTCCAACTTCGAAACAGTCAAAAAATATAACTCGCGTCTGCATCCTGATTTTTTCCGCCATTTTGATTTTAGCTATTTTGCTGCCCGACTACCACGTGAATGCCACTAACAACAGCTGATGTTACAACTCGCAGACAATATAATTATGCTATCTACTTACAATAAAAAATACCTATTAATTTTTAAGTAAAATTATTTATGTTTAATTATTATATATAATTATTTATACTAGTATTATTAATAATTATTTATATAATATATGCAAAAAGATCATAACCAATTATTTATATTTTTGTTTTTATCAGTGACTGAACCTGAACCTTCCACCGCTATAAGCACACAACCAGACCCAACTAAACCTGAACCTTTTTTATCTACTATAACTAGACAACCGACTGAACCTGAATCCTCCACCGCTAGTGTAAGCACACAACCGATTGAACCTGAATCCTTCAGTGCTAGTGTAAGCTAACAACCACACGTGATTGAAACTGAACCATCTTCATCTACTAAAAACACACATCCCAAAAAAATCAGTTGTCCACTTTGTCGCTACATTGGAATTTCAAATTTCCCTAAATTTGACCTAGATCATCATTTAGAAAATCATCATGAAATACCAATACAAAATGAAATGTATTTTTTTAAAACAATACATGACTTTTTTGATTGGCTTACATGTACTGCAAAGGACACAAAATCAAAATTTGAAAAGGAAAAATGTAGTACGGTATCGAAAACATATTATGTTTGCCATCGGTCAGGGTTTTATGTAAGTAAAAGTAAAGGACTACGACATCTTAAAATTCAGGGGTCCAAAAAGATGAATGGATATTGCCCTGCAAGGAGTACATTAAAATGTGAACAAAATGGAACATGTAATGCTCGCTTTGTGAAAACGCATGTTGGCCATCAAGCTGATCTGGGTCATTTATTTCTTGAATCTGAAGAACGCAACATGCTGGCAACTCAGATAGCTACTAAAATTCCATTCGATACAATTTTGGATTCTATTCGCAGCACAGTATCTAGTACATCTTTGGAACGAATCCATTTACTAAACAAAAAAGATTTATTTAATATTGAAAATAGCTTTAACTTACATTCGACTGCTGTAAGGCATAAGAATGATGCTATAAGTGTGGCTGCTTGGGTAGAAGAAAATAAGAATGAGTGTGTCTTATTTTATAAACCCCAAGGTGCTCTCTTAGAAGATCATCCACAATTTAAAATTCATGATTTTTTGTTAATTATTATGACAGAAGGTCAACAAGAAATCCTGAAAAGCTTTTCTGAAAAATGCATTTGTATAGATGGCACGCATGGTTTGAATGGCTATAATTTTGAAATGCATACGCTTGTTGTTTTGGATGAACTACACCAAGGCTTTCTTTGTGCCTTCTGCATAACAAGCAAAAATGATGAAATAGCTATAAAATTGTTTTTTTTCTTGTGTTCGAAAGAAGGTGGGTCATCCGATAGAAACAAGAGTATTTATGTCTGACATGGCAGATGTATATTATAATGCATGGTTGCAAATCATGCTAAAACCTCAATACAGATTATATTGCTGTTGGCATGTGGATATAGCATGGAGAAATTATCTAAATTGTATTTCTGTTGAAAAAAAGGTTTGTATTATTAAAAAATATTAAAGATATTTTATGACTAATATTTCAATTATTGTAGGCTGCTGTTTATAAAATGCTGAGGACATTGTTGCAAGAGGTTGATTCTTTTGCATTTGAAAGAATGTTGCCGAAGTTTCTTGCAAAACTTCAAAATGACACCGACACTGTGGCTTTTGGAAATTATTTCCAAAATTATTACACTAAAAATGTACAGTTTTGGGCATACTGTTATAGATTAAATGCAAAAGTCAACACAAATATGCACATTGAACGAATTCACTATACTATTAAACATATATATTGTCATGGAAAGAGAGTTAAACGATTGGATAACGCTATTGAAGTTTTAATGAAATTTGTTAAAGACAAATTATTTGATCGTTTAATTCTGCTTCACAAAGGAAAAATTACATACAAAATTGCTGAACTTCGAAAACGACACAAGATCAGTCTTGGGATGGATGCAACATTGGTAGTTCAGATAGAGGAGAAAATTTGGCAAATTCTATCTGCAACCAATTTTGGATCTATGTATACCATCCGTGAAAATAATGTTAACTGTGCATGTCGGATGCTTTGCTTTGATTGCAACATTTGTATACATAAATATGAATGTGAATGCATAGATTTTGCAATTCGATGGAACATGTGTAAACACATTCATTTATTATGTATTTATCTGGATATGATTAGCAAAGAAAAACAAACTAACACTGGTAAGATAATTTTATATTATTTTTTTATATAAATATTTTTATATTAATATTTCTGAAATAATTAACAGATTGAAGAGATCATAATACGTATTGACAGGTATGATAATTATGTATAATAGGTAACATGTTATAGGTTTTGGTAAATATAAATAGACTGTTAGTTTTGCTAAGGCTTTTGCATTTTTTTGGATTTTGTTATTTTGGTTGATTGTGGTTGGTTCTGGGACCTAGCAAGAAATTTTAGTTATTTATGCAATTTGTTTCAAAATGAAGGAATTATAATGATTGAAAATAAATTGCATACAAGATTTTGTGTTAAAAAGTAAATTTTTACGTTAGAAAATTAACTATTTGATTTATGTCATTGTTGTTCCTTTTCAACACTGATAAAAAAGGTATGACATTCATAAAATGTTGACACTTAAATACAGAGTTGCAAAAATAATGATTATACTATTTCTTTTCTTTATTAGTAATGAGTATATTATTATATGGTTTTGGAGTGTGTTATTGATTTATATACTCGTATATTTTTTGGTTGCATCAGCATAATATAATAAACGTAAATAAATAATTCTATAATTTTTCTTTTTTAGAAAATGACTCGATGGAGTTGATGGTTGTTGATGATCCAAGATTGGAAGAATCTGAAAGCATTTTCCAAAATCTTAAAACTTCAGATTCTTCAAATTTGTTGCTTGAAGTAAAGAAAAAGGCATATATGGAAGAAATGATGAAAGAAATAAGTTTAATATCTAGTGAAGATGAATTTCTCGCAGCTAAGCGAATTACAAATTCTATGCATCATACATTAAAAGCAATCAGAGCAACAAAATCAGTATTACCAGCAGCAACGCAAGCACCACATAATCAGAAAATCACTTTACAAAAACGGTTATACAGTGTAAAGAAAACTTCGAATCAAACAAAAAAAACAATAACAAAACCAACGCAAGAAGAAATAAATGATATTAGTATATCACTATTAAATTAATGTTTTACTAGTTTATATTATTTAAAATAAAGATTGCGACTTGGTTGCCAGTTGTTATGCAAACTTTATTGATAGCATTAAGTTTTTTGGTTACACAACAAAATGAAGCTACAAATTTAAATTGAAGATTTAGCTGTAATCAATTTTATTTTCTTACTTTTCTCTAAAAATATAATAAATATTCTTCTAATTAACTATTCTATAGGCTTATCCAGGGGGGTGGTTTAGTGGGTAGGATCTTTTTTGAAAAAAAAGAGGAGTCCCATACAGCGTCCGTAAAGTGATTCCACCTCCAGCAGAAAAAAAAACGTTTAAATTGGGTTTTAATTTAAAAAACAAAAATGTTCCTGTATGTTGATAAAAAAATAAATTTATTGAGTTTGTTCTATTTTTGCAAAACTAGATTATTTTATTGCCAATTAAATAACTTTTAATGTCAGGAGTAGTATTGAAACTTATTATTGTTTGCAAAAACATTAAGCAACAATGCACTCACAATGACTACTATAACCAACATTTTGGCATTTGTATTTAAAGTTGTGAATTGGACTTTGTTTATGTGTTAAATGATCTTGTAGAGAGAAGAATGCAAACTGAACTTAACATTGCATACATTAAGCATACCGAGTTCAAAAGAATTAAATTCTAATTTCATTAAAATATTAACAATTTTAATATCTACTTTTTTCTGAATTCAGAAATAATTTGTATGATATATTTTTTTCCAAATCAGATATATATTAGTTTTGTATTTTAAATAAAATTGGTATTGTTATTATTGTTATAACCCACACAACATAATGTCACGCTTCATTTCATATTGATTGCGATGGGTTATATGTAATACCATCACATTTTTCTTATTTAGTTTTTTAATCGGCCTCCATCATTTAATTGTTTAGATAGCTTTTATATCATGCAAATTTATTGTGTTATTTATTAAAAAACTTTAACATTCAATTTGTTTATTTTTACCCTCTTTTTTTAGATATACTAGGTAAATATCAAAATTAAATTTAATATTCACATAAATACCAGTCATAGTAAAAATTATGTCAGGATTATTGTAAGTTGTAATGGTTGTAACTAATAACTATAGTATAATTATATTCACAGAATGACAGCTAGTTGTTTACAAACTAACCGTATTTAGTGCGCATGTCCGTGCGACGGAGAAGAAGGTCAGGAGCTAGACGCGAGTAAAAGTAGGCAGTTATCCCAAGACGACCTTTGCCCTTTAAAAAATTGCGGGCTAGTTTAGCCTAGCATGGAAGCCAAGCGTTACCAAGGCTTGTATATTTTCCTTACTCATTAGTTTAAGGCACAAACATTTCTGCGTAATCTATGACCTATAAACTTATATGTGTGTGTATATTATTGTACGAGTTTAACTAGAGTCATCTTTCCGCACGACTCGTTACTAAATTGTATTGAATGATTGTTACAGCGTTTTAACCTATGCAAGCAAGCATGCAGTACTGCGTATAAGGTTACATATCCGTGTATTAAAACTAATTGGAATAAATTGATTGTTCCTGCCAAACTTGGTTATTTGTTATTTATTATTATTATTTGTTGTATATTTCAATGGTTAAAACTATCATATAGTTTATAACGTAAATTAAAGTTTTTATTAATTATTTGAATTGTAATATTGAATTATACAAAATATTTTAAAAATTACTGTCTTGCATAACAGAGATTTGAAACGCAGCCAACCAAATTGAACTAGTTAATGGTTAAATCAAAACTAGACGTCTATTAAAAAACTCATTCAAAACAAAAAGAATATTTAAATAATAATAATAATATTTTATTAATGCTAAATTAAATACATATTGCATATGTCTAAAAATTGGTACAATTTACAAATAGTTTAAAAACTTTATACTAAGATTTTCGTCTACAGAAAACGGACTACAATCTATTAAAATACTTTTTACAAAGAGCTTAAATTTAACATTACACATATTACGTATGACGTTTGGCAGGGCATTAAAACATTTTATTGCGTAATAATTTGTACTGTATTTTGTTTTATTTATTCTACAATATGGCTGGTAAATATTCAATTTATTTCGTGTATCATAATCATGAATACATTTTATGTTAGTGTATAGACTTGGATTGGATTTGACATATATCAAGCATTGAAGAATATTCAACCCTGGCAAAGTTAATATTTTCAATTAAATAACGGCCGAGTATCATCTTGGTAGTGAACATCAGCTATTATCCGAATTATGCGTCTTTGGATACCAAAAACTCTTTTTGCGGCTGCCGAGTTTCCCCATATAAGAATGCCGTAACTCACAAGTGATTGAAACAAGCTATGAAATGTTGATAACAAAACGTCAAGTGGTACAGTTTTATTTAGGTTTCTAAATAAATATGTAATTGAACATAATTTATTTGATAACTTATCACAATGTTTAGTCCATGTTAAATTACTATCAAAGTAAATTCCTAATAAATGGAAAAGGACAATTATTTTTCAGTGGGCGAGAATGCCCGAGCTTTACGATGTAGGCAACCAAATATAGAATTATTGTAAATAATTAAAAACATATCGGGTGCGTTTTTAAATGACGCGAACAGCGGTTCGAGCACTCAAACAATAAAATGGGCGTTTTTAAATACAACCCGAACAAGTGTTCGAACAACATTTGCACGCACCTAGTCAAGAGGTGGTGCATGACACAAGAGTCTAAAGATCAGAAAAGAGGAGCGGATAGTTCACGAGTTTGCCGCCGCTACGCTGCCATCAATCAACTGTTACTTTGATTTTAATACAATGCGTGCAGGCTTTTAGGCTCTAAAATTCATTGTAATTCATCGATTTATTATTAACAAAAAAAAGTAATAAACACATTTTTGTCATTACATAAAAAAAACATATAAACTTTATTGAATAATAAACAAAATAAAAATTTAATTTGTGCAATTAAAATTATTCAAATTAGAAAATAAATATAACAGAAATAATTTTTTTTTTAAATTTTAATTATGATCTGCACGGTGTAGTAAATTAAATGCTAAATTATTTTTGTCTCCTGTTGCCAGAGGTTTTAAGTTTTTTTTTTTTTGTAGATTTTATTTATTAGATGAAAAACTTCGTTGCTGTTCAATTTTACGTTGCTTCACTTCACCACGCAACTTGGAAATTTATTTAATTGCGGCATGTCCATAATGCTTTTTGTAAGACCGAGCATTTTTCAACTGATGTGCATTCTTTAAAAATTTCTTCAAAATGTTGTAGAATTTTAGCTCGATAATTACCAATATTTGAAACAGAGCTTACTTTGTTTGAAGAAACTGTATTTGTAAGTTGTTTTAAGACAACTTCTTTTTCAGCTTCTTGAGTGTCAAACTTTTTATTTAAACTTTTATTATTATCAAAATAATTGTTATTAGTTCGGTATTGACATAAAAAGTGAATGTGCTTGCACATGTTCCATTTAACGGATGAATCAAGACATGAACATTTGTAAGCATGAATACATGCGTTACAAGCCGTGCATTTAATTTCACATGTGCAGTTGTAATTAATTGGTTCAATAGTGTATAGTTCTTGTCCTGTTGAAGAATTTACAATCCATTTTCTTTCATGTTCTTCAATAAGTGTTACATTTTTTAACTCCTCCATGTTTTTGTGCCGTTTTCGTAGTGCACTTAGTTTAGAAGATATTTTGCCTAAAAAAAAACAACAATAAAACAAATATTTTTTAAAGTGTAATTTTTTTATACCTTTATGTAAAATAACAAGTCTGTCATATAATTTATCTCTGACTAGTTTCATAATAGCATTTATTGCTGTATCTAGTCGTTTGACTGTTTTGCCTTTTAGATAAATATATTTTAATGTTCTATGCATCCGTTCTAAAGGCATATTTGTATTTAAACCAGCGTGCTTTCTGTAGCAGTAGGCCCACAATTTTCTGTTTGGTACATAATTTTTCATAAAATACTGGCCAAAATCTTTTAACTCTGCATCATTTTCTGCTTCTTTGATAAAATTATTCAGCATTATTTCAAATGCATCTTTGTCTAATTCTTCCAATAATGTTCTTATTATGTTTTGTACATGGAATTGTGACTGTGTGTTTTTAATTTTAGAAAAAACATTTTTTTTCCAAGCTCTCAAAACGTGCCAGCTGCAAAATAATCTTAAACTCACCGGACCCATAATATCAGTCCACGCAATATAAAATTTTTCTGCCATATCTGACATAAACACCGAAGGAGTTAGAAAAACATCTAAGCTGTTTTTTAAAATTCTAAAAATAATCTTAAAAACTACGCTGTCGGATCTATTACAAAACGCAAAAAGACAAGGAAAACCAAGACGTAGATCATCAAGAACCATTAGAGTAGTCAACTCAAAACTGTATGCGTTAAGGCCATGCGTACTATCAATACATACGCAGTCGTTTCCATATTTTTTTAAAGTTTCCATTTGTGCGTCATTCATAATTATTAATAAAAAATCTTCTTTTTGCATTTCTGGATAGATGTTACTTTCTTGTCCTTGTCCTTTATAAAATCTAATAACAGATTCGCAACTATTTGCTTGAATTTCCTTTATCCATGCTTCGACACTAACACAATCATTTGAATGTTTTACGGAAGTGTTTATATTATTAAGTTGCTCAATGTTAAAGAGATCCTTCCTTGTTAACAAATGGAGGCGCTCAAATTTGGTTTCATCAACGTCATCTCTAATATTATTTAAAATTTCATCAAACGGAATTTTTAAACTTAATTGAGTAGCCAGCATTGATCTTGTTGATTTTTGGAGAAGAATTTTACCTAATTCCATTAGATGACCAACATGAGTTTTAACAAATTTTACAAAAACTTCTCCGTTGTTTTTTACAGTAACGTCTAATTTAGATGGACAAAATCCATTAATTTTATCACTTCCTAATATTTTTAAATGTCTAATATTTTGTCCACGGCTGTTAAAAACGCCATCGCGGTGGCATCGATAGTAATAATATGTTTTAGTTTCTGTTTTTTTTTTTCAAATCATGTCGGATGTAACTAGACATTTCAGTTTTTTCTATCTCAGTTTTCCATTGTTTAAAATCGTCAAAATTGTTAAATTTTAAACTCTCCGTATATATATTAATGTCATGTTGTTGATTATAATGTTGCAACACATCTATGCGTAAGTTTTGATAACTGCACAAAGCACATTTAACTTGTTTTATTGCAACGTGTTTTGATTGGTTTGCATCGAGTTTTTTGCATATTGATAGATGCCTTATTAAGTTCGATTTGTTTTTAAAATCTCTATTGCAATGATTACAAGTAAATTTTTTTTTATCAAGTGCATTGTTAAAATGTCTTTTTAGATTAAAATTATTGGAAAAATCTTGGTTGCATTCTGTACATTTTATTTTGATCATGATTGATGACCTATTTAAAAAATAATGCTGTTATTTTATAAAGAAAGTATCAATAAAAACCCTTGTGCGAGAGTCACTGGTAGGATAAACGGAGCGAGTCCGGAAAAACAAACTTCAAAATATCATTTGTTTTTAAGATCATACCGTTGCCTTGGTTTCCAGTATTGTCGTGAAAACAGCCAATTTGGCGTCGTTCTTATTTCCACAAATAACTTGATAACTAGTTTATTGTTTCACTAATATATTCAGAAAGGATGAATCTATATTTTGCCAGAGTATTTTAGTCAAATTATATTTGCAAATTGCATTTAAAATGCATTTAAAAGTACCTAAAAACGCATTTATTTCAATATTTATATTCATTTTTTGTCTATTTCCAATTATTATTTTACTAAAATATTCTGACCAAATATAGTTTAATCTTTTCTTAATGTTCTGGTAAAAAAATAAATTGATTATCAAATTATATGTGTAAATAGGAATGACACCAAAGTAGTTGTTTTCACTAAAATACTGGGAATCAAGGTAACGGTCGGTATGCTCTTAATAACATAGTATACTATTTTATAAAAAAAATTACCTTAATATTCCTATAAGTATTAAATTTATTTAATAACAGTCTTTTTAATATTCTAATAAATATCACATAAAATTGCACACAGTTTAAAATAGAAGGTTAACTTATTCCAAGTGGGGTGGGGAAACTGGTGACAACGCTGCGGCGGCGCAAACTTGTGAACTATTCGCTCTTCTTTTCTGATCTCTAGACATGACGGGCATGTACAGTGTTGCCACATAGCAAAAATAAAATAATATATTTATCATGGTTATATCAGAACATGGGTACGGTTTTATATACATTATAAAAATATAAGGTATACAAGAAATATGCGCTCATACAAAATATGTGTGAATCTAGAATAATAAGATTTTAAATATTTTACTTGATGCAGATTTGAATTGTATTAATTGACAACACTGGGCATGTAAGCAAAACAAACAACATAACCTTAGAAAACATGTTTTTGACGTTTGAGTGCTATATGCTGTTTTTAAATTACCCTGCACGAACAAACAAAAAAGTTGTTCGTGCAAAAATTGTTCGAACAGCTAGATCACTTTAAAAACTCACCCATTTCTATACTGCCCTTGACTATCCACCATAGGCGTAACACAAATTTTGTTTTTGAGGTAGTTTTATTAATGCAATTATTAACAATTAAAATACATACAAAGTACATAATAAACAATGATGAATTATTTTAAAACTTTATTTAAAAAGAAAAAACAAAATAGTTATAAAAATAATATTTGAATAATTAAATACACTTAAATAAAATGTTTCTATTTTTAATTAGCAACTTAACCATTATAAAAAATAACAAATATACATATGTTTTCATAAGGTTAATTATTATTGAAAAATTAATACTCAGTATAAACATAATAAAAATAATAATAATAATAATAACAGGTAATTGTACAAGATTATGAATTGAATTATTAAACTATATGCACAACGATAACTATTTTAAAACTTTATTTAAAAAAAAAATAACAATTTTAATGATTATACATATAATATTCAAATAAATAAATAAATAAACTTAAATAAAATGTTTTTTTGTGTTTTAATTAACAAAATTACCATTATGAAAAGTAACAAATGTTTATTTTTATTTGGTTAATTATTATTAAAAATATTAATACTCAGTATTTAAGATAATAGTAATAATAATAATAATAGGTAATTGTAGAAAATTTTGAATTGAACGATTAAATTATATGTACACTACAATATACACTATTATTTATTCTAAAAATT
The DNA here is from genome assembly GCA_963932245.1 of Tachinus rufipes. NCBI lineage: Eukaryota > Metazoa > Arthropoda > Insecta > Coleoptera > Staphylinidae > Tachinus > Tachinus rufipes. The sequence goes on along the minus strand of OZ010745.1, from coordinate 44,958,294 downwards.
GCAACCTAAACACCAATTAAGTGTAAAGTTGTTTTGTGTAACTAATAGGGATTGCAAACAACCACCAAGCTTCATTGGTAAAAAGTCAAATCATTCAATATTTTATCATTATTTATATGATGATCAACCTTTTTAATTACAATAAACAGCCTGTCAGGTGGTTTCTTCTTACAGGTGCATAATTTGTAATTTGTAATTCACAATTTTTTTATAAAAAATTCTGGAGACTGAAGAGAGTATGATAAGGTGCCATCCTCATTGAAAGTTTCACTCTGACTTTAAAAGCACTGTGTTCTTGTATAAACATTATTGTAAGTATAATTCAATTCATAATATGCATAGCACATCATTCACACTATTTCAAATTTACACTGCACTTTACAATTTATAATTTATTATTAAATTGACCTAAACATATGTTTAATAAACATTAACTTTAAACAATGACTTATATAATTTAAATATTTAATTAACACTTCTGTTCAATCACAGTTTGTACGTAACACACTTTCCACTATTTAAAATTTATTCAATACTTTACAACTCACATTTTATTATAGTAAATTAACCTTTACATTATTTTTAATAAACATTAACCTTACTTAAAAAGTGACGAACGTCTATGAAAATTGACGTTTATTCGAGTGACTTGTAGGCAATAAGTAAAGTCGGGCAGAAGGGCACTCATGGGCGCTGCCATTTTATCTTTTTTACATGATATGAGGGGTCTATTTGTAATATGTTATGTGTTGCAAAATCGGACAAACGCCATTTTTACTATTTCGAGTAAAACGAAAAAAAACATTGGATTTTTAAGTAGTATTAAATGTAATCATGATTTTTTTTAACAAATATAGAATTAGTCAAATATTAGCTGGGTAAATGCAATATGCTAAATTTTTGACATAAATCTTGCAATTTGATAAATAAATATAGAACTGTCCAGTTTTGCTACTAAAAATAGTAAATGTCTGTATTTGCTATTTACATTAAGGGTTTTAAAGAAAAATAACGCATGTCAATACTAAATCAGATTATTTTATTAATAAAATGATAAAACTAAAACATATAAAATGCAAATTTTAAATTCTTAAATCACTTACTTCCTCCATTACTTTGCATACAATTTCTTTTCAAGTTTCTTCACTGGCCTCAGTAATTTGTTCAAATCTCATATCTATAGCAAACATTTTTGAGTTTCTCTTTTTTTACAGGAACTCCTATTGACATCATGGCTGGAGCAACATTTGTTACGGTTTTATTCTTTTTGAATAAAGAAAGATCTTTTCCAATATCTGATCTATAAAAAATGTCTCCTCGTACAAGGATTATTTTTTAATTTTGTTATATTGTTAACTTTTTGGGTAATAATCATTCTTTTAGAATTGTTTAACTAAAAAAACGAATTTCTAGGAGTTTTTAAATTACAGAGTACTTGCGTTTTCCAGTCATATATTTGAAAACCTACTCCCACTTTTATAACTGTGTCAAATTGGTTAAAAAATTTGAAATATTCATTGGAATTAATAACAGTATTTTGCCTCTTCACATTTTTTTTTAGTTTGACCTTATACTCGGTCCGGAGGTATAAAGCTGTGTCCACTAACGGAGAAAATTAATTTAATAGCGTTTGTATTTTGTCGAGCCTTAAGTAACCATTTCTAACACATTAATATCAACGTAGAATTTTTATTCTGTTTTCCGTAACCATGCAGTTTGCGGTATATCTGTATTAATAAGTCTATGATAGACAGCAGATACAATTTCATTTGATCTTTTAGATCTTTCTAATTCAGTTCAGGTGTAAATAAATACATTGTTTTTGGTTAATTTATCCTTTAATGAGCTTTTAATGATTGTAAAGTTGTAGGTGTAGAGCTGCCGGGAATAATAAGCCTCTTGATCGTATTTTTGGCATTGGCATATTTTTTTAGCAATCATAACTGAAATTTATTACTTAAGAACATTTTTGTTTCAATATATCATAGAAACTGTTTGCTTGGAGTTTATGTACACGCAGTTGTACTTTAATTTATCACTATCCAACGATCTTTTTATACTTTTTTTCAGGCGCAAACATGTTGAGCAAACGTCTGTAGCCGGTTTTTCAAAATCAATGTTGTAAGAAGTATTAAAAATATTGCAAAAAAATAAATCTTTTACTTTCAAACCTTCTTCAACTATAATTGTTATACATTTGCCATATTTTTTTGTATTTAAACCTGGCATTTGGTAAGTTTTGTACGTTAAATGCCAATAAGGACTCAATTATTTAGTGCAAATGTTTTAAAACTCATTAATGTGCAAACGTTTCGACATCACCTGAATGTCTTTTTTAGTGCTTAAAAATACAAAATCGACATATAAACTTAAAAAGATACCACTATATACAAAAATTGATTAAATCAATATATGGGAACCGAAATGGAGAGATATATAAAAAACTTACTAACTAATGTAATTAAAAATCACTTGTAGAATAAACATTAATTAAAATTAAAGTTAATGGAATCGACTAGAATAAAATTCTTTAAAATGCATATCGGGCTACGTCTATATACAATATTGAATTGAAAACAAAAGAATTTTTAATATTATTTTTCCGCAAACGAAGAGTTTTTCAGCATTTTGGAATTAAGATTATCGTTTTCTTTTGGCACGGTCTACAAAGTAACCTGGCGTTTGTTCGCCAATTAATCTACACCCTGTATATATATTGCATCAATAATTTTATTATTATTTTTATTCTTTAACAATTTATTTTTGAACATAGGCAATTAAATTTAAAAATAGTATATTTTAAATTAAAATTAAAATATAACGTTTAAATTGTTTTATTTTTCTGTTACAGGGTAGTCGAGCGATGTTTCTTCCATACTTAATATTGCATTGCATATTCATTGTTCTTCTCGGTATACTTTATTCTAGTGCATATATCTTTTTCGAGTACAGATTCCATTAATTTTATTAGTTCTATGCGGTAAGCAATTAATATAATCAAATTTAATTAACTATATTTATTTTATGTTGGGAAGGTAATAATGTATTTATTTTATTTTATTAGTTATTAATTTCTCGCTATAGATTGTTGAATGTAGAATTCAAATTTCTATATTCTTGGGTACTCAATAAAATAATTACCAACGTTTAAAATTCTTTTTTCCCGTGCAAATATTTAAAAAACTTTCCTATTTTAAGTATGCAATTTATTTTTAACTTCATTATATTCTATTTAGATGTTTACCACAATCATGTTAATGCTTTTATAATTTTATTAGCTAATATAGTTTAGATTATATTTGTTAAATTATTGTTATTGTTATTTTTTTTTAGTTGTATTTTTTTGTTTTTTATTGTTTTTTGTTTTTGTTTTTTTGTTTTAGCGAATATGTTTATTACTTTATAAATAACTTTGATCTGTAATTGAAATGTTATAATACGTAAAAAACAAATTTATCATTTGAAATTAATAAATGATGTATTTTATGTAAATTGCCTTTTCATCTAGTAAGAGACACAAACAGTTCAACGTTTCTCCTAATAGGAGGCATTGCGGTAACACCTTCGACGTGAAAAACAGGTGAATTTTAAACCAAACCATAACACTTGTTGATTATCGGATTCATTAAAAAAAAAATTCAAGACGCTTTTCTGTATCGGTATTTTTTAACCTTAAGAAGACGTATGATAGTTATGATACAACTTGGTAATATGGTGTTTTAAAGACACTGTACGCATATGTATTTAGAAACCGTATGCAAGTTTTATCGTGGTAGCAAGCAAAATAAAACGGCTCATTAAAATTACATTGACGACTTTATTAGAACTTAATTAGAACTGACTAACATATGGTTATACAATTTCTTATATACTAGGAGATAACTGATTATCTTAATAACACTACGTGACATTTGAAGTATTTCTAATGTGAGCGTATTACGGGTGCATTGTGGATGCATTATGGTATGCGAGATTTTCAAAGCACAACCATTTAAGATAAGTCACGCACAGTATCAGTTTCAAAAAATAATATAATTAATTATGTTGTAACATAATAACAAGTGTTTCCTTTACAATATAACACCTCCACGACTAGATGAAATTTATAGATTAAATTTTTAATTATCTCCAAATTTCATTGAAGCGTCTACTTCCTTCAATTCACCTTTTTATTTTTTACATATTATCGTTTTTTGAGCAAACAAATTAATATGATCAATATTACAATGATAAGGATACAATATAAAAAAGTGTAGAATGAAATAAACCTTTATGATTAGTTAACATATTGTTCAAGGTGTTTTTTGTAAATTTAGTTCATTCTTTACATTAATTGGAGTAATAGTACTATCAAATTTTGTAAATTTTAAATTGGTTGTATTTGCTTTATATATAACATTTTGAACAAAATGAATGTTTTATTTATGTTGTACTTACAATAGTTGCTAGGTTCAAGATAAAATGTTCCAATTATGTAATAATTTTTTATCAAGTTATTGCAATTTTCTATAACTTATGTTTCTATCGGGAAATAAAAGTGGTATTTAATTTGTTTAAATTTAGTCTTGTGGTAAGACTAAATTTAAACAAATTAAGAAACTAAAACATTTAATTAACATTACGCATAATGAATTGAATAAACCTAATTGTAATTTTATAGAAAATACCACTGACTTAAATATTCCAGATAATATAATAAACATATTAGAAAAAGGCCCCAAATTTTCTATAGCCCATACTTTTAATGAATTTCCAATGTTCTCAATGTTGAAATGTATAGAATATTGTATCAATGACAAACCTCCAGATATAGACAAAAATAATTTAAGATCTAAATGCACTAACATCATAACTAACTATTTTAATAAGAACAATAACAACCCGAATAAAAATAAACTATCTGTACACCAAAAATATTACAACTTGACCAAATGCTTTCTCAAAAAAAAAATCCTGAACTTATAGTAACCAGAGCTGATAAAGGAAATAAAACAGTTCTTTTATACAGAAGTGAATATATTGAAAAAATGTCTAACTTGATTTCCAATAATTGTACCTATTCATTATTAAAAAAAGATCCTACTACTTCATATGAAAAATCCACTAATAATTTTATTGGCATATTATTACTAGAAAAGAATTTCATTTTGGATATCCAACATAGATCACTAAAAAGCACAAATTCCATTCCACCAAAAATATACGGATTACCAAAAATTCACAAAGAAAATAGACCACTAAGACCAATAGTGTCATGCAATGATTCTCCAGACTACAAATTTTCAAAGTTCATTTCCAGTATTCTTAATAATTTAACTAATTCCTTTAAATACAATGTAAAAAATTCCATTGAAGTAGTAAATAAATTAAAAGATATAACAATTCCTGATGACCACACTTTAATAGGTTTGTTCCAACCGACACCAAACGCGGTTTGGGACCGTCAGGATTGTGCGCAGTTGAACTTTCGCGTTCCAACCGTACACAAACCATGACTCTGACTAGAAGTCGGGCGTTCCAACCTGACCCCAAATCGTCCACAACCAAGTTGTGGACCGTCAGAAACAGTCAGCGATCAGATGCATGTACTAAAAATCCGGAAATTGCTTTAATGGATGTGGATTGTTTATCCTTTAAATTAATATGTGAACAGCATAAAATATATTGAACATTAAATTCCCCAAGATGTTTATTGTATTCTTGAAGAAAAGTAGGTTTTTTAATAATAATCTAATTCAATTTGTTTTATGTTTCTTTATCAAATAAAAGTTTTATTGCCAGTTGCCACTATTTAATGCAAAGTAAGCGATCAATTTTATTTTGTGAATTAGACAGAATCGGCTTGATCAAAGTTTCTAAGCAAAATTTACACTTGGCTAACTTATTGTATAAATAACTAATGCTATAAAATATTAATAAACTTGACAAATATTTGTTGACATTAACTTTTGTATTAGTATACTTTACGTGGATGATTAGACATTTATTTTTATGGCTATGATAAAATGCCACGTTTGTTATGTTATATTTTTAAGTTTAGTTGAGTATTAAGATGGTTTATAGAAAAAACATAAATTTGGTACAATATTTTTAAATTAAGGGCGCAATGTTTTAAGTCATAAACCTTCGAGCAATAATTTAATTCATTTTTTAAATCGCTTTTTTAAATTCAAAATGTACAATAGTTTGTAAAATTTTAATATTAAATTGAAGCCGCCGAGATTCACAACAAAACAATTTAACCCTCTTTTTAATCTGTTGTGTGCAAAAAGACTTACAACAATATAAATCACCACTTTTTAAATCTTTCTAGACTCCATTTACAAGTTTTATTTAAAATTTTATAAACATTTTAAATTTTTGGAGTTTTATACAGGGTGTTAGACAAAAAACGTACGGTAATTGAATAGTTAGCATTGACAATAAACAATATTTATTTTTTTGGGTGTTTTTATGTTATTATGCATAACATAAAAATTGATGTATTAAAAAAATTAATAATATATATATTTTTTTTTTAAATTTTAATAACGTATTTTTTAAAGTATGCATAATAACATGAAAAACACTCAAAAAAATAAACATCAGTTATTTTTTAATACTAACTATTCAATTACTACGATTTTAATTATAAAACAAATATTATGTTTTCAAAATTTATCAAAATTTTTTGTTATAAAGACATATTATATTATAATTTTACATGCTTGTATTAAGATATCATAAAGATTAAAAAACAAATAATAAAAAATGTATGTTACCATTTAAAAAAAGTTGGTTGCCATAGCAATATATATATATATATATATATATACTAAAACTAAAAACATACATGTGTGTACCTGCCTTTATAATACTTAAAAACTATTTAAAATAGCTTTTGAATTGTATTAATTACTTAAAAATCAACGGAGTTATATAGCAGTACGTCTTTTTGTCTAACACCCTGTATATAAAAGAAATAAAAAATGTATGTTGTCATTTTAAAAAATAAAGTTGGTTGCCATGGCAACTATACTAAAAATAAAAACATACATGTATGTACCTGACTTTATAATACTCAAAAAACAATTTTATATGGTACATTGCAAAAACTGGTTTAAATAAAGTTGAATTGCATGAGTTGTGTTTGAGGTTTTATGATCAAAATAAGACGCCCTTAACAAAATAGAAACCAATTCTTAAAAAAGGTTTAGCTGGCCAGAAGGACTACTTTAGTTTTGTTCTAGAACTTTTATTTTTAAATTAAATTAACAGCACACGTTTTGAAATTAAATTATCTCCTTCTTCAGTGCTATAAAGAAACAATTAATTAACAAATATCTTGTATTAAGAGCACATGATGATGATTTATAAAAACCAAAACAAGCATGGATTCTTAGCAATTAAACCTAAAACTATATAGCGCGAGTGTTCATTAAAAATTAAATCTTTGTGGCTATACCACCGCGTAGTTTAAACTTACATGTGTATTTCACAATAAAGCAGATTAGTGAACAAATATTTCAAAATATTAATATTTATACACAGCTACCATTTTTTAAGAGTTATGTTGTAATTTAATTTTATAGATATAAGTTTGTCGTTCGCTACTACAAAAACGAACACACAGTAGTGCCTTTTCAGAATCTGCAAATTCTTCAAGCGATTCAGTTGTTAGTAATCGAATTATTAATATGCCTTCACTACCTGGCGCATCTAAAAAACAAATGACTGTAAAAATTAATCGCTTGAAAAACCAAGTTAGGAATAAATATATGGCAAATTATAGATTAAAGAAAAAGAAAAGTTATTTTTCTACTTCTGTAGTTCTGGAAAGTTTATTAAAGTTTAAAAGTCAAGCAGTAAAAACTTTTATAAATATGCAACTTTTTCACAGAAGGGGTACTAAGTGGACCAACTTTGAAAATCAATTGTCGTTGTCTATTTATTACAAATCACCCGGTTTTTGTTAAATAATTTGAAAATTTCAACTTCCATCTGTGAGAAAAATTCAGACTTTGCAAAAAGTTTGTAGTTTAAAAACCGGATTAGACACCAGTTTGATAAAAAATCCTGCAATAAAGGCAAAAACAATGACAATTGCGAAAAAAAAATTGTAGTATTATTTGATGAAATGGCTTTGAAAAAACAATTAGATTATAATATATGCTAGCATAGAAAGAACAGATATGATGGCAAATACTGCATTTGTGGTTTTAATTCGAGGTCTTTATTATAATTGGAAGATTCCGTTATGTTATTATACGTCACATGGACAGGTTAATGGAGATAATATAAATAAAATACTTATGATGTTGCGACAACATTAAAGCCACTGTCATTTGAACCAAAAGCATTTTTATGTGACTAAGGAACAAATAATAGAAAAGCTTTTAAAATGTTAGGCGCTACAAAAGAAAATCCAGCTATCAATATAGAAAATATGACAATATATACTGTCTTTGATGCTTCACATCTCTTGAAAAGTCTAAGAAACAATTTAATGAAGCCCAACTTATATTTTGATGTCAATGGTGAAAAGATATCATGGAATGATATATCTGAAACATTTCGTATTGATCAAAAAAGTACCACAACTCGAACAATGTTAAAGATCACTGAAACTCGTATAAAACCAAATGATTTTCAAAAAATGCGAGTAAAGTATGCAACACAAATATTTTCGCATACTGTTGCAGCTGCTATAAAAACGGCAACCAAAACAAAAAAATTAATGAGCACAACTGGTATAAACACAGCTAAGTTTGTTGAAACTATTAACAATGTTTTTGATTCATTAAACAGCCGAACACTCAATGATCAAAATCCTAACAAGTGTGCATTATCTATTCATCAAACTATCTCCGAAGACAATTTAAAAAATGCACTAAATTATTTTAAACACATTTGAGTATATGAAGAAAACAAGATACGAAATAATATTTATTGTGTAGATAGATATGCGTGGACAATAAAATCTATTTTGATGCTTTGGGAAAATTCAAAAGATGAAGGATATAAATACTTAATTACACTAAATCAAGATCTTCTTGAAAACTTCTTTTCTGTTGTACGAAATAGAGGTGGATATAATCCAACACCTACAGTTCGCCAGTGCCGAATTGCAATTCAACACAATGTGAACGTCAGACTTCAACTGACAATTGACACTGGTAACTGCCAGTGCAACGAAACCAATTATTTAGATGTATCAGATGTATCTCCGGTTACCTCCACGGATATCGCAATTTCTGCAAAAGAATTAAGTCATGACACAACCATTCAGATAATAGATGAAAGAGAAGACAAAGAAGACTTTGATAACAACTTAAATTTGAAAGGAACTACGTTAGAGACGTGTTTTAATATTTATGTTGCAGGATATTTGGCAAATAACATTATAAAAAAGTCTGGATGTGAAAATTGTGCTAGTATAATGCTTAAAACAAATGGCAAGTTGGTACAAAATAATGAACTGTTTTTGTTGGCAAAAGATTATTCTTGTAAAAGTGTATCATTTTTGAAAAGACCATCTGATAATTTTGCCAATATTATTTCCAATTTGTTGGACCAGTTTAATATAGGTTATGAATTGTATAAGTGTGGCAATAGTGTTGCAAAAAATATTGAAAACTGTCTACTAAATTTCATGAACTTGTATACAGACTGGTACAACACGTCTACCTCGTTGTGCTAGATGCATATACAATTAATTAAACTTTTGATAAAAATGAAATTATTTCGCAATTTAAAGTGGGAATCCGCTATGTTTAATAAATCAAAAAATCGAAATAATATCGAAAAGTCAGAATTTTATCGGGGTAAATTCATTAAAAAAAAATTTGTATCTATATATTGTTTATACAATAGTGAATTATACATGGTGGTTCTGAGTAGTTTTTTAGTTTTTAAATTTGTACAGAATATAATTATAATGTTTTAAATAACTATAATGTGTGGTGTATTACATATTTATATTTTTGCAAACAAATTAAACAATTACTTCTGTTTTGTTTATATATATATATATATATTAAATATTTACTTTTTTGCAATTAAATTAAATAATAGCGTGTTTTGTTTTTAATAACTGCTGCAATTTTATATTTTATGTTTATACTAATAAAATCAAATTAAACAAAAGCTAGTGTTTTGTTTATGTAATAATTGGTGATACATTTTATATTGTATGTTTATGTTTTTGCAATTAATTAAACCATTGCTTGTATTTTCTTTAAGTAATAACTGGTGATATATTCTATACCTATGTTGATAATATTGAAATCAAATTAAACAACTGCTAGTGTTTTGTTTATGTAATAACTGGTGATATATTCTATATTGTATATTTAAATTTTTGCAATTAAATTAAACAACTGCTTGTATTTTCTTTATGCAAAACTGGTGATATATTATATGGTTTTTTTTTTGCAATTCAATTAATCAATTGCGTGGTATTGTTTATAAATAATTAGTAATATATTATGATATAAATTTATATTTTTGCAATCAAATTAAACAATTAAATTAAACTTTGTTTCTGTATTTTATCATTTATCTACCTTATTAATGGGCAAACAAAAAAATTCTTGGCAAATTTGCTAGATTATGATATTTTTTAAATAAAATTATATTTAATAATAAAATCGTAAAATGAAGAATGGAATAAATAAATTCCCGCTGTTTACAAAATTTTGTTTGCGGTTCGGTGGTGACAGGAGAACATAAAACTATAACTCGATCTTGCTGGTGAGTCTGCCGATTTAAAACTTAGCTGATAGTATAAAATTGTGTCGTAAGGAACCGACACACAACAGACCCATATAAGTGAGAAAGCAACAGATTATTTGAGAGGGAATGATGTTTGCAGAAACTCATACGACCGGCGCCACTATTCTATTCCTTGACTCATCGATAATATATAATATAAAAAGCAAATGCTAATTAAAATTATAAATTAGATAAATGTACAAAGCGCACATTATACAAAGTACGAGTGGATCGATCGAACGTAGTTTTCAAAAACTGTAGCGATATTATAATTTACAATGGGTTGTCCATACGCTTTCAGTAAAACTGGAATTAAATTGGAAGCAGTTTGTCTTATTGTGAGTATTTTATATTAAAAATTACTTTTTGTACAAAATTATATTATTGTTTTAGTTTGGTACTCTATTATGGTTCGTAAAAAGCGCAAGAGAATTATCATATGATCAAGAAAAAGCTATTGTTGAATTGGTGACATGCTTAATCTGTTTTGTTGTATACATATGTTTATTACTAGGAGTACACTGGGTAAGTAGTTGCATTTTAATAACAGACAATTTATTGTTAATTTTTTAGACTTTTCTATAATAAGTAGTCAATAACTTATTAACGTTTTGTAGCACAAAGATAAATTTATTCACAAACAATAATAAATTATAGATAAAGACAAGTATATTAAAAGTATGGGAGCAATATTAACCTTCCGTCACTGAGAGACCGCGCCTCTCATCTCCGATTTTAATTTTTGAATATCTTTAAACTCCAAAACTTCAGTAATCTGCCCTTTTAGGTATTCCTCGAGATAGTTACAAGGAACAATATTTGAGAGATAAAAGCACATTTGCGTAATAGTTTGCGTTTTATAAACAATTGCGGAGTCCGCTGCCAGTAACAAATACACTACTTAAGATATAACACTTTTTTTGCAATTATTAAATATTTTACAAATTAGTACACAACCAAAATAATCTTTAAGATTGGTGTATTTTTTATTTATAGTTGATGTAATTTTATATTCTAAGAACACCAGAAATTACAGGCAGTTTTGAGATCCTAAAAAGTATTTAATCTTGCTTGTTTATTGTTTTGTATTTTACCCATATCAATACCAATTTTTTATAATTTTTAGATCTAAAAAGTTATTTTCAACTTATGGTATATTTATAAATTACTAAAAATTGCTTAGCAGTTTTACTAACTTTTTGAATTTTTAGTATTTTTTTGACAAAAATAGTAACATTTTGGAAAGTTAAAATATGATGTAGTAATTTTTTAATAAATTGGAATACAATTTAACATATCTGGCAAATTGTATGCATTTTATTACATTGCTATAAATTGTTTGATAGTTTTAGTAACTTGTTGAAGTTTTTTTTAATTTTTAGTAATAATATTTTGAACCTTTGTTTGTTGAAAACTATTTGAGTACTGCATCAACATTTTGGACAATTTAAAATACAATTTGACATATCAGGCATAAGATTTGCATTTTAGTACATTGTTGAAAATCGTTTGACAGTTTTAGTAACTTTTTGACAGATGTACTAACATTTTTAACAGTTTAAGAAACAATTTGTAAAATTTATAAAAAATATGATAGTTTTTGATAAATGTAGTAATTATTTTGATATACATTTCTTGACGGTATTGAACACAATTTTTTGCAGATGTAGTACATTTGGCTAACTTATTACGTTTTTTACACGTTACTATAAACTATTTTTTTTAGTATTTTTTGTTTTTAAGTACATAATTTATTTTTGATATTAATTTTGCCTAATTTAAACAAACAAACTATTATGTAGATGACTGTATGTCATACATTATAAAAAGTATTGCTAGAGCAATCTTTCATATCACAGTTTTATTATTTTAATTATAAAAATATCTGTGTCCGCCACTAATAAAATATTTGTTTAAAGGACAATATAATTTTTTTGAACAATATTTATAAAAATCGCCAAAGTCTGCAACATTAAATTTATTATTAAATCATACTAATCTTATTCTCATCCTAGTACGCGTGAGAAATTTCCATCAATGCATTAATTAACATTATTTATTAACTCCAATAATTTAACGGACAGTCAGAAACTTTTGTTTTGTTAGGTCTTTCAATTAAAAAAAATCTTTATTTAGTTGGGTTCTCTTCATTGTGCGGTTTAGATTCTTTATTGCTTTTAAAATACTAATGTTTTTTTTCCACATATAGTCCAGTCAAATATGCTCATATATTTATCTCACTTCTAAAAAATTCCAAAAGTTTTAAAACTTTGTACACTGATTTATAGGTACCTAATAAAGAATATACTAAAAGTCCTGACAAATATGACACGAGCTTTAGCGGTAATGACCGAAAACAGAGCACTTTTCAGATTTTCGTTAATGTCTCAAGAACTGTAGGTAAGAGGTAAAAGTTGACTATATACATAGACGACATAACATAGGCAAATTGTTAAGATTGAAGATTTTTGGACCACACCACTTTGTGTAACAGTAATCTTCTATCCAAAACGATGTCAAAATCGAAAAGATTGGCTTCTTTTTGTAGTACAGGAAAAGTATCGTATAAGGCGGATATGTTTGTTTTCAGCATTCCAGTTTCTTCAAATAAAGATAAACAAAAAGGAGCAAGCTTATGTTATAAGTAGTTGTTTAAATCCATATGACTCTGCTTGTCGATAGCTATCTTTAGAAACATTGTTAAATGGTTGATTACCACTTTTCTCTATGAACAAAGAAGGTAAAAGAGTACAATTTGACGCGTATGCCACGCGTATCGTGTACGCTATGTGGAAGGAAGGGCAAGTAGTTGGGGAAAAGGGGAGGACTGTCAAAATGAACGGAGGACCAAACAAAAGAAACCGGCTTCTTGGCTCGTAACAAAACAAAAACTTTTGTTTTTATTCTTTAGCGCACTATAACTCAGTAACCGCTGTGAATACAAAAAAATGTATATAACCATTTTTATTGCAAATTTTATTAACTTTTACCTCCGACTTACAGTTTATGGGATAATAACAAACCAAACCAAAAATGTGCTCTGTTTTTCGTGATTGCCGCTAGAGCTTGTGTCATATTTGTCAGGACTTTTAGTATATTCATTACTAGGTACCTATAAATCAGTGTACAGAGTTTTAAAACTTTTGACATTTTTTAGAGATAAAAAGCTACTTTGACTGGACTAATATTTATATACAGTTTTTAATTATATTGTTTTTGTAATGTAATAGTGATACCACACTTTATATTTTTAAAGACCATAATGACAAACATGATACAGCGTTTTAAAATTTTTACGTTAGAATCTATAGCATCTATATACAAAAACCTTGAAACAATATTTAAATTAGATTTACTCAAACTGGTCAACTTTAACTCTAAAAAACTCATCCTTTTACTATTTCAAAATCATTTTCAATTTTTTTCTAAGAATTAAAATTATACATAATCTTTTTTAAAACAACTATTTTGTTGATAAAACTTTGAAAGTATCTAAGTAACTAAGATTTCTAATAGATTGTAACATCTAGAAGACAAACTACAGAATATTTAGATAAGGATTTGTTGTTTAGTTTAATATTTGGTACTTCGGATTTGGATTTTGAAACAGTAAGAAGCTTTATTAGAGTTAAAATTAACTATATTGGAAGTGCCTCATTCAGATATTGTTTTGAAGTCTTTGTTTATAGTTGTTACAAATTCTAACCTAAAAATTTTAAGACGTTCTGCTATATTTGTCGATATGAACTTTAGAAAATATGAAAGGTGCTATCATCGGCAAAACTATGATTAAGACTTTTAGTTATTTAAAGAAGTTCATTAATGTAAATCAAAAATAAAGTTGGCAAAAGAGCAGAAACTTGAAGAACACCTGCATTTATGATTTTAGGGTCCGAGTTAAAACCATTCATCAATTCTAATGATAAATTTTTTATTGTCAAAAAAACTATTGATGAAATTTACAGTTTTTTTATCAAGACCTATACAATTGAGCTTGTTGACAAGATTAGAATGCCACACCTTATCGAACGCTTTTGACATGTCTAAAGCTATCGCAAGATTTTTTCCTTGTTTGTATAAAGTAGAATTCCATTTGTGACTAACAGAAGTCAAAAAATCTGTTGTCGAACGTTTTGATCGAAATCTATATTGAGTATCTGATATGAAGTTATTTTGTTCTAAGAACGTTACAATGTAAAAATTAATATATTTTTCAAATTTGTTTGACAGATTAGACAATAATGCAATTGGTCTATAATTTAAAGAATCAAATTCGACTATCTTTTTAAGTATAGGATTGCAATTTTTAAGGCTAATATTTTGGTCATAATAGGAGCTAATTAATTTGCAAATGTTATAAGAATAATAGGTGAAATTTTATTTATACCTGATTCCTTTCTGGTATTTAAATTAAGAAAATATCTGTTGACAACCCGTTGGCTAAAATAAATTGGACCCATTATTTTTCCACTAACCGGCAATGTAGGTGCAGGGAAAATTTATAATAGTAGAGTTAGATGAAAATTGGTTTGCAAAAATATCTGTTTTTTCTTTTGGATTAATAACTAGATTGTTTTGATCATTGCAAAAAAGAGATATAAAAGATTTTGTGTTACCTTTGCAATAAATTTATTGTTTTATGTTTTTTTGTCACAATAATTACAAGCTAACTTATAATCACTTTTAGTCTGTTTGAAACAATTACGTTATTTCTTAAATGCTTTTTGCTTTTTATTAACTATTTACTATGTTTATCTTAGAATAATGATAGATGAGGCGAGGTTTAGGTTTGGTAGTAATAATAATAATAATGTTTTAAGACTAATCGGTGAAGTTTTGTTTATACCTGATGTCTTTTTGGTATTTAATTTAAGAAGATATTTTTTAACAACCCGTTGTCTTAAATGAATTTTACCATTGTAGGTACAAAATAAGAGGATTTAGAATAGTAAAATTAGATGCAAAATGGTTTGCAAAAATATCTGCTTTTTTTGGATTAGCAACTAAATTATTTTTTTGAAAATTTTGAACTACCTTTTAATGAATTTAATGTGTTATAAAAGTTTTTGTTGTTTATAAAAAGCTGAAAAATTTGATTAGCTTTGTTTTTGTCAATCTAATCTTTTTCAAATTGTATTAGATTGTCACAATGTTTACAAGCTTTTTTTATAATCTTGATAAAAGGTCTGATTGGAACTACTAATGGCGTATTTGTTAAATGCTTTTTGCATCTTTATAACTGCCTGTTTTATCTTAACTGAGTACAAGTACTGTTGTTAAACCAAAAAATTAATAGAACAATTTTTGTTATGACATACATAATAGTTGTTGTGAGATCTTTTATTTTTACTATACTTATCTTAAAATAAAGATAGGCTTGAGTTTGGTAGTAGGAAGAGTTTTAACAACAGAAATAATGAGTGAATGGTCAGAGTTTCCTAAAACAGTCTTAACAGTAGTTGTTGTAATCTTTGGAATAGTTGAAAGATACAAATCTTATAATCTTGGTTTGCCAAGAAGTTTATTACAAACAAAATATGTGGGTTGCTTAATAAGTTGAGTAAGATTATAAGCAAAAATCATAACTTGTTCTCCGGATAGTGTGTAGAAGATAATATATAATATATCATCTAACAAAATTATTTTATAAAATGAATTAATAATTTATTTAAACAAATCTTGTCAGTATGCCTTGTATGACTACGGCATTGCATGATGGCGAAGAAAGACAAATTTGATTAAATATTTACGTTCTTATAAATTTTTTACGTGCTATTAAAAAAACTTTAAAAAAATCATTAAAAAAGTTTAAAGTTGGTTTATTTGAAAAACAGTATATGCCTATTACAAAAATAGTCTTATTGGGAAAATTTAGTTTAAAAACTACGTATTATAATCAATGCCCTGTAATTTTGTAGCTTTTCAATTAAGAACAAGCTAGTTGTTTGTGGATGCAGACCCTGAGCTAATATACGTTCAAGATAATATATAATTGGAATTTACTAGATTAAAGCAGTCTGGATGTTCATTGTTTACTTTGGTTTCAGTCAAAAAAAGAAGTCACCGTTTGGTTGATTAATTTGGTTAGTGAAACAGGCAAGGTTTTGTTACGACAAATTAATTGTCATAAGCTTTGTTAGACGTTAAAAGTTTTGCGTTGGTAGTCTCTTTGATGACTCATTCCAAATCTACGGCCTCTGCCCTCAGATTTAAAACAAGTCATCATAGTATATTATTACTGTTTATACCTACTGCCAGGTCAGGGTTAGTAGTTATTGTTAGTAGTTTGGTTAGAGAGTAAATTTTAAAAAGGACGAAACAGATAAATTCAATTAATTAATTCACTTAGAGAAGTGTCAAAAGTCGTCAACACACACAACGCATTTAACAGATTAAAACTTGATGGGGGTGATTTTTTGATAATAAATTCATAAACAAAAAAAGTATTTTAACTAATCAATTTATTTTATTCTATCTATTTTTTTATTAAAATGTTGATGCTCTCATTTAATTGAGTCTCATAAAATATTCTACACATTTCTGATTAAAATTTAAGATTTCAGGAAAACATTAAAAAAAATATTTAAAGTTTAAAATTATGTAGTAGTTAGTGAAGAATTTAGCAATTCTCCTTTATAAGGCATATTTATTAAACACTCAAAACAATTTAATGTAAATATTTAATATTTTTCACATTTGGCCAAGAAAAATACTCTATATGCTATATCGACATTATGACTCTTGTTGAAATATTTTCAGAATAAGAAAAACATGATGACCACATTGTATACGATATTAACATAGACCATTTTTAAGTGGATTTATGTTTATAAAATAAACACATGGGTTCTGTATTTTTTCAATGCTGGCGATTTAAATTATGACGTATGTACATATAAAAGAAAACTTAAATATAAACCCCACTAAATATCGCACATGTGTTCTCAAGTATTTGTTAAGATATTCTTTATTTATATATGCATAATTATATAAACTTTGCGTCTGATAATTAACTAATATAAAGTATAAATTAAAAGTTGATATTTGCGAACAGTTCTAAATTGTTACTCCCTACAAAAGTTTGAAAACTATGTAACATTATTAATTTAAATTTCCAATCATAATAATTATCATATTAATATTTGATAATCATCACGCGCACTGCCAACAAGCTCTTTCTAATTTACCACTATTTATACACTAATTAAACAGCTGAACTAATAATAATTTATATTTAGCTATCACATTAAAAAAACACACCTTTGATTTGTGAAAACTGCACCGAACACTGAGTATTATTATACTTTTATTTGATTGAAAATTTTACTGCATACCAGTGTTTGTTTGTTTTGATAATTTGACCGCATTTCGGGAGAAGTTTGTTGACAAATAAAAAATTTCTAAAAATTTTATTTGATTATTCTACAAACATGTTTATTACTTTCTACTTATTGGGACATTTTGAAAGTTTTTTTTATTGCACAAAATCTGGGCCAGGTGCTGTGAATGTAAGGCCCCAGTCTACAAGAAAGCTCCCAAGAAAGTCAAAGTGTATATTTTTGTATTAATTGTACAAAGCTTAATAGCTTATTTACTTAAAAAAATGTAATATTTTCGGGCTTTAAAAATAATTGAGATCAGTATTTTAAAGCTTTGTTTTGTAGTTTATTTTTTGTTTAGTAGGTCTTTTGAACTCTTAGAAATTGTTGCGTTTTATAAAAAAAACTTATTATATTGTTTTTAAGTAGAATAAGACTTTAACTTCACTGTAGACCTACAGTAGTTTTCTAAAATCAAAGCTCGTATGTTTTTTTTCTAAAATTAACTTTGTTTTACTTTAATTTACAAGCAAATTAAGTTAAACAATTTCAGGTATTTTATAAAAATTTTGTTTTGTTTCTAAGTTCTCTTTATGTGTATCTGTGACAAAACAAAAACATTTCCATTTTTGTAACTCTGGTAATAAAAAAGTTTCAAAAAGATTAATTACGTTTTACCATTAGTTATATTTGAATATCTCCGTACGTTTCAATTATCTCATATGGGCAATTCCATTTCAAGCAGGCCAGAGCAGAGAGGCGAGTGCATTAAGAAACTTGCTTTAGTGTTTTTTTCAGTTTCTATAACTTATTAGTAGTCCTTTGATCGGTTCATGAAGGTATAAAATCTTTAAAAAAAAATCTACGATTTTTTTTAAGTTTATTTGTCGTTTTTTAACTTAATTGCATTTTTTGTTTAAAATCCGCAATTTTAATTAAAAAAAAAAAAAAAAAACTAATGAAATCAATCAGAAATTTTCCGTATAATCCAAATCTGGCGTCATTTTAAGTCTATAAACTGTCTATAAGCCACAAAAGCCATAAAACCATGTTTTTGTTCTCACTGGGCTGAGCAAAAAAAGCATTTAAAAAAAATTAACCTCTAAAGTTGACTTTGATTTTGATGTAAATTAATTGGAAAATATAAATTTGTTTTGTGTATTTGGGTTTTAAAGGTCTAAAACTAAAAAAAAAAACTGCAAAAGCAGGTCTATTTTTCAAGATAAACTCTTGCATATTTAGCAGTTTTCAGAGGAACTATACACCAAATATTATTAAAAAATTGAGTTTTGCAAACAATTTTACAAGGAAAATAGTCAGTGAAAAAGTTTAACAAAGACATCTTTTGTCGCTTGAACCAATTTTGGGTCATTTTACTTTTTGTTTGATAGTTTTAGCGTTTGAAGCACAAATTTAGACTCGATCTATTGGCACCAAAATTTGAAAATATTATTATTTTTGGCATTTCAATAATGCTTTTTTTGCCTAGCTTACTGAGAACAAAATCATGGTTTTATGGCTTTTGCGGCTTATAGACAGGGTATAGACTTGAAATGACGCCAGATTTGGATTCTACTAAATAAAATCGTAGAAATTGTTTTTTAGGATTTTATACCCTTATATACCCATCAAAGGACTACTAATAAGTTATAAAAACAAACAAAAAATACATAAACAAGTTTCTCAATGCACCCCTCTTCTCCTGCTCTGGTTTGTTTAAAATGGAATTGCCCATAAATAATTTATTAACTTTATTTTTGACAAATCTGTCATATAAACTGTTAATTATAAAAAGCAAATGTCAACTGTATCACAAATCTGTCAGAAAAACTATTAAATGTCAACTATTTCAGAATAATGTCATATAAACTGTTTTATATATCTGTATTATGAACTGTTTTATATATATATATATATATATATATATATATATATATATAAACTATCAATTTAACTGTTTTTCAAATCTTATTTACTATAACTGCTAATTTGATAAAAACTGTCAAATCAATCATATGAGCTGTCTGTCATATAAACTGCCAACTATCAACTTTATTGTCTCACAAAGTCAAATTAATTTTTGACAAATTTGCATTTAAATTGGTAATTGATAATTTACCAAAACAACTGTTTTGGTTTACAAAATTTAATCTGTAAGTGCGTTTTCAATTACGTTTGTGCAGAAATATATTTTTTCTAAGCAATTATTTAAGTTTTTGTGCGTTTTTGTAAAAACATGCATTTTTTAGAGATTTTAACAATGGTGTTTACACAAAAAAACATTTTTTTTGATAGTGGACACATATTATTATTGCAGTTGAATAATCAATAAAAGTAGCACATGGCCGTTCTTTCTTCTACTTACAAAACGTTTGTGAATCACAAACTACAAACTATTAAATGGTTTGAAAGTAGGAATCTATAAGCTAAAACCCACCTTATGAGTTATCTGTTTTAAATAAAGAAGCTAGGTTACAAGAACATTTTGATAGTTAGGTAGAAAAAGCGGTTTAACAAGGGCCATTTTTTGTGGTTAAAAAACATCTTTTTCTTCAACAAGAAGTAGTTGTAAAAAATGCTTCTGAAATTTGAAAAAATGTTTTGACAATGACAAACTTGTAGAATATACAACAAACATATTAAAAGAAATTAAAAAGTTACGCCCGGGAAAAACCGACTTAGTTGGCAGGAGTAGTCAAGTCAAATATAGACAATTTATAAAACAACAGTGTTGAACAATTTTGCCTCAGCATGTCTAAGTTTTGTTTCAATATTTTACTGCGACATTTGCAATTTATACTTATACATAATGGTATAAATGTGAAGATCGTTGTGTACATCTTAATCTCAGGATTATTGTAACAAAACATATTTGCTTATTAATATATACTAAAATAGTTTCGTAAACCTTTTGCTAATTGCCAATGTAAAAATTGATTTGTAAAGTAAGGTATTTGTCGAGATATTTTATATTTTACAATGCTACTGTTCTACATAAAGTGAAGATTATTATGTGTAATGTTAGTTGCATACTGTTGGAAGTCCAGTTTAAAATTGTGTGAATTTTGTTGCCACTGACGTAGCGGTAAAACTAGTTAAGTACAGTAATATTAGATGGCGTTTTATTCAACAATAAATATTTGATAGTACAACTGGTAGTAGCGTTACTAAGAGTACATCCCCTTTAAGAATTTTTTAAAAGCAAGCTGGTTGAAAAGTATGAGTGGTCAAGGTTAGAAGATTTACTATATGAATAGCGGAAATAATTTTCATTTAATATTGACATTTCAGAGATTTTTATTTTGAAATATATTTGTATTTAATATTCGATTTTTTTAAATTTTACATTTAAGTCGCAGTTATATTAAGTTATTGATAATTTTATTTAGTACGTGTTTGATTGTTAAGTTTTATATAAAAATAAATTACTATTTTATAAAAGAATAGAAAAGGTTTGGCAACTTTGTTCCATATTTACATAAAAATAGATATAATCACTAAATATTATAAATTATAAAAGTTAATGTAAATTTACTTGCAATGTCCTAAAATACATTGCAAGTAAATTTATTAGTTAGCATCATGATAGTTTTTTTTTCTGTTTGTTGCAAATTTAGTAACTGTACAATTATTTTATAACACTCTTGAATGTTGTAGGGTACAGAATTGCGTCGCCCTCTCTTAATAAATTAAGGGTACAAGTTTTACTCAAATCTAAGATCAAATGAGAGCAAATATCGTAATTTGTACAATTGTTTTATAGTGGTCTTAGACTAATTTGTCTCTGCAGTTGCACCCTAAACATTGTACCCAATCGGCGTTTCAACTCAATAAATTAAAGATACAATACACAAATGTATATAAAATGCATTTCTCATGTTTATGTAAAAATGATTTGATTTGACGGTATTGAGACACGTTATCCATGTTTAAATGTTACTGAAACTGATCATAAATTTTATTATTAATTATTTCGCTAACTGCGAGTAATTATATTAAACCAAGTGAAGTCATATAAATCCAAACAAATCATTTGGAAACTATAAATATTATAATAATGTTCAAGAGCATATATTTTGTGTTATTTGTTTGAAATCCCATTTATATTTTGCTTGCTTGGCCTTGCCACACAAAAAGGGCCTCTCAATTGGGTATTCAATCTTAAAGTAAACATTTTTTGTTGGCATTTATCTTTTTATAGCTTTCCTTTCTCACATTCCTTATTAAGCAAATATTTTAAATGTTATATTTAAGAAGAAATATGTAGAATGTATAGTAAATATTTAAGTATGCCGATTTCAATAGATGTAATTAAAATTGCAAGTTGACGGCGTTTATGATGTTAATGCAAAACATATACATATAAATATAGTTTAAACAATGTTTATGAAAATTATTTTATAGTGCCCCAAAACATTGTACCCTTCCGTCCCTCTTATTTAATAAATTAAGGGTACAAAATTGCACAAATGTAATATGTGTATCAAATGAAAGCAAATATGGTAGGTTATACAATTATTTTATGTTATCCCAGAACATTGTACCCTATTGTCCCCCTGTTAAACAATTAAAGGTACAATATTGCATAAATGTAATATGGGTATCAAATGAAAGCAAATATGGTAGGTTATACAATTATTTTATGTTACCCCAGAACATTGTACCCTATGGTTCCCCTTTAAACAATTAAAGGTACAATATCGCACAAATTTAATATGAGTATCAAATGAAAGCAAATATGGTAAATTAAATAATTATTTTATAGTACCATAAAACATTGTACTCTATTGTCCCCAGCTAAACAAATAAAGGTACAATGTTGCACAAATGTAATATGCGTATTAAATGAAAGCAAATATGGTAGTTATACAATTATTTTATGTTATCCCAGAACATTGTAACATATCGTCCCCCTGTTAAACAATTAAAGGTACAATATTGCATAAATGTAATATGGGTATCAAATGAAAGAAAATATGGTAACATATATAGTTATTTTATTGTACCCTAGAACATTATGCCCTATTGTTCCCTAGCTAAACAAATAAAAGTACAATATTAAACAAATGTAATATGGGTATCAAATGAAAGCAAATGTGGTTACTTAAATAATTATTTTTAAGTACCCAAAAACATTGTACCCTATTGTTCCTAGCTAAACAAATGAAAGCAAATATGATAACAAACAATTATTTTATAACAACCCAAAACATTGTACCTTATTGTCTCCCTGCTAAACAAATAAATGTTCAAATATTGCCCAATAGTAATACAAGTATCAAATGAAAGCAAATACGTTAACTTACAATTACAATTGTTTACCCTAAAACTTAGAAAACTTAGAGATCTGCAACATTACGTCAATGTTGTAAAGTATTTAAGTCATTTGTCAATTTTGAATCAAAAATAATTTAAATAACTTGTTTTTAATAAAATTTAGAAGAGATAGTCTAAGTCTCAAATGTTTCTCTTAATATTCCAATACAGAATTGTACAAAACTATAAAAAAAACTATTTACGTCCATTTAGAAATCCTAGTATTTTAAATATATGGCCAATCCAAAAAAGAAGTAATTAGAAAGAAGATTTGATATACATTTGTTGTTTCATTTAATTAATTTTAAAACATTGAAAAATTAAATTTGGCTTAGTTGAGAGTACTATAGTCAGATATTCTTTCAAAGTCTTTATTAATTATTAAATATTGGTACAGATTCTAACCTAGTACATATCTCTAATACGTTCTGACAAGTTTGTCGATATTGTCTTCGGAAAGTATGAACTATAAATTGTGCTCATATATATGAATAAAAAATAAAGTTGATAAAAAAGCAAAATCTTGAACAACACCAGCATTTATTATTTTGAAGACAGACATTAAACAATCAATTCTAGAAATAATACTTTTGTTGTCAAAAAATCAATTGACAAAATTTACAGATTTATGATCAAGATATGACGTTGTTATTAAAATTCGGATGCCAAACCTTATCAAATAAGTTGGAAATTTCTAGAACTATTGCAAGATTGAAATATCTGCTTTTTCCTTTTAATTTGTAACTAATTTGTTTTGTTTAAAAGAAGGTCTTACAAATTTTGAACAACCTTGCAATAAAATTATTGTTTTATATACTCCCGTCAAATCACAGATATCATATTGTATTACATTATCATAATCTGCAAACAATTAATTATTTTTTGTTAAATTAAAATTTGTTAATATTAACTGTCTTTTGTTTTTGTTTAATAATAAAAAATAGAATTTATTTTTTTATGTGAACTTTTGGATTATAAGAAATGTGTAAAATGTAAAATTAGTAAAAAAAAATGTTTATTTTAAAATAACTTTAGATGAAGCTCGGCTTAAGTTCAGTAATAATAACAACAGTAATAAGCAAATGTTACTAAAACGGCCTCAACAGTAGTTGTAATCTCTGAAATAATATGAGAAAAATGGGTGAGTTTTTAAACAAGTTGAGTAAGGTTATGAGAACTAGGCAAACAACCACGTTTTTTGGGCGGATACTGTTGTAAAGTCAATCTTTAAATCATTTTAAAACAATAAATAATTGAATTATTTCAAATCTTAATTGTTGCAATAAGGATATCTTAGAAAATCTGGCGCCAGTTATTATCATAATTGCAATGCAATAATCAGATTTGTCATTCTTTATTTATTTATCAAGTGGTTTTGTTCTTTTCAAATTAGTTATTACTGAATTTGTACGTAATGCGACAGTAAAAATTTATCCCGGCTATTACTGATTTCTTAATACCGCCAACTATGATGCATCACACAATCATTTCTGCACTGAATGGAGTTATTTAATTCTAATTTAGTGGTGATGATTATTAAAAACAAAACTTATTTCAATTTTTTTGATCTGTCTGTCATTGTTATAACAATAATTCATTAATTATATTTGTTATTTATTAAATATTTATCAATTCATTTAATTTGACAATTAGAAATTATTATTTTGCCGGTTATAAATAGACGCTAGTTTTGATTTTAAAATTTCTGAATTTGTCAGTAATTAATAAGTTTCTTTTTATTGGGCCCTTATTTTAATTTAAAGATACAATTTTATTATCTTTGCAATACTTGCAATTTATTTCTTAAATTTAACTTTTACAAATTCAAATAACAGTTAGTGATTAAACTAAAATTTATACATAATATTTTAAAAGCATTAAGATTAGACCGCTGACCTTCAGTTATAAGGCAATTGTACGATTTTTATAAAAAAACAAAATAAAATAGATGAATTGACAAATAAAATGCCGGTTATAGTAATATTTTTCTGAATTGTCTCTATTAAATACTATATTAAAATGCCAATGAAAAGCACTAGCAACCACTAGCATCAAAACTAGATTAAATAAAAACGCGTTTGATAGCCAAATTGATAGATTTAAAAATAGCAAATCCAGTGATATGTAGTTGAAAAAAAAACTTGTGATTAATAGTTTAATAATTGGCAAATATTGCTATTTTGGTGCTAAAATTCACTTTACTTCAACAAGTAAAACTACACTATTAAAAACTTTCTGACTTGTACAAATAATCAATTATTATGGGTTATCAAAATATTTTACTTATACATTCTCACTTTTACAGTCTACATTCTTACTTTCACATTTTTATTTTCACATTTTTATTTTTAGATTCGTATTTTCACTCTCACATTCTTACATTATCACTCTCACATTCTCACTTTTACATTTTTATTCTTACTATTACATTCTCACTCTTACATTTTTATTCTTACTGTTACAATTTTACGCTCACATTCTCATTCTTACATTCTTACTTTTACATTCTCATTTTCACATTCTCACTCTCATATTCTTACTCTTACATTCTCACTCTCACACTCTCACTTTTACATTCTTACTCTCCTATTCTTACTCTTACATTCTTACATTATCACTCACACATTATTACCCTCACATTCTTAAACTCACATTTTTATTTTTACATTTGCATTCTCACACTTAAATTTTCACTTTCACATTTTTACTCTCACATTCTCAATCTTACATTCTTACTCTCACTATCACTCTCACATTCTTACTCTCACAGTCTTACTCTCACATTCTCACTCTTACATTCTCACTCTCACATCCTCACTCTCATATTCTCACTCTTACATTCTCATTCTTACTCTCAAATTCTTACTTTTACATTCTCACATTTTCATTATCACTCTTACATTTTCACTCTCATACTCTCATTGTCACTTTCTTACTATCACATTCTCACTCTTACAATCTCACTCTTACAATCTACATTGTTTTTTTTACATTTTTACTTTCTCGTTCTCACTCTCACATTATCACTCTCACATTCTCACTCTTACATTTTTATTCTTACTGTTACATTTTCACTCTTACATACTTACTTTCACATTCTCACTCTTACATTCTTACTCTCACATTCTCACTCTTACATTTTTATTCTTACTGTTAAATTTTTACTCTTACATTTTCATTCTCAAATGTTTATTTTTACATTCTCGCATTCTCATTCTTACTCTTACATTCTCACTCTCATATTCTCAATGTCATTTTCTTACTATCACATTATCACTCTCACATTCTCACTCTCACAATCTCACTCTTACAATCTACATTCTTTTTTTCACATTTTTACTTTTTTATTTTCACTCTCTCATTCTTACTCTTAGATTTTTATTCTTACTGTTACATTTTCACTCTTACATACTCACTCTCACATTCTCACTCTTACATTCTTACACTCACATTCTCACATTATCACTCTCACATTCGCACTCTTACTTTTTCATTCTTACTGTTACATTTTTACTCTCACATTTTCACTCTTACATGTTCATTCTTACTGTTACATTTTTACTCTCACATTCTCACTCTTACATCTTTACTCCCACATTCTCATTCTTAAATTCTCACTCTTACATTTTCATATTATCACTCTCAAATTCTCATTCTTGCATTTTCATTCTTACTGTTAGATTTCACTCTTACATACTCACTCTCACATTCTCACTCTTACATTCTCATTCTTACATTTTTACTCTCACATTCTCACACTCACATTCTCACATTAACGCTCTCACATTCTTACTCTTACATTTTCATTCTTACTGTTACATTACATCTCACATTCTCATTCTTACATTCTTACTTTTACATTCTCATTCTTACATTTTTACTCTCACATTCTCACACTCACAATCTCACATTATCACTTTCACATTCTCACTCTTACATTTTTATTTTTACTGTTACATTTTCACTCTCACATACTCACTCTCACATTTTTACTCTTACATTTTTACTCTTACATTCTCATTCTCACATTCTCGATCTTATATTTTCACTCTCACATTTTTACTCTCATATTCTCACTTTAATATTTTTACTCTTACATTCTCATTCTCACTCTCAAATTCTTACTCTCACATTCTCACTTTTTTATTCTTACTCTCACATTTTTCCTATTCTAAAATTTTCATTACTCTCAATACTTTACTACTTTCCATACTCTTACATTCTTACTATTTTCACTACTTTTACATTCTCAATATTCTTACGTTTTAACTATTTTTACATTCTTACTATTATTACATTCTCTTTTCACTCACATTATCAATACACTTACTTTGTTACTATTTTCACTAATCTCACATTGTTACTACTTTTACCTAATTACTACTCTCACATTTTCGCTGTTCTCATATTTTTACTACACTTACAATTTTACAACTCTTTTTTTACTATTTTTACAACTCTTATATTTTCACTACTTTCACATTTTTATTACTATCACCATCTTACTATTCTCACAATCTTTCTATTTTTACATTTTCACTATCACATTATCACTATTTACACTATTCTCACATTTCAATACTCGCACTCTTTTTTTACTCTAACACTTTTACTATTCTCACATTTTCACTAATTTTACATTTTCACTATTCTTACATACTTACTACTCTCACATTTTCTTTAACAACATCATTTCATATTCTCACTATTTTCACATACTTACTACTTTTACATGTATAATACTTTCACATTCTCACATTGTCATTACTTCTACATTTTTACTGTTTTTACATTCTCTCTACTTTCACATTCACTACTCTCATATTTTCACTACTTTAAATTCTAATTATTTTCAACAACTTTCCAATTTTTACTACTCTCACGTTTTAACTATTTTCACATTCTTATTACTCTCACATTCTCACTATTCTTATATTCTCACTACTCTCACATTCTTAATACCTTCACATTTTTACATTTCTTACAATTTCTCTCGTTTTACATTCTCACTACTTTCACATTTTCACAACTCTCACATTGTCACTATCTCACATTCTCACTACTATCACATTCTTATAATTTTCACGTTCTTACATTTTATCTATTTTACATTCTTTCTACACTTACATTCTCACTTTTTTCATTTTCTCACTACTCTCACATTCTCACGAATCTCACATTTTAACTACTCTCAGATTCTCATTACTCTCACATGTTAGTTACTCTTACATTTTTATTATTCTCACTTCTCTTTTGTTCTTACTTTCTTACGTTCTCACTAGTTCCCACTCTCACATTTTTACTATTCTCACATTTTCTCTACATTTACATTTTCACTACTCTCACATTGTCACTATTCTCACATTTTCATTATTCTCACATTCTCATTATTTTCATATTCTCACTATGCTCACATTCTCACTATTCTCACACTCTCACTATTCTCATGATCTCACTAAATTTACATTTTTTACTACTCTTATATTTTTACTATTCTCAAAAACTTTCTACTATCACATTCTTACTAATCGCACATTGTCACTATTTTCAATATTTTCACATTTTCCCTACACTGACTGAAAGTGAGTGAGAATGTAAGAGTTCTCACTACGCTTACATTCTCACTACTCTTACATTCGAACTACTCACACAATCTCACTTTTCTCACATTTTTACTACTTTCACATTCTCACATTCCTACTATTCTCACATTCTCACTACTGTAGCAATTGTACTATACTCACTACTCTCACAAGTCACAATGGCACTACTTTCATATTGTCACTACTTTCACATTTTCATTATTCTCACATTTTCACTACTTTTACTTCTTTTACTACTGGTGCAATTGTGCAATTGTGTTCACAGACACCCATACGTACATACATTATATAATATCATTTTGACATAAAAACAATACTTTTCTAGTAAGTAGCACTACATTAGAAAAGTAAAAAATGCTTTTGAATTACGAAAGAGAAGAAAACTGGCAATAATATTTATATCAAAGCAACTAAATAAGGTGTTATGCAGTGGTTATATACTTGCAATCTTATATTACTGTTTTTTAATTTACATATTAATAATAACACTTGTATAATATATATATATATATATATATATATTAATGGGAGCTTATGACAACCGATATGCTCTTAGATGGGAGCATGTAGCGGCCAAAAGGTAACGTCGCGGCCGGCGTCATATGACTCTCCTTCTAAGTGAGCATCTCGCAGCCACGTTTGCGTTGCCTATATTATTTTTTGTTGAGTTTTGCTGCAATATATCTGTCATCGTGCTCTATTGTAATATAATAAATGTGTTTGCTATTTCAGTTGAAAGCCTTTTCAATTCGAATTCTTTGTCCACAAATGTTTTGTTATAATAAATGCGACCTTAAGCCATTTTTATAGTAGAATAATTTTGATTAATTTAAAAACTTTGCGGTACATAATTAAATAAATGTAATAATAATAAAAATAAGTTTTGTTTATATTTTTACTCATAGAAAATTTAGTAACAATCGTAGTCGTACTATTCATAATACAATTGCAAGTAAATTTAATAGAACAGATGTAGTTTGTTAAGTTTAAAAATTATCAGCATTTAATAAAATTTGGAAAACATCAGCAATCAACAAAATTGCCAAATACGTTTAAAAGTTGCCAAAAAGGCTTAAATTTTAAGTATTTCTGTGGATACATTTCAAGATATCTCGGAGCGTAGTGCACGGCACATCCTAAAATTTTTAGAGTATCTTTTGCACATAAAATTTATCATTATTTGTAAATAACTAACTCAAAAAATTTGAAAAAATTCACATAATCAGGATTCATGTAAAGAAAGCCATTTTCAGTAGTTTGTGCAAAACAAAATTTTTATTTCAAACACTTGATTCATGCATGACAATTTTATTTTTGTTTAATTTATAATTAATTTTTAAATAATAATTAATAAATAAGTAAAAGTTGCTCAAAAATTAATTTATAACGTAAAGAATTTTGTATACTTTTATTGTTTAAACATTGTATTACAAAGTGCATTTAAATGTACAATAATAAAAAAATAACCATTTATTTACGTAAAATTTTAAATGTTGTAGGCTTAAACATTTCAAACTATTTGTATCAATATACATTTGCCATTATAACCTAAAATTTTAATAACATAACTAGGTAGTTTAGTAGTTTAGTAGTTTAGTGGTTTAGTAGTTTAGTAGTTTAGTAGTTTAGTAGTTTAGTAGTTTAGTAGTTTAGTAGTTTAGTAGTTTAGTAGTTTAGTAGTTTAGTAGTTTAGTATTTTAGTAGTTTAGTAGTTTAGTAGTTTAGTAGTTTAGTAGTTTAGTAGTTTAGTAGTTTAGTAGTTTAGTAGTTTAGAAGTTTAGTAGTTTAGTATTTTAGTAGTTTAGTAGTTTAGTAGTTTAGTAGTTTAGTAGTTTAGTAGTTTAGTAGTTTAGTAGTTTAGTAGTTTAGTAGTTTAGTAGATTAGTAGTTTAGTAGTTTAGTAGTTTAGTAGTTTAGTAGTTTAGTAGTTTAGTAGTTTAGTAGTTTAGTAGTTTAGTAGTTTAGTAGTTTAGTAGTTTAGTAGTTTAGTAGTTTAGTAGTTTAGTAGTTTAGTAGTTTAGTAGTTTAATAGTTTAGTAGTTTAGTAGTTTAGTAGTTTAGTAGTTTAGTAGTTTAGTTGTTTAGTAGTTTAGTAGTTTAGTAGTTTAGTAGTTTAGTAAATGTTGTTAACTAGTTGGTTAATAGTTGTCCAAAAGTTGTTAAATAGTTGATAAGTAGCTGTTTAATAATTGTTTAGTAATTGTTCAGTAGTTTTTCAGTAGTTTTTCAATAGTTGTTTAGTAGTTGTTTAGTTACTGTGCAGTAGTTTTTCAGTAGTTGTTCAGTAGTTGTTCAGTAGTTGTTCAGTAGTTGTTCAGTAGTGATTTAGTAGTTCTTGTTTAGTAGTTCTTGTTCAAGAGTTGTTCAATAATTGTTTAGTAGTTGTTTAATATTTGTTTAGTAATTGTTCAGTAGTTTTTCAGTAGTTGTTTAATAGTTGTTTAGTAGTTGTTTAGTAGTTGTTTAGTAGTTGTTTAGTAGTTGTTTAGTAGTTGTTTAGTAGTTGTTTAGTAGTTGCTTAGTAGTTGTTTAGTAGTTGTTTAGTAGTTGTTTAGTAGTTGTTTAGTAGTTGTTTAGTAGTTGTTTAGTAGTTGTTTAGTAGTTGTTTAGTGTGCAGTAGTTTTTTAGTAGTTGTTAAGTAGTTCTTGTTCAGTAGATGTCTAGTAGTCGTTGAATAGTTGTTTAGTAGTTGCTTAATAGTTGTTTAGTAATTGTTCAATAGTTTTTTAGTAGTAGTTAAATAATTGTTTAGTTATTGTTTAGTAGTTGTTTAGTAGTTGTTTAGTAATTGTGCAATAGTTTTTTAGTAGTTGTTTAGTAATTGTTAATTAGATGTTTAGTAGTTGTTTAGTAAATCTTGTTCAGTAGTTATATAGTAGTTGTTTAATAGTTGTTTAGTAGTTGCCTAATAGTTGTATAGTAGTTGTTTTGTAAGTGTTTAGTAGTTTTCTAGTAGTTGTTCAATAGCTGTTTAGTAGTTTTTTAGTAGTTGTTTAGTAAGTGTTTAGTAGTTTTTTAATAGTTGTTCGATAGCTTATCAGTAGTTGTTTACTACTTGTTTAGTAGTTGTTTCGAAGTTGTTCAACAGTTGTTTAGTAGATGTTTAGTAATTGTTTAGTAGTTGTTTAGTAGTTGTTTAGTAGTTGTTTAGTAGTTGTTTAGTAGTTGTTTTGTAGTTGTTTAGTAGTTGTTTAGTAGTTGTTTAGTAGTTGTTTAGTAGTTGTTTAGTAGTTGTTTAGTAGTTGTTCAGTAGTTGTTTAGTAGTTGTTTAGTAGTTGTTTAATAGTTGTTTTGTAGTTGTTTAGTAGTAGTTTAGTAGTTAATTAGTAGTTGTTTAGTAGTTGTTTTGTAGTTGTGTAGTAGTTAATTAGTAGTTGTTTAGTAGTTGTTTAGTAGTTGTTTAGTAGTTGTTAAGTAGTTGTTTAGTAGTTGTTTAGTAGTTGTTAAGTAGTTGTTTAGTAGTTATTTAGTTGTTGTTAAGTAGTTGTTTAGTAGTTGTTTAGTAGTTGTTTAGTAGTTGTTTAGTAGTAGTTTAGTAGTTAATTAGTAGTTGTTTAGTAGTTGTTTTGTAGTTGTTTAGTAGTTGTTTAGTAGTTGTTTAGTAGATGTTTAGTAGTTGTGTAGTAGTTAATTAGTAGTTGTTTAGTAGATGTTTAGTAGTTGTGTAGTAGTTAATTAGTAGTTGATTAGTAGTTGATTAGTAGTTGTTTAGTAGTTGTTTAGTAGTTAATTAGTAGTTGTTTTGTAGTTGTTCAATAGTTGCTTAGTAGTTGTTTAGTAGCTGTTTAGTAGATGTTTAGTTGTTGTTGTTCAAAAGTTGTTAAGTAGTTGTTTAGTAGTCGTTCAGTAGTTGTTTAGTAGTTGTTTAGCAGTTATTCAGTAATTGTTTAGTAGTTGTTTAATAGTTGTTTAGTAGTTGTTCAGTTGTTTTATTAATTGTTTGTTTAGTTGTTTTTTTATACAGATTAAAAAAAAATTATACTATTATTTATAAAGCCTGTTTTATTTAACTAACTATAGAATTTATAGAATTAATTAGTTCTAAAAACATGTTATAAAAAATAACTTTTTTTAAATTCTCAAAAATTAAGTAAATTAAGATAATAGATTTTAAAAGAGAAAAATTTGAATACGTTTCTGGGGAAATATAATTATTATTTGATAAATTGTATTCCAAGGTGAATGTTCAGCCAACCTAATTATTTAGAGTATAGTAAATGTTTAATAATTATGCAATGGTTTATATTAATTATTGATAATGATTCGAGAAAAAATGTTGTCATCTGATAAAGTATAAAAACAAACTGAAAAATGACAAGCCATATGATTGAAGATTGAAGACAAATTATAATTTATAGCCCTACAATAATCTTTTTTACTTGATCTTATTAAAAAGACATTTTATTTTAATCTGATTATGTTTTCTCCACATTTTTTCTACTTTCTTAAGTCGGCTTTTGTTAGTCTAGCCAAATAGTTATCGATTACCGGATTAGTGCGGTATTCTCAGTAATGTTTAATAAAATTAATTCTATTGTATTATATTATTGGGCACCAGTAAATTAAAACTCGATTATTCAGTCGTGTTGTACGTATTTTAGCGCTGTATGTACTTTTTGAGTTTAGTTTTTGGTTATTCTTATTATTATTATTGTTAAATTTTTGATATTGTTATTGTTGTTACATTTTTTGTTTTTAAAGTGATATTGTTAAGAGTTAGCAAAGTTTTGGAATTCAATGTCGTCGAGAACGAAACACCTGTTCAAACTGGCACATGCTGTGCAGAGGTAAGTTACTTTAATATTATTTGATATATGTATTTGTTTTTAATATCATAGTTTTGGATCAGTTTATGTTAAAATAAATCACTTCAATATGATTTAAAAGTACTTCTTTTGCATTTTTGTCATGTGATTAATAATGATTCAATTTATTATTATGAATAATACTACAACTTCTGTATAACCAAATATAACCATTTATTTATAACTTTTTTTAGAAATTACAGATATTTTAATTTGCTACAATAATATTGCCATCACAAATGATTTAATTTAGAGTTTTTGTGTAGTTCAGTTATATAAATTGCTCGAATAATAGCTTTAAACCTTCAATATTGTTATTTTACATATTAAAACTGAATTAAAATAAGCTTGATATGATCTGCATATATTTGATGTACAAGTATAATAATTATGTTTTTTATAAATATACTGTAATCTGCTAATTGTTGATTTAATGTACAGACCGGTCTGTATATTTTTTAATAAACAAACCTAACTATAACTATTTATAAATAAATCAAGTACCTAATTATATTATAAACATGTTAGGTTATAATGGCAAATGTATATTGATACAAATAATTCAGTTTTAATATATAAATTAACAATATTTAAGGTTTAATGCTATTTTTAGAGCAATTTATATAACTTGAACTACACAAAAACCCTATCAAAACATTTGTATTGGCAATATTATTGTAGCAAATTAAAATATCTGTAATTTCTCAAAACAATGTAAAAAAAGTTATAAATGAATGATTTATACTTGGTTATACAGAAATTGTAATATTATCCATAATAATAAATATAAATTGAATCATTATTAATAATATGACAAAAATGCAAATCAAGTACTTTTAATTCATAATGAAGTGATTTATTTTAACCCAAACAGATCCAAAAACATGATATTAAAAACAAATTGAAAATATATCAAAATAAATAATATTAAAATAACTTACCTCTGCCCGGCATGTGCCAGTTTTACAGGTGTTTCGTTCTCGATGACATTGTCCAAAACTTTTATAACACTTAACAATGTCACTTTAAAAGCAAAACATGAAACAATAATAACAATATCACTTATCACAAAAAAAATAACAATAATAACAACAATAACAATAAGAATAACCAAAATCTGAACTCAAAAATTCAAAATGTGCATTCAACGCTAAAATACGTGCAACACGACTGACGTTTCTGAATAATCTAGTTTTACTTTGCTGGTGCCGAATAATATAATACAAAAAGATTAATTTTATTAAACCTTACTGAGTATTAATATTGGAACCGCTACTAATACGGTAATCGATAAGTATTTGGCTAGACTAACAAAAGCCGACTTAAGGAAGCTGAAAAAATGTGGGGAAAACATAATCAGATTAAAATGAAATGTTTAAAAAAAAAAGATTATTGTAGAGCTATAAATTATAATTTGTCTTCAATCATATGGCTTGTCATTTTTTAGTTTGTTTTTATACTTTATCAAATGACAACTTTTTTTCTCAAATATTTTATCAATAGTTAATATAAAACATTGCATATTTATTAAACATTTACTATAATGTAAATAATTAGGTTGGCTGAACATTCAACATAGAATACATATAATAATTATATTTCCCCAAAAACCTGTTCAAATGGTTATCTTTCAGAATCTAATATCTTAGTTACTTAGTACTTGGCTTTTGAGAACTCAAAAACGATATTTTTATATCATGTTTTTAAAACTATTTATTGCTATAAATTTTAAAGTTAGATAAATAAAACAGGCTTTATAAATAACCGTAACATTTCTTTTAATTATATATGAAAAAAAAAACAACTAAATTAACAATTTTAATAAATCAACTGATCAACTACTAAACAATAACTAAACAACTACTGAAAAACAATTACTGAACAACTTCTAAACAACTATGAACAACTACTAAACAACTACTTAACAACTACTAAACAACTACTAAACAACTACTAAACAACTACTAAACAACTACTAAACAACTACTAAACAACTACTAAACAACTACTAAACAACTACTAAACAACTACTAAACAACTACTAAACAACTACTAAACAACTACTAAACAACTACTAAACAACTACTAAACAACTACTAAACAACTACTAAACAACTACTAAACAACTACTAAACAACTACTAAACAACTACTAAACAACTACTAAACAACTACTAAACAACTACTAAATAACTATTAAACAACTACTAAACAAATAATAAACAACTATTAAACAACTACTAAACAAACACTAAACAATTATTAAACACATAAACTAAACAACTACTACACATTAACTAAACAACTACTAAAAACTACAAAACAACTACTGAACAACTACTGAACAACTATTAAACAACTACTAAACATCTATTAAACAACAATTGTTGAGTACAACAACTACTGAACATCTACTGAAAAACTACTACACAACTGTTAAACAACTACTTAACAATTACTGAGCAACTACTGAACAACTACTTAACAACCACTAAACAACTACCAAACAAATACTGAACAACTACTCAACAACTACTAAACAACTACTGTACAACTACTGAACAACTACTGAGCAACTACTAAACAACTACAATACAACTACTAAACAACTACTGAACAACAACTGAACAACAACTAAACAACAACTATTAAACAACTACTGAACAACTACCAAACAACAACTAAACAACTACTAAACAACTACTCAACAATTACTGAACAACTACTGAACAACTACTGAAGAATTAGTGAACAACTACTAAACAACTACCAAACAACTACTGAACAATTACTAAACAACTACTGAAAAACTAATGAACAATTTCTAAATATCTACTAAACAACTATTAAGCAATTACAGTACAACTATTGAGCAACAACTACTAAATAACAAGTACTAAACAACTACTAAACAATTACTGAACTGTTACTGAACAACAACTACTAAGCAACTACTGAACAGCTATTGAACAACTCATAAACAATTACTGAAAAACTACTAAACATTTACTAAACAACTACTAAACAACTATTGAGCAACTACTAAACAACTACTGAACAACTTCTGAATTACTACTACACAAATACTGAACAACTACTAAAAAACTATTGCACAATTACTAAACAACTACTATATAACTATTGAACAACTACTGAGCAACTACTGAACAACTACTACACATAAACTAAACAACTGCTACACATTAACTAAACAACTCCAACATATTAACTAAACAATTACTAAGCAACTACTGAGCAACTACTAAACAACTATTATACAACTACTAAACAAATACTGAACAACAACTGAACAACAACCACTGAACAACTATTAAACAATTACTAAACAACTATCAAACAACTAGTTAAGAATTACTCAACAACTACTCAACAACTACTGAACAACTATTGAAAAACTACTAAACAATTTCTAAACAACTATTAAACTACTACTGAACAACTACTAAACAACAACTAAACAACTACTAAATAACTAAACATTTATGCCCATATTAATAGTCAGAGATTAAAAATCTCGGATTGATCCTGGATTTATGAATCCGAAATTTATTTTGATAGTCGTTGATTGGCTCTAAGGTAATTCACGGATATTGTGACGGTGCAGAACGAGTTGAAAACTATGCAACCGTCAATATAATTCTTGACTTAAATAATCTTGGGACCACCCAAGATTATTTGCATATTGATGGTTGTATTGTTTTCAACTCGATCCGAGAATTAAGGAAGGAATACATTGGCTCAATGCAACTAAAGTTGCCGTCACAATATCCGTGTATTGGCTTAGAGTTAATCAAAGATCAGCTTAATGAATCTCGGATTTATGAATCCACTCTGACTATTAGTACGTGCATTAAACAATTAAACATGTAAACAACTACTAAACTACTAAACAACTATTGTATTCTCACGTAATTACTTATAATATTAAAACACAATTGAAGTTATTGCTAATGTCTATTAATTCGATTATTTATTCAATCAAGTTGTAAAACCCATTAATATCTCAGTTTTTGAAATAAATATTTTACTAAATAATAATTACATCTGTTAGTCTTTAAACAAGCTTCTAAAATCCATTTGTTTTTAAGAAATCTGTTATGATATGTTGCATCTAAATTTAAGTGTAACTACAAAAAAAAATGTAGGCAAGCAATAATATTCTGTAGAACAACTACACTGTCTAGCTTGTGCTATTAAAGCATACAATAGAACCCTTTTCTTATTTATAGACCAAACTGTAAAATGCAATGAAAAATACACTAAATACAAAAATGATTTAACACACAAATAAAGTTGTTGTTGATTGATTTAATTAATCTATTTATTTAATCAAGTTGGAAACAATATTGTTATTTTACTTTTTTTAAATAAAGATGTTACTAATTTTAATTATATCCGTAAGTTAATAACGAGAATCTTTAAAATTCATTTTTATAAAATGATAA
Organism: Tachinus rufipes; assembly: GCA_963932245.1. NCBI lineage: Eukaryota > Metazoa > Arthropoda > Insecta > Coleoptera > Staphylinidae > Tachinus > Tachinus rufipes. The sequence continues at coordinate 44,920,034 of OZ010745.1, read as the reverse complement.
TTAATATTTTGACATTTAAATTTAACTGCAATCACAAACAAATTTGATTAAGGAAGAAATAATATTTTGTAAAACGAAATAATAATAAAAATAAATAATTATGTCTAGCTTGTGCCATTAAATCAATACAATGGAGACCTTTTCTTATTTACAGAACGTAAAACCCGGCGGGCGCTCTGCCGTGTGCATACGCCACAAGCTCCCATACAAGCCCGGCCGCGATATGCTCCCCAACAGATATATATATATATATATATATATATTATATCACCCACGTGTTAATTTTATTAAAATTGATGCTTTGTTCATCTTGTTTTTGTCGTCGTTTTAATTGTAATAAATGTGCAGCTGTTGACTGATAAGATTTTGTAGAGCTACATTTATTAACCTGATAGTAATTATAAAACAATTGAAAATAAATTATATGGTTAAATTATTTTATATATATTTTGCACATTATTTTCATTTTAAAGTTGGGATAATTATTGTAATGTCCGTTAGAATAAGGCTAACATACAATATACAATTAATACATATTATCATTTCAAAATAAATTCTACGTCCTAAACAAACATCTTGATAAAATATAATGTAATAAATAATAAATAACTCTCTTATTCCATGTTAGCTGCTCAACCCTCACAGCAGGCGGTATCTATACGTATCTATAAGCCCGCAGGCTGATTTTTGTGTGTTAAGATATAAAGTGTATTGCTCCTACATAAAAATGTAGGACTACAACATTTACGATTATATATAAAAATTGTAGGACGAATACACTTCTTATATATATATATATACGTACCTCGCGGATGATGCGAAGCCCAGTATACACTACAGGCCACCTGAAGCCCGGTCTTAAAAAAACAGTTTTGCTGTATATTTAATAATGAATATAATTATATCTAGCGAGGGGTAAGTTTATAAAGAATTTTATTTTGTATAGATTTATCAGGTTATGCGAGCCCTACGAGACAACACGGATATTGCGAAGCCTAAGTGCATATGTTTATATTGCCTACGGTTGATTTGACGCTTAACGGTGTTGCCAATTTTTTCGCTATTAAACCGCATAAAATATTGGAAAATCAATCGGACAAATATTTTAAGAAATGTGGCTGTCGAATGTAAGTAATTTATCACATAATAGTTTTAAATAAATAATATAATGTTAGTATTCTAATGCTATTTATAGATCATTGTAAAAAAAATAAATCTATACAATACCTAATTGTTGTTGTGACAACTAAGTAATTTCTAAATATTACATATTAATATTAAAAAAAAAATTATATTAATGTATGTAAAGCTTTTTGATTGGTTATTAATGTCAATACGTATAATTTGTTTAGTAAATAATAAGGGTCTTTGTGACATTGCTTTACTCAAAAACCTCTTAGTTCAAACTACTATATTATTAGCTCAAACCATAACCCAATAGTCTTTAATCTTTATGGAGGAATGAACAGAAAGTTAAGAGTCGGTCTATAAGACCGATTAGACGTTTTTTTTACACTCTAGAACAGAGCATCACATCCCTTCTTAATATTCAAACATTCAAAAGAGTTGACAGCGTTATCTTTGACTTTACTAGACTCATCTTGCTAGCAATGAAAAAGTCTACGTCTACAAGTTTTGCCAAAAATAAAATAGATTGGGTTTCATTAGAAAACCAGACAGCTCATCTAACTTTAAATAATAAAATTTTATGACTTAATTGACCAAAACAAACTAAATCGGTTTAATGATGAAGTTATTTTTTAGGCTGATAAGCCAAAAATCTAAACTAACTCAATGGTGAGATAAAGAAAGCAATATATAAGTACAAAAATCAGTGTTGAAAATCCGTTCTAAATTTCTCCAACAAAGATAATCTAATGTGTAAAAATAACCGTAGACCGTTTTAAATATACTTTAGAAAACATGGCCAAATTATTTGCTGACAACTTTAATGTCGTTAATGCCTTTTTACAACAAAGACTTAGATTTGGACCACTTAAAAAGAATCCACAAAAAAATAAAATATTGTAGGAAACGTACTAATTCTGTTTGACTTTTTAAAGTGGTTTGGACGTCTAAAGTAAGAAATATGTTTCCTCATTTCAAACCAAAATTAGAACCAGGTTCTAAACAAAGCTTGAAAGTATTTTCTTAAGGTTGTAAAGTTCCCCACTTACATTACAAGTAAAATGCTAACGTCTCATTTTTGTATTCATAAAAAATTCTAATAAAATTTGAGACATTTTTCACATAATAACCTTGTACAAAATCAGAAATCACACGGAAGTTAAAAACCTATTGCCAAATCATCAACATGGTTTTAGATATGGGCTCTTTTCAACTAACTAGAATTAAATCTAAATAATTTTTTGTATAAAACTCCTTTTGTTTAAACCTACAATCTTGCAAAAAAAAAATCGGAACTTTGTATTTTTATGCAAAAATTTAGAAAACTTAATTATTAAATTATTTTTATACTAGTTTGTTAAATATACTCAAAGGTTTTCTTAATTTTAAAATGAAAAGACAAAAACAAACACCTTGCAACAAATAATCACTTTACCTACACAAACGCCGACCCGATCATCTATTGCAACCGCTGCAACCATTGCTACCTGCTGCCAACAATCTGCTTGCCACCACTCAACCAATACGCTTTGCTTCTAAATGCAGTTAAACTTTAACACTGCAGGAAGGGCTAAACTCTCCTGGAAGAAGCTGTAAAAAAACATCTTTGTTAAAAGAGCAAACAGATTACATGTCATCTTTCTTTGTGTTTCAAAAACCTTACAACGTGCGCACACATAAACAAGATAAGCAGAACGAGGTCAATGATACAATTAGAATCTACACGGATGGTCCAAAAACCAATAAAAGTTCTAAAGCAAGAATCTTCTTGCAAAATCTGGATCTCAAAATATCTTTACTACTAGTAACGCACACATCTATCTTCTAATCAGAAGTAGTACAACTTATGGGGTTATGAAAAAAGTAAGTCGCAAAATATCTGGCAAGATTGCCTAAACTCTAACGGACAGTAGAGCAGCCTTAATTGCTATAAACAAGCCTAAAATCACATTGAAGCTAATTTTTGAATGAATAAGGACATTCCAACAAAGTAGGTAACATTGAGACGGACGGGCTAGCGCGTAAAGGGTCAACCCTTATGACGTGTGAACCTGAACCATGAACCTCTTTAACACTCAAAAGTTTAAATAACCTCCTAAAAACTAACACACACACAACGCACTGGAAAGACGCTGGGATGACACTTCTGGCTATAGACAGGAAAAGGAAACAATGACTACCTCATACGCTAAGACAGCCGATTACTATTTGCGACTGTTACACTGCCAACTAAAAAAACACATGCACTCAATTAGTATTGGAGATAATCCAACATGTAGAGATTGTGAAATGAATGACAAGACAATCGAGCAGGTGCTATGTAGATGCCTGGCCCTCTCATACAATAGAGAGTCCATGTTGGGAAGCTGTTGGCTTAACATGACCAGTATAGGAGAGACCCTTCAAAGCGTTGTACTTGCATACATCAGTTAAATGCCAAGACAACGGAGTAAGGTCAAAACAACACTTTTCCAAATTATAACCGTAGCTCATCAGCATCAACTTTTAAAAACCATCTAAGGAGAAACCTGTAACAATGTACGAAAAATGTTTTGAACTCTAAACTAAAACATTGTAGACGACCTTTTGTTAAAGAATTCCTGCTTAATATTATATTCCTCCACTTGCAACACAACAAAGCTCAAATAGGCAACAAGTTGTTTACTATATTAAGTCTAACTATTGCAACATCTTTGGACAGTATTATGTTGTTATTAATTGACAATTTGAATTTGATAGCACATGCCATAAAAAAATTAAAATATATTAAAAAACTGCTATAGCTAGAGTCTTACAACTTGTTTGAAGGGGATTGATAAGTTTAGAAAGTAATGCAAGCATTAAATTTAACATAGTAAAATTAAAAAAACCATTACTTAAACGTAATACATAACCATACAAAACAAATTAAAAAATAATAATAATATATTGTGTATTTACTTCTTCAAACATGAAATAATAATACAAGTTACTATGTTTTTTATCCCAAAATTTATTCTTACGAATACATTACCAGTTTTGGCTCTACTTATAGTTATATAACTTATTACATCTGTAGAAGGCTCTAGTAGAGCCAAAGCTATTATTGTATTTGTAAGAATAAATTTGTGATAAAAAAAATAGTAACTTGTTTTATTATTTCATAAACATGAATTACCACGTAGTAGAGGTCACAACCATCAATTATATTTTTCAAACATTTTATTGTAATAGACTGTTTTATAGAAAAGCACTGATGCCAAACTTAAGGGCTTCATATAATTCATAAAACATGATTGGCTCCTAACATCCGTGAAACATATGTACTGTATATGCAATTTAAAACGAAAGCCCTCTATAGTTGCATATAATGAACTATAAGTGTATAATTTGCGATACTATACCAACATAGGAAGCCCAATAAATTTTGCTTAAAAAATACAGGATAGTTTCATTTTTCATATCTGTTCATTATACATGAAAATTTTTAGGAAGCCCGAAACGGGCTTCGTAAAACTTGGGCTTGGTATCATCCGCACAACATACTGTTTTGGGCTTCATATTGATGGTTAATGCGCCTATATATATATATATATATATATATATATATATATATTTATATATATATAAATATATATATACGTATATAGAGAAGCAAAACAACAGTCAATTTTGGTCCCAATCAAAAATATATTTGATTCATTTATCAAAAAGTGTAAATTTGCATATACACCATTCCAAAATGTAACAATTAATAAAAATATAAAAACGTTTTACAAAAGATTTTTTTTTTATGTTTTTTAATTTTTTTTTTTTTTTAATTTAAAGACGAGGTAAGGTGTTGGACTTAACAAGTCTTTAAAAATATCTAACGCATGGCAGTACCTTTCTTTTCTTCTCTGCGTAAATCCTGCTGTCCCCGGCCCATCTTCCTACACCTTATTTCTCTGCCCCACTTCCTACAATAGCATCCCACTCTCTTTTTTTTTATTCTTGTGTTATTCAGCTTAGATATTTGCATTGATCTTAGATATCTTCTTAGTTTTTTTATATCTTCATTAATTTTTTCCTTGTCGTATTCTCTTTCTTTCATAAATATTTTGTGCAACTCCATTTTGATCTTGTGACGTTTACTTTTACCTAAATAACTTTGAAAAGAATAATCACTTCCAACTATAGCTGCAAAGAAAAAAAGATCTTATCGTTTGCTCCCGTGTCTCCTACTGTCCGGCCAACAAAGTGAAAAAGGGTGTGGGCAATATAAAGTTAGTATAGGGCGCCACGTGATTAAACAGGAGACCGCAATCACGAATCGGAGAGAGCAAAGAAAGGCTGAGTCCCAAAATAAAATGTATATATTGATTCTTAACAATTAGGAACAATTAATACAAATGTTGTTACTTTAGAACAAACAAAAGTATTCAAACCACAATATAAATTAGTGTAGTACCGCAGCGCTGTGGTTTACATATACAAACCGTCTCAATGTAAGCGCTCTTATGGGAAAACAATCGGCAATCTCCGCCGTACTGTTCACTAGAAACTCTCTACTCGAATAACGTAAATAACATAAATATTATGTCTTCAATCAGTATTCATACGCTCGCACGCAGAATGCGCACGTGTTAATTTTTTTGCCGGCGGCGGAGATTGCCGATTGTTTTCCCATAAGACCGCTTACATTGAGACGGTTTGTATATACATTTTTTGAATTAACATAGATATCTCCCCTAATAATTGGTTTTATATCAAAAGACACAACTCAAGTATAAGTTTAAACGAACCCCAAACTTAAATGACCATGACGGTAGATTTCTTTAAAATGTAGTTAATAAGTTTAAGGGGGGACTTATCTGATTGCAGCAAAGGTTGTCGGTGATTATCTTTATCTCGGTTTTTCTTGATGTTACCCGTATTGTTATCGGAGTTGTCCTTATCCTTATAATTAGCATTAATCTTATTCGGCTTCCATTTAAATATTTCTCCAGTAATGTTATCAATCAAAGGAAATGGAACCAGCACCCGAAGGAACTAAAAAAAAAACAGAAATAAGTTTAATTTTTTTCTATTTTCAATAAAGAAAACAAAATATAACACGAAATAATAAACTAACCAAAAGTAATTAAAGAGTTGAAAAATAGACAATAAAAATTAAATTAGCGTACCACGTGCAATGTCCAATGTATGGATTTTAAATTATCCGGAATTACTAATAATTATATAATAAATATATGTCAATATTTATATATTTTAAAATTTTTTCACTAATTATTCGCAGTCAATAATAAAACATTTCAACAATCAAACGAGTTAACAGAACAAACAATGAAGGGATTAAAAGTCTTTTATTTTATTCGTGTGAGTGCAGAAAGATTTGCAGAGGAGAAAATTAGGGACAAATAAAACTTTTCATCATCATCGTGCTTTCATCCTTTGCGGAGCTACACCACCGGCTTCCTGTGGCGAGGCGCATTAAAATTGTCAATACGCTTGCAATTTTAATTCTCTTCAATACAACCACTCCTGCTTAAAATCCGTAGAGTAATTTATTACTAATTAAATGTATCTAGTGTATTAATTAACGCAGAGAGTGAGAAGTGATGTGGACGATGGTTCAATTTAAAAAGGGACTCGCAAAATATTTGCGGATTCCAATATTATTTATATTTTTCTTTTTTTTTTGCTGTTTTTATTTATTTAATTCAATTTACTTTTCTTGTAATAAAATCAATTTTATTATTGATTGAAATTAATTTATTAATTACGTTTTTCGTATTTGGTTTCTGTTTATTATTTTATTTTTGCGAACAAATCGGTATAATCCTCGATCAGGAACTGTAAAACTTAGGAAGTCGCGCGAACCTTCGGCCACTGATACTTGCCAGTACGCCGACTTGATGTCCAGATATGTTAAATAAGTGACGTTACGTAGTTTATCTAAGATAGCAGAAATATACGGCAAAAGATACGTATCTCGCTTAGTTACCGCGTTGAGTTTTCTAAAGTCTACACAAAACCGAAAGGATCCGTCACTCTTAGGGACCAACAATACCGGAAAAGACCAACCCAAAAAAGATTTTTCTACCACGCCCACTTCAATCAGCTTGTCCAACTCTTGATTAATGCATTTTTGAACATGAGGGGAGACGGGATAGTACCTCTGCTTTATCGATGGGGAATCGGTTATTATTTTGTGTTTGACCAAATTTGTACACTCAATAGTATTTTCCATTAATTCAAAATTTTCAGAAATAATTTTATCCAAAACAACTCTTTGTTTCTCCGCTAAGCCGACAGGCGCTTCCAATACATTTAAATAACTTAGAAAACCGCCAGACATCTTTTCTTAAATCGGGGACCACTCCCAAAATTTTTCAAAAATTAACTCCTAAAATAAGCTGATGGGCCACCTCTGGCACCACAAGCATTTCAATAATTCTACATTGACCCATTAAACACACAGGAACATTAACAACACCCAAAGACGTACATGTAACCCCGTTGGCAACAGAAATACTAGTTCTTGAATTAGGTACCAGTTTTAAACCTAATTTATCTATCAATGTCTATCCAGAACCCCCTAATACAGTATGAGTGGCTTCAGAGTCTAAAAGTCCTAATATCTTTTTTCCTAAAATACTTCTTTCCAAAAAGGGCCTTTTGTCATCTTTGGCATGGGACATCATAAAATCAATAATTTATTATTTATCTTTATTAAAAATTGTCTGATTAACAAATTCAGAGCTCAATAGACGACGTTCTTATGCCTCTACGTTCCGTTTCCCGACTTGCAATTAGGGCAGATGGTTATTTTATATCCATCCAAGCCGTATTTGTAACACTTGATGGCTTTACAATTTTGTGCAATATGTTCTGCTTTTTTACATTTATAGCACGTCCGGTTTTCTTGTGGCGTCTGCACCGCGTTAACGTGTTGAGTATGATTAGAATGGTTGACACTAACATAGGCTAAATCAGGCTCGAGACAGTATTTTGATTTAGGTGGAGGAAGATAAGAATCACAAGCTGCTTTTCTTATTTCCAGTTTACGACAACACTCTTCCAGATGCGACAAAGAAGTAACTTCTACAAGTGTCAACCCATGTTGTAAAAATGGAGACAAATTTCTTTGTACCATTTTTAATCGAACCGTTTCAGTTACTGGACATGACAGTCTCGAACATAACGTACTCATAATAGCCAAATATAGTCCAATGGACTCATCCTGGCCTGGTCGAATTTTATCTAACAGATGTTTGTTGTAATCAGGAGGATGGAATTCCCTTTTTAAAGCTGTTTCTAGTTCATTCCAGCTACTAAAAGAGCGACGTAAAGCTCTATACCACACTAGTGCTTTGCCCATGAATAAGTCTAATGTCGTTCTTAACAATTCCTCTTAACCCACATGTCGAGCTACAGATAATTCATCAACGTGCTCTAAAAATGCATTTAAAGACATCTGACTAGTATCGCCGGAAAATTTCAACCCCCAATTTATTACACTGATTGATTTTGTAAGGCGTGGTAAGTTCCTTTGAGGTGTAGACGTATCATAAGGTTCACCAGGTAGATCATCGCTAGACGAATAATTAGTTTGAGAGGTAGACTGATGAACGGACATTTGAATAGGAAGAATTAACCCGGACTGGCCCTTGTGGTCACCATCCAATTTCTCGGACAATTTTAATATCTCAGTCATATAATTTGAACGTTCTAAGGCAACCTCCCCAACTGGAGTTTTTAATCTATTCACTCGGCCTAAAAGATGGGATAATTTGCTGGACCATTTTGAATATAAAAAAGCTAACCTAGATACCGCGTATTCTTCAACACCGTCTCCGGCTGCTTCTAATTTAACGCTTACTATTTTAAGTTTCTCTACAGTGTCTAACTTGACATAAGGATACACAATAGACTTTTCTGATCGCTCTACTCGTAATAACGCAGATCATCAACTGATCCTATACCTGTCATACCCGTAACTTGTAACTCAAATTCTATCTCGTCTTTTGACAAACGACCACAATCCATTGTAACTATGTAAAAATATATTACCCTAACTAACAAAGTTTTAACTTATTAACGATTGTTTATTTTAACAATACAATCCTAAACTAATACACTACAAACCATTTCTGTTTTTTTTTTCAATTAAACAAAAAAAATAATCAAGCCAATTTCAACACACTAGAACCTTATACCGTTTCCGTAACAACAAAAAAACTTAATAAGATTTACGACTGCTATCATCTTCTCGAGAATTTGGCCTCTCCTGTCGCACTTGGTCCCTCCCCATCTTGAATTTTGCGTTGAAATCGCCTTCTATCAAAATTTGTATGTTCTTTTGTTTCCTTAAGCTGTGTTCCAGTTCTTCTATTCACCTCTGATAATATTCCATTTTGCAGTTTGGACTGTTGTAACAGCTGTATACTACCAAACTTTCTATATTTTCCCTCACTATTCCCTTCTTGGGTGTTTTCCTTTTTTTACTTTATCTCTACATTTATCATTTGCTAGAATAGCTGCGTCTGAGTCCTTATCTTTTATACACTCACCACTTAGTTTATTTTTATTTGGTTCACTCACTATTACTATATATTTTTTTCCTATTACCGCTGTTGACACCAGTAGGTCTTGTGCCTCTTTTTCTCTGCCTATATTTGTATACATTTTTGTTTGTGTCCTCATTCTCGTGTTGTCCCCAATTATCTGGATTCTTGTCTTTTACGTTCTTTCTTGGTCTTCTCATTTCTCTTTTGTATGTGACCGGGCATCTTTTTGCTCTTGTTTTGTGTTTTGTTACTTTACACGTTATACAATATTTCTTATTACTGCATTTGTCTGTCTGATGTCTCTTTTTACCGCATCTTATGCATAACTTTAGTCTTCCCCTTTAGTCCGACGCTATGTGACTTTTATTCAACAATTATAACATTTGCATTCCTCATCCGTTACATTCCTTGTTCTGCATCTCATAAACCCTATATTTTTGCTTTCCTTTCTTATTAGATTTTCGCTGTCTCCTTGTTTGTCCTGATTATAGCCGTTTGTATGTTCTTGTAATCTTTCCTCATAGATATAATTGTAATATCGTTGTTGCCCACTTTACCACCGATTTCTTGAAGCAGATCCTCTCTGTTTGTCTCCGGGCTTATAAATCAAAACTAGCTCTCTTGTGGGGTCATTATTTGCTCTTCTTACATTAAAACCCTCCATTCTTCTCAATTTCTACTGCATCTAGCATATTTTTATCCGTTCTCTTTCCTGTTTCAAACTACTGTTTGATAATGTGTATTTTTTCAATTTTTTTAAATTATTTTTACGTTGGAGTTTCAAACTTCTCTTCTCCTTCTATCTATCTGTCAGTTATTATCACCGTGTTACATACTTTTATGAAACAGCATCCATTTTTCTCTTAACTAAAAACCTACATTTTGTTGTGGTTTTTTTTACTTAGTGTTGTTTTTTTTCTGCAAAACTTAGCTTTAACACGGTGTACTGTTCTTAACAGGTCATAATGTCTTTAGACCCTATTGTTTTAGCAAGAATTATAGCGTCGATTAAAAATGTGCAAGGAAAACGTGAAACTGTAAGGATTGTTGGTAAAAACCTTTATGCTGTACAAAAAGTGTATCAGCGTTACTTGGATTCTGGCTTGATAATCAAATGATTAGGACCCGGGCAAAACAAGTTACCACAAACAGAGATGACCGTTTTTTGGTGTCCACAAATTTGCGTAGAACAGCTTTTGAAGTTTATCTACAAAATCAACTCCATGAAGTTAGAGATGTAAATGTTAGTGAATGGACCGTTAGGAGAAGGTTTAGGGCTGCTGAATTGTCATTTAGAAAGAAGGTTACAGGTCCATTTTTACAACGCCAACATCGTGTTACAATATTGGCTTTTGCTAGAAATCACCTGGCATGGAATAATGAGGACTGGAGAGGCTACTGTATTCAGATGAGTCGCGGTTTTTGCCTTAATAGATCAGACGGACGTCAAAAAGTGTGGAAAAAAGCGGAGAAAGATACGTTTCAGTTTGTATTGATGAGCGACTTCCATTTGGCGGTGGGTAGATTATGGTTTGGGCAGGAATTTCTGAAGAAACACGCACAGAGTTGGTCTTTATAGAGAATGGCTCCCTGACAGCTCACAGATACATTATGGAGCAAAGATCATGTTATGCACTTTATGATAACTATGAGCAAGCGCGGCATCTTCATGCAAGATATGGCTTGACATTACGTAGTCAGAGTTGTCAGATATTATCTGGATAAAGTGGGAATTTTGCGGTTCAATTGAACAGCTTTCAGCCCGTACTTGAATCTCATTGAACATGTCTGAGATGAGTTAAGACAACGTATCCATTAGCATACACCTGAACTGCTCAAGAGCAAAAATGAAATAATATTGAGCAAAATGTGACTCAAAATGTTTCTCGTCGACTTCAAGCAGTCATTAATGCAAGAGGGTTTAATACTCGTTATTAGTGATAAGTTTTTTTTAATGTTTTTTGTTTCATATTAGTTCTACGAACAAAAATTCAAACTTTGTCTGAACTGTAAATTTGTAATATTTTCAAAATACGCACTAAAAACAGTAAGTAAGCTTTTAATTCAACATTGAATTTTTAATTTAGTGTGCAAAATACAGTACAATTTGGTTCAAACAAAAAATTCTAAAATTAAGTTATAATTTTAAAGTAATCTCTATTTTTTGCTTGCCAGTGTATTAGTTTAAAAGTTAGCCAATAATAAATAGAATTTTAAAAATATCTAAACTAGTCCTTTTACTAGCAACTTCTTCTCTAAGTATAGAATTGAATTTATTAATGTTTCTCACAAAAAGTTATAGATATGTAGACATTGCATATAAATAACGTACAATAAAGAATGTTTAAAAATGATTAAATAAACATTTACATGAACAAACTAAAATGTCTACGTTAAATAATTTTAGACCAATAATGATCCTTTTATTAATTTTCTAAAATTTATAATTGGCTACAAATTCATTTTTACAGGCATATATGTTAGCAGCGGTTCTATCTTTATTTATGCGGGCAAAATGCGTTATAATAATTTGAGAGAGAAAGAGAAAGCGTGGCGCAGTGGTCTAGGCATCCGATTGCTGCACCGAAGATCGTGGGTTTGATTCTCATATACCGTGATATACTTTTTATATGTTTATACGCTCTTCCAATTCCCTGCCTTGCCAGCGTTGGGGGGTTTTATGGCTAAAAAAACCTTCTCTGATGGAGTGATGAAATCTCTCCAGTGGTTTGAAATCCACTTAAAACTGTAGGTTCCTTGTAATGTAAGTTGCCAGCATTACGTGCAGAGATGGAGGCCTATATCAAAATAAAGTGTGTTCTAGCGTGAATAAGTATTTGTATATGTATCTAGAAGTATGGTTAAAATATCTAGACTTTTGAACTTTTCGACAATATCATCTTTATAATATAGTTGATAGAGTTGACCGTTACTACGTGATAATTCATAATACAAGATTAAATAAAATAATTACTGTGTTTTTATATCACCATTTATTTTGTCACACTGTGATTGCAGTTTTGGCTGAACCTCAGATTTTTTCAGGTATTCATGTATTTTAGTCGATGAGCGTAGACAAGAAATTGACTATGAATCTTATTAAGCAAATCACCAATTTCGCACATGACGCAAAATGGCAATAAACACTTTGATGATTTATTTTAGTTTGTTCGTGCACTCTGTATGTAGTTGTACTTATTATTTTGTTTATGATTATTGCACCTCTTATGTTTTTAAATTTTTATTTTTTATATCTATTTTATATCTTACATTTCATTTTATTATATTTTTCCCTTATTGGATTTCTGTTGGGCTAATAAAGATTATTATTATTATTATTATTATTTGAGATTTGTCTATCTCTTTTAAGATTTTGGTAATTTTTGCAGCTGTTGGCTTTGTTGCGTTGGAAGAGCAACAGCCGTTGCAAAAGATTTGCCGTTTTCTACAAGATTGCGGGGTCCTATAGGCTGAGACGAGGAAGAAGGGACATGGGCCGACGCGGGCTCGGTTGTCGGTCTGGATTTTGATACCTTTCCGTGAGCGGTCATTGCTATCACCCAGTAAACACAGTTACGTTTAAGATACGTTTATTTTTGGTATACACTTAGGTGTAATATTTGTTTATTTGTTAAGTATATTATTCGGAAAAATGTCCGGCGACTAAACGGATATATCTCGTATATTTAGTGTGTAATATACGTATAGGTTATATGTATTTTAAACGTTTAATTTACACGTATTATCAACGTTAAAAATGCGTTAAAATATAATTAATATAATTGTATATTTTTTCAATTGAAATACACGTGTATTATAGGTTAAACTTTATCCGGCGAGTAGACATGTGTATGTTTGGATGCCTATACGAGATAACGGACTCATATTGGGAAGAATTGGGTCACCCATCCAAGTCGTGACCGAAGCGGACGTTGCTTAACTTTTGTTAACGCTGGTATTTGTACATGCCCTCTCTGCCGTACTACCTACTTTCTCGGATATATAATAATATAAAATATGTATATCATTTTAACATAAAATACGAAGTATTACATCTAAATAAATAAAACATTATAATATTTAACATAGATATAAAAGAACATTACAATTAAATTAAAGATTCATTTCGATTTTTCAACCAGTCTTTTGGTGACATCTGAAAAATATACTGTGTGTATTTCCACAACCTCATATGACACACATATGGTAATCTTTATTTTAAATAACTTGACTAGTTTGCTATTTGTATTTATAATACTATATATAACAATAGCAATTAATAATATTAAATTTAAATTAAAAAAAAAAAAAAATCGATGAATTGATATTAATGTTACTGTAATGGCTATAAAAACAAGTTATTTGAACCAAAAATGTCATTGCATATTTTCAGACTTAGCACAAATTAGGTATTTCATATTAGTACTCCTAAACCTGCGCTTCCAGTTCAATTAAACAACACTTCAGCACTGTTGTGTAACAACAAACAACTTAAAACTGTATCGGAAATTGCACATTATGGTTGATAAAAAATTAAAAAAAAAGATGAATCATGCATCTCATACACTTTGCAAACTATATTCACGCGCTCGGGTAGCCTTGGACGTACGAATATCTAAGACAACATTGATCGGCAAACTAAACTTAGAAATAATAAACGTTAAATATACGTAGATATATTATGCAGGTTATTTATAGATATATTCTGATGGATAATATACGTATATTAATCAACGGTAGAAAAAAAGGAAAATATTAACGTATAATATACAGATATACATATCTTACGAGTACAAGAAATGTATATTATACGAATACACATATACCATATACGCTTTTTACACCATATATACGTGTAATAAACTTATATTATCTAAACTTGTGTTTACTGGGCAGGTATGCTTTGCATTCCTTGTAGTTGGTCGGGTGTGGGCTTCAACATAGAGAGCATTTTGACGCTGATTTGTTAGGGCAGGCCACCGATTGGTGGGGTTCCAAACATATTCTGCAGACCTGGTCTGCGCTTCATCTGTTGGCATGATGTCCGTGCCACTGGCAAAACTGACATTGTAAAATGCCATTAGATTTCTTTTTATGCTTGACTGCAACTTTTAAGCCGAGTAGATCTGTTAGGATTAGGATCTCCGCGCTCTTAGATCTCTTTGGGAGTTGCACGGATACCATGGAGAACCTAATGAATGGGTTTTCCATTCGATGTACATTTGTGGGTTTGAAGCCCAGTTCCTCCAACGCTTTGCCGACGTCCTTCTTGGTGAGGTAGGTCGGCACCTTAAAGATCACCACCTTCAGGCTGCGTTCTTTGGAAGTTGCCCAAGTGTGATGCTTCCTTTACCTTCATCAACCTGTTTTGGGTTGTGGTGGTGGTTTTTGTCGCTTTCATCCTCCAACAGCAAATTAAGAGCTTGTCGTTTCATCTTGCTACCCCCTGCTTGGGGGTGATTCTGCCGCCGTCCTAGTTGGAAGCGGTATTACCGCCCTCTTTGGTGTTGGTCCAACAACCCTCTTGAGTGGAGATGGTTTTGCCGCTTTCTTTGGTGGAAGCGGCCTTGGAACCTTCTTTTTAGATACGGGCCCGTCAGGTTTATTGGTTTGTGGGTGGCAGTAGCGATAGGCAATGATCGCGGCCTGCTTCCCGATGATAGCCTGGAATTTGTGGTTCTGCTCCCTCATTGCCACCATCTGGTCGCTCATGTCCCCTGCGCTTGCAGGAACTTGATGAGGTCCTTGATTCTTTGTTCTGAGAGCGAACGGTCTTTTCCCAGGGACCGATCGCGGTGCTCGCTTTTCCTCTTGCGGTCCCTCTCCAATTCTTCTTGGGTGGTCGTGCCGCCCTCCTGGGCGACAGTTGGTGGTTTTCCTTTAATTAGTATTAATAATTATTTTCACCTTTCGGTGCTATAATTATTAATACTATGTTGGGTAGCAATGCAAATTGTTAGGTGAAGTTTGTAATGGATATCAGTGTCAGTTTGGCTCTCGCTCTGGTTCTAGAACCAATGCGTACTAGTCGGCTGCTTGCAATCGAATTGCTATGTTTTGTTTCTTAATTTAAAGAAGAACATATTTCTACAGATCATAAAAATGAATCTACTCCATTTTTAACAGAACATGTAAATTTAAATCAAAACAAAGTTAATCTAGATAATGGCAGATAATTTAAAATTGTGATAATAATAATTATATATTTACAATGAAAAAGAATATATACATAGGTCAGGGACGGCTATATGGGCCACAGTGAATTTTAATTTAATGTTAAAGTAAAAATGTTTAATTTACTCTTAAAATATAACAAATCGTAATATTACTATGACCAGTAAGACATCAGATCACAATTAACGTTGTTACCGGCAGTGCTTTGAAGATAGCTCTGAAAGCTGCATATCTAGGTCAAAGAACGGTTGCATAGCTTTTGGTTTTTGGGGTTTCAAAGTTGATTGTGTGGATGCTTGTTTAAATTTTTAAACAAATTAACGTAACGATGCAGTCTCTTAATATTTCCAGAAGGATTACTGTGATGGTTTATCGATGGCATAGTGGCCAAGACGGCAGATTCTAGTCTATGTGTGTCCACCAAAACTTGGCTAATAAACCGATCTTACAATTACCAGCCAAACCCTGTTCTGACTATCACAAACCAAAACATTGTCACCGGGCTAGGCCAGCAAACTACTTTAAAAAAGCAATGCGACAACTTGCCTAACTACAAACATGCCTCAAATTTGAAATTATTCAAAAAATTTATAAACCATTCGAATCACTTACTTAGGATTCTCGTAATCATGGACTGACATATACGAGTGGCATTAGTTGACTTCGGCGCCAGAAAAAAATTTACCAACCTGGTTTTGCTCAGAGCAATGCAATTAAAAACGGCAACAGCTCATTTAAACAACGCACACGTACCACTCATTGTAGCTGAAGAAACAAACATTGCTCATTTTCTAATTGCACTCAAACTAGGTAAAACAATTATACTGGAACATTCCTGGTTGAGTAACAACGACGTCAGCCTAGTTTATACTAGCCAGTGCATACGTTTTGGCATACGCACAGTTTTTTTAAGTACACCCTACTCTACTAGAGGAGTACTTAAAAGAATATAAATTGGCTCAACTAGTACTATTCTTCACTGCCGTATTTTTTTATAACATCATCCCGACCACACAAGATCACGCATAAAATAAAAAGACCTGGGGATTATTCTGGCATGTGGCGATATTTTTGATCGCTTTTAATGACGTCATAATTATTTAAAAAAATTTGCTAATCATTTTTTGTTTTGTTTTAAGAACCATCTAATAACATAAACTCAATACTAAGCTTAAAGTTAATTGCATTTTTAAACGTCAATATGTATTATTAATTATAAATTAATGAATTAAATGTCACCTTTTCCCTTTGTTAAGCAAATCTTTGACGTGGCGCAATATTGAAATGAGTGTCAGACTAAGGGTCCAGACCCTGATACGACAATATCCTGCGTCAAGTAGAAGAAATGTTGGTACCGGTATTGTAGAGAATAGCGTGACTATTGCTTACCCTTAGCACTAGTCAATAGAAAAGATAGAACGCCGCACTTTTGCATAAATTTCTGGCTGCTAAGCGCAACGACTAAAACAAAACTGCTCCCCTGTTAAAGATTCACAAGACCGTAAAAGTCCTTACATTTTTTTTGGAATGGTACTACGTGAAACTGTTTTCCAATATACACGAGAACGTAAATAACCCATATTCAGACCAGGCTTGCAAAACTGCTTGCAGACTGACGCATAGAAAGCAAAAGTTGTAGCAGTTTTTTATTTAAAAAAAAGATAAAACATACCTATTATATCCTATTCTAGCGCTAAGCTGTTAAATTCTGAGATGCGGTTTCACTCAAACAAACTGTATAAAAATTATTTGGGCCATATAGAAATATCGGCCGGATTTTAAAGATAACCCGTTTACGTTGCTTTCAGATATCATTAGTTATCATTAAAGCTGGGAATTATATGCACTTAAAATGTTAAAAATATGCGCATAAATATGCACGCAATTTTGCTTAAATATGCACACAATTTTGGCCCAATATGTACGAAATATGCTAAATTAGATAAAAATATGCACAAAATATATCAAAATGCAAACAGTTATTTTTTGCAATTGTTCAAAACCTTAATTTTTTTTAAATCAATATAATTTTACAAAAAGCAATTTCACTTAAAAATTATACAAATATGCAAATACCCACCAAATATGCAAATATGCACCGATATGCAGCTGTTATTAAAATAGACACAATAAATATATTGGTTTTTAACACTTGTTTTTTCTAATTCGTGTAGATACAAAATTATTTAATTGGCATATATAAGTATTATAGAATATGCAAATGCATAAAATCCCAGCTTAAGTTATCACTGCCCTAAACCCGGGTAAAGGAAAAGCGTTTTTAGGCTAGGTTAACTTCTTTCCGAGTTAAAAAAAAAACAAAATTTATAGAACCAACAACAAGCCTTGGAAGAACTAAGGACTACTATTAAAGACAAGATAAATACAAAGCAAAACACAAAAAAAAAAATCTTGAAATAAAACAAACTCCGCTGCGCATGCTAAGACATATCAACTTGAAAAAAAAAGAACAGAAGTTTTATTAGAAATGGCGAAACATAAAATTGACGTATGCGTTATATCCGAGACAAAACGCAAAGAGAAACAAGAAGCAGCGTACGCTGTATACATAATCAAGTTAAGTAGAATCAAAAAGCACAAAACAATAATGTCAAGAGTTAGAATACTAATACATAATAAATACAATAAAAACATGAATGGTATCTACTACGTCAATGAAAGAATCTGCAGGATAACCATAAACACTGGCACAGACACCTTCAGAACAAAATTAACAAAATTTCTATTGAGCACAAAGCCATAGTTATGCTCAAACAAGCTCAGAACAAAAAATACACACAATGACTACAACACAAAGTAACCTGGTCAAATACGCGCGGATAAACTATATCATCACAAACAGAAGTCCCCCCAACACAGATACTTGACGTATGCTCACTAACTTTTGCCATTATTAGTTCGGATCATTATCTAATACTTGAGAAAATCTCACTAACCACGCATCTAAATAAAAAGCTACACCATCCGTGTACGAAAGTCAACATGGAATCCAAAAAGAACACAACCGTAAGAAACTTTACAAAAACCGAATAGCTGAAAACCTAAAAGATCACAGCATTAACGACAAGGATGGCTTGAAAACTAGCTGGAATATAGTCAATTACAATATAAACACCGCTTTAAACAACACCTTCAGAGCAAAAACCGAAAAAAAAAAACATCGCACAAATAAACAAAATGAGAACATTTAAGTACATAACGGAAAACTCTCTCAAAAACAAAATATACAACATTGATATAAGAAGACGAATATACAAGACATAGTCCGATGGACAAGACAGAAGCGGCGAGCATAGAATAAACACGTATCTCAAATGCCAGACATCAGTATAGCCAAGCAATTGAGAAATGAAAAACCAAACTCCAGAAGGCCCTGGGCAAACCACCAAAACGTTGCGTAAAGTTGGAAAAGCAAAGGCTTAAATCAAGAAAAAAACCTGTTTTGTTTTGGAACTCCAGCGACAAACTAGTAAATGATGACATTGAAGAGCAGGAAAGTTTGTTATTTTGAAAAGTTGTTTTATATTAACATCTGCAAGTATCAAATCACTCGTCAACAAATACATGCTCTAGGTTCAGACATTCTAGCAGAAATGGTTCCACGGGCCTACCCGGCCTACACCCAGAGGAACACTACCGTAACTTTCAGCTCAACTTCTGGGGGCGTGCCGCTAACATATATCATGACGTAACAAACGACACAATTGCATAGAATTATTTTCTCTCACCTTGAGAGATATTGAGACATATGTTATTTCCGATTCTTTTGTTGATGCAAATGCGCGAGAACTGAGTGCATATACAGTTTGAATTTTAACTTTTTTTACTGTTATAAAATTGATTTAAAAATGCAATACAATTTGCAGCAATGTTTTTTGCTCTATAGTAGGTAAAGTCGCCTCTTTCAAATGTGTTTATCTTTGTCCAGATATTTTTAAAACCATATTATATCTACTGGTGTTTTATCCTCTCCTGTGTAGTCCTTTTCTGTCAAATCTTCACGTATGGTGATTTTCAAACCGTTAAGAAATTGAATTTAACATTAATGGGTCTGGGTTTATTTTTACTAATTTTATACTTTTGTATATATATATAATTATGTCGTTATACTCAAGATGACGTCAACAAGTACATACTGTTTGTTTCTTTAACAATCTATTTTTGTGCATAGACGATTAAATTCAAAAATAGTATATTTAAAATTAAAATTTATGAAACGTTTAAATTGTTTAATTTTTCTGTTACAGGGTAAGCGAGGCATGTTTCTTCCATACTTAATATTGCATTGTATATGCATTGTCATTCTCGGTATATTTGGGATATTAGCGTGCGTATATCTTTTACCAATACAGTCTCCATTCTTTCTATTTTTGATGTGCGGTAAGTAATTGATATAATAAAATTTATTTAACTATTTTTATTTTTATTTTGATAGCCTTTAATGTCTTAATATGGATCGGTGTATATGGACATTATGACCGGTTGGGAAAAGAAAGAACCGATGGTATAAATAATCAAATTATGAAAGTCTAATAGATTATAATCTTTTTTGTTTAATTTGTAGTTACTATAATTAAAATTTGAAAAATAAATAAATATATATATATATATATATATATATATATATATATATATGTTTTAATACCATTTTGTAAACAAATTACATAAGTTAAAGTTTAAAAAAATAATAACGATAATGTTTTAAAATGTTGTTTAACAGCTTCGCATCAATTAAACGTTAAAAAAATCTTGTGTCAGATCTATCTATAACATAAGTAACTTAATAATAGTTAAGCTAAAAAAAAAACTTTAAATAAGAAAAAAGTTGCTTTGCAATAAAAATCTTTAGTAAACAGAAGTAAATCATAAAATACCAATATATATATACCAAAATCATAAATAAAAATATATTTATTTTGATTTATATAAAACAAAAAAAATAATCACTAGTACAAATTTTATAATAAACAATTTTGTTTCTTATTTAACGAATTGATTTAATTATATTTACTCAATATAGAATAAAGGCAAATAAAGAAATAAATTATTTTTTTAATTGTTTTACTAAGTTGACCTCTTTTTATAATAAATTGGTATATAAACATTATTTTAAATATATCAGTATCATAAAATTGTTGTATTGAAGGGAACTATGGTATTATGCTATTTAATTATGTTTTGTATTTAGAAAGGTATTTATGAATGCTGTCGTAAAATTAATTTTTGTAACTTTAACACAAAGTTTGGCTTTGTTTTATAAATTTATGATAATTTCTTATGTACTCCTTAATTTAGTTTTTAATTATCCTTATTGTGAAGAAATAAAGTCAATAGTAATTTTGTTTAAAAATCTTAAACGTGCTATTAGCAATCAAATTGATGGTTGAACAAACGTGGAGACTATTACTCGATATGACCAGATGGTTACATACTGTGGTGATCAGAACGACCACGTACAGAATGCTCGTATTAGGGTGAAAAACTATCCATACTCTAGTAACCAAACTAGATAAAGTAGAAAAATTTACATGCTTTCTAATAACGAGAGCAATGAGAACAACCACCCACGGTAGTCTTGGAAACATTGCTATCACGACTACATTTAGCTGTGCTAATGGAATTGAGATAAGCAGCCTACCAACTACAGATAAATAAACACAGTGTAATTAATGGGGCTTACAGACCGAAAACAACAAATGTTGCAGACAATAACGATGAGATCAGACTTCATATCTCACACAAAACCAAAAACAAATAGTTTGTAGTAAACTTGAGACCAAACACAGCAATTTACATATTACCCAAGCTATGGTAATGCCGATGAACTAACCAAAGTTTTAAAAGTTTACAGGATTTAGAACTGGACACTGTGACTTGAACATCCATAAAATGGGAATTTAGACAAGTTTTCTATGCAGCGCATTTTTGAAGAACAAAGAAACTTTGCTACATCTGCTCAGCAAATGTAAGGATAATACTCAACGTAAAACATTCTTTCACAAGCACAAACTAACATAAAAAAAAACTTATATCAGCCCGTTTAGATATACTTTTAGATTTTATTGACAAAATAGTTTTTGTACCAAGAACATGATAAAACAACTTTATAATGAACTACTCAAGATAGCAGCTTAGTGATTCTATAAAATTAAATTAATTTAACACCTAATGTTTGTAATTATGTTCATAAGGTTAAGTGGAAGACCAGCCAGAAAAAAAACTTAATTATTTTACTGTGTGACATGGCCACAACTATCTCAAACACCAAACTTAAACTGCTTAGATCCGATTTTTGGTTTGATTTTACCTAAGACCAACACAACATTATAATCAGATGTTATTCTATCAAACGTAACTTGACGTTGCGCAACCCAAATGATATTCCTGGTTTAGTTTTCGATTAAATCTGATTATTTCTAACAGTTTGATTTGGTTGATAACTTAACTTACTAGTTTTAGGCTAGAACCTGTTAGTTGTAATGTGTATCAAACATTATTGCTAACTTTTGTAACAAAATCAGGTTTTTTTCAATTTTAGTACTTTTTGTAGATTCTAGTAACTGGTTTGAGTACTTTGAGCTATAAAATACAAATAAGTTTTTTAAACAGTTATTTATTCCAAATTTATTATTTTAGCATTTTTTTGTTATTTTAGTGACTTTGTGACCGTTTAAGTTAACAATCTGACAATTTTTTCAACTTTCAACCGGAAGAACTTCAAACTTATTTAGAACTGTCTAATACGAGACTGGTTTTAATACTTATGTCAGTACAAAATTTATCATGCCAATTTTTCAAATATTTAGCAAGAAATTAGGAGGTTCTAATTTTTTAGACAAAATCTTACTAACTAATTAATACATAAATCCGTCAATGAATATAAATGCAGCCAAAAGTACTAGATTATAAAAAAACTATCACATACAAATGTTCTGATTATAGGGTGCCCGTATTCAAAAGACCGAATTATATTAAATCATTTTATTTATAAACTAAACCTAAAGCTTAAAACAACAATCGAGAATTCAAATTTTAATTGGCTATCTTATATGGACGCAAATAGCATAATTTTTAACCGTTTTCGAACTAACTATGTTACTTGGAATCGTGCAGAAAAAAGAGCAGTAATCAAAGCAGCATGTGAATTGATAAAGGAAAAATTATCTCCCGCAGCAAATACTTGCAATAAAATCTTAGCAGCTCCACGCATAGTACCTCAACATCTTCCATGTGAACCTGAAAGATCAACTCCATCGACTACCAAACATCA
This sequence comes from Tachinus rufipes, assembly GCA_963932245.1. Classification (NCBI taxonomy): domain Eukaryota; kingdom Metazoa; phylum Arthropoda; class Insecta; order Coleoptera; family Staphylinidae; genus Tachinus; species Tachinus rufipes. The sequence continues at coordinate 44,896,910 of OZ010745.1, read as the reverse complement.
CCCTTCAGTATTGCAAGGCGCAGGAAACATAATGCAATGCGGCCCTTAAGATAGTGTAAATTCTTCTTTTTTAGATCATCCACAATTCTCAGAGTGGCGCAACTAAATGCTCAAGGATTATTGAATAAAATTAACGCCATAAAACTTTTTTGTTATCAATATACCATAGACATCTTATGTATTGCGGAACACTGGTTCACAAATAACGACATAACTTATATCAACATACCATTTTATGTGTTAGTTTCCTATTTCAGTAGGACAAACAGAACTCGCAGCGGTTGTGCAATTTTTGTTAGCACCAATATTACTAATTATGCACCAATATCTTTTGACATATATGTGGAAGAATTAAATATAGAAATGTGCGGAATTAGAATAAGCTTGAACAATAACTTAAAAGCAAATATTATTAGCTTATATAGATCGACGCAGGTTGAGTCTCCATAAAAAAAACGCTAATTGATATATTCTAATCATTTGGCTTAATCAATAAATTACAAGATCCCACAAGAATTTTTACTAGTACAGGGAAAACATCGACAAGTGCAATTGATTACATTGTCACTGATCTCCCAATTAATCAATTCAAAACAAATAGTGAATTCATAAATATTGCAGATCATTTTACGGTAATAATGGAGTGCAATATTCTGTTAGAATATTATTTATATTAAGTTTATTAGTACTAAAATTATTGTTAAGTTGGTATCAGTTCCTATGTTCACTGTAATAAGATATTCACATATACAATGTCAAGGAGTTGCAGTTGTGAATGTATAGAGAGCACATATGTAATAAAACAGTTCATAATATTTTATGTAGTAATGCAATAAAAACATTGTGGTTACATCAACGGAAAGTGTTTGATTAAGCCCAAATATTAAATATAAATAACAGGTTATGGGCCCAGTTATAAGTAACGTCTAACTGAAGAGATTAGTGAATAAAAATTTTTAACCTAAAAATAAAAATGTGCTCCGTAACGACGATATCGGTACCGCAATTAAACTCCGACAATTTTAATAATTGGAAGTTCAGAGTGAAAGCATTACTAGAAGAAAAACAAATAGAAGACGCTCTAGAAAAAGTAATCGATGACTTCGCTGAAGAAAAACAGAAAAGTGAATTTAAAACAAGGGACTCAAAAGCGAAATCCATTATAGTTCAATGCGTAAGTGATAAACATTTAGACATTATAAAAGACTCAAAAACAGCAAAAGAAATGTTAAAATCTCTTGAGGATGTTTTTCAACGTAAAAGTGTGTTCAGTAAATTAACACTTAAGAAAAGGCTTCTCACATTAAAACATAAACGTAATGAAAAGCTCGAAGATCATATTCAGAGTTTCGATAAATTAATAAGAGAATTGGAAGGTGTCGGATCAAAAGTAGAAGAAGAGGACAAAGTATGTCATCTTTTGTTGACTCTTAATGAAGATTTTGAAGCAGTGATTACCGCAATAGAAACAATGAACACTAAAGTAACCATGGACTTTGTAAAATCGCGATTATTGGATGAAGAATTAAAATTAAAATCGAAACAAAAGCAAAACAACAGTCAGACTGAAGCAACTTTTAAAGCAGGTCCATTAACGTGCTATAACTGTGGTAAAACAGTCCATAAGTTTGCAAATTGCTATCAAAACTCCAATTCAATGCAGAGAGAAAATTTCAGAGGTCGCAGAGGAAGTGGTAGAGGTTATCATCAGAATAATAGAAGACAAAATCATTCGAATTCACAAACGAATTCACAAGTAAATGTAGCTGATGAAATTGCATTTATTGCATTAAATACTACTACAACCAGAGATGTGAGGGAGTTTATTTTGGATTCCGGCTGTACACAACATATGGTCATGGGAGAAGTAGAGGAGTATATGTCAAACGTCACCCAATTGAATTCGGAAGTGAAGATTGGTACGGCGAAGAACAACGAAATCTTGTACGCAAAGAAACAAGGTATTATTAAAGCTATTTGTCAGAATAAGGATATTAAGTTGGAAGCATTAATAGTCGAGGGTATGACTTTTAATTTATTATCTGTTTCAAAGTTATTAAAAAAGAACTTTAAAGTAATGTTTGATAATGACCAATCTGGTAAAAAGCATGCTGTTATATCTAAAAATAATGTAACATTTAACTGTAACTCTTATAACGATTTATTTTATTTAAACTTAGATTATAAGTCAGATAACTCTGTGTGTAATGTAACTAAGGAATATGAACATGGTTATACAGCTAAAGAAAATGTAGACAAAAATATTTGGCATAAAAGGTTAGGTCATGTAAACAAGAACGGTTTAAAACGATTAGGGTTACCATATAGTAATGAAATTTGTAAAACTTGTATTGAAGGGAAAAGCACTCGAAAACCATTTTATAGTCGTGAAAAGAAAACTTCTAGAATTGGCGAGTTGATACATTCAGATATTGCTGGTCCTATAGCAACGCCCACTTACGAAGGCTATAAATACTTTCAAGTTTTGATTGATGACTATTCTCATTTTTTAATTGTTAAATTGTTAAGAAACAAAAATGAGGCACAACAAAATTTAATTGACTTCATTAAGTTAATTAAAACACAACACAATTTAAAAACAAAAAGAATTAGATTAGACAATGGAGGGGAATTTATTTCTAGTTTCTTTAAAAATTTCTGTAAAAATAAAGGTATTGAGCTCGAGTATACGATGCCACATACTCCGCAAGAAAATGGTACATCAGAAAGGATGAACAGAACTCTTTTGGACAAGGTTAGAACTAAGTTTGTAGAAACCAATTTACCGAGAGAACTATGGGGGGAAGCAGTACAGTGCTCAGCGTATGAGTTAAATAGATCACCCACCGAAGCGAATAATGGTGAAACTCCAGCCACAAGATGGTATAAGAAAAATGATCTGTCGAAATTAAGAGTTTTTGGAAGCCAAGCATGGGCACAAATTTTACCAAAAGAAAATAAAGGAGAAAGGAGAGCACAACCATGTGTAATGGTAGGATACATTGGAGCAGGATATAGATTGTGGAATTATGAGAAAAATGAGATTATATGTTCACGAGATGTAAGATTCAATGAAAACCAGACTAAATATGATGAAATCGTAAATAAAAGGAACGAGCAAATAGTTATAGAAAGTGAAGAACTAAATTTAGAAGAAAGAGAAGAAAATGATGTAGGAAGAAAAATTAGAGAAAAGGAAACAGAGATGGATGAAGAAAACACAGATACTAAAGAAACAAAACAAGGCAGAAAAATAAATGCTCCGAAATATCTAAGTGAATATGAAGTATATACTGCATATTGTTTAATATCTTCAGATAAAAATGATCCAGTAGAATACGAAGAAGCAGTAAAATGCAAGGAATGGAAAGCAGCTATTCAAAAAAAATTAAACTCACTTGAAACATTAAAAACATGGTCAGAGGCAAAATTACCGGATGGAAAGAAAGCGATCCAAACTAAATGGGTATTTAAAACAAAAGAAGATGGAACGAAAAAGGCTCGACTGGTAGCGAAAGGGTTTCAGCTGCAAGATGAGAATCCATATGAAACAAACTATTCACCTGTTGCTCGAATGTCAACTATAAGGTTAATATTGTCAATGGCATTGCAAAACAATTTTGAAGTAAGACAGATGGATGTCCCTACAGCTTTTTAAACGGAAAATTAGAAAGTGAAATTTATATTTATACACCAGAGGGATTAAATACGTATACACCCACATTAAAATTAAACAGAGCCCTGTATGGTTTGAAAGAGTCACCAAAGGTTTGGAATGATACATTTAATGAATTTGCAATAAAAAATAATTTTGTAAGATCAAAACATGATTGTTGTCTATATGTTAATAACGAAATTTGGATTCTAATCTATGTGGATGATATGTTGGTAATTGGAAATAGTGAAGACATAAAAGACACAGTCAAACTACTGAAACAATACTTTCAAGCAAAAGATTTAGGCGAAGTTAGAAATTTTCTGGGAATGAATATAAACAGAACAAAAGAGAAAATAACTATCGACCAAACAAGATTTATAGAAAAACTTCTAGATAATTTTGAAATGAAAGAATGTAAAGGAAAAGAAACGCCAATGGAGAAAAATTTTCAATATAATTCACAAGGTAAGACAGTTAATGTACCATATAGAGAGCTAATAGGAAGCTTGATGTACATATCAACAACCACGAGACCAGACATAACTTTTTCGGTGTCATATTTAAGCAGATTTCTGGATAAACCAACAGAAGACACCTGGATTGCTGGTAAGAGAATCCTACGCTATTTACAAGGGACAAAAGGACTAAAATTAACCTATTATAAAGACGACGATAGTAATCTACAATTAGAAGGATACTCCGATGCTAATTGGGGAACCGATGTATACGATAGAAAAAGTATTAGTGGATGTCTAATATTGTGTAGAGGAAATCCAGTCGCTTGGTTTAGCAAAAAACAAAATTGCGTAGCATTATCAACGGCCGAGGCTGAATATGTTGCAGCGGCTGCTTGCGCTCAAGACCTAATGAATCTAAAGGGGTTGTTAAATGATTTAAATATTAATAATAATACAGTGTTGTATTGTGATAATAAAAGTTCTATTTTAATGTCAAAAAGTAATGAAAATTCAAAACGTGCTAAGCATATTGATATCAAAAATGATTTCTTGAGAGATTTAGTTTTAAAAGAAGAAATAAAAATTGACTATGTATCAACAGATCAAAATCTAGCTGATATGTTAACAAAACCATTATGTAAAGATACACATATCTATCTTAGAAATAAGACTCATATTTTGTAAAGTGCAATTTTCATGTTTGTGTAAAACATTTCAAATTGAGGATGAGTGTTAGAATATTATTTATATTAAGTTTATTAGTACTAAAATTATTGTTAAGTTGGTATCAGTTCCTATGTTCACTGTAATAAGATATTCACATATACAATGTCAAGGAGTTGCAGTTGTGAATGTATAGAGAGCACATATGTAATAAAACAGTTCATGATATTTTATGTAGTAATGCAATAAAAACATTGTGGTTACATCAACGGAAAGTGTTTGATTAAGCCCAAATATTAAATATAAATAACATATTCTGATACCGGCAAATGGTAAAAACTCTACTGAAAAATATTGTCGTATAAATAAACACAGCATTGATAAATTATATGCTCTATTAAAAAATAGCGACTGGAATACGGTTTACAAAGCAACAAATGTTGATGAAGCTTTTAACTTATTTATTAATATCATAACCAGTAACTTTAATGAGGCTTGTCTAACTAAGCAAAGTTCAAGTCAAAAAGTTCCTTGCAAAAAATGGATCAATAGTGGCTTTATAACAGAGGGTAATGAGCTCAAATAACTTTTCTGGCTAAGTGTTAATTCAAATGATAGTCACATGAAAGAATTTTATAAAACAATGAAACTAAACCATAAACGTAATATTAATAATGCTAAACAAATGTATTTTTCTAATAAAATAAATAGTTCCGACAACAAGATTAAAACAACATGGGATCTTGTAAATGCAAATATTGGAAAAACCAAAAACCGATCTCATATATCAGTAAACATAGATGACAACAATATTAATGAACCAGAAGTCATATGCAACAAATTTGCTAAATATTTTTCATCAATTGCCAATATTAAATTACAAAAACACTACAATAATTTATTATCCGATGAGTGTACATCAACTATAACCCCAATTGCTAACTCTTTTTATATGACTCCTACCGACAATCATGAAGTTAGAAAAATTGTGTCTTTTTTAAAAATTAAAAAATCTTTCGGTTCTGACAACATTACTCCACAGGTAATTAAATTAGTTAGTGATTTATTGATTGAACCTTTGGTTTACCTATTTAATGCATCACTTCAAACGGGGATTTTTCCAGCCGTCCTAAAAATTGCCACTGTGATACCACTACTAAAAAAAGGTAACACGTTAAACATTGACAACTATAGACCAATTTCCCTATTAAGCATTTTTTCAAAAATATTAGAAACCGTAGTTTACAATAGAATATGTGTATATCTAAACAAGTATAATCTTTTGGTCAACCATCAACATGGCTTCCGCAAAAATAAATCTGTGGAATCGGCGACAATTGAACTGTGTCAATACATACACGACAAATTAGATAAAAATAAATTTATCTTATGCATTTTTTTTCAATTCATTTCAAATTCATTATTGAAAAGATTAACAAATTGGGCATAAGGGGTCCTATCTCTAATTGGTTCATGTCATATATTTCCCAACGGAAACTAGTGGTAAGATCCAACGGAACGACATCAAATGAATACGACTTAAATCTAGGTGTACCACAAGGATCGGTCTTGGGTCCACTACTTTTCCTGATGTATGTTAACGATTTGACCCATAATATTAGCACAGGTACTACAATTATGTTCGCCGACGACACAGCAATAGCCATTTCCAGCACGATCTTATACTAAAATTAAATACTGTAATGGCCGAATTTAGTTTATGGTGCAAAAAGAATTGTCTAATATTAAACATGGAATAAACAGCAATAGTACCAATTTTTAAACAAAAACCATTGTTTGATAATATGATACTAAATACTAACAACACGTATTATAAATTAGAGGAATCTTACAAATACCTCGGCACAATAATAAACAATACACTTTTATGGCATTTGGATGGATGTAAAGTAGTGTATTTTATAGCTTAGAAAAGTATAAAATTATCAGTATTGTAGTTCATGAACTCCATAACAGTATAAGGTTCAATTTTTTTTAGAATTTCAAATATGCATTTTTGTAAATTGCAAAAACAAATTTTTGTTTGACAAAAAGTGACAATTTATTGTAAAATCTTATACATGAATAATGAACTCCATTTTCGGTAATTGTAAACTTATGAATTGGGTAATTAAACTGTTGGTTATTGCGGGTTGTATAATTATGCTTCGGCTTATTTCCAACAAAATATTGATTTTGTTTTTTTCTATAAAGAGAAGACATTCCATAATATAAATTGCAGTTGCCGTTAACATTAGGCTTATATTTGGTGTAGGTAATTTAGAATCGTGTAAACCGTACTTCACTTCTAGGCAAATATTAACTGTACCTTCAATTTATATTTTTAAATGTGTTACCTTTGTTAAAAAATACCCAAAGGATTTCAAAAAAACATCTATTCACAACTACGCAACAAGAAACATGAACCATCTCAGAATTACTAGCCATAATAGCGCTAAATACGAAAAATCACCAAAGTGTGCCTCCACAAAACTGTTTAACAAATTGCCCGATCATATTAAACAAATTCAATCATACAATGTTTTCAAATCAAGAGTACGTAAATTGTTGGCTGGTAAATGTTATTACAAGGTTTGTGATTTTATGTGCGATTCATTTTAAAACTATTTTTACTTTGTTCTTTACATGTTATATGTCGTGATATATTATTAATATGTTTTTATCCTGTATTTGTATTATTTATTTGTTTGACAATTCATACCCATATAATTGGCTTACATGAAAGATTTATTATTATTATTATTATTATAAAAGAAATTAAATAATTGGCGCTCAAAACAGTTGTACTGGCATAAGCACTGAAATCAGTCTCGTGTCAGACGGCTCCTAGAGAACATTTTTAATGTTTTTAGTGACATGTTATAAAATACAATCAAATTCTTTACTATTTGAAAGTTTTAGTACTTTTGGCCAAATATAATAATTTTTTTGACAAATTTATAATGTAATTTAACGTGCCTGGTACGTTTGTGATAACTAGACACCGAATTATATACAACTTAAAAACGCTAAAATATGCATGCAAATATGCAATAAAAAAGCCCAAAATATGCATAAAATAGCAAAAATATGCCAAAATATGCAACTATATGCAACATAATATAAACAAATATAGTTTAATCATTTTATAAAAAAAAAACAATTTATATAACAAATTCTATTTTTTTAAATTTTTAAAGTTATATAGGTAAAAAGAGTCAAAATATACAAATTCAATGGTACAGTGTTAGACAAAAAACGTACGGCTGAATAATTCTATTTTAAATGTTTTAATTTTTAGTATACCTGCAATAACAACCATCTTTAGTTTTTTAAAGAGCAACATGTGTTTTTTAATTATTTTTTTTAATCTTCAAGATATTTTAAATATAACCTAGTAAAATTTAAAAAATATTTTGTTTAGTTTCTATTTAAAATTATTGTAATTGAATAGTTGGCAGTAAAAATAAGTAATGTTAATTTTTGGGATATTTTTATGTTAATATGAATAATATAGTAACTTAAAAACTGACGTTTTTCAATTTTTTTTTCTATAAACTTGTGAAATATGCATATAAACCGAATATAGATAAAATATGCAACACAGCCTAAATATGGTCAAAATATGCAAATGCATATGCAAATATGCCTATGCCGGTCCTTAGTGATAGCCAATAACATTTTTAAACAGTTTGTTAGTAACTTTTTAACATTTTTTAGCAGTATTAGTTTAAAAATACTCAACAAGCAAGTAAATGTTTTAAAATTGTTGTTTTACAATTGTCACAAAATGTTCTACAATTTTCAAAAATGTTTCCTATTTCTCAAAAATCCTTCATAAACAAGTAAATTTTAGCAACTGTCTAAAGTGTTTTACTATCTTTTGAAAATTGTTCTACATTAACAAAATTATATTTCAATTGTCAAAAAATGTTCTACAATTATAAAAACTGTTTTGTTGTTCTTCATTGTTAAAATATTTTACAATTGTTAAAAATATTCTACAATTGTAAATAATATTTATGAATTGTCAAAATTAATCCACAAGCAAACAAATTAGATCAACAAAGGTAACAATGTTTAAAAAATGTTCTTCAAATGCTAAAACAATTATAAAAAAAGTTTTTTCTACAAAGCAGTAAATGTTACAAGTAATGGTTAAAAATGTTCCACATTCAAATAAATAGTATTTGTTTCTGATTATTACACAGTTTAAAATAATTGAGGTTAGGGTATTTTAATTAAAAAAAATATATTTTATTGTGCTGATTTTACTTACTAAGAAGAACATAAAGAAGAAAAAAGAAAATCTCCACACAACCTAACAACCGAGGAGAAAATAATAAAAGGACTGAAAAATAAAATAAAAAATAACAACATTACAGTAACAACAGCAGATAAAGGAGCAGGTTTAGTATTTCTACAAAAAGAAGAATATAACAACAAAATACAAGATTACATAAAGGCCAATAATTTTACAGAAATTGACATCAACACCAACACAACCCTCAACAAATTAATAAAACGCACTAAAGACACAATAGAAAACACTATAATAACAATTAACAAATATAATCCCAAATACAACACTTTAATTCCAATGAACCCTCAGTTACCTAAATTATATGGCCTTCCCAAACTACACAAACCGAACATCCCCATAAGACCCATAGTATCTACAACCGATTCACCAACATATAAACTGGATAAATTATTTACTAACATATTTTATATTTTCTATTTTTATTTTATAAAATCCTTTTATATTATTCATATTATTAAGGTAATGATTTTATTTTATTTATTTATTTTATTTTATTTTTACATACATGTTTCGATGAGTTATCATCATTTTCAATGTATTTATATTATATAATATTTCAAACTGATTTATTATTATTTAAAAAATTGTTTTTTCCCGCTACCCTGATATCCGTTTTATTTATTTAAATTTCTATATTCTAATAGTGCGTTCGTTTAAGGAAAGTGGATTTGGAGTAGAATAGACTGGAGTGGTGTGGATAGTTGTTAGAGTAAATACATATATCCGAACGCAATGTTGTAATTTGATTCGACGTCAGAAATAATAACCTTAAGGGTGGCGTGACTTTTTAGTAAAGTTTTATTTTGCCGTAGGTGGCGGTAGTTCCACGCTCCACTTCCATGCGTTTCAATGTATTCCCCTACTCCCCTCATTTAGACGAAACAGCCAATCTTAGATGAGCGGGGTAGCACGTGCATTGTGTTATAGTCGAACGGCATAGATATTATAAAAATATGCGTGGTGGGGAGTACGATAGTGAGTGATGAAATAGGAAAGCGGAGTGGGGACTTAAAAAATATATTTTTATCAATCTTGGGGCATGTTCATCTCCATTATTAATGCAAATTAAAAAAAAACAAAAAAGATATTCGTTTTCCTGATTTTTTTCTCTATATAAGGTGTGTTCCATTTGCGCACTTTATGCACCCGGTGCATTTTTACATTTTTCAATATTGCGAGCAACAGCGTCTCACACTTGACAAACGCAAAGAAAATATTTGGCGTTTGTGGGACGTTCTCTATCTTGAAAAACACATAAAAAATGTAAAAAGCGTTTGACAAATGACTATTGACTATTTTGTCAAACGGAAAATCTCTAATGTGTCATAAATTTAAAATTGGTAAAAAAATGATTTACATTTATTTCGTAAAATATTGCGTAAAAAAATATGTCAAGTTATAAACAATTATATCATTAACAATTCCTGAAAATTTCACATTTCTGCGTTCAGTAGTTTTCCTAATGAACTTAGATAAACATATTATACTAATTTTAATTTGAAGTTATTTCTTAAAGGAACTATTATTTTTATTTCTATAAAAATTTAAAACACTTGATTATATTACACTAGTAATTTTATATTGTCACCTATAAAACCAATGAAAATAAATTTTAAAGAAATTTAAAATTTTAATAGTTTGAAGCCATTTATTACATTAATTTTAAACAAATAATCAACATGCATTTATAATCGAATTCGGTTTTTTACATTTTTGCGACATTCTTTTTATTTGTCAATGTTTACAAAAATATAAGTAAGTTTCACGATTAAATAAATGTAATAAAATTTAAATACTGTTGTCACTCCGTCTCACACGATCTCTCGAGGTTGTGCATGTGGAGTGGACACCATCATCTCCACTCCATCATATCCGAACGCTTAAAAACGTGCTCTTTTTGTTCTGTTTGACATTGCCGAACGCGTAAAGAGCAATTAGAGTTAAAAGAGCACGTGGAGTAGAATAAACGAACGCACCATAAATATATTATAAATAAATAAAACGGATATCAGGTTAGCGGGAAAAAACAATTTTTTAAATAATAATAAATCAGTTTGAAATATTATATAATATAAATACATTGAAAATGATGATAACTCATCGAAACATGTATGTAAAAATAAAATAAAATAAAACCATTACCTTAATAATATGAATACTAACATATTAACAAAAACTTACAAATTACACCTAAACACACAACTATCAACTCTATAGAACTAGCAAACACTCTAAAAAACATTAAAATAGAACCTAACGATACGATGATCTCCTTCGACATCACCAACTTGTACACAAACATACCTGAAACTATTTCTGCATTACAAAATACATTATCAACACTAAACATAGACACTGAAGAAATAAAGAACATAATAGAAATTGCAAAATTTCTCACTTCAGAAACAATTTGCACATATAATGAAAAAAACATATAGGTTAACCGATGGACTACCAATGGGAGCATCAAGCTCAACTATCCTAGCAAACATTTTTCTCAATACAATCAAAGAAAAAATACTAACTAACAACAACCCACTACACAATAACATAATACTATCGCGTAGATATATAGATGACATATTTTGTATATTTAGATGGCAACCAAATGACATAAATAATTTACATTCATATATTAATAGCTTAACTAAAAACATACAATTTACAATAGAAATAGAAAGTAACAATCAAATAAATTTTCTTGATCTGACAATAATCAAAAACAATTCAAACAAACTAGACTTCAAAATTTACAGAAAACCAACCAATTCAGGCATAATAATCCCTTTCAACTTAAATCACAGTTTCACCAACAAATTTGCAGCTTTTCACTCCCTAATACATAGAGCACTATGACTTCCACTATCATCTACACATATACAGCTTGAATATAATACAATAAAACAGCTAGCTATAAATAATCAATTTCCCCTCAGCACAATAAACAAAATAATTAAGAAACATACACAAAAAACACTACTTGACAACATATCACTTCTTATACACAACACCAAAAACACAAACAACCAATACAGAAAGTTAACATATTACAACAACACCAGTAACAAAATACAAAAACTATTGTACAAATACGATCTTAAAGCTTCACTATCTAACCCTAACACTATCAAAAATAACATCTGCAATCAAAAACATACATCAGACAAACTGACTAAATCAGAAATATACCAAATCAATTGTCAAGATTGCACAGCTTCATATATAGGACAAACTGGTAGAGCAATTAAATACAGACTCAAAGAACACACTCACAAAAATCACAACTTCACTTTTTCCAAACACTTACAAATACACAAACACACTTTCAATATCAAAAACAAAAATAATATAAAACTTGGTGTAGGAGTAAAAAAAGGCTTAAAAATGACAATACTAGAATCATATGAAATAGACAAATTAAAAAACAATAAAAACTACAGATGCCTAAACGAACAAATCAATAACCCATACCAACATATCTATACATTTTTAAAAAACAATAACCACACTACAGTTAATCACTCGACAACAATAACCACAATACACAATAACCAATTAATGTAACAGTAACCACAACAAATTCACACCACACCACCCGCAACATACAACAACACCTGTGAAAAGAAAAGTAAGTTTTGTTAAAATCATCTATGTAACACATATATATTTATAATTTATGTTATATTTTTAGAACTGATGATGGCCTAACCGCCGAAACCGGTCTTAATATATAAAATAAAAGTAAAATCAGCACAATAAAGTATAATTTTATTTATTAAAATACCCTAACCTCAATTCAAATAAATGTTTCACAGATGTCAAAAATGTAAATATGATATTCCAAAACTGTCAAAAATATTCTTCCAATGTAAGAACTGATTGGCAGATGTCTACAATTATTGAAAACGTTCTACTATTGTTAAAATATTTCTACAGCTGTCAAACATATTCCATAAACAAGTAGATATGGTTATCAATTGTCAAAGAAGTTTTAAAAAGGTTAAAAAGTAAAAAATGTTTTCACGTTGTCAAAAATGTTTTATAAATCTGTTGATACGTTTTAATTTTGTTAAATCTGTTTTAAACATTAATAAACTGTCAAAAAATTATCAGTATCAATCATTTTTAAAAACGTTTTAAAAATGTCAAACGTTTTCTCTAGTCTGTTAATAAGTTCAAAGTGTTCTAAAATTGTTTCAATTGCGTTTAATAATAATAATAATAATAATAATAATAATAATAATAATAATAATAATAATAATAATAATAATAATCTTTATTTACGGAAAAATCTATTAGAAAAAATAATATAAACATTAAACGGTATTAAACATATAGCATATTACAATAAGTATAAACTTAAGTTAGTATAATTACATTAAACAAGTAATAAATAAAATTGAAAATTAAAGTGGTTAATTTGTTTTTTAAACATAGAAAAGGTTGATCCAAAAATATTAAAATTAACATTGTTCATTAAACTATTGCATTCACGCATCAGTCTTGTGATCGGGCTATGTTGTCCATAATTTGTTGAGTAAAATTTTTCTATAAATATTAGTGTATTACGAGTTGTCCTAGTAATAGAAAAGTTGAATTGAACTTTACTTAAGATCTCCTCGCAGTTTATACAACTATTAATAACTTTATGCATAAAGCATAAGTCAAATGTTAATCTTCTTTCATTTAAAGGTTTTAAATTATACAAACAGATTGCAGTATTTTAGATTGCCCTTTAAGATACGGAGACCAAATAACAGAACCGTATTCCAATTGGGATCTTACCAATGATTTGTATAGCAACAACTGATCGACAGCATTTCTCATTACAAATCCTAATAATTTGCGGCTTTTGTTGCATATTTTTTGTATATGGCCATTGAAACTAAGTTTGTTGTCTAGTAGTAATCCAAGATCTGTTATTTCTTCTACAATTTCCAGGTCAGTGTTATTTATGTTGTACGTGTTATTGACTGAAGCTGTACCCCTGGAAAACGTGATGAACTTGCATTTGCTAATGTTAAGATGCAAGCTATTTAAATTGCACCAAGTTTTAGCAATTTTATCCAAATTATTTTGAATTTGATTACAATCATTTATGTTTTTTACACGCATAAACAGTTTTAAATCATCGGCAAACAGCAGATACTTAGAATTTCCAATCAAAGCTACCAAATCATTTATAAACAAATTAAATAAAAGTGAACCGCAATGCGAACCTTGCGGAACACCCGAAGTAACGCTGATTTCTTTAGAAATAAAATTGTTAATTTTAACGCATTGCGTTCGACCCGATAAATAGCTTTCCATCCAATTAACAATTTTTGTATTAAACCCTAGAGCTTTTAATTTTGCAACCAAAATTGGTATATCCACTCTGTCGAATGCTTTTGCAAAATCTGTGTATATTGCATCAACTTGTTCTTTGTTTACAAAAGCGTCCAATATATAATCCTGATAAATCAGCAAGTTGGTAACAGTTGAACGACCTTCACAGAATCCGTGTTGTTCATTAATCACAACGTTTTTGGTAAGCCATTTTAATTGAGTAGAAATAATTTTGTCAAATAACTTAGGAATTGCATATTTCTCTGTAATTTGACACAACTGTTTTGTTGCCGATTTTAAAAACTGGTGATATGTAAGAACGTTTCCAATACGATGGAAACTTTTCGCATTCTAAAGATATCTTAAATAACATATAAATTGGTTTTGAAACAAACACAGTTTTTTTTTAAATAAATTTGGAATGCCATCAGGGCCAAAGTTTCCCAAATTATTAAGATTACAAATACTATCATATACATTACAAATAGACACATTAAAATTATCAGAACACACACAAGTTGTTAAAATTAAAATCAGGTACAATGTTATCACTTTTGGTATAATTAGTAGAAAAAAAATCAGCAAACAAATTTACACAATCCTGCCCATTATCACAAGTTTTATAACAGTAAATCATTATTTTTGGAAATCCATTGGTATTTCTTTTTTTGTTTACAAAACGCCAAAAAGATTTTGGATCATCTACGATAAAATTGTCAACTTTTCTTAAATACGATGTATATAGAGATTTACTCAGTTTTTTACACTTCTCTCTGAAACCAGCAAAGATATGATAATCTTCAAGAAGGCCCGATTGTTTATAATTAGAATGCGTCACTTTCTTGTGCCTGATTAATTACGACGAACACATTTTAATGGGACATATAATATCACAGCTTCATAAATGATGTTGTAAAATTGTTCCACAATTATATCTAGATCACTATTCATATCACAAGGTTAAATAACTTTGGCCAATTGACGTTTAATAAATAGTTGTTAATAGCAATATAGTTAGCTTTGGTAAAGTCTGGTATGTATTCTTTAGATTGTAAATTTTCTGATAAACATGCATTTAATTACGCAAGTAACTGCTGTATGATGAATTGAATTATTGCATAGTATGTTATCAGCATAAGACACAGTAGTGCTATTATTATTTGTAAATACTAAATCTAGATATACACCGCGAGAATTTACGCCCGGTTTCTCCAACGTCACTTGAGACGTTACTTGACCAAGCTCAGAATCAAGCCCAGCTTATGTCGAGTTTGTGTTGCACCATGCATTTAGAAACAACGTCTTTGCTAGGATCCGGATAGATTTGGCAATGTCGCCAATATTCACAATGCTGTTTTCTAATTGGCCAAAACAAAAATTCTTGTTAATTTTTTTACTGACATTAATTTATTATAAAATATAAATGTCAGAAATTGTTACATTATGGTTATGTATGTGTCAAATAATTATATTTTTAAAAAACACATTAATTAAAATATTTTAAAGCCAATTATACTGTAACTTATTAAATATTGAAATCAAAATTAATATGCTTTGCAGTATATAAAGGCATGCAGTAGTAAATAATTGTTTAGAGACTACAAAATAATATTGATGACAGTTGCAGAGCTTGAACTCTCGAAAACGGCATCTATTATTTGAGCTCTGCTTGACGCGAATAAGGTGAGATTTTGCTTTGGTGCAACGGAATAAGCTCGGCTTTCAGCTTAAGGCCTAGCTTGAGGTCTAGTTAGGGCTTGAGACATGTTGGAGAAACCGGGCGTAAGTTCTGTGTTTATTTGATACATATTATTTGTAGCAAATGAATCGCATACACTGTGTGCTGATTCATTTGTTGTTTGTTCCATTTGTACTCCCATATCGTCATTGGACCAAATTGTTTTAGGTAAGTTATAGTCACCACAAATATATATTTTGCTGTTTGGTAGAGAACGTATTATATTTTCAACAGCTTCACAGTGATTTATGTACATTTCTTTTGGAGAAGATGGTGGAATATATACCACACCAAATATATACAATTGTCCAGCACATTGTATTTTAATAAAAAATTTATCAACGCTCATTATATTGTTGTCTATTTCAATAGAATTGAGTGTGTTTTTTACAGCAATCAACACACCCCCTCCCCCAGTTTTCAAGCTTGAAAGTGTTGATCTGTCCCATCTATATATATATATATATATATATATATATTATAGTTATGTAATTGAAGTTCTGTGTTATTAATATCTTTTGTGAGCCAGGTTTCTGCAATTAAAATTACATCATAGTCGTTGCATAAAACATTTAATTTAAAATCGGTTAATTTAGTTTTCATTCAACCTGTATTCTGATAATAAACTTTTATATGTTTTACCTTTTTTGATGCGTATTACTTTTCAGGATTACTGGACAATCATTAACTTATTTGATATAAATATCCTCTTCGCCATTAGCTTTGCGAAAATTAAAGTTTTCCTGTACAGCTTTCATGTGTTTTAACTGAGCAACGGTTTTATATGCCTTGATTTTGATTTTAGAATGATTTATTGCATTTTGATTTTGTAGGATTCTATTTGCAACCGCTGGATCATCAAAAACAACTTTAATTGGGCGAGGTTTGTTTGATTTTTGACCAACACGTAAAACAATTCGTGGCAAAGGCACATTTTTTAGCGGCTCCAATAATTTACAAACTAATTGTTAGTCACTATTAATTCTTCAACTGTGGAAAACGATGACTCGTCAGCATTAAACACTATAATGTTATACGCACGTTTGCGACGCTCTTCTACTTCACTTATTAATATCTCTGAAGATAAACCGACTGCTTCATTATTACCATTTGCTTTTTTTAATGATAAAAGGTCTTGTTTGATAGTTTTATTGTCACTTTCCAGTGACTTTATTCTTACATCAAAAGACGCTAACGTGTTAGAAATGCTATCAAGACGTGTTAAGATTGTAGTAGAAAAAGATGCAAATTGAGATTCAAAAAGCGATTTAATTGTTGAAACAGATCAGGTAAATGTTTTTTTAACTTACAATGTTTATACACATTATTGTAGCTTATTTGACAGTTTTTTTTTAATATTTTGTATAACAATTATAGGATTTTTTTTATAGATTTTAGTATTAATAATAAATTTAAGTCAAATACATACATTTATTAAACATATTAATATGTAATTAACAAGCAATCAACTTGTTTCTGCATTAAAGTTTTTAAATTGTTTAAAATCATTTTGATATAATATAATAAACAAAGTGAAGTTAGGTGTAATATAATACCATTGAAAACATGTTGCAATTAAAGTTATGTAACTGACTTTATAAACCACTCCCATTACTGCAGTCTTAACGCGTACTAACTATAGTACATTACTGTAACTCCATTACAGTTTTTGTTACTTTTCTCACAAATTTGCTACGTTTTTGCCAGTTTATTATGTTTTTATATTGTAATAATGTTTTTATTGTTACTAGAAATAGGTTGACAGTTTAAAATATTATTTATCAGATCTGATACATTTCTGCCAAATTATAAAATTGTAAACTGTTTACCATATTTAGTAACTTTTTGACAGATCTCCCGATTATATTTGTATTTTATTGCTGTAAACTGTTTGACAATTTTAATAAGTTTTTGACAAATTTAGTACAGTTTAAAACACAATTTAATATATTATATTGCTGTAAATTGTTTGTCAATTTTTGTAATGTTTTGACAGTTTAAAACAGCAGATTTGGCAAGTTGCTTCCAACTTATGGTAGTTTACTGTAAAAATAGAATAGAATAGAATAAAATATTTGTTTATTTTCAATGTTTGTTGTACATCAATATACAATAATATGTGTACATACACTGACAAAAGTTTATTTGAAAGAGAAAAAAAAAAGTAATAAATAGTGTGGACCGGACAAAGTTTATTATAAAACAAGAAAAACAAATTTAAATTAATTTACAAATCAGGTCTATAAAATTCTAAACGTGTTTTTTTGTTGTTATACGTTAGCTTTTGTTTTATTGATCTTGGAATGTGATTCAATAGTTTTATATAATCATATTGCGGGCTTTTTCCCAGTGACGTTAAATTGCGATTTGGTCATGGATATACTGCCATTTTGTGAGTGACTTGATAATACTAAATATGTATTAAAAACATCTTAAATTTTATCATTTTAGTTTTTTAATTATTTAAAACATGCATTATATGCTACAATAATTGTAAACTAACTATTAAAATGTTCCGGACAACATTTTGGTAATTGGATCCAAAGTTAAAACCAGTAATGCGTTTGTGATAAAAAAATAATATTTTCTAAACGAGTCTACCAACTTGAACCAAATTATAAATCAACATTACTACACGTATTGACGTTTTAATATTATAGTTAAACTTTGTATATACAAGGGTTTTTGCCGTATTGTAATTGCAAGTTAAACCCGTATAACTTTTATATGAAAAACAAATACAAAAATCGGCAACAATCGTAAAGCATCACCAAACATAGGCTATTTACGTAGAGCATTTAGATTTTTATTTGTAAACTTTATGTGCGCAATGGAAGTGATTTTTTATGTTAAATATAATGAAATAATTTTTCTAGCGTAATTACCAATTAAAATAAGTTTTAACAGTATACATCATATGCATTATGTATATGATGATAACATTGAAGTTTTGGAAAAGTTTTAAAAAAATTGGATTGTAAATAAATCAGTGACGTGCAAAAGATCAAAATAAGATTTAAATTTCAGAATAACAATTTTTGTTCATTAGTACGTTACTGTTTTATTTGCAAAACAATTATTTTGAAATTTTCACGGAACTTCAACGTTATTACCGTATACGTAATCCATATAATGTATACATTGTTAAAACTTATTTAAGTTGATAACTACACTGGAGGAATTAATTTAGTATGCAGCGCATATAAAACATCACTTCCATTGCAGATGGCACGCGCATAAAGTCTACAAATTAAAATTTAATTACACCATGTAAATGGTTTATATTTTGTGTTAATTTACGATTGTTGTCGGTTTTTGTACTATTGCTCATAAAAATGTTGTGCAGGTTTACATTATTCAGGAATTTTTAAGTGTTTTGTTTTTCAAGTTACTGTACTGCAAAAACCACTGGGGTGCGTTCCAATTTAGAAGAGAAACACGTTCAGGCGTTATTTTTTTACCCCAACGCGTTCATAAATGCAAGACGTTTGTCCCAGAATGTACGCCCAAGTCGTTCGTAAATATAGGAGAAAAACGCCCTTGTAAAAATAGTTTACCCGCCTCTCGGAGATGGGTAAAGTTCTAGGCGGCGGGAGATTTAAAATATGTTTTTCTTAAAGTGTATTATGTAGTAATATTATTATGTAAACCTATAAAAATTATGTTTTCTATATTAACTAAAATACTAAAATAAAAAATAAATTTATTTTAATAGTTATTTTAAATTTAATTTTTATATTCGAATTCGAAATATATGTTTGGTTTGGAGGTTAGGTTGTATCAGTTGACAGGTAGAAACTCCCAAAACGCGTTCTTTTTTAAAGGAAAAATGACGTACTTCTGACGTCTTACGTCAGGACGATCGCCCAAACTACACTCTCTAAATTGGAACGCACCCCAGCATATACAAAGTTTGACTATGAAAATAAAACGTCAGTAATACGTTTAATAAAGTTGTTCAAAAATTTTGTTTAAGTTGGTAAGTTAGTTTAAACGATATTAATTGTTTATTAAGAACACATTTTTTTGTCTTAACTTCGGATCCAATTAACCAATTTTTGTTCGGATCATTTAAATGGTTTTTTGTTACTGTTAGTGACATATAATGTATGTTTTAAATGTATAAAACCCTAAATTAATAAAATGTAGTATGTTTTTAAAGGTCTGTTCCAACATACAATTTGGACAGTTTGTAAACCGTTCAAACTGTGCACACAAACAAATATTTGTCATTCTTATGCAATCTTTTATAGACAGTAATTTGTTTGTGTGCATAGTTTGAACGGTTTGCAAACTGTCCAAATCGTATGTTGGAACAGACCTAACTTTGTATTACTAAGTCACACATAAAATAGCTGTTGTAATATAATTTGCTTTACTATAGAAACGCAGGTATCCAGTTATATACAGTGTGTCCGCGGATGGGGGTACCCAATGTACCCATTAGGGAAAAAATCTTTATTATTCATTTTACAACCAAAAGTCATTTTTTATAAAAAGTTCTGTTTGTTAAGAAAATGAATTGACAATAAAAAAATTTTAGATCACATGTACAGGGTGTTAATAAATTAGAAAAGTATGAAAATGCTTCAAGGGATAAGTATCATTATTTATTATTTTTTACAAAAATTTTAAAAAACAAAGTTGTTTATAAACTAACGCAAAATCTGAATACAAATTTTGAAATAAAAATTCAATTGTTAGTAAATTTAGATCTATTTTTCTACACAAATTTAATGGATTTCAATAAATATTTGGCAGTAACTGTTAATAATATATTTCTTCTAAATGCTCCTCTGCAGCTATCTCGTTGTTTTGTTTGAAACATAATTCTAAACGCTCTTTTTTTAAACAATAAAAACTATCTTAGGATTCAATAATAAAAATATTTTCATATGTTTACATGTTTATAATTATCAGTTATAAACTCTAGAACACAATCCGGAATTGAATAGAGCCATTTCCTATTATCAAACCGCCCATTTCTAAAGTAGGATTTAATAATAAAAATATTCTCTTTATTTATATACATTCTTATGCTTCACAGCTGTCAAAGTTGAACTGTCAAAACAAATAGTATAGTGGACAATTTTAAAAAGACGGCATATTTAAAGTGATTACATAATCCCATTAATTTATAAACTTCCTGTATTTTGTAAATAATAGAATATTGTTTTAGTATTTGAATAAATTTTCATAGACGTTATATTATTTCAATCAGTTGTTTGATTCTTAAAAGTGTCACATAAGTACTTGTCAGGATAAACATACATAGGGGTCTATTCTCTAACTTTCTTTTAAAATTTAACGGCCCTCTAAAAAATAATATTTTAGCGGACTTTTAAATTTTTCTAATAACATTAGTATTCACTAACTACAAATTTAAAGGGTCCGTTAAAAACATACAATTTTAACGGGTCCCGTTAAAAATACAATTGATATGACTGGCAACGCTGCATAATGAAATTTTTAAGCAAAATAATAACCTCAAAACATCATATGTTACTTCAATCAATAAATAATATAGATTTAGAATCATTCATAATGCCACCGCGATCGGCAAGAACAACCAAAACACAAAAAGAGTATTTAATTAATTATCTGGAAGAACATAAAATTCTGTTGGGAGGTAAAATAAATCCATTAGAATTGCCTAAAATTACATCATTATGGGAGCACCTTTCTTTGGAGCTAAATAAAATTGGTCCGGTTAAATCAATTAGGCAATGGAAAGATGTATGTATAAATGAATTAAATATTATTTAATTACAACCTATACAATTTTTAGACAACCAGTGAATTAAAAACAAATACTAAAAGACGGGCAAGAGCCATAAAATATGGCTATAAAGGTACGGGAGGTGGGTCTGCAGTCAAGCCATTATCCGATTTAGAAGAGCGGGTATTGTCTCTACTTTCTACATTAACAATCGATGGGGCCAGTTTAATGGAAGGTGGTGTTGTTACTTTGGATGACCCTGCAGTCTCAACAACATTGATTATTGTACCCGATAATAATAACGATATATCCACAATACAACTTAAAAAGGAAGATGACCCCGAAGTGTCAACTGCATCAATAATAGAAATTGTACATGAACCGGAAAGAAACAAATATAAAAATAAGACAAAACGTGACCGCCCAAGAAAGAAACTTGCTAATCAGGGTAATAGAATGTTGTCGACAATAAATGCACATGATCAACAGCTAAAATACCTTGCCGATTCAAATTATGCTGTGGCAAGAGCAATTAATAACTTGGCAAGAGCCATAAATTCAAAAAGATAGGTAAAATATAATATTTAATAAAAATAGGTTTTATTAATATAAATTTGTTTGTAATATAAATAAAAATGTTTTATATTCTAACGATTTAAATATTGTATTATTTGATTACGTGCTTCTACCCCTCTTTGATACCAATTGTCTTCTGGAAGAAAATTTTGTTCTACGTAGTTATTATCATCATCTAGTTCCACAATTTCTTCTTCTTCATCAAATTCATCTTTATAAAATCGAGCAATGTTATGTAAAACACCGCAACTGTAAATAATTTTTCCTGCTTTAAGTGGATCATAATTTAGTACTCGATGTTTTAATAGACACCGAAACCGTGATTTTAAAACACCATTTAATCTTTCGATTGAATTTCTAGCTCTTACAAAATAATAATTGAAATTACTTTCAGGTGTATTTTCTGGAGGATTTTCAAATGGCGTTAATAAAAAAGGCTGTAAGGGATATCCAGAATCACCTATTAGAAATGAATTGTTGCCTCGGACATATTCAGTTTCCATTAAAGTTTTTATGTTTGACGCTTGTCAAATTGCAGAGTCATGAGTAGAACCAGGAAACCTTGCGATCCTATTAAGAATATTACAGTCGCTATCTACAATTATTTGGCAATTAACGCTGTAATATTCTTTTCTACAAAAATATGGTAATGCTGGATAATCTTCCGATGGTGATATAATTGCAATGTGGGTACAATCTATTGCTCCTAAACATTGCGGAAAGTTATATTTATTAAAAAAAACATTAATAACTTTATTTCTTAATTCATTATTATTTGGAAAAACTATCCAATTTGGCATTAAATGATTATATATTATATTGGTTACTTCATCGAGGCAACGGCTCATAACTGGTTGACTTATAGCGAAGTTGTAACCCTGTCCGATGGATAGTTGGTAACCTCCTGTAACATAGAAATGCAAACTTGCAAGAACCTTTAATTCCAATGGTACAACTGTAACACGCTGTCCTACTTGCATGTGAGAGCCAACCATGTCAATAATTATTCCAGCAACGTCTTTGCCAAAACAAAATAGCATTTTAAATTTTTTTGTTGGTAGGTCAAATGGATTGCTCATATCTCTAATAAACCTTTGCTGCAGTCTGAATTCAGCTCTATAAAAAGAAATAAAGCTAAAATAACTTTACTAATTTAATAAAATAATAAATACCTTTCTTCATTTTCTATAAATTCCTGCATTAACAATTCACCAATAATATCATGAAATGCCATTTTTATTTTTTTAATATTTAATTTATTAAAAATACTTTTCAAAAAACAACAAATAGAATTAAACGTATCTCTAATTTGACGATTAAAATACCGTTAAAAATTAAAGGTTAGTTTTAACACCCCTTTAAAAATTATTATTTTAACGGGTAATTTTAAAGGATCCGCTAAAATTTTAACAGATTTCAAAGTTAGTGAATACGAATATTATTTTAAATGCCGTTAAAATTTTAAACGCCTCTAAATTTTAACGGAATAGTTACAGAATAGACCCCATAGGGAAGTAGTAATTTACGGTAAACTGAGTAGCTGTAAAGAATTATTCTCTTTGCGTAGAACAGCAAGAGTTGAGAGTAATTATTCAATACGACTCGCCACAACAAATTGGTCTTTTAAACCACTAAATTCTTACGGAATTTAATTGAGCAACTTACGTATTAGTCATAAGTGTCATAACACACAGTCAATCATGGCTGAATTAGCTGCGTTGAAAAGAAAGCGTACAATAATTAAACGGTCCATCACAGTGTCAATTTTGTTACGACGATTACCGAGAGTATTGATGTATTCGAATTAACATGGCAACAATATGACAAACTCCAAGAGACAACTAGAGTAGCTCTAGACATAAGAAACATTCAACATTATTATTGGTTGGGTTCCACAATCACATTAGGATAGATTCGATCTACGTCAAAGCTACAAAACTTTTGAAGCAAACCAAATCACTGAGATTCAAACGATCACTGAGATACAAAATTGGCATTACGTGTCCTCTGCAAAGAATCCAGCAGACTTAGTATTAAGAGGACTAGTTCCTGCCAAACTTTAAAGACGACAGATGTGATGGCACGGTTCAGAATACCTTGCACACAGTACCTTTCACAGGAGATCAAATTAACACAACCTGAATTGCCAAAATAAAGAAAACTTGCAAAAACAACATGCACCATTACACAACGTTTAGACAAACTATTTAGAAAATGGTCATCACTATCAAAATTGCAACAAATCATAAGCTATTGTGGTTGCTTTATCCAAAACGCACGACAAAAGGCTAGAGATTGTAATAACAGACCATTACTACCTATCGAATTGAATCAAGGCATGACGACATTAATTTGTATAGTTCAGATGGAAGTCTATAGCATAGAGATCAAACAAGCACATAAGTCGATCATCAACAATACTATCATTAAATCCTATTCTCGACCAGAATGGAATCCTTCAAGTTGGTGGTTGGTTACAGCATGCATTCATCCCTGAACAGCGCCACCCGGTTATACTGCCAAAAAATCACGTTCTGACAAAGAGTATCATCAATCGAGAGCATCTTTTAACTTTACATAGCAGACCCCAACAAATATTAGCTATATTACGCACACAATATTAACCGATTTTAGGTATATCTACGGGAAAGACAATCCTACATTGCGCGTAGCAGCAGATCAAGCACCATATACTCAGACAATGCCACACATTTTTTTGATACATGGAACAAACTCAGCAAATTATTTAAACATGAACAAAAAGACATGCAATCATTGTTCACAAAATTAAATTTGAATTGGAAATTTATACCACTTCGGTCCCCACATTTTAGAGGTATCTGGGAGGCTGCCATGAAGAGTGCCAAACACCATCTAAAACATATAGCAGGAAATGAACAATTGACATATGAGGAATTTATAACTCTTATAACTTAAATTGAAGCTTGTCTAAACTCACAACCTCTGTCACCAAACTCAGATGATTTTCGGTACATGAAACCCCTGACTCCAGGACATTTTCTGATTGGCACCCCATCACTAACTCTACCTGAGCCATCTATACAAGAGACACCAGTTAACCGGTTAAATCATTATCTACACGTTTGCCAAATGAAACAGAATTTCTGGAAACGGTGGTCAATTGAATACTTGACTCAACTACAACAAAAAAATAATTGGAAGGATTTTACAACCAATCAACTAATAGTCAACAATCTTGTATGCATAAAAGACATCAACCTCTAAAGTGGTCTTTAGGACGCATCAAAGCCGTTCATCCAGAATTAGATGGAATCATCCTAGTAGCAAGGTAAGGTCTATAAAGAGATTAACAAAGATGAGAGCAAAAATATTGTTTAAGCTGCCAACAGAAGAGTGTTGAAAGTAAACATTTTAAGGTAGCTGGCATGTTCCGGGAATATCCAGCAGTAAGCCGCCCAACCATTACAACAGGAGGCAAACATAGCAGAATGATCATAATGCATTTTTATTAGTTTATTATTTTCTGGAGTTACCAAACACTATGTAATTTTATGTGCAGACCACGCACAAATCAGTTTGTATTGTTTCTAATCCTATTAACATCCTTACTTAGTTTGCCATCTATTTTGTGTATATATATATATTGTATTTTGTAAATAACAGAGTCAACACAAATCTTCATAGATGTTATATTATCTCAATAAGTTGTTCCTAAAAATGTTACACAAGTACCTGTCAGGATAAACATACATAGGGAAGTAGTAATTTACGGTGAACTGAGTAGCTGTAAAGAACTATTTTCTTTGCGTGGAACAGCAAGAGTTGAGAGTAATTACTCAATACAACTTGCCACAACTAGTAGAATAGTAGAATGTAGTAGCAATACTCCGGTTTGTATTTATAGATAAGATTCTTAGACCGTAACAGACGCTATTTAATTTCTTAGTGGTGTAGTTAATGTGTTCTTTAAAATGCAGGTCTTTGTCTATAATGATGCCTAAGAACTTTGCATTATCATTAAAGTTATATGTTGTATTGTTCATGATAATGTTTTGTGGCAGTTGGTCATATTGACCGTATTACACTGACAATAATTATATCTTGAACTATATATGAGTAATTCCATTACTTTTTGACTAATTTAAAAAAGTCGACCTCTTTGATTTTGCTCCAATTTTAATCAAAATATGGATGAAAAAAATGAGATTTTCAACATTTTGGACCTTAAAATGACGGCTAGATGCGATGCAACGGCTATGACGCAACGCTACTACAGCAGACCGACCAAATATTTAAAATACGGGAATACTTTTGTCATCTGATGAGTATGTATTTTTAATCACTGGCACTCCATCGGTTCATATCTCGGTAACTAATTAAATCTGATTTTGGTTTATATGATCTTGTTGAATGTACTTCATTTAGCATTCAAAATTCTTTTTTATTGCGCGTTTTACAGCTATTTTACATCGCCCCAGAAGTCTTACGACTTGTTTGAAGGGGGTTGATGGAATCAACGGCTTATTAGCTGACTTCCGAATCACCTCGGTGGTTAAAGAGCAAGTTATTATTTTAGTCATATTCGGGGATCAAACCCCGAACTGTTAGCGTGCTACGCTAACGCTCTATAACTTTGCTTTTCAAATTTAAAATAGTAAAATAGTAAATAAATAACCGAATTAAAATGTGTTTGTGTATTTACTTTAATTACTCTAATCTCGGTAGTTACTTATTTTGAAGGAAGCTCATTATGGCGCGTGCAATCTATATAAAATCACAATAAAATCCCGTATTCAGAATTAAAATTTGACCTTGGGTAAGAACTGTGCTAAACAAATACTGCTAATTAATGAAATACTCAATTAGTTAGTTAATACCCTCTTATTATTGCTTGCGTATGCTATCGAAATTGTTTTTTTCTTACCGATCTAACGGTATATTTATAATTGACCTAGGTCTTATAATAAGGGAGATAATCGGGGCTATTCTCTATGCTTATTGCTAGAATGTAAGCAAGATATATTGCTAGCTAACAATATGAAATGTCATTTTAACAAATCTTGCTAGATAACAATATAAACTGCCATGTTAACAAATCTTGTTTTCTAATGATATAAACGGTTATCACATCAGGAGGCGTGGCAAATCTCTAGATAAAATAATAATAATATATATAAAAATTTATTTTGTTAAAGTGACATTTCGTATTGTCAGTAATCATGGTTTGTTAAAATGACAGGTCATTTTGTTAGCAAGCAAGATTTGTTAAAATGACTGTGTATATTGTTAGCTAGCAATATATCTTGCTTACATTCTAGCAATGTACTGTCATTTATGTGAAAGTATATTTGTTGCTGGGTTTGTTTCCAACTTCGCAGCAGTCAAAAAATGTAATGTACAGTTTATTTTTAAAATTTAAAAACATGAACATTTTAATTCTCTTATATTTCATGTTATTACAAAATTTATAGTGAAAATTTCTTTCTCTACACGTTGCAAAAAAAAGATTAAAAAAAAAGAGTTAAATTGCGCGAGTGCTGAGAAGTTTTACGACTTACAAAACATCACACCTTTAACCATTACTTTTTTAATATTATTAAGGGTAGATTGCTATCATCAAGACTACTGCAAAAGTAGGCAGTTATCCCGAGACGACCTTTGCCCTTTAAAAAATTGCGGGCTAGTTTAGCCTAGCATGGAAGCCAAGCGTTACCAAGGCTTGTATATTTTCCTTACTCATTAGTTTAAGGCATAAATATTTTTTTTTTTTTTTTTTTTTTGGTAGGCGTAGGTGGGGAATCTTCTAAAGACTTCGCTCCCAGGACGTGTCGGATTCACCTTTTTAAGGGTGCCTACCGACTAAACCCCACCCATCTGGGAATTGCCTGGAAGTTCGAGACCTTTCGGCTCATGTACCTTCCGTTTGGAGATGTGTATGTAGGAGGTTGTTTAGGAGTCGCCTTATAGGCCAGGTTGGGGTTTTGTTTTTGGATGTGGTTTTACCCACGCTATGCTAGGAGTAACTCGGCTACTATTGAGTTCACCGGTCGTTTGTGGACGAAATCTTCCCGATCTGGTTCGGCAAGTCTTGCCAGCTCGGGATTGGAATGAACCGCGAGGTTTTTGAAATACTTTTCGGCCAAAGCTTCAAAATGTTGACGAAGTGGAGAAATCTCTAGGTCAGTTCGAATGTCTACATTTCGAACGTACCAAGGAGCTCCTGCGAGCATCCGAAGAGTTTTGCTTTGGAAAGCTTCTAAGCGATTTAGGTGGCTACTTGCCGCCGTTCCCCAAATGGGGGAAGCGTATGTGATCATCGGTCTGATGGTCGAAGTGTAAAGCCGGATTTTATTCCGGAGCGACATGCCGCTGTTCCGTCGCAGCATCGGGTAGAGAAGAGATTTAGCCATTTTAGATTTGTCCAAGATGGATTGAACCTGAGGCTTGTAGTAGAGACCCTTGTCCAAGATTACCCCAAGATACTTGGCAGTGTCGGACCATTGTATGGGAACGTCGTTGAAAGTGACGTTCTCATGCGGTTTAAGTGACCATCGCCGAGTGAAGAGTACGGCCTTGCTTTTCTCTGGGTTTACCCCAAAGTGCCATTTATCCATCCAATCTTCCAGATCGGAGGTGGCTCTTTGAAGACGTAAGGTGATCACCTGAGTCGACCTTGAGGAGTAGATAAGTGCTGTATCGTCAGCGTATTGAGCCATTTTAACCCCGTGCATGCGCCCTGAAGGCATGTCGGCTACATACAAGTTAAAAAGGTGCGGCGAGAGAATAGAGCCTTGAGGAACCCCGGCCTCTATCTGCCGAGAAGTAGAGATATGGTTGTCGAGTTTGACTGCCAGACTTCTGCGATTTAGATATGAGGCTAGCAGCCTTATAATACGCAGTGGAAATCGTTGTCTGATTAGCTTTAGAAGCAGTCCCTTGTGCCAGACTTTGTCGAAGGCTTTTTCGACGTCGAAAAAGACCACTCCCGTGGCCTTTTTCTGTCTGAAACCTTCGACAATGTGGTCCGCCACTCGGTTGAGTTGGTGTACGCTCGAGTGTCCCCATCTGAACCCATGTTGATGGGAGGGGAGAAGATTGTTTGAATCCGTGTGCTCTTGAATAATATCCAAGATCACCCTCTCTATGACCTTGCTTAAGGTGCATAGTAGGCTTATAGGCCGATAATTTTGGGGAAACAACCTGTTTTTCCCAACTTTAGCAATGTTTACCACGTGCGAGCCTTTCCAGGCTGACGGGAAATGCCCAGTGCGAAGAATAGCATTTGCAATATTGGTTAGAGCCATTATTGCTTTATGAGAGAACGATTTAAGAGCTTTGTTAGATATTTTATCCGGGCCTGGAGCAGAACGGGATTTGAATCTTTTAATGATTTCTCTGATTCGAGAAGGTCTAACGCTATCAAGTGTAGTGTCATCGTCGGCGGTTCTCAGGAAGTCTCTGACTTCCCTGCGAACCCTTTCGATGTGCTCCAGATCCGTATAATCGGTATACAGATCGGAGCATTGGAGTTCCAGGCTGTCTGCAAATGCTTCGGCCTTTCCCTCAGTAGTGTATTGAATCCCTCTCTTACCGTGAATGGCGGGAATGGGAACCCGTCTGTTCCTAAGGGCTTTAGAGATCCTCCACATCGGATTTTCATCCTCCGTGAAAGATTCTAGCGTATCTTTCCAGCATTGGTTTTTATGCTCCCTTATGGCCGTTCGAACTTCGTTGTGAAGTCGATTCAAGATCTCTCGATCTCTGGGGTCGCGATGCCTTTGCCATTGATGTTTGGCGGCATTTCTTGTTCGGATCAACGCCTTTGTTTCTCGTGATAATCCTAGAGGATTATCGACGCGAACCTGAAAGGTTTTAGAAGCCTTTTCCGAGGCTTGTTGGACTTGAGTAGTCAAAAGTGCGACGGCTCTTTCGATATCCTCGGCCGTTCGTACTGGGGTCAGGCTACCAATGCTACTTTCCAGGCATCGAGAGAAGAGAGTCCAATCCGTCTGTGTGACGAATTTTCCCCCCTCTCCGGACCCCCTTCCGAGTAGCTCCAGTAGTACTGGGCTGTGGTCAGAGCTTAGGCCGTTGAGCGTAGTTACCACTGCGTGCGAGTTGACGTTCTTTAGTATTGCTACGTCGAGAACGTCCCCTCTGTGGCCCGCGGCGCTGTGAAAAGTGGGTTCGTCCGGACCCAGGACCTGCAAATCTTTTTGCTCAACGTAGTCGAACAGAGCTCGCCCCTTGGCGTTAGTTAATCGACTATTCCACGACCCGTGCTTCGAATTGAAGTCTCCCGCAATTATTGTGGGATGAGGATTATCAAAGACTTTATCGAAATCCGCCGTTTCGATAAGGTTTTGCGGACGGATGTAACCGGAAGCGATCCTGACCGTGCCAAGCCCTGGCACGGTCACTACTATCGCGTTCGATTCGAGAGAGACTAGGTCGGGAGTATCCACTTCAGAATGGTCCAATGATCTCTTTGCAAAGATCAAAGTTCCACGCTTTGTGGGTACCACCGGCGG
The DNA here is from genome assembly GCA_963932245.1 of Tachinus rufipes. Classification (NCBI taxonomy): domain Eukaryota; kingdom Metazoa; phylum Arthropoda; class Insecta; order Coleoptera; family Staphylinidae; genus Tachinus; species Tachinus rufipes. The sequence goes on along the minus strand of OZ010745.1, from coordinate 44,865,933 downwards.
CCCCTTATAGGTAAACGTGTTTGGAATTCTCAATGCCTGATTGGGTTTGTGGACCGACTCTGACACCAGCAAGATGTCTAAGTTCTGATCAAAGAAGAACTCTTCCACTTCTCCCATTTTTTCTGTAATGCCATTGGCATTCCAGAAGCAGACTCGGAGTAATACTGCGTCTGGTGTATTATCCATTTTAGTCGATAAGCGTAGACAAGAGATTGGCCATGAACCTCATTTGAGATTCGCCCATCTCTTTTAGGATTTCGGCTATTTTAGCAGCCGATGGCTTTTGTTGCGTTAGAGGAGCAACGGCCGTTGCAAAGGATCTGCCGTTTTCTACGGGATTGCGGGGACCTGTAGGTTGAGACGAAGAAGAGGAAGAAGGGACCTGGGCCGGCGCGGGCTCGGCTGTCGGTCTAGACTTGGCTGTTTTTCCGTGAGCGGCCATCGCTCTCAGGTATGCTTTGCATCCCTTGTAGTTGGCCGGGTGTGGGCCTGAACATAGAGCGCATTTTGGCGCTGATTTGTTAGGGCAGGCCACCGATCGGTGGGGCCCCGAACATATTCTGCAGACCTGGTCTGCGCTGCACCTGTTGGCAGTATGTCCGTGCCTCTGGCAAAGCTGACATTGTGGGATGCCATTTGATTTCTTTTTGTGCTCTACAGCGACTTTTAGGCCGAGTAGATCGGTTAAGTTTAGGATCTCCGCGCTCTTAGCTCCCTTTGGGAGTTGCACGGATACCATGGAGAACCTGATGAATGGGTTCCCCATACGATGAACGTTTTTGGGTTTGAAGCCCAGTTCCTCCAACGCTTTGCCGACGTCCTCCTCGGTGAGGTAGGTCGGCACCTTGAGGATTACCACCTCCAGGCTGCGTTCGTCGGAAGTTGCCCAAGTGTGATACTTGGCTTCCTTTAATTTAAGTAACGCGATCGCTGCCCGATGGTCGGCGATTGTCGCGGGTTGAATGCGAATACCCTCGTAGGTATGCGTGGCAGACAAGTAATTAATGTTGTTTGCCTTGAAATCGGTGGAGATTTCCGGAAATCTTTCCTTTTGTTTAAGGATGAATGCCGGGGGACGCGATGTCAAAGAGACGACTGCCGGTGGGCTCTCGGCTTCGGAATCGTCACCGTCGGGGTTGGGGTTTGAGGCGGCAGGCCTAAACCTCACCTCGGTGATGTTTTTCCCCTTCTTGGCGGGGGCGGCGCCCTTGGTGGCAGAAGGCCTTGTTGCCTTTTGGCCTGATGGGCCGGCAGGATTAGCCGCTGATGGCTTTTTGTTCGCAGCTGCTGATGGCAGCTGGGGGGTGGCTGATTGCCCTTTTATTAATTTTTGAGGTGGTGACTCACCCCTGGACTTTTTCCGTTTCCTTCCTCCAACCAGCTGGAATCCATCGGCAGCGGCAATGGGTCCCTTGGAGCTGGAGTAGGCAGGTGCGGCGGCGGCCTCGGTGGTGAGGTCCATGGCGGCTGGAGAAACGGCGGTTGTCTCGGCGGGCCGAGTGCAGCTGGTGACGTCGTCGTCGTCGCTGCTGACCTCCTCCATTTCCATTTCAATTTCCGCTTCTGAAGGGGCGGGGGCGGGATGGGGTGCGGTAGTCGCTGTATGGGCAGAAAGAGAAATAGCGTTAGATATTGCATTAAAAGTTTTCGTTTTCTTCTTAGATTTGCCCTTCTTCGTGAGGGTCTTCTTGTAGGCGGCAATCAGGTCCAGGTCTTCGTCATCTGATGGCGGCGGCGGCGAAGAGGTAGGGGCCTGGGCGGTTAGCAGGGCCTTGATGGTAGCGGCCTGTTCCGCATTGGTTGCTGTCAGCGACGCGATTGTCGCTTGGAGGGCTTCGAACTTCTTCTCGAAGTTCATCGCCATGGTCTGGAGCTGCTGGTGGAGCTCCGTCAGCTGTCCCTCCAACAGCTTCACTTCGGCCCTGGAGTCGGTGTAGCTCCGCTCGAGCGACGTCTCCCTGGAGCGGACGGCACTCCTGGTTCTTTTCTGCCGGTCCATCTCCAGTTGCTGGGACGCGGCGGACGTCTGGCTGTCGCCCATGGCGACGGTGGGTGTCTGTAAGAAATTATTCTCCGTTTTTTCAAGCTTAAGTTTGAAAAAACGGAAAATTAAATATTAATTGGAGTATTAATAATTATTAATACCGGTCAGCATTAATAATTATTAACACGGTGGTGTGCAATAATAATTGCAGTTGGTAGTGGTGTAGATCTTCGTGGCTGGCTGGTAGCTGGCGTCTCGGATCTCTAGATGCTGCTGTGTCGGCTGCTTGCAGTCGACTCAATCATTAATTAATCATGTTTATCAATCATATTTATCCTAATAATGCATAAAAAACAACAACAAATATTTTTGCGTAATCTGTGACCTATAAACTTACTTATGTGTGTAAATTATTGTACGAGTTTAAGTAGAGTCATCTTTCCGCACGACTCGTTACTAAATTGTATTGAATGATTGTTACAGCGTTTTAACCTATGCAAGCAAGCATGCAGTACTGCGTATAAAGTTACATATCCGTGTATTAAAACTAATTGGAATAAATTGATTGTTCCTGCCAAACTTGGTTATTTGTTATTTATTATTATTTGTTGTATATTTCAATGGTTAAACCATCATATAGTTTATAACGCAAATTAAAGTTTTTATTAATTATTTGAATTGTAATATTGAATTATACAAAATATTTTAAAAATTAGTGTCTTGCATAACAGAGATTTGAAACGCAGCCAACCAAATTGAACTAGTTATTGGTTAAAACAAAACTAGACGTCTATTAAAAAGTAAAAACTCATTCAAAACAAAAAGAATATTTAAATGTCAAAAGGACAATTTTTTTTCAGTGGGCGAGAATGCCCGAGCTTTACGATGTAGGCAACCAAATATACACTTATTGTAAGTATTTAAAAACATTCATTGCTCTAGACCTAGACGTGACCTAGACGGTCCTTGACTATCACCATAGGCGTAACACAAATTTTGTTTTAGTGGTAATTTTATTAAAGTAATTATAAACAATTAAAATACATACAAAGTTCATAATAAACAATGATGAATTATTTTAAAACTTTATTTAAGAAGAAATAACAAATATTTCAATAGTTATAAAAATAATATTTGAATAATTAAATAAAATGTTTTTATGTTTTAATTAACAAAATTACTGTTATGAAAAGTATCAAATGTTTATTTTTATTTGGTTAATTATTATTAAAAATATTAATAGTCAGTATTTAAGATAATTGTAATAATAATAATAATAGGTAATTGTAGAAAATTGTGAATTGAACGATTAAATTATATGTACACTACAATATACACTATTATTTATTCTAAAAACTGCAACCTAAACACCAATTAAGTGTAAAGTTGTTTTGTGTAACTATTAGGGATTGCAAACAACCACCAAGCTTCATTGGTAAAAAGTCTTATTTAATATTTTATCATTATTTATATGATGATCAACCTCTTTAATTACAATAAACAGCCTGTCCGGTGGTTTTTTCTTACAGATGCATCATTTGTAATTTGTAATTCACAAACTTTTTATACGACATTCTGGAGACTGAAGAGAGTATGACCAGGTGCCATCCTCATTGAAAGTTCCACTCCGACTTTAAAAGCACTGTGTTCTTGTATAAACATTATTGTAAGTATAATTCAATTCATAATATGCATAGCACATAATTTACACTATTTCAAATTTACACTGCACTTTACAATTTATAATTTATTATTAAATTGACCTAAACATATGTTTAATAAACATTAACTTTAAACAACGACTTATATAATTTAAATATTCAATTAATACTTCTGTTCAATCACAGTTTGTGCGTAACACACTTCTCACTATTTTATTCAATACTCTACAACTCACATTTTATTATAGTAAATTAACCTTTACATTATTTTTAATAAACATTAACCTTACTTAAAAAGTGACAAAAGTTTATGAAAATTGACATTTATTCTAGTGACTTGTAGGCAATAAGTAAAGTAGGGCAGAAGGGCACTCATGGACGCAGCCATTTTAGCTCATAAAAACTCTTTTACATGATATGAAGGGTCTATTTGTAGTATGTTCGGTGTTGCAAAATCGAACAAACGCCATTATTTTTACTATTTCAAGTAAAACGAAAAAAAAAAAACATTCAATTTTTAAGTAGTATTAATTGTAATCATGATTTTTTTTTTATCAAATAGAATTAGTCCAATATTAGCTGTGTAAATGCATTATGCTAAATTTTTGACATAAATCTTGCAATTTGATAAATTAATATAGAACTGTCTAGTTTTGCTACTAAAAATAGTAAATAGTATTTGCTACTTACATTAAAGGTTTAAAAAAAATAACGCATGTCAATACTAAAACAGATTATTTTATTAATAAAACTAAAACATATAAAATGCAAACTTTTAATTTTAAATTCTTAAATCACTTACTTCCTCCATTACTTTGCATACAATTTCTTTTCAAGTTTCTTCACTGGCCTCAGTAATTTGTTCAAATCCCATATCTATAGCAAACTTATAAAAAGCTTAAGTCGCCTTGGTTTCGCCATTTTTCTCAAAAATGTTTTTTTAGAGAAGAATCAACATTTTTGAGTTTCATTCTTTTTACAGGAACTCCTATTGACATAATGGCTGGAGCAACATTTGTTACGGTTTTATTCATTTTGAATAAAGAAAGATCTTTTTCAAAATCTGATCTATAAAAAATGTCTCCTCGTACAAGGATTATTTTTTAATTTTGTTATATTGTTAACTTTTTGAGTAATAATAATTCTTTTAGAATTGTTTATCTAAAAATGCTAATTTCTAGGAGTTTTCAAATTACAGAGTACTTGCGTTTTCCAGTCATATATTTGAAAACCTACTCCCACTTTTATAACTGTGTCAAATTGGTTAAAAATTTTGATATATTTATCGGGATTAATAACAGTATTTTTTTTAGTTTGACCTTGTACTCGGTCTGAAGGTATAAAACTGTGTCCACTAACGGGAAAAATTAATTTAATAGCGTTTGTATTTTGTGGAAGGTTAAGTAACCATTTCTGACACATTAATATCAACGTAGAATTTTATTTGATCTTTTAGATCTTTCTAATTCAGTCCAAGTCTAAGCTTTTAATGATTGTAAAGTTGTAGGTGTAGAGCTGCCGGGAGTAATAAGCCTCTTGATCTGGTATTTTTGGCATTGGCATATTTTTTTAGAAATCATAACTGAAAGTTATTACATAAAAACATTTTTATTTCAATATATCATAGAAACTGTTTGCTTGGAGTTTATGTACACGCAGTTCTGTTATGTATTTTAATTTATCACTATCCAATAATCTTTTGTCTGTAACCGGTTTTTCAAAACCAATGTTGTAAGAAGTATTAAAAATATTGCAAAAAAATGAATCTGTTACTTTCAAACCTTCTTCAACTATAATTGTTATACATTTGCCATATTTTTTTTGTATTTAAACCTGGCATTTGGTAATTGCAAACTTGTGTAGCTGATCGGCAATAATGTGTTTTTACACATTTCAGGGATTCAATATATTTGTTTACCATTTTTCTCTGCAATTCAATTTTATTTGATACACTATCACTACTTCTGCAATTGTTAGGCATGCTACCAGTTGATTGATTTTTTTTATAAAGTTCTAATACTTGCTGTTTTTTAATTTCCAAAATATTAAGGAATGATTTTCTGCAGACTGGTACCAACTGTTCTCGAAATAGACTGAATACATACTTAATATTTATTGCTGACAGAACGGGTTTTTTTCTGTTTTATACCTGTGTTTTTTAAGTACTCTCACGTCACAGTGCTTTAAAATAAAAGCGTCTTAGATATTTTTCGAGTTATTTTTCTAGAAGCGTTTGTGAAAGTTCTTGATATTCTTCGTGGTGAGATGATTGCAATGATATGCTTGAAAAGGTTTACGTTTTAGGCAAACACGTAGCAGACTACCTAAAAAAAAAACTTTGTATGGTAAGCAGTATTTGGTACATTTTTTTATTATTATTAAAATATATTTACATATTTACAATTTATATTTAAATTTTTTTCCCCACTTGTTGCTCTACACCATCTCCATATGGATGGCTGCAGAGCTTCGTATTCGGGGCACCATTATATGTTTTCATTTATCTTAGCTGTTGTTTATGTTGTATGTATATATAGTGTTTTTTTATTTTTATTTTGAATTCTTTATAAGTTTTTGTTTTCTTAATACTTTCAGGCAGTTGATTGTACGTGACTAGTTTTGTTTGTTTAACTTTTTCTGTTCTTGTTGTGTGTACATGTATATTGCTTCTTTTTCTAGTATTATGTCCGTGAATTTCTTTGTTGCTTTTTATTTGGAGGTTGGTTTTAATTTCTTTATTTTAAATTTTGTATATTAATTTGCATGTCTCTATTTTTACTTTTTTATTTATCTTTGTTTCGTTAATTATTTTGTATAGTTCTTCTGTTGGTGTTAGTTTTGGTAGTTTGTGTATTATTTTTAGAATTTTCTTTTGTTGTATGTTTGTTTTTGTTGTTTCTTCCTATATGTTTATTAATTAGTTATTTTTTGCTAAAAACAGTGAATGGTAGATACTTAATACAGATTCTTTTGTTATGCATTCTCTGGCTCTATACACAGCTCCTATTGTTGCTGCGCTTTCTTTTAATAGTTTGTTAATATGTGTATCCCAGGTGAGTTTCTCAGTTATTATTAATCTTAAGTATTATGTTTGTTTTGTTCTAGTAGTTGGTATGTTATTTATTTCAATTTTTATGTTGATATCTTTTGTGTTTTTTTGTCTTATTATATTATTTCTTCATTTATTGTTTGTATGTTGTTGTCGTACCATTTAGTTAATTTCTTAACAACTTCATTTATGTTTCTTTCTATTTCTTCTTTATTTTTTCCGTGATATATAATACATGTGTCATTAGCATAAGTATATATTTCAGCAACCAAATTTATATTATATATATATATATATTTATATATATATATATAAATATATATATATATACTAAAACTAAAAACATACATGTGTGTACCTGCCTTTATAATACTTAAAAACTATTTAAAATAGCTTTTGAATTGTATTAATTATTTAAAAAACAACGGAGTTATTTAGCAGTACGTTTTTTTGTCTAACACCTGTATATAAAAGAAATAAAAAATGTATGTTGCCATTTAAAAAAACAAAGTTGGTTGCCATGGCAACTATACTAAAAATAAAAACATACATGTATGTACCTGACTTTATAATACTCAAAAAACAATTTTATATGGTACATTGCAAAAACTGGTTTAAATAAAGTTGAATTGCATGAGTTGTGTTTGAGGTTTCATGATCAAAATAAGACGCCCTTAACAAAATAAAAACCAATTCTTAAAAAAGGTTTAGCTGGCCAGAAGGACTACTTTAGTTTTGTTCTAGAACTTTTATTTTTAAATTAAATTAACAGCACACGTTTTGAAATTAAATTATCTCCTTCTTCAGCGCTATAAAGAAACAATTAATTAACAAATATCTTGTATTAAGAGCACATGATGATGATTTATAAAAACCAAAACAAGCATGGATTCTTAGCAATTAAACCTAAAACTATATAGCGCGAGTGTTCATTAAAAATTAAATCTTTGTGGCTATACAACCGCGTAGTTTAAACTTACATGTGTATTTCACAATAAAGCAGATTAGTGAACAAATCTTTCAAAATATTAATATTTATACACAGCTACCATTTTTTAAGAGTTATGTTGTAATTTAATTTTATAGATATAAGTGTGTCGTTCGCTACTACAAAAACGAACACACAGTAGTGCCTTTTCAGTATCTGCAAATTCTTCAAGCAATTCAGTTGTTAGTAATTGAATTATTAATATGCCTTCACTACCTGGCGCATCTAAAAAACAAATGACTGTAAAAATTAATCGCTTGAAAAACCAAGTTAGGAATAAATATATGGCAAATTATAGAAAGTTTATTAAAGTTTAAAAGTCAAGCAGTAAAAACTTTTATAAATATGCAACTTTTTCACAGAAGAGGTACTAAGTGGACCAACTTTGAAAATCAATTGTCGTTGTCTATTCATATCAAATCACCCGGTTTTTGTTAAATAATTTGAAAATTTCAACTTCCATCTGTGAGAAAAATTCAGACTTGGCAAAAAGTTTGTAGTTTAAAAACCGGATTAGACACCAGTTTGATAAAAAAAACCTGCAATAAAAGCAAAAACAATGACAATTGCGGAAAAAAAAATTGTAGTATTATTTGATGAAATGGCTTTGAAAAAACAATTAGATTATAATATATGCTAGCATAGAAAGAACAGATATGATGGCAAATACTGCATTTGTGGTTTTAATTCGAGGTCTTTATTATAATTGGAAGATTCCGTTATGTTATTATACGTCACATGGACCGGTTAATGGAGATAATATATATAAAATACTTATGATGTTGCGACAACATTAAAGCGACTGTCATTTGAACCCAAAGCATTTTTATGTGACCAAGGAACAAATAATAGAAAAGCTCTTAAAATGTTAGGCGCTACAAAAGAAAATCCAGCTATCAATATAGAAAATATGACAATATATACTGTCTTTGATGCTCCACATCTCTTGAAAAGTCTAAGAAACAATTTAATGAAGCCCAACTTATATTTTGATGTCAATGGTGAAAAGATATCATGGAATGATATATCTGAAACATTTCGTATTGATCAAAAAAGTACTACAACTCGAACAATGTTAAAGTTCACTGAAACTCGTATAGAACCAAATGATTTTCAAAAAATGCGAGTAAAGTATGCAACACAAATATTTTCGCATACTGTTGCAGCTGTTATAAAAACGGCAACCAAAACAAAACAATTAATGAGCACAACTGGTATAAACACAGCTAAGTTTGTTGAAACTATTAACAATGTTTTTGATTCATTAAACAGCCGAACACTCAATGATCAAAATCCTAACAAGTGTGCATTATCTATTCATCAAACTACCTCCGAAGACAATTTAAAAAATGCACTAAATTATTTTAAACACATTCGAGTGTATATGAAGAAAACAAGATACGAAATAATATTTATTGTGTAGATGGATATGCGTGGACAATAAAATCTATTTTGATGCTTTGGGAAAATTCAAAAGATGAAGGATTTAAATACTTAATTACACTAAATCAAGATCTTCTTGAAAACTTCTTTTCTGTTGTACGAAATAGAGGTGGATATAATCCAACACCTACAGTTCGCCAGTGCCGAATTGCAATTCAACATGAATTCAACACAATGTGAACGTCAGACTTCAACTGACAATTGACACTGGTAACTGCCAGTGCAACAAAACCAATTAATTAGATGTATCAGATGTATCTCCGGTTACCTCCACGGATATCGCAATTTCTGCAAAAGAATTAAGTCATGACACAACCATTCAGATGATAGATGAAAGAGAAGACAAAGAAGACTTTGATAACAACTTAAATTTGAAAGGAACTACGTTAGAGACGTGTTTTAATATTTATGTTGCAGGATATTTGGCAAATAACATTATAAAAAAGTCTGGATGTGAAAATTGTGCTAGTATAATGCTTAAAACAAATGGCAAGTTGGTACAAAATAATGAACTGTTTTTGTTGGCAAAAGATTATTCTTGTAAAAGTGTATCATTTTTGAAAAGACCATCTGATAATTTTGCCAATATTATTTCCAATTTGTTGGACCAGTTTAATATAGGTTATGAATTGTATAAGTGTGGCAATAGTGTTGCAAAAAATATTGAAAACTGTCTACTAAATTTCATGAACTTGTATACAGACTGGTACAACACGTCTACCTCGTTGTGCCAGATGCATATTAAACAATTAATTAAACTTTTGATAAAAATGAAATTATTTCGCAATTTAAAGTGGGAATCCGCTAAGTTTAATAAATCAAAAAACCGAAATAATAAACCACATCGAAAAGTCAGAATTTTATCGGGGGTAAATTCATTAAAAAAAAAATTGTATCTATATATTGTTTATACAATAGTGAATTATACATGGTGGTTCTGAGTAGTTTTTTAGTTTTTAAATTTGTACAGAATATAATTATAATGTTTTAAATAACTATAATTTGTGGTGTATTACATATTTATATTTTTGCAAACAAAATAAACAATTACTTCTGTTTTGTTTATATATCTGGTGATATATTAAATATTTACTTTTTTGCAATTAAATTAAATAATAGCGTGTTTTGTTTTTAATAACTGCTGCAATTTTATATTTTATGTTTATACTAATAAAATCAAATTAAACAAAGGCTAGTGTTTTGTTTATGTAATAATTGGTGATACATTTTATATTGTATGTTTATGTTTTTGCAATTAATTAAACAATTGCTTGTATTTTCTTTAAGTAATAACTGGTGATATATTCTATACCTATGTTGATAATATTGAAATCAAATTAAACAACTGCTAGTGTTTTGTTTATGTAATAACTGGTGATATATTCTATATTGTATGTTTAAATTTTTGCAATTAAATTAAACAACTGCTTGTATTTTCTTTATGCAAAACTGGTGATATATTATATGGTTTTTTTTTTTTGCAATTCAATTAATCAATTGCGTGGTATTGTTTATAAATAATTAGTAATATATTATGATATAAATTTATATTTTTGCAATCAAATTAAACAATTAAATTAAACTTTGTTTCTTTATTTTATCATTTATCTACCTTATTAATGGGCAAACAAAAAAATTCTTGGCAAATTTGCTAGATTATGATATTTTTTAAAGAAAATTATATTTAATAATAAAATCGTAATATGAAGAATGGAATAAATAAATACCCGCTGTTTACAAAATTTTGTTTGCGGTTCGGTGGTGACAGGAGAACATAAAACTATAACTCGATCTTGCTGGTGAGTCTGCCGATTTAAAACTTAGCTGATAGTATAAAATTGTGTCGTAAGGAACCGCCACACAACAGACCCATATAAGTGAGAAAGCAACAGATTATTTGAGAGGGAATGATGTTTGCAGAAACTCATACGACCGGCGCCTCTATTCTATTCCTTGACTCATCGATAATATATAATATAAAAAGCAAATGCTAATTAAAATTATAAATTAGATAAATGTACAAAGCGCACATTATACAAAGTACGAGTGGATCGATCGAACGTAGTTTTCAACAACTGTAGCGATATTATAATTTACAATGGGTTGTCCATACGCTTTCAGTAAAACTGGAATTAAAGTGTATGCAGTTATTCTTATTGTGAGTATTTTATATTAAAAATTACTTTTTGTACAAAATTATATTATTGTTTTAGTTGGGTACTCTACCAATGTTCGGAAATAGCGCAAGTGAATTATCATATTTTCAAGAAAAAGCTATTGCTGAATTGGTGACATGCTTAATCTGTTTTGTTGTAGACATATGTTTATTACTAGGAGTACACTGGGTAAGTAGTTGCATTTTAATAACAGACAATTTATTGTTAATTTTTTAGTTTGCATGCTAACAAAGCTTATTAACTTATTAACGTTTTGTAGCACAAAGATAAATTTATTCACAAACAATAATAAATTATAGATAAAGTATATTAAAAGTATGGGAGCAATATTAACTTTCCGTCACTGAGAGACCGCGCCTCTCATCTCCGATTTTAATTTTTGAATATCTTTAAACTCCAAAACTTCAGTAATCTGCCTTTTTAGGTATTCCTCGAGATAGTGACAAGGAACAATATTTGAGAGATAAAAGCTCATTTGCGTAATAGTTTGCGTTTTATAAACAATTGCGGAGTCCGCTGCCAGTAACAAATACATTACTTAAGATATAACACTTTTTTGCAATTATTAAATATTTTACAAATTAGTACACAACTAAAATAATCTTTAAGATTAGTGTATTTTTTATTTATAGTTGATGTAATTTTATATTCTAAGAACACCAGAAATTACAGGCAGTTTTGAGATTCTAAAAAGTATTTAATCTTGCTTGTTTATTGTTTTGTATTTTACCCATATCAATACCAATTTTTTATAATTTTTAGATCTAAAAAGTTATTTTCAACTTATGGTATATTTATAAATTACTATAAATTGCTTAGCAGTTTTACTAACTTTTTGAATTTTTTAGTATTTTTTTGACAAAAATAGTAACATTTTGGAAAGTTAAAATATGATGTAGTAATTTTTTGATAAATTGGAATACAATTTAACATATCTGGCAAATTGTATGCATTTTATTACATTGCTATAAATTGTTTGATAGTTTTAGTAACTTGTTGAAGTTTTTTTTAATTTTTAGTAATAATATTTTGAACCTTTGTTTGTTGAAATTTATATTCAAATAATACTGCATCAACATTTTGGACAATTTAAAATACAATTTGACATATCAGGCATAAGATTTGCATTTTAGTACATTGTTGTAAATCGTTTGACAGTTTTACTAACTTTTTGACAGATGTACTAACATTTTTAACAGTTTAAGAAACAATTTGTAAAATTTATAAAAAATATGATAGTTTTTGATAAATGTAGTAATTATTTTAATATACATTTCTTGACGGTATTGAACACAATTTTTTGCAGATGTAGTACATTTGGCTAACTTATTACGTTTTTTACACGTTACTATAAACTATTTTTTTCAGTATTCTTTGTTTTTAAGTACATCATTTATTTTTGGTATTAATTTTGCCTAATTTAAACAAACAAACTATTATGTAGATGACTGTATGTCATACATTATAAAAAGTATTGCTAGAGCAATCTTTCATATCACAGTTTTATTATTTTAATTATAAAAATGTCTGTGTTCGTCACTAATAAAATATTTGTTTAAAGGGCAATATAATTTTTTTGAACAATATTTATAAAAAAAGTCTGCAACATTAAATTTATTATTAAATCATACTAATCTTATTCTCATCCTAGTACGCGTGAGAAATTTCCATCAATGCATTAATTAACATTATTTATTATCTCCAATAATTTAACGGACAGTCAGAAACTTTTGTTTTGTTAGGTCTTTCAATTAAAAAAAAATCTTTATTTAGTTGGGTTCTCTTCATTGTGCGGTTTAGATTCTTTATTGCTTTTAAAATACTAATGTTTTTTTTCCACATATAGTCCAGTCAAATATGCTCAAATATTTATCTAACTTCTAAAAAATTCCAAAAGTTTTAAAACTTTGTACACTGATTTATAGGTACCTAATAAAGAATATACTAAAAGTCCTGACAAATATGACACGAGCTTTAGCGGTAATGACCGAAAACAGAGCACTTTTCAGATTTTCGTTAATGTCTCAAGAACTGTAGGTAAGAGGTAAAAGTTGTCTATATACATAGACGACATAACATTGGCAAATTGTTGAGATTGAAGATTTTTGGACCACACCACTTTGTGTAACAGTAATCTTCTATCCAAAACGATGTCAAAATCGAAAAGATTGGCTTCTTCTTGTAGTACAGGAAAAGTATCGTATAAGGCGGATATGTTTGTTTTCAGCATTCCTGTTTCTTCAAATAAAGATAAACAAAAAGGAGCAAGCTTATGTTATAAGTAGTTGTTTAAATCCATATGACTCTGCTTGTCGATAACTATCTTTAGAAACATTGTTAAAGGGTTGAATACCACCTTTCTCTATGAACAAAGAAGGTAAAAGAGTACAATTTGACGCGTATGCCACGCGTATCGTGTACGTTATGTGGAAAAAAGGGCAAGTAGTTGGGGAAAGGGGGAGGACTGTCAAAATGAACGGAGGACCAAACAAAAGAAACCGGCTTCTTGGCTCGTAACAAAACAAAAACTTTTGTTTTTATTCTTTAGCGCACTATAACTCAGTAACCGCTGTGAATACAAAAAAATGTATATAATCATTTTTATTGCAAATTTTATTAACTTTTACCTCCGACTTACAGTTTATGGGATATTAACAAAAAACCGAAAAAGTGCTCTGTTTTTCGTGATTGCCGCTAGAGCTTGTGTCATATTTGTCAGGACTTTTAATATATTCATTACTAGGTACCTATAAATCAGTGTACAGAGTTTTAAAACTTTTGACATTTTTTAGAGATAAAAAGCTACTTTGACTGGACTAATATTTATATACAGTTTTTAATTATATTGTTTTTGTAATGTAATAGTGATACCACACTTTATATTTTTAAAGACCATAATGACAAACATGGTACAGCGTTTTAAAATTTTTACGTTAGAATCTATAGCATCTATATACAAAAACCTTGAAACAATATTTAAATTAGATTTACTCAAACTGGTCAACTTTAACTCTAAAAAACTCATCTTTTTACTATTTCAAATTTATTTTCAATTTTTTTCTAAGAATTAAAATTTTACATAATCTTTTTTAAAACAACTATTTTGTTGATAAAGCTTTGAAAGTATCTAAGGAACTAAGATTTCTAATAGATTGTAACATCTAGAAGACAAACTACAGAATATTTAGATATGGATTTGTTGTTTAGTTTAATATTTGGTACTTCGGATTTGGATTTTGAAACAGTAAGAAGCTTTATTAGAGTTAAAATTAACTATATTGGAAGTGCCTTATTCAGATATTGTTTTGAAGTCTTTGTTTATAGTTGTTACAAATTCTAACCTAAAAATTTCAAGACGTTCTGCTATATTTGTCGATATGAACTTTAGAAAATATGCAAGGTGCTATCATCGGCAAAACTATGAATAAGACTTTTAGTTATTTAAAGAAGTTCATTAATGTAAATCAAAAATAAAGTTGGCAAAAGAGCAGAAACTTGAAGAACACCTGCATTTATGATTTTAGGGTCCGAGTTAAAACCATCCATCAATTCTAACGATACATTTTCTATTGTCAAAAAAACTATTGATGAAATTTACAGTTTTTTTTTTATCAAGACCTATACAATTGAGCTTGTTGACAAGATTAGAATGCCACACCTTATCGAACGCTTTTGACATGTCTAAAGCTATCGCAAGATTTTTTCCTTGTTTGTATAAAGTAGAATTCCATTTGTGACTAACAGAAGTCAAAAAATCTGTTGTCGAACGTTTTGATCGAAATCTATATTGAGTATCTGATATGAAGTTATTTTGTTCTAAGAACATTACAATGTAAAAATTAATATATTTTTCAAATTTGTTTGACAGATTAGACAATAATGCAATTGGTCTATAATTTAAAGAATCAAATTTGACTATCTTTTTAAGTATAGGATTGCAATTTTTAAGGCTAATATTTTGGTCATAATAAGAGCTAATTAATTTGCAAATGTTTTAAGAATAATAGGTGAAATTTTATCTATACCTGATGCTTTTCTGGTATTTAAATTAAGAAAATATCTGTTGACAACCCGTTGGCTAAAATAAATTGGACCCATTATTTTTCCACTAACCGGCAATGTAGGTGCAGGGAGAATTTATAATAGTAGAGTTAGATGAAAATTGGTTTGCAAAAATATCTGTTTTTTTTTTGGATTAATAACTAGATTGTTTTGATCATTGCAAAAAAGAGATATAAAAGATTTTATGTTATTTTTGCAATAAATTTATTGTTTTATGTTTTTTTGTCACAATAATTACAAGCTAACTTATAATCATTTTTAGTCTGTTTGAAACAATTATGGTATTTCTTAAATGCTTTTTGCTTTTTATTAACTATTTACTATGTTTTTTTTTTTTTTTTTTTTTTTTTTTTTTTTTCTACGTAAAATTTTGCATCTTTTTTTTTTTTTTTTTTTTTTTTTTTTTTTATTTATTGTCATATAAATTATAAATAATAAATTGTTAAGTAAGTTTTTTTTTTTTTTCTCTCCCCACTTGCTGCTTTGCATCTTTCCATGTATGGTCGGCTACAGAGCTTCGTATTCGGGGCACCATTTATCTTCTTTTTTTAATTAATTTGTTTTTTTTAGTCTTGTTATTATGTAGTGTTCTTTTATTTTTGTTTTAAATTCTTTAAAAGTTTTCGTTTTTTTTATATTTTCAGGTAGTTGATTGTACGTGATTAGTCCATTTCCTAGTATTGTTTTTTTCGCTTTTTCTGTTCTTGTTGTGTGTACATATATATTACTTCTTCTTCTCGTGTTATGTCCGTGAATTTCTTTGTTTAATATTATTTGTAGATTTGTTTTAATTTCTTTATTTTTAACTTTATATATTAGTTTGCATTTTTCTATTTTAATTTTTTCGTTAATGTTTGTTTCGTTAATTATTTTGTATATTTCTTCTGTTGGTGTTAGCTTTGAAAGTTTATGTATTATTTTAAGTATTTTGTTTTGTTGTCTTTGGATTTTTTGTAAATTTGTTTTTGTTGTTTCACCCCATATATTTATTAAATAGTTAATTTTTGCTAAATAAAGTGAGTGGTATATACTTATTGCTGTTTCTTTTAGTATGCATTTTCTGGCTCTATAGACAGCTCCTATTGTTGCTGCGCTTTCTTTTAATAATTTGTTAATATGTGCATCCCAGGTGAGTTTCTCGGTTAATATTATTCCTAAGTATTTTGTCTGTTTTGTTCTAGTAATTGGTATGTTATTTATTACAATTTTTATGTCAATATCTTTTGTGTTTTTTTGTCTTATTACCATAAAAGTTGTTTTTTCTTCATTTATTGTTTGTATGTTTTCGTCGTACCATTTAGTTAGTTTCTTAATGTCTGCATTTATGTTTCTTTCTATTGCTTCTTTACTTTTTCCGTGATATATAATACATGTGTCATCAGCATACGTATATATTTCACCAGTCAGATTTATATTATATATATCATTTATGTATAGTATATACAGTATTGGTGCCAACACTCCACCTTGTGGTACTCCATATTCTGCTTCCGATGTTTTACTAAGTATGTTGTTTATTTGTGTTCGTTGTGTTCTGCTTTTAATATATGTTTTTAACAGTTTTAAATTTGTGTTTCTTATTCCTAATAACTCCATTTTTTTAATCAATTTGTTTTTGTCAATGGTATCAAAAGCTTTCTTCATGTCTATAAATATTGGTATAACATACTGTTTCTTGTCCAACTTTTCTGCTATATGTTGTATTATATCAGTTGTTATGCCCATTGTGTTTGATTTTTTTTGGAATGCGTATTGCTTTTTATTTATAATATTATGTTTGTTTATGTGTGTCATTAATCTGTTATATATTGCCTTTTCTGTAATTTTGCTCAGAACTGATATAAGTGATATTGGTCTATAGTTTTCACATTTTGATTTTTCTCCTTTTTTGTATATTGGTTTTATTATTTGTTTTTTAAGTATTTGTGGGTATTCACCTGATTGTATCATTTTATTTATGTTCATCTTAGAATAATGATAGATTCTGCGAAGTTTAGGTTTGGTAGTAATAATAATAATAATAATAATAATAATAATCATAATAATAATGTTTTAAGAATAATAGGTGAAGTTTTGTTTATACCTGATGTCTTTTTGGTATTTAATTTAAGAAGATATTTTTTAACAACCCGATGTCTTAAATGAATTTTACCATTAGCCGGCATTATAGGTACAAAATAAGAGGATTTAGAATAGTAAAATTAGATGCAAAATGGTTTGCAAAAAAATCTGCTTTTTTTGGATTAGCAACTAAATTATTTTTTTAAAGATTTTGAACTACCTTTTAATGAATTTATTGTGTTATAAAAGTTTTTGTTGTTTATGAAAAGCTGAAAAATTTGATTAGCTTTGATTTTGTCAATCCTATCTTTTTCAAATTGTATTAGATTGTCACAATGTTTACAAGCTTTTTTATAATCTTGATAAAAGGTCTGATTGAAACTACTAATGGCGTATTTGTTTAATGCTTTTTGCATCTGTATAACTGCCTGTTTTATCTGAACTGAGTACAAGTACTTTTGTTAAACCAAAAAATTAATAGAACAATTTTTTTTATGACATACATAAAAGTTGTTGTGAGATCTTTTATTTTTACTATGCTTATCTTAAAATTAAGATAGATGAGGCGCGACTTGAGTTTGGTAGTAGGAAGAGTTTTAACAACAGAAATAATGAGTGAATGGTCAGAGTTTCCTAAAACAGTCTTAACAGTAGTTGTTGAAATCTTTAGAATAGTTGAAAGATACAAATCTTATAATCTTGGTTTGCCAAGAAGTCCATTATAAACACAATATGTGGGTTGCTAAATAAGTTGAGTATGATTATAAGCAAAAATCATAACTTGTTCTCCGGATAGTGTGTAGAAGATAATATATAAATATTATCTAACAAAATTATTTTATGAAATAAATTAATAATTTATTTAAGGGTCAAGCGTAGTTTGCCGTTTTGGTTCTACAAACTTTGTCAGTATGCCTTGTACGACTACGGCATTGCATGATGGCGAAAAAAGACAAATTTGATTAAATATTTACGTGCTTATAAATTTTTTAGGTACTATTAAAAAACTTAAAAAAAAAATAAAGTTTAGAGTTGGTTTATTTGAAAAACAGTATATGCCTATTACAAAAATAGTCTTATTGGGAAGATTTAGTTTAAGAACTACGTATTATAATCAATGTCCTGTAATTTTGTAGCTTTTCAGTTTAGAACAAGCTAGTTGTTTGTAGATGCAGACCCTGGGCAAATAAACGTTCAAGATAATATATAATTGGAATTTACTAAATTAAAGCAGTCTGGATGTTCATTGTTTACTTTGGTTTCAGTCAAAAAAAGAATATGGAGTTTTTATGTTAGAAAAACTGATGAACAGATTTTTTTTTTTTATTAACTTTTAAACTAAGTCTGGTTGATTAATTTGGTTAGTGTAACAGGCAAGGTTTTGTTACGCCGAATTAATTGTATCATAAGCTTTGTTTGACGTTAAAAGTCTTGCGTTGGTAGTCTCTTTGATGACTCATTCCAAATCTACTACGGTCTCTGCCCTCACATCCAAAAATGCGAGGATATTTTACGTGCGGATATAATATATAATTAGATTTAAAACAAGCCATCATAGTATATTATTACTGTTTATACCTACTGCCAGGTCAGGGTTAGTAGTTATTGTTAGTAGTTTGGTTAGAAAGTAAATTTTAAAAAGGATGAAACATATGAAAATATACGCTAAATTCAATTAATTAATTCACTTAGAGAAGTGTCAAAAGTCGTCAACACACACAACGCATTTAACAGATTAAAACTTGATGGGGTGAATTTTTGAGAATAAATTTATAAACAAACACAGTATTTTAACTAATCAATTTATTTTATTGTATCTATTTTTTATTAAAATGTTGATGCTCTCATTTAATTGAGTCTCATAAAATATTCTACACATCTCTGATTAAAATTTAAGATTTCAGGAAAACATAGAAATTAAAAAAAAATATTTAAAAGTTTAAAATTATGTAGTAGTTAATGAAGAATTAAGAAATTCTCCTTTATAAGGCATATTTATTAAACACTCAAAACAACTTAATGTAAATATTTAATATTTTTCACATTTGGCCAAGAAAAATACTCTATATGCTATATCGACATTATGACTCTTGTTGAAATCTTTTTAGAATAAGAAATACATGATGACCACATTGTATACGATATTAACATATATCATTTTTAAGTGGATTTATGTTTATACAATAAACACATGAGTTCTGTATTTTTTCAATGCTGACGATTTAAATTATGACGTACATATAAAAGAAAACTTAAATATAGACCCCACAAAATATCGCACATGTGTTCTCAAGTATTTGGGGTACGCGGGAAGCAACAATGCAAAAATTTGGAACGTAATCAAAGAAATAACAGATACAAACTCCATAACAACAAACAATATTACACAATTAGAACATAACAATAAAACAATTACTAATAAGGCAACCATTGCAAATCTTTACAACAATTATTTTTTACATGTTGGCGAACGCATCTAAAATAACAAAATCATGCCAAATTGAAGATTATTGTATAAATATTCAACGAAATCCAAACTCACTCTTTTTAAGCCCGGCAACAGAAAACGAAATCATCCAACTAATTAATTCGCTCAAATCCAACAGTTCTGCAGGACCAGACGGCATATCTAGTAACATCATTAAATTCATTCATCAATATATTCTTAAACCTATAACTTTTATTATAAATCTTTGTTTCACAACAGGTACTGTACCAAAATTGTTTAAACAAGCCATTGTCACCCCAATATACAAATCTGGTGTTAAAACCTATATGCACAATAACAGGCCCATATCAGTTATTAATTATCTTGCCAAAATCTTTGAAAAAGTGTTAAAGACTAGATTATTAAAGTTTTGTGATAAATTCAACATACTATCAAACAATCAATATGGTTTTAGAGCTGGCGTTTCAACAGAAAATGCATTAGTACACATTTCTAATTTAATTTCAAACAGTTTTAATTCTAATTACAAGTGTGCTGCTGTCTTCCTCGATTTGGCCAAAGCATTTGATACTGTATCACATAAACAACTGTTAGTAAAGCTGGAACAATACGGGATTAGAGGCGTGTCCTATAAACTGTTAAAGGATTACTTAAATCTTCGGTTTCAACAAGTAAAAATAAACCAAGTAAAAAGTGAAACAGGTTATGTAAATATGGGGATCCCACAAGGTACGGTGTTAGGTCCTATATTATTCATCTTATATTTGAACGACATATTTAAAAACAATATTGTAGGTGAGGTAATATCTTACGCAAATGACACAGTTCTTTTTGTAAAGGATACATCTTGGGAAAAAGTAAATGCAACTATTTGCAAAGATATGAGTATTATTAAACACTGGCTTGATAACAATCTTCTTTCACTAAACTGGTCTAAAACAAACTTCATGGCGTTTACACCAAATAATTATAACTGTCCTAACTTTAGTAACATAAAAGTACACAACATAAATTGTGATACAGATAGAGTTAATTGTAATTGTAATAACCTTATACAATACGTGGACAAAACTAAATATCTTGGATTACTACTTGATTCCAATTTAAAATGGAATCTGCATATAGATATGACCAAAAACAAAATTAGAAAACTTATAACTAAATTCTACTTTTTGCGAGAAGTGTTTAATGAAACTATTCTTAAACAAATTTATTCCGCGCTGGTAGAATCAATTTTAAGATATGGTACTGTTGTTTGGGGAACAGCCTATGAGTGTTATTTAAAACATCTTAAAACCACACAAAATTATATAATTAAAATAATGTTTTGGAAAAACATACGTTTCAGTACGGAATCACTGTATGAATCATCACAGCTCTTGAACTTTAAGCAATTACATCATCTAACTACTGTTATATTTATTCACAAAAATAAACAATTGTTTCTACTGCCTGATCATGTACACAATACTAGATTTAACAACATGCACAAATTCAAATTTCCTGCTGTTAAATCCAACTCTACACAAAAGTCTATTGTATACTACGGCATAAAATTATATAATCATTTACCTACTCCATTAAAAACAATTACAACGTCAAGATTTTTTCAAAAAAAGTTAGATTATGTATAGAAACATAACAACCCGTGCTTATCTATCTATCACTTTTTTTATATATATTGTATTACATTTCAATTTTGTGCTTATCTATCTGTTACATTTTTTTTTTTTATATTGTATTACATTTTAATTTTTTATCTATCTATTAATTTTTTATCTATCTATTACTTTTTTATATTGTATAATTTTTTTAATCTTTTTCACCTTTTCTAACTAAACTTTTTTTTTTTTTCTTTTCATCTTTACTATTACTGCATTATTATTATTAAATGAATTAATTTAATCTTGGTAGTCACGACACAAATACACTTGTATTTAGGTGACTATCACGGTTATCTGAAAAGATCCTTTTATACATACATATATGTTAATATTCTTATTATAGAAAATTTATTATTTATATTTTATGTACATTGTATTCATTTTGTTTGTTTGTTTAAAAACTTGTTAAGATATTCTTTATTTATATATGCATAATTATATAAACTTTGCGTCTGATAATTAACTAATATAATTTTTACTCTTTACGAAAGTTTGAAAAATATGTAACATTATTAACTTAAATTTCTAATCATAATAATTATCATATTAATATTTGATAATCATCATGCGCACTGCCAACAAGCTCTTTCTAATTTACCACCATTTATACACTAATTAATAACAGCTGAACTAATAATAATTTATAACTAAAATTAGCTATCACATTAAAAAAAACACCCCTTTGATTTGTGAAAACTGCACCGAACACTGAGTATTATTATACTTTTATTTGATTGAAAATTTTACTGCATACCAATGTTTATTTGTCTTTATAATTAGACCACATTTCGGGAGAAACTTGCTGACAAATCAAAAATTTCTAGAAATTTTATTTGATTATTCTACAAACATTTTTATCACTTTCTACTTATTGGGACAATTTGAAATATTTTTTTTATTGCATAATATCAGAGCCGGGTGCTGTAAATGTAAGGCCCCAGTCTACAAGAAGGCTCCCAAGAAGGTCAAAGTGTATATTGTTTTGTGTACGGCAGTTGATATTCTTCCTGGTTCAGAAGACGGCCGTGGATTGCGTTTGCGATGTAAATTAACTGTTGTCTTAACAACTTTTACATCTAATTATTGATGTCACAAACATTAATATAACGTTAAAATAAAAATAACTATCACATAAAAAGCATTTATTGTATTGCAAGTCTGATTACAAGTTTGTTACAAGTGTAGCTAGTACAAGTGTAGAAACGGAACTGCTCGTAAATTGTACAAATACAAAAAAGGTAAATTCATGTCTGATAGTGGTGGGACACAACAGATGGCTAATTACAAGGGCTAATTCATAATTCCAGGAATTTAAGCCTCTTTGAAGAGGATTTAGTAAAAACCAAACACGTGCACCCACTTAACAGCAGGTACTTACAAATGTTATAAAATTCAATTAACATAAATCTTTGTTTTATGACATGTAAGAAATAATAGCATTGTATCGCAAACATATATTTTTGTATTAATTGTACAAAGCTTAATAATAGCTTATTTACTTAAAAAAATGTAATATTTTCAGGCTCTACAAATAATTTACATCTGTATTTTAAAGCTTTGTTTTGTAGTTTATTCTTTGTTTAGTAGGTCTTTTGACCTCTTAGAATTATTGCGCTTTATAAAAAAAAATTACTATATTGTTTTTAAGCAGAATAAGACTCTAACTTCACCTACAGTATTTTTCTAAAATCAAATTTGTTGTATTGTTCCTCTGAACGCGGCTAAACTTGTAAGAGTTTATGTTGAAAAATAAGTCTACTTTGCAAATTTTTTGAGTTTTAGACTCTTAAAACCTAAATACACAAAACAAATTTATATTTTCCAATTAATTTACATGAAAATACGTCAACTTCGGCGGTTAAAAAAAATTTAATTAATGCTGTTTTTTTTTCAGCCTACTGAGAACAAAAACATGGTTTTATGGCGCCAGTTTTGGATTCTACTAAAAAAAGTTTTGACATTTTTTTTTTTTTAATTTCATACCCTCATATACCGATCAAAGGACTACTAATAAGTTATAAAAACTAAAAAAAAATACATAAACAAGTTTCTCAATGTACCCCCTGCTCTGGTTTGTTTGAAATATATAATCTATTAGCTTTATTTTTGTCAAATCTGTCATATGAACTGTCAACTGTTAATTATAAAAAGCAAATGTCAACTGTAACACAAATCTGTCAGATAAACTATCAAATGTCAACTATTTCACGATAATGCCATATACTGTTTTATATATCTGTATTATAAACTGTTTTATGCATCTGTCATATAAATGATCAATTTAACTGTTTTGCAAATCTTATCTACGCTAACTGCTAATTTGATAAAAACTGTCAAATCAATCATATGAGCTATCTGTCATATAAACTGTCTACTGTCAACTTTATTGTCTCACAAAGTCAAATAAATTTTGACAAATTTGTCATTTAAACTGGTAATTGATAATTTACCAAAACAACTGTTTAGATTTGCAAAATTTAAGGTTTAAATGCGTTTTCAAACTACGTTTGTGCAGAAATGTATTTTTTCTAAGCAATTATTTAAGTTTTTGTGGGTTTTTGTAAAAAAACATGCATTTTTTAGAGATTTTAACCTTAATGGTGTTTACACAAATTTTTTTTTTTATAGTGGACTCATATTATTATTGCAGTTGAATAATCAATAAAAGTAGCACAAACTACAAACTATTCAATGGTTTAAAAGTAGGAATCTATAAGAAAAACCCACCTTATGAGTTATCTGTTTTAAATAAAGAAGCTAGGTTACAAGAACTTTTTGATAGTTAGGTAGAAAAAGCGGTTTTACAAGGACCATTTTTTGTGGTCAAAAAACATCTTTTTCTTCATTAAGAAGTAGTTGTAAAAAATGCTTTTGAAATTTGAAAAAATGTTTTGACAATGACAAATTTGTAGAATATACAACAAACAAACATATTGAAAGAAATTAAAAAGTTTCGTCCGGGAAAGAATTGCGAAAAAAACCGACTTAGTTGGCAGGAGTAGTCAAGTCAAATATAGGCAATTTATAAAACAACAGTGTTGAACAATTTTGCCTCAGCATGTCTAAGTTTTGTTTCAATATTTTACTGCGACATTTGCAATTTGTTGATATAGACATACGTATATAGAGAAGCAAAAAACAGACAATTTTGGTCCCAATCAAAAATATATTAGATTCATTTATCAAAAAGTGTAAATTTGCATATACACCATTTCAAAATGTAACAATTAATAAAAATATGAAAACGTTTTGCAAAAGATTTTTTTTTTTTTGTTTTTTAATTATTTTTTTTTAATTTAATTTAAAGACGAGGTAAGGTGTTGGACTTAACAAGTCTTTGAAAATAACTAACGCATGGCAGTACCTTTATTTTCTTCTCTGCGTAAAACCTGCTGTCCCCGGCCCATCTTCCTACACCCTATTTCACTGCCCCACTGCCCCACTTCCTACAATAGCATCCCACTCTCTTTTTTTAATTCTTGTGTTATTCAGCCTAGATATTTGCATTGATCTTAGGTATCTTCTTAGTTTTTTTATATCTTTATTAATTTCTTCCTCCTGCTCTTTCTTTCATAAATATTTTATGCAACTCCATTTTGATCTTGTGACGTTTACTTTTACCTAAATAACTTTGAAAAGAATCATCACTTCCAACTATACCTCCAAAGAAAAAAAATATCTTATCGTTCGCTCCCGTGTCTCCTACTGTCCGGCCAACAAAGTGAAAAAGGGTGTGGGCAATATAAAGTTAGTATAGGGCGCCACGTGATAAAACAGGAGACCGCAATCACAAATCGGAGAGAGCAAAGAAAGGCTGTGTCCCAAAATAAAATATATATATATATTGATTCTTAACAATTAGGAACAATTAATACAAATGTTGTTACTGGGGATACCACTTTAGAACAAACAAAAGTATTCAAACCACAATATAAATTAGTGTAGTACCGCAGCGCTGTGGTTTACATATATATGCGTACAATTCATATTTCTTAAAAGTAATAAATTTATTGAATTAACAAAGATATCTCCCCTAATAATTGGTCTTATATCAAAAGATACAACTTAAGTATAAGTTTAAACAAACTCCAAACTTAAATGACCATGACGGTAGATTTCTTTAAAATGTAGTTAATAAGTTTACGGGGGGATTTATCTGATTCTAGCGAAGGTTGTCGATGATTATCTTTATCTCGGTTTTTCTTGATGTTACCCGTATTGTTATCGGAGTTGTCTCTATCCTTATAATTGGCATTAATCTTATTCGGCTTCCATTTAAATATTTCTCCGATAATGTTATCAATCAAAGGAAATGGAACCGGCACCCGAAGAAACACGAAATAAAAAAAAAAACAGAAATAAGTTTAATTTTTTTCCATTTTCAATAAAGAAAACATCCTACAAAATATAACACAAAATAATAAACTAACCAAACGTAGTTAAAGAGTTGAAGAATAGACAATAAAAATTAAATTAGCTTAGCACGTGCAATGTCTAATGTATGGATTTTAAATTATCCGGATTTACTACAGCCAGACACAAATAGTATGGCCTCTATAATAGGCAACTTTATTTTTATTATGTAAAATATGGTTAAACTAATGCCTTTGCCCGTTTTAGTATTTTTCATTTGCGCTAACATTTTAAACATTCTATGGGCGACTTTGGTCTGGGGTTGAAAGATGCTAAAACGGGCAAAGGCATAAGTTTAACTACATTCGACCAAGGATGTTATACTATATATAGTATAACATCTTTGCATTCAACATAATTTTTGTGTATACTAAGTTGCCTATTATAGGGGCCACACTATTCGTGTCTGGCTGTAATATCCGTATTAAAATTGTCAATACGTTTACAATTTTAATTCACTTCAATACAACCACTCCTGCTTAAAATTCGTAGAGTAATTCATTACTAGTTAAACGCATTTAGTGTATGAATTAACGCAGGGAGTGAGAAGCGATGTGGACGATGGTTCAATTTATAAAGGGGGGCTTGCAAAATAAATTCTCCTCGAGCGCGGAATAATCGCGGTGATACGAATTCGCGGTCGGGGTCAAATATTTGCGCATTCCAATATTATTTATATTTTTCTTTTTTTTGTTGTTGTTTCTATTTATTTAATTCAATTTACTTTTTTTGCAATAAAATCAATTTTATTATTGATTGAAATTAATTTAATGATTATAATTACGTTTTTCGTATTTGGTTTCGGTTTATTATTTTTTTTTTTAAATGATTACTATTAATGCAAAACCAAACCGTTACAACCTTTGTAAATACTTTGTAGTATGTATAAACAACACTAATAAATTATTATTATTATTATTATTTAGGATTAGTTCTTTGTGTCCCCTGGTTGCCAAATATACTCTGACTATTTTAAAAACTTTTTTTATGGTTTTTAATTTGTGTGTTTTTTTTTTTTTTTTTTTATCTTTAAAGCATCTCCCCATGTTTCTGCAACGTACAATAGTTTACTTCTAGCCGCAGTTGCTATTAGCCTTCTTGCCACTTCTACGGGTCTGCCCTTGTTTGGCATAAGTCTACTAAGCATTATTTTTGTTTTTGTTTTTCTTACCGCTTTCTTAACCTGTTAATTTTATTCCTTAAATTTTATAGTTTAGAACCTAGCTTAAATTTTCCATTTTTAGTCAGTAGATTTTTCTCTTGAAAGTAGCTCCATATTATTTTGGAAGTTTTATTTGTTAGTTTTCTTTTTATTTGCTGTTTCTATAATTGCTTCCCATAGTATGCTGTTGAACGCATTTTGTATATCTGACGCTATTACGACACAGTGTTATCTTTTTCTGTATGGTCCACTGGTTGCTTCTTTTGCTATGGCGTTTACCTTTTTAATGGTTTCTAAAGTCGTTCTTCTCTTTGTAAATCTATATTGTTCCTGTTTCCATCCTCTTTTTTCTTTTATTTTTTATTCAATTCTCCTCACAATAACTTTTTTCATACTTTTTGCTAATGTGTTGATCAGGCATATTGGTCTAAACGTTGTTGTTTTGACTGCTTTCTTCTTTTTCTTAATTAGTACTAGGTTTGCATCTTTCCTGCAAGCCAGAAAAATTTCTTTCTTTAGACATCTGTTTATTATTTGTATTATCTTTATCTTATTTTTTTTAGCGCTGTTTTCATTATTTCCGTTGTTATCTTGTTTAGAGCTGGTGCCTTATTATTAGGTAGTTCCTTTATAATCTGTTTTATCTCCTCTACAGTTGCGGTGACTGCTTCTGCTTTGTCAGCTATTCTTGCTGGTTTTTTTACCATTTCTCCAGTACGGTTCTTGAATGATTTTTCCGCTGCTTTTCTGCATCTTTCTTCTTGATTTTGTTTTCAGTCACTTTCTCTGCTTTCATAACTTTTTTATCCTTTCTTTATCCATTCTTTTTATGTTTAATTTTTCTTCCTTTTTTGTTTTCCTTTTCCCTATTTCTGTTTGTGCTGTATTGTATGTACTTATCCAAACTCAGCTTCTTCTACCCCTTACTAATCTAGCCGTTTCCCGTGTTGCTATAGTAATGTCAATGTATGATATGGATCTTTATCTTACAATGATTGGTTTATTTTCTTGGTTGCATATTGTAAGATTAACGACTGCTATCATCTTCTTGAGAATTTTGCTTTGAAATCGCCTTCTATCAAAACTTGTATGTTCTTTTGTTTCCTTAAGCTGTGTTCCAGTTCTTCTATTCACTTCTGATAATATTCCATTTTTCAGTTTAGACTGATGTAACAGCTGTATACTACCAAACCTTCTATATTTTCACTCACTATTCCCTTCTTGGGTGTTTCCCATTTTTTTTTACTTTATCTCTACATTTATCTTTTGCTAGGATAGCTGCGTCTGAGTCCTTATCTCTTATACACTCACCACTTAGTTTATTTTTAATTGGTTCACTCACTATTACTATGTCTATTTTTCCTATTACCGCTGTTGACACCAGTAGGTCTTGTGCCTCTTTTTCTCTGCCTATATTTGTATACATTTTTGTTTGTGTTCTCATTCTCGTGTTGTTCTCAATTATCTGGATTTTTGTCTTCTACGTTCTTTCTTGGTCTTCTCATTTCTCTTTTGTATGTGACCGGGCATCTTTTTGCTCTTGTTTTGTGTCTTGTTACTTTACATGTTATACAATATTTCTTATTATTGCATTTGGCTGTCTGATGTCTTTTTTTACCGCATCTTATGCATAATTTTAGTCTTCCCCTTTAGTCCGACGCTATGTGACTTTTATTCAACATTTATAACATTTGCTTACCTCATCCGTTACATTCCTTGTTCTGCATCTCATAAACCCTATATTTATGCTTTTCTCTCTTATTAGATTTTTGCTGTCTCCTTGTTTGTCCTGATTATAGCCGTTTGTATATTCTTGTAACCTTTCCTCATAGATATAATTGTAATATCTTTGTTGCCCACTTTACCACCGATTTCTTGAAGCAGTTCCTTTCTGTTTGTCTCCGGGCTTATAACATTAATCAAAACTAGCTCTCTTGTGGGGTCATTATTAGCTCTTCTTACATTAAAACCCTCCATTCTTCTTCATTGCTATTGCATCTAGCATATTTTTATCCGTTCTCTTTCCTGTTTCAAACTACTGTTTGATAATGTGTATTTTTTCAATTTTATTTAAATTATTTTCACGTATGGAGTTTCAAACTTCTCTTCTTCTTCTATCTATTTGTCAGTTATTATCACTAGAGAGCGGATTAAAAAACATTAAAAATACGAAGAAAAGCGCTTAAAAAGGCATAAAAACGTTACTAAAAAAAATGTAAAAAAGCATTAAAAAGGCATGCCACAATTGAAAAAAAAAAAAAAAACTAAGGTTTTATAACATTTATAATTACAACAGTTTGAGTGATAATATTTTTTACACACATTTTAAATAATATAAAAAAACTTTTAAACAACTAAACTTAAAAAGTGTTTAACTGTAAAATTCTGCCTTTGATCAACTAAATTTTTTTTTAAAGAGTAAAAAACTTCTTTCGACATGCACACTTGTTACTGGTGCATGTTTAAATTTTGCATTAAAAGCTGGATTCATATTGAAATCTAGAACATTCTCTCCACTCAAAATACAGTTTATTTTATTTAATGTAAATAAATTTTAATTTTTCAAAAATACATCTTCGTATTTTGATTTCACTATGTGTTTAATATAGCCTAGTACTTTTAAAATTTCATCTTTGAAATCTCTAATTATACTTAGACTTTCATTTAACGTATTTTCCTGTTTTTCTAGCAATTTTATGGCATGACTCACAACACCGTAATTATCTTTTAAGAAAGCTAAACTATTTTGAAGTTTTTTATTTTTTAGAACTGCATGGCAGGTTTTTACTGAATTGCTTGCAAGATTCGAAAACTGTTTTACAACGTTTTTAAAATTTTCGAAATTGAGAGAATCTCCGACCTACCGATTATTTTGAGAATTATAAAATGCAGTTATTTGATTTGCTTGAAGAAGTGGCACTAAAATACGCTATGAGCTCAGTCGGGATTTACAGAATTATATTATACTTGTCTAAATAATAAAATAAAAAATATGCAAGATCTTGATACGTAAATTTTGCTTTACGTTTTCTAAAGAATAAAATAATTTGCGTTTTTTTATGTACTTATGATTTATCAAAAAAATGCACCAAAACTGAAGAAAAAGCTTAAAAATAAGCACAATATCTTGAAATAAGCACCAAGTTCAAAAAAATACTAAAAAAAGCAAAAAAAGCGTAAAAACTTAGTGCCAAATGATTACATTCTTCACAATTCGTGCATATATTTAGACATATTTTCGCTGCTTTAACTATTTAGCGTAAGCATAATAGCTAAGAATCCGCTCTCTAATTATCACCGTGTTACATACTTTTATAAAACAGCATCCATTTTTCTCTAACTAAAAACCTACATTTTGTTGTGGTTTTTTTTTACTTAGTGTTGGTTTTTTTCTGCAAAACTTAGCTTTTACACGGTGTACTGTACTTAACAAGTCATAATGTCTTTAGACCCTATTGTTTTAGCAAGAATTATAGCGTCGATTAAAAATGAGCAAGGAAAACGTGAAACTGTAAGGATTGTTGGTAAAAACCTTTGTGCTGTACAAAAAGTGTATCAGCGTTACTTGGATTCTGGCTTGATAATCAAAAGATTAGGACCCGGGCAAAACAAGTTACCACAAACAGAGATGACCGTTTTTAGGTGTCCACAAGTTTGCGTAGAACAGCTTTTGAAGTTTATTTACGAAATCAACTCCATGAAGTTAGAGATGTAAATGTTAGTAAATGGACCGTTAGGAGAAGGTTTTGGGCTGCTGAATTGTCTTGTAGAAAGATAGTTACAGACCTTTACAACGCCAACATCGTGTTGCAAGATTGGCTTTTGCTAGAAATCAACTGGCATGGAATAATGAGGACTGCAGAGGGTACTGTTTTTAGATGAGTTGCGGTTTTTGCCTTAATAGATCAGACGGACGTTAAAAAGTGTGGAAAAAAGCGGAGAAAGATACATTTCAGTTTGTATTGATGAGCAACTTCCATTTGGCGGTGGGCAGGTTATGTTTTGGGCAGGAATTTCTGAAAAAACACGCACAGAGTTGGTCTTTATAGAGAATGACTCCCTGACAGCTCACAGATACATTATGGAGCAAAGATCATGTTAGGCACTTTATGATAACTATGAGCAATCGCGGCATCTTCATGCAAGATAATGCTTGACCTTACGTAGCCAGAGTTGTCAGATATTATCTGGATAAAGTGGGAATTTTGCGGTTCAATTGAACAGCTTTCAGCCCTTACTTGAATCTCATAGAACATGTCTGAGATGAGTTAGGACAACGTATCCAAAAGCAAACACCTGCTCCAAGAACTTCTCAAGAGCAAAAATGAAATAATATTGAGCAAAATGTGATTCAAAGTGTTCCTCGTCGACTTTAATTGTGTGTGCAAAATAGAGTACAATTTGGTTAAAACAAAAAATTCTAAAATTAAGTTATAATTTTAAAGTAATCTCTATTTTTTGCTCGCCAGTGTATTAGTTTAAAAGTTAGCCAATAATAAATAAAATTTTAAAAAAATGTAACTAGTCCTTTTACTAGCAACTTCTTCTCTATAGAATAGAATTTATTAATGTTTCTCACAAAAAGTTATAGATATGTAGACATTGCATACAAATAACGTACAATAAAGAATGTTTAAAAATGATTAAATAAACATTTACATGAACGAATTAAAATTTCTACGTTAAATAATTTCAGACCAATAATGATCCTTTTATTAATTTTCTAAAATTTATAATTAGCAACAAATTTATTTCTACAGGGATATAAGTTAGCAGCGGTTCTATCTTTATTTATGCGGGCAAAATGCGTTATAATAATTTGAGAGAGAAAGAGAAAGCGTGGCGCAGTGGTCTATGCATCCGACTGCTGCACCGAAGATCGTGGGTTTGATTCTCGTATACCGTGATATACTTTTCATATGTTTATACGCTCTTCCAATTCCCAACCCGCCTTGCCAGCGTTGGGGGGTTTTACGGCTAAAAAAACCTTCTTTGATGGAGTGATGAAATCTCTCCAGTGGTTTGGAATCCACTTAAAACTGTAGGTTCCTTGTAATGTAAGTTGCCAGCATTACGTGCAGAGATTGTAATATATAAAAAATAAAGTGTGTTCTAGCGTGAATAAGTATTTGTATATGTATCTAGAGGTATGGTTAAAATATCTAGACTTTTGAACTTTCCGACAATATCATCTTTATAATGTAGTTGATGGAGTTGACCGTTACTACTTGATAATTCATAATACAAGATTAAATAAAACAATTACTGTGTTTTTATATCATCATTTATTTTGCCACACTGTGATTGCAGTTTTGGCTGAACCTCAGCTTTTTTCAGGTATTCATGTATTTAAGTCGATGAGCGTAGACAAGAAATTGACAATGAATCTTATTTGAGATTTGTCTATCTCTTTTAAGATTTTGGTTATTTTTGCAGCTGTTGGCTTTGTTGCGTTGGAAGAGCAACAGCCGTTGCAAAAGATTTGCTGTTTTCTACAAGATTGCGGGGTCCTATAGGCTGAGACGAGGAAGAAGGAACATGGGCCGACGCGGGCTTGGTTGTCGGTCTGGATTTTGATACCTTTCCGTGAGCGGCCATTGCTCTCAGGTATGCTTTGCATCCTTAGTAGTTGGTCGGGTGTGGGCTACAACATAGAAAGCATTTTGACGCTGATTTGTTAGGGCAGGCCACCGATCGGTAGGGTTTCAAACATATTCTGCAGACTTGGTCTGCGCTTTATCTGTTGGCATGACGTCCGTGCCTCTGGCAAAACTGACATTGTAGAATGCTATTAGATTTCTTTTATGCTCGACTGCAACTTTCAAGCCAAGTAGATCTGTTAGAATTAGGATCTCCGCGCTCTTAGATCCCTTTGGGAGTTGCACGGATACCATGGAGAACCTAATAAATGGGTTTTCCATTCGATGTACATTTGTGGGTTTGAAACCCAGTTCCTCCAACGCATTGCCGACGTCCTTCTCGGTGAGGTAGGTCGGCACCTTAAAGACCACCTTCAGGCTGCGTTCTTTGGAAGTTGCCCAAGTGTGATGCTTCCTTTACCTTCATCAACTTGTTTGGGGTTCTGGTGGTCGTTGTTGTCGCTTTCATCCTCCTAAAGCAATTTGAGAGCTTGTCGTTTCATCTTGATACTTTCCTGCTTGGGGGTGGTTCCGCCGCCTTCCTAGTTGGAAGCGGTATTGCCGCCCTTCTTGGTGTTGGTCCAACAACCCTCTTGAGTGGAGACGGTTTTGCCGCTTTTTTTGGTGGAAGCGGTCTTGGCAACTTCTTTTTGGTTACGGGCCCGTCAGGTTTATTAGTTTGTGGGGGGCAGTAGCGATGGGCGATGATTGCAGCCTGCTTCTCGATGATGGCCTAGAATTTGTTGTTCTGCTCCCTCATTGCCACCATCTAGTCGCTCATGTCCCCTATCTGCGCTTGCAGGAACTTGATGAGGTTCTTGATCCTCTGTTGTGAGAGCGAGAGTCGGCTGCTTGCAATCGAATTGCTATGTTTTTTCCTTAATTTAAAGAAGTAGATATTTCTACAGATCATAAAAATGAATCTACTCCATTTTTTAACAGAAAATGTAAAATTAAATCAAAACAAAGTTAATCCAGATAATGCAGATAATTTAAAATTGTGATAATAATAATTATATATTTACAATGAAAAAGAATATATACATAGGTCAGGGACGGCTATATGGGCCACAGTGAATTTTAATTTAATGTTAAAGTAAAAATTATTTTACTCTTAAAATATAACAAATTTTAATATTACTATCACCAGTAAGACATCAGATCACAATTAACGTTGTTACCGGCAGTTCTTTGAAGATAGCACTAAAAGCTGCATGTCTAGGTCAAAGAACGGTTGCATAGATTTTGGTTTTTGGGGTTTCAAAGTTGATTGTGTAGATGGTTGTTTAAATTTTTAAACAAATTAACGTAACGATGCAGTCCCTTAATATTTCCAGAAGGATTACTGTGATGGTTTATCGATGGCACATAGTGGCCTAGACGGCAGATTCTCGTCTATGTGTGTCCACCAAAACTTGGCTAATAAACCGATCTTACAATTACCAGCCAAACCCTGATCTGACTATCACAAACCAAAACATTGTTACCGGGCTTGGCCAGACAACCACTTCAAAAAAGCAATGCAACAACTTGCCTAACTACTAACATGCCTCAAATTTGGAATAATTCAAAAAAATTTATAAACCATCCAAATCACTTACTTAGGATTCTCGTAATCATGGACTGACATATACGAGTGGCATTAGTTGACTCCGGCGCCAGAAAAAAATTTACCAACCTGGTTTTGCTCAGAGCAAAGCAATTAAAAACGGCAACAGCCCATTTAAATAACGCACACGTACCACTCATTGTAGGTGAAGAAACAAACAATGCTCATTTTCGAATTGCACTCAAACTAGGTAAAACAATTATATTGGAACATTCCTGGTTGAGTAACAACGACGTCAGCCTAGTTTATACTAGGCAGTGCATACGTTTTGGCATACGCACAGTTTTTTTAAGTACACCCTACTCTACTAGAGGAGTACTTAAAAGAATATAAATTGGCTCAACTAGTACTATCCTTCACATCCGTATTTTTTGATAACATCATCTCGACCACACAAGATCACGCATAAAATAAAAAGACCTGGGGATTATTCTGGCATGTGGCGATATTTTTGATCGCTTTTAATAACATCTTCATTATTTTAAAAAATTTGCTAATCATTTTTTTTTTTGTACCAAGAGCCATCTAATAACATAAACTCAATACTAAGCTTCAAGTTAATTGCATTTTTAAACGTCAATATGTATTATTAATTATAAATTAATGAATTAAATGTCACCTTTCCCCTTTGTTAAGGAAATCTTTGACGTGGCGCAATATTGAAATGAGTGTCAGACTACGGGTCCAGACCTTGATACGACAATATCCTGCGTCAAGTAGAAAAAATGTTGGTACCGGTATTGTAGAGACTAGCGTGACTATTGCTTACCCGTAGCACTAGTCAATAGAAAAGATAGAACGCCGCGCCGCGCTTTTGCATAAATTTCTGGCTGCTAAGCGCAACGACTAAAACAAAACTGCTCTCCTGTTAAAGATTTACAAGACCGCAAAAGTCCTTACATTTCTCTGGAATGGTACTACTGAAACGGTTTTCCAATAAACACGAGAACGTAGATAACCCATATTCAGACCAGGCTTGCAAAACTTCTTGCAGTTGTAGCAGTTTTTTAATAAAAAAAAAAGATAAAACATACCTATTATATCCTATTCTAGCGCTAAGCTGTTAAATTCTGAGATGCGGTTCCAGTCAAACAAACTGTATGAAAATTGTTTGGGCCATATAGAAATATTGGCAGTATTTTAAAGATAACCCGTTTACGTTGTTTTCAATAACATTAGTTATCACTAAAGCTGGGAATTATATGCACTTAAAAAGTTAAAAATATGCGCATATATATGCACGCAATTTTGCTTAAATATGCACACAATTTGGAAAATATGTACTAAATATGCTAAATTTGGTAAAAATATGCACAAAATATAAAAATATGCAAACATTTATTTTTTTCAATTGTTCAAAACCTTATTTTTTTTAAAATCAATATAATTTTACAAAAAGCAATTTCACATAAAAATTATACAAATATGCACGAAATATGCAAATACCCACCAAATATGCAAATATGCACCGATATGCAGCTGTTATTAAAATAGGCACAGAAACTCAAAAATATGCAATAAATGTATTGGTTTTTAACACTTGCTTTTTCTAATTCGTGTAGATACAAAATTATTTAATTGGCATATAAGTATTATAGAATATGTAAATGCATAAAATCCCAGCTTTAGTTATCACTGCCCTAAACCCGGGTAAAGGAAAAGAGTTTTTAGGCTAGGTTAACTTCTTCCCGAGAGCGAAAAAAAAAAATTTACAGAACCAACAACATGCCTTGGAAGAACTAAAGACTAAAATTAAAGACAAGATAAATACAAAGCAAAACACAAAAAAAAATCTTGAAATAAAACAAACTCCGCTGCGCATGCTAAGACATATCAACTTGGAAAAAAAAGAGCAGAAGATTTTATTAGAAATGGCAAAACATAAAATTGACATATGCGTTATATCCGAGATAAAACGCAAAAAGAAACAAGAAGCAGCGTACGCTGTATACAAAATCAAGTTAAGTAGAATCAAAAAGCACAAAACAATAATGTCAAGAGATAGAATACTAATACATAATAAATACAATAAAAACATAAATGGTATCTACTACGTCAATGAAAGAATCCGCAGGATAACCATAAACACCGGCACAGACACCTTTAGAACAAAATTGACAAAATTTCTACTGAGCACAAAGCCATAGTTATGGGGGACCTGCTCAAACAAGCTCAAAACAAAAAATACACACAATGACCACAACACAAAGTAACCTGGTCAAATACGCGCGGATAAACTATATCATCACAAACAGAAGTCCCCTCAACACAGATACTGGACGTATGCTCACTAACTTTTGCCATCATTAGTTCGGATCATTAGCTAATACTTGAGAAAATCTGACTAACCACGCATTTAAATAAAAAGCCACACCATCCGTGTACGAAAGTTAATATGGAATCCATAAAGGACATAACCGTAAGAAACTTTACAAAAATCGAATAGCTGAAAACCTAAAAGATCACAGCATTAACGACAAGGATGGCTTGAAAACTAGCTGGAATATAGTCAATAACAATATAAACACCGCCTCAAACAACACCTTCAGAGCAAAAACCGGAAAAATAAACATTGCACAAATAAACGAAATGAGAACATTTAAGTACATAACGGGAAACTCTCTCAAAAACAAAATATACAACATTGAGATAAGAAGACGAATATACAAGAATAAACACGTATCTCAAATGCCAGACATCAGTATAGCCAAGCAATTGAGAAATGAAAAACCAAACTCAAGAAGGCCCTGGGCAAACCACCAAAACGATGCTTAAAGTTGGAAAAGCAGAGGCTTAAATCAAGAAAAAGTTTTGTTTTGGAACCCCAGCGACAAATTAGTAAATGATGACATTAAAGAGCAGGAAAGTTTGTTATTTTTAAAAGTTGTTTCATATTAACAACTGCAAGTATCAAATCACTCGTCAACAAATACATGCTCTAGGTTCAGACATTCTAGCAGAAATGGTTTGACGGGCCTACCCGGCCTACACTCAGACGTAACAATCGTAACAAACGACACAATTGCATAGAATAAAGCCGGCTATTTTCTCACTCTGAGAGAGACATATGTTATTTCCGATTCTTTTGTTGATGCAAATGCGCGAGAACTGAGTGCATATACAGTTTGAATTTTAACTTTTTTTACTGTTATAAAATTGATTTAAAAATGCAATACAATTTGCAGCAATGTTTTTTGCTCTATAGTAGGCAAAGTCGCCTCTTTCAAATGTGTTTATCTTTGTCCAGATATTTTTAAAACCATATTATATCTACTGAGTAGTCCTTTTCTGTCAAATCTTCACATATGGTGATTTTAAAACCGTTAAGAAATTGAATTTAACATTAATGGGTCTGGGTTTATTTTCACTAATTTTATATTTTTGTATATATAATTATGTCGTTATACTCAAGATGACGTCAACAAGTACATACTGTTTGTTTCTTTAACAATCTATTTTTGTGCATAGACGATTAAATTCAAAAATAGTAAATTTAAAATTAAAATTTATGAGACGTTTAAATTGTTTAATTTTTCTGTTACAGGGTAAGCGAGGCATGTTTCTTCCATACTTAATATTGCATTGTATATCCATTGTCCTTCTCGGTATATTTGGGATAATAGCATGCGTATATCTTTTACCAATACAGTTTCCAATAAGTAATTGATAAAATAAAATTTATTTAACTATATTTATTTTTATTTTGATAGCCGTAGCCGTTGAAGTCTTATTATGGATCGGTGTATATGGACATTATGACCGGTTGGGAAATGAAAGAATCGATGGTATAAATACTCAAATTATGAAAGTCTAATAGATTATAATCTTTTTTGTTTAATTTGTATTTACTATAATTAAAATTTGAAAAATAAATATATACATATATGTTTTAATACCATTTTGTAATCAAAGTACATAAGTTAAAGTTTAAAAAAATAATAACGATAATGTTTTAAAATGGTGTTTAACAGCTTCGCAACAATTAAACGTTATGTCAGATCTATCTATAACATAAGTAACTTAATAATAGTTAAGCTAAAAAAAAAAACTTTAAATAAGAAAAAAGTTGCTTTGCAATAAAAATCTTGGAAAAACAGAAGTAAATCATAAAACACCAATATATATATACCAAATTCATAAATAAAAATATATTTATTTTGATTTATATAAAACAAACAAAAAAATAATCACTAGTACAAATTTTATAATAAACAACTTTTTTCTTATTTAACGTATTGATTTAATTATACTTACTCAATATAGAATAAAAACACATAAAGAAATAAAATATTTTTTTAATTGTTTTACTAAGTTGACTTCTTTTAATGATAAATTGATATATATATATATATATAAACATTATTTTTAAAATATCAGTATCATAAAATTGTTGTATTGAAGGCAACTCTGGTATTATGCTATTTAATTATGTTTTGTATGTAGAATGGTATTATGAATTCTGTCGAAAAATAAATGTTTGTAACTTCAACACAAAGTTTGGCCTTGTTTTATAAATTTTTGATAATTTCTTATGTACTCCTTAATTTAGTTTTCAATTATCCTTATTGTGAAAAAATAAAGTCAATAGTAATTTTGTCTAAAAATCTTAAACGTGCTATTTGAAACCAAATTGATGGTTGAACAAACGTGGAGACTATTACTCGATATGACCAGATGGTTACATACAGTGGTGATCAGAACAACCACGTACAGAATGCTCGTATTAGGGTGAAAAACTATCCATACTAGTAACCAAACTAGATAAAGTAGAAAAAATATCATGCTTCTTAATAACGGGAGCAATGAGAACAACCACCCACGGTAGTCTTGGAAACGTTGCTATAACGACTACATTTAGCTATGCTAATGGAATTGAAATAAGCAGCATACCGACTACAGATAAATAAACACACTGTAATTATCGAGGTTTACAGAGGAAACAACAAATGTTACAGACACTAACAATGAGATCAGACTTCATATCTCACACAAAACCGCAAAACAAATATTTCGTAGTAAACTTGAGACGGAACACAGCAACTTTTATAAAATATGTCAGGAAATTACACAAAACTGTTCCTAACGGGACCATTATACATTACCCAAACTATAGAATGCAGATGAATTAACCAAAGCTTTAAAAGTTTACAGAATTTAGAACTGGACACTGTGGCCCGAACAAACACATCCATAGAATGGGAATCCAGACAAGTTTTCTATGCAGCGCATTTTTGAAGAACAAAGAAACTTTGTTACATCTGATCAGCAAATGTAAGAATAATACTCAACGTATAACATTCTTTCACAAGCACAAACTAACAAAAAAAAACAAACTTAAAGCAGCCCGTTTAGCTAAAACTTTTGGACTTTATTGACAAAACAGTTCTTGTACTAAGATGAAGATAAAACAACTTTACTATAGACTACTCAAGATAGCAGCTTAGTGATTGTATAAAATTAAATTAATTAAATTTAACACCAAATGTTTGTAATTATGTTCAAAAGGTTAAGTGGAAAAACTTAACTATTTTACTGTGTGACATGGACACAACTATCTCAAACACCAA
Organism: Tachinus rufipes; assembly: GCA_963932245.1. NCBI lineage: Eukaryota > Metazoa > Arthropoda > Insecta > Coleoptera > Staphylinidae > Tachinus > Tachinus rufipes. The sequence goes on along the minus strand of OZ010745.1, from coordinate 44,826,005 downwards.
ACTTAAACTACTTAGAACCGATTTTTGGTTTGATTTTACCTAAGACCAACACAACATTATATTCAGATGTTATTTATCAAACGTAACTTGACGTTGCGCAACCTAAATGATATTCCTGGTTTAGTTTTAGATTAAATCTAATTATTTTTAACGGTTTGGTTTGGTTGATAATTTTAACTTAACTTTCTAATTTTAGGCTAGAACCAGTTAGTTGTAATGTGTATTACTGCTAACTTTTGTAACCAAATTAGTTTTTTTTCAATTTTAGTACTTTTTGTAGATTCTAGTAACTGGTTTGAGTATTTTGAGTTATAAAATTCAAATAGGTTTTTTGAACAGTTATTTATTACAAATTTATTATTTTAGCAATTGTTATTTTAGTGACTTTGTGACAGTTTTAGTTAACAATTTGACAGTTTTTTCAACTTTCAACCAGTAGATCTTCAAACTACTTATGTCAGTACAATAATTCTTTGTGCCAATTTTTCAAATATTTAGCAAGAAATTAAAAGGTTCTAACTTTTAAATCTCACTAACTAATTAATACATAAATCCGTCAATGAATATAAATGCAGCCAAAAATACTAGATTATAAAAAATTAAATAATTGGCGCTCAAAACAGTTATACTGACATAAGCACTAAAATCAGTCTCGTGTCAGACGGCTTCTAAAAACAAGTTTTTGATAGGTTTTGAAATACTTAACATTTTAAATAATTTAAAAATGTATACTTAAATTTTTTGACAACTTTAACATTTTTAATGTTTTTAGTGACATGTTATAAAATACAATCAAATTCTTTACTATTTGAAAGTTTTAGCCAAATATAATAATTTTTTTACAATTTATAATGTAATTCAACGTGCCTGGTACGTTTGTGATAACCAATAACATTTTTACACAGTTTGTTAGTAACTTTTTAACATTTTTTAGTAGTATTAGTTTTAAAATACTCTACAAGCAAGTAAATGTCAAAAATGTTCTAATATTGTCAAAAATTTTCTTTAGTTGTTAATAATGTTTTACAATTGTCACAAAATGTTCTACAATTTTCAAAAATGTTTCCTATTTCTCAAAAATCCTCCATAAACAAGTAAATTTTAGCAAATGTCTAAAGTAAAAATATTTTTCAATTGTCAAAAAATGTTCTACAATTATAAAAACTGTTTTGGTGTTTTCTTCAATGTTGAAATATTCTACAATTGTTAAAAATATTCTACAATTTAAAAAAATATTTATTACTTGTCAAAATTAATCCGCAAGCAAGCAAATTAGATCAACAAAGATAATAATGTTTAAAAAATGTTTTTTAAATGCTAAAACAATGATAAAAAACATTTTTTTTTACAAAGCTTAAAACTGTCAAAAATATTCCAAAACTGTCAAAAATGTTTCATCAATCTAAGAACTGATTGGCAGATGTCTACAACTATAGAAATTGTTCCACAATTGTTAAAATATTTTTACAGCTGCCAAACATATTCCACAAACAAGTAAATATGATTATCAATAGTCAAGAAGTTTCAAAATAGTTAAAAAGTAAAAATTATTTATACGTTGTCAAAAATAATTTGTAAATCTGTTGATACGTTTTAAATTTGTTAAATTTGTTTCAAACATTAATTAATTGGCAAAAAATTATCAGTATCAATCAGTATCAAAAACGTTTTAAAAATGACAAACGTTTTTTCTAGTCTATTAATAAGTTCAAATGTGTTCTTAAACTGTTTCAATTGCGTTTCAATACTCTTTTATTTTTCAAAATTGATGTTAAGTTTTTTGGCAGATCAGGTAAATGTTTTTTAACTTACAATGTTTATACACATTACTGTAGCTTATTTGACAGTTTTTTTAAATATTTTGTATACCAGTATAAAATAAATTAACAGATCTATAGCTTGTTTGCGTTGAGATAAGATATGGATATATAAGAGTAAACGTCATTCAATTCTAGGTTTTTTTTTTATAGATTTTAGTATTAATAAAAAATTTAAGTCAAATACATACATTTATTAAACATATTAATATTTAATTAACAAGCAATCAACTTGTTTCTGCATTAAAGTTTTTAAATTGTTTAAAACCATTTTGTTATAATATAAAAAACAAAGTGAAGTTAGGTGTAATATAATACCAATAAAAACATGTTGCAATTACAGTTGTGACACTGGCTGCGTTCAGAACGACTCATCACTTGCAAGCGTTGAGTCATCAATCAAAGATAAGCAATAATTTTTTTTTTTAATATTTGCCGATTAAACGCTGGTGGCTAATGAGTTGCTTTGTCAGCATAAAAGCGTACCTAAAGGTATGATGAGTAAAATGTCAAGCGCTGCCATCAAACGATGATTCCCGCCGCCCGTTCAGTTTGAATGATTGACAGCAATGAGTCGTTCTGAACGCAGCCACTGACTTTATAAACCACTCCCATCACTGCAGTCTTAACGCGTACTAACTATAGTAGATTACTGTAACTCCATTACAGTTTTTGTTACTTTTCTCACAAATTTGCTACGTTTTTGCCAGTTTATTATGTTTTTATATTGTAATAATGTTTTTATCGTTACTAGAAACAGGTTGACAGTTTAAAATATTATTTAACAAATCTGATACATTTCTGCCAAATTATGAAATTGTAAACTGTTTAACATCTTTAGTAACTTTTTGACAGATGTAGTAACGTGTAATTTTAAATACAGTTTGACACATCTGGGAGATTATATGTGTTTACATTGCTGTAAACTGTTTGACAATTTTAATAAGTTTTTGACAAATTTAGTTCAAAAATATTCAAACGAAAGACTGGTTTGCCATCTAGTAGCAATTTTTATAATATTATACTAGATAGCAAACCAGTCTTTCGTTTGAATATTTATAATTACAATTGTGTTCATAAGAACAGAAATATTTATTCAAAATTGTCTTCGCTATCATGCGATGCCGTGGTCGTACAACATACTGACGAGGTTTGTAGAACCGAAACAATTGTGTATGCTTGACCCTTGGCCGCTGTGATTCGATTGACTGATTTTGAATAAATTATTAATTCATTTCAAAATTTAGTTCAGTTTAAAACACAATTTAATATATTATATTGCTGTAAATTGTTTGTCAATTTTTGTAATGTTTTTACATGTTTTTTGTACATTATTATACGAAAATTTGTTAAAAAAAGAAAAAAAAAATTAATAAATAGTGTAGACCGAACAAACTTTATTATAAAACAAGTAAAACAAATTTAAATTCATTTACAAATAAGGTCTATAAAACTCTAAAAGTGTTTTCTTGTTGTTATACGTTAGCTTTTGTTTTATTGATCTTGGAATGTGATTTAATAGTTTTATACAACCATATTGCGGACTTTTTTCCAGTGACGTTAAATTGTGATTTGGTCATATATATACTGCCATTTTGTGAGTGACTTGATAATACTAAGTATGTATTAAAAACATCTTACATTTTATCATTTTATTTTTTTAATTATTTAAAACATGCATTATATGCTACTAACATTGTAAACTAACTATTAAAATGTTCCGGACAACAATTTGTTAATTGGATCCAAAGTTAAGACTAATAATGCGTTTGTGACCAACTTGAACCAAATTTTAAATCAACATTACTACACGTATTGCTGACGTATTAATATTATAGTTAAACTTTGTAAATACAAGGGTTTTTGCGGTACAGTAACTAAAAGTTAAACCCGTATAACTTTTTTATGAAAAACAATACAAAAATCGGCAACAATCGTAAAGCATTACCAAACATAGGCTATTTACGTAGAACATTTAGATTTTTATTTTTAAACTTTTTGTACGTGCTATCTGCAATGGAAGTGATTTTTTATGTTAAATATAATGAATTAATTTTTCTAGCGTAACTACCAATAAAAAATAGTTTTATCATTGTATACACCATATACATTATGTACATATATGATGATAACGTTGAAGTTTAGTAAAAGTTTCAAAAAAATTGATTTGTAAATAAATCAGTGACTGCACGTCACTGATTTATTTATAGATTTATAGATCAAAATAAAATTTAAATTTTAAAATAACAATTTTTGTTCTTTTGTACGTTACTGTTTTATTTGCAAAACAATTATTTTGAAATTTTCTCAGAATTTCAACGTTATTACCGTATACATAATGCATATAATCTATACAATGTTAAAACTTATTTTAGTTGATAACTACACTAGAAGAATTAATTCAGTATGCTGCGCATATAAAACATCACTTCCATTGCAGATGGCACCCGCATAAAGTCTACAAATAAAAATTTAGTTAAACCATGTTTCGCTTATATTTTGTGTTAATTTACGATTGTTGTTGGTTTTTGTACTATTGCTCATAAAAAAGTTGTGCAGGTTTACATTATTCAGGAATTTTTAGGTGTTTTTCAAGTTAATGTACTGCATATACAAAGTTGGACTATGCAAATAAAACGTCAGTAATACGTTTAATAATGTTGTTCAAAAATTTTGTTTAAGTTGGTAAGTTAGTAAACGATATTAATTGTATATTAAGAACACATTTTTGTTGTCTTAACTTTGGATTCAATTAACCAATTTTTGTACGGATCATTTAAATTGTTTTTTGTTACTGTTAGTAACATATAATGTATGTTTTAAATGTATAGAACCCTAAAATAATAAAATGTAATATGTTTTTAATATTTACTTTATATTATTAATCACACATAAAATGGCCGTTGTAATATAATTTGCTTTACCATAAAAACGCAGGTATCCAGTTATATCCAGTGTGTCCGCGGATAGGGGTACCCATTAGAGAAAAAATCTTTATTATTCATTTTACAACTAAAAGTCATTCTTTATAAAAAGTTCTGCATGTTAAGAAAATGAATTGACAATAAGAAAATTTTAGATCACATGTACAGGGTGATAATAAATTAGGAAAGTATGAAAATGCTTTAAAGGATAAGTACCATTATTTATTATTTTTTACAAGAATTTTATAAAACAAAGTTGTTTATAAACTAACGCAAAGTCTGAATACAAATTTTGAAATAAAAATTCAATTGTTAGTAAATTTAGATCAATTTTTCCACACAAATTTAATGGATTTCAATACATATTTGGCAGTAACTAACTGTTAATAATCTATTTCTTCTAAATGCTTCTTTGCAGCTATCTCGTTGTTTGGTTTAAAACATAATTCTAAACGCTTTTTTTTTAAACAATAAAAACTGTATTTATATCACAACTATTACTTCAAAATATAACACCAAATTTTAAGATAGAATCAAACCTTGAGTAGTAGTGTTTCGGAAACATTCAGAAGTAAACCGCTCAACTTTCACAACAAGATGCAAACATAGCAGAATTACCATAATGCATTTATATTAGTTTATTACTTTATTATTTTCTGGAGTTTTCAAACACTATATAATTTTATGTGCTGACCACCCACAATCCAGCTTGTATTGTTTTTAATCCTATTAACATCTTCACTTATTTTGCCATCTATTTTGTGTATATATATATATATATATATATATTGTATTTTGTAAATAATAGAGTCAGTATTGTTTTAGAATTTGAACAAATCTTTATAGACGTTATATTATCTCAATAAGTTGTTTGATTCCTAAAAGTGTCACATAAGTACCTATCAGAATAAACATACATAGGAAAGTAGTAATTTACGGTGAACTGAGTAGCTGTAAAGAATTATTCTCTTTGCGTGGAACAGCAAGAGTTGAGAGTAATCACTCGTCACAATTTTAACTGAGCAAAAAAGTGACTTACAAATCAGTCATAAATGTCATAACAAACAGTCAATCATGGCTGAATTAACTGCGTTGAAAAGGAAGCGTACAATAATTAAACGGTCTATCACAGTGACTGTCAATTTTGTTACGACGATTACCGAGAGTATTGATGTATTTGAATTAACATGGCAACAATATGACAAACTCTAAGAGACAACTAAAGTAGCTCTAGACATAAGAAACATTCAACAATATTATTAGTTGGGTTCCACAATCACATTAGGATGGATTCGATCTACGTCACAAAGCTACAAAACTTTTGTAGCAAACCAAATCAGTGAAATTCAAACAATCACTGGAATACAAAATTGGCATTACGTGTCTTCTGCAAAGAATCCAGCAGACTTAGTATTAAGAAGACTAGCTCCTACCGAACTTTAAACACGACAGATGTGATGGCACGGTGCAGAATATCTTGCCAGAGATATAACACAGTACTTTTCACAGGAGATCGAATTAACACAACCAGAATTGCCAGAACAAAGGAAACTTGCAAAAACAACATGCACCATTGCAGAACGTTCAGACAACCTATTTAGCAAATGGTCATCGCTAACAAAATTGCAACAAATCATAAGCTATTGTGGTTGCTTTATCCAAAACGCACTACAAAAGACTAGAGGTTGTAATAACAGACTATTATTACTACCTATCAAATTGAATCAAGGCATGACGACATTAGTTTGTATGGCTCATGCCTGGTTTCACCAACGTCTAATAAAATTTATTCGTCGAATAATTGCCTTATTCGCCCAATAAACGTTTCACTAACGTTAAATAGCGTTATTTGTCGAATAAATATCCTAATAAACTAACCGGCCAAAATGCATCGAATAACTCGACAAATAACCTCAAAACATCTAGGTGTGACCATGTGACATTTATATATTGTAAATAATGAATGTCATGTTCAATTCATTTGATTCATTTGATGATGTTGATTTCAAAAATCGTTTTTGATTAAACAAAGAATCTACGCAATCACTATTGGAAATAATTTCAATTTGGATTCTCAAAATCAGCGGAACAATCTCATTTAAAAGTATGTAAAATTTACTGTAGATCATCAATTTTATTGTAGATTGTAATTTTAAGAACATATTTAAGTTTTTCTGTATAATTACGCAAAAAATGTACTCATTGGCAGTTTAACAAAATAGTTGGATTTATATTATAGTAGTAAATTCTTTTCTCACATGTCTGATTATAAAGAAAAACAAAAAATGTACTTAAAATTTCAATCTACAATAAAATTGACGACAATTTGTGCATTGACTTTTAAAGTTTTATCTGTAATTATATACCGTCAGTGTAATACGATCATAGCAACAATTATTTTCAATTATTATATTAAAATTAATTTTATTTTTAATTAATATATTCTTATTTCACTAATAATTCGAGGTTATGCATGCATAAATACTGGTTCATTTGAACTTATTTGGCGAATTTTCTGTCTACTATATTACCAACTTAATAAAAATCACGGAATAGTTATTTAATCTCTGAGGTACCTTGGTGCAACGTAAAATGACTTATTTGATGAATAAATTTTATTCGACGAATAGTTATTTGACAATTTATTAGGCGTTGGTGAAACCGGGCATCAGACGGAAATCTATAGCATAGAGATCAAACAAGCACATAAGTCGATCATCAACAATACTATCATTAAATCCTTTTCTCGACCAGAAGGGAATTTTTCAAGTATGAAGCACAGTGCCACCCGGTTATACTACCAAAAAATCACGTTCTGACAAAGAGTATCATCAATCAAGAGCATCTTTTAACTTTACACGGCGGACCGCAACTGATATCACCTACAATACTCACAGAATATTAATTAATTAATTAATTTTAACATTAACAAATTACATACATACGAATCATGATAAACATATGCAAACCAAAAAAAATTATATAAAAAAAATATATAGAGGGGGCTTACCGGTGATATGAAGAATTATGTCCGTACAACATAAGATTACAATCTAATAAGTATTTCCACCATTGTTATATGTTATTTGCAAGCCACGTTTGGATTTTTTACACACCGAATATATAATTGTGATGTGTATAAATCTGTCCAATAATTATAAAATATTATATATAAAAAATCCATTTGTATATGTTTATCATGATTCGTATGTAATTTGTTTAATGTTAAAATCATGTTTTAATTAATTAAGCTAATTTATAATGTTTATTGGTCTCTTATTTATATATAAAACATTTTTGGCGCTGAGGAAGGGGATAGTTTCATCCCCGAAACGTTCGCTGATAGTAAACGACTAATGTAATTAATACAAATAAAGAAATAAAAAACAGGTCCTATTCAAATCAAGTTTTCAGTGATCAAAATATGGATGAAAAAAATGAGATTCCCAACATTTTGGACCTTAAAATGACGGCTAGATGCGAAGCAACAGCTATGTCGATGCGCTACTACAGCAGACCGACCAAATATTTAAACTACGGGAATACTTTTGTCATCTGATGAGTATGTATTTTTAATCACTGGCACTTCATCGGTTCATATCTCGGTAACTAATTAAATCTGATTTCGGTTCACATAATCTTGTTGAATGTACTCCTTTCAGCATACAAAATTGATTTTCAAATTTAAAATAAGTTAATAAATAACCGAATTAAAATGTGTTTGTCTATTTACTTTAATTACTCTAATCTCGGTAATTACTTATTTTAAAGGAAGCTCATTATGGCGCGTGCAATCTATATAAAATCACAATTAAATGCCGTATTCAGAATTAAAATTTGACCTTGGGTAAGAGCTGTGCTAAACAATTACTGCTAATTAATAAAATTATAGAAATTTGTGTTTTTTTCTTGCCGATCTAACGGTATATTTATAATTGACCTAGGTCTCATAGTAAGGGAAATAATGTCATTTATGTGAAAGTATATTGTTGCTGGGTTTGTTTCCAACTTCGCAACAGTCAAAAAATATACAGTTTATTTTAATTCTCTGATATTTCATGTTATAACAAAATTTATAATGAAAATTTCATTCTCTACACTTTGCAAAAAAAAGATTAAAAAAAAAGAGTTAAATTGCGCGAGTGCTTGAAGTTTTACGACATGAGTGACATGACATACAAAACATCACACCCTTAACCATTACTTTTTTTAATAATATTAAGGGTAGATCGCTATCATCAGGACAACTGCAAAAGTAGGCAGTTATCCCGAGACGACCTTTGCCCTTTAAAAAATTGCGGGCTAGTTTAGCCTAGCATAGAAGCCAAGCGTTACCAAGGCTTGTATATTTTCCTTACTCATTAGTAGGGCAACCAAAAATATGCATATGCATATTTTTTTTCATGCATCTGATAGAGAAGTGGAATAAACAGAAATTTGTTTCAGATTAAACTGTAAAATTTAAGCCCTATTTGTTTGGGCATATTTTTGCATATTTCATCTATAAGGGCATATTTTTGCATATTTTATCTATAAGAGCATATATTGCATATTGGGGAGTTATATGGCATTTTTAGAAAAAAACTGCATATTTTTAATGCATATTTTCGATATTTTTGTTTTTTATAAATTTAATGATTTGGTAAAAGTTTGAATTACATAAATAATTGTTTTGGAAATAGTTATATTTGGTTATTTAAAAAATAAAAAATATGTAGTGCAAATGAAGAAAAACAAAATAGTGAATATGACGATTGCGGCAGTAAGAGAGGAAAAAAGTAGAGTGTGCGACGTGCGTACCGTTTTGTCGCCAGACTTGCCAGGTGGTTCCCCGATTTCTATTTGCCGGCCAATGTTCCGTTCCGACCGTTCCGTTAGTCACGCGTAAACTCTGAAAGATTGTGTGCTCTTCTCTTTGCTCGCGTGAATAAAACATATTTAAACTACAGCGTAATTGAAAAAGTAGTAAGTATAAAAATTTATTTAAAATGATAATATTTACTATAACTTAAAAATTATTTAAAGATTATGCCGAAAGTAAAGACGTCGATGTCAGAAAAATTATCTCAATATGTGCGTGAATATCCGGTATTTAAAACTGACGGCAAGGTGCTATTTTGCAAAGTGTTCAATAAATCAGTGACAGCCGAGAAAATATTTATGGTAAAACAGCATTTAACAACTACAAAACATATCGAACTTGACAACAGGAATAATGCAAAAAAATCTACGCAGGCTTTCTTTGGCGAATGTAGCACATCTATATCAAACGATGCTGAATTTGCAGAAGATTTATGTAACGCTCTCGTTTCCGCTGATATACCATTATATAAAATGCGTAACAAAAAATTAGTGTTGTTCCTAGAAAAGTATACGGAATACAAAGTACCATCAGAAACCACTCTTCGAACCAATTACGTTAAAAAGCTTTACAAAAATATTGTAGATCATATACGCAGTTGCATCAAAGATCGCTTCGTATGGGTTTCAATCGATGAAACAACCGATGCAACTGGAAGATATGTAGCAAATGTTATTATTGGGATTTTAGATGACGATGAGCTAATTGCTAAACAAATTTTTTTGTTAAATACTGCAGTACTAGACAAGGCAAATCATAGCACAATTGCAAGACTATTTGATGCTTCAATTAAGATTTTGGGTGAAAATTTTAATCGAGATTTGATTCTACTTTTTATATCAGATGCTGCTCCATACATGGTAAAAGCAGCACAGGCCATACAAATATTTTACCCAAAAATAACACATCTAACTTGTCTTGCACATGGACTTCATAGAGTATGTGAGCAAATTCGAGGCATCTATACTAACGTAGATCGCCTTATAGCAAATGTAAAAAAAGTGTTTTTAAAAGCGCCATCAAAGGTACAAATTTTCAACGACAATGCACCTGGTCTAGCACTTCCTCCGCAACCAGTAACTACTCGATGGGGAACATGGATGGACGCCGCAAACTACTATGCCACCAACTTTGAAAAAATTGTGAGAGTATTTGATTTATTGGACGAAGAAGATGCCGCCTCAGTTAAGATTTCAAAGGACCTCTTAAGTGACGATACAATAAAATTACATTTAATTTTTATCGCATCAAGTTATGGATTCCTAAGCGCATCAATAAAAACATTAGAATCGTCTGGGTTACCACTTTCTGTACAGATTGGGGTGGTAACACATGTTCAGGAAGTAATTAACAGCAATAACGTAAATAGTGAATCAGCTAACTTGGTAAAAAAAAAAACTTGCCACAATCATTTCAAAAAATCATGGTTTTTAACTTTGAAAGAAATTTCGGCGTGTTTGGCTGGAAGATCTACAACAACAAATCAAAAATACAGTGTTAGTGAAACAATGTCATTTAAATTTGCACCCATAACATCGGTTGATGTGGAGAGAAGTTTTTTGATGTATAAAAATCTCTTGCGCACAAACAGACAAAGTTTCCTATTTGACAATTTAAGTGAGATATTTGTCATTTATTGCAATCAAAATTTAAATTAAAGCTATTTATGTTTTATAGTTTTTATTCTAAATAAAAATAATAAACAATTTTGATTTATTTTATTTTGTTATTATCCTTACCTATAGATTTAACAGGATATACATTTTAAATTTTTTAAAGAGCATATTTTTATTTTTATAAAGCATATTTTTATTTTTATAAAGCATATTTTCATTTTTATAGAGCATTTTTTAAGCGCTTAAAGTAGATTTTTTAGAGCATATTTTTGGTTGCCCTACTCATTAGTTTAAGGCACAAATATTTCTGCGTTATCTATGACATATAAACTTATTTGTGTGTGTATATTGTTGTACGAGTTTAATCAGAGTCATCTTTCCCCACGACTCGTTACTAAATGGCATTAAATGATTGTAACAGCGTTTTAACCTATGCAAGCAAGCATGTAGTACTGCGTATAAGGTTACATATCCGTGTATTAAACTAATTGGAATAAATTGATGGTTTCTGCCAAACTTGGTTATTTGTTATTTATTATTATTTGTTGTATATTTCAATGGTTAAAACCATCATATAGTTTATAACTTAAATTAAAGTTTTTATTAATTATTTGAATTGTAATATTGAATTATACAAAATATTTTAAAAATTACTGTCATGCATAACAGAGATTTGAAAATTGAACTAGTTAATAATTAAAACAAAACTAGACGTCTATTAAAAAGTAAAAACTCATTCAAATGCCAAAAGGTTGACAATTTTTTTCTAGTGGGCAAGAATGTCCGAGCTTTACGAGGCAACCAACTATACACTTATTGTAAGTATTTAAAAACATATCCTTATGCCCGTATGACACTGATCTATAATTTTTTATTGAATTATATATATAAAAATATTTAAATCTTAAAAAGTCTGTAAAATGCACAAATAATCATCAATCTTATTGTAGATTGAAATTTTAAAAATAATTTTAGTTTTTCTTTAGAATTAACACAAAAAATGTACAAATTAGCAGTTTTTAAAAAATAGTTAGGTTATATTATAAATGCTATTACTTACATGTTATGTGTTAATTATAAAGAAAACCTAAAAATATTCTTAAAATTTCAATCTACATTAGAGATTTTCCATTTGACAAAATAGTCGCACTTGGTGGCACTAATTCATTGATTTTTGAATTTATTTGTCAAACGCTTTTTACATTTTTTATGTGTTTTTCAAGATAGAGAACGTCCCACAAACGCCAAATATTTTCTTTGCGTTTGTCAAGTGTGAGACGCTGTTGCTCGCAATATTGAAAAATGTAAAAATGCACCGGGTGCATAAAGTGCGCAAATGGAACACACCTAATAAGATTGATGATATTTTGTGCATTTTACAAACTTTTTAAGATTTAAATATTTTTATATATATAATTCAAGATATAATTATTGACAGTGTAATACAAGCATTAGACTGCCCCACAGAACATGGTGCGTTTTTAAATGACGCGAACAGCGGTTCGAGCACTCGAACAATAAAATGGGCGTTTTTAAATACAACTCGAACGAACACAACCGCGTTTTAATATTACTAAACTTGTTCGAATAGGTAGTGCATGTACAGTGTTGCCACATGACAAAAATAAAATAATATATTTATCATAGTTTTATTAGAACATGGATAAGGTTTTATATACATTATAAAAATATAAGATATAAAAGAAATATTTGTTTATACAAAATATGTGTGAATCTAGAATAATAAGGTTTGAATATTTTACTTGATGCAGATTTTAATTGTCGTATTAGTTGACAACACTGAACATGTAAACAAAACAAACAACATAACCTTAAAAAACATATTTATATTTTTATTTATATTTTTGATCTGTAATTATAATAAAATTTATACATGTCATTACTAAATTTAAAATTACAGCTGCAATTAAACTGCTACCTGCGCATATTATTAACTTATCAAAAAACTTTACAAGTTTTGACGTATGTTTTTGACGTTTGAGTGCTATATGCTGTTTTTAGTGGAACCACTACGTGATCGTGCACGGTAACTTAAAAACAGCATATAAACAAAAAAGTTTAAACGTTTAAATTGAAAGCAATAATATTTAAACCAATATTTAGTACAATTTCCAGTGTTGCTGTATGACACGTAAGTTTGTAAAGTTAGTCCGTAAGTTTGTAAATTAAGTTCGTGAGCATGCGCATTGAACCAACCTGTCACCAAATGTCAAATATAGCATCTGACATCTGATGAAAATAGTTCAGTGAGAGTTTAAATGAAAACAAATCAAAGCAAATCAAAACAAACAAGAACAAACGAAAACAACTTACAACTTCAAATGCAATATTAGCAATGACAGCAATGGCGACGTTAACAAACTTGTAACCTCACTTTCCTACGCGCATCTTTCTGCGCATTGCAAGTTTTCCTCCAAGAAATTCGAACAGGTTCTAATTTCTTGCTTCAAATCGTACAATATCTGCGCGCGGGGCCATGCGCATATATTGCTTTCAATTTAAACGTGAAATAAGTCTCGTGTTAGACGGCTCTAAAAACGCACCCACTGACTGACTGCCCTTGACTATCATCATAGGCGTAACACAAATTTTGTTTTTGTGGTAATTTTATTAATATAATTATAAACAATTAAAATACATACAAAGTACATAATAAACAATGATGAATTATTTTAAAACTTTATTTAAGAAAAAAAAACAAAAATTTCAATAGTTATAAAAATAATATTTGAATAATTAAATAAACTTAAATAAAATGTTTTTATGTTTTAATTAGCAAAATTTCCATTATGAAAAGTAGCAAATGTTTATTTTTATTTGGTTAATTATTATTAAAAATATTAATACTCAGTATTTAAGATAATAGTAATAATAATAATAATAGGTAATTGTAGAAAATTGTAAATTAAACGATTAAATTATATGTACACTACAATATACACTATTATTTATTCAAAAAATTGCAACCTAAACACAAATTAAGTGTAAAGTTGTTTTGTGTAACTAATAGGGATTGCAAACAACCACCAAGCTTCATTGGTAAAAAGTCTTATTCAATATTTTATCATTATTTATATTGTAAACAACCTCTTCAATTACAATGAACAGCCTGTCAGGTGGTTTCTTCTTTCAGGTGCATAATTTGTAATTTGTAAATCACAAACTTTTTATAAGAAATTCTGGAGACTGAAGAAAGTATGACCAGGTGCAATTCTTTTGAAAGTTCCACTCCGATTTTAAAAGCACTGTGTTCTTGTATAAACATTATTGTAAGTATAATTCAATTCATAATATGCATAGCACATAATTCACACTATTTCAAATTTACAATGCACTTTACAATTTTATTATTAAATTGACCTAAACATATGTTTAATAAACATTAACCTTAAACAATAACTTATATAATTTAAATATTCCATTAACACTTCTGATCAATCACAGTTTGTGCGTAACACACTTCCCACTATTTAAAATTTATTCAATACTTTACAACTCACATTTTATTATAGTAAATTAACTTTTACATTATTTTTAATAAACATTAACTTTACTTAAAAAGTGACAAACGTCTATGAAAATTGACGTTTATTCTAGTGACTTGTAGGCAATAAGCTGCCATTTTAGCTCATAAAAACTCTTTTACATGATATGAGGGGTCTATTTGTAGTATGTTCTGTGTTGCAAAATCGGACAAACGCCATTTTTACTATTTTGAGTAAAACAAAAAAAACATTCAAGTTTTAAGTAGTATTAAATGTAATCATGATTTTTTTAACAAATATAGTATTAGTCAAATATTAGCCGTGCTAAATTTTTGACATAAATTTTGCAATTTAATAAATAAATATAGAACTGTCCAGTTTTGCTACTAAAAATAGTAAATATCTGTATTTGCTATTTACATTAAAGGTTTTAAAGAAAAATAACTCATGTCAATACTAAAACAGATTATTTTATTAATAAAACTATAAAACTAAAACATATAAAATGCAAACTTTTAATTTTAAATTTTAAATCACTTACTTCCTCCATTACTTTGCATACGATTTCTTTTCAAGTGTTTTCACTGGCCTCAGTAGTTTGTTCAAATCCCATATCTATAGCATACTTATAAAAAGCTTAAATCGCCTTGGTTTTGCTAATTTTCTCCAAAATGTTTTTTTAGAAAAGAATCAACATTTTTGAGTTTTTCTTTTTTTACAGGAACCCTTATCGACATATTGGCTGGGGCAACATTTGTTACGGTTTTATTCTTTTTAAATAAAGAAAGATCTTTTTCAATATCTGATCTATAAAAAATGTTTTCTAGTACAAGGATTATTTTTTAATTTTGTTATATTGTTAACTTTTCGGGTAATAATAATTCTTTTAGAATTGTTTATCTAAAAATCCCAATTTCTGGGAGTTTTCAAATTACAGAGTACTTGCGTTTTCCAGTCATATATTTGAAAACCTACTCCCACTTTTATAACTGTGTCAAATTGGTTAAAAAATTTGAAATATTCATTGGGATTAATAACAGCATTTTGCCTCTTCACATTTTTTTTTTAGTTTGACCTTATACTCATCCGGAAGCATAAAGCTGTCTCCACTAACGGAGAAAATTAATTTAATAGCGTTTGTATTTTGTCGAGCCTTAAGTAACCATTTCTGACACATTAATATCAACGTAAATTTTTTATTCTGTTCTCCGCAACCATGCAGTTTGCGGTAAAAATGTTAAGGGGTGAGTTTTTGACCTTCACCGATTTTGATAAAAACTAGTTTACTGGCTAATTTTGATGCCAGGAAATCTGACATTTAAAATTTGAAAAAAAATCCATCATTTGTTTTTCATCTGATAAAAAATACAATAAATCGTGTTTGGAGCAGTCAAATCATTACAAATTAATAAAAATATTTTACCCAAAGTACTCAATCAATCTAAATTTTTTTGTAGAATTCAAATTTTGGTATTTTAAAAGCTATAAATGCTTTGCTTGAGTTACAAAAGCAGAAAAAAAATGTAAAAATGGCAAAATAGTAATAAAATCAAATTTTAATAGTGGCACACCACTCGCAAAAATTACAAAAAAATCATGGATGTAGATATTTTAATATAATAACCTAAAACAGTTTCAACCTTTTTGGATTTTTTAGGGGTTGTTTACACAAAAAAATTGTACTTAAAGACCGCTCAAAACCTTACTTTCATGGTTTTTTTTATAATTCTTCATTTAATAGGTGTGGAGAATAAAAAAATGCTATTTTTTTGACCTTAGGAAAAAGGGAAAGATGTCGAAATTTTTAAATCGTACTATACATAATTTTTTGATGCTAAAAAAGTTATAATTAACTTTTGTATTTTAGACATTCGTGTTTTTATTTATGTTAACCGCTGGGACCCTTTACGTAAATGATTTATACAAACAATTTATTGTTGTTTCTCTTTATATATATTGTATCATTAGAAATTAAATTACAATAATTGCATGAGTTGTGTTGAATTGACAGTTAATTATTTTAGTGGTGCAGCAGAGTTTAATCAGCGCCCTTTTAATAGTTCGTGGCGGTATGCACATTCTCATTTTCGTCTTGGTTCTTCTTCCCACTACTTTCATAATTTTTCTCGCTTCTCTTGGTGCAATTCCATTTAGTATGGAAATATTAATTTCCTCGATGTTTAGCTCATTTGCTTTGTTCAGCACTCTTTCAATAGCGTCTAGCATTTTTATAGCCGCTTTTTCTCCCGTTTCGTACTTTTGTTTGATTATATGCACCTTTCCCACTTTTTTCCGCTTAGGGTTTTTATGATTTCTACGTATGGTGTTTTGTTGTTTTTATCTTCTTCTTGTTCTTCTATCAACTCCGCATATTTCTCCTTTACCTGTTTTAGAATTTTTTTCTCTTTTCCTATTTCGTCTAAACTGGTGAGTACCGCTGTGTCGGTTTTCCTTCCCATCATTGGGTTTATTTTTTCTATTTTTACATGGTTGTAATCTTTTTCACGCCATTCCTTGTTTATTATTTTTTCTATATCTTCCTGGTTTTTAATTTCCCTCATCTCCTGTTCGTTCACCAACATTGGTTTCCAACTGGTTTGACTGAGTTGATTTTCTTCAAACTCCAATTTTTTAAATACTGCCACTATTTGGTTTGTTATTTTTTAAATTTCAACTTTTGTATTGACGCACTCTGTCGTTAATTCTTTTAATTCTCTAAGCATTACCCCCAATTTATGCATTGTTGTTTGGGCGTTTATTCTCTTTGTCTCTTGGGTCTCTTTTGGTAAGTTTATCTCTCTCCCTTTTTTCTTCTCTACTTGATCTTTTTCATCTGTTTTGATCATCCTCTCCTCCGGTGGTGAATGTTGTATTTTGCCACTTTTAAGAAATGGTATCATTTCTCTTGACCCCGCACGTGTAGCCTACTTATTTATTTTATTTTCACTGCTTCACTTACACAGCACGTATTGCTCGATTGCGAAACGAATTAATTGTTCACTATTATCGTCGCTGCGTATCACGTCCGCACTCTATCGAACTCGAGCCGCAACTGAGGCGGCAGGTTTCTAGGTTCTGTTGTTTTACCAAACCGATTAACAGGCGTTGTTTATCTCAACTTTCTGCAGAACACAATGTATGATCTTATGGATGACATTTTTTTGACCCACAGGCAACAAATGTGGTTCCAGCAAGATGGTGCTCCAGCTCATTTTTTGATTGCCGGTAGAGAGCATTTAGACCAAACTTTTCCACATAGGTGGCTAGGAAAAAGCGGACTAGTTTTATGTAAAAGTATATAAAAATAAATAATGATTCAAATCTCCAAAACCGTTGCTATGACAACCCATGTTTATTTAGACTTTTGTTTAGATTTTTTTTTAACACTTTGTATATTATACATTTCTCACATTGCTTTATTTTATCTTCTATCTGCCTTCCTATTCCTGGTCACCATATTGTCTCTCTCGCTCAGTCCTGGCATTTCCCAAATGACCCCCGTGAATTTTCTCCAGGTATGTTTTCCTCCAGTCTTTGAGAATAATTATTCTTCCGTTGTATGTGACTACATTGTCGGTTATTTCAATTTTCTATTTGTGCTTGTAGTATACGCCTATTTTTTCTGGGCCGCTCTTCTTCTCCGGCCATCTCTTTGTCATCATTCCTTTAATTATCCGTAAAGCTTTGACCTTCTCCTGCATCCCTTTAATTTCTAGGTCTGAGTCATATTCTAGATAATCTACGTAATTCTCATTCCTCATCTTTATGACATTCTTATCTTTTTTTTCTTTTTTTCATGGGTTTCTCGATAGTGTATTTGGGATGTGAAATTTCGATTCACTTACATACTTCATCTCGTATTCAAGGTTTAGGGGCTTAGTTTATAGAATCTCTGTGTTTTTAGTATTAACAGTAATGAGTTATGTCTGTTTTTACTACAATCTTTTTATCTACTATGTATTGCTCAAATCTTTTACATGCCCAAGACATTTCTTTTTGATTTGACACTCTGGTTTCCTTTTCTATTTCGTATGGTGCTAATATTGGTGCTTCTACTAAAATTGCTTTTAATTTTGTAAAGCACTCATTTTGGGCTGTTGTTATGTGAATATTTCATCTTTTATCAGTAGCTACCACGGTAGCTACCTTAATACTTTTGTCTTCTCAGATACATTATCGATAAACTTGGATAAACAGTTTATTATACCTAGGAATCTCTGAAGATTTTTCATATTCTTTGGCTTACCAAATTTTGTAATGGCCTTTATTCTATCGTTATTTGCTGCTATTCTATTTTGTTCATGTTCCGTTTTGTCTTTTCCAAATACAATTACGTCATTGATGTGTACTTTTACTTTTCTCAGGTCTCGAATTATCTCTGATATAGTTCTCTGATAAACCTCCGGTGAAGAATTGATAGAATCCGTCTTTTACGTCCAGCTTGGAAAATATTTTTGCTCCTTGAAGATGCGACAGTGTTTCATTCACTGATAATAGTTGTAGTTTTTCTCGTATTATGTATTTGTTTATTTTGGTGAAGTTGGATTTTAATTTTATTCTTCTGTCCTTTTTTCTTTATTGTGACCACTAATGGGCCGCAGAATTCAGTTGGTTCAGTTATTTTTCGATTACTCTTTTTCCAACTAGGTCTTTTAACACGGCTTCCACTTTCTCCATTAAGGCAAAGGTTATTTTTCCTGCATTACTGATCGCGAAGGGTTTCGCCTCTTTTTAGATTTTAATTTTGTACTGTATTCCTTCTATTTTTTCTAGTTCTTGAAAGATTTCTTTGTATTCTTTAAAAATGTGTTCTTTGTATGTCTTTTCATGTATTTGTTGAATCCCTGCTTTCTTTTAAATTTCTCTAACTTGAATGTTTCTTTCTTTCTTTTTGAAGTCTATTAATCCGAAATTTACTATTTCTGAGCTATTTCTGCTACATACATTTTTAAGATTTTCTTTTTCCCCTTTTGTTCCACTGGTACAAGTAATTTTCTTTTTATCTCGAGTTTCTGACCTCCCGGTCCTTGCAGAATTGTTTATGTTTTCTTCAGTTTTACTTCGATTTCCATGTCTTTTTTAGATATCACTGTTACGTCAGCTCCGGTGTCTATTTTGAACTTCATCGCTCTATTTAAGATTGGTAATTGTACGTACTAAGATCCAACTTTGTACTTTTGCACGCTTCTAATTTGTTTTATTTCTAACAACTTTTGCTACTGCATGAATTCCCCTGTTCTACGAGGGGCACTGCTAAAGTTTGCGGAATCAAGTACTGCTTGTATTGCCAGCGTTCTGCGATTGTCATATTTGTAAAATTTTACGTTTTTCACCTATAATTTAGTTGACAGTTTAATTTCAAACTGTTCGGTTTTGTTTCAACAAAATTTAAAAAAAGTAATAATTGTGTGAAAAATGGAAATTTTGAATCGTGATTTCCGAGTGATGATTTTTTATGATTTTCGAGACGGTTTTACACCGCAGCAATGTGTGGAAAAACTTAGTTCGTTATTTAGGGATAAAGCACAATCCAAAATAATTGTTTACAAATGGTTCGCAGAATTCAAGCGTTTGATGACGATCTTCGCAAAAGTCGTCTATGCACCTCTGTTGTCGCGAAAAATATTGATGCTGTGCGTGAAATAATTTTGTCAGATCGGCATGTGACCTATAGTGAAATAGAGGCTTTCTTAGGCATTGCAGCAAAACAAATACATACGATTTTGCACGATCATTTGCATATCAGGAAGCTTTGCAGTCGTTAGATCCCACACAATTTGAAAGAAGAACAAAAACAGGCACGTGTCAAGTGGTGCAAGGAAATGCTAAAGAAATTCGAAAGGAGTCGTTCAAATTTGGTATATAACATCGTAACAGGTGACGAATCTTGGATATATTTATATGAGCCTAAAATTAAACAGTAATTGACTGTATGGGTGTTTCAAAATGAACCTAAACCCACAAAAGTGGTGCGTTCACAAAGCGTTTCAAAAAGAAAGATTGCTTGTTTCTTTGGAAAAACGGGTCATGTTGCAACTGTTGCATTAGAGGATCGAAGGACAGATAATGCTGACTGGTATACTTCAATTCGTTTGCCGGAAGTTATCACTGAAATCAGAAGGAACAACATAAACCGGCGAATTATTGTTTATCATGACAATGCAAGCGCTCACACAGCACGACGAACTGTAGAGTTTTTGACCAGTAACAACATCTAATTAATGACTGCCCATATTCTTATAATTTATCGCTCAATGACTTCTTCCTATTTTGACATATTAAAAATAAAACGCGTGGCGAGCGTTTTCATTGCCTGAAGATGCCGTTGAAGCATTTAAATCACTTGTTTTAGAGGTCGTACTTCACAGACGGATCTACAGAGTCTCATATAATGTCGTTTGATTCCCCACTTTTGCATTCGATTTCTTTCGCAGGACATTCCTTATGCCATGATGTTTTACCGGACCTCCCGCAGTTATTTTTTCTTTCCGTCATGTCGTTTTTATATCTCCATTTCTGAGATTGCTTCTCTCTTGTATTGCTATTTCAATTCCATTTTTCAGGTTTTTTTGTTTGTTGAGGGTCAATGTCTCATTCAATTGCACCACCTTTGAAAGCCGTTCGTCTCTCGTTTCCGATTACCATTTTATCTCGGATGAGGTTTTCATCCATACTTGCATGACTTCCCGAGTTCCATTAATACATCTATGTACTCTTTTACGCTCTCACTCTCTGTTTGGACTGTCTTATTGAACTTTGCTTTTTTGTATACTACATTGGTTTTCCTTACGAAATAGTCCTCTAAAATAGTGATGTTGTTAAATCTTCTTTTTTTTTGTGCGCCGTATCAAAGAAGTACACATGCTTCATCACACCCTTTGGAAGATATGCTTATAGAAGATTCTCCCAAGGATTAACTTCTTCACCGGAGGTTTACTAGAGAATTATGTTAGAGATAATTTGAGACCTGAGAAGAGTAAAAGTACACATTGATGACGTAATTGTATTTGAGAAGGACAAAACAGAACATAAACAAAATTGAAGGGCACTGCTAAAAAAACTTAGAAATAAAGGAATAACTCTTAATAAACAGAAATGCGCATTTAAAATGAAGAAAATGAAATAACAGCAGATAACAATAGAATAAAGGCTATTACAGAATTCGCTAAGCCAAAGAATATGAAAGAACTTCAGAGACAAATTAGTTGTTGGTTCATACTGATGCAGGGGACAAAATAATTAAATAATCAAAGTTTAAAAAAAAGTTGAGAGTTGAGAATTAGAACACATTTATTAAATTTACGTGCTCGCAAAAAGTTGAAATATCACAATTATAAAGTGTCTTCACGGTTAACATAGGTGAAATGCTCCCATTACCAAATTACCTCAATTACTTTTCTAGCATCAAAAAAACATGTTTGGTAGGATTTAAAAATTTCAATATTATCTCCCTTTTCCATAAGGGGCAAAAATAGCATTTTCTCGTTTTTATTTATTTTCTCCGCACATATTGAATGAAAAATTCTAAAAAAAAACCATGGAAGTTGAGTTTTGGTCTTCAAACACAATTATTTTCAGCTCCTCAAACCCTGCATACAGCCCTTAAAAAAATTCCAGAAGGGTTGAAATTTATTTTAGGTTATCTAAACCTTCGTTGCATGGAATTTTATTTTTTTACTTTATAAGTAGTTGAAAAATCTACATCCATCCATTTATACTGTTTCTTCTGCTTTTGTGACTGCAAAGCATTTATAGCATTCAAAATATCGAATTTCGGATTCTACGGAAAATTTTACATCGAGGAGGTATCATGGGTATAATATTTTCATCAATTTGCAATGATTTGACTGCTCAAAACACGATTTATCGTATTTTTCACCAGACAAAAAACAAATGAAATAATTTTTTTTCAGTTTTTTAAATGTCAGAATCGTATTCCTGGCATCAAATTTAGTCAGTAAACTAATTTTCATCAAAATCGGTAAAGATCAAAAAAACCACCCCAATCAAACTTTTTTCACAATTTTAAGACTTTTTGCACTAAATCAAAACTCAAAAACGGTTGTAATAGAGACACTGGACAAACTCCATCATCTTCAGAAGGATGAAATCTATCAAATTAGTCAGTTTAATTTTTTTTTTAATTTCAACTTTTTTTTTAGAAAAAAACTTTCATTTTTAAATGGTTCAACTTTTTCAATTTTTATTTTTTTATTTGTTAGGGTTTATAAAAAACTGAATAATAATGATGTCATTAAATCTATAAACGTTATCGCAAGAATACGAATTCGGGTATAAATCTGTTTAAAAAAAAAATATTTAATGCAAAAACAAGGTCGGTTGATAAAAATAATGTATTAATTGGATGACTGGCCATTCAAGATAACACATCTAATAACATTCTAATGAATACTTACCAATATTTTGCATGGAAGGAACATGCGCTTTTAAGCCAATTTAAGCTCATTGAAAATTCTATTTTGACAATTAAAATATAACTATAAAATAAAATGGTATATATTACAGAAAGTATAATAAATTGTTTATTGTAACTGTTCATTGCAATTGTTTATTTTATTAACGGCAAAAATTTCGAATATCGCGCGCGAATAGCGTATCCGCTTGCGGGAATGGTAGGTACTAGGTACCGTAAATTTGACATTTCCGTCTTTTGTCGGCGTTTTGATGGTACACGATTCTTGTACTGTCAAGTATTTTACTTGTTTCATTTGATGAGATTATCATTTCAATTGTAGAAACGAGACGTAACGCAAAGTGCGGTTAGTGCAAGTGCGGTATCGTTTCCATTCCCATCGTACTAATTTAGAATAAAACAATATGCCGTCGGCGGCGAATGTCAAAATAGAAAAGCAGATCGCTTCTGAAAATGCTTTGGCGGATAATGCGAATTCATCACCACTTCGGCAAGCGATCACAGTGATAGAGCACAAGATAAGGAATCTAGAGAAAAGGAAGGTGAGGATTCTTCGTAAAAAAAATTAATTAGGTTAACGGAAAACATGGCAGTAGTATGTGTTTGTATGCAGGCACTCAACATTTTTCCGCCATTAAAATGGGGCCGATTGATACTATGTTTTTTTCTCTCGTGGGAATTTCGCAATTTATTTGCTAGTATGTTGGGCATTCAAGGATTTTTACTTAATGGGTGGTAATTTATGTATTAGGAATGAAAACTCCATTCTCTTTAAAACCATGTTTTTTCTTTATTTATTACAAATTTATTGAACTAAATGCTATAGACATTTTAAATTTTAATTGTGGTTTATTTAATCATAATTTGGGAACCCTTCTATTTTTTATGATTTAATCCACTTGCAATAAAACAATGTGTAATACAGTTAAACATTAACTGCTAATTTTGGTTTGTTTACAGTGATTTAGAAACCGACTAAATAATTTTATTATTCCTATGATATTTTATTGAAATAAATTGAGTATTATTAGTATTATAAACTTTAAATTTGTTGAAACACTTGCTTGAATAATTAATTTAATCAGGTTTGTTTTTTTGACCTGTTTATGCTTCTTATAGAAGTAGTAATATTATTAATAAACATTGCTTAATCAAAATGTAAACAATAATATATGATCTTCACAAGCAAAAATGAAACAGATAACTATACACAAATAGAGATAGTTTTATGTATAAGCACAACACTCTTATTTATTGAATTAAAAATAAACGCACAATTAAATTTCTGATAAAATTGGAAAACAATAGCAATTTTTATATTAATCGATAATAAACAATGTGATGTAAATTTAAAAGATTGTGTAAATACTTGCAATATATTTTTTTATTACTTATTGCTTATTTTAGTTATATTTTGCATCTTAAATAAAAAAAGTTAGACTTGTGTAGGCAGTTTAACAATAAAATAAATTGAGATTTTTACTACCAAACTTATATTAAATTATATTCATATTAAGGTTTGGTATTTTAATCATAGTTTAATCTTATGGAAACTGAACAACCGGCCTTAAGTGAACTAAAGTCAGCTAAATATAGTTTTAGTCAAGATTGAAAGAAAAGTTGACCGTACAAATTTGATTTTTAAATGAACCAAGTTGGCTTTTTAAGCTTCGTCTATGTAGGCTGTCATTATACATTACTTGTAAAATAGGGTTGTCATGTTTTGAGTGCAGGGAAGTTCAAATTTAATTTAAGTTAGCAATAAAATAAATTTCACATATTTCTATAACCCACTTCACATGAAACTGAAATGATATTGAAATACATTTATAAATTTTGCGTCAACTGTCAATTTGCTGTACCCTGCTTTGAAACACGTTTGGGCTGATTTGTATCACTGAGTCTTTTTTTTTTTAGGCTGATAAACCAAAAATCTAAAATAAGGACAAAAGTACAAAGTTGTAAAATAAATTAAAACCAAATTGAAAATTTAACTCTATCAATTTTAATTATTTTTTTCATTTTTTAAAAGTTTATTTGTCATTTTATTAAAAAATGTAAACAAACTTATTTTAAGGTTACGAACATGAGTCATCGGTTTCTCACCAGATTTTTTGAATTGATCAAACTGTAGCAGGGGTGCGTTCCAATTTATAGAGTGTAGTTTGCGCAAACGTCCTGACGTAAGACGTCAGAAGTACGTCCTTTTTCCTTTAAAAAGGAACGCGTTTGGGATTTTCCACCTGTCAACTGACACAACCTAACCTCTTAATCAAACATATATTTTGACTTAATAAAAATGAATTTAAAATAAATTTATTTTTTATTTTAGTATTTTAGTTAATATAGAAAACATAATTTTTATAGGTTTACATAATATTATATACATATATTACTACATAATACACTTTAAGAAAAACATATTTTAAATCTCCGAGAGACGGGTAAACTATTTTTACCCGGGCGTCTTTCTCCTATATTTACGAACGACTTGGGCGTTCATTCTGGGACGAACGTTTAAGGATATTGTAGTCAAATTTATACATAATTTATGAACAGTAATATAAGTTTTTAAAATTTAAACTTAGCCACTTTTTTATAATGTCCTTGTTATAACAATTATAATTTCATATCTGTATATTGTTTGTTCTTAATATGAGAAACAATTAAAATAATTACACATATATGCCAACATAAATAAAACTGTTTAATTGATGTAATAATCCATTGTTTTATCAACTACTACATAAAAGTAAAAAACATTAAAATTGCTCATTGTTATTGCAAAAATGTAATTTACTTTTATTTATTTTACAACTACTCCAGTGGTGTTAGAGTATAATTGTTTTGGCAAGTTTACACAAACGATATTTCAACTTTTTCTCTAGTTTAAAATTGTATCGTCAGTTACAATAATAAATGTTTTGCATAGGTGTACAGGGTGCGAAAAGCATTCTCAAGTAAATTTAAACTTAAATTTTATAATTTCTTCACTTTGTTGACTATGTAATAGTAAATGAAGAATCAAAGTTCTGAACAAAAAATAAAGAATAATTTTTTTTCGAATTTTTGCTTTTTTTTGTGTATTTTAAGTGTAAATATTTAAAACTAAAATAATTAATTAAAAGTGAGATAATAAAAATAATTATTTATTAAAGAAATAAATAACATAAAAGAGTGAACAAAAACATAAAAATATGAAACATTATAAAAATTGTACAACTTGTTTGCCTTAGTGACAAATGCAACTTTTGCATGGAAAAGAATGCACTTTTTTCAATTATTTGTCTATTGCCATATGTCTATTGTTATCTGCAATCTGTTATAATAATAATTCTAATCATTTTATGTAAACATTGAAATATGTATACATTATCCA
Organism: Tachinus rufipes; assembly: GCA_963932245.1. Lineage (NCBI taxonomy): Eukaryota > Metazoa > Arthropoda > Insecta > Coleoptera > Staphylinidae > Tachinus > Tachinus rufipes. Next base: position 44,799,468 of record OZ010745.1, on the reverse strand, counting down.
TGTTGAACCATATAGTAGGAAATAGCAGAAAAACAGGAAAGTTGTTATTCTTGGACCTAAAAACCAAAGTTGGTAGAATATGAAGTAAGAATATAAAAGGTTGTCTGGTTTAGCCTCTAATTGGTGTAGGTGACAGGGGGATGTCCAAACATTCTAAATTCAGTTAAGATCAACGAAGCACGCGTACCTTTAATTTCTTTGTAGTCATAGAATTATTCTACTACCCGCTAATTTAATGTATGAATTATGTGAGAAAAGTAATTAATTAATTTTATTATGTATTCTTAAAGTTATAATATAAGGAATCACAATTAGAGCGTTTAAGCCCATTACTGTTCATCATTTTCTTAGATAATATATTAAAGAATATAAAGGATAAAACGAAGAAAATGGAAATTAGATATAGCAATTTAAAAAAAAAATAACAATAGCAGAATGTGCATTTACCGATGATTTAGCTATAATATCAAAACAAAAATTTTGTTGGTAGCAAAATCAAATATAAAGCTAAATGGAAAAGAAGTAGAATTATTCATGTGCAACTCAAAATAACAAAGAAAATATGTAACATGAAATAAACAAGCAAATGCAAACAATAAACAGAAGTTATCACTCAATAAATAAAGTGATCTTAAAGATCAAACATAAAACAAAAAACAAAAATGACACTATACAAAACCAAATACAGACTATCACTAATATACGGAAGTAAAACATGAATCAAAAAGATAAAAGTTGTGTAACAAGAAAGAAACTAACGGATAATAGAGAATCTTAAAACAAAAGCATAGACAACACAATATATAAAAAATAGTTAGCATGGTATAGACATCTAGAAAGAATGCCAGAAGATAGACTAATAAAGCAAGTATCTAATGCAAGAATAACAAAACTGAAAAAAGAAGACGACTTTTGAAAATGTAGGATTAACAATGTATTAACCCTTTAACTGCTACATCACGAAACACAATGTGGAATCTGTGTGCTGGGTTAGGAAACAGCTAAAACGTATAAATGCTGAAATAGTTTTTTGTACGGATATAGCATGCGATCTACTATTTTCTTCTACAGGGAGTTTATAAATGAATGGGATTATGTAATCACTTTAAATATGTCGCCTTTTTAAAATCGTTCACTATACTACATATGTTTTCATATGTTTGCTTGACAGCTGTCAAAGTTGATCTGTCAAAACAAATAGTTTAGTGAACAATTTAACAAAAGCGGCACATTTAAAGTGATTACATAATCCCATTCATTTATAAACTCCCTGTATATCCTTGTACGTATATACAGGGTGTAGATTAATTGGCGGATAAACGCCAGGTAACTTTATAGATCGTGCCAATAAAAAACGAAAATCTTAATTCCAAAATGCTGAAAAACTTTTCGTTTGGCCTCACGAGGTCCTCAAAGTTTTGTTACGCTTGGCAACGTTGCAAACTTTCTAAATTCAAACATATAATGTAGGCAACTTAATACACATAAAATAGGCAATTTAATACACACATCAAATTTTATTTTTTATTATAAACTACAAATGTTCAAATTGGCCACCGTTTACTTCTAAACACTTTACAACAGCACGTATCGATATCGAATTTATGACGTTCTCAAGCATCGCCGGCGTTCAATTATTTTAAATATATTTTTAAACAATCAATTGTGCATTGAAATAATTAATATTTTTATTTATGACAGAATCTAATAATTTATAATAGTTGTATCAGCTGCAATGTATAAATTGTTCTATAATTCAATAATAATTATAGTACCTATTTGCTGGATTCACACATTTATTTTGAAAACGCATTTTAGCCGCATGGTGAAACGGCAAAAGTCACCGATGGTTTTTGTCAAGGGTGGTCACGGGATTGACATGGCAACGTAGTAGTTGTTAATCCGAGACAGACATAAGGCAGACCGCCGCATACTAGACGAACGCAACATAATATATTTCGCAAATGCATCACAACACCATTCATAATTTAATAATGCGGTATGTGTTGTCAATGTGCAACCTCACACAATTTTAAATTAATGATTATCAAAAGAATAAAGTATATCATAATATTTAAATTGAATTTTATTTGAATTTAAAAGTCACTGATGACAAAAGTCACCGGAGATCAGAATTGACCCCCTGACATTTATTGCATTGCCTACTTTATAATTTGAATTTTATTAAAAATGTTGCTACGTTGCCAAGCGTATTTTTAATTTAAATTTGATTTATTCTTCAAAAGTAATTTGCACATTTTTCAATGTTTTTTATTATTAAGTTTCAATAAACCTCGTAATTTTTTATTATACTAAAAAAGAAAGCAAATTGGTACATAATATACGCAATTAAAACAATATTTGTATTGACAAAATTGAAACTTTGAGGACCTCGTGAGGCCAAACGAAGAGTTTTTCAGCATTTTGGAATTAAGATTTTCGTTTTCTTTTGGCACGATCTATAAAGTTACCTGGCGTTTATCCGCCAATTAATCTACACCCTGTATACGGATATAACGCACAAAATTATTTGCATTGTGGTCACAATCAATTATTCCTTTCTTATATAAACATAGAGGATCATAAAATAAGTAACAAAAGTCCGAATAATATGTTTATAATAGAGAACATTAACGTTTCTTTGTTAGTTTATGAAAACTTGCATTTTTTTTTTTTGCATCAGCATCCGCATTCTCATTCAAATCTGCTTTCTCATTTAAAGTGGTATTATTATTTTTTGTTATTATTAAAATTATTATCAATACTTTCTGATTCAGTACTTATTAGAGGTGGGCTAAACTATTAAATTTCAATAATAGGTTCCGACGTTCCAGTTCCAACTGTGTAATAGGTTCCACATACCTATTAATTTTGGAACCGGTTCCAGACAGTTCCGATTTCCAACACTAGGGAATAGAATTCAAAATTCCAATTTCTAAACAGTTCCAGGGGCGTTACAGAGACACAGTTTATTGAGTTCATTCAGTTGCATACGCAATCGTGTTAAACGCATAGTAAATTATACTAATATAGTAGTAGTATACAAAAGTATGCGTTCGTACGCTTGCAATTGAGTTACAATTCTTAAATAAGTCTAAAAAGAATAATTAATATCGTAACAAATACACTGTATATAAGCAATATATTCTTGTGCTGCTTTTGAGTAGAACGGGTTGTCTAGTTTAGACTTAATGTATAAAGAGTTGCCTGGATTGTTACAATTTAGTGGTTTGGTAAGTGTACCACCTCATAAGTCATGGTGGCAGGTTTGTCCCCCTTGGTCTTTGCCGATATTAAAAATTGCAATGCCATTTGATGGGTTTTGAATAAATCTCTAATAAACGTTTTGTATTTATTTGAATACTTTATTAGTTCTTTTAATATTTGATATGAAATGAACATTTCATTCCATAAAATAAAAATATGGTATTATAATTAAACTAATTATATATTAATTGAAAGTCCCATTAATGCCCGACTAACAGTGGTTGTTATTACCCTTGGGCCACCAGCGCCCGCCCCATTCTAATAGCAATAATAAAAAAGCATTACTAATTAAATCTTTTAATGATTAAAAATAGGAAATCAAAATCATAATTTTATTCTATAAAATATAGATAATATAATAATAATATATGTAATTAAATTAATGTAAATATCAAATAAAAAATAAATATTCCGGTTCAATTCTTATTTGTATTTCATAAAAAACACATTATAAATCGTTTGCGGAGTGTATCATTGCATCCGAAATGCGGAATGGAACTGTATTGAACGACTTCAAATATTAATACGTTTGTGGAACTGAAACTGTTTGGCTGTGTGGAACCGTTTGAAATATGCGTAATTTCAAACAGTTCCACACGTTTCAGTTCCAAACGCATAAATATTTAAAACGTTCCAGCCGTTCTAGACAGTTCCATTCCGTATCGTACTTCAACCAGTTCCAAAATTAATAGGGTAATATCTGAAACCGATTACACGCCGTACCTATTACACAGCCGTACCTATTACATGTACCTATTACGTTACATTCCGCCCGTCTCTAGTACTTATTTGTTTCTTATTTTTATTGTTGCCTTGTCCAACAAAACCATTTATTTTCATATATTCAGCACGCACACACCTTGTCATAAAACCTCTCAATTTACAATAAAATCTTAATTAGTTCTTAAAAAAAATTACTACATTGAAAAGCGAAAAGTTAAAAGATATAATAAGATAAGAATAGCACACATTAGTAAAAACCCGAAACGAATATATACGGTAATAGCACACCCTGGCGCCAGTTTTAAATCATATATACACGGAATTAGCAGTTGAACGGGTGTATTCTGTAAAATAAATGTTAATTTAAACAGCCAGTTTAAATTAAAAGCCTGTTAAAATCATATTTGGTATTCTGTAAAACACAAATCTGTTAAAATTTTAACTGGCACTGTTAAAACTGCCTGTTAAGTTAAAATTTTTAAAGGCATGTAAATAAATACATGCCTTTAATTTTTAATAGGGTGTTAAAATTATAAAATGGCAGGTGCAATAGGTTATATTGCCATTCAAATAAATAAAAATTTGCATGAAAGAGGAAGAAGGTAAGGTATTAAATAATTCTAACATGCATCAATAAAAGAATTTTGTATTTTTAAGGAATCGGCTGAGATTATATAATCGACAGCTACGGACGGGATATGTAAAATTCATTTGAACTTTCTGAACTTCGTTTTTTTAAATTATTTTGTTTAAATAAAATTGCAGCTCATTTAATGAACGCTATTACTCCATTTACATTTGGCAGTTATACGAAGAAATACTGCAACACCAAACTATTTAAAGGTTTGCATTTTTATGGACATGGTAGTTACCAGTTGGATGTTGAGGTGTCTGCTAATATAGCAATTAGTCAACTAGCAGTTAGTAAAATTATTGACACTATTTCATCAACTATAAATGCTACACTATTAAACAAATGGATTACATTTCCAACTCTGCAAGATCTTATTGATCAAAATAAAACATTGTATTTTCAAAAGTATGGCTTTCCAGGGACAATTGGTGCATATTTTATTAATCGTGAACTGCGTCTTGTATTTGATTTTTAAATCTGCAAACACCTAGAAGAAATAATTCGTATTGCAAAATTGTGTATTTTGAGCAGCGATATAAAACAAGCGTAGTTATTTATTTGTTATGCTAGCATATATGTTGATTGAAATTAATTTTGCAACAAAACCAACAAAATAATAAAATTTGAATTAAAATTTAAATGATTGAATTAATAATTTATTTATTCTCATAGAACAACTTTTTGTTTTGTTCTATATATGTTATCAGGCTTTCTAATTGCTGTTTAGTCATTCTTTCGCGTTTCGACATTTTAATTCACTTTTAAAACTAATGCGATTATTGTGTTGTGATTACCTACGATCACCGGCGTTTTCCAAATTTTGAGGTTAAATCTGCCGCATAATTTATTTATTTTATTTATTATTTATTTAAATTTTTGTGGTTCAAGAAAAGACATGACTTTTACGCATAAATGCAGAGATTTGTATCTTACTTCATGACTAATTTTTAACATGCTGCTAAAAATATGTATTATAACAGCCATGTTAATATTGCAGTTACAGAATATCAATATAACGTTAAAAATTAACAAGCCTGTTATATTTATATTTTTAACAAGCTGTTAAAATAAACATAAAAATTTACAGAATACACCCCAAAGGGTTAAGCAGAAACATTTTAGCTGAAGATAATATACAGGGTTGGGTAAATGTATGGGAACACCCCATTTCGGACTTCATTTTAAATTTATTTCAAAAATGACAAAGTTTTTGTATGATTTTCTTTTATCTATACAGGGTGTAGATTAATTGGCGACCAACGCCAGGTAACTTTGTAGACCGTGCTAACAGAAAACGAAAATCTTAATTCCAAAATGCTGAGAAACTCTTTGTTTGGCCTCACGAGGTCCTCAAAGTTACAATTTTGTCAATACAAATATTGTTTTAATTGTGTATTTTATGTAGCAGGTTGCTTTCTTTTTTAGTATAATAAAAGTTACGAGGTTTATTAAAAATTAATAATAAAAAAATATTGAAAAATGTGCAAATTACTTTCAAAGAATAAATTTAAATTAAAAATACCCTTGGCAACGTAGCAAATTTTTTAATAAAATTTTAATTATAACGTAGGCTATGCAATGAATGTTGATATTTCTATTTTATTATGACTTTTACTTTGAATGAGCATGCAAATTACGGCGTTGATGCTTGTGAATGTTATGAATTTGATACCGTATAGTGCTTAGAAGTAAATAGTGGCCAATATGAACATTTGTAGTTTATAATAAATAATAACATTTGATGTGTGGTGTATTAAGTTGCTTACATTATAGGTCTGAATATAGAAATAAAATTTCAAATTATAACGTAGGCTATGCAATGAATGTCAGTTGATATTTCTATTTTATTATGACTTATTTTGAATGAGTATGCAAATTACGCTGGTGATGCTTGAGAATGTCATGAATTTGATACCGTATAGTGTTTAGAAGTAAACAGTGGCCAATATGAACATTTGTAGTTTATAATAAATAATAACATTTGATGTGTGTATTAAGTTGCCTACATTATAGGTTTGAATATAGAAATAGAAATTTTGCTACGTTGTCAAGCTTAACGAAACTTTGAGGATCTCGTGAGGCCAAACAAAGAGTTTCTCGGCATTTTGGAATTAAGATTTTTGTTTTTATTTGGCACGGTCTACAAAGTTACCTGGCGTTTGTTCACCAATTAATCTACACCCTGTATAGTGACTTGTGGAGTATTGAATGAATTTAATATAGTGCGAAGTGTGTTATGCACAAACTGAATTGAACAGAATTGTTAATTGAATATTTTAATTATATAATAGTTTAAATAATGTTTATTAAAAATAATTTTAAAGTTAATTTAATTATAAGATGTAAAGTGCAGTGTAAATTTGAAATAGTGAGTTATGTGTTACACAAAAACAGAATGCTTTTATTGTGAAGGTTCATTATGAGGATGGCACCTGGTTGTACTTGATTCGGTTGCCTGAATTAATTTAATGAAGCTTTTTTGATCAGGAATTTCTTAGAAAACGTTTGTGAATCACAAATTACATACTATGCACCTAACAGGCCATTGTAACTGAAGTGGTTGATCACATATTGGATAAGTCTTTTACCAATGAACCTTGGTTGTAGTCAATTCCCATAACTTACACAAAACTACCTTACACTCAATTAAAATTGGTATTTGGGTAGCAATTTTAAGGCAAAGAATTTATATTTTTTGATGAAACAATGCAGAACTATAATTTTAGATAGGTTTTTCAAACAATTCCACAACGATAAATTCCAGAATGGTTATTTTCAGTAAGAAGGAGCTATTGCTAAAGGTTTTATTAGATGTTTTATTATTATTTATATGTTTGTTGAACCTGTTGCAATATGTGACACATTCATAATCAAGTGGAAGTAATTTAATTAATGATTCTTTATACTGATGCAATTTCAGGTTTTTTTTTGCAACTTCCATATAAAACTTCAAATTGGACTTAAGTTTTCTTATTGATTTTTGTGGACTTTGCTCAAGTCGATGCTGTACATCTTCTACAGGTGCAGTTTTTTCCTTCAAACTGTTCAATAATTTGTAATTTAGAAACGTTTTATTAGAAGTTCTTGTATTAGGAAAAGCAACAACTGAAGAATGTACAACCTGTGCCATCTTTATAGATTCCACTACGATAATGTGTTTTTACTATAAAAGCATTCTGTTCTTGTGAAAACACTATGGTACATATAATTTAATCGTTCAATTCACAATCTTCTACAATTACATATTATTATTATTATTATGTAAAATATACAGTATTAGTTGAGTAAACACATACATTTACTATTTTTTATCATGGTTGTTTTTTTTTTTTTTTAAGTTTATTTGTTTATTCATAATAAATGTATGTATTGAAACTGTTGTTTTTTTATTAAAGTTCTAAAATAATTGTGTGCTATGTATTTTGTATTTATTATAATTGATCATAATTACATATCACAAAAAAATTGTTGCGCTTGTCTGTGGCGATATTTTTTTCAATATTTACAATAAGTGTATATTTGGTTGTCTGCATTAGGTTTTCTTGTCTACATGATATATGTGGAAACAGTTAATAGGATCTGTGTGAATGGTAAAATGAGTGATAAATGTTGGACTACAAAAGGTGTGAGACTCACAGGCGTAGAAGTATGGGGTTCTAGTGGGCAGAGAGAAAGTGTGGTCACTGGCTTATGCAGATGACATGGTAGTTGTAGCAAAACAAACAAATGAAATAATTAGTTGTATGGAAAGATATTTTAGAAAAAAGGGGTTGGTAGTAAATCAAAATAAAACAAAAATTATAATTATGACATTCAGAAAACATTTAAATATCTTTTTTTTTTTGTACAAACAATAATGAAAATAAACACAAAATATGACAACAAAAGGCAAATAAAGTGATAGGAACGAAATTATTATGACAGATAGAGATATACAAATGCAAGAGCGAAGAACACTGATAAATGATATCATAGCTGATGCACTATCAAAGTACCTAGAAAGTGTAAGTTATGGAAAAAAGGAAAAATTTTGGATGGACGAGGAAAAGAAAATGTGGTATGTAGAGAAGCTATGGAAAACATGGAACGCATGCCAAAAGAATGCGATGAGATGAGAGAAGAGGGGAATAAAGAAGAGGGAATTTATTCATAATGACCCAAAGTGAGGAAGACTATTGGAAGCACGAACTAACAAAATCATCAATAAAGTTGTTAATTGATTGTCGAGTAAAGGTTTTAGTTATTGCTTGAGAAATAGGAATATCAGAAACGAATACTTTTAAAATTCTACATGATTTGATAATGAGCAAATGGCACTATAGATTTACAAGCTTAACATAACTTGTTTAGATGACAAATTTGCTCAGAAAACTGCTTCTGTACAACATAAGGAATTACAACATCTACCCTACAGTCCTAACTTTGCTCCTGCAAAAAACAGTTTAGAGGCTGTACTTTACAGTATTATCAAAATTATGTTTTTTTTTTCATAGCTTTACTAGAAGAGCGTTGAAATAAGTGTTTAAGTGTAGGTATGGTTCTTACGTTAAAAAATAAAATTTAGATAATAAATACTTATATTTTTTGAAATTATTTTATTTATACATTGTTATAAATCATTCAAAATATTTCACCAAGTTTATATTTGTAGTTTGTATTTATTTTTTATTAATATATAGATAGAAATTTGAATAGTTGTTTCTAGTCAAGCACACACACACAGGCACAATCTGATTAAATACATTTTTTACTTCTGCAAAATTTTTGAAAACAAATGAATTAATTATAATGTAAAATTAAGGTTAAGTGGAAGAGCAGCAATTGTACTTAACTTTGCCTTTTTCACATATTCTTATTGTGTATGATGTATATGAAATAAAGACATACCAATAAATATAAACATGTTGAAATAATTTTATTTTTTTTTATTATCCGCTTGTTTCTTTTTTTTTATCGTCGTGCATTACTTTATTGTCATGTTTGGGTATGGTGTAAAAATTGCAAATCAAAAATGTAAATTTTCTCATTTTTATCAAGTCTATTGATTTTATAATTTCATTAATATTAATTTTTATATAACAAATTGCAGTTTTGTAATTTTTTATGAATAATTAATGATAATGATTTCAGTAGTGTGCAGTGGTATAATAAAAAGTGCATTTTTCACAAATAACAGTTATTTTTGAAAAAAATTGCATACATAAAAATAAGTATTGGATAAAAATAATATAACTTTATAATTTACCATATCTTATTGTATCAAATTATATGACCTAACCTAGTCTATAATATTTCATTTCATTAAATAAAATAAAATATGCAGTTTATATAAAGATTCCACTATTAGCCTATGAAATATACATAATCATTAAGTGTCTTATTTGTTTGTTGCTAGTTTTAGAGAAGTATTTTATAATTTGTATATATTTTTTTTACTATTTATACAGTAGCAGAATTGAACCCGCTGGTTTAAAGTTAGTTATTGAATTTATGATATTTTTCTAGACAATTAATAATCAACTTTAATTTTTTTGAAATTATTTTTAATTAACTAAAATCAAATTCAATTTTTAATAGTGTTGTATTTATGTAATTTTTGTTTGCTTTCAATCAAGACTGAAAAATATTTTGTTTGTACCTAAATATTCAAAATTATTTATGAACTAATATAAAATTTGAATATAAATTAGTTCATTAAAATTAAAAATTAATTATATTGCATTTGGGGTTTGTATAGAAGTATGTGTCTGTATGTGCGCCACTTATGGGACAACGGCGGAACTAAAACAAATTGATAATGATGATTATTGACAATAATGTTGCCTATTAATTTAATAGATGCGACGCTCTAAACATAGAAATTCTTTTGGAATGCGCTCAAGCTAAAAGCCTGGTTACACAGTGCGAGCTGGCCTAGTCAGTTACTGCAGTGCAACTACTTGCATTGTGTGACCGCATCATACGAGTTACTGTCCCCCACCATTATAGTATGATAAGGTCACACGGTGCGAGTAGCTGCTCTGCAGACCACTGGCCGGGTCAGCTTGGATGCTAGCTTGCACTGTGTAACCAAGCCTTAACGCTTCAGTGCTATTTTGCATTACGTTTCAAACTTGCGGCAATTGACTGGGCCTCCCTCCGGGTGGCGGGTACGGGATCGAACTTGCACAGTAGCCTTGTCTTGGCAAAAAGACTCACCTCTCTTCTTCTTCTTTCTTGACAATTTTTTTTTGGATCTTGACACTTTTATCTTTACAAATCTTTTATAACACCCAAATGAGGACACTGGATATGAAAATAGAATTGAAAAAAACGTACATTAATGGAAATTTTAAGGAATTCAAAGTACTTCAAAAAGGTACCAATGTGAAATCCTCTACTCTGATCTATTTAAAGGAAACATTAAGTTTTGGGAGATAAAGGAGAACAGAGATTTTGTTGTAATTATTAGAAAGGAAGTAGAAAACTAAGGAATATGGTAACAGAAGACAAAAATGGAAAAAAGAAAAACAAGATAAGAAATCAAAGAGGGTGTATACAGACTAGATATGCATACAGCAAAGCTGTAAACCCGCACGGGAAATGAAGTTTGCTGAGGAATTAATAGATGACTGGCAACCCTTCTTAAACAAACCGAAGAGAAAAGACTGCTTATGAACAAGATTGAAAGAAAGAGGAAGATGAGGTCTAACTGCAAGAGTTAATACAACTTAAATGGCCGAAAGAGGTTTATAAGAGGTGTTGAATTTTATTATATTCATAAAAAGGCCAGGTCATTACAAAGACTTGACACTGCACTAAAAGAACGAACCATGACACCATCAAAGCCAGTTTGCTGCGTGTCTAGAAACGCGATCATGACTGAAAGTGGAAGCTACAAAATAATACAGTGAATGTATTGGGAAAAAGCACTCCAAACACGAGCAATCTACACATTGCTCAAATAAATAAAGTAGGTGGCCAGCAAGCACAGTAGAGTGTCCTACTAGTTCTGAAAGAAAGGTACAGAATATATCTTTACGAAAGATCTTGTGCAGGTATATACTTAATAACAGACAAGATAGACAAGGGAGCAGGATAACAACCAAAGGATACTGACAATTATAATATAATATGAAAACAATGTGAACTCAGAAGAAATAAACATAATCATACGACGAGCATGTGCAACTGATAATGAAAGGGAAGAATTAAGAGATCTTCCAAGAAACATTAACAGCAGAGCAGAAATTGAGTGAAACAAAAAGCCTAAACCATAAGTTAACATCAATGGCCTCTTGAAATGCAGGGAACAGGAAGTTTCAGACTATCTGAGACTAGACATCTATCCACTAAATGCAGAATTGGAGAAAGATGGAGAGTAAAGGAAGAGCTACAGATGCAATAAGCTGTTTTCTATTTGAGCGCTTTATACACTCAGTGCGTTTTATTTGCGCAGGCAAGAAAGTCTCACGCTTGACAAACTTAAAAAAAAAAACATCAAAAATGTAAGACGCATTAAGGAAGGTGATAAAAACATCAAAAGAAGGAGCTTTCTGGAATAGACTGTACAAATGAGTAAATGAAGACATGGGGCAATGGATACAAAATAATGACTGTGGAAACTGTGCTGTGATCTCTAATAACTATGACTGATGAACAAATGATAACCAAAGAACTATTCTCCAACCATGACAAAACAACTTGTCCAGAAATATAAGTGAACACAGATGAAATATTACCATTCACTCTGGAAGAAGTAATGCAAAGTTGATAAAATAATAACAGTGGTTTTTAAGGTCATACCTTCTAGATGCTGCAGGATAGTTACACACTAATAAAAAGATTTTTTTTCAATGAATGAAGAAGGCCTATAACCATAGGGACCTCAGAATCACAATGGGGATACTATACTATTTGAGCACATCTACTTGAAGAAATTGACAGTGATGTGGAGGATTATTGTACAAGCAGTATAGCTGAGATGGGTCGATCTACGGTGGATGCCATACAAAGAGTTAAAGGAATAGCAGAAGACTTGAGAAAACAATACGCTAGTCACACTAGATGATGTCTTGAATGCATTCAATTTGATACCCTGGAACAGAATTGTAGACACAAGTTACATAATAGATGGATAGCAGCATACTTGAAGGGTTGGAGAAACAGCAAATATGAAACGGATGAAATAAATATTTCTTACAAGCATTACAGTTTGATATGGAAACGTGATTATCACAAGCCAGGAAACTCTCAAATAACTTGGGCATTGTCTTAATTAACTTAAACATGTGGGCGCCCATATAGAGGAGGTCTAGGAGGCTAAGAAGTGAGCATCTGCCTTAACTCGGCTGTAGACAATCAAGCGGATTTCAGTGGTCAACACTATATTGCTCTAGATGGCATCTGTATAGAGAGAAAGTACATTCATAAAAAACACCATACCACAAGAACAATAGATAGTGAAATCATGGGTGGTTTCTAACAGGCTTCTTGCATTATACTGCAGCAGAAAGAGAGGGCGGGGGTGTTAGGTAGCAAACTGTGTACTATTAATGGGAACAGAAGTATTCTTTTTTTTTCAATAAGAAAATAAGAAATTATATATGTATGTACAGGGTGTTACACAAAAAACATACGGCTGATAAATGATTCAAAAACCATTTTAAATTGTTTTTTTGAGTAGTATAAAGGCAGGTACATACATGTATGTTTTTGTTTTTAGTATATTTGCAATGACAACCAACTTTTACTTTTTAATGGCCTGACAATTTTTATCTTATCTAATTTATGTTTTATTTGTAAAATCCTAATTTGAATTTTCATATTTTCAGTCAAAATTGGAATCGTATCGAGACTTGCAAAGGTCTGGAAAAGATTTAAACCAGGATCAGAAGACTGCTGTAGCTAAATATGAAGAAGTGGTTCAAACACTGGAGTTTGCAAGAGATCTTTGTAAACAGTTTATAGGTATAGCTGTTGTTTCTGAGAAGGATGAGAAAAAGAAGGCTAGGAAAGAAGCCATTCAACGTAGTCAAACTGAATTAACAAAGGTTAAATGAAGCGTTTTGTCTTTTTCTTAAAATAATATTGTCTATAATTTTAGGTTCGTGAGGTATTATTAGTACAAGATGCATTATCAAATATGGGACAAGATTTGATAAGAGATGATTTTTTAAATGGTAGGAATGGTGCAGCTACCTTAACGGAATTGGATCTTAAGTATGTTAAACAATTTTATACATGTCATTTACAGTTGTGTGATATGCATATTAAAATAAAATTATTCTGTCCAATATTCTCAGTAACATTAAAAATACAACATAGAATTGAGCATCATTCATCATTTCATGCATCGTGGTGTCCTAGCGTACTATATATTTTAATAGATTTTGCGGCCAAAAACAAAATTGAGGTTTGTCTTTAAACATAATCTAAAATCCTAATTCCATTAGGTCTATTCTTGGCATTGGAACTTCTCTATCTATTTCGGTTAATGACAAGACCTTTTTCTGCAATAAATATCACAATCACATCATAACACAATATGATTTTTGTTTCTGGAAACTAAATAATATTCTATTGCTCGTATTCATAAACATTTCTGTTACGATTCATTATCAAACGGATTATTATAATTTTATGAACATTAAAAATATAATGATATTCATAAATAAAATGTTTTTAATTAAATTATTTAGTAACTTATTAGTTACTTTTGTTATATGTTATTATATATTATAAGTTATTAATATGTTAACCTATACTGTATAACCTCAAAACTGTGAATTAATACAGATAATTAGACATTTTCAAGTCAAACAGAATAATTTAAAAAAGTCATTGCTAATGAGCATTTATGAATACGAAAATTTGATTAAATGTTTTGTTTTTTTTTTTTACAAATCATATATGTTTAGGGTGGGGCTTAAAATTTTTGTTGTCAATTTTTTATGAGTGCGGGGCGGTCAATTGATTAAGTCTAAAATTTAGACTCTAAATGGTGCCGTAATTGCGAAAACTCCTAAACAAGAAGTAAAATCGGTTCAAGCGACAAATGAACTTTTGAAATATTTTTTTTATTATACGATGTGGTTTTGTACTATATTTTATGTTTTCAAATTGAATGTCTCTAACTAGAAGGTCATACAATGCGTAGAAAAAAAGATATGACAAATAATCTTATAAAATGATTAAAAATGAAAATAAATCTTAATTAATATTTTGGAAAAAATCAAACTAAAATTTAATGTTATTTTTCTGATAAAAATTTTAATACGAACATTCTACTTAATTTAATTGGCATCAATACTAGTATTTCTGAAAAATTCAAAATCAACTTTTAATTTTAGATTATTGGATGATCTCTATGGTGTTGTAACTCCAAAACATGAAGCTGGAGAACCATTGGGTTTTATGCGTCAAGTGCAAGCAGCTGCAGAACACTTATTAGCTGTAGTTGATGGTAAACCAAAGGAAGTATTTGGTGCTACATATAGTCAAATAAAAGAAGCGATAGGTAAAGTACATGAGAGTGGATATTTGGATCAAGCGACGGAGCCGTACGTAGTGGAATGCCCACTGCCTACAGACTGTGGAGATGTTGCACCGATGATTGTTAACAATCAAGTTGAACCTATTCCTGTGCCTGCTATAGAGAGTATGACACTCGAAGCTAGACAACCACCAATGCAGCCTATTATTGAATTGCAGCCACCGCCACAGCAGCCTCAGCAACCACCACCAATGGAGCCGCCAGTTCCTATGCAACCACCTGTTCCTGAACAAATTTATTATCAGCAAGCACCACCTCCGCAGAGGCCTATCTCAGAAGTACTTGGTGCCGGTAGTTTCTTTTTCCTACAAGTAAGTAATTTAATTATCACAAGGCTATATTAAATAATTATATTTTTATATCCTTAATCCAAAAAAATCCAATCATCACAGATACCTTTAATTATTATATTTTTATTGAATAAGTTAACATTAATTGCTGTTACGTATAATAATATAATGAATCAGTTATGTATGATTTATTCAAAGATATTTTGATAAACATAATAAAATATGAATATAGTAAACTAAACATTAAAAAAAAACGTAATTGCAAAAATCAATACAGTTTTTCTGCATCTATTTTGGTCTCTAATATTGTAAAATAGGGCTGTATCTGACTAACGGATAGCAATGTTTACAACACAAAACAGGCAGTGCTGGTAAACCTCGAAAGTTAAATCAGTGAACATTTTCATACTGCCCTCTGGATCTCGGTGAATTTTACAGGTTATATATTCATACATAGTTTCAGCTCTATTTTATTCCCTCACTCAACGGTGTTACCTAGCTTCTGCTTGTATTAAGCCGTTAACAGATCAATAGTAGACAAAAAAGTATATATTAATAACATTTTATTATCGGTGAGAATCAATTGAAAAATATAACAAAAATAAAAACATAATTTTATAGAAACAAAATTATTCTGTCAATAAAATTGTTTAATTTATAAATATTAATTTTATATTGAATTATTATTAAATTTAAATTTAAAAAGAAAGATTGATACTATAATTTAGTAAGATTGATAGTATAATATAAATTACACTAAATGGTAAATATATTTTAATTGTAACTGATTGACACTGTGCGAGGTCATTACTTAAAAACAGAAAAGAATATAGTTGATGCAATATGTGTTGATTTTGTACTTGACAATTAGGTATAGACCGATTTTAGAATATACAACAGTATGTTAAGTTGATAATAATATATGAGTGGAACTATGTCATTTTTATTAAACCCAAGTGATTGCCGAGGCAGTGCAACGAAACATTAAATGCAGATTCTATTCTGAGTAACATATACTATTTTTTAAGACAAATGTTTAAATAAATTGTATTTAAAAATATGAATACATCAACATATTTGAATTAAAAATTAATTATATTTGTCAATGACATTAATATTCTATTTAAGAGACTTTCTCAATTTAATTCTAATTCAAAAAGCGCTGCATCACTTACTATTTCTTTACATTACTAGTTATTATTACTGTATATTTTTTTACTAAGAAAGTCTTTGTTCTTTCTACTTGCTGTGCAGTATTGCAATCTTATGCAAACTATTATTTTAATTGTTTAACATTTAAACCAATTTAAATGATATATGGTCAATAACATTCAAAATTATGGTTATAAATTGAAAATATTGTTGGGATGTGTGTGAAAAGTCATTTAAATATAACTAGATTTACAACCAAATTATACCAAACATTCTAAAAAATTTACAAAAAATACTGGTATGTTTTAAAAATATTTAATTAGTATTACTTATAAATTTATTTAATTTTTTTAGGATTCAGAATTGGATACACCACCTGAACAAATACCATCACAAACATTTACGAATCAAACGTATGTGACATGTCCTCCGCCGCCTATTCCAATGCCACCACATTTCCAACAGTTTCCAAATGCTCCTCATCAACAGCAGCCTCAAGCTCAACCCCAACAACAACCGCAGCCGATTGTTTCCCAACAGCAGCAGCAGCAACAACAACAACAACAGCCGCCTCAACAACAACAAACGCAAACAGTGTTACCACCGCCCCAAGTAAACAATGGTATTGGTGATCATCTTCCGGAAACTCAAGATGATTTAAATAGGCAGCGCAATAACAGACAACCAGCGGCACAACGCTCTAATAACCACCAACAACAACCATTCTTTGCGAATAATAATGGCTACAATAATCGACCTAATAGGAATAGAAATAACGGACCTAGACCAAATAACAGACATAACCAATAAAGTTTGGTGTTTTCCTCTACTATACAACTATAAAAACAAATTGATGCTTCAAATATGATATTACAATATATTTATTTATAATTGGCTATGTAACTGCATCAAATTCCAATTCCAAAAATCGAGATATTATAAACTGCATTCTAATTACAAAGGCATGATTAATCAAAAAATGCTCTCCAAGTGCGTTTTATATCAATAGTAATGCAAACATTAATATTTGTTATATTGAAAATTACCATTATTTTTTATATTGCCACGGTGCAGTTACATTAGATATTGCATTTTTACATGCTGGCATAAAAGGGATTTTTATTGATTAAATAAATATTGCCTGATTCAAATGCATTCTTAATACAAGTGAAATTCCTGTACACTGAAACAATAACATGTCAAAGTCAATTTTATAACGCAATTTATATCATAATTGCGGTTTTTTACATTATTAATTCAATTTGGTTTTTATGCCTTTGTTCCACTAGTATTATGAAATAAATGAACACTTAGCACAAAAAAAAACTGTATATAAGACTTAAAAACGTTTAAAAGGGCTAAACCGTTAAGACGTTTTAGAAATTTATAAATACATTTTTCATTTATACCTTTACAGTATGTAATTTATAGTATCTTAGTTTATTCGGTTTAAATAACTTACTTTTAAATTATTCCAAATGAAAATTTTTTGTGAATTTCTGTAGCTCGTATTTTATAGAGTTTGATTTTTTTTATAAAAAATGTATTTTCTTATTATTGTAATACTTTATTAGGGGCTACAAAATTAGTCAAAATAGCAAGATCAATACAATAAAAACTTATCTCCAATTAATTCTTACTTTTATTTATTTGTCTTTGAACCTGAAACAGTTGAAGATTGTATGGTTAATAAGTTGGCGTGACAACTAATCTTAATACTATAATGTAAAGTTTAATTATAATTTTGAGTTATTATGAAACATAAATTTTAGATGGTTTCTGTTTGAGTCAAACATGTTAACCATATTCAACACATTTTTTGATGGGATTTGCCTTGCCCAACCAAATACATTATTTCTGAACGTTAAATGTGAGCATAACAAATAAAAACATTACATTTGACCACATTGGGGTTTTGTATAACATATTGATTATGTACATTTCTTACAGCATAACGAAATCAATTTATGAACTACTTTGCCTTCCTTATATGCTTATGCAAAGAATAATAAAAATAAAAAAAAAATCACCAAACCATGCTACACCAACCCACAAAGAAGACATGTGTATGGTATGTGTAGATGCGTATATGAGGTAACAGATCCATTTGGAAGAACGCTACACTTTGCATCACTTGTTGGAGACACTCATGCAACCTATGTTCTCTATGCCGTACTGCCGACAAAGAATTACAACGTTTAAAAATAGCACATATCTGTCAAATTTCATACATGTATATGTATTAGTTACTGTGATTTATTTGTTTTTCAAAAATTAGTTCAACATTCAAATAAAATAAAGACAGCAAAAAAAGTAAAGTGAATAGAAATTAAAAAAATAAAGGTATCTAAAAAGTGTTTTTACTTACTAAAAACATGACGATAATAGACAACAACTAAACTGCTTACTACTTATTGGGTAATTATACAGTTTGCATAAGAATTAGGTTTTCTTAAAAATTGTATTGTTGGGGTGGTCTTTTACCGATTGTATCTCACGTATATTCAATAGGTAATAGGTCTGGAGAACAAGAAGGCCGTAGAAGTAAATCACTATTAGCTAGTTCTAGGAATGCCATAGTAATTCTACAGCTAGGGTTTTGCATTATCCTGTTGAATTATTCTCAGATAGGTCATTAATGTTGATTCTAGAACCGTGTTAATGTAGCGATTTGCGTTTAATGTTCTTGAAGTATCCCTATACCATCACCCCGCATCTAAGAGCTGTATGTCGTTCCACAGCAAACTGTAAATTGCGGTACGACTTGAGACCAAATGATTGAATCCTCAATTCAATCATTTGGTCTCGAGTCAGGTACACTGATCGAACGGAGATTCCTTGGTTAGTTAATCCTCTCCTAACATCTCCAATTGCTCTTCTCAGTCCCGAAGAGCCCGATCTTTCTGCAGTGATTCTAGGGCTTTCAAGCCGTAATCTCCGCCGTTGTTCTTGTCTATCCATTTACGCCAACATCGAGCTATTCTACTGACACTTCCGCCAATTTGTTGGGCAATATCACGAATTGACAAACCTCCTTCTCTGAGTTCGATTATTCTACCGCGTTCGAAATCGCTTAATTGTTGAAAAACGCCGAAGTCATATTTTGATTTAAATGAGAGACTTTTTAGGCTGATATGCCATAATCTAACTGCATGATACAATTGCAATGTCACTGCACAGTTAATCTAGAAAATACCAATATTTTTTTTTTTATTTTTAAACTTCAAATTACCTTATTTTGATCAAAAACTTGTGATTTTATGTTGAAGTTTTAATATAATAAAATTGTTTTACTTTTGGCAGGTAGTATAATTACAAATTATAATTCACGGAAAATCATGAATTTTGAAGCTTATTTTATTTGCTATAAGCAGGAGATTGTTGTTGTGTTTGGAATTCTGGACTGACACTGTAGGGGTCTACACAATTAAACCGAGTTTGAGTTAGTTGTGGTGACTTGTCCACATTTTGTGAAAAAAGTAAAAAAAAATATAAGAAACATTGATTTTTTTTTTAATTTACTTAAGATGTATAAACTTTTATATAGAGTGAAAGTGAAAAATCTTTGTGATGAAATTGTGAAAAGATGACATAAAAAAATTGTTAGAAGAAAATAAGGTGCACCAAAGAAACAAATCTTATGTGCATACTGTAGGCCTAGACCACACAAACGTACAGGTTTTGTATAGATTATTTTAACGTAGATGGGCTTTTGCTAAGGAGATATATACGTTAGTCGTTTGCTTGTAAAGAAGGCGGTCGAGCAGTATAGAAATTACATGGAAAAGTTCGAATGAAGAGAGTTGAGTGTGCAAAAGCGGTACGTAATGTGGCTGTTGTTGGTAACACAAAGAAAGATATAATCAAAGAGTAAAAACTGCTGTGAATGAAAAGAAAGAAGCATACTGAAGATTGGATTGTAAGAAATAGACTGTATAAAAGGTACTGAACAAAAGTGCAAACTAATAAAACAAGTAGAACAAAGAAGAATAAAAAAAGTTTGATAAAATGCAGAATGACGTTGAGAAAACGGGCAAAGAGAAGGAATCAAATAGTACAAGAAAGATTGTACCATTGAGAATGATTTTGGACTAGGATAACTGAAAAAAGTAATGAAAGATAAAATTGTATATATTGTATCAAGGGTCAAAAATAGGCTTTAATTTTGCTTCTTTGGGCTTTTAGAAACAAAGTGCTGCTAAAGCATTTTGTCACGAGATTTTTGTCTGCCCTAAATAAAAACAGCGTTTCAGTCAATTTCAAGTTTGTTATAATTTGACACTACTGTCAGATTTTAGGGTATGACATGTGAAATCGTGATTTACAGCTATCAAGTTTTAGCTAAGTAGATAACCTAAATAATTCTTTTTGTATTTTGAAAAATATTATTATTATTATTATTATTTTTTTCAAATGTGATATTAAAGATTTACTTAATATGTCATAACAACATAATAATATCTTTGAATAACAACGAGTGAAATTATCAAATTGCAGGCTAGATTTAAGCAGTCTGAACAGTGACCTTGAATATTTGCGGCTTATAAGTCTCGAGAAATACTGAATTTAGAGTGTTTTTTTCCAGCAATACATAGCACCAAAACCATAACAGCAAGTGTTAATGCTGTGTGGGGTCTTGCAGCAAACTGCAAATTTTCTCTGATTTCGTCGAACTCTTTCAAGGTCATTGTTTGCCCATTTACCATTTAATTGGTAACCTCACAAGGCCGTATCTAGAACGGTTGGGCTTTATATATGTACAGCACACCACAATGATTTTTTATTTTGCTCAAAGACTTTGCATAGATAGGATGTTTTAACGTAAATTTAGAAGAAAGAACCGAAATGATCAATTTAACCTCAAGAATGTTAGTTTTTTGGATTTAATAGAAGTACGAAGTATAGATGTTTCAAATCTGGTTGGTTTACTAAAAATAATATTTAAGTTAACCAATTTTTTTTTCATGTAATAGTCTTCAGAAGACAATTTTGTATATGAATCCACATACTGATATTGCTTTTTTTAATTATTTTTTTTTATATTTATGTACGTAGTGAGGTGTTTGCCATGCCAATACCTTTAGGTTTTCTTCTCTGCGTAAGTCCTGCTGTTGATTTGTCCTAGTCATTGTCTCTAATGTGGTACTAGTTTGAGGGGGGCTGGTTTTGGCCTCGCGGAATTTACGCAGTCTGCTGCGGCAACGTATGCTGTCCTCGGCCCATCTCTCCCTATAGCCTATTTTTTGCCCTACTTTCCACACTGGCATTCTCCTCTCCTTTCTTCCATTCTTGTGTTATTCAGCGTAGATATTTGCATTGTTCTAGGTATCTTCTTAGTTTTTTTATATCTTTATTAACTTCTTCCTCGTCGTATTCTCTTTCTGTCATAAATATTTTGTACAGCTCCATTAAGTGCATCCTCTTTGGTAGTCCTACATTTGCCAGTTTTACTTTTAGTGAAATTTTTGAATCTCTATTTGGGATTAGTTTTTTGTGTCCGCTGGTTATACTCTGACTATTTCGAAATTTGCATTTTCTGTCAACTTCGACATAGCGTATCTTCCGTTAGGAAATTGTTTAGTCAATTCCGTCAACTTATTTTTCTTGAGCAGTTCTCTCCTTTTCCTTCTTATTTCTGCAATTTGTGTTGGTACTAATGTTTCAGTATATGTTCTTTTCTTGTCTCTCTGTTCACCTTCCATTGCTTGACAGGCATAGTTGTTTTGAACTTCTTTGTTTCTTTCCTCTTTATTACTTTTTTCCATGTTCTTTTGCTTCCATTATACTTCTTTCTCATCTTTCATTTGTCTTCTGTGGCTTTAAATTTGTGTGTTTTCTTCTTCCATATTATTATACTTAAATCTTTTTCTTCAGTACTGTCGTTGCATAGTTTCTTAATGCTCTCCATTAGTTTTCGTCACTGAGGCATATTTTAATGATTGTAGATTTGTCTATTTTGTTTTCTAATACCTTTCTAACGTTTTCCTCTCTTCCTCCCATGCTTCGCACTCTACTAGCGTATGTTCTGAGTCGTCATGCGTGACGACAAAATATACATTTTTCCTCTTTCTCTATCTTATTTATTTTTTGTAAGTACTTTCCAAAGTCTCCCTATCCTGTAAGTAGTTGTGTTGTATAATAACATGTCTCCGCTTTTTTTTTTTATTTCTGGTATTAGTTTCCTTGTCCATTCTCTCTTTTCTTCTTTTTTCCACTGTCTTTGCCATTTTTTCATCATATTCTCTCTCGCTTGTCTCTTTGCTTATTGATTACTAGTTCTTTTATTTACTATTTTCTTTATACCTAATCTTTCTTCCACCATCAAATCTGCGGGTAGTGTTGCTGCAATTACTTCTAGTGCCTTCTGCGACACCGTCCTGCAGGCCTTGCAGATCCTTAACGAACTTGCTCTCATAGCTCCTCTTATTGCTTTTCTGTTTTCTTCAAGTTTTAAAGCAACCCCCCATGTTTCTGCGGCATACAATAGTTTACTTCTAGCCGCAGTTGCTATTAGCTTTCTTGCTCCTCCTTTTGGTCCTCCCTTGTTTGGCATTGTTTTTGTTTTTCTTACCGCTTCCTTAACCTGTTCATTCCATCCATTTGCTTCAAGTGTAACTCCAAAATATTTAATTTTTGTTTATGGTTATTATTTGTTTACCTACCTGTATTTTTCCATTTCCCCTGTTTGATCTCTTTGTCGATAGCCATGCCACTCGGTTTTTTGCGGAGCCAGATCTAACCCTTTATTTCTCATCCATCTCTTTATCATCTCTATTGCCAACTCTAACTTTTTATTTAGTACTTCTATGTCTATATCTTTACCTACCAGAGCCACGTCATCCGCAAATGCCGTTATAGTTACTCCTTCCGGCAGCCGCATCCTGAGTAGCTGATTATAAACTAAATTTTATAGTTTAGGACCTAGTGCAGAACCCTGTGGTACTATTCTAGTCAGCCTAATTTTTTTATTTTTGGTCAGTAAATTTCTCTACTGAAGGTAGCTCCATATTATCTTGGTAGTTTTATTTGTTAGTTCACTTTTTTTTGCTACTTCTATAATTGCTTCTCATAGTAATGCTGCTGAACGCATTTTGTATATTTAGCGCTATTGTGACACATTCTTGTATTTTTCTGTATGGTCCACTGTTTGCTTCTTTTACTATGGCTTTTACCCATTCAATGGCTTCTAGAGTCGTTTTTCCCTTTGTAAATCCATATTGTTCCTGTTCCCATCCTTATTTTTTTTTTCTGTTCAATTCTCCTCACGATAACTTTTTCCATAATTTTTGCTAATGTATTGATTAGGCATATCGGTCTATACGTCGTTGTTTTACCTGGTTCCTTCTTTTTTCAATTAGTACTAGATTTGCATCTTTCTAGCAAACCGGAAAAAATCCTTCTTTCAGACATCTGTTTATTATTTGTGTTATCTCTACGTCATTTCCTTCTAGCGCTGTCTTCACTATCTCCGTTGTTATTTCGTCTGGATTTGGTGCCTTATTATTAGGTAGTTTTCTTATAATCTGTTTTATCTCTTCCACTATTGCAGGGACTGTTTCGGTTTTGTCAGCTATTCTTGCAGGTTCTTCTACTATTCCTCCAGTGAGAAACAATTTTTCATTAATTACTATTTTATTTTCTTCTTCCTTTAAGCACACTGCCTTCATTCCATCTAATTTATTCATTACTATTTTGTATGGTTTGCCCCATAGATCCCTGTCTATGGATTCTAACATTCCAGCATCTTTTCTTACTGTCCTTGATCGCTTCCTTTAAAGTCTTTCTGTCATTTTTCAGTTCTTCAGTTTTTTCAGAATTTTCTCCCCTTTTTCTTTGTCTTTTGACTTTCTTGCTGTTTATATTGCTTTTTTTCTGCTTTTCTTGACTTCTTTGCACTACCAGTACGGTCTTCTTCTTCCTCCTTCTCTGTATCTGGGAATTGATTCTTCCGCTGCATTCCTCAACTTTTCTGAGTACCTTTTGCATCTTTCCGTTATTTTTTCGTTTTCAGTCACTCTTATGCTTCTATAGCTCTATTTATTCTTTCGCTGGCCATCTTTTTTATGTTCCATTTTTCTTCTCTTTCCCTTCTTCTGTCAATGTCCAGCTTCTTACTACTCCAGCCGTTTCCCATGTTGCTATGGAAATGTCAATGTATGGATCTTGGATCTTCCTCTTACAAACGTTGGTTTATCTCCTTGGTTGCATATTGTAAGATTTTTCTTTTGTTTTCTTAAGCTGTGTTCTAGTTTTTCTATCCACTCCTGATAATATTTCATATTGCAGTTTGGACTAATGTAACAACTGTATACTATTAGACTTCCTATATCGGCCCACACTATTCTTTTGTTGGGTGTTGGGTGTTTCTATTTTATCTCTACACTTACCTCTTGCTAAGATAGCTGCGTCTGAATCCTTATCTTTTATCCACTCCCCACTTAGTTTGTTTTTATTTAGTTCACTCATTATTACTATGTCTATTTTTTTTCTTACCGCTGTTCCTCTGTCTATAGTTGTTTGGATGATGTTATACATTTTGGTTTGTGTCTTTATTCTTGTGATGTATCCAAATATCTAGATTCTTGTCTTCTACGTTCTTTCTTGGTCTTCTTATTTCTCTTTTGTATGTGAGCGGGCATCTTTTTGCTCCTGTTCTGTGTCCTGTTACTTTACACTCTATACAATATTCCTTATTACTGCATTTGGCTATTTGATGCCCCTTTTCTCCGCATCTTATGCATAATTTCGATCCATCTTCTCCTGAACAGCCCAACGCTATGTGGCCTTTCATCCAGCATTTATAAGATTTGCTTTTCTTATCCGTTACTCTCCCTGTTCAGCATCTCATAAGCCTTATATTTATGCTTCCCTCTCTTATTAGTTTTTTCGCTGTCTCCTTGTTTGTCCTGATTATAGCAGTTTGTATATCCTTGTATTCTTTTTCATAGATATAATTGTGATATCTTTGTTGCCTGATATTGCCTAAATGATACAATCTGGACTAAAGCTGTTTCAAATTCTAGTTTCTTCAAATGAACATTTCTTCTTCATATAAAACGTCTTCCGAAGACAATTTTATTTATGAATCCACCTATTCGTATTGTCTAAACAATCAATATAACTTCCAGAATGTTAATTTCTAAGTTAATTGGGAAAAAGTTTTCCACTAGGGATGGATTATATAGACAAATTATATTTTTTTAAAATGATTTATTTTATCATTTGGTCAACAAAAATCACGTAGCAGACGTTTTGGAAGCTATTCTGCTTCCTTCTTCAGTGCTAAAAATGTTAATAGTGAAGAATATAAAAGAATTGCGAAATAAGAACAAAAAGAAACAGATTTAAAACTTAATTAAAAATTTGACAATTACAATTAACTTTTCCCAATTATCAAACAAAAGACAATCAAATTAACTGCATCAATTTCTAAGGTTTAACAAAAATACGGACTAAAGTTATTTCAAATTTAATTTTTTCATTTTTTTTTTTTTTTGAACAAAACACATTTCATATAAGACTTTGTTAAAAGATAATTCTACTTATAAATCCAATTATTGGTATTGTCTAAATAATCAATTCTACCTACAAACTAAGGAGTTTCTCAAGTCACAAGTCAATCTCTTGTGTGAGCGAGAACTCTAGTTTTAAACTACTTGCTTGGAATCATGCTATGGGGTTTTAGTCCACCTGCTAGAGTTTCAGTTCAATATAAATACGAGGCTCGAGCGGTGTGCGAGGGTCCGAGCTTAGAACACATTTTAGTGTTCTATGTTCGGACCGCTGTTCGATTGGTCGGAGCATTGTTCGATGATCGGAGCGCTGTTTGATGGTCGGATCGCCGTTGTCGCCACACACTTAAAATTGTCTATGTAAAAAGAAGTGATAATGAATCCAATCTCTTAGCAATCAACACTTAGGCAATCGGTGGGTTACTCCAGATTATAATTACCATTGAGTAGTTTGAAGTGGAGTGCCCATCCACCTAAGAAATTGTCTCTTTGGCCAAGTGGTTATATCCAATCGTTTGATGACCAACACTAGGCTGGTGGGTGGATCATGCACCGGCGAATGTACGTGATGCAGTGTTCAGCATGCTTAACAACTTTTGGGTTAATTGATGGTGCAGCTACTGGATTCTGTTACGTGGCTGAACTTAGCTACGGCTACGGATTCGTTTAAGAAGCACATTTGTGAATCCGCGCTCTCACTCAAGCATCGCCCAGCTAAATCATTAACATGCGTACCAGTATTGGAATTTAGAGGCGCTCTTATATTTGTTTTAGATCAATATAAAAATTAATAATTTAAACAAATTGCTCTGTTGTTTAACTAAATAGTATTATTTAGCAATAATTAAATAAATAATAAATTTAAAACAACTGCGTTGTCAACAAAATATGTAGATATAAATGGGTGTTAATAAATTATAAATATAACATTAAAACAGCGTTCAGTATTTTTACATAAAAAATAATTTGTAGCTTTTAAACGTTTTTACATATATTTGCTTCTTATTATTTAACAAATAGAAATAAACTTATTTATGAAACAAAAATCTAAATAATTTGACTAATAATTTAATTTAAGGTTGGATGGCCATTGCTTAAGCTAATAAATAATTAATTAACCAATAATAATAAAACTTTAAACTTCCGGATATCCGAAAAAGATTTGTTTAAAAACGGAAAATGTAAAATATAGGAAAAATAAATTATTCAGTTTTTTGGCTGACACAACCTTATTTATGAACGTATCCGCAATGTTTTTGCTAATAATTGTTTCTATTTAACTAACAAATGGGAATACAATTTTTATTTTCCGGATATCTCAGGGGAAATTGGTTCAAAAACGGATAATGTAAAATATAGCAAAAATAAATGATTCAGTTTTTTTTGGCTGACACAACCTTATTTATAAATGGATCCGCAATGTTTTTGCTAATAATTGTTTCTATTTAACTAATAAATGGGAATACATATTCAATTTTTTGGATATCTCAGGGGAAATTGGTTCAAAAACGGATAATGTAAAATATAGCAAAAATAAATGATTCAGTTTTTTGGCTGACACAACCTTATTTATGAACGGATCCGCAATGATTTTACTAATAATTGTTTCTATTTGACTAATAAATAAAAATATAATTTCAGTTTTCCGAATATCTCAGGGGAAATTGCTTTAAAACCGAATAATGTAAAATATTGCTAAAATAAATTATTCAGTTTTTTGGCTGACACAACCTTATTTATGAACGAATCCGCATGGTTTTTGCTAATAATTGTTTCTACTTAACTAATAAATGGGAATACATATTCAATTTTTTGGATATCTCGGGGGAGATTGGTTTAAAAACGGAAAATGTAAAATATAGCAAAAATAAATGATTCAGTTTTTTGGCTGACACAACCTTATTTATAAACGGATCCGCAATGTTTTTGCTAATAATTGTTTCTATTTAACTAATAAATGGGAATACAGATTCAATTTTTTGGATATCTCAGGGGAAATTGGTTCAAAAACGGATAATGTAAAATATAGCAAAAATAAATGATTCAGTTTTTTGGCTGACACAACCTTATTTATGAACGGATCCGCAATGTTTTTGCTAATAAATGTTTCTATTTAACTAATAAATGGGAATACATATTCAATTTTTTTGATATCTCGGGGGAAATTGGTTCAAAAACGGAAAATGTAAAATATTGCAAAAATAAATTATTCAGTTTTTTGGCTGACACAACCTTAATTATGAACGGATCCGCAATGTTTTTGCTAAAAAGTGTTTCTATTTAACAAATAAATGGGAATACATATTCAATTTTTCGGATATCTCGAGGGAGATTGGATTAAAAACGGAAAATGTAAAATATAGCAAAAATAAATGATTCAGTTTTTTGGCTGACACAACCTTATTTATGAAGGGATCCGCAATGTTTTTGCTAATAATCTTTTCTATATAACTAACAAATGGGAATACAATTTTAATTTTCCGAATATCTTGGGGGAAATTAGTTTTAAAACGGAAAATGTAAAATATAGCAAAAATAAATGATTCAGTTTTTTGGCTGACACAACCTTATTTATGAACGGATCCGCAATGATTTTACTAATAATTGTTTCTATTTGACTAATAAATAAAAATATAATTTCAGTTTTCCGAATATCTCAGGGGAAATTGCTTTAAAACCGAAAAATGTAAAATATTGCTAAAATAAATGATTCAGTTTTTTGGCTGACACAACCTTATTTATGAACGAATCCGCATGGTTTTTGCTAATAATTGTTTCTATTTAACTAATAAATGGGAATACATATTCAATTTTTTGGATATCTCGGGGGAGATTGGTTTAAAAACGGAAAATGTAAAATATAGCAAAAATAAATGATTCAGTTTTTTGGCTGACACAACCTTATTTATAAACGGATCCGCAATGTTTTTGCTAATAATTGTTTCTATTTAACTAATAAATGGGAATACAGATTCAATTTTTTGGATATCTCAGGGGAAATTGGTTCAAAAACGGATAATGTAAAATATAGCAAAAATAAATGATTCAGTTTTTTGGCTGACACAACCTTATTTATGAACGGATCCGCAATGTTTTTGCTAATAAATGTTTCTATTTAACTAATAAATGGGAATACATATTCAATTTTTTTGATATCTCGGGGGAAATTGGTTCAAAAACGGAAAATGTAAAATATTGCAAAAATAAATGATTCAGTTTTTTGGCTGACACAACCTTAATTATGAACGGATCCGCAATGTTTTTGCTAAAAAGTGTTTCTATTTAACAAATAAATGGGAATACATATTCAATTTTTCGGATATCTCGAGGGAGATTGGATTAAAAACGGAAAATGTAAAATATAGCAAAAATAAATGATTCAGTTTTTTGGCTGACACAACCTTATTTATGAAGGGATCCGCAATGTTTTTGCTAATAATCTTTTCTATATAACTAACAAATGGGAATACAATTTTAATTTTCCGGATATCTTGGGGGAAATTAGTTTTAAAACGGAAAATGTAAAATATAGCAAAAATAAATGATTCAGTTTTTTTTGGCTGACAAAACCTTATTTATAAACGGATCCGCAATGTTTTTGCTAATAAGTGTTTCTATTTAACTAATAAATGGGAATATATATTAAATTTTTCGGATATCTCAGGGGAAATTGGTTCAAAAACATAAAATGTAAAATATTGCAAAAATAAATGATTCAGTTTTTTGGCTGACACAACCTTATTTATGAACGGATCCGCAATGTTTTTGCTAATAATGATTTCTATTTAACTATTAAATGGGAATACATATTCATTTTTTCGGATATCTTAGGGGAAATTGGTTCAAAAACGGAAAATGTAAAATATAGCAAAAATAAATGATTCAGTTTTTTGGCTGACACAACCTTATTTATAAACGGATCCGCAATGTTTTTGCTAATAATTGTTTCTATTTAACTAATAAATGGGAATACATATTCAATTTTTTGGATATCTCAGGGGAAATTGGTTCAAAAACGGATAATGTAAAATATAGCAAAAATAAATGATTCAGTTTTTTGGCTGAATCTGTTTCCTATACAGCTCAAAATAAAATAAAGCTTACAATAAGTTGATTTTATTTTTAGGGCTTCTTAAATGCACCAACTACCCAACTAACCATAGTTTTCTAAGGCAATTGATTCTTGAAAACTCTAGCTTATTTAATTTTATGAGTACTACTCACGTTTGAAAACTTTATATTGCCACAACAAACATTATTCGTTGGGCCTATTTGGAAACCCTGCTTGCAATTCGTTGATAAAAGTCTTTAAAGGCGGCTTTCATTTATTGTAAAATGTTTATGCAGTCCCTTTCATTGCATCTTTAGCTGTTATTAGCATCCAGGAATCGTTGATGCCCAATTCTACTTTTGTTCTTGTTAAAGGACGTTCGCCCAAACTACACTCTCTAAATTGGAACGCACCCCAATTTATACATAAATGAATTACTTCATATCACGTCATCGTCAAATTATCAAAATTAACGAAAGCTATTTTTGAATAAAGCGGAAACTATATTGTAATTTGAATATTTTTGTTTTACGTATCTGTTAAAGTTTTAACTAATTTAAAATACCTACTTAATGATAATTTAAATAAGTGGTTAAAAAGACATAAACATTATTAAACAGAATAAACGTGAACTAAATGTAAATATTACAATCAGAAACGCATGCGTGATTTCTGATTTTTTGAAGTGAAACGAAACTACAGTTATGCTGTACCGGTTATCTATCTACTGTTTTGTAACCACTAACCAGTGCGAATCGCGATTATTTTCCGTCAGCTGCATCAAAATTCAAGGACGTTTGTAGTCATTTCTAGTTTACCGATTAGTGATTAGAATTATTAGCATTATTGGAATTAAAACTTAATAAAACTTATACAAATAATTAAGCCGTCGAAATGGATTCGGTAAGTCTATTATAATATTGACTAATATTTGAGGTTATGTTTACCTAGGCGGCATTAATAAAAATAAATTTAAATATTTATTAGATTGCGCCCTATTTCTTATGAAAAATGCCATAAATACAGTTTTAGAGAAAGTTTACTTTATTTTTTAATTGGGTGATAATTTTTATCTTGATGGCAGTAGCATACTGAGTAGTTACAGCTTTTATGCTAAAATTATTGAAAGTTTCATTCAGTTTTGTTGGATAAAATGCTTGCTAATAATAGCAACAATTCAAACATTTTTGCCATAGAATGTGGGAAAATATGGTGTATTAGTGAATTCAATTTATTAATTATTGACAATACACTCGACGAATGTTTTTATGAGTTTTTCAAAACTACATTTCTTAAGAATGGCAATATTTACAGCCTTTATTAAAATTATATTATGGTTAATCATTTTTTGCATACTTAGAAATTTTGTATATACATTGGTATGTTGTGGTATTGAATTATTTTTTTATTGTATGTATTAAAGCAATATGTTTTAACCTACTTGGTTATCTTTTGGCTGTTAGATATATACATAGATACATATGTGATGAATAGTATCTTGTCTACCCACACTCTTTTAGTAAATATTATGGTTATTATTGTTACAAGGACAATAATTCTGTATTAGTCTTGAATTAATATTTTCTGATGGTTTATGGTTGAAAGGTCAGTGATTGTCATTAATTGACAATTCAAAAATGATAAAATGTACATTAATATTGCAATCTACTAATTAAGGGGGTGGTTAAGGAGTGTCATAAAACTACGAGCAGAACTCACGCAATTTAACTATTTCCAATCTAATGAAATATATAAATTCCAAAACCTTCAATTGTCTTTTAAATTTTGAAATTAAATTTTAATTTTTTTGTCTAAATATTTGCTTAAACTTTAAGAGTTATACTTCATTGAATATTAAACTTAGTGACTTTTTATTGTGCTATAAGTTATTTTTCTAAAATAACAATTGTTACAGATCTGCTTGTAGTTGTGAATGTATGATAAAATGTGAAATTCTCGCATGTATTAATTTTTCTATCAGTTTGATACTGCTGCTACATTACGCAGAGTTCTGCTTGTAGTTTTATGACGCTCTAAACTGCCCACTTAAGGACAGAATTGTCAGGAATAGTTCCTTGGTAAACCACTTCACTCGCACTGTGGTAAAATACCGCTCATGGCGCCGATCACCCAATAAAATCAAACTACCAATTGTGTAATAAAAACAGTACCGAATCTTTGGTGCTACTTTTAAAGGAAATAAATAATCATTTTGTGATAATTTTTTTTTTTATATAAATATCATTAATATGAATTTAGTTTGAAATAAATTGAACAATTTTTACCACTAAACTTTTTTATTTATTAATATATTTTTACCAAAATAGCTTATTCAAATGTTGTTATTATACTCATAATAATGCCAAAAACGGAAATGAATTATCTTAATTAACTTTCGAGAAAAGCTGCACGATAGTTTTATGAGACAATTTTCCCACCTTAATAATTTTGTGTAACTTTTATTATGCCACATAAGCAAATGATATTTAAGAAAAAACTTTGATTTATACAGGGTGTAGATTAATTGGCGGATAAACGCCAGGTAACTTTGTAGATCGTGCCAAAAGAAAACGAAAATCTTAATTCTAAAATGCTGAGAAACTCTTTGTTTGGCCTCACGAGGTCTTCAAAGTTTCAATGTTGTCAATACAAATATTGTTTTAATTGCGTATTTTATGTACTAAGTACCTTCTTTTTTAGTATAATAAAAGTTACGAGGTTTATTAAAAACTAATAATAAAAAAATATTGAAAAATGTGCAAATTACTTTTCAAGAATAAATCAAATTTAAACTAATAATACACTTGGCAACGTAGCAAATTTTTTAATAAAATTCAAATTATAACGTAGGCTATGCAATAAATGTCAGTTGATATTTCTATTTTATTATGACTTTTACTTTGAATAAATATGCAAATTACGCCGGTGATGCTTGAGAATGTCATGAATTCAATACCATATAGTGTTTAGAAGTAAACGGTAGCTAATATGAACAGTTGTAGTTTATAATAAATAATAACATTTGATGTGTGTATTAAGTTGCCTATATTATAGATTTGAATATAGAAATAGAAATAAATATCAAATTATAACGTAGGCTATGCAATGAATGTCAGTTGATATTTCTATTTTATTATGACTTTTACTTTGAATGAATATGCAAATTACGCCGGTGATGCTTGAGAATGTCATGAATTCAATACCATATAGTGTTTAGAAGTAAACGGTGGCCAATATAAACATTTGTAGTTTATAATAAATAATAACATTTGATGTGTGTATTAAGTTGCCTACATCATAGGTTTGAATAGAGAAATAGAAATTTTGCTACGTTGCCAAGCGTAACAAAACTTTGAGGATCTCGTGAGGCCAAACGAAGAGTTTCTCAGCATTTTGGAATTAAGATTTTCGTTTTCTTTTGGCACGATCTACAAAGTTACCTGGCGTTTATCCGCCAATTAATCTACACCCTGTATTGTCGGATTCTTTTAAAGTACTTCATATTGTCGGTGAAAAACTAATACTTTGTAAATCCAATCCAAAAACAAATATTATACAGGTTTTGTTAATAAAACCTCTACACATAAAGCTGATAAGTAAAATTAATCTATGTATGTTAAATAATAATAAATAAAATTATGTTTTGTGGCACATGAACTTATTAGTGCCCAATAACTAGAAAACCTATTTTAAGTTGGTTTAGGTTAGGTTAAGTGACTGTCAATACAATTATATTAACATTAAATCTGTTACAGGTAAAAACACATGAGTATAAAGTAACGATGACATGTGAGGGATGTTCAGGTGCTGTTGAAAGAGTATTAAAGAAGAATGGTAATAGAAAGTTATAAAAGTTAACAAATTTAATTAACAATTTAATTATTATAGATCAAGTTAAAAATATAGATATCAGTCTAGAAAAGCAGTCGGTGAACGTAACCACATCATTGACTTCCGATCAAGTATTAGAAATTATCAAGAAGACTGGCAAGCCTGTTGAATATGTAACTTCCAACTAAATCAGCTGTAATAATTCCTTTACATTTTATAATAATCGCAGCTAATTTGTAATGTAATATTTTTATATACATATAATTTTTTTTGGTTAAATTCAGAATATATATTTTAGTTATTAACAGTTGTATTTATTAATTCTTCAATTATTTTATTTTCTTCTTTCTCCTCAATGTTGCCTTTTTTTAATAAGTTTAGACTGGCTTTGATTTTTTTTCTCATCTGCTCCTGCCTTTTCTTCTTCAGGCATTCAAAGTCGCTATTATCACATACCGAATCAAGTGTTGAATTTGATGGTACTCTGGAATACATTACATCTTCCATCTGAAAATTATTGTTATTAAGTTGTGTTTGAGAAGAATATTTGGATGAAAAGATTGATTGATAGGTTTTAAAAGAAGGAAAAATTGATTGATAGATGGATATAGGATATCACAATCTAATAAGATTGATAAACAAAAGTTGTATTGCTAATGATGATACAAATAACGTGGGTTATTTAGATCAAACTTATGATTATATTACATTTGCAAAATTTATTTTTGAATGTTTTTAATTATACACGTTTATCAATGTCTTTTAAAATTTTTTAAATTGAAATAGTTTGAAAACTATCACTGATTGTAAAAAAGTTATTTTGTGTTTTTTACTTAAAATGTTGAGTTTATTATCAAATTTGTTGCTTTGTTGTTTTTTGTTATGAATTGCTCTGTATATTGATATCACATATGCAACTTTTTTGAAGCAACTAATAATTGAGATGCTTTTGCATATCTACTTCACAGGCTGTGCTAATCCGCAAAATGCTAAATTGACAGATGCACAGAATGGTAAGATATGTTCTTAGAATTATGCAGCTGGTAATAGAAGGCAGCTTGGAATGAATAATATGCATGGAAAGAGTAAGATTGGACTATACAAGATAGATAAGAGAGGATCTAGAAATAAATAATTATGCATGCTATTTAATGTGATTGATGACTCAAGAAGAAGATATTATCTCCTACCTCCAAAACTTCATCATTTGAATTTAGAGGTCTATGAGCTCGTTTATGGCTTGCTCTAAACATTCTTCTTAAAATAGATCCTAAAAATTTAGGTTAGTATTATATCTATACACCTATTTAATAAAAATGCATATAAAATAATAGTAAATATTTACCTTGTCTTCTCAGCCTACCATCAACATTTTCTTTTGTATTCTGAAACAAATTAAAATGACCTACATCTTTACAATATTTAAAATAAGTAGCGTACCCTTCTGGAGTCTATTATTATTTCAGAATCTTTATTTTTGACATTAATTTTATCAGTAGAAGGCTTTGGACTGTCTTTCATATATTGTTCAGATGCAACGGTGTATGGTATAATAGGAGGTGCTTTATTCCAGAATTGATCTTTCATTAATTTTGGATGTGCATGGTGCATTTTATCAACTATTAGATATGTGACCTACAAATAAAATTATATTGATGTTAACTTTTATATTTGACCCAATTTGTTATTTTATGTGGGTATGTAGTAAGTTTAATCACATTAAGTAAGTTGTTGCAGTTTTTTAAATTTATTAACAAGCTTTGCATACTCACCAATACATGCCTATCGATCAGCCAATTAACTTCAAAATCATCATCGTCATCACCAAATGGATTAATTAACGTTTCAGCTACTTTTAACCAGCCCATATAAAAGAAATACTCTAAGACTGCTAAAAATGGGAAATATAAATCTGTATCTGCATCTATATACTGTTGAGCTAGTATTGTTGTGAAGAAATAAGAGTACACTGCGAGTGTCACAACCTAAAAGAATCATGTTAAAATTTAAATGTTTTGATGTTAGTTTGTTGAAAATTTTATGATTATACCTGTGTATATACCAAAGGAATACTGATCCAATCGTAGTCCAAAACTCCACCACATTTGCTTCTGAATGCATTTAATTCTTGCATTATGCTTCTTACAGATGTATCAGATGTAATTATACCTTCATGTCTTGCCCTTGTTATTATATTAGCAGCCCATGCTAAAGGCAACCTAAAATCATATATTGTAATCATTATGATAAAAATTGCCGTATTTGAAAATATTAGTTAAATGTATTGGAACATTTAAGTTATGAAATTAATTACCAATATTTGGTGTAACCAGGATAATCAGTATCAATATCTTGAAATATCTTTTTTTCATCTTTCATCAACAAACCAGCTTCAACAAAATGATCAAACGTTGGGAATCTTTTCTTAACTTTTGGTGAAATCATTGACATAGTTATAGCAAATGCTAGACATACATAGCGAATTACACTTCGTCTAATTAACAATCCATTGTCATCCTGAAACAATTTGTAATTACATGGCAATATCTTAAATTTAAATATCATACCTCTTGTTTAACACTAGCACTTAGAAGAATTGCAATATTATCTGGATATGGTATTGATGTGTATTGTTCCCACCACCTGTTCATTACCAAAGTTACAAAAAAACCCAGAACGAAAGATAATGGGATGAGGGTGTAATATTTTCTGCAATACATCACTATTTTTTTGAACCATCTGAAAATATAATTAGATTATTTAATTTTCAAATATGACTAGGAAAAAATTATTTTTTACTATACCAAAAATATGCAATATTAATGTTAAATTCTGCATATTTGTTACAATCATATTTTTGGATCTTTGACATAGAAACAAGCTATGGTTCAAAAGTTGCTGTTTATAGAATTGGCTTGATCAAAGTCATGGAAGCCACAAGTCCGCCAACACAATTAAGAAGAGATTCATCTCATTAGCTTTGCAACGGTAAAGTAAAAGAAACCTCAGTTAACTGCAACAATTGCAATGTTTTTGTTGAATATATTTAATTTTTTAAATAAAGAATGTTTTGGAGTATCTGCATTTATTTTGTTTGTTTTTATTTATTATTATGGTTCCTCACGGTCCGACAAATTCTGAATTTTGTCGCAAGGTCTGCCGGAACGTCTTCTTCGGGAGTTTTGAGGTCATGCTTTGCATAAGCCGTTTGTCTTTTTGACGCACCGAAATATCGCTTTGCCGGATAATCAAATGGACCAAATCAGGCTCTCTCTTTGGGTGGGCAGAACACTCTAAAACATGAGTAGGGACGGCTGGTTTGAACTGGGGTTTCCGCCTACTCGCCAAAGGCAATGGTAACATCTAATCTTTTGATGGGTGGGTGAGGCATTCCAGAGCATGATTACGGACGAGCAGTTCAAACTGAAGTGCTCACTCACCCATTCAAGTGTTTGTCATCATCATGTAATTAATAAATGCCTTGCCTATGGCAAAATATGTAATAATTGTAAAAAAAATTAATTATTTTGTAAATGTTTGTAAAAATATAAAGATATATTTCAAGGTATAGGGAAAATTGGCAAATCTGATCACATATCTATCGAAAGGTCGTGTCGTGTCGTCTCGTTTTAATATTCTATATAATTCCTGTTTTAAAATAATATAATAAGTGTTAATATAATAAATTAATAGTTTAAGTATTGCTACTCAGTGTTATCTAGTGTATGTGTCTCTAAGATGAGTATCAAGTAGTTTATAATTTGTTACAATAACATAACCTATTACACTGCAATAATAATAAATGCTTACACATCATATGACGTTGCAAATTTAAATAATTAAAATGCACTGTTTTACTTGAATTTAAAGTCTAACACGGGCCGCCGTAGCTCAATTGGTGAGACGATTATTCCTAGCTGGCGAGCCGGGGTTCGATTCTCGTTACGGGCAAACATTTTTATATTTTTATATTTTACTTTATTTAAATACTTGTTACTTTTCACATTTTAATCCTAGCCCACTCTTCCATTTACTTTCCGAGGTCTTTTTCTGTGTGTTAAATCGTTAGCCACCACAATAGACCCTCTGGTGTGAAGTCATGTGTCCCTGTTTTTTTATGTTATCAATAGTTTAATTTATAAAGTTTATAAAACTACAGATATACAATAAATAAATATGCCGAGCAATAATGAACGACCAAATACTCGCCAACGTATCAGCAAACAAACATATTCAAATAAACAGATAACCGGTAATTCGCAAAATCTGAATGCAAGCAAAAACATAAGTAATATAAGCATTGTTTCGGACAGCGAATGCAAGAACAAAGGAGATACAGATGTACTGACAGAATTAAGAAATAAGTTAGCAGACGTCGAAAATACAAAAGAGGCGTTAATAGAACAACAAAATACATTGCACGAAGAAATACGGTCGTTACAACTTCAAATGAAAGGCAAAGATGAAGCTATTCATATATTAAAAGACACTCTTCAAAAATTTCAAGCTAAACAACTGAATAATGTTTTTACTCAAACATCACCTAAAATAAAAAGCAATATCAATGTCAGTATTCAAACTGAAAACGCAGTTAAGGAGTACAAGAAATGCTATACTGACGCAGTCGTTCAAACACAAAACAATGAAGATATTGAAAATAATAAAACAAAACTACAAGTTAAAAAAAACGCAAGAAACAACTCTAAAACCCAAACAATAACATCCTTAGATAATGACTCCATAACAAGTAATACGTATAGATCCACGCATATCAAAAATGGAGATAATACTACAAAAGCAAATAGATCGACAACCAAAACAAACTATTCTAACATTTTATTACTTGCTGATAGTTATGGCAAAAATGCTGCTGAATTATTAAGTACATATCTACCAAAAACAAATTACAAAATTAGCACCATAATAAAATCAAACGCTACATTCAAGTATGTTGTAGAAAATCTTGAAAAGCATATACACACTTTTAGTAAAAAAGATTATTTAATTTTATTTGCCGGTGAATCAAACGCTATACACAATGAGAAAGTATCATATTATAAAGAATTAGAGAACATTATAAACGTAAGCCGTCATACTAATGTTTTAGTTTTAGGATGCCCATACACAAATCAAAAAGGATTAGATTCATTTATATATAATCATAATTTAAATATGGCAAAAACCATTCATAATGCAAAATGTAATCATGTTTCATATGTGGACACAAACAGTAATATAGGAAAACACTTCAAAACTAATTTTATTGAGTTTCACTATGCAGCCAAAAGGGTAATTATCCACAAAATTAGCCAACAGATTCTAACTGATCAAACAATTTCAAATAATGCAGGGTACAGTAATGATAGCGCACATGTAAAAGAAAATTCAAATTCTGAACCAATAGTAAATGAACCCAATCAAAATTTCAACACAGCGACAAATACCTAACCGACAAATAAGGGCAGAGTATGATAACCTTACACAACACACGCTTATACATTTAAATATAAGAAGTTTAATAAATAAAATTGATGACCACCAACCGGTAATTTTCAAACTTTTATACTTCGATTAGGACAAGTTTTAGATTATGCTACTAAAATTGCAGATTCTATCATATTATGCGGTGACTTAAATGTTGACAATTTAATAAATAGTACAAACATTAATATGCTTCGTGATTTATTTAATTAATATAAATTAATAAATAAAATCTATGAACCAACACGAATATGTTGTGACAAAAACGGAAAAATATCTTCAACAGGAATAGATTATATAGTTGCAAACTTAAATATAGACAACTTTACGTGTACTGTTATCACTTGTTGCCTAGCAGATTACCTGGCACAACAAATATGCTATATACATCAACCAAATCATATTGATAATATATTAGGCAAAAAAGTACAAAAAGTACAAAACAGAAGTATAAGTGAACATAATTTAAGTAAGTTTCAACATTTGTTAAAACTGAATCAAAATAAATTTCAGATTACAGAATGTGTTGACAAATCTTTTCAAAACTTTAGGGAGTTTTTTTTAGACAATTTCGAA
Source organism: Tachinus rufipes (assembly GCA_963932245.1). Classification (NCBI taxonomy): domain Eukaryota; kingdom Metazoa; phylum Arthropoda; class Insecta; order Coleoptera; family Staphylinidae; genus Tachinus; species Tachinus rufipes. The sequence continues at coordinate 44,759,417 of OZ010745.1, read as the reverse complement.
AACGCGTGTCCACTTATTACCAGAAACACACGGTTAACTTATAATGTAAAATGGATTTCACAGGATCTAAAACAATCAAGCGAAAAACTTAAGTTTCAATATGCATCTTTAAATAAGAGTCCAAGCCATGAAAAAAATGAGGCATATAAAATTAACAAAAATACACACAGACAGTTAGTAAAAACAACAAAAAGAAAATATTTTGAAAATATAATAGATGCTTCTGAAAATAAAATTAAATCAATGTGGAAACTAGTTAACACCGACTTAAAACGTAATAAAGAAAAAAAGGATATTGTATTAAATATTAACGGAGTAACCACAAAAAACCAAAGTAAAATAGCAAATGCTTTTGGAATTCACTTTTCAACAAATGCGAGTAAAAAGATTAAAAACCAGTTTGGACAAAATGACGTATCGGTTTGCACTACTTCTGACTTCCATATACATACAATGGCAGTATATGAACTTAGTGTATCAGAAGTAAAATCAATAATACATAATTTAAAAAACAAGCAATCGACCGGCCCAGATGGAATATCGATTAAAGTCTTAAAATTTGTATGTAGCGAGATTGAAGAACCACTAACACTATTAATTAACCAATCAATAGTGCAGGGAGTATTTCCTTCAGCACTAAAAACAGCTCGTGTTGTTCCAATTCACAAAAAGGAATGCGAAGATAATATGGAAAATTACAGGCCGGTATCTATCCTGAATACATTATCAAAAGTATATGAACAAATAATTTCACAAAGGATATGGAACTTTATAGAAAAATATAATTTACTTAATATTAACCAACATGGATTCGTAAAAGAAAAATCAACAGAAACTGCTACTTTTAGTTTTATTGAACATATACACAAAACCGTAGACGATAATTACATGTGTGCCGGATTATTCTTTGATTTGTCGAGTGTCTTTGATATTTTAAATATTAATTTAATTGAAAACAAACTCTGGAGTTTAGGTATCAGGGGATCGGCATTAAATTTAATCAAGTCATTTTTAACTCACCGTAAATTATATGTTAATGTAGGAAAATGTAAGTCAAGTATATATGACAATCCATTGGGTGTAGCGCAAGGATCCACTTTAGGTCCAATAATAATTATTTTATACATGAATGACCTTGTAAAGTTTATTACAACTGGTTTTGTGATCAATTTTGCAGATGATATTTCAATTATTCTAAAAGGAAAATCAGCTGATGAACTTCAAATTAAAATAGCAACTGCAATAGAAGAAGTAAAAGAATGGTGCAAAAATAACAAACTAATTTTAAACAGAGAAAAAACAGTAAGTATGCAATTTTTCAAAAATAGAACTTCAACAGTAGATATCCCATTCAAAACCGACAGTACTAAATTCTTGGGTTGCTTCATTGACTCTGAACTTAAATGGACTAACCACATAGATTATATAAATAAAAAACTGAGCAGTGCATATTATGCAATTTCAAAATTAAAAAACACCCTTTCCCATTATTATCTAATGCAAATGTATTATTCTTTAGCCTATCCTCATATGGCATACAATATTATTGCCTGGGGAAAATCTCAAGAGTCAACCAGAATACAAGTCGCACAAAAACGACTGGTTAGACTAATTTACAATATGGATTTTCGCGAAACTTGCAGACTAGTTTTCAAAAACAAAAAAATACTGCCATTTTATTGTATTTATATTTATAAATGTGGAACTTACGTCTACAATAACCAGCTTATGTTTGGGAAAAACTCTCAAAACCATGACCACCTAACAAGGAACTGCAACAACCTGAGAATTCCACTTCACAGAACATCAACATATAAGAAGTCACCATCTTTATCATGCATTGACATTTACAATAAAATCCCAAATAATATAAAAATGTGTAAAAGCAAGACTAATTTTAAATTTAAATTTAAGGAATACCTTTTGCAAAATTGCTTTTATACATTAGATGAATATTTCTCTTCTTAATTTTAATTTTTTTTTAATTTATTATCTATAAATATTTTATTTTATTGTTATATAACTATGCTATATTTATATTATTGTACTATATTTTAAAATTGTATTGTTGTAATTTTTATTGTTTTAATATGTGTACTGACTTGACAAATGTCATAAACCTGTGATCATACTTGTCGAATAAATTATTATTAGTATTATTATTATTATTGAAATAAATGAAGACTAGAGACGGAATTAAAAAAAACATTAAATAAATTAGAAAAAGACCAGATTATAGAAAGAGTTACAGATTGATTAAATTCTTATGTACTTGTTAAAAAACAGATGGTAAATTAAGAATATGCATTGACATCATAGATCTAAATTATGCTATAAAGTCACGAAAATTTAAATTACCAAATATTTGAACACTTGAGCAAATTATGTTCGTTTGGAACACCATAAGATAGATTCATATTTAACCGAATGCCGTTTGGTTATATATGGTTATAAAAACCAGCAAATGAAGTATTTCAGAAAGAATGTAGAAATGTACATAGATGATTTTTTAATTTATGGTAAAGCTACAAAAGAACATGACAAAACATTAGAAAAAGTATTTAAAACTGCAAAAGAGCATAATGTAAAATTTAATTTAAAGAAATCAAAGATAGGATTAGATGAAGTAACATATTTAGGTTATAAATTTTTAAAAGAAGGAGTAAGCATAGATGATGAAAAAATCAAAGCAATAACTGAAACGCATGAACCTAAATGCAAAAAAGACTAGAGATTTTTAGGATTTGTAACGTTCGTGGGCAAATTTATAAAAAAAATATCGGAAAAACCAAACTTTTTAGAGATTGGTCTGTATAATGTAGCTTTAAACGTTAAACTGTTTTTCATTTTTTTATAGTAACGGAGTTTTTTACAAATACAAATTGGCCTGCTAACTTTTTTAATACCAAACAACTTCCCACCAAAATGAACAATTTTGAAATTATTGTATCCCGTCTGGCGAAGGTAGCGTATAAGTTTTGTTAACCGGTCTAATGAGTTCACATGTAGTAGATTTGGGTTTTACGACTCGTGTTACACCGTCCGCGCCCGGATACAATTCAATAATCTGTCTCTTTCGCCATTCTCTAGGTGGCAAACCAGGACTAAACCAAAACACCAAATCACCCTTTTTAAGTGAAGAATGATTTGTTTTAACATTAGAACGCGAAATCTGATTGAATATATTAAATAAGTCCTCCCACTGTAAAATGCCCAGAAGTTAAGTAATCAAATCCATCTTGAGGATTATTTGAGAGTTCACACAAAGGCCGCGAATTCAAGATAGCTTCAACCTTAATAGTTATGGTGTTAAATTCTTCATAAGATAACAGCTGTTGTCAAATTAATCTGAAAATGGTATTTGAATGATTTTACTCCAGTCTCTCAAATTTCTCCAAAGTTAGAAGCATAAGGAGGTTGAAATACCCATTTATTTTTTTAAGCTGCAATTTAATCAGACAAGACTTTATTATTAACAGATATAATATTAAACAATTCTTTGAGTTCCCTTGCAGCTCCACAAAAATTACTACTTTGATCTGAAAAAATTTTCAATGGTAAACTTTTTTGACTTGAAAATCTATCCAAAGCTCTCAAAGATGCTTCAGATGAAAGACTGGTCACACATTTTAAATGTATCGCTTTAGTCACCATGCTAACAAACAACACCAAATAACATTTTACTACTTTATTACATCTAAGAAGTGATGCTCTTCTAATCGATATGCTGGTAAATTTGCCATGATTGGCTGTATGTTAAACATTGAAAAATACTATGACAAATTAAACATTGTGCCCCCGGAATCCAAAAACTTTGAAAAAGTAAAGATTGAATCAATTTTGGACCACGATGTCCTGAAAAGATATAACATGATCTACTAACAAAATCGCTAAACGACTTATTTGGGATCAAATAAAGATGTTGACTTAAATGTGCTAATTGATATCGGTTGATTTGACCCTCCACCATTACAAAACCCACAGAATTGAGAAATGGAGTAAAAACTCTAAAATTTTTCTTTATTTAACATTGTCTTTTGAGTTAATTTCACTATCAAATTTATTGCATTTTCATATTCATGATGAGCTATTGATTGAACAATCTGATTCTTTGCAATCTTTGCAATAATTCGTTGCAATTTTAATAAGGAAGATATTTTTTAAACATATTTATAAATTCAGAATAATCTTGATTCACTATATTAGAGAACAAATGTTTTTATTTCAATTCAGGTAAATTCTGTATTATCAAATTTGGTTTTTAGAAAGACCAAGTCACTATTGGATCCCAAATAAAATCTGGACCTTTCCATTAAAGCGAACATTTAATAAGTTCAGAATTTGCTACAAACGTTTTCAACAAATAAGGAGGAGTGCGAATCTATGTTAAAACCGTCATTGAATCCACAAAACAAAAATGATCTTCTATTGTATAACCCTTAAAAGTGGCAGAAACCGAAACAGTTTAACCAACAACCATGAAGGTCTTATGTTCGGGGTACTTTGCAAGTTTTTAGAGGAGCTACACGAGATTTAGCCACTACAAGATTAACCTCAACAGAATCAATAGTTTAAATTTGCTGGTAAATTACTGCTTCTATTCCACAAATTAAACTTAAATTTATAAAACCTATCAAACGAAGAAATCCAAAAAAATGCATCGTGGTATCCAAATTTCTTTCAAATCAGTTATTTCATTCATGATTTGTGTCCAAACATTTAAAATATCTGCTGGCAACGGATCATCCCAATTAACTTTCAACAACCAAAGCTGTTGCAATAAAACCTTTAATGAAAAAACAAAAGGACTTAAATATATCTATTGATGTCAAAAATTTAAGCTATTCGCAAAATACCTTGTTTTAAAGGGATTTTGTTATTTAATTTTATTATATAATGGAATGCATCCCGAGAAGAATCCCAAGAAATTTCCAATAGTTTAATCGAATCAGAGACATTTCCAGATTTAAGAACTACCTGATTCTCAGATTCTACAACAGACCGATGTGAACTGGCTCATTTTGCTAATTCAAACCTTCCGCAACGCAAAAGACTTATCAATTGAGCTTTTAATTCTAAAGGTTTATCTTCATCAGGAGCTTGCGATAAAATGTAATTAACATAAATTCGATTCTTCAAAACTTTTGCTGCTAAAGGAAAAAGACTTTCTTCATATTCAACTAACCGAAAAATGGAATTTTAAGCTAAATAAGGAGTAGATATAGCCTCAAAAATTACCCTAGTACGTTTGAATTTTAGTTAAAGCTACTTGATGAAACCTAAAACGTGTTAATATCTGACCAATGTCTGTCTGCAGTTTTCTACCAGAGAAAATGGTATAATTTAAAGAAATACCGTTAGAATCCTTTTCAGCCGGATTAAAAACTACTCTGACACCAGACGGCTTTTCTTTTTTGTGATTTGTCAAAATATATTAAACTGGTTGTTTGGTAAGCACCAAATAGCCTTGATCAATGTAATTTTGTATGTTTTTAGAACATAATTTCTTAAAAGATTTATTTCGTTTAAAACGAGCTTCCAATTGATAAAAACGTTTCAAAGCATGTTCTCTATTGTTACCTCAAACAGGACGGACATTTGCTTTAAAAGGTAATCGAGTAATGTAGCGTTCATTATTATCTCTAGAAATAGTTTTTACAAAGTAATCTTCACATAGAATTTCTTCTAGTGATAAAATGAAACTGAAGGAGGTTCCTCCATCTTCGAAAAAACACGAATTATTTGCTCAAGAGAAGGACAAACAAATTTTGGATTCATGACCAAAGAATTTAAAGCCAATTTGGTTCTAATAACCCCAGCCGGAGGTGAAGTGCTTGAACAAAGTTTTTTCAAAGACGACAAACCGAGATTGATGTCAAAGGCCTTGTTAAAACATGACGAGTCTCTATGGACGTACTCCTCTACATTCTTAAATGTATTGACGTCAGAGGCTTTGTGGAAACAAGATGAGTCCTTAAAGACGTACTCCTCTGCATCCGAAAAAGATGTGTAATTGATGTCAGAGGCCTTGTTGAAACAGAACGAGTCCTTAAGGACATACTCCTCTGCATTTGTAATTGATTGCATTTCTGTAATTGACAGAATCAGACAATTCAACGGCCAGTTTAGGCGACATGGATTTTAAGTGAACACACATAGAATTTGTTATGTTTAGTTTGTATTCAATCTCATTTTTCACAGAACTCATCACTATTCAACCCAAATTGGTTGAAATAGCATTCGGATTTCTCTTAACATGTGCTGGATGAAGTGGAGTTATATCCAAAACAGTTTCCACTCCCAACAAAATATTTACTGGTGACATTACATGAAAATAAGAATCTGCTAAAGAAAAATTTGAAAATCGACTTTTAACTTTATCAGAAATAGGAACAGTGGGCAAATCAGCTGTAATTTTAGGTAACAGTACAGCTTTAAAATTGAAATAAAAATCTATATTGAATTTAGTGCGTAAATGACAACTCGTCATTTCTTTGGGTGAGCCTACCGTAGACTGACCCACTTCATTAAAAAAAAAGGATATCTTCTTCTTGAAAGTTTTAACCTCTTAACTAATTCTTGAGTTATGAAATTCACTTGACTGCCTGAATCAATTATCAAACGGCAGTCTACACAAAATCCATCAATGTTGCAGATTCTCGCTTGACCTTCTTTAAAAAACTACAGAATTTGTAAATGGTTGAGGACTCACAGAATTCGAAGATACAGAATTTCTAGGAGACTCATTAATTGCCTTAACAAGTTCTTCCTTCCTATTTATTATCGTATGTGATATCTTGGTAGATGTCCGGTCAAAATGCAACAAAGTGTTGTGATCTTTTCGACCACAAGTTTTACATGAAAACTTTGAAATACATCTGGAAGAATGATGAGGATCCAAACAAACGAAACAACGTATATAAGCTTTGGCTATTTTGTATCTGGAATTTGTGGTTCCCGCTAAGAACACAAGACAGTTTATTAATCGATGGTAGGTCTTACACATTCAAAGGAAAATGTTTTGGGTCCGATCCTGTTTTTTTGGACAAGAATAAGAGAAATTAGATTTTGTTAGAACTGAAGAAGTTTTCAAATCCAAGTCGGCAACAGTTGTGTGCTTGGTTAAAAAATTTATAACATTTTTAAAGGAAGAAATTTCAGAATCTAAATGTTGAGATTTAAAGTCTTTTTTTCATTTTGGGTTGTAATAATCTTAAAGAAAGTTCTAACAAAATGTAATCTGAAAGATTATTTAAACTTAAAGTTTTCAAAGAATTTACATGTATCACATCTAAAATATATATAGGGTTATCGAATTTTACAGGATTTAATTGCAAAATATTTGAAAGGTAATGATTTGCAATAATTCTTTTGTCTGTGTATCGTTTTATCAAATGATTATATGTTTTAGTTTTAGTTGTAGAGCATTACCTTCCAATAACCTCAATAGGTAAGAAAACTTTTCAATGTCACTAAGGTCTGCACTATGGATCATGTTATCATATAACGCTATAAACGAAGAAAACTTTTTATAAGACCCATCAAATTTTGCCAACTTAATTTCCGGTAAACGTTATTTTGTCTTAACTACCACATTTGTATTTGAAGAATTCTGAATTGAAAGAGAAGCTATCAATTTCAACTTTATCAAATAATAACCAGACTCAAATTTAGTTGCCAGTTTGTTGAGATTAACATTAAACTCTTCATGACTAAAAGTCAATAAAGATAACTGATCTAACAAATTTTCACGGACTTCTAAACTCGACGATAAATCTTCGGGTTTCACCTTAAAGATATTCAACCGGCTAGCAGCTCTCCAATCATGTTTGTACATGGCTATAAGACATTAATTATTTAAAATTAATAAAAATTACACCCGCTATACGCAATGCAAAAAAAAAAATAAAAATAATAATAATTTACTGAAATTATAATAATGTCAAAAATGACATTTATTAAAATACTCTAACTAAAAAATGTAAATTTCAAATTTTACTTAAAATATCTGGGTTTACTGGATCAATTTTTTTAGTGAAAATGTGGACTGTATTTTTAAACATTGTAATTTCTAATATTATTTAATTAACTCTTGGGAGAAAACAGTCTTTTATAAAATATAAACATTAAATGAACCATATATTTTGAAGCTATAAGTTGTCTTCTTTATCAGTGGTTTATATTTTTAGTTTTAAAGGTAATAAGATAAAATACTTACGATTAAATAAAATAAAATAATTTAAAATTTAATAAATAAAAATGTCTATTCTGATTGACTATAACAAAGTGTCTTGAAGTTTCCAGATTAAAATCTGTAGCACTTTTAAACAGAGACTTCAAAACAAAATCTGAATGGGGTACTCTCAATTTGGTCAATTTTAACTCTAATAAAAATCAACTTTTTACTGGTTTAAAATCAAAATCCAAGGTAGCATCAGTAGTAAATATAAAACTAAACAACAAATTCATGTCTAAATTTTTTTCAGTTTGTCATTTACGAGTTACAATCTTACATAATCTTCTCTGAAACGATCATGTTGTTGACATACCTTTAAAAGTTACTAGAAAAATAAGATTTCTTAATTACATCTATCTTAATAGATGTAAACAGTTTTTTTTTACTTTTGTTTAAGTATAGAACATTCATTTGTCTGTGTATTGAATATTGTTTTCTTAATATAGAAGAAGCATTGAAAACTACACTATTTCTTCTACATTTGATTTAAAAACGAGCTGTTTGGATCATTGTTGATCTAAAATTGACGTATGACTTTACAACATCGGCGTAATGTTGTACATCTTAACTATTTAAATATTTGCATGGACATTGTTCAAACGAGTTACAAAACATATTGCCATCTAAACAAATACTTACTCGTAGTACACGGCTTGCTAGGAATTTCAAGTATTCACTGTTACTTTAGAGATGTAAGACCGAAACTTTTAAGAAAGATTTTTTTAACCGTACTATTGACACATGTTATAAACTTTCAAATTTAGTATTTTTATAGTTTTTTGAATTCTGCTTAAATCTAGTCTTAAATGTGATAGTTTTAACAAGTGTTTTACTTGTTAGAATTTAACGGTATTTTTATGTTGTTATGACATTAAGAAGTTCCTAAATATCCCATTTTGACAAAGAAATACTTTACTAAATAGCATCTTGCGTGATCTAACAGATGCATCAACTTTCTATAATTACTTGAAAATAATATAATTGCCGGGTAAGTATAGTACATAAAATAAAAAAGAGTCAAGTACAGTAGGAGTCCTTGGAGACATAATATAGCTTAGCTTGACAATATTATCGACAAAGAGGACAAATAAAGGAACCGGAAAAATACAGGTAGGTGAACAAATAATAACCATAGGGAAGAAGATTAAATATCTTGGAGTTACACTGGAAGCAAAAGGATGGAACGAACAGATTAAGGAAGCGGTAAGAGGAACAAAGAAAATGGAAGGAATGTTTAGTAGGCTCATGCCAAACAAGGGAGAACCAGGACAAGAGGCAACGGCGGCCAAAAGTAAACTACTGTACGCCGCAGAAACATGGGGAGATGCCTTAAAGACAAAAAAAAAACTGAAAGAAAAAGGAGCCACTAGAGCAAGCTCGTTAAGGATATGTAGGGCTTACAGAACGGTGTCGCAAGAAGCGCTAGAGGTAATCGCGGCGAGACTACCCGCAGACTTGATGGTAGAAGAAAGATTAAACATAAAGAAACTGGTAAATGAAGGAAATAGTAAACAAGAAGCAAGAGATAATACAATGAAAAAATGGCAGGCACAGTGGAAAGACGGAGAAAAAGGTGGATGGACAAGAGAGTTAATACCAGAAATAAAGGAATGGGTAGAGAATAAACCGGAAACGTGTTACTATACAACACAACTACTCACCGGACATGGAGCCTTTGGAAAGTATTTACAAAATATAAATAAAATGGAGATAGAAGAGAAATGTATATTCTGCCAAGAAGACACGTATGACGACGCAGAACATACGCTAATAGAGTGCGAAGCGTGGGAGAATGATAGGAAAGAGCTAGAGAAAGTATTGGAAAACAAAATTGATAAATCTTCAATAATTAATATTTGCCTGAATGACGAAAACAAATGGAGAGCATTAAGAAACTATGCAACGGCAGTAATGAGAAAAAAGATAGAGGAGTTTGAAAACTCAAGATAAACAAAAATGGAAGTAAACACACACATCAAAAACCACAGAAGACAAAGAAAGGAGGAAAAAGAAGCGAAGTGGAAGCAAAAGAACATAGAAGAAAGCAATGAAGAGAAAAAATACAAAGAAGGTTAAGACAACTATGCCTACCAAGGAATGGAAGAAGAGAAAGTAGACAAGAAAAGAATATACAATGAAACATTTGTACCTACCAAAATTGCAGAAATAAGGAAAAAAAGAAAAGAGCTGTTCAAAGAAATCAAACTGACGGAACTGACCAGAGAATTTCCAAATGGCAGATACGCCATTTCGAGGTTGATTGACAATGTAACATTTGAAATGGTCAGAGTATACTTGGCAACCAGGAGATACGAAGAAATAATTCCAAATGGAGACTCAAGAATATCTTTAGAAGTTAAATTGGCAAATCTAGGATTACCAAAGGAGGTACACCTAATGGAGCTCCACAAAATATTCATGAAAGAGAGAGGATACGCCTACAAAGAAGTGAATGAAGACTAAGAAGACATTTAAGGACAAATCAAACAACTAGGCTGAATAACAATAGAATGGCAGAAAGGAGAGATGAACGTCAGGACAGACAACAAATAGGGTATAGGGAGAGATGACCCGGGGACAGCATGTGTTGCCGCAGCAGTCTGTAAGAATCCCACAAGGCCGAAACCAGCTCATCTCAAACTAATAATAGATTAGAGACAGACATGATAAGGACAAAATGACAACAGAATTAACGTAGAGAAGAAAACCGAAAGGTATTGCCCTGCGTTAGTTATTTTCAAGGGCCACTTGCTGAGGCCACAACCTCACTACGTCCTAAAAAAAAAAAAAAAAAAAGTTTGACAATATTAAGCTAGTTTTGTTTTACAACGTATAAGGGGCTTAGAGCTAAAGTAGAAAGTAGAAATTTAAAAAAAAAAAATTATCTATACTTGGTAAAACATTTCTTGAAGCAGATACGTTTAGAGCTGCAAAGAACCAAGTTTATAAATAACTTTTTTAAGTCTGAGGGGATTTTTTTTAATATTATTTACCTAACTATGAAAACAAAGAGTTACAAGACAAAATTTTATTTTTTAACTTTAAAACGATTACCACTAACACACTTAATCAAACATTTTCATAGTAACGCTATGCAATAAAAAAAAAATCTTTTGATTGTTATACAAAATACGACTCCTCGCCGTTTTTTAAGTTGACATTTGATAAAAAGCAACGCTGTCTTAAGTGTTTGTTTTGAAAAGAAATAATAATCACCGGCGAGGTTGTTAGCTTCATTGATTATTTTTTGAATAATTTATTTTTTATATACTCCGCATTTGTCGAGCAAACTGTCGAGTATTTTTTGAGTATTTTTGTTTTCTGATATTTCTATTCCTGTGGGTCATCATAAATGATGAATTTGTTTCATTTGAGTTGCTTGCACCAGTATTTGACCCGTCCTGGGTTACTTTCTTCATACACTGCTATGATTTTTTTCCTGGCTATTCTTTAGGCCACAGTCTTCTTTTAATAAAATTTTTATGACAATTTTATGTTTAAGCAGCAAATCACTCATTTTTGCCTAATTAAACTAATATTAAAATGACAAATATTAACGATTGAAACGAAACTTTGAGATGCCACTATAAAATGTCAAAAAAACTTGACAGAAAATTTTTGGGGTAGCCGATAGCATATTTTTTATAGTTAATTAGATAACATAAAAAACTCCTCTTTTAGATATTGCTATTTTGTTTGATGCAAAAACCAAGGCAGTATTTATCAAAAAAGAAGTTAACTGCATTTTTTCTATTTATCATTGTAAAGCACACAATCGATTGGTAAAACTATTAATAAAAATTCCAAAGTTCACTTGGCCCTGTGGACTTTGTTATATCTTATCAACTTAAGGTTTAATTTTTAACATATTTTGCAAATACATTTTTATGAAATTTTTTATTCTGCATCGAATCAATAACATTAAACCAAATCGGTGCATTACCATCGTCCGTCTAGCCGAATAATTTATTAAAGTTGAAACCTTGCCGTACTTCGTAAAGAAAGCCTGTGCGCACTTGTTTAGAACTTATTATGTATGATATATACAAAACAAAAAAAATCTTTATTTGTACTAATAATAATGCATGATAAAAAATTAATCGATTACAAACGTGTAGTGTTGGTAAGATTGCTTTTGTGTTTAACAGTATTTTGGTCTGAATTCTGAATTTTTGTTTTCCGTAATAATTCTAAAAACATTATATCAACATAGTTAATTAAAATTGCAGTACATATAATAATTCACTTACTCTTGAGAATAATCATCCAGTGCAAATCTGTAGGTAAAATTTATAGCATAATACAACGCTAAAAATATGATTAAATCTTTCCATATTATTTTGTAAATACTTCCTTTCCATCTATAAAAAATGTATTATTAAATGAGTCGTATATTTAAAACTCAAACAAACACCTGAATAATAATTTGAGAAACACACTGTAACTTTTTGTAGTTACCACTTCACTTGTGTAAGTCACTGTCATTTTAAAATACACTTATTGTTTAAAAACAACTCAATATAATTTCAATAATCTATTATCTTTTATCACATTTTTTGAAAACAATGTCATGTTTCAAACTAATTGAGGAACCTTTTATTTTTGTTATCAGGTGATTGTATGTAGGTATATGCATATAATGTGGGACAGTCGAAAGTTTTACTGTTTTACAATACGTTCAGTATGTTCAATATTTGTTAATGTAATTGACGAGTGAACTTTCGTTTGCAATTTGTATTTACACGTATGTTTCAAATGCACAGATTTCCCTATCTTCTAATTACTTTTATATAAATTTATTTATATTTTATTTATAAAATCTATATCATACTGATAACGATAAGATTAATTACTAAAACATTATGAATACTTGATATTTATTTAATATTCATATCATATAACAGGACTTTACTTTTTACAAAATAGTAAATAGATTAATAAAAACTTTGGTTTGAGTATTGTATACTTAATACTTATCTTTGAAGATTAATCAAGTATACTTGACCGTGTTTGCCATGGTTTTGTTCAAATACTTGCCAAAATCATCTATCACATGATCAAGTTTATTTGCACAATTTTCAATTTCAAGTATATAGTACGTGTGTGGCAGTCATATGAAACATGATTCCAGGTTATGATTTTTTAAAGAAAAATTTATAACTTCTTAGTAAATAAAAATATATTTCTCTATTTCAATATAAAAATGAAATTGTTTTCAGTAAATTTGAGTGAAATGTGTGATTATTTCAACATTCAAATATTATACTATAAATAACTCAACTAACAAATCAATTACTATTAAACTGTTTTCTACATAATGTAGAAAAATTTAAAGCATTTTTTTTTGTTTTCAGTATTATACTTTTTTGTTATGCAAAATCTGTCACATTACAAAATTTTATTTTGTTGTTTTTTAATTTTGTTTTGTATTCGTTATGTTGTTCATTTGTTCTATTTTGATTTGCTCAGTTTGTCTTGTGTGCAAACTCGTTTTGGTTTATACCACGCATTACGTCACTGCGTAACTTCAAGCATAGGAACTTTTAAATAACATTTTATTTATTACGGGCAATAAAGAAACAATTAACCGAAAAATGGTTATTTTATTGAATAACCTAACAACAGATGTAGGCACTTAGGAAATTTCTTAATGACTATCAATCACCGAGTGACAACATAAATTAGCTGCTTAAGTGAAAGTTATCAGCAAGAATTAAGGTTTCTGATCATTCCAAATATTACTTAATGGCAGCCAGGCATAAAGTTAGATGAGTTTGATTTTGACATACTGAAAAACCTCAAGCTAGCCGATCCGGAGTTTTACAGATCTGGAGATATTGATATGTTCCTAAGTGCTGGCGTCTTCTGGAAGTTACATTCGATTGGTCAAATTATGCCAAACTGACATTCAGTTAAACCGATTTTACAAAAGACAAAATTGGGCTAGATAGTATCAGGTGAATTATCGAATGCTTCTCTGAATTCTGTCAGCAACTTGGCAGTTTTCACATTGGATGATCATGTGCAACGGTTTTGGAATTAAGAACAACCAACACATTTTTCGAAGCATACAAGTGAAGAGTTAGCTTGTGAAGAACACTTTACGGAAACAACACAGCAAGACAAAAATGGTCGGTTTATTGTAAGATTACCATTTAACGCCGTAAAGGGAACATTGGGTGAGTTTTTCAGCATGTCAACCAAGAGATTTCATGGTTTAGAGAAAAGACTTGCAAGAAACAAAGGCTTTCGAGAAGAATATACAAGGTTTCTCGAAGAATACAAAAAATTGGGCCACATGGCAAAAATATCAGTAGACGACAAACAAGGTTACTATCTACCACATTATTGTGTCATTAAAAACGACAGCACAACAACAAAGTTACGCGTAGTTTTTGATGGCTCAGCAAAAAAATCTACAAACGTGTCACTCAACAACACTCTTTAAGTAGGTGCTACAACCCAAGACGATCTAGTCTCGATTGTCATACGATTCCGCTGATTCAAATATGGATTAACCGGCGATATTGAAAAGATGTACAAACAAGTGTTGGTACACGATGATGACCAACAATATCAGAAAATTCTTTGGCGATACCATGAATCCGAGCCAGTGTCTGCCATTTCTAGCGACGAGATGTTTACATAAATTTGCCATGGAAGAAAGTCACAAGTTTACACTTTCCGAAGCTACAATTAAGAGAGACTTTTATGTGGACGACTGCATATCAGGGGCTGATAGCACAAACTAACTTAAAGAACCACAAAAACTAACCAACATTATGAACACGGGTGGATTCAAATTAAGGAAGTGTAGATCGAGTTGCAATGATCTATTAGACGGTGTTACAAATGCAAAAATAATTGACAAAGACTTCACAACTAAAACATTAGGACTGCTGTGGAACTGCAAAGATGATACTTTTACGTTTTAAAAGCCGCCTGGAATTATTAAAAAAAAAATTACAAAACGTATTATTTTGTCCGAACTGGCAAGAGTGTTTGATTCACTTGGGCTACTGGGTCCAATCACTGTCCGAGCAAAATTAATTATGCAACAACTGTGGGAATTGCATATAGATTGGGATTCATCAGTTCTAACACTATTTTACACTGAGTGGATCAACTATGTCAACCAACTGGACTTGGTTAGTCATATCAAAATCCAAAGACATGTGTGCCAATCAACAAAGTCACATTTATGTCAGATCTTTAATGAGGAATCCTATGGCACAAATTGTGGCGCTATTAAAAACCTAATACCACGGTTAGAGTTAGGCTGCAGTCTCACTGCACCACCCACCGCCACTAACTAAAATTTGAACACGTTAAATCATATGGCGACGGTCCGACTGATTCACTATTCTCGCCGGCATCTGTTATTTGGTAACCACCGTTTTATAATTTCAAATTGGTTGGTGGTAGCGCGGCAATAGTTGATCGTCATTTGAAACATACTAACTTGATATTTCACAAATCAAAACATAATCTGTCATTTTCGTTTTGATATTTTAGAATTTTTTAAACGGTAACATGGAAGAAACATGGACACCACCCGACATTGATAAACTAATTACATTAGTAAATAAAATATAAATATATAAATATAGCACTCTTCTACTGACATAGAAATGAGTGGGAAATTTAAATATTTGGTGATCACCAGTAGCTGCAGTGAGACCGTAGTACATTTTGGTGGTTAGTGGCAAACGGTGATAGTTGGTGGCGGTGGTGCAGTGAGACTGCAGCCTTATGCAGCGCTCTACTGATGGCACAATTAATGGAGACAACTAGAGTAGCTTTAGACATAAAAAACATTCAACAATATTATTGGTTGAATTCCACATTATGGATAGATGGATTCAATCCACGTCACGAAGCTACAAAATTTTTGTAGCAAATAAAATCAGTGAGATTCAAACGATCACTGAGATAAACAATTGGCATCACATGTCCTCTGCAGAGAATCCAGCAGATCTATTATCAAGAGAGTTAGCTCCTACCGAACTGTTAAGAGATGAGATGTGGTGGCACGGTCCAGAGTATCTTACAAAAGATATAAAACGGTGCCTTTTACAGAAAATCAAATCAACATAATCTGAATTGCCAGAACAAAGAAAACTCGCAAAAACAACATGCACTATTGCACAACGTTCAGACAACCTATTTATCAAATGGTTATCACTAACAAAATTGCAACGAATCATAAGCTATTGTGGTCGCTTTATCCAAAACGCACGACGAAAGGCTGGAGATTGTAATAACGTACCATTATTACCTAACGAATTGAATTAAAGCATGACAACATTAATTCGTACGGCTCAGATGGAAGTCTATAGCAAAGAGATCAAACAATTAGAGAGTCGGAAGCATATATGTCGATCATCACCAATACTGTCATTAAATCCTTTTCTTGACCAGAATGAAATCTTTTGAGTTGGTAGTGGGCTACAGCGTGCATTTATCCTTGAAGCACAGCGCAATTCGGCTGTGCTACCAAAAAATCACGCTTTGACAAGAGGTATCATCAATCGAGAGCATCTTTTAACTTTACACGGCGGACCCCAACTGATATAGCCACAATACGCACAAGATATTGGCTAATTTCAGGTATATCTTTGGTAAAGGCAATCCTCCGTACTTGTATACGATGCTGTCAAGTAAACTCCAACCTCACGCAATATAGTATGGGCCAACTACCACAGTCAATAGTCATTCCGACAAGATCATTTCAACAAACCGGAGTCGACTTTTGTGGATCCTTTCTGTTAAAAGCACATTGCACAAGAAGATCAAAGACTTAGAAGGGTTACATCTCAGTATTTGTATGCATGACAAAAAAAGCGATCCATTTTGAACTGGTGACTGGTCTAACAACGGAGGCATTTGTCAATTGTTTGCGACGTTTCTGTGCGCGTATGGAGGCACTAAACACCATCTATTAGGACAATGCTACAAATTTTGTTGGTGCATGGAATGAACTCAGCAATTTATTTAAACATGAACAAAAAGACATGCAATTATCGTTTTCAAAATTAAATTTAAATTGGAAATTAATACCACCCCAATCAACACATTTTGGAAGTATCTGGGAGGATGCCGTAAAAAGTGTCAAATATCATCTAAAACGGATAGCAGGAAATGAACAATTGTTCATGACTCATATAACTTAAATTGAAGCTTGTCTAAACTCACAACCTCTGTCACCAATGTCAGATGATTCTCGGGATTTGGAACTCTTAATTCTAGGACATTTTCTGATTGGCATCCCATTACTAACTTTACATGAAAAAGGACTCCAGTCAACCGATTAAATCATTGGCTACACATTTGCCAGATGAATCAGAATTTTTGGAAACGATGGGAAATTGAATACTTGACTCAACCAGAACAAAGAAATAATTGGAAGAATTCAACGACCAATCGACTAGTAGTCAACAATCTTGTATGCATAAAGGACATTAACGCCCCATTTCTAAAATGGTTTTTAGGGCATATTGAAGCCGTCCATCCAGGAGCAGATATATAAATCCGAGTAACAACGGTGCGGTCAACGAAAGGATTAACAAAGATGAGTGCAAAAACTTTGTGTAAGCTGCCAACAGAAAAGTGTTGAAAGTAAACATTTCAAGATGGCCGGCATGTTCCGGTAATATCCGCTCAGCTTTCACAACAGGAGGCAAACATAACCGAATTATTTTAATGCATTTTTCTTAGTTTATTAAGTTTATTATTTTGTTATTTTGCTACCTATTTTGGGTATATATATTTGGATGTTGTAGCTAGCCATGTAATGTAAAAGAAATTTTTGACATTTAAAATAATTATTGTGATATCTGCATATTGATGGTGTGTTTTGATGGACAGTGCTTCTGATGATACAAAACAGTAACTTGACCAAAGATTAGAAAAGCGCCAAGGAGTATAGTGATCAGACAATTATTGATGTCACGCAAGTACCTGTCAGGATAAACAACATACATAGGGAAGTAGTGATTTACGATGAACTGAATAGCTGTAAAAACTATTCTCTTTTTTTTTTTCAATACGACTTGCCACATCAGCACTGACACTGTAACTATATTAATTAAAAAAACCTCAAAACGCTTTAAAAATTATTTGTAATGATAAATATACAGGGTGTGGATTAATTGGCTGACAAACGTCAGGTAACTTTGTGTCAAAAGAAAATGAAAATTTTAATTTCAAAATGCTGAGAAACTTTTCGTTTGGCCTCACGAGATCCTCAAAGTTTTGTTACGCTTGGCAACGTAGCAAATTTTCTATTTCTATATTCAAATCTATAACGTAGGCAACTTAATACACACATTAAATGTTACTATTTATTATAAACTGCAAATGTTCATATTGGCCACCGTTTACTTCTAAACACTATACGGTATCAAATTCATGACATTCTCAAGCATCACCGGCGTAATTTGCATATTCATTCAAAGTAAAAATCATAATAAAATAAAAATATCAACTGATATTCATTGTATAGCCTACGTTATAATTTGAATTTTATTAAAAAATTTGCTACGTTGCCAAAGGTATTTTTAATTTAAATTTGATTTATGTTTGGATAGTAATTTGCACTTTTTTCAATATTTTTTTATTATTAATTTTTAATAAACCTCGTAACTTTTATTATACTAAAAAAGAAAGCAACTTGGTACATAAAATCCGCAATTAAAACAATATTTATATTGACAAAATTGAAACTTTGAGGACCTCGTGAGGCCAAACAAAGAGTTTTTCAGCATTTTGGAATTAAGATTTTTGTTTTCTTTTGGCACGGTCTATAAAGTTACTTGGCGTTTGTCCGCCAATTAATCTACACCCTGTATATATATAAAGATTGTTGTTTTTAAGGTTAATTTAATAGATGACAGCTGATTTCTGCTTAGCATGTTTTGTCATTTTATTATGAATAGACTTAGCTAGAACAACGCTTGCAAATTGTGCAAATTTACTTTGAAAGTCGTGGCTCAGTTTGCAAAACTTATCGTGCACTACGTTCATTTTACGGTCGACATAATCTTCAATCCGAGCAAGTTATTCGGAGAACCATGGATCGTTTTTGCACTACGCATAGTCTGATTGATAATGTGCATCCGCAGAGACGTCGTACAGTGCGCACCAAAAAAGTTGTTGCAGCTGTAGAGCATAGTGTTGAGGAGGAACGGAATGAGTCGATTTGCCATCGTGCACAGCAATTGGAGCTGTGTTCATCTACCTTATAGAAGATTTTGCGAAAAGATCTCGGTTTACGAGCTTACAAGATAAAGCTCGTGCAAGAGCTAAAGCCGCGTGACCATTATATGCGTCGTACGTTTGGAGAATGGGCCAAAAAATTGTTCTTGATCTTTATTTTTACCAGAAAAATTTGTTTAGTGATGAAGCTTACTTTTGGCTACGTAAACACTGTTTGATGTGCTTTATGGGCTGGTGAAATCATTGGCTCATATTTTTTAAAGATGATGCAGGCCAACACGTGACAATTAATGGAGAGCGCTATCGATCCATGATTACTGACTTTTTGTTTCTCAGTTGAATGGCGTTAATGTGGAGAAGCGTTGGTTTCAACAAGACTGCGCAACATGCCACAACGGACTCGTGAATTGGCTTCTACGGTCGTATAATATCACACCTATGGACTACTTTCTGTGGAGATATGTGAAGTTGCTAGTCTACGCTAATAAACCAACGACGTTGGATCAGCTAGAGGCTGCTCGAAAAAGTGGTTGAAAATTGGACTTACAGATTACTCTTTATTCAAATCAGCGGCGGTGCCCATATGCTCCAAATCATATTTAAGCAGTAATGGCATAAAATTATCTTTTCAATAAAGCCAATACCTTGGCGTTAACATGATTTTCTTTTTAGTTCAAAGTTAAAGTTAAGCAAGTAATTCATTACAATTCCAGTAATTTTTTATGGGTCTATATAAGCCAATGCTGACCACATAAATCTAAATTAAACTACGCATCTTTTACAACTAGTTTTAATTTGCTGCGTTGAGTTTTAGTATCCTAATGGCAGACGCGAACACAACATTTGCATCAAAAGCGCCACTTTCTGATAGTTTCTTGCTTTTTACTTAAAAACTTTTTATTAGGTTTATATAAGTCAAGTTAACCACATAAATTACAGTTAGTTTACAGGATTGTAAAAGAAATTGAAAACTAATAAATAAATAAAATATAACCTTCTTAAACCTAGTATTACAGTAAAAGTAAATTGTTAATGCTGATTAAGAAAATTTCCTAATTACTTATTACTACCAAATCTAATCTCGCCTCGTCTATTATTATTCTAAAATAAACATTGCAAAAATAAAACACATCCTACTACATGACAAAATATAAATTAAATAAAGAAAGAAAACAACTCAAACAAGCCCTCAATACCGATAGCCTGAGATAGGAATGAATACCCACAAACCTCAGGACGATGATAGACGATGATAAACCATTTTTTATTTTATTTTATATATTAAAAATACATATTCATTTTATTTAAATTTTAATTTTTGCTAGAAATTGTTTTAATATTAATGTTTAGTTTAATGTATGTACATTTGTAATAATATTAACAATAATTTTTTTCTTATTTCTTACTTCTTAATAATTTTTGATTTGATGCTCATTGTTTATATTCCGAGAATCTACATATTACGGTAAAAAATTGTTATAACATTTTAAAATAAAACATTTTTTGTTATTAAACCAAAACAAATACGTGTGCTTAATTCAGATAAAACATGTAGTTAATAAGAAGCAAATTTAATCAATTTATCAGTCATCGTTCCAATGAAACTACTTATGGTTACTTATAAAAAAGCTCGTAAACATTGCAACAATCTAATATAAACAAAAAAAAGATAAAATCAACAGGAACAAATCCAATTATTAGCTTTCCATGAACAACAAAAAAATGTATAGACCAATAAATTCATTCCAAAGGTAGTCAAAATCTTCAATACTTTCTCTTCGAAATGATCATAACAATTTAGTTACTAATTTTAAAGTAAAATCAGATATTTTTGCAAATCAATTTGTTGCGTTTAATTCTAAGTTTTCATACTGTAGTACCTACAATCAAGCAAAATATATAGAAAGGCATCAAGTATAGATGAAACTTGAATAAATGAATTAGTTCTAATTTTGACTAAAATATTTGCATTATTATATAAAAAAAAAACATTTCTAAATTGTTTGGATATATAATAATAACAATAATAAATTTTTATTTACCAAAAAAAAACTTTAAACTACGAGAATAATATAAATAAAAAGTTTAAATGTAATATATAAAATGATGGTACGTTTTAGCATTATCAATGTTTAAATTGCATTTCAAATGATAGTACAGATTAAATTGTTATTTTTAATTTTAGTTTTAATTGAATTTACTGTGTTTTAATACCTTTAATTTTGATTATAATTAGTATTTATTAAACTTTTTTTTTAGCAACATTTGATTCTGATTTTATAGATGATTCTATTTCACATAAATTTTTTTTTTTAATTTCTCGTTATAATTTACTTAATAAATTTAAGTAATTTTTTATTTAATAAATCAACTTTATTTTTATTAAATAATATATTAGACAAGTTAAAAAATTTGGATTCAAATTTTGTATTATTGTTTGTTTTATTTTTTGTATTATTTTATTTATCTAATAAATTTTGATTCTTTTTGGATTATGTTTCAGCTTTTTTTAAATTTTGTTGTTTATAAATGTTTATAAATAAAATGTTAATTCAGAGTGTAAATATTTAATGTACATAGATAAGCTATCTCTAACCTTAAAGAAATGATTGCTTCTTTAAGCTTTAATTTTATTGAATAAATTTATTTTTATTTTAATTACGTTTATAATATTCTATTTTATATATTTATGCGCGGAGATCGTCGTATGAGCATTCGGATGATTGTTGAGACTGTAGACGCCAATAAAGAAATTTTACATGAACATGAAGAAAGTCTGTAAGAAGTTGGTTCCAAAACATTTGACCCCTGACCTCGTCCGTCAACAGATCTGCTCAGATTTTCTTGAGAGGTGAATAGCCTGAATTGATGGAAAACATCATCACTTGCGATGAAACTTGGATATTCCAATACGATGTTGAAACTTAACGTCAATTTATGCACTGGAAAACTTCTGCATAGCATTGAATAAAAAAGCAAGAATGTCGAAATCAAAATTGAAAGCCATGCTAATTGTTTTATTTGTACATCAACTGCATCGTGACGACTGAATGGGTTCTAGAAAGCCAAACTGTAAGACAAACTTACTATTTGAAAGTTTTGGCAACACTGCGAGAGTGAGTTTGTAAGTGTGTGCCCCGACCATCGAACAGCGCTCCGAGCATAGAACACTAAAATGTATTCTAAGCACGGAGCCTTGCACACCGCTCAAGCCTCGTATTTATATTGAACTGAAACTTTTTTAGCAGCGTGAGTAAAATTTTCCGTTGTTGCCAAACCTTTGGTGTGTGGCCACAACGGAGCTCCGACCATCGAACAGCGCTCCGACCATCCAACAGCGCTACGATCATCGAACAGCGCTCCGAGCATAGAACACTGAAATTGTTCTAAGCTCGGACCCTCGCACATCGCTCGACTCTCGTATTTATATAAACTGAAACTTTTTGATCGGCGTGAGAGTAAAACTATTTAGTAATTAAAAAATATAATGTAATAGTTTTACTCACATGCCGCTAAAAAAGTTTCAGTTCAATATAAATACAAGACTCGAGCTGTGTGCGAGGGTCCGAGCGCTGTTCGATAGTCGGAGCACTGTTCGATGGTCGGATCGCCGTTGTGGCCTCACACTAAGAAACGGCCGAACCCGGTTCAACTCGATGGAAGTGAATCAAAAATTGGCAGAACTCCTAAATGCTCTTACAAAAGAAGACTTCCAGCATTGCTTTGACTAATGAAAAAACGAATAGAACGGTGTGTGGCGAGAGGAAGGGAGTACATTAAACAGGAGCATTTGATTATAGAATAATTTTTAAAATAAAATTCTTTTTTATAAGCAATCTTATTATTTAATAGCCAGACCTACATTCAGTTTCACATTTTTTAAATTTTTTATACCGACTGACCAACTCTTGTCTCTACATACACTTAACTGACTACTATATTTTTTTATTATATGTAATATTTGATCAACGTGTAGAGTTTCAGCATTTATAAACTCATTTTATTATCTCGGTATTCACAATAGCTGCTTTCCCATTACAAGTGTAACTAACCCAGAGCGTCTTACCTTAGCGCGCGACACTGCAAGTGACACTCGAGCATCTTGCATCTTTATGGGAACACGTTTTGTAGCGTTTGTGTATTTGTCACGTGACAGATTTTTTTAATGTCTAGTAACCACTTTAGTTACATTTATGTGATTATTATTTGATTTGTTTCTTTGTCCTTAATTTTTATTTTCTTCTGTTTATTATTCATTTTAATGTTTAATTTTTTCCGTTGACCTTTCCAGATCAATTTTAAATAAGGGGAAGGACGACTTTCTGGTAATTACCCCACTTCATAAAATGTAACGGGAACGCAGAGCATTTTGCCCTAGCGTGCACCATAGTCTGTCAGAACGTAATGAGAAAGCAGCTATTATCTTTAAAGATGTACCAATGGCACCTGTCCTAACAAAGGCTTGACTGATTGTAGTACGTCAATGTAGACTATTACTAAAATAATATATTAAAAAACTAGCGTTTATACTTTTAAAGTTTTTTTATATCCGACTATTACATCTGCTTTCTCATTACATGGGTAACTAACATAGAGCTTCTTACCCTAGCGCGCGCCTGGGCAAGTTACACTGGAGCGTCTCGCACTTTTATGGGAACATGTATCTATAGCGTTTGTATATGTGTCACGTGTAAGATTTGTTTTTAATATTTAGTAATCATTTACATTTATTTAATTATTATTTGATTTTTATTCATTTTAATTTGTAATTTCTTTTGTTGACCGTTTTTGATATGCAGAGTGTTAAAAAAAAGTAAAATATTTAAATATTATTTCTGCAGAACACAATTTATGTTCTTTTGAATAATATTCCTTTGGCCCATAGGCAACAAATGTGGTTCCAGCATGATGGTGGTACAGCTCATTTTTCGATTGCCGTTAGAAAACATTTAAACTAAACTTTTCCACATAGGTGAGTAGGAAGAGGCGGACCAGTTTTACGGCCAGCAAAATCCCCTTATTTAAATTTTCTTGATTTTTTTCTATGGAAATATTTCAAATTATTAGTGTATGCTACTCTTGTAAATAGCCTCGAGAAGCTGCAGTTAAAAATTAATGAAAAGTGCCAAGAAATCCGAACTAATGAAGGGCATTCAGAAAGAGTACAAATGTCCTTCAGACAAAGATGTCGTGCCTGTTTAGAGATGAAAGGAAGGCACTTCAAACGTCTTCTATAACTCTGTTCTTTGTAAAAATATATAAAAATATATAATGTTCTATATCTCCGAAACCGTTACTATGACAACTCATGTTTATTAAGATTTGTTTGTTTGTTGTGGTTTGTACTACCACCCTCTTAAATATTTTACATTCTTTTTTAAACATCCTGTATATTAATTAATAATTGCAACTCGCCCCGCTTGAATGGTTAGGGCTAGAAGAGGAAGAAGAGGAAGAAGAGGAAGAAGAAGGAGGATTTGTGCAAGTTACTGCACTTTATAAAATGTAATGGGAACGCAGTGAATTTTGCCGCGTGCTGGTGCAAGGTCTGGTCTGTCAAAACGTAATGGGAAAGCGGCTAAGTATAATTAATCAATGTTACATAATCTGACATATTTCTACTTTAAAACCAAAATTAAAAGTCAAATTAAACAGGAAATCTGTGAAAAAATTTAAATTTAAATTAAAAAACAGAAAATCTGGATAGCATGAAAGAAACATTTTTTTTATATACTACAAGAACAACATCAATTTACGTTGGAATATAAAAATAACATTGTAGAACTATAATGCTTGTAATGTAATAAAAGGGCTTTAACATTGTGAAAAAAATAATTACATCAATACAAAATTATAAATGTTGGCTTCTATATTATCACTGGGTATAAAAATATTTATCTAACCAGAAAAGCCTTTATGTTGGTTGTGCAATAGATTTAAAAATTTAAAAACATTAATTGTACTACAAATTATAGTTAGTAATTATTGTACGGTAAACACAATGAGTTGTGCTACAAAATGAAATCCGCAGTTAATTTAAAGTAATTTATTATGAATTATGCTAGAAAATAAAGTTAGTAACTATTTTAAGGAAAACACAATATATTGTGTAACAAAACAAAGTTTGCAATGAATTTAAAGAGAATTATTATGAATTATGCTACAAACAAAAGTTAATATTTGTTTACAAAAAATATAATAAATTATTATAAATTATGCAACAAAATAAACTTTTAGGTAGTAATTATTTTAGGAAAAACACAATAAATTGTGAATAAATTTAAGAAAAATTATCAGAGTACATATCCATTCATTCATCACATAGCAAATCAAAGTTAATTTCTGTTCTCATACGTTTTTCAAAAAACATTTAATGTTATTTATGTTTGTTGAGCACATCAAATAGTTTTTGCATTTTATTGCCGAGTAACGCAAATAGAAGCACACGTACTATTTGTACCCGGCGCCTCCACCAACATGTTAAATAAATACTATTAATAAAATTAATAGACTAACCTGTGCTGAATTATTATGATATTTGATAACAAAAGAGCGACTTTATACAGTACTTCCTAGCTAAACAATAACTGATGATTCAGCATAGGTTCAATCAGATTGCATACGTTACAATATCAAGTAAGATTAGATTTTGACGTAGAATAGATTGAACCACGTTGTAATAAAGACATTTAAAAATATATCAGTTGGGTGCTAACTTCAACATTGGGGTACCCATAGTTTCTAAAAGAACTTTTTACATACTAAACCAAAGATAGTTTAAAGTTTTTATTGTTTTTAATTGGTAAAAGCAAGATTTTTTTTTATTTTGCACATTCAAATTTGCACTGAAAATGTTTATTTTAATAACACACAAAATATTTATGTAAAATATAATATGTTTACATTCTACAAATTATTTTATGTACCTACTTGTTAATGCTTGGAAAATGTTAACTTACTTTACAACCTGTAGTTGCCAAATAAAGACATTTTTTTACAGAGCACATCTTTTTTAAGTAAATTTTTTTTTTTGTACTAATATTTAACTTCTTTCATGGACTTTGTGCTACTGCTTTTTTTTGATAAAAATGTTGTTTTTGTGTTTGTTTTGTAAATTATTGTTGTTCCTTTAAACTGCAATAAAAATTACAAATTTTAAGCGATTGGAGTTGACATTATAAATTGTCACAGAAACTTGACATAAGAAAGTTTTTGTAGTAGCATATTGTTTTCATTGCTAGGTAGATAACACAAAAAAACTTTCTTTATAATATACCCAGCAATTTAATTCACCGTTTTGGACCAACCTGCACGATCACCCAATCTAAACTCTCTTGCACTATTTGCAAGAAAATGGTGTTATGCAAAAATAATATAAAAATTTAGCTATATACATTATAAAGTCAAAACAAGTAAGGGTTTGGAAAAATTTATAATAATGCAAGTAAGAGCTTTAGCATTTAGGTCCCACATAATATTAATTTAGTAAATAATAATCAACAGGTTAAAGAAAAGTAAGTAACGATCAATTGTGGTATCGAAATTGTTCCATAGCCTATATGTAGTACATTTAATTTAAAAAGCAGAAGTTTACTTAAAAAAATGTTTTGACAACTTCAATTTTTGAAAAAGACAAGTTATGGTATATATTAGAATAAATTGAACTGTTGTAAACACATCTATTGTTGGGATCATCAATATATCTAGGGCAGAATTAATTAAAACACGTAGTCGCGGATACAAAATAAACAATCTGTAAATAATATATATGTCAGCTGTATAGTAGGGCAACATATTTATATTAAAAAATTATTTACTATCAGTGAAGCAACACTGTTAAAATAAAATATTAATATATAAATACAGCAGTATTTATTTCATCAAGTAACAGTGAAGCTAATTTAGATGCGGTCAAGCAAAAATCGCAAGAATTCAGAAATAATGAAAAGCAAGTTGAATCTTGAATCTCGTACTTCACAAAAATGCAACATAAATCAAAGGCATCACAAAGTTACACGATTATTGCAGCTAAAGGTACTGAATGTCCAAAATGCAAATTGATTTATAAGATTAGTAGAAGTAAAAGCTATGAAATTATGTATTAATTGTTTCTTGTCTGATCATTTTGCAAGAGACTGCAGTTCCGGAGGTTGTAGGCGTTGCAACAAAAAACACAACACTACGTTGCACATACCAATTCTATCTAACGTCTCTGCAAAAACAGAGGACACAGGTATCAAGTTTATCATACATTACAAGCAGTAATCTAAGCTTTCATTTAGCATTATTAGCAACAGTTATAGTAAAAATATACCTGCCGTGCATTATTGGACAACGGAACAGGCTAATATAATCACACAACACCTTGCAAAAAAATTAAACTTTCAACAAACTAATGTGAAGATTCTACTTAATGGCGTTGGGAAATCATTGATACACATCAAGTATCAGAGTGATGTTACAATTGCATCAAATCAAGAATCAGGTTTTAGCAGAAATTTAACATAAGACTTGCAGATTCAACATTTAATATTCCTGGAGAGATAGATATGCTTTTAGGTGCTGGAATATTTTTGAAATTGATATCAATTGGACAACTGAGATTTATACACAATGGTTCTATTTTACAAAAAAATAAAACTGGGTTGGATAATAACTGGTACAAGTTCAATACAGTTTACACAATCTAGTTGCAACATATCTAGTGAACATCACTTCATTCAGATTTTCAAACAAACTCCAGAAGGTTGAGACATTGTTAGCTTATTTTTTAAGCCTAATAAAGAAATGTTAGGGTCTTCACTACAAAATGCAACAAAACGATTTCATCTATTAGAACAGAAACTTCAGAAAAATCAATATTTGTATGAAAAATACTCAACGTTTATAAAGGAATATGAACAACTAGGACACATGGATGAGGTGCCAAACGACATCAAGAAAGGTTATTATTTTTTGTAACGGAAACTGACCGCAACTATCAAAAAATACTATGGAGGTACAACAGTTCGAACCCATTAAAGGTGTACAAACTAAATACCATAACATGGCACTGCATCAGCGTTGTTTTTATCAACAAGACGCTTACAACAATTAGCCAGTGACAATCAAAGAGATTACCCACTTGCAGCAGCTGCAATAAACAAAAAAAATTATGTAGACAATTGCATAACTGGTTGTGACTCTAATTAGGAACTTAAACACCTTTACCAAAAACTATGCGGTACCATTCAAAACGGCTGTCTCGTTTCGTTAAATTGTTCACAATTAATGCAAACGATAGCAGCTAAACAGATAAGCAACCTTTTGATAAAGCGTCTAGTTCAAAAACATTGAGAATGCACTAGAATGCTACCAAAGATTATCTAATATTTAAAAAAAACTAGCCAATTTTTTGCACCATGTTAAAAGTGACAAATCAAATAATTCTCTCTAAGTTATCAAGAATATTTGATCCACTAGATCTTTTGGGACCAATCACATTAAAATCAACAATTGTGGAAGCTAAAGCTCAATTGGGATGCTTTCGTACTATTGTAGATATATACAGATTGGAATTAATACGTATCTCAACTTGATACACTCACATCTAACAAAGTAGAATTGCATGGATTTTGAAATGCATCAAAAACAGCATATGGTGCAGCAGTCTATATGCAGTCACAATTACAAAAAGAAATGCATTTAGTAAGGTTGGTTGTCTCAAAATCTAGAATTGCTTCATTAAAGGTTCAAACAATACTAAGACTAGAGTTTTGTAGAACAGTACTCTTGGCACAACTCATAACCTCTACAAAAATAGTACTAAATTGGGTTCAATCCAGTTGTAGATCATACAAAACTTTTGTTGCAAATCAAATAAGCAAAATCCAATTTTGCACTGAAATAAAAGTTTGGCGTTATGTTTACGTTATATATTCAAAGGTTTAAACCCAGAATAGCTGTCAATTTGTTTTATGTGATGGAATGGTCCGAGTTTTTTAGCAACAGATGGCGTAGATTAGCCACAACTCATACAACATATACATGACGAACAAAATGTACGAGAACAAAAAACATTTACGGAAACGTCATTAGTTGCGGTGGCACAATGTAATAAGCTATTTGAGAAATGGTCATCAACTAGAAAACTGCAGAGAATTATTAGCTGCTGTTTTCTAAACAACTCAAAAACTTCAAAGAAACAACGGAAACATAGTATAACTACATGATGGAATGGAACTACTTTAATTAAACTAGCTCAAAGTGGAAGATTTTAAAAGAAACTTAATTTATTTTGTTCTGGAAAAACAATTAACCCTTTATCAAGCATAATATTATTAAACTTATTTTTGGACACAAGGGGATTGCTAAGAGTTGGAGGAAGATTAAACTTTACTAACATTTCAGAAGATCAACGCTACCCTACAATTCTCCCAAAATTGCATCTTTTGACAAATGGTATAATCAACTTAGAACATTTGAAGGAATTGCACGGTGGTGCTCAGTTAATCTAATAAAATCTTTAAACTAAGTATTGGCCCATATTTGGAAAATCAACAGTCCAGAAAATTATTAAAAACTGCATTAGATATTGTCGAGTAAACCCATCTGCATCCAACATATTATGGGTCAATTGGCTAGGCCACGGATTACACTATCTTGTTGACACTGATCTTCTCGAATCAGAGAAATAATTTCAAAATTGAAAACTTGATCTGCTTTTTTACATACTCCAAGACCACACGGAATCTAACAATTTTTTCTTTGTCCACCAATTTAGGTTTTGACGGGACTACTCTGTAGATTACCAAAAACCCGAGTGATTGACTACATTGTCACAGGTTTCAGATTAATAAATTTTTTTGGCAAAACTTGACACATAAGTTTACTTTTAAAACTGCACATACTAAAATTTCTTGTGTGTCTTATAGAGCTGATAGCTTTATACCGTCTTCTTCTTTTTCTTAATGTAGGATTTGTTAATTTCCAACTATTGTGCCTCCTGTGATATAGACGTCTAGCTGTCTTTTTATTTTTTGGGCGTCGTCCAAGAAGCCTCTTTGTGTTGCGGCTTCTTTGGCTAGTCTGTTATCAACTATTCTTAGTACGTGCTGGTTCCATTCTTCACGTCTTATTTTTATCCAACGTACGATATCATAAACTCCGCAGTCCCTTCGTACTTTTTTGATGCGTACTCTAATCATTTATATCTAAACCGCAAAACTCTTGTGTTAAACTTCTAAACAACGTTTTTATACTGTGGTCCGATGCTGTCAAGTATTTGGGTATTATCTTCGATAAAGGACTTACGTATAAATTACACGTACAGTTCATTCTAAACAAACCTGCCAAACCTGCTAATTTAAATTCTTTGGAGGAACAGCGGCATGTTGGTTTAGAACAAAATCCGGATGTACACCATCATCAAACCAGAAAAATAACTTTTGAGTCTTTAATCTAGACCACAATTGCAAACACGCACCTCAATCGTGTGCGATACTTCTAAAATCTTATTTTTTGGTGGCTCGTTGTACCTCTATGGTGTGTTTAAAACAAAGAAATTTTTAACAACTTTGGTATTCTCTAGCTACGC
Organism: Tachinus rufipes; assembly: GCA_963932245.1. Classification (NCBI taxonomy): domain Eukaryota; kingdom Metazoa; phylum Arthropoda; class Insecta; order Coleoptera; family Staphylinidae; genus Tachinus; species Tachinus rufipes. The sequence goes on along the minus strand of OZ010745.1, from coordinate 44,728,389 downwards.
CAACACATAACGTTGGCCAAAAAGTACTTTGAAAACTTGTGGTTTATACCGACTCTGATCTAACCAAATTTGCTAAACCATACAAATAAGAATATTTTTATAAAAAACCAATCAACATTATTACTTCCTAAAGTGGTTTATCCTACAATATTATCCCGCAGCCTATAGGGCGACCTAACTATCCTTCTTCCAAAATACAATTTACAAACGGAAGGTATATAAGCTTTACGGTCTTAAACTTCTAAGCATGATTCGGGAATAGTTTAGTCAATAGGCATTCTTTTATTTCTCAGTTAAAATAACAACAACACCAACCAGAGCAAGAACCAGATAATATCCAGATTTAGAAAAGACTATCACAATGCACATATTGGTTGTATTGGCAAGCAAACTTTATAGTAGTCTTTTACTTGTCAGCCTGCTAACAAAATCCAGCAACATTTGCCTTGATGCCCAGTGAAATCGAGGTCTAGCTGCGGAGTTATCACACAGAAACGTCGCAACTATTCTTCAATGCACACAAACGAATCCAGGCGCAAAAAGTAGTGCAAGTGGCAAAAACGAGATGACAGACAGACCACTAATCAGTCACAATCACGAAAGCAATTCTGTAAAAAAAATTAGTAAAGTATTCCAATTGAAAATTAAGACTAAATTGGGAAGCAATGAATCAAGTCTGGAACACAGCAACCAAACAGAATTACAACAAAAACTTCTAAACAGGCTAAAAAAATGAAAACTACTTGTACATTAACAAACGCCCCACTCTTACGTCAAATAAGCGTTTTACTACCACCACGTAGCCAACACGCGCTTTGCAGGCCCCGCCATTAGAGTTGTAATTTAGGCGGCCACAACGCCGATTCACTAACCTTAAGTTGCATCTGGAAGTTTTTGAAACAAAAAACCACCACAATAGCCCCGAGGCTTTTCTACACTTAAAGGACATTTCTAGGACATTGCCCAAGACTTGGTGGAATTTAGTGTAACAAAGTAAATTGTTATCTAATATCTTATTAGTCGTAGTAATATTATGATTGTTTATATTTTTAAAAACAAATAAAACATTTTTTTAACTTTGCAATAATTGCAGTAAGTACAGAAAATAATTTTTTACCAACAAAAAGTGTTGGTACGTCATAACTTATTTAAAATCGGTGGTCAGAAGAGCTTTATATAAAAAGTTGATCTAGATATCAAACTCATACTTTCTATCACATTAAATTATTTTAATAGTCATTTACTCACAAAGTGTTTGTACGTCATAACCTCTTTTAAAATCGGTGTTCAGAAAGGTGTTTTTGATGAAAAGTTGATCTAGACATCAATTCTTACTTTCCATCACGTTAAAGCATTTTAATAGTCACATAACTCTCAGCAACAAAAAGTTGCACAAAGTTTTGGTACGTCATAACTTAAAAATCTTAAAATTGGTGATCAAAAAAGTTTTTTAATAAAAAGTTGATCTAGACATCAATCTCCTACTTTCTATCACGTAATCACGTTTTGTAAATTGTTTTTAGTGCGCTAACACGATAATTACAATTAATAAGTTTTTTAATCATATAACTAACTACTTGACTTAAGAAGATTATGTTATATATATATATATATATATATATATATATATATATTTACATCAACCTAACTATAGAGCGTTCATACATTGTCCTTTTACGCACTTTGAAGCGTCCGAAAAGAATAGAGCGTCCGTATACGGACGCCAAAAGGAAACCTTTATAAATCGATTCTGTGCATCAAGGCGAGTCGAAAGATACATATAAAAAAATTCAGTCTAAGACGCTCTATATGGCGATTTGTGTAAAAATGTATATTTTCGTGCATATTTTTAGTTCACACCATTTGCCGCAAGGAGGCGGTAAAGAGCTTGACGTATATTTACAAGTATATTTTTCTGTACAAAAAATGCATTACTAAGCGTCCGCGTAATATGGCAACACAGCATTTAAAATATCGATCGCAAGTTAAAATTAGAATTACTTTTTCTATTTATAGGCACGTCGGCATATATTATCTAACGGACGCCAAATTGTATATTTACAGATAAAAAAGCTTTGGCCGTTGGGATAATCATTACAATAATTTATTTATATAATAATTACTAAAGAATTGAAAACTCCCGGGTACAATAATAATATAAGATTTTGAATATTTAAAGTGGCGTTGTAAAAATTTTAATAATTAAAACACAGGTGGTTTTGGATTTTAAAGATTTATTTGAAAATGAAAATGAATTGTTTGTTGTTTGCCCGGTGCTGTGTTGGGCCGGGTTTTGAGTAATCTCCCATAAAAAGTTTCCCGTTGAGAAGTTATCCTCGGTTTAATATAGCATGGCTTGGATTGTCTGGTTGAGCTTTCCGTTGGTCGGAAACTTCCAGATGTGGGTGCAACCAGGAGTTCCGTGGTCGAGCGGCGTTGAGACGGCATAATGTCCGTGTAAGTGGCCGTTCAGAAACACAGCAGCGGGGGCTGAGTTTGCAATATAATTAGTTTCTTACCTTGATAGATGATTAGTTCCTATGTAAAACCGGCGGGCGGAAGCCTGTGCTGCTCGATCTAGTTACAGACTAACCAATTTTTATGCCTAAAAGCCTAGCGAGTTACAGACTGTAAATCCCTGCTAGTTGCAAGATAAATTTGACGGGCAAAATTTGCTTGGCTTGGTTGCTAGTTAATGCCGGGCGAGCAAAGTCATGTGTTGGATAACTATGGATTTAAATAAAATTTAGTAAACTGAGTTTGCCAACTGTAATGGTAATATCAAAATTTATTAATGAAGTACCAAACTCAACGGTGTTAAAAAATTACATAATTGCAAAAGTGCAAAATTTTAACATTTATCAATAATATTTGGGTTTAAATAATAATGTAATAAACATCAGTCTAATTTTGACATAAAAAAGAAATGGTGGAAATTGCATCGTTCTGGGACGTTCAAAAAAGATTCTGATTTGTTCAGTAAGTTCTAACTTTTTTGTCCAAAACTGTAAAGCAATTTTGAGGCAGCAATAAATTTGCAAGGCTCGAATAAGCCAGAATAGTCTCTACACTAAAAATCAAAAGTGATCCAACCGAGCTGTGACGGTCAAAACGCATCCGTTCAATTCAATGCGTCGCGTTTAAAACTCCAAAAAGTGACAAGTCTGACTTGGATAGACGAAGATTGGTAACGGTTGCAGCTAGATAGTTTGTTTGTTGAAAAGTTAATAAACTAACTATTTTCATTTTTTTTTTTTAATTAACTGCCCAAATTTTGTCTAAATTTTTTGATCAAAAAAAATCTTAAACAGGATGGTTTTCAAAAAATAAAAAAACTTCAACAAAATTTTTGTTCTAATTGGAGTTTTCCCGATTCAATTTGCCCAGCCAAGCCCAGACCCCGTTGCAAAGCCCAAGTTAACTAAAATATTTCTGACACTAAAAATCAGAAGTGATCCGACCAAGCAGTAACGGTAAAAGCACCTCTGTGCAATTCAAATGCGTCGCGCTCAAAACGATCCCAAAAGGCGACCCGTCCGATTTGGATCAAAGTAGCTAAGTAACGGTTGCAACTAGAAACTTTGTTCTAATCGGAACCGTCGGATTTTTGGCCATGTCTTCTTGCCTCAATGCTCAGTCAAGTCCAATCGGGACTGGGCGAAGCTCTAATATTTTAACGCCTTGTGCGTATAGACATAATTTTCTTGTCTTAAGTTGCAGAGCAAACCCGAAAACACCATTGAATTTGGAAGACAAGTTAGCAAAAATATTTCTGATACTAAAAATTGGAAGTGTTCCGACTGCTGTGTCAAAGCGCTTCAGTGCAATTTAAATGCGTCCTGCTCAAAGTAACTCCAAAATCGTGATTTGCCCGACTTGGACCAACGTAGTTCGGTAAGGGTTTTAGCTAAGTTTTTTTTTGTCGTATAGCTAATAAACGCAGCATCTTTATGATTTTTTTTTATATAAGTTGCCCAAATTTTGTTTTAAATGTTGCTCCAAATTTAATCCAAAAAAGTCTCTTTTTGCATTTTTGACCAAAAATCTGGGCCCAATTAAAATACTAAAAAAAATTTTTTGATTGGAGCCGTCGGATTTTTGGTCTTGGCCACCACCGTATAGTCATAACTTTCTTGTTCAACGTCGCGAAGCAAATTAGTGTCTTAAATAAAAAAAAAAAATTATTAAAAATAACGCTGGAACTCATCATTTCAGGGTAGCTTCGGTAGATAACAAAATGCAAAATAATAAAATTGTATTTGCTTTTTCTTGGAAACAGTACCGCCCAAAAGTTTAGAAATTATAAAATTTATCAAAAAATTGGTCCCAAATCGAAATAATTGAAAAATTAAAATGACGTCACTAAATCTCTTCTCTAATGATTAGAGAGTAGCATGCAAAGATAAAAAAAATACTGAATACAAATATTGTATTTGCTCCTTCTTGAAGCACAGTGGTGCCCAAAAGTTTATAAAATTTAAATTTCACAAAATGTCTGACTTAAGTTAGCATAAATAAAAAATTCAACAACAATACGATTATTGTTCTAAGTAGGCTGATACGATACAAATTAAAAAATTATATTTGTTTTTATGAGGATTTTGTTGTTGTATTTTAGTTTTATTTGATTCCATAAGCAGTCAGTTGTACTTTCTGATCTGAAGGATTTGGCTGATGTGAATAGTTTTAAATATTAACAATTTGATTTTTTTAAATTAAATATTTATGATCAAAAAATTACTTTAGTGAGTATATTGTCAAAGTGTTGACTTATTTGTGATAAAAAAATTGTGAAAATGGTTTCTCATACTACTACTATTAATAATAGTCAGTTTTAATTATATGTATTGTGGATTTTTTTTTACACATAGAATAGGATTTTTTTTCCATGTTAATAAAAGCACTCCTAAATTTAATACTCAAGATTTACATTTTCCAAAAATTATATGTACCACTTGTTGTTTAGCGCTAAAAGATAGAAAGAATGATAATCCTAAAAGAAACATTTCTACAATACCGAATATTGAAAAAAATGTTTTTTTTAAAGGAACTTGAAATAAAATTGATTGTAATTGCTAAATAAGTATAACTGCAAGAAAGAACTTTAGATCTGCAGTAATGAAAGGTAGAGAACATATAAAAGTATATAAACAAATTAAGTTTGGTAGGATAGCATCAGTAAATTATGAAAAATCAGTTCAGAAAAAGAAAAAAAAAATCCTAAACCCAACACTGCAACAATTGTCTGTACAAAATGTTTCTCAACCATAGAAAAAAAAAACAATTTCATTAATGTTCTTCAAAAAAAAGCAACCAGTAACATAACAAACAATATGGTTGCGGAACTGTCTGATCAGTAAAGAATTGCATCATACAGCAGCTCTAAAAAAAGAATGAAGAGAATTGTTATCAATCCCAAACAAATTAAAAAGATTCAGATCAGTTTGGAGAAATTATTGAATTATAAATCTATCATGAATGTGCGTTATATATACAAAAATCGAACTAACTTTTTTCGGTCACCAACTGGTCAACGCAAATGTATTCTTGCCCATTTCTCTAAAGATATGAAGAATAGAAAATTAGAATTTGATTCCATTATAAAAATTGATTTCCTAGGTTTGATGTTGTAATGGAAGTTCAACCAAAACAATTAAAAGACCAATAGTGTGGGGTAACGTTTCTGAAATATTTGATATGGTAATTAATAAAAGTGGAGAAAATGGTAATGTTGACATTAAAATTAGGACAGACGGCATTTTTTTTTTAAATATGTCTTAGCATATTACCTGAGCTAGAATATAATACAAATGAAAGATTGTTGAGATCTACGTATAAGAACAGTGCGGACTTGAAAAATTTGGTAAAGCTACAAATGTGAAAAAGATTATTTTGTTATGTATTGTTCTCGATGTGAAGGAAAGTTATAGGAATCTAAATTCTTGTAATTTTGAATGATTTCTCATTCAAGTTCATCGGCGATTTAAAAATAAATTTCATTGTAAACGGTCAACAAATTGCTTCTGCAAAGTATCCTAGCCTATACTGCTATGTATATTTGCAAGAAAATGTAAGCAACTGTTCTGTACATTATAATGAATTAATAGGTGGTATTGAAAATAACGACAAGGAAGAAAACAATAACATTAATAAGTTTTTATTGCAGTTTAATTAAATTTAATTTTACATTTCTTAAATTAATTGTTAAAAATTGCAAATTTGAAAATAGAAAACAAATGCTTCAGGCTGAAGCCGTTCGGAAATTTAAGAAATTTCTTCAAAATATTTCAATCTAATGGAAATAATAAGAAATTTGTTATGTTAAGCAAATCAGTAGTGAATCTTCTACTTTTCAATGAATACGATGATGTAACTGTTATTCAAAAATTCATAGTTTGGAACAAATTAATAAAAAAATTATTTCGTAAACAAGCTCATCTTTGGCCAAAACAGTTAAAAATAATATCAAAAAATTGCTATGGTAATGTTTTTGCGGGAAATGCTTGCCGAACAATGTTGAAAAACTCTAATATTTTTGTTAGTGACAATATACTAGGAAATATCAGCTCATTGATAATTATTCCATACGTAGTATGTTTTAAATCAATGGATAAAAATGTAAATCTATGTTTCTCTACATCAAAACCGGATGAAAAAATGTTAAATTTAGAAATAGAAAGACTTTATCGAAACAAAATTTTATATTATTTTATACCATTTACCTCATGCGTTATATTACTTGAGTTTAGGTTTGGGTCGATGGTCGGAACATGCTGGTGAAACTATTCATAATAAATTTAAAACTGTATAGTCTCGTTATAATATCAATATAATTAATGATCCACGTTATGCGGAAAGATTAAAAAACGCAATTGTCGACTTTATTACATACCACATTTAATTTTGCAAACTTAATAACAATTTATTGTAAAGGGTTTTCCAATAAGAAGTTTCATTTTGAATAGTAAGTAAAAACTACGCCGTTATTAAAAATGAAACAATACATGCTTCAACAACGCATTGAAATTATTAAAATTTACTACAAAAATGGTGAAAATTTTTCAGTCACAGTTCGCAAAACTAAAACACTTTTTGGTCGTCGTAAAGCACCTTCTCGGCCGGCAGTAGTAAACCTAGTGGAAAAATTTAAGCTGTTGGAACAAGTTTGTGATGTAAAGAATCAAAAGCGTGTGCATCGCTTAAGAACACATGAGAATATTGCTGATGTAGCCCGCAGTGTTGAAAAAAACCCAGGTTTGTCGATTCCTTGTTGATCTTTGGAATTAGACATTTCACAAACGACATTGAATTGTATTTTGCACTTTTGACTTAAGTTTTAAGGCTTTTAAAATTCAGTTACCAGAAGAACTCAAGTTGGTCGATCACCATAAACGTCGTTTCTTTGCTGGTTGGGTCCTTCAAATGCATCAAAATGATCTAAAATTTTATCAAAAAATTATTTTCAGTAATGAGGCCCATTTTTACCTCGGAGGCTACGTTAATAAGCAGAATTGTCGCATTTGTAGCTCAGAAAATCTAAGAATGGTTGTTGAAAAGTCTTTGCATCCTCAACGTGTCACTGTTTGATGCGGTTTTTAGGCTGGCGGTGTGATTGGACCCTACTTTTTTAAATATGAGGCTGGTGCAACTGTTACGGTGAATGGATGGCGCTACCAAGCTATGATTAATGATTTTTGATGGCCGGAATTGAAAGATATTGATGTGTACAACGTTTATTTTCAGCAAGACGGCGCTACGTGCCACACAAGCAACAAAACAATTGCAATTTTGCAAGAAAAGTTTCCTGGCCGTGTTTTTCTCAAAAAAGTGATCACAATTGACCACCGAGATCTTGTGATTCAACATCTTTAGACTTTTTTCTTTGTGGTCACATAAAAAACAAGGTTTATGCCAATGCTTCACAATCGATTCAAGACCTTAAAGATGGAATGTGTGAAGTTATCGAGGACATACAGCTTCAAATGTGCAAATTGGTCATAAAAAATTTCATAAAAAGAATGTGATACTGCAGCCGTAGCCGTGGCGGCAATTTGACTGATATTGTTTTTAAATGTTAATGGCATACCTTTCTCTTTACAATGAAATAAACATTTATTAATTTTTCTTAAATGAAAAAGAAAAAGCAGATACAATTTTAATATTTTGCATTTTGTAGTTTACGAAAACTACCCTGATCAGAAACAATAAGTTCTAACGTCGTAATTTGTATCAAACTTTTTTTCAATTCAGGACACCTGTTAGAGAGCATCGTTGGATTTGCAAAGCCTAAGTTATTCAAAATGTTTCCGACACTAAAAATGCAGTAAATTTTATATTATTTTTTACTCAAATATAAAAACCAAAAGAGTTACTCAATCAGTACTAAGTGGGTATATTATTGTTTATTTTTTGTTGGACGCCGTATAGTTAATTTACTACAGATATTCTATAAATAGACTGGTCAAACTGGTTTGGACGCTTTATAGTATGCACAATCCGTGTCAAATATGTATATCTACAATAGAAAACATGTTGCAACACTGCCGGACGCTTTAAGGTAGCAAACAGGACGCTCTATAACACATATTCATGTTTTTTTGTGTATATGTAAGACGCTCAAAAACAGAAAAATGTACGGACGCTAAAAGGTAGTTTTATGTACAATAGAAAAATGTTTTAGTTTGTATTTAATAAGAAAACCGCGTTAATCTTTTTGAGCTCGAGTATATTCACCTGCGAGCACTAGAAGTACGTTTTTTATTAAGGTACGCCCAATGACAGTTTCTCATAGCGGACGCTTTATACAGGGAGTTTATAAATGAATGGGATTATGTAATCACTTTAAATGTGCCGCTTTTGTTAAATTGTTTACTAAACTATTTGTTTTGACAGATCAACTTTGACAGCTGTCAAGCAAACATATGAAAACATATGTAGTATAGTGAACGATTTTAAAAAGGCGGCATATTTAAAGTGATTACATAATCCCATTCATTTATAAACTCCCTGTAGATACCGAGATGTAAATATATATATATATCACTAAACGCGGATTTAAATTTGCTATCTTTTGGTGTATTTATTAGTTTTCTGCAACGCACGGTTATAGAGTAATTAATTTTTGATTATTTTTAATTAGCTGCAGAAGGTACACAATCGGTGGTCAAAGGCGTTTTTATTTGTAAAGTTGTTCTACGGATCAGTATCTTATCATGTTGTTTTTTTTTTTTTGGAAATTTATTTCAGTGCACTAACACCATAATTGCAATTAATTAGTTTTCTTTATTATATAATTAACTATTTTATTAAAAAAAAAAGGTTCATTTGAGACATTTTTTATTTATAAACTCATGTTCACCCTAGAGTCTAGAGGCTGCACGTCAAAAACTTTTTTGTTTTTTTTATACAATATTCGAAATATCTCTCTTAAAAGTCTAAATAAAAAAAAATAATAAGATATAAAAATTATAGGCAATTAAACTGTCCATCTTTTTTGAACAGCATATTTGGATCTATATCTAACCGTACTCATGTCATAAATCAAAGAATGATTTTTTTTTTATTTTTATTAAAAATCATGCTTAATAGTCAAAAATTTGAAAAAAAATCAAATTAAAGGCCATTTAATTGCGCTTCTTTCACCTAATAACATGTTTCAATGTAGCTCCTACCGATTGTGTGCTATTAAAGAAAAAAAATCAAAAAAATGCTCCTCTTTAAAGTTTTTTTAATAGCACACAATCGGTAAAAGCTACATTGAAACATGGGCATTGTTTGTAGTGCATATTGGAATATCTTTGTCTACATCCTAATCTTCATACATTTTAGCACACTCTGTATCTAAATTTATTTTAAATTTCCCACATTTATTGAACCTTAGCAACCAACCACCCCACTCAAAAGCAAGGTTATAAATAAGCCGATCATTGTTTTTTTACAGCGCATTGCCGCCATTCATTACCTATCAAATTTTTCTCACCGCAAATCGGCGTTTCTTCAATAAAAGGATTACTTTTAATGTAAGCATACAAATTTTAATACAATACACAATACTGTACTAAACCTTACAGGCAACTAATTAAAGTTTAGGTATATACAAATAATGCATAAATCCTTTGATTGATTTTCTAGAAACTTCTACAATGTCAGCAGCAGAAGTTGATATTTCCCCTAAACAAGACAAGGGTGTATTGAAACAAATATTGAAAGAGGGTGAAGGCACCGAAACACCGCCTTCAGGATGTAAGGTAACAGTACATTACACTGGTACTTTACTCGATGGCACAACATTTGATTCTAGTAGGGATCGAAATCAGCCATTTGAGTTTGATTTGGGAAAAGGTGAGTTTTTATAATTGCAATGATTCATCGATTTAATTTAACCTGTAAATTAATTAAATGTGTTATTGATTTATAGGTAGTGTAATCAAAGCATGGGATATTGGTGTTGCTTCTATGAAAAAAGGTGAGCAGGCTATCTTAACATGTGCTGCTGAATATGCGTATGGTGAGACTGGAAGTCCACCAAAGATTATGCCGGGTGCAACTCTTAAATTTGATGTAAGTTTAATATAATTAATTTCTAATTTGACAAACTAGATTTATTTAATAGTAATAATAACAGGTTGTCTTAGTAATAATTATTACAATTTACAAACGTAAAGTTTAATAAACATTTTAAATACTGAATAACTTACAACTAAATTATAATAATTTTTTAAAGAATTTGTGTGGAGTTTGTAATATTTCAAAAACATAGTGAAGTGGAGATTTGGAAAGTATGTTGATATATTGAAACTTAGAAACAAAGTAGTTGCATACTGAAGGGACACGTAGTATGAAAATGTTATTAAATTCATAGTCAATAGTATATCGTATACAAATACTTAATATAAATATAAAAAATAAGATACTTGTGTTGAATTTTTTTAATTGATTTTGTATATTATATTATAATGGAAGCTTATTTAAAGCTTGATACAAAAATTTTATATTATGGAAATTAGTATACTGTCTATTGTTGTGAATGATAAAACTTAACATTTTTGTAATGATGAATATACTTTATTATGGTCATCTTGCACTGTAACACAGTCTTCAAGACTATTTATTTTAGAATATATTCTCAGATCATTTGCAAACATTCACATTGTGTTGTGGAAGATTTCACAAATGTTATTAAGAATATGTTGAAAATGTGTCATCAATGACTGCAGAGATCTCAAAAAAACCGGGTTGATAATCCTGAATTTTATTGAAAGGCTTTAGAAAAATTAGTTTAGATTACGTCTTAGATGTTGCATCTAGAACTTGTGATATAAATTAAGCAACATGCAATAAGTTAGATTCTGTAGGAACGAATAAAACTAGGCTTTTTACAAAAGGATTGATATTAGCACAAATAATAATTTCAAATATTTGGGTCAAATTATACTTGCAAATTGCATTAAAATGTATTCAAAAGTATCTAAAAACACATTTATTTCTATATTTGGATATATTTTTTGGCTATTTTCAACTATAAAATAGTTTTATCTTTTCTGAATGTACTTGTAAAAAAATTAATTGATTATCAAATTATTTGTAGAATTACCTGTTGCTAAAGTTGCTGATCGTGTAGTAGTTAAGGGTTTACCTTAGGCAATGTTATCTTATTTTATGCTATCAATAATTTATACTGAACAAAAATTGGGACTTTTACTAATTTGTCATTATCCACCGGTCATAGACTTACTGTGGCAATGTATAAAGCACAATAAAATAATTAAAATTTATAGTGCAGTAAAACTGCCTCAAGTTTATATCTGAGAGTACTTGCAAATGATTAGTGCAATGTAAACAGTGTCTGAGAGTTCTTTCTCAGCAAGTGGTTGCGACATAAATTGCTTGCAGGTCTAAACAAGTTCGGAGAGTAAAATTTATTTCAGTTTTGTTGAAAGTTGTGTGCAAAAACTACAAACATAATGGAGCGAAAACGTTTATGGTTAAATGAAGATACCTTGTCTGTAATAAATATTTTTAAGGAATTCTCGGAGTTGTGGCAAATAAAATCAGCAATTTAAAAGGATAGAATTAAAAACAAAAAGCTTTAAACTTTATAGCCGAAAAATTTAGCACAACCGAGGTTGAAAATTGACGAAAACTGCATAATCTTTGTACCCAAGCTAATTAGGAGTGGAACAAAACTAAAAAAAAGAAAGTTGTTCAAAGTACTGATGACATTTATAGTTTCTGGGAATATTTTAAATTATTAAAATTTCTTGTTCATCAAAATATAACATCAGAGACTGAGGATGAAGTAAAAAAGTTTTTTTTTAAGCAAAGTGTGTTTTGTTTTTACAAATAAACAATACATACTGCAGTAAGTTTAAATTACCAAGAAACTTTACCTTTGGCCAAAACAAGGTAATCACGAAATTCTTCTCGGATTTCTTTAGTCATTACTGAGTTATTATGAAAATTTTTGTTTTGTAGTGGTAAGAGATTTTCTCTTGGCAATCCTTTGTTGCCCAGTTGTCATTTTTATAATTTGAAATAAGAACAGCAGCAGCAACCCTCGTTCTACATCGAGACATTTTTTCACAATAGAGTATACTATATCATGTATAACCATGCAATCACTTGCTGGAAGTATGCAGTGTCTATAGTGCATTTGCCGAGAGAAATTGCCTTTACAATTTGCTTATAAGTAAGCGATAGCGCAAGTTACTTTCAGAAGAGCTAAAGCAATTTATTATCTCGTCTAAATCAGGCAGGAGTGGTACTTGGATTACTTATAGCTGTAAGTTGCCAGACTTAAGACAATTATAAACAGTATTAAAATGACTCTTAACCTGCTCTCTGACTACACCTACAGCAAATGTTCTGCATAACAACTTATTAATCTATTATTAAAATTGAACATGAGTCAGTAACATTTGGCACTGTTCCATATACATTATTATGAGATATATTTTATGTTTACATATTTTCAATTCTGCAAAAATCCTATGACTTTGTGTATGTTGTAATCTTTAGACCAAATATAGTTAAAAAGTCTAAACATTTGTAAAGATGCAAATTATTAAACGAAGAGGCTGGTAATGATTTAAGAAAGGTGTATAAGATTATTAATGGACTCTTAAGCGGAAATAACAAAAAAATAGAAACTATACCCAAATTAATAGAAAACAATATGTTTTACTGATCTGACAAACATTTCTATATATACATTATACCTATCTATAAAGCTGAAAGTTAGACGATTTTTTTTTTCTTGAAATATATGATATATTTCAAGAAAAAAATAGAACCCAATCTGTAATTTCAATAATTTAGACAAAGAAATTTATAATAGAGCTATTTGTGGATTTGCTGAAAGCATTTGGTACTATTGACAAAGCTATTAGAGTATATAGATTAGTTGGGAGTAAGAGGTAAATTAAATCAAACCAAGTAAATGGATATTCTAGTACAGTCACTACCAACTTATAGGCTCTGAAAAAATACTTATTTTTCCGTAATGTATTGTATTGACATACGATTTTACACCTTATCAACATTTTATTGCTATAATCCGAAAAGGGTTTTATGGCTTAAATCGGTTTTAAGAACAGGCAATATATATTTGAAGGTATATTTCTAAATGACCACACGTTTTATTAAGTTTGTAAATATATTAAATCTAAAATATCAAATAAAAAAATTATGACGTAATAATATGATTAGCAAATTTTTACTTTTATTAATGCCGTTGTTATATAAAGTAAAATTTTATTATTTATTAATAAAAAATAAAAAACAAAAAAATTTCTAGTTTGGATTACAAATCAAATATTTTCTATATTAATACGTTCTACCTGTCTTTTTATACAATATTAATCAAATAAATTTACAAATAAATATAACAAGATTAAATAAAACAGTTACTATATTTTTATATCACCATTTAATGGTAATATAAAAACATAGTAATTGTTTTATTTAATCTTGTATTATGAATTATCACATAGTAACGGTCAACTCCATCAACTATATTAAATAAATATAAATAAATATTCCTTTGTGACACTACCCGACAATTATTTTAATTATTATCAATTAAAAAAGTAAAATTTGGAATAAATTATTATTAATATCTATTAATTAATTATTCTTTTTAGCAAAATAAAAAGAACTTTTCACAATCATCTCACTATTTCTTCAAAACAAAACATAATAAAAAAATCAATTCTATTTTACTATAAATTTTATATTTTTGTATTTTAATTATTTTTTGATCAAAGTACAAAGAAATGATTATCATTTAATGGTGTTTTAAACAGGATTAAGGCTAAAGTTAATTAAATCATTATCACGTAAAGATAATCTTATTATTTAGGGATGTTAGACAAGAAACATATGGTGCTATAAAATTTGTTTAAGTACACAATTTGATTACTCATGTTATAATGAACGTAACAATCTAAATTTAATTGCAATTTTTAATATTATATGATTTAAATGCTATTAGGGTGGTTTTTCCAACTACGTAGTGTCCTCACAGGGTTCAGTACTGGGGCTTATATTACATATATTTTCTGTGTATTAACAACATTAAGTTTGCTATCGAGGGCTAGGGAACCAAAAAAGCAATCTCTCTACCCTACATAGGAGGATAACCTATTAAAAAAAATAGTCCCTAACCCGACATCCCCTATCTCCAAAAACCCCTCCCAATTTGGACCCCCAACGACGACCACCTTTCAGTCCAGATAGGTGTAAAAGAATGGACAAGGACAAGATTTTTTGGTAATATGGAAGATACAACGCAAAAAACAAACGTTTACGGGACAGGGGTCGGATCCCCAGAACCGGTCGATAGTGGCGAGGTAGTAGACCACTTACGATCGTCAGCCAATGACTACGCCAAAACAATAAAAAACTCGGTTGAGGAAGATGATAACCGCGATCAAGAGGGCGCACCTCAATCGGCAAATCACTACAACAAGGGTGATGACGACCCGGCAAGGGAGAAAGAAGAGGAAACGAGAAGATTTGAACTGGAGCTTTTGAAGGAACAGGGCAAACGGGGTAGCCTGAGCAGGTCACCTATCAGGAGGATCCCGGATGCAAAGAAAGAAACACCGGCTGCTCAAACAGAGAACAAGGATGGGAAACCTGATCACACAGGCTTGGGAAACCTAAGTGAACTTCCCGCTACTCCATCCAAGGAAACAGGAATAAAAGCGGAGGAAACCCTGCTCCAAAGCAATAAAAGAATGAGGATGGCTGACTCTCCCCAGAAGAGGGAAGCAGATCTAGAGGACTTTAAATTGGACTATAGAAAGCTGAAGGATCTTCTAAGGAGAATAATAGCAGAGTGCTCAAATCTGAGAAACATTGCGCTGGTAAGCAATAGAATGAAACCGGAAGCTAGAGAGGCAGCCAGCAGGTTGTATGGCTACTCATCAAGGCTGAGAGAGGATGGAGGGATTAACTTCATAGATATAATGATAGAAAAACAGGAGGGTCAGGGGTCCGTTATAGGACAGCTCCCGAAATGTATAAGCCTAGTGGATAAGGCGGAGCAAACAGAAACAATGGAGACAGCGGAGGAAAGGAATCAACGAGACAGGATCAACGAATGCCTTTTACGTAAAAAAGGGGTCAAAGCACTACATGAGCTGATGGAAGTAGACTGGACAGAAGACCTATTCACGAATTGCGAGCAGACGAGTGATACCTTTAAAGCTGACAGTAAGGAAGACTTAGTAGTAATATTAAGTAGTAGCGAGAGCACAAAGGGATACCCTGAAAAAATAATAGCGGAGAGACACCCGGAATTGATAGCAGCAATGACGGAGGATCAACAAGAAACTAAATGGTGGTGTGGGGTTACAAAAAGCTCCATAATTGCCCAAAATGGCAAAGCAGAAGAGGAAAATGAAAGACTCACGTATGTAGTGAAAACCATGAAGGGGATGGGAACACTAGAAGGAAGTAGAGGAATAATCAACGCTATGCAGGAAGTAAAGGCAATGACAATGGAAAAGGGAAAATCGAGACTAGCCTGTATCACGGATGCAGAACCAGATATGGCCAGGAAAGTGATGGAATACTGTCTTAAAAATGAGGAGCTTAAAATGACTATCCATGGCAAAAAGAAACCAACGCAAGGAAGAAAAAACGAGATGCCAAAGAAGCGCTGGGATAGACAGATGGATACGATTCTTATCAAACCAAAAGAGGGCTGCAGCTATGCAGAAGTAATGAAATGTATGAAGAATGAAGTGAACACGGGCGAGATCATCATCGCAGGGATAAATAAAACGAAAGATGGCAACATTAAACTTGTGGTTAAAAATAATAAGGAAGAAGTAAGGAAGGAGTTCAGGAAAACACTCGATGAGAAAATCAACAAGGTAGCCAACATTGAACTAAATGAAAGAAAAAAGACAATACGACTTCTAGACGTGGACGGAGACTTCAATGAAGATGAGGTGAAGGATGAAATCAACATGGAACTCCTGAGTGACAACCTGAGCGCCAAGGTAGATTCGGTGAAACTATCAGAAAAGGTCAACCAGAATGGAGTAAGATATGCCTTCGTGAACATGCAGGAAAAGGCAGCAGAGCACCTGATAAGGAAAAGGAAAATAGGCTCAGGCTGGAATAGATGGAGGGTGATGGAGGTATTTGCTCCGCCAAAATGCTACAAATGCCATAGAATAGGTCACAAGGCAATGGACTGTAAAAGTACGGATGGCGAGCCCTGCAGGAACTGTGGGGGGACCGGACATAAAGTGAAAGACTGCACCAATAAACAGAAGTGCTACTTATGCAATATAGAAGGTCACAAAACGGACAGCATGAGATGCCCGGCGTTCAGGAAACTGGTGCAAGCACAGAAGGAGAAAGAAAGGGCCGGAAGGGCTAGAAAATGAAGGTTATACAGGTTAACCTAAACAGATGTAGAGCGGCTATGGATCTACTAGAATGGAACTGTCAAAAAGCAGGAGCAGATTATGCCCTAGTCTCGGAACCAAATAAGAAAATAGCAGCAACTAGGAAAAGATGGATTATGGATAAAAATGAAGACGCGGCAATATACATCCCTGACAATACTAAATCTCCGGCATTAAAATCAGGAAGTGGGGTAGGCTACACCTGGGTGGAGGACCGGGACACAGTGATGTATGCCTGCTACTTCTCCCCAAATGAAAGCATTGAGCATTTCGAAAAGTGGCTAACAGAACTAAGTAAGGACCAAAAAAAAACACAAGAAAGATAAGATCATTGGCGGGGACTTCAACGCCAAGTCAGGCATATGGGGGTCTCCCAAAGACGACCGGAAAGGTGACATGTTGGCGGAATGGGCAAACGAAAACGAACTCTGCGTCCTGAATAGATGTGACCCTGTGCACCTCTAAGATGGTAACAAAAATTAGCAACTGGCATGTGGGCGAGGAAGAGAATCTGAGTGACCACATGAACATACACTTCGAAGTCAGGCAGGGGAAGGTAAAGACTTGGGAGAAGACAAGAGAAATCACCGGATGGTCTTTCCGCAATGAGCAAGAGGCAAAATTCCTTTCAAACCTGGATCTAAACACAA
This sequence comes from Tachinus rufipes, assembly GCA_963932245.1. Classification (NCBI taxonomy): domain Eukaryota; kingdom Metazoa; phylum Arthropoda; class Insecta; order Coleoptera; family Staphylinidae; genus Tachinus; species Tachinus rufipes. The sequence goes on along the minus strand of OZ010745.1, from coordinate 44,710,814 downwards.
CGGGAATGGAACACACTGCTGAGAAGCTAAAAGAATCTATAATAAAAACCTGCAAAAAGACTTTAAAGAAAAAAGGGGGCAGGGTAAACTACAAACCAATGTATTGGTGGAGTGATGATATTGCAAACATGAGAAGGAGATGTATAAAAACTAAAAGGATTGTGACAAGATTAAACGGAAAAAACCCAAGAGACATATACCTTCTGCAACAAGCACAAGAGGCATACGCAGGTGAGAGAAAAGACCTGAAGAAGGCAATAATGGAATCCAAGAAGATGGCCTGGAAGAAACTATGCGAGGAACTAAATGGGGATATATGGGGCAAAGGATATAAAATAGTCACAAATAAAATAGGACAAAGATCCCCAATAACACTGTCAGGGGAGGAGATAACGGCTGAAGCCAAGAAACTCTTTCCGAACCTAGGCAGAACAACGTGGTTAGAGATAAGAACAGATATGGATATGATACCGGAATGTACAGAAGAAGAAATACTTAAGGCAGGTGGTAAAGTTAAAAGAAAAAAGGCACACGGGACAGACATGATACCGCCGGAGGTGATCAGAGCGATAGCAACAAAAAGACCTCAACTCTGCGCGAAGGTCCTTGACAAACTCATAAAGCAAGGCATCTTCCCCAAGGACTGGAAAAGGGCAAAATTAGTTCTAATCGAGAAACCTATCAAAAAAAACGAAGACAAGGCATACCGACCTATATGTCTACTGAACCCACTGGGAAAGCTGTATGAGCACGTCCTCAACACGAGACTTACAGAGGAACTAGACAGGAATGGTGGCCTGAGTAAAAACCAACACGGGTTCAGAGGTGGCCACTCCACACTGGATGCACTTAGACATGTTAGGGAAGCAGTGGGGCAGGTAGCTGAACATCCTACACACAAACTGGCGGTGTTGATCACCTTTGATATAAAGAATGCTTTCAACTCGGTGCCCTGGAGGGGACTAATAGAAGAATTAGAGAGAAGGGGAATTTCAACATACCTCAGAAAAATCCTATGCCACTATCTACAGGATAGAATCATAGAATGCAGCTCCGGAGCAACTTTGGAAATGACTTGCGGGGTGCCTCAGGGGTCTGTCCTGGGTCCTACCTTGTGGAATATATATTATGATGGTCTGCTGAGAGAGCAGATGACACAGGGGATTACCACAATAGCATATGCTGATGATCTAGCTATGGTTGTCAGGGGTAACAATATAAGGGAAATAGAAGAGGAGGCAGAGTGGGCGTCCTACAAGATAAAAAGGTGGATAAAAAAAATGGGTCTAGAACTGGCAACCCATAAAACGGAAGCTGTTGTCCTGGTGGGTAGAAGGAAGGACATCACAGTTAAAATCAAACTAGGGGATACAACAATCACATCCCAAGGCAGCATCAAATACCTAGGGATGAGGATAGGTAAAAACTGGAATATGAGCCCTCATATAACAGAGGTAAAGCAAAAAGCAGAGAAACTTGTAATGGCCCTGGCACGTATCATGCCGAATGTAGGGGGTCCAAGGGCGGAGAAACGTAAAGTTATGGGTGCAACGGTGGACTCAATACTGCTGTATGCCGTACCCATCTGGATAGAAAGCTGCGAGAAAAAAAAATACAGAATAATACTAGAGCGGGCCAGAAGAAAAATGGCAATTAGAATAGCCAGTGCCTACAGAACAGTTTCGTCCAAGGCCATACAAGCAATAACGGGCACCATCCCCATACACCTTCTCGCCAAAGAGCGGGCCGAAGGTAAAGGGAAACAACCAAAGGGGCACAGCAAAGACAAGAGAGTGGAAACAATGAAAAAATGGGAAGCAGAATGGCAGTGCAAGGGTGACGTCGCCAGATGGACACAGACCCTCATACCCTTGGTGACACCGTGGGTAAACAGAAAACATGGTAACCTGAACTACCACCTCACACAGATCCTAACAGGTCATGGTTGTTTTGGGTCATATCTAAAAAGAATGTGCCTAGCAGAACAGGACGAATGCCCCTATTGGGGAGAGAAAGATACCCCGGAGCACACAATGGTAAAGTGCCCTCGCTGGAGAAGCACCAGAGAAGAGATGCAGCTAAGAGTCGGTAAAGAGATAACCGTAAACAACCTGACCACACTCATGCTTGAAAGTGCATACAACTGGAGGGCCATAGATGATGGAATACGGAGAATAATGGCAACAAAAGAAGAGGAGGAGAAAGCAAGAGCAGGAAGTCAAGGATAGAAGGATAAATAGAAGGTGTCCAGACTTTGTGAAGTAATACCACAACGGTAATCCCGCAAGGCTTGGAGGGCTTAGAGGTTAGGGTTTTTAGTGGGTATACGGGTAACCGGGAGCTCCACACAAAGTGCGTAAGGCATTTTCCCCCCTCAATTAAAAAAAAAAAAAAAAAAAAACATTAAGTTTGCGGTTTGTGTATATTAAAAATCTTTTGTGGATATTTCTGATGCTACCACTCACAACTCATTTGCCCTTTAAAAAGAATTCTCTGACTAACAAAAAATATTTTTTTTAAATCAAATTTTATTTGTAATCAAAAAATTTATAAAAAAACATAAAAATTGTCAAGTTATATTAATTAATGAAAGACTTATGATAACATTAAGGTAAGTAGAGAAATTTACTTTATTTAGTTTTTTTTTTGTTTCTATAACTTGTTAGTAGTCTTTTGATTGGTTCTGATTTTTTTTTTTTGATTAAAAATTGACTAGTGATATTAATCAGAATAACCGCCGAAGACGTATTTTGATGTAAATTAGTTGGAAAATTTGTTTCGTGTATTTGGATTTTAGGGGTCTACAACTCGAATAAACTGCAAAAATAGGTCTATTTTTTAACATAAACTTTTACAAATACGCATTTAGCAGCGTTCAGAGGAACAATACACCAAATATTATTAAAAATTAGAGTTTTGCAAACAATTCTACATAGAAAATATGTCGTGCTTATCGGGCGTAACAAGCTCAAAAAAAAGTTTTACAACATTTTTTCTTTACTTTAAAAATATTTTTTTGTAAATTTTTTAATTGGCTTATATTTATTTTAAACTTGTTTCAGAAGTTTAACAAATACATCTTTTGTTGCTTGAACAAATTTTGGGCGATTTTACTCTTTGTTTGAAAGTTTTAGCGCTTGCTTAGACTCGATCTATCGGCGCCAAAATGTGAGAATATTATTTTTGGCGTTCTAACATAAATCCGCTTGGCGCTTCAAATCAAATTTGATAAAAACGAGTTTTAAACCACATCCTAGTGTGTTTATAATATTTTTTGTGAATATAAAAAAATAATTAATTTTCAACGCATTTTTGTAAAAAAAAATTGTAAATTTTTTTTTTATGGACTTTTCTATGTCCGATGTGTACTACACTGACTATTTTCTATGTAGAATTGTCCCCAGTATTCAAATTTTTGATAATATTTGGTGTATTATTTCTCTGAGCGTGGCTAAACGTCTAATTGTAAGAGTTTGATTCTACGTAAATTTCAAATTGATTTCACTAGTAAACATTTTTTTTTTGAGTAAAATTGCTATTTTTAAACAAAAAATGCGATTTTTTAAAGTCGAAGTAGAAAAACTAAAAAAAAACTAAATAAAGTCCTAGAATCTATTTTAAGGGTTTCATACCCTTATGAACCGATCAATAGGCTTCTAATAAGTTATAGAAACGGAATAAAAATACTAAAGCAGAAACTTGACCCCCCCCCCCTGCTCTTGTTTGTTTTAAATGGAATGCTCATATTCAAATAATATATGTTGTTCTCAATTGCCAAAATTTATACTTAAAACGCATTCTGAACTTTTTAATTTACACATATGATAAAAAATGAAGATAAAAGAAGTTCATTGCTTTATGGGTTACAACATAAAACACTCAAAGGTAGCTGTGAGGTGGTAGTCAACAAGCTTAAATCCTAAATTATTGTCATTGAAAAAAAATCTTTATTGCGAAACAAAAAATTTACATTCTAAATTATTATTATATTATTTAAAAAAAAAAAAATTTGACAATATTTAAAGATTGCAGCACACAGCGAGCACGTACCTCGCTTCGTTTTTATTAAAATTTATATTTGCATATTATAATGTTAACAAAAATATTACAATTTTCTTATAAATGTTTAAACTTTAAAATGAAATAAACTTTTTTTTTAAAGATGAAACATGACAAAATAAAATACTTTTATGTACTTTATGTCTCAGATTTTGACTGTTGATATTATTTTAGAGCGCAAATTAGAATTTGTAAGTACAGCATAATTGAGTTAAAAAATGTTTTGCTACTAAATTGCATAACTTATTTATGAAATATTATAGACCTTTAAAGATTTCATATGTTCTTACAATTGTAAGCACAACAGAACTTTATCATTTTGTATATAACAATTATTGCAAAAAACACAATAAATGTGCGTCTTACTACCTGCGCTAGAAGTGACAAAGAACAAGGCCTACTCACTGCTACATTGTTCTAAGAAACGAGACAGAATCCTAACAAGATTGCACTGGGTAACAAAGTCATTTGTTTGTGCGAGTAAACAATGTTCAATTTAATCAAAAAATATGGCAATACCGGACCCAATTTTAAAGTCAAAGAAAAAATATAAAAAAACAAGTTACAGATGATTTAATTATCTTATAAATGTCATAACGTATTTAATATTAATTTAATCAATATTTTTTTATAAGAATAAAAGTTTTTAAATTATTATATGAACCAAAATAGAGATTTTGGCTTTTAAATTAGATTTTGTTCTATTATTTTGTCATTTATCTATTTTATTAGTTGGCCTATAAAAAATGTTGTTATTAACTTATTACTTTTACTTTGACAAAGTTTTCCCTATAACATGAGAATTCCTATCACTTTCATTAAAATCATTTTGATGTGGAGCATTGGAGCATGTAGATATATGTGCAGATACTGGATAATAAAATTAGACTTTTGCTCTGTTGGTTTCAACAAGTACCGTTCTTGTTGGAACGCTATCTCCTACCCGGCTAACATCACTGCACGAATAAAATAATGTGTGTAATGGAGGGGTCTAGTTTCAAAAGGTACAATCTCTACCGTAATCAATTTACAAAACATTTGTTAACATTGTTATAAATTTAAATTAATTAGATCATTAAATTATCAAAATAAATCAAATTACAAAAATTTAGTATCACGTTGTTGAGTCGTAAATTTTGCCACAAGATGGCATTACTAACTCAATAATATCAAAAAGTGGAGATTGTACTTTTTGAAACTAGACCCCTCAATTGTATTATACTATTTCTAAGGGTGCAGCATATACTACAGTAACGTTGAACTTCTTAGTCAAGAAAAATAGTCAATTATACATCATTATTTTTAAATTAACATTGGCTCTTATGAAATATCTACAGAATGCATTTTTTAGTTTTGCTCTAGAGTAAATACACACAAAAAGTTATTTAAATTTTATAAAATCTACAGTTTTTAGTTTTTTTGGAATATTTAAAAAAGGTTTAAGAGCTATTTCTAAAAATTTTACTTAACTTTGCTAATTTAATCAACTCTGGTACATTTTAAATAACAAAGTTACTCATGGAACCATGTAAATTATTGACATCCTGTATAAGCATAAAAGATTAGAATATTGATAATTACGGACAACTTACGTAAATTCCAAATACAGTAAAGCTCTGCTAATCCGGATCAATTAAAACATGGTTTGATCCGAATTATTAAACAATCCGGATTACTGGAACAATAATAAAATAATTAAACAAAAGCCACAATATATAATAAAGCTTTTATTATAATGACAATAGAACAAAATTTTAAGAAAAAATGAAACCTCATAAGAAAAACTCTGATAATTTTGTCTGGCGAATGCAACTTTGCTTAACCCTCATTGCGCAACTTGTATTATTTCTTGTTTTTTGACTAGAGTTAATGTTTTGTGTGGCCGTTTTGGTGCCAAGTAAAAATAAACTAAAAAAATTTGGATTTCCTTTTGGTCGGTCCGGTGGTCCGGATTAAAGCGGTCCGGATTACAAGGTACATAATGTAAAGTTTACATTTTTTTATTTTGTCCGAACTACAATGACATCTGGATTAAAGCGAATCGGATTAGCGGAGCTTTACTGTATGTCTAAAATGTTTAATGGAGTAATTATTATTTAATAGGTGGAAGTACTTAGTTGGAAAGGAGAAGATTTAAGTCCCGAAAAGGATGGAGGCATTGAACGTATCATTCTTACTACTGGAGAAGGTTTCACAACTCCCAATGATGGAGCTATGGTGGAAGGTATGTAATTTTAAATTATTATTAATATGTTTGATCATTATCATTATCAACATTAATACTGGAGCAGATCCTACATAAAGTTAATGTGAGCACTTGTATGTTAGAATTTTTTACATACAAAAATATAATACTGGGTTATTGCATGGAGTTACTCCTTCTCCTCCTTCTCTTATTTTCGTTTTGACATGAGTATAACAATGATGGTGATGGAAATAACACTTTTGGAATGGTGATATACTCATTATTAGACATGTTTGTTAATGACACCTATTGAAACGGGTCATTAGGTAGTGCTCAATTTGAACTCGCTTTTAAGTTGGTCAGATTTTGAAATGGACAACTGAGGCCTGTAGCATTTTTGGGAGGTGAAGGACCTCTGGTTGTTCAGCTACATGTTTGCTACACTCTGCAAACAGATCAGTTTGCTAAATAGTGCACCTCAATTACTACTCCTTTAAAATAATCATGGTTCAAGAACTACAGCAAAATAATTACATATGGTGGTTTACGTTTGCACAATACTGGAAGTACTGAGCAATGACATCGTTATTATCACGTGTTTTTCTTCAATTTACTTTACAATGTTCTTTGAGTTTTTGCTGTCTGAATTGAGAAGACGTTGCATTTGACTTCAATACATTGTGGTTTTAATAGTTAGGGTACTTATATCTCAGAGAATCAATGTTAAGGTTTACATTAATAGCGTTCTTTTGAATGGTGCACGTTTGCAGGACCTTGTATTATAATGTTACATTAGAAGAATCAAATGAATTGTTTTTAATGTATTTTTATGAGTACTGTTTCTAATGCAATAATATTTTAGTTCATTTTATTGGAAAATATGAAGAAAAAGTCTTTGATGAAAGGGATGTTTCATTTAACATTGGAGAAGGAATAGATCTGAATGTGATTGAAGGCATTGAAATTGCTTTAGAGAATTTCAAAAGGAATGAAACATCAAAACTAACAATTAAACCAAAGTTTGCATTTGGAAAAGAAGGAAGCAAAGAGTTTAACATTCCAGAAAATGCCACAGTTGAATATACTGTTACTTTAAAGGCTTTTGAAAAGGTAATTTAATAGTATATTAAAATATGATTAATCGCAATACGAGTTGTGTAATAAAATCCTATTTTTAATAAGATCTATAGAAATACACAACAGTGTTTCATTATAAATGCAAAATCAAAATAAGCAAGCAGTAATTGATGTTAACATTTTTAGGCAAAAGAAAGCTGGTCGATGGATCAGGAAGAAAAAATTGAACAGTGTAAAATATTCAAGGATAAGGGTACTAATTACTTTAAAGCTGCCAAAATGGCTTTAGCCATCAAAATGTATAAAAAAGTATTATCATATCTTGATTATGAAAAAGGTAAGAATATTTATTCCAAAAAAATATATTTTACGTAATATTTTATTTATATTGCAGAAAAAGACAGTTTAACTGAAGATAACAAAGCTTTAATTCTCAGTATACTTCTAAACTTGTCATTATGTCACTTAAAAGAAAATAATGCATTTGAAGCCAAAAATTCAGCAACAGAAGCATTACAAATTGATCCGAACAATGAGAAAGCATATTTCAGACGTGGACAAGCTTTATTAATTCTTAAAGAAGCTCAATTGGCTGCTGATGATTTTACAGCCTTACTGAAAATTGAACCGAGCAATAAGGCTGCTCAAGCTCAATTAGCAGCTTGCAATAAAACACTTAAAGAGCAGTTGCAGAAAGAGAAGAAAATATATGCAAACATGTTTGATAAGTTTGCAAAAATGGATACACAGGTGAAAAGCAGTTAATTTTTATTTTTTTTTTGTATAATTTCTTCATTAATTCATTCCTATTGTAATATTTTTTATTACACATACGATTTGGTGTTTTTAAATGTCATTTAATAAAGTACTGTATAAAATGTGATTGGTGTTTTATTGTTTATATTCGACGTATTTTAGAGGGAAGAGGAAGAAAAGAAAAAGGAACCTGATGTCATGTCATCTTTGGGTGAATGGGGCAAAGAAGATAGAGAGAGAGAACCAAGCGAGTTTGAGAAAGAGAATCCAAATATTTTGTTGCTGAATGGAAGTGGTGAATTTAAGGACATGTAGTTAAATTAATATGCTCATGTTATAGATGTAATGTTAATGATTACATAAATAATATAGGATATTTTTTTGTTTCATTTCTTCCCACTTTTGTTGTATCAGTCTTTGTTTGTTATTTAGATCAATAATTAAAACAGGTGGGTTTTGGTTTCAAAATTTTATTTGATAAAATGCAACATGTTTTACCACACAGCTTGATCTACTTGAAGATGCGGTGAAACATGTCACAGTTTATCAAATAAATCTTTGAAACCTAAAACCACCTGTGTTTTAATTATTAATTTAATACGGAGTTATATCCACTGCACCAATTCAATAATTTAAGGACTTCTGTAATCAAGAACAAGTTTGTTTGGTCTAATTTGAGTAAGGATCAATTCAAGCGTAGTTTTTTAAGTGTAGCTTTGCAGAGTTTTTAAGTGAAGTACAAAATTTAGTTATGATATGATTTAGTCGTTTTCAAGTTTTATTATGGTGGCTATGTTATTTATCACTAAAAAATATGGTTATTAAATTATATTTTTCGTTTTACATCATGGGTAGTTGCATATTTATAAATTATAAGGAGTGACTATTTTTTACAGTGCAAGAAATGAAAGTAATTCTTCTAAGTGTAATTATAAACAAAAATTAATTTTCAACATTAAAACCTGTAAGTTGTGTACAGAAGTCCCAGAATTGCCTTGCTAGGTTTTTTTCTCTAGAAATATTTTTTTAATTAAAAACGGGCAGTTTTTTTTTTGCAAAAGGACAAATTGCTTCTTAATATCATTTCAGAAATAATTTAACTTTTTTGAGGCAGATTTTTTAACTGGACTATTGTCAAATAAAATAAAGTTTTAAATTCATTACTTCCCAAAACTTAAAATAAATAAAATCTGCAACTATTTACAGACTGCAAAAATCTTGTCTTCACTGTGATTGATTTAACGAGATGGTTCCACTTTTTATGTAAAACAGTTGACTGTTATTATTAGATAAGCGGGTAAACGTATTTGTGCATTTTTATTTCATACCAGCGAGCAGATCGGGGTTTGATTCCTGAAATATGAAATAATAACTTGCTTTTTATCCACCAGGGTAGAGTGTTTCAGAAGTCACCTAATAAGCTGTTGGTCCCATCAAACCTCTTTAAAACAAGTCTTAGACTAGCTGTAATAAATTAATTTAACATTAAAAAAACATTGTTGTTTATTTTCTATCAGTATATTGCAAATAATATTTTTAATGTCAATGTAATTTAAATATCGGCAAGGATCATTGGCCCCATTAAATCAAGTTAAGCAAGGCTGATAAAGTATAAATACAATATTTAATGTTTTTCCATGACAGCAATAACGTCTTTGATAAGCATATCATAAATACCACTTCCCCAAATAAAATCAATGTGGTTAAAAGATTTGAAAGATATTTTGTTATTAAAAACAACATTTGGAAGATAACTTATCAAACGTTCAACATCCTGAAAACAAATATAAATATTAAATTTAAATTCAAATAAATAAAAACTACTTACTTTAACTGAAGCCAATAAATCATTTTGTCCATAATTAATTGATACTGGACAGGTAATTTTATCGAGCTGATAATCTGGAGGATTTATTTGACCATATACTTCCATGTTCTTATCATGGTAGTCATACCTGCAGAAATTACCTAAAATGATACAATCCAGAAATAAATTAATACATTTGTAAAATTATAGTACCGCTTATGATTTCTTGACTAAAATGCAGAAGCTGTTTTGTTGAAGAACCAGCTGGGTAATTGGACAGGAGCAACGGTACAATTTTCTGAAATTAAAATAAAATATTACTTTTATTATTAGATGTTTTTGATCGATACAGCATATTCAGTGATTGTTGGGAAAAGGTGCTTTTTGTAAAAAGTAAAAGTTTTGCTTGTTGAAAAATGTTCAAAAATGAGAATAATTTGTAAACCGTTTAAGAGAAAACTATATTTATTTTTAAGTTTTGATATAAATTCAATATTATAAAACAAGTTGTTATATAGTTTTAAATTAAGAATTAAATTAAAGTTTCTTAACATTTGTTATTTTTATAACAGTTTAAAGAGTTCTATGAGAATAGTGCCAGCGTATGGAGAAAATGGCCCATCTTATTTTCAAGTCAACTGTTAGTGCAAGCAGTTTAAATGAGGCAGGGGGGCAGGCATTCATGATGACTCTACAAATGTAGAAGACCTCTGGAAGCACGAATTGATTAAATCATCAACAAGTTGAAGCTGTTGGTGTTGATTGACTGCCGAGTAAAAGTTCCTGTTGTTGCTACAGAAATAGAAATATCAGAAACGAGTGTTTTTAATTTTCAAACTGTTTTTAGTCCTAAATTAAATGATGAATTTTTTTCTTAAATTGTAAATGTCAGTTTTTTTTATTTTTTTTTCCTCACTTCAATGATAACAACAAGATGTTGGCTTGGTATTCGAGACCTAATATTTTATTTTTAGCATACATAATATACAGTTTTTTACATACTATACAGTTTTTTACATAATATACAGTTTATTAAAATTGTTAAAATTGTTGTTTCTTGTAACCAAATTAGTAATCAGTAACTCATTTTTGTCACAATCGGTGAGGGTCAAAAGTATCTCCCGTAAATGCCGTCAAACTTTTATCACAATTGGTAGCAGGCAACTCCAACAATGGATTCTTTTGATTGGAATACATTTTATGTTGTATTTATTTTTTATCAACTTTTACATTTTTTCAAAAACTTATCTCAACGAACCTCCAAAATCACTTATGAAAAACGTAAATTTGCAATAACTGAAATAGTTTTGATTTCAGGAGAGTGAGATAAAAACCAAAAAATTCTTTTTATGAAGCTGTTTCTCATATTTGAGCCTCAATTTTTTTTAGTGGCGTCACATAATATTTTAATTTATAGTCATAAATTGTTTTTTTAAAAAGCCAAAAGTAATTTGGTTACAAACCAAAAGTAATTCGGTCATAAGTACTTGATTAATTCATTGCCTGTAAATTTGTATTTTTATAATTTTTAGATATTTGCACAAATAAATAGTAACGGTTTGTGAAAATATCGATTTTCGGCAAACAGTAGTATTACGCAAAAAAGTATTCGAGATAGAATTTTGGACATAGTCTCATTCGATAGAGCAGGGGTGCGTGCATTATTTTCTGTATCAAATTTTTTTGTATACTACTCATTTTATGAATTTTCAAAGTTGACTAATTTTTTTGTACAAAAAATATGATTTTTTTAGGTTTTTAAATAACAGATTTGCATTTCTGGAACCCAAATGAATAAAAAATGTAATTTTTATCAAAATCGGTGGGGGTCAAAAGTAACCTCTATTGCTGATTTTTTTTTGACAAGTTTTCAACTTTTGGTACTTAACTAATCATAACTTGAGAACAAAACAAGGCTTCTCTGATTTAATAAATTTTTTTGTACTTGGTCATAATATGGGTGTCAACATCTAACTTTTGGTTTTGACATAAGACTCTGTTTTGGAAAATACTTGAAAATACTTAAAACTGCATTAACTATTATAGCACATTCTACAAATCAAGAAAACATTTATATTTTTAGTTTTCATATAGAACCTTACATTCTTGCTACAATTTTTGAAAAAAAATATTTTTTTGAAATTTTTAATGAACATTATTACACAAGCACTGCAAATTTATAATGTAATAAGAGAGTTTTTTAATTTAAAGTTATTTTGTTTGTTTAATATTAATTACTGTTAAAATAACAAAAAAAGATACACATAACTTCAAATTGCATACTAGAACAGTAATGCTAATTGCGTTATCTATAATTTGAAAAATCTCTCTTTTTGGGTATAGATTAATATTTGTTTTTTTATATATGATAAGGCAACTATTTTAGTCAGAATGGGAACTAAACCATGTGTTGAAAATCACAGGTGGAAACTGTCATTGTAGGTACAACTATATGAGAGTTTACAAATTTTTTTTTTTAGATTAGTTTGATCAGTTTGAAGAAAAAATATTAAATATTTTGAATTGGTTGGTTTTTTCATGCCAATTTTTTTTGCTGCAATAGGTGGGTTGCAATCCACATCAAAATCAATATTAATATGATTAGGAAATAATTTACTTTGATGTTTGTCTTAGAAATTTTAACAACAGAAATAATAAGAAAATGAAGGGAATTTCCTACATCAGTTAAAGCTGTTCTATTTTTTTGAATAATTAAATGAATAAATTAACTTTGGATATAAGGTTTTCAAACAAATGTAGAGTTGCTTTATATGCCTAATACAAAAATAATTGTATCGAGAACTATTTATTTAAAAAAATTTGCTGTTATAATTAATACCCTGAGTTTTATTTATTTTTGTTGATTGTTCACAAATACCTTGTTGGCCAGCAATTGAATGCAATCTTTATTTTTATTTTTTACAAATGTAAACCGAAACCTTTATAGCAATTTAGTATGCTAACTAACCACTAATAAATATATCCAATATTTTATGTTTAAATAATAAATTCAACTATCTATCTATTCCACTTCAGTAATACATAGTAACATACTCAATATATAAAATTGAACAAACAAAAACAGAAAATTTATTTACAGAACTAATCTAATCTTAAAATCCATACTAGTTTTTTATATTTTAAGCATTTAACTTAGATTTAAAGGAATTAATCTGATTAAGATAAAATAATACCAGTGTATATAAGCAAATTTGTCAAAGCCATATCATGTAAGAAGATGAAAATTTTAGTACAACTGAGGTATGTTTCAATATATATTTACATATTACTATTTTAATATGCAGATTTTTTAAATAATTTAATTTGTAAGTAGAATATTTCCAAACTAATCTATTACAAAACAATAAAGACATAACAAAATAAATATAAATTTGTTGACAAACTTCCGTATTATATTTAATTAAATTAATTGTTTTTAAGTTTTTTTGCACTTTGTGCATCAGCTTACAAGTTTTCTCCAGATTTTAAATTTGGTGTAGCTACATCATCTTATCAAATTGAAGGAGGATGGAATGCTAATGGTAATAAAAAAACTTTACGTAATATATAAGGGAAATAATGATATTTTTATTGTAATAGGTAAAGGCGAAAGTATTTGGGATTATCAAACCCACACATTTCCAGATAAGATATTTGATAAAACTAACGGTGATGTTGCATGTGATTCGTACAATCAAATTGACGAAGATGTAAAAAATTTGAAAGCACTGAAAGTCAATTTTTATAGATTTTCTCTATCATGGCCAAGAATCATGCCAACAGGTTTAGTTAATCAAATAAATGCTGATGGTATAAGATATTATAATGAACTGATTGATAAGTTAATCGAGAACAATATTGAACCCGTAATAACAATATACCATTGGGATTTGCCGCAAAAGTTACATGATTTGGGTGGGTGGACTAATCCAAACATTGTAAATTACTTTGAAGATTATGCTAGGATATGTTATGAAAACTTTGGAGACAGAGTTAAAACCTGGATAACAATAAACGAACCTGATCCAATCTGCAATTTGGGTTATGGCGTTGCAAGCATGGCTCCTTATATACATTCTGATGGAATAGGTTCATATTTATGTGCACATCATCTTCTTTTATCACATGCGACCGCATATCATTTATATAAAAATGAATATTATAACACACAAAAAGGTAACTAATTAAAAATATTGATAGTAAAGCAGTGATAAAAACGTATTATGTTATAATAGGAAGAGTAGGAATAACAATAGACAGTGCATGGTATGAGCCCGCCAGTGACTCAGCAGAAGATATAGATGCGGCAGAAAGAAACATTCAAATATTTGTAAATATCTTTAAAGTGTTATTATTATTTATTAATTGTTTATTTTAACTTACTTTTTAGTTTGGTTGGTTTGCAAATCCAATATTCTCAAGCAAAGGAGACTATCCTGAAATAATGAGACAACGAGTTGATGAAAAAAGTATAACACAAGGATTTACTAAATCCAGGCTGCCATATTTTACAGAAAGTGAAATTGAAAATATTAAAGGAAGTTCCGATTTCTTTGGATTAAATCATTATACTACTTCATTATGCGAAAACACCGAAATCGTTACTGAAATGCCATCCCATGAAGATGATGCTGGTGTTCATTGTTTTAAAGATCCTGAATGGGAATCAACTGCCAAGGATGTTTTTAAAGTAGTACCATGGGGTTTAAGAAAATTATTGAATTGGATTAAGAATGAGTATAATAATCCTGAAGTTATAATAACTGAAAACGGATATGCGGGCTATCTTAATGAAACGGTTGACGATTTACGAAGAATTAATTACCACAATGTAAGTTAGGACATACAAGGCAAATCATTTTGAAACAATTTTTATTTTAGAAATATCTAACTGCAGTGTTAGAAGCAATTAATGAAGATGATTGCAATGTTACTGGCTATACTGCTTGGAGTTTTATCGACAATTTTGAATGGAGTGATGGATATACGTAAGTAACATTTACATACTATACACAATAAAAAATATTGTAATTGATCAGATCTTATTATTTTGATTTAAATATAGATACACACATATAATTGTGTTTAATTTGTTGTAGAAATCGTTTTGGATTACATTACGTTGATTTTGATGATGCCAAGAGGCCTAGAACTCCTAAGAAGTCTGCATTTGTATATCAAAATATTATTGAAACTAGAGAAATAGATGAAGATTTAATACCAGACTATTATATTCATTGAATTATTTTTATTATGATTGTAAATGCTCTTTTCTATAAATATATAACAAAAAAATACTGAACTTGAATGATGGTTTATAATTTAATAGCTTGAAATATTTTTTAGCAGAACCTCAACATATTTACAAAATAAAGCGGAAATTGTTTGGCCATATGTAATATAGCGTGTTAGTTATAAGAGTAGAAAAAATATATTAAAATATATTAATAAACATATATATACAGGGTTTTAAGTAAACATGCGGCAAAAATTCAATGGGCTATTCTTTGGCCTATTCTAAGAATATTTTGTTTTATGATAATTTCTAAAAAACTCTTTTGTTTCGAAGATACATGGCGAACAAAATTTATAACAGTTACAACATTTTATTATCAAAAAGTACATGTAAAGTTGCCGAATCCACAATAAATGTTTGAAATGACTTCCAGCCTGGATACAAGCATTGAATTTTTTCGTCATTGAGTGCCGAGCTATTTCAAACACGCCAGGGTTGTTTCTAATTGAGTTACACCCAGCAATTATCCGATTTTGCAAGTTGTCTAAATTTTCCACTGAAGTACCGTAAACTAATGATTTCAGATAGCCCTATAAGAAATAATCCAGGGGGTTTAAGTCTGGGGATTGAGCAGGCCATGCGTGTGGCCCACCTCTACCAATCCTGCGATCTCCGTATGTTGCTCTTAAATAATCACGAGCAATCAAACTGAAATGTATTTTTTTAAGTTATTGTTAACAATTTTTTGTACTTAATAAACTCATTATTTTTTTGTACTTGATATACTGATTGGCGTACGCCATACTTTTATTTACATTAATGATTTCAAAAAGTATTGAATATGGTTGTTGCAAATTTTGTTCACCCTGTATCTATAAGACAAAATATTTTTAGAATAGGCCAAGGAATAACCGCTTGAATTTTTGCCGCATGTTTACCTAACGCCCTGTATATACAGGGTGTCAATAATCTACGTGTGTTCTATGGGTAACTTTATTATTTAAAATTTTACAGAGTTGGTTAAATTAGCAAAGTTGGGCAGAATTTCCAGGACAACGTAATGCCAACAATCAACAAAATATTCCAAAAAAACTAAAAACGGTTGTTTTTTTTAAACTTAAATAACTTTTTGTCTATATACTGTAGAGTAAAAATAAAAAATATATATTGTAATAATTTTTGTGTAGAATTCAAATAAATTAACAAAAAAGTCATGGCATTTTTTATTTTTAAGGTATAAACCAAACTTGTCTTTTTTTAAATGGCAACCTTAGTTGGCTATGAGTTCATTGAAAAGCTTATTTTTTTCTGATTTCAAAAATGTATAATTTGTTATATCTTATTTAATTAGTTTTTTTTCAGAAACAAGAATTAATTAATAAAACAATTGTTACTACATACTATAAGAGTGTTTACAGTTATTTAAAGAGAACGCATTTATTAAACAACATTTGAATTTAAAACTATTGTGTTTATAAATAATAATAATAAAGTTATCATTATCCCGGATAATATGGCTTATTTGACAGGAGAAAAAAATGATATGTTGTTTTGTTACTACAATTTTATTGTAATCGTGATACAAACGCAGCATTTGAATTGTATTTACAAACATACATGGAAAGAAGGCAGCCAAATAAAAGCTTGTTTGCAAAACTTGAAAAAAAAATAGATCATTTTGTAAACCAAAAGAAGCCAAAATTAGTTTAAAGATTCAGAGATACGTGTTTTGGCATACAATACATACTTTTAAACTAACCGCATCTGTACGAGAGATTGAACTAGAGTGTAATGTATCCAAACAACAAGCAAGAAAAATATTAAAACAAATTAATTTTAAGCCATATCATCATCATATTAGAAACACTTTGATTCCAACAGATTTTGAAAAAAGATTAAATTATGTTTCATGGTTTATTGAAGAAAGGTAAAGACACAAATTATTTTCTCAATCAATTCTATTTACTGCAAAATTTACAAATAATGGATTATTCAACCAAAAAAAATTATATTTACTTTTTGAAAGAAAATCCACAATTAAAAAACGAGATTAACATGTATTCTCGATTAATTTCTGGTGTGGCATTCTTGGAACACAAATATTGGGTCCGTATTTTTATGAAAAGAATTTCGAACACTATCTGTCATTTTTACAAAATGAATTAGAAGAATTACTGGATGATCATTCATTGAACTTGATCCAAAATTTCAAGTATTTTCAACATGATGCTCACAATCGTATCAATTTATTTGTCAGAAAATTTTCCTAATTGGATAGGTAATAGAGGTTCAATTGCATGGCCTCCTAGGTCTCCGACCTTACACTTATTAATTTTTTTTGTGGGGAACTATTAAAAATAAAGTTTACAAAGAAAAGCCACATATCATCGATATGATCTGAAAACTAAAATTAGAAAAGTTCTAACAGAAATTAGACATAATACTTTGTTAAAAGTACAAAATAATATATTAAAACGTTGTCAACTATGTATTCAAGAAAACATTGTTTTTTTTTTTTTTTTTTTTTTTTTATTATATTATATATATAGCATTTTTATTCACAAAAATACAAACGTTACAAGAGGTATATATATAGCAGTATTTATAATACAAATAGAAAAAGAAATCTTTTGTGAAATGGCCATTGACCGTAGTCTTTCAGTCTGAGTTTTAATACAATACAAAATAGATACAATTATTTAAAAAAAAAAAAAAAAAAAAAAAATTATTTATCTTTAAAACAACTTATTTCAGAACCCACAAGTATCACTAAAAGATCAGAAACTTTAATTGATTTGATAATAACAAATGATTTTATTAACATATATAACTATGGGGTCTCACATGGTTTAGCTGACCACTCACTGATACATTGCGACTTTCCAATTACAACACCTAAAGTAGAACGCAAATCAATTAAAATCAGGGATATTAAAAATATAGACTCCAATAAATTCTTAAATGATATCTATGAAGTCAATGGTAAGACATTTTTGATATAAATGATGTTAACGATAAAATAACGTTCTTTAATACATACCTGATAAACGTGTTAAACAAGCATGCCCCCTGTAAAGAAATCAAAACATCTAAGTAGTCATCACCGTAGCTAACATATACTATTAAAGTGATGAATAAATTACGAGAAAAAGTATGTAAACGATACAAGAACACAACAAATCCTGCTCATTTTGATTATTACAAGACCTTGCGAAATCTTACAAATAAAGCAATTCGTGCAGAAAAAAAAGCGTTTATGCAATTTAAAATAGCAAGTTGTAATGGGGACAAGTAACAACTATGGTCTGTGTTAAGAAAAAACATTATCTCCAAAAGTAACATATCTATTCCGGAACATCTTAAAAACCCAGATTTTATTAATAATTATTTAGTCTCTGAAGTAGAACAACTGCCTGCGGATAATAAGATTGTCAATTATTATAATAGTAACAAAAAAGCAAATTTTGACAGCGAATTAAAATTTAATGTTATCACAAATAGTGATGTAATAAAAATGATTAACAATATAAAAACAAATGCAACCGGTATTGATGGGATAAATTTAAAAATAATTAGATTATGTTGTCCAGCACTGTTGGATTATATAACACACATAGTGAATGCTTGAATAACTAGTTGTAAATTTTCTGACAATTAGAAAAAATCACTAGTGATACCAATTCCAAAGGTTAAAAACCCAGCCGCTTATAAAGACTTAAGACCTATATCCATTCTTCCAATTTTATCTAAAATTTTAGAAAAAATTCTTGATAACTAAATTCGTCTTCATCTAACAAAATATAAAATTTTACCTGAATTTCAATCTGGATTCAGGCTAGGCTATAGCTGTTGCAGTGCTCTAACTTACATAATTGATGATATTATACGTGCAACTGACTCGAAAAAAATCACAGCTCTCTTTTTAATTGATTTTAGTAAAGCGTTTGACAGACTGAATCACCAGATGTTGAACGTTATATTTTGTTTTGTTGGCTTTAGTATTGAAGCTACTCAATTAATGTCAAGTTTTTTTAGTAATATAAGTCAAGAAGTAGTGGTGAACAACAAGATTTCTCTCCCGTTGCAGTCTGACTGTGGTACAGGACCAGGTACTATACTGGGGCCTTTAATATACGCTATTTATACTGCGTCACTGCCTACTATTATTGACCATTCTTTGTGTCATATGTATGCTGACGATACGCAGATATACATGTCTTTTAATATTAATGATATTCAAACTGCTCAAAATAACTTGAACAAGGATTTAGATAGCTTAGTAAAATATTCTACCCAACATTCACTGCAAATCAATGAAGCTAAAACAAAACTTATTCTTTTTGGTCCCACTAAGTTAAGAAGCGCTGCTGCAGCGGAATTTAGCATATTAATAAATGGAACTATTATACTAATCAGTGACTGTGCAAAAAATTTAGGAGTCTATTTGGACACAAACTTACGATTTAAACAAAATACTAGTAGTTTAATAAAAAAAGTCTTACATTGCTCTTAAATCAATTTACATAAACCGCCACTTACTCGATCAAAAAACAAAAATATTATTATGTGATGCTCTAGTATTGTCAAATTTTAATTATTGTGATACCGTATATAATTATTGCATTGATAAGCAAGACTCAAACCGAATACAAAGAATGCAGAACTCCTGTCTTAGACTTATATATGGTATACGTAGACGCGACAGAATATCTCATAAATTACGGGAATCTAAGTGGTTGAGTATGGAAAGCAGACGTAAACTTCACTCCGCTTGCTTCTATTATAAAATTATAAACACAAAATGTCCACCTTATCTTTCTGAAAAAAATCGGTATAGAAATGATATTTATAGCATCAATATCAGAAGTAAAGGCTTGTTATCTATACCTAAGCACAAATTACAAATCTTCAAACGGTGTTTTTCCTATACGATTGTCAATTGCATGAATAGTATATGTTTTCGATATAATGGTTTTAGTGATTTTAAAATGAAATATAAAAATATGCTACTTCAAATCAATTAATGTGTGTTTTTGTATGTAATTGTGTCTCTATAGTAATATTATATTAAATTTCAGTTAGCGTTAAAATTGTTATATTTCTTTAAGTTTTAGTTTAATTAGACTATTTACAGGGCTTAGAGGAAGACCAGTCTTAATATTTGGTGGTAACATCAAATACTGCGAATGATCTAAGCCCTTTTGACCATTGTAAAGTTTTATAGTTCTTAGGTATATTGTAATGAATACATGTTTTTTTCTTTTATATTTTACTTGCAATGTGTCAATAAATAATTTATTATTATTATTATTATTATAATATATTTACATATTTATAGATTATATTTCATTTTGTTTTCTCTCCACTTGCTGCTCTGCACCGTCTTCATATGGATAGCTGCAGAGCTTCGTATTCGGGGCATCATTTTATGTTTCAATTTTTCTTATTTGTTATTTATGTTGTTTGTATTATCTATTTTATTCATTTCTTTGTTTAGTCCTTTTTAATATATAAAGTTCTTTTATTTTTATTTTGAATTCATTACTGCTCTTTATTTTCTTAATACTTTGAGGCAGTTGATTGTACGTTTTGCCTTTTCTGTCCTTGTTGTGTGTACATGTATATTGCTTCTTCTTCTAGTTTTATGTTCGTGAATTTATTTGTTGGTTTTTATTTGGAGGTTGGTTTTAATTTCTTTATTTTTAATTTTGTATGTTAGTTTGCATTTTTCTATTTTTATTTTTTTGTTTATCTTTGTTTCGTTAATTATTTTGTATACTTCTTCTGTTGGTATTAGTTTTAGAAATTTGTGTATTATTTTTAGAATTTTGTTCTGTTGTCTTTGTTTTTTTTTGTATGTTTGTTTTTGATGTGTCTCCCCACATGTTTATTAAATAATTAATTTTTGCTTAAAATAGTGAATGGTAGATACTTAATGCAGTTTCTTTTGTTATGCATTCCCTGGTTCTATATACAGCTTTTATTGTTGCTGTGCTTTTTTTTAATATTATGTGTATCCCAGGTGAGGTTTTCAATTAATATTATTCCTAAGTATTTTGTCTGTTTTGTTCTAGTAATTGGTATGTTATTTATTTTAATTTTTATGTCAATATTTTTTGTGTTTTTTTGTCTTATTACCATATAAGTTGTTTTTTCTTCATTTATTGTTTGTATGATTTCGTCGTACCATTTAGTTAGTTTCTTAATGTCTGCATTTATGTTTCTTTCTATTGCTTCTTTGTTTTTTCTGTAATATATAATACATGTGTCATCAGCATATGTATATATTTCACCAGTCAAATTCATATTATATATGTCATTTATGTATAATATATATATAGTATTGGTGCCAGCACTCCACCTTGTGGTACCCCATATTTTGCTTATGTTGTTTTACTAAATATGTTATTTATTTGTGTTTGTTGTGTTCTGCTTTTAATATATATTTTTAACAGTTTTAAATTTGTGTTTTTTATTTATAATAACTCAATTTTTTTAATCAATTTATTTTTGTCGACGGTATCAAAAACTTTCTTCTCCAACTTTCCTGCTATATGTTGTATTATATCGGTTGTTATGCCCATTGTGCTTGATTTTTTTTGGAATGCGTATTGCTTTTTATTTATAATATTAGGTTTGTTTATGTGTGTCATTAGTCTGTTATATATTGCCTATTCTGTAATTTTGCTAAGAACTGATATAAGTGATATTGGTCTATAGTTTTCAGATTTTAATTTTTCTTCTATTTTGTATATTGGTTTTATAATTTGTTTTTTAAGTATTTGTGGGTATTCACCTGTTTCTATCATTTTATTTATGAGTTTTTCAATATTGGTGCTACTTCTTTTTTATGACTTTTATCACTTCATGGGTTTGATCTTCTTCTAGCCCGCTTCTTATTTTTAGTTGTTGTATTATATCTTCTATTTTTTTTTCTGATGTTTCGTTAAATAAAGCTTCTTCTTCAATTTTTGCGGTTGTTATTGTTTCATTGTCATCATTTTTTTAATTTTTTTCTGACAACTTCTTTCCGACTGTTGCAAAGTAGTTGTTTAGTTCATCCGCTATTTCAGTTTCATTTGTCTTTGTTTGTCCGTGTTCTGTTATAATTTCAGTTATTTCTTGTTTTGTTTTATTTAGCATACTATTTATTTCTGCCCATTGTTTAGCTTGGTTTCCGATTGCATTTTTTATTTTGTTTTTCTAGAAATTTTCTTTTCTTTCCTTTATTTTGTCTTCTACTTCTTTTTTCTTTTCTTTCAGTATTTTTTTAATTATTTTATTTTTTTAGATTTCTCATGTATCTCTCTTGTCTTTTATCATTGTTTTTATTTCCATGTTTATCCACTCATTGTTTTCTTTTCTTTTTATTTTTGTTATTTTTGTGTTTCGATTTATTGTGTTTTGTAATATTGTTGTTAGTGTGTCAGAATCGTGTACTGTTTTTTTTATCTATGTTTTCAAATTCTTTTTTATTTTTTTCATAGTTTATTTTCTTTTTAAGTACTTTTTCATATTTTGTTTTTTTATATATTATATTTCATTCTGTTATTACCGCATTATGGTCTGATAATGTTAGTTTTTTAATTTTTTTTTTTTTTGTTATAACCTTTTATGTTTGTTATAACGTGATTTATTATAGTGCCAGGTTTATCTGCGTTGTTTTTTTGTCACTCATTCTTTGTTTATTTTATTTAATATACTATAATAATATTTTGAAGCATTATTACAATAATAATTAATTTAATTTATAGTATTTTAATTATTATTCAGTTAGATTGTTAATAAAGCCATCATATATGTTATTGTTTTATTAAAATATGTTGATTATTAATTTTAATTAATTCTAATAAACAAAACAAAAACGTGACATTGTTTTCAAACTCTAAATTTGGTTTTTTGTTACATCACAATTTACAACCATAGTAACAAAATAACATATAATTTTCTTCTTCGGACAAATAAACCCATATTTTTATAACAATTAATATGAATAAATGAAAAATGATATTTTGATAATTATTTTGTTTTTAGTTCCAAGACACTCTTATAATATGTAGTAATAATTGTTCTATCAATTTATTCTTGTTTTTTGTAAACTCTGAAAAAACTAATTAAATGAGATATAACAAACTATACATTTTTGAAATTAAAAAAATATAAGTTTTTTAATGAACTTATAGCCAACTAAGGTTGCTATTTAAAAAAAGACAGGTTTATTCTACACAAACATATCTACAGAATACATTTTTTTATTTTTGCTCTAGTGTAAATAGACAAAAAGTTATTTAAGTTTGAAAAAACAACCGTTTTTAGTTTTTTTGGATTATTTAAAAAAGTTGAAGACCTATGACAAATTTAAAAATGGCATTACGTTTTTCTGGAAATTTTGGCCAACTTTGCTAATTTAACCAACTCTGTAACATTTAAAATAACGTAGTTACCCACAGAACACACGTAGATTATTAACACCCTGTATATACAGGCGTTTCTTAAAAAACGCCGGAAGCTATAATTTTCTTATTTTAAATTTTAGACCCAACAAACTTATATATTCTTAAATGGCAAAAAATAAGCTATCTTTTGACGTTGTCAGTTTGTAAATATATTTTACCTGTTTCGAGTAACGATATTCATCGTTATTTTAAATGAAACACCTTGTATATTTTTACATATTTTGATTCAGGGTGAAATTTTGCATACAGTGTATTTTATTTATTTATTTGTAGACGGAAATATTAAAAAAAAAAATGAAATGTGCAAGAAAAACAATCGTAAATACTGAAATATTTTATTGGAAAAAAAAACTACAAAACATAATATCTACAAATATTGTTCAAATTGATTCCCACCGTGCTGAATACAGAACTGACATCTTTTAGTTACTCTATTACTGGCATTTAATATTTCTAGCCATTTAAGAATATATAGTTTGTAGGGTCTAAAATTTAAAATAAGAAAATTATAGCTTCCGGCGTTTTTTAGAAAACAGCCTGTATATAATCTATAATCTTTTAACATTGTTAGGTCTCAAAGTGTTGGACACACATCGAGCCACAAAGATAACATGTGTATGTTTGGATGCCTGACCCATATTGGGAAAACGCTACGCTTGGCATCACTTTGTGGGTAATCAAATATAAGGTTAATATAAATAAAAAGATTATAATAATAATAATAAAACATTTATTTTTTGCCAACTTAACATAACATTTAGCATGCAACTTAATTTAATACAATTAAATTATATTTAACCTTAATAAACCTAAACCCTGTTTTTAATTAATTATTTATTAGCTTTATTTAAATTTGGTTTTTTTTGTTAGCGCTACTATCAACTTCAGCTATTTTCAGTACCTTATTTTTTCTTTCTATTTGCTTGTTTTTCCACACATTCTACACTTTTTATTTTTTTTGTTCGTTCAAAATTTGCACACTTTCTCCACATCTACAATTTTTTTGTAACTTATCCTTTCTGGATACTTTGGTAGTGCATCAGCTATGATATGTACATAATTTGCATTATAAAGAGTATTTTTTTAGAGGCGAAGAACTTTAAATTGAAATAAAACACAAAAAAATGTTTTTAATATCTATGAAATTGGTTTTAATTGACAGATAATTTTATGGCATTAATGTTTAAACATTATTTCGGGCATGTGACCGCCGCGGCTAGAACGTATATGGCGTAATCTGGAGGTTCAATTTTTACACACTGTTTTGCAGTAATTCAGAATGTATTTTGGTGATAATGCGTTGAATGTTTGCTTCTAAGTGCTAAATTGTTTCTGGTTTATCGGTGTAGACATGGATTTTTACATATCCCCAGAGAAAATAATCTAATGGCGTTAAATCGCACGAACGAGGTGGCCAGTTAACAGGTCCATTTCGTAAAACTAATCGTTTGTGAAATGTTTCCCTCAGTAAATTAATTGTATCGCGCGCTGTGTGGCATGATGCGCCGTTCTGTTGAAACCACATATCTGCAACATTAATGCTGCCCAATTGAAGCACGACAAATTTGGCCTACGCTCACCGTTGACTGTAACGTTCCGATCAGCATTTTTGAAGACATATAGACCAATGATTCTACCGGCCCATAAAGCGCACCAAACGGTATTTTTTTTTAATATAATGGTGTTTTGACAATGGCTAGTGGATTATTATCGCCACAATTTTGTTTGTTGACATAGCCATTTAACCAAAAAATCACTGAACAAAATTTTTAATGAAATTGATTAATGTTTTCCTCGGCCCATTTACCAAATGTACTGTGAGAATGATGATAGTTTGGCTTCAATTCCTGTATAATTTTGTAAGCTTGTAAACCAAGATCTTTTTGCAAACTTTTCTATAAAGTAAATGGCCACAAGTTTAATTGTTGAGCAAGATGATGAATTGACACATTTGGATTATGATTAACACTGTTGCACACTATCAATTGCTTTTTTTAGATTAAACGTATTGCAAAAACGTTGCACCCCGATGAGTTTCTCAAACTGTACCATGTTTTTTAAACTAAATTTAAACAATTTGCAAACGTTGCTCCGGCGTGAGTTTATTTATGATAAATTCCTAAACCAAACTAACCTCAAACAACCAAAAACTGTCAAATCAGCTGACACAGACAAGAGTGTTGCCAATTTAAAGTTTGCCGCCTCTAAAAAAAACACCTTGATTCATTTATTATTATTTTTTGCTATTGTAGATGTATATATCAGAACTTGTTTTTGAACAAGAATGTATATTCTGTAAAAGTATAAAATTAATAATGAATAATAAAAATATTTAAAAAGAAATTATGATGAGAGAATTTCTTTTTAAATACTTTTATTATTCATTATTAATTTTATACTTTTACAAAATATACATTCTTGTTCAAAAACAAGTTCTGCATGTATCCATTTTTCTTTATTTTCTCCTCAAAGACACTCTTATAATATTTTACATTCTTTCCTGCTTCTACTTTTAATTTATTTATTTTAACTTCTTCCATTACAATATAAACTGGCGTCTCTTTGTTTATTCCTAACACCCATCTCCAATATTTTGTTTGAATATCCTCTAATTTTTCTTGCTCTGTCTACCCTTAAATTTCCGCTTCGTACAATAACATACTATGAAACCATTATTGTTTGAAAAACAACAAATTTAATTGATTATACTTTTTTAATTTATTTTTTAACCAATTTCTACTCTACGTCTTCATTTCCTTTTCTGAACGTCATCATTTTGGTTTTATTTACATTTACTTCCATTTTTTTTAATAGTTTTTCAAGCATCTAATCAGTTTGTTAATTTTATTTTGTTTGTTTTGCTACAATTATCATGTCGTCTGCATAAGCCAACAACTACGCTTTTTTTGCCCGCCACCAACAAACTAGGGCTGATTGAACATCTCTGTCTCACACCTTTTGTAGTCCAAAACTTATCACTCTATTCATACTCAAAAAACAGTTTATTTATTAGGGAATATCTATACAATGCTATAGACTGGCGATTAGTTAGCTGGATAGCTATTGCGCACATTATCCCAATAGTCCTAAATTGAACTCGGGCGAAGTTTTCAGGCCAAGGGTATAGAAAAAAACACGATAAACTGTGTAATTTCAACAATTTTTTCCGACTAATACGACTTATGTTTTTGTTCTTTTTTTTTATTTGATTGACATTGTGAATTTTTGTTTCTTTTCGCAGAAATAAATTGTTTGCTATAAATTTTAAATTACTGTTTTAAAAATTGTTGTTTTATCATGAGCTGCAATATAAAAAAAAATGAAGTTTTCTAAAAAATAATTTGGTTTTTAAAGTTTAGTTTTGAGTCTAGTTTTTAGCTAAATAATGTTTTGAGTTTTATGGTTTAAATTTTAAATTACTATTACTATAGTTTCATACTGAAACCAGCAGCATGAAACTATACGGAAAATTGAATAATTTTTGAGTTTACTTTCTGGCTAAACAATGTTGGAAGTTTGTTTGGTTTAAATTATCAACGGGCGTGTGTGCTACACGCCCAACATGTATATTTTTTAATTTATTTTATTTTCATTTTTTGTATCTTAAATAACTTTTTTAAAACCACCCTCTATAAATACACCTTTTGCGCTTTTTGCAAAAGCTGTTTTTTATAAAAACGTTCTATTTTCATCAATTGCGAGAACATAAATATTTTATAAATAAATAACTTATTTTTTTTAGTTTTTAGTATTCTAGCCTTAAATTAAAAAAAAAATATCTCAAGGTACCTTTAAAATTACTTATATTTGAGACCATTTTCTACTCTTTTCTGAAAACGGTCGAGATTTTTCAAAAAATCAGTAAATGCGTTTTCAAAAAACCATAATTTGTGCTAAATAGAGTAAAGATCTTTGAACCAAATGGACTCAATATTTAGAAGCACTCTATAACCAACTTTCAGGTACTGGACCCAATATTTATAAATACTGTAAACTAAATAAAGCGGCGGAGAAACTTCTCACTCGAACGTAACACTTCTCCTTCCTCTTTACAAATTTGCTTTTAGGGACAGGCAAAAAACACTATCTATATGCATCCTAAAATTAGAGAATCAAAATACTATCTTAAACTACTGTCCGAACAATTGAAATTTAACATTTTAATTTTTTAATTTCTAACAAATTTTCTAGTATTGGATTCAGTGTTGAAAAATACTTGACAGAGACCAAAACTTTATTAAATATTGCACATCTAACTTCTAATCTACTTGATAATAGTATATAGATATCAACTACAATATTTAAGTTTAGATATAAGATTGTATATTTTTTCAATTATTTTATACAAAACAAATGAATATTTTTGTTTTCTGTTATTACACATTTATTTAAGTTCTATAATGTAATAGGAGTTTTGGTTTTAATTTTTTGTTGTTGTTACGGCCAGAGAAATAAAAACCACTCAACAAACATGAAAGATGAAAACTAAAAAGGAAACAAAAAGGTTTTGCTCATCTACTTCTAAACCCTCATTTAGGCAATCTAGGAAGAAGGCACAGAAATCTGGACCAAGTCTAAAAATTACACTTTTTAGTAGCTGTCATCAATCCGTCCTAACTGGATAGAACCCTGTCCATCTAAAAAAACACCTTTCATCTTTGGAAGGTAGTAGGGTGGCTTTTAGGGTGATATGCTAAAAATTTAACTAACTATCTTTAGGGTAGCTAGTAAAAACAATCTTCAGCATAGAACCACTGTAGCGTCGTGCAGGTGGATCATTTCTTTAAGCAGACAAATTCCGAGAAAAAAAAAACAAAAAGCCGGCTTGTTGTCTTAGGTATAGGAAAGGAAAACGCTAAAAAGTTTTTAAAATTGCTTATTACAATTACAGTAAAGTAGCTACTAAAAATGCGACGCGGCAAGAAAAAAACATGGAGGTGGAAAAGGTGATGAGGGCGAACTACGCACCGGGTCAAAACCAGGATAGAAATTTACTCGGACAAACCGGGAAGAAAAGACAATTTTTCAAAACACCCCAGAAGAAGTAAAATGACGAGTTACATCAACATAATTCAATGCATCCTGCATTACTGTTGAGCAGCCGTGGCAACTCTATGCCGCAAACTAGAAGCAATGCAGGATACAATAGCTATAATCAAAAAACCATAAATAATAAAATCTAATGTTTGTAGATTTGGCAATTATAAAAAGAATGTTTTGCAAACTCTACGGTAAGTTAAGAACATGCATTTAAACCGAAGTAGCGTTGGCATATTTAGCCCACAATACATTACTTTTAATCACAGCTAGGAGGAGTTGTATAGTATTGCATAAGTGGCAACATAAACTTTGTCATCGGTTGCAAACAATCTGAAAAACACCAAATGACAGGAGTAAGCTTTTACACGATTTTATTATCAGTGCTAACGTATTAATATTAAATCAAGACGTTGAACCAATGTTTGTTACATTTTGAGGCCTGACTATAATAGATATTACACTGGCAAGTATAGGTAATTTATTCAAAATTCAAAACTGGCATTTGTCAGCTTTAATGTCAAATTACATATGGATAAAATTTAACTTAGTGCATATACACAAAATAAAACATAGTTCTTATCAAAACCCGAGTCGGTCAGATAAGGCTGTTTTTTGAGATAATCTATAGCGCAGTGTTTAAATGTTTATAAAGTTTTATGTGAATCTAAAAGTATTGAAGAAATTGAAAACTACGTAGCTAAGCTGGAAAATGGTAAAAAATGGAAAACACAAGCATACACAAAGATTTCTGTCTATTAACTTTTGTATTTGGTTTTGATAATACTATACCTTAATGGTGTGACAAACTCAAACGACTCAAAGCGGTCGCAAGGAAATCCTTTAATAGAGCAAAAAACTCAAAACACCAATCAAACTGGATGTCCTATAAAGACGTTTAAGAAGATTACAAAATTTAAATCTAGAATTATATTGACGGTTGGATGGTAGGAAACTTAATCTTTGACTATTAGTACGTGCATAAAACGCTCGAACGGCACATACACAGCTAATCTATCGAAAGAACCATGATACTTTTGGAAACTTACTTCTCGAGGTTTACAAGCCCAATTCTAGGTGGGATTAACTGCAACGTCACTTTCTACTTCCCGTCAAAGATGATTGAGACGCTGCACACCACCTTGTAGAAAATACGGGCCAAAACTAGACAAAATTTTCTTGTTTTTTTTGCAATGAGGCAAGAATACCATTCTAGTCCACCTTGTGAAAATCTATGGAGCATATATTGTCTTTTGCTACATCTTTATAGCATAGAGAGAAGTAAAATTTGTGTTTATACCAAAACAAAATCTTATTGTCTGATAAGTATTAAGTTTTTTTTCTTCTGAAAACAATTGAAAGAGTGTGCAAAAGATAAATTTGGGAAACGGCACTTATTACTACGCCGACACACTTGAACCAACACGCATACACTCATAGACATTGAAGATGCGTTTGACAAAATCACCTTTAATAAAATAAGTTAGCTTTCTTGATGTATGGTGTTAATCCAACAATCAGTATATGGATAAAACACATGTTACAGAAAAGAAGAAATAGCTACTGTAGGCGACACAATAGTCAGGAAAGTGGTTGACACAGCTGTCTTTAGAGTAAAGTATTATTACCAGTACCATGGAATATAGTAGTAGTAGACAGGCTAGTTTAACCTACTCAATGATTGTAGTTTCTATACAATTGGCTACGCAGATGATATAACGATTTTGCTAAGTGGCAATTTAGAAGGCATATTTTGCAGCCTGATGCAAGAAGACCCAAAAATAATTAAAAAATGGTGTAAAACCAGGTTTTTGCCGTAAATTTTTAAAAACTTAAACACCTTATTAACGCTGCCAATCGAGATGAAATACTTGGGTGTAATTTTTGACATCAAACTCGCATGAAGACTACACTTAAACAAGATATGTTAAATGGTGTACATTTTGTTCTGACATTGTAAATGAGCTGTTGGCAAAACGAGGCACTAGTGGCCAACAACCAAGCAGAAAACGTCAGTAAAGCAACAAAATCAGTTCCAACAAATGGCACGCTTAAGTGCAACAGACGGCAGGCAAACAACGACAACTGCAGCAATGCTATGTCTGACATTCCTTGACACATACAACTATCCTCCAGACCAAGATAGCCGGAATAACCTATAGGGTGATAGAAATAGTAATTTGAGAAATATTTAGTAAAAACGTACTAAGCAGCAGTATTAGCTTTAAAAAGGCCTAATATTACACTGTCAGCTTGCAGAAATAGCATTAAACTGTGCTGGGTAAAAAGGCACTCTAACACAATAGGTAACGTTAAGGTTGATGGACTGGCAAGCAAAGAATCAACCTTCAAGATGTATGGTCCTTGTAGATGTAGCTATTTGGAATTTACATTTTATAATTTCCATTAGAATAATAATTTAATGACATTGTTATATTACTACATTTTATTGATGCTAGTTAACATGTTATGTTTGTATCCATAAAAATTGTATTTATAAATAAATCAGTTTACGAGAAAAACTTAAAACGATTATTTATCAGTCTATCTATTATAACCAAATTAGCATTAATATTGCTCCGAGCAGCAATATTTAGTTACCGTTGGTACTCTCTAAGAGAGTAAGTCAATTAATAATATATACGATAACCTGACAATTCAGTTTAATAATAATGACTAATAAATTAAAAAAAGATGCGATCCAGCATGAAATCAAGATTAACCAAGTTTGAAACATTCATGATGACAGATCCCGACTCAATTGTTTTTGAGGAACTCAAGTTACTGGTTCTACGTTGTTGATTACAACATAGAACTAGTAAAAATGAATTTGAAAAGCTTCAACTTGAAATCGAAAAATTAGAACTCGACGAAGAAAACATTGAATTTGATTCATTTGAGAATAAATACTTCTATGTATTAGGAAAGGCAAACACATTGTTAAAAAGGTTAAAAATTAAACAAAACTTTGTCATTTTATCAAATTTAATATCATCTACTATTGCACCAGAAGCACAATTGCCAATCCGATTACCAACAATTAATTTACCAAAATTTAATTTAGTTTATTAGTTCATGATAGTTTTCAGAAATTCAAAAATTTTACTATCACTGGAAGAAGAAGCCAAGACGATTCGGAATAGAATTGAAAAAACAGCACATAATTATACAATTGCTTGAGATCTTTTAAAGACTAGATTCGAACCATCATAGCAAACCATGTTTGAGGTTTGTTTGAGTTACAACCAGTATCTTGCGATTTTCAACTTCGAAAGCTTCTTGACGAAATAACTAAACAGTTGCGTTCTCTTGAATATCTTGGAAAATCAGTTAGTCATTTTAGAATTCTAATTTACTTAATTTCTACAAAATTGAATTTTGGAACCAAACGTGACTGGAAAGAATCATTAACTAGATCAAGGCTTTCTACGTACGATGAATTGAAGCAATTTTTTAACAATAAATGTCAAGTGTGGGAGTTAATGTAATTATTAAAGAGGCCACCATCGAAACAACACTTTTAATCTAAGATAACTTATCAGCTTAGAACTATGAATGCCTTAGCAGCCAATTAGTTGTCTATCATGCGTTGGAAATCACTACCTTAATCAATGTCCAATATTCTTGCAACTTAGTGAACAAGAACGAATTCAAGATATTAAAAATTTGAAACTTTGTAGTAATTGTTTTTGACCAAACCACAAGGTAAATCAATGCAGAGCTGGAACATGCATAAAATGCCACAAAAAGCATAACTCATTATTGCATATTGACAACCAATATGAAGAACCAACTAATGCTTATTATGTATCACTACAAATGAAACCAGCACATGTGTTTCTCTCTTCTGCCATAATTTTTCTTGAAAATAGCAAGGGTTTCCTGCAACCTTGTCGGGCTTTCTTGGACTTAGGCGCACAGTCAAACTTTATATTAACAAGTTGTGTGAGCAGACTGAATCTAAATACGTCTAAAATAAATATTCCGGTCTATGGACTAACTAAAACATCAACGAATAAAAAGAAGAAAATGCACAACAAACATTCAATCACGCATAAACTCATATATCTTCAATTACAAAAATTCCGCATACAAAAATTCCGCATACAACAATCAACATCAAAGCTAAAAAATTTCCAGATAATATAATGTTAGCAAATCCGCATTTTTATATTTCATCAAAAATCGATTTATTAATTGGAATACATTTATTCAACTCGTTTTTATGCAAATTGTACCGACGGATCAACATCCCTGGCTGCAAAAAACAAACTTTGGATGGATAATTGCCGGAAGTTGTCAAACCAAACATTTTCTAGCATTGTGATATTGTAATTTATCAATGGAGAAAACAATGTCTAAATTCTGGAATTTAGAAGAAGTGCAAAATCTGACCAACCTTACACCATTGGAACAATATTGTGAAGAGCATTTTAAAACTCATATTAATAGAGACGACAAACACGGCAGGTTTATTGTAAAACTACCATTCAAACTAACTCTTCAAATATTTGGCAAATCAAGATTTACAGCGGAAAAAAGATTCGAACATTTGGAAAAGAAATTCGCCAAAAACTTTACGTAGAAAGATGAATATACTGCATTTATTTAAGAATACATAGAAATGGTCACATGAAATTGATTGAAAACAATGATCAGGAAACTAGTAAACACTTTTACTTTCCACACCACAGTGTTATAAAAGAATCAAGGACAACTACCAAACTAAGAGTAGTGTCTGATGGTTCAGTTAAAACCAATTCAGGAATATTACTTAACGATATATTGCTGATTGGTCCACGGTCACAAGATAACTTATTTGACATCTTATTGAGGTTCCGAGAACACACTTATGTTGTGACTGCAGATATCGCCAAAATGTATCGACAAATATTACTTCATCCTAAAGACTTAATATCATCGAATTTTATGAAGAGATCATCCGTCCCAACTAAAACGCTGTTTTGAATTGCAAACTGTTACGTATGGCACATCTTTAGCTCCATATTTAGTCATCAAGTGTGCAAACAGTAGCGGAAGAATCCTAAGTTCAACACCCAATAGAGGCTAAGGTAATCTTAAGAGATTTTTACGTAGACAATCTAATCACAGGTACTGACGACATAGAAGTTTTGAAACTAACCAAGAAATAAATGATTGAACTTCTAAAGTACGCAGGATTTGAATTAAGGAAATGGAGATTTATCCGTTTGTCTCTACTCGATCCACATGGTAACGACATTATGGATTTCAACGACTCTATATCTAAAACATTAGGCGTTTGATGGGCAACAACTGAAGATGCTTTCCAATTTAAATACACCAATAAGTTAAAATGTACAAAATTGACTAAAAAAATTATCCTATCACAAACTGCCCAAGTATTTGATCCAATAGGTCTAGTTGGCCCTGTGGTTTTATCAGCAAAAATTCTCATGGAAAAAATGTGGCAATTGCAGTTATCATGGGATGAATCAGTTTCTACTCACACTTATACAAAATAGACGACTTTTCAAAACAAGCTGAAACTATTAAACCAATTAACAATTCCTAGACATATTTTTGATAATAATTGTGATCAATTTACATACATGTACATGAATTTTGCGATGACAGCAATATTGCATATGATGCATAAATATATGTCAAATCTTATTCTATGAGAAGATCATCGATAAAACTATTGTGCTCAAAATTTAGAGTAGCACCTCTCAAGACAACCGTCATCCCACTGCTAGAATTATGTGGTGCACTTCTATTAGCCAAATTAATGCAAAAAATAATCTAGACATTGATTAAAAAACCAAAAAATGTTACATATTGGACTGATTTATTTATTGTACTAGGTTGGATCAATGCTTAAGACAAATCAAGGTTTTTGTAGCCAATAGAGTTGTTGTAATCAGATAAATAACAAATACCAATAACTGGAGATAATTATCTGGACTAGACAATCCATCAGATTTTATATCACGAGGCAGCAGTATTTCTAAACTTATATTCAATAAGCTATGGTGGAATGATCCTGCATGGCTCACCAAACACCAAAATCATTGACTTACAAGTAATTTTGGACAAACTAAATTTTTACCGGAAAAGAATACTAGTATTGTAAGTATGGTTACCAATCAACCAGACTCAACATTTATTTTCTAATGTTCAAAGATTACAATATGCGTACGCGTAAATTTGTTAGAAATTGTATTTGTATTTGGACTATTAAGTATTAAAGAACGAAGCAAGTCATTAAAAACAATAATTAAAATCACTCAGCTTGCTTCATTCAATGATGAAATAATAGCATTAAAGGCAAAGGAAAATGTTAAAAAGTTATACGCGTTAGACCTATTCTTAGACGAGAATAACATTATCGAGTAAGTGGCCGTTTACAAAAACTACTGATCCATTTTGATCAAAAACATCTAACATTAGTACCTCAAAATCACCGATTATCTTAATTGATAATCCATGAGACCCACCAACGGCAACACCATGCTGGAGTCTAATCAACGTTAGCTACAATTCGGTGCAAATATTGGATTTTTGGAGGAAGAAGGTTTATACAAGATGTTCTTAAAAGATGTATAACGTGTTTTCGTGCTAAACCAAAAATATGTGCAATCAAAATGGGAACATTGCCGAGTCATCAAGTACAACAAAGTCGGCCATTTATAAAATACCGGCGTGGATTATTGTGGCCCTATAAACATAAAAAACAAGAAGCAAGAAAACAGCAAAGGCGTACATCGCAGTATTTTTATGCATGGCTACAAAGGCTATACACTCGGAGTTGACAACAACACTTACAACTGAATTATTTTTGGCAGCTTTGAAAAGATTTATTGCGCGACGAGGAAATATGAGTAACCTGTATTCAGATAATGGAACTAATTTTACAGGAGCCAATCAAAAATTACAAGAATTAAAAAACTTATTTGAATAGAAAATGAACCACAAAATTATTTCAAATAATTTAACAACACAGAACATTAAATGGCCTTTCATACCACCTAGAGCTCTACACTTTGGGGGATTATGGGAAGCAGCCGTAAAATCTATGAAATTTTATTTACAAAGAATAGTAGGCAACACGCTATTTACGTATAAAGGGATAACAACCCTATTATATCAAATTGAAGCATTCCTATACTCACGCTCTCTTACACCCATGACGGAAGATTCAACAGACGAAGAAGTGTTAACCCCAGGTAATTTTTTAATTGAAGACTAGCTTATCGCATTGTAAAAAATGTGAAATGGATGACGAGACTTTAGATCACGTGCTATGCTATGCGGTTTTCTTCTACGCATAAGAGTTTATGATAAGAATCTGCTTGCTTGTTATGTCCAGCATAAATAAAATTCTTTTAAGCGATGTCCTAGCGTACATCAAGGAATAAGGTTTACCACTAAAGGAGATACAAAAAACCTAATGAGGTTTAAGTGCAATAAAAATGGTTTAACGTTCCTACTCAAATCCAGAATCCATAATGTACACATAATCTCAAAAACTAAAAAGAAATTTAACATACTGACAATAAAATAATAAGAAACAAGGACACTTCTTACACTAGTAGTAGTAGGTTTTACAGCAAAAAGATTGACCAATCAATCACAAAAAGAACGGTATGCTTAATTAATAAGTTAAACAACAAAGGAAAACAGATTAAAATAAAAATATTTTATGAGTATAACAGGTTCCACTAAAAAGTTTTGAAATAAACTATATGGTTTTTTTGACAATACTACTACAGTACATAGTGTATCAAGGGTCGAAGATAGGCATTAGCCCAAAAGCTTCTAAATCGTCTTTTTGGCCCGCAAATATTTGTGCTAATTTTCATAAATATTAGATAAGATTTATTTTTTTATTGTTTATTATTTACACTAAATAAAGTCAGAGCACGCTTTTACTATACTTTACTCCTGTAAAAGTTTTTAAAGGGTTACGCGTTATTTATTTTTTGTAATATCTACGCAAAAAAATGTGTTTTTTACTGCTGGCATCTTGAAATTATATTATTTTATTATAGTTATACACTAGAGTGGGGTTTAATTTTTTTGTAAAATTTTTATGAGCGCTAATCTGTAGCGTATATATAAAACTTAAATTTGTTTTTGTAGTGAATATTGTTTTTAAGTATGGGGAAGAACATCAGAAAATACACTATCTCTTTTGAATTTTATTAAAAACGAGCTATTTGGATCATTGATGACCTAAAATTGATTAATGACTTTGATAATTTACAACGCCGCGGCCGGCGTAATGCAATTTTATAGATATTTCCATGAACATATTACTATCTAAACAAGTATTTACTTGTAGTACAAGACTTGCTAGGAGCTTTAACTAATATTCATTGACAGTTTAGAATTGTAGGACAAAAACTTTTAAGAGAGATTCTGTTAAACTTACATTGACACATATAGAATAAAATTATAAATTTATTGTTTTCTGAGGCTTATAAAATATTCAAGGTCAATGTTCAAGAACTGCTTAAATCTTGTCTTCAATGTGATAGCAATTATTGTTTTTCCAGTATTGTAATGAAAACAGATACTTTGACGACATTTCTATTTCTACATATAATTTAATAATCAATTAAATTTCTAATAGTACATTTAGAAAAAAATGTTAGATAAATTATAGTTAAATATTAAAAAAAAAAGGAGAGCGTGGCGCAGTGGTGTAGGCATCCGGGCCAATGTACCGAAGATAGTGGGTTTGATTCCCATATACCGTGATATACTTTTCACTTTCTATACGCTCTCCCACTCCCCAACCCGCCTTGCCAGCGTGGGGTTTTACGGCTAAAACCTTCTCTGATGGAGTAATGAATTTTCTCTAGTGGTTCGGAATCCACTTAAAACTGTAGGTCCCTTGTAATGTAAGTTGCCAGCATTACAAGCAGACAAGAGGCTAAGACGCCAGCAGTGGCGTATGAATGGCTGACAAAGAAGAAGAAAAACAAAACAAAAAAAAATATAAAAATAAATGCGTTTTTAGGTACTTTTGAATACATTTTAATGCTTTTTGCAAATATAATTTGACTAAACTACTGACAAAATATTGTTTAATATTTTCTTTGAACATCTGATTAAAATAAAAGACGCCAAAATGCCATTGCATGTCTGTATAAGAATTTTAATGTAACATAGCCTCCTTAGAAACTCATTCATTTGCGTTACCACCGTTCACAAATTTTTATACATACAATGCATAATAGATGTTGTGATATAATGTAAATAGTCTCTCTGTAATGTCTCCAGTAAGATAATAGGCACTCAGGTAAATGTCATTTATTGAATTTAAATTATTTATTTATATTTATTATCAAGCAAAGATTTTTATAGTTAAGAAGTACTTACTGGATCAAATAGCACTGTGTCTAAACCAACACTCATAAATAATAAGTTGTCACATAACTTTTCTAACGGGGCACCTACGTCACAACCATATTTACCCAACCATTCAATAAATTCAGATTTTGGCAATATTTCATTCAAGTCCATATACTCTGCATAAGTCTAAAATATCAAATATCAAAATTGAATTTAAAGTTTTTTACAGCTCAATAGATTAAACT
Source organism: Tachinus rufipes (assembly GCA_963932245.1). NCBI lineage: Eukaryota > Metazoa > Arthropoda > Insecta > Coleoptera > Staphylinidae > Tachinus > Tachinus rufipes. The sequence continues at coordinate 44,672,614 of OZ010745.1, read as the reverse complement.
TTACATTATACACTGAAATAACTTTTTATGTACTTTTTATATGAAAAACGATTGAAAATTATTAGTGTTTTAGACTATTATTAAATTTCTTAAAATGCATTTTACGTGCTAAAAATCTAGAAAGATGTACTATATTGTCTTAAAAGTACAAGCAAATATATTATTTTAATTGGCTAAAAATATTTACAGTTATAAATTTGATTATACATATGGTTTTTTGCTTTCTTTTCAAATTATTATTATTTTTACACATACATGTGGAAATACCTCTTCTCCGACAACAACTGTGTATTGCAAAAATATAGAATTAAAATTTAAAAAGACTATTTGGTTTTATTATTATATTTGGTAATATGTATAAATAATATAGTTTGATAATTTTTAAATATATTAAAATAATATAATTTATTAATAAATTAAGTATATTACCTCTAATTTTTCTTTAAGCAATATAACAAATGTAGATACAAAGTTATTTTCCATATGATTCATAAATGCAATTGGTGCCAAGGCCGTCATTAACCTAATTTTATCATTATACTCAGGTCGTTCAGATGCCATTACAAAAAATGCAGTTGTGCCTTGTGAATGGCCAATATAAAAGATTTTCTCTTTGCCAGTCGTATTTGTAATATAATCTATTTTTGCTGTAAGATCGTAAAGTCCAATTTCTTCCCAACTATAAATAATTAAAATTTATTCTAAACATAAAAGAGTTTTTAAATATTTTAATTATTTATAACGATATTATTTACCTAAAATTCCAAAATTTTTTTTTATCAATATCCGGGTCTAAAGTTGTATGATTTCTGCTCCAAGTGTTGCCTCTTGCATTTCCCAGCCAAATATCATATCCAAGATTTGATAAAATTATACCCAAACTTGTTTCACCCATACCCACCCAATCTATAGAACTGCTTAAGATCCCATGCATCATTAATACTACACCTTTAAAACTTGTATTATTTGTTCTATGTGGTATTCGTTGCAATTCTAATATATAGCCATCTTCTGTAGTTACGTAGTGTCGCTCATATTTAATTCCATGTTTATCCAATAATTCAAACTTAAAAATCATGTTTATATGATGTTGTGAGATATTACTATAAACAAACATACCACATTTAAACCGGTATCTTCAGAAGCGTATGCAAAAGAGAAAAAACATAAAACACAAAACGCGTGCCACGCCATTTCAACTACTTCTATTATCTTTTTTTAACATATTTTTCTTATAATTCGATGTTCGTACGAAATTTGAGTTATAAATATTGATAACAGTATTTTCATAAATAAATTATGTTGCAAAAACATTATTTAACATTTCAAATACGTAGATTACGCCAACACTGTGTTCCGTCAGAATCGTTTGTAATTTTTTTATGTTTAATCAAGAAATAGTCGTTCTGCTAATTTTCTGAATGTAAATATTATTGTCTCTAAACTGTCAAGGAATAATTGTTAAAATTTTTAGCAAGTTAAAATTCCAATTACATATTTGTTTAGATGGCAAAGAATTTATCGTAATAAACCTGCCGCTTACTTGGCTTTGATATACATTAACACAATTTATGTCATTACCTGCGTAGGTAAGTGTTATTTTTTCTGTTACACTTTCTATTTGCTGTTGTTTACTAAAGTCATTATTTTTAGTTATTTTATGTTGTGTATAAATATTCTTATTTAGTTCTGAAATGGTGGGGAGATTAAAATTGACATGTGTTTTTGATTTTTTAGATATTTTATTTCGTATGTTATTAGTTAATTTATGGAAAAGTGAGCGAATGGAAAGTGTACAAATGTTCAATACTTTAATAAATGCATTTACATGCTACCAAATCTTATCATTTGACGGAGTTGGCCAGAATCTACTACTTGCACTCCTTGAGAACGTTTTGCTATAAAACTTTCCGGTTTTCTTCTCTGCGTAAATTTATTTATTTATTTATTTACTAGTCAACGGAAGCCATTACAAAATAAGTATATATTTATAACTTAAAAAACATATAAATTAAACATAAAATAACTAATACTAAAAATAATCATAAAACTTAAATAGTTAATAGTTAAATATTAAAAAGGTTACGTATGGGTGACAAGTGCACGTCGCAAGGTATTAAAAGAATCTTAAAAAAAATTACTTTAACTTTGTTGGCATGCCGCAAATACGTCTAGATGCAGAGTGCTGCGCATAATCTGTACGTTTGTACAGTATAAGAAATAAATAGCCATTGCATAACACTTGAGCTGGGACATACATATTAATTGAGCTGAGCAAGTCAGGACAGTCAATAACGACACAAAGCACTTTAAAAACTAGTGTCACTTCAAAATTAAAACGTCTTTTTTTAAGACTGGTCATGTTAAATGTAGAGAGCAGTTTTGTGTAGCTGCCTGCAATGTTGCATTTATACACCAAAAAACGAACAAATTTTTTTAAAATTTATTTGATTTTTTTTTTCCTGACGACGGTGTATGGAAATCACACATTTGAATAATACTTGAGATGGGCGTACTAGAGCGCTGTAAAGGATAATTTAAGTACGAGGGTCACAAAACTTCTTAGAGTTACGCTTGACAAATCTTAAAAGTTGATATGCTTTAGCCACGACAGTATCGATATGCAGTGCAAATGAAAGGCTTAAATCAAACGTAATGTCTAAATCACGAAGACTATAAAAACATTGTGACACTAAACATTGTTTTAGATTTTTTTAAATAATTTTATATTTGGTTGATTTTTACAAACTAGTGGTAATTTGTTAAATATTTCTTTACCAAGGTATATGGGTGATTTTTTTGTTAGGGCACTGTTTGGTTTAGGCGAATATAAATTGTTTTTATGCGTGTATTCATGATTATAAATACTGCTTACTTGTATGACGCTAGTATTTTTATACACCTGTGTAGAAACTTCCAATATAAAAAGTGACCAGCATGTGAGAATTTTATCTTTAAAAAATATTAGGCAACTATCACTTGTTTTTACATTGTTTATAATTCTGACTTCTCTCTTTTGAAGTTTAAATATTGCCATTAATTTTTCGCATATTCATAATTGGCTATACCATACGCATACGTGACTCAAATAAAGAAAAGTAAGATATTTTTGCTAAATGCTTAGCCGTGTTATTGTAAATAGTTTTTATAGCAAATGACGCCGAAGAAAGTTTTTTAAGTAAATCTTGGATATGATGCGTCCAATTTAAGATATTATCTATTGTTACCCCTAAGAATGATTGACAATTTACGAACATTATTTTGTTGGTGCTAATACTTACCTTAATTTTTTTATTATTGTATGGTTTAAAAAGCATTAACTTAGTTTTTGAAATATTTAATTGTAACTTATTTATGTTAAACCAGTTATTTAATTTTACCAAAGCTTTTTTTACAGTTATTTGAACATGTACTATGTCTTTGCTTCATGTTAAGCAAATATCATCTGCAAATAGAGTAATTTTTGCTTTAACATCTACATGGACAATGTCATTAATGTAAAGTAAAAAGAAAATTGGATCTAATATCGAGCCTTGGGGAACACCTATATTGTTTACAAAGAAATCTGATCTAACATTATTTAATTCAACTGCTTGAGAACAATTTTTTAAATAACTACGGAGCCGCAACATGGAAGTACCTCTGAATCCATATCTTTTTATTTTTTCTAAGAGTATTCTATGATTAACAAGGTCAAATGCCTTGGATAGATCACAAAACACTATTTCAACAAACAAGTTCTTGTTTAAATTTAAATATATGTTGCTTAAAAAGTTGTTGATTGCATCTGCAGTTCCCATATTTGCTCTAAAACCGTACTGAAAGCTTGTAATTAGTTTATTATCTTCAATAAATAAATTGATCCTATTTTTTACAAGTACTTCTATAACTTTTGAAAATTGTGATAAAATATAGATTGGTCGATGATTTTATAGAGAATGACTATGTCCACCTTTGTGTATCGGAGTTATACGAGCAATTTTCATTTCATCTGGGAATATTCCCAATTCAAACGAGTACTTGTTGATTTGGTAGGTTTTAAAGCCTTCATGGTTTCTTTTAATTCATTAATGTCGGTGGGATTTAAATAAAATGTTTTTTTTACAAAATTTATTATTTACTATTTGTAATGGATCGTTTGTAACCATGTTATTGCTCAGTAGATTTGTCGCTGTTGTACAAAAATATATACGTAATTCATCTACAATCACTTTTCACATTTTTGTATCTTTTTTTATTATTGACGTGTTCACTAATAATTTACCAATTTTTTTTTTATTTATTTGTAGCATTTTGTACACGTTTGATAGCAGACCATTCTTTGTATAACTTTATAGTAGACTTTAAAATTTTTTTATAATTTTAATGTAATTTTTATCGAATTATTTTATCTGTATTTCCTAATGCAATGTAATGATTTTTATTGTTTAAAAATATTAAATTACCAGTTAACAACTACGATTTATTAGTGTTGTGTATTTTACAAGTTTTTAATGGAAAGATAATATTAAAATGTTTATCAACTTAAAGAAAAAACTAAATTTGTCACTCAAATGTATATTTGCAAGTTTTTCCGCCCAGTTAATATTGTTACAATCGCCAATAAACGTTTTAATATTCTTAGCTTTATACGATCGTTTACATATTAATCTCATTTTTGAATTAGTTTTGTTTTTGTTAAATTTGCAATAGATTCCTTCATGGCCTGTTCAACCTGCATTAATACATTCAGTTTGCTTATTGTCTATATTGGAACATACATAGTCAATTATTGTTTGTGATGTTTTTGTAATTCTAGTAAAAAAAGTTAACATGCATCTTAAGATTATTGGCAATTAACAAATTCTTTATTAATTGAGTTTTTTGTAATTCTTCATCGTAGTTTACATTGAAGTCACTGCACAAAATCAGTCGGTCAGTTGATTTAAAGTTACTTGATAAGACTATATTTAATTTATATAAAAATACATCATAATTGCCCTTTGGTGAGCGATAAATACATAATACATACAGTTTTCGTTTAATCAAGTATGCTACCGTCCACTCAAAATGAAGTTCTTCACACAAGTAATTAAACTTTATAATTTCTTTACTTAACGCATTTTTTCAACTAAACTAACCGCTCCGCTACGTTCAATTAATTGTCTTCTGTATGTTGCAACTGAGTTGTAATTCCTTAAAAATATATCTTCAGTTCCAGTAATCCAGTTCGGTTAAACACACTATTGTTGGGTTAGCTAATGATTCTATAAGTAGTTGTAATTCTTCTGCTTTGTTGCTATAACTTTGTATGTTGAATAAAAATATACCCGTTAGTTGATTTATATTAAAAAATGATTTTCAACAGGTTTGATCTTGTTCGTCATAACTTCCTGTATATTAGTAGTACTCAAGATTTTGTCATCTTTATTTATTATGTTTGCTATTAGTTTTGTCATCAACTAGCGTTTATTATGTTTATCATGCTATTATTTACGTACGTAAAATTGTTGGCAGTTAGTGCTTTTACATTTATGATCTTGGTAGTATTTATATGGAAACTATCTGTCGAAGAAATGTTTGATTATATATCTAAACATACATCTGTTTTAACGTAAGTCATATTATTTCGATTTACAAATTGATTACCACTATTATTAATTTTTGAAATATTTTTTTATTGAATCAACTTTAAAGCAAGTTTTTCTTTGTAGAATTTATTCATATTATTTCGTATTAAATTAGCTGCATTATCTTTATTTATTTTATTGTAGTCGATAACTGCTATGTCTTTTCGAAATTTTGATTGCTTAATTGTTTCACTAAGAGTAGAATTAATTTTAGTAACAAACTTATTCAATATTGGCCTATTATGATGCATCGGTAATCCAACAAATATTATATTAGAGTTAGTTAGTTGATTGATACCATTTGTCAATTGCTCATGTTCTATGTTTTTCTTTAATAGCATTTACGTTTCCACCTAGAATTACAACAAAGTCAGATTTTGTAAAATTATTTGCAGTATTAATATTTAGTAAGATGTTCTTATATTCTGCTCCCGGCTTGCATAAACCTTGAGCCGTAAAATGATTAGGTAATTCTTAGGATAATTTATTACTTAATCCAAGTCCCTGTTTGTCGCCAATAATTAACACTTTTTTCTTATTGCATATTTTTTCTTTATTAATAACAATATTATTTTCTTAATTTTTTGCTACTTTTACTTGCATAGTATTGTCAGTTGAGGTTTTACATTTATACATTTTAACAGATTCATTATCGCTGATTTTCTTTAGTTTATTGAAAATGATTTTTTTAGATTTTGTAATCGTCGTTTTTAAGAACTGCATTCTATTTGATAACATTTGAATTGCATTTAATAATGATAACGAAGTTGTACGTTTATTTTTTAGTTTTTTTATTCGCTGATTATCCTGATAACTTGATTTTAATATAGACTTTAGTTTATTTACTAAATGTTCTTTATTGTCACTATGGGAATGTTCACGCTTTTTTAACTCGTGTATTATATCGGTTACTTTTAAATCTTTTATTTTCTCCGTAGAATCCATGCTATCGATAAAATCTCTATTTCACATAAAATTTATTTACGTAGCATTATTGTTTCACTTTAAATTTGTTTAATAAACTTGTCTATTTTTTTAATTTTAAATAATGTTTTGCTGATGCCACTGCAGTCTTTGTTACAGTACTCAAATTTCACACTTTTTCCACTACAATTTATCACTTTAATTTGCATTTGATTGCGGACACTACTTGCACGTGTTTTCTCAATAGAGAACTTCTAATTCATGCAGATCACTGTTGAGTCTATAGCTAATGATTTCTCAATACATAAACTTAATTTTTTGTGATTACACCTACTACCAGCTGCTACTTGAATAATACTTAGGTATCTGAGTGAGGTATCTGAGTGATTTGCAATGACACTGCGCATTTAGTTGCAAACTCATTTGTTTTTTTTTTTAAGCAAATTCATCAAATTATTCGAATGAATAGTTTGTCAAAATAAGTTGGATTTGTGTTATTAAGTTTAAAAACAGTTTTAGATACTTTAATTTTGTCTATAGAAAGAGTTATTGATATTTAGTTTATGTAATAAATCTAAAGCAGTTTTAATATTAGAATAATATTGCAATCTTAGTGGAATATTTGAGTAGAACTTATTTAAATGATTTTGTATTTAAAACATAGTCGATTATGAGTTTTTTGTCATATAAATTATCATTATTTTTATTGGTTTCTTATTTAATAATAATCCGTAATTTGCGTAAGAAAGTAGTAAGTAGTAAACAAATTTATTTCATATACACACAGTAAAAAAAAAACATGTTTAAAAGTAAAGTAAAAACGAGTATGAGTATGAAAAATGTTATCGATTAAAGTCTTTCTGCCTGGCGTAAGAAATTTAGAGCGGTATTCATAAACAAATCTCAATATCAGACTGAATACTGTTTTACAAAAATACGCAGATAAACTTAGTTTTGTATTATTATCTTCTGGCTAATACGCAAGAGTCACGCATCCAACTCTTATATTTTTTTTTATTTTCTTGCTAAGAGATCGTTTTTAGTTCTACTAAGCCACATCATTTAATAATAATGAAAAAAACAATAAATGTAAAAAAATCTCTATTATCTCCCACAGGGTGTTCAAAACAGAATGTAAAATATTCAAGGGGGTGGTAGTACAAACCACAACAAATAAAAAGTTTTTATAAACATGGGTTGTCATAGCAAAGGTTTTGGAGATATGAAACATTATTTATTTTTATTATTTTTTTCTCTCCATTTTTTATTTTGCAAAAACGTGCATTTTCTTATCATGATTGGCTGATGTTTTGTGAAATAAACATTCAAGTATGGGATTATATAAAAGCTTATCCAAATTGCCAGATTCTTTCAAATCGTATGTTTAAAAAAATTTACCAGAGATTGAGAGATACCGGTTTACTTCGAAAACTGTGGTTCCAGCATGATCGTGCTCCAGCTCATTTTTCGATTGCAGTTAGAGAGCATTTAGACCAAACCATAGGCGGACCAGTTTTATATCCTGCAAAATTGCCTGGTTTAAACCCTTTTGATTTTTTTTTTTGGGATATTTGAAATCATTACTTTATGCTACTCTTGTAAATAGCCTCGAGGTGCTGCAGTTAAAAATTAATAAAAAGTGCTAAAAAATCCGAGCCAATGAGGGGGTTTTAGAAAGAGTACGAATTTCCTTCAGACAAAGATGTCGTACTTGTTTGGAAATGGAAAGAACATCTTCTAAAACTCTGTTTTTTGTAAAAATATATGAAAATAAATAATGTTCCTTATCTCCAAAATCTTTGCTATGACAACACATGTTTATTAAGACTTGTTGTTTATTTGGGTTTGTACTACCACTCCCTTAAATATTTTACATTTTTTCTTTACATTTTGTATAAGTTTATAAAATTCTTTTTATTATTTGAAAGAGAGAACACATTACGCACAGTTTATACATAGTTTACAATAGATGGCATTACATTTTATATTATAAATAAAATTTTAATACCCCCATCATATAGAAAAACTATTGTAATAAATATAAATCTAAATAAGTTGCAAATTTGACATGTTTTACAGTATTTAAACTTTTAGTTAAAATTTCAACAGTTTTTTCATCAGTACAAAGATGTTTAACATCTTCATAATTATTAAAAATAACTTAACAAACAAAATGAAGTTTAATGTCAATTCTTAAACCTTTTATGATGAATTGGATTAATTGCCAACTTTTGTGAACTATAGTCAAAGCTACATAAAGTAATACAATCAATATTTCTAATCAATGCTTTCAAACATATAGCTTTTTATGCTTTGGTTAAAGTTATGTATTTAGTTTTTATACTAGATAATGCTATTGTTTTTTGCTTTTTATTTTCCTAAGAAATAGCAGCACCAGATAGTTTAAAATTATATCCTGTGTAGAATTTTCTACCGTTATTAGTAACCTACTTTGCATCTACAAGACCTTTTTATACTATTTAAGAAAGCTGTGATTACATCTAGATGTTTTATCTTTAAATCAAGTTTTATTTATTTGGCTATTAATAAACGTAAAACTGAATGTATTACGACTAGAACAAAAGGTTTATCAAAGTCAATACTTGGGTTTGAGTAAAGACGTGCTCTGTATTGCATTGAAATCTTTTCTGGTAAATTTGGCTAAAGAAAATACTTTAAAACTCATTTATTTTAACACGGTTTGTTTCCATTTATCTCCATCTAAACTTGACAATGCTTTGTTGTGACATTTTTTATGTTGGATCATTTAATATAGTCTTTTAATTTTTTCCTAAACCCATTAAAATTGTTTTTTCTGATTTCTTATCCCATTTATTGCGCTTTTGTTTGGGAACACATCAAGTGTTTTGTTTGTCTATAAAGAAAAAGTGTTTTGTTTTTCAATCCATTCACAACAAATCGATTCCTTAAGTAGACAAAACAGTTTAGAAACCTTGCCCAAAAAAGTTTACTTAATTTAGTCTCAAAAAGTAATCATTTTGCTTTTTTTACTAATGTTCTATTTATTCTTTTTACCATATCATTTTATTTTAATGTATATGGATTAGTTTCTGATGAATCATTTAATTTGTTCCACCATTGTCTGTTCTAAGTACTTTTATCTTATCATTTGTTTGATTTTCTACTAGACTTTTGAAGTTTCTAAATCTTTGTAGTTTAAATGTCTTTGATCTTCAATGACATAATTCACATGGGATTTGTGATCTCATTGATGACACTGCCAATAATTTGTTCGACCTATCAGTATTTAGTTTGTTAACTATATTAACCTAACTGCTGTAACAATCAGTTCTATTTGTTTATTTGATATTTTGCATAAATTGTTATTGAACAATACGTTGTTTCAATTTTAATCAACTGACTCATTGATAACAAGTTTGTTGCCAACTGTGGCACATTCTTTTTCACATAACTGGTATTCTTGCTTCATTTGTAATTGTTATCTTTTACAAAAATTTTGTTTTTGTTCTGATTACAATTAAATTTTTTTGAACTGTTAAATGAACACTAGCACCTGAGCCTACCAATCAGTGTTGGTAACTGACCAATTAAATATACTGCGTTGAAATTATGTTTACTGTTTTTAAAATGTTCAACTTTTTACAACATTAACATTTGATATTTTGCTCTTGATTCCTATTGGTTACCATTTTCTGTTGTTTATATTGTCTATAAAAGCTCTACCTATCGGATTATTACTGACCTGCATATCTAATATATTTGACTTGATGGATTCAGTTTTTATTTCTGCTTCCAAATGCTTGTCCATTTAACTTTCACTTGATTAACATATATTTTTATTGAATTTTCTTTGTTGATATCAGTGAACGTAGCAGACCAATTTTCAGTGTGAAACCTAAGGTAGCATACATGGATTTTAATTTATCCCATTATCTGTTTGCTTTTGTAGCTTCTTTTAAACGCAAGGCATATTTCACAATTTTATCTATACCTGTCTTTGTATTGTCAATACACTTTTTTAATCAGTTAAGCACTAAAAAAATTAACACGGCAAACATTTATTCTTTGCAATTCTTGCAACAATGCCACACACTAAATAAAATTCACAGTCATTGTGTAACTTATTGCGCTTCTCCCGGTTTTTAATTTTAGCAATTAATCTCAAATCATAGAAAAAGAATATAGTCTAATCATAAAAAAGTATATAATTTAATCAACATAAATGAATCAAAACTGGAACAATACTCCATTCTATCAATACATTCAGGATGGTTACGGCAAATAAATAAATGACAAAGTGAAAAAATACATTATACTAATTAAACAACTGGCTGCAAACAGAAAATACAGAAAACATTTTGTACTATCATGTAGAACAACAAATGCATTTCAAACCACATCTACTACTGGTAAGCACAAACAGTTCATACAACAATGACGTTGACAAAATTATAAATAAAGTCAACGCAATTCAAACCTCTAAACTTGCCATTAAAAAAAATAAAGTTGGTTGCTATAGCAACTACATATACTAAAAGTAAAAACAAATATGTGTGTACCTGCCTTTATAATACTCAAACTTCATAATGAGTTAAAGAATTATATAACAATTATGACATTAAAAATACTTCAATTAAAAGAACTAATTTAAGATTTACAACTTCCAGCAGACTACACATAAAACTAATTAACAACATTTTTACAACAAGTTATTTGCAATATAACAATACCTTTTACCACCAATTTGATGGCAGCAGTATGAACAATCCAGCGTCACATATAGTAGTAAACTTAGTCATAAACTTTATTATTACCAAACCGTTGACAATTTGCTAAAGAAAAGTTATAACAAATTGGTATATGAAACCACAATTTAAGTACTAAAATTAATACGTTACAGGCTTATAAACAAAAGATGGTAAATTTAAGTGCACAGTTTCATCTGAGGATACAAGTAAACGTAGTAAAAACATTTTCTATTTACCAACTAGAACAACTGCACCAAGCATGATGAGAAAAAAAAACACAAATTCTATTTATAATATAGACGTAGTCTATGAAATACCGTGCAGGGTCACATCTAAGCAGACAAGTATACAATCACAAACAACATTGCATACACCAATACAGTAAAAAAAGAAGAAAAAAACTTCTTTAGCACAGCGATGCTTTAATGATATTATTCTTTTAAGTTTGAAGACACGAACATATTGTGTGTGAAAATAATTTAAAAATTGATAAACTGTTTTATGTTAGCAAAATTTATTTTAACGTTTATATATTTAATTTAATTTATACAACCCCAACGTCATATAAGTAAACATTACAAACACTTTATAAACAGTGTTTAAAAGTGTTAGTTAAAGTTTATGTTTGTAGAATTCAATAATAAATAATCTATAAAAAAATCCTATTTTTCTACTACCAAAATATTATTAATTATTCTAATTATATTTTTTCTGCTATCAAGATTTACAGGTTTGTTAGCAAATATATAATACATTGGAGTTTGTTAATAATATTAAAATGCTATACTCTATTAAATGCTTTGTAAATTTCTAGAGTTATTGCTAGATTTTTTTTGTTTGTCTAAAGTAGAATTCTATTGGCGACTAACATATGTCAGAAAATCTCTCGAACGTTTTGACCAAAATCTATATTGAGTATCTGAGATATAGTTATTTTATGTAAAAATTTCTATATGTATTTTTTCTTCTATAGTTTGAATTATTAGACTTGTTTTTTTGTTTACTTACAGGTTGAACATTTGTAATCACGAATATCCAAATTACCTCAAAAATAATGTTTGGTAGGATTTTAAAATTTTAATACCCCCTTCCCTTTTTTCCATAAGGGGCAAAACATAGCATTTTCTTGTTTTTATTTTTTTTCTCCGCAACTATTAAATAAAAAATTCTAAAAAATCATAAAAGTAGGGTTTTGGGTGGTCTTCTAACACAATTTTTTCATCCTTTCAAACTCTGTGTACAACCCATAAAAAAATTCCAGAAGGGTTGAAATTTACTTTTGGATATCTAAACCTTTGATTGCATAGAATTTTATTTTTTAATTTCATAAGTAATTAAAAAATCTACATCTATGATTTTTTTGAAATTTTTGCGAGTGGTGCGTCACTATTAAAAATTGATTTTTTCACTTTTTTGCCATTTAAACTGTTTTTTTCTGCTTTTGTGACTCTGCAAAGCATTTATAACTTTTAAAATACCAAAATTTGGATTCCACAGAAAATTTTACATCGAGTAAGTATCTTGGGTATACTATTTTCATCAATTTGCAATGATTTTTTACGAGACAAAAAACAAATGAAGTCATTTTTTTTTCAAATTTTTTAATGTTAGATTTGTATTCCTAGTATCAAAATCAGTAAAGGTCAAAAAACCACTTCTATCAATCTTTTTACAATTTTAAGACTTTTTGCACTAAAAAATTAAAACTTAAAAACGGTTAGTAATAGAGACACTGAACAACCTTCACCATCTTCAGAAGGATGAAATCTATCAAATTAATCTTTTTTTTTTAAATTTAATTTAAAAAAAAAAAAAAGAAACATGAAATTTACATTGGCTGTCATTTTTAATTGGTTTAACTTTTTCAATTTTTATTTTTTTATTAGATAAAGTTTATCAAAAGCTTTCCAACGATATATAATAAAGCAGTTTTTGGGTCATACTAACCCGAAAAAAATTCTGTTGTTTGGTTTTAGGTGGTCCAGATGAGTTGAAATTGATTTTAGGTTATCTAAACCTTGGATCGCATCAAATTTTATTTTTTTATTTAATGAACTGTTGATAAATCTAAATTTATGATTTTTTTGAGATTTTTGCAATTATGAAAAATCAATTTTTTTACATTTTTGTAATTTTTTACAGTTTTGGGGGAACCAGAAGAGTTGAAATTGATTTTAGGTTATCTAAACCTCCGATTGCATAAAATACGATGCTTTATTATACATCATTAGAAAGTTTTTGATAAACCCTATAAAAAAAATAAAATTTGAAAAAGTTGAACTATTTAAAAATGACAGCCAATAATGTGAATTTCATGTTTTTTTCAAAAAAGAAGAGTTGAATTAAAAAAAAATTAAACCGATCAATTTGGTAGATTTCATCCTTCTGAAGATGATTGAGTTTGTCCAGTGTCTCTATTACTAACCGTTTTCAGTTTTAATTTTTTAGAGCAAAAGTTACAATTGTGAAAAAAGTTTGATTTAAATTGACCTTTACCGATTTTGATAAAAATTAGTTTACTGACTAATTTTGATGCCAGGAATACGAATCTGACATTTAAAAATTAAAATTAAAAAAAAAAAAAACCTGGATACATATTCGATGTTTTGGTATTTTGAAAGCTATAAATGATTTGCATGGCAAAAAATTAAAAAAAATGATTTTTAATAGTAGCGCACTACTCGAAAAAATTCTAAAAAAAATATAGATGTAGATTTTTCAATTACTTAAAGTTAAAAAATAAAATTCCATGCAATCGAAGGTTTAGATAACCAAAAGTAAAGTTAAACTTTTCTGCACATTTTTAAGGGTTGTATACAGAGTTTGAGGGGTTGAAAAAAATTGTGTGTGAAGACCACTCAAAACCCTACTTCCATGAATTTTTTTTGGAATTTTTCATTCAATAGATACAAAAAAAAAATAGAAACAAGAAAATGCTTTTTTTTAGGTAATTTGGATATTTGTGATGGAGGCATTTCACCTATGTGGGGACCCTTTATTTACTTGATGTTTTTCCAGCATTTAATTTAAGAAGATATTTTTTGATTACACTGACATGAGTGATAACATGAGTTAAATGTTTTTTTTTTTTTAGATTAGTAACTTAATTATTTTGGTTATTTGGAATTAAATATTTTACAGATTTTTAACTATTTTGCAAAAAAATTTTGTTTTATACAAGTTTTTGTTGTCTATGGAAAGCTGAGATATTGTATTGACTTTGTCTTAATGTTAATTTTATCTTTTGTAGTTTGCATTAGATTGTCGCAATGTTTACGAGCTTTAATCTAGACTAGTTTGATCGAAATGATATTGATACATTTGTTAAATTTGTTTTTACTTCTTATAAGTTGCCTATTTTATACAGATCGGCTTAAAAGTCACAATACCATTTAAAGCTTAAATAACTTTCTACAACTAATTATTTTTACTGTATTTATCTCAAGGTTTAGTAGTAATACTAAGGAATAAGTGAATGATTAGGGTTTCTTAAAGCAGCTTCAACAAAGGTTGTTGTAATCTCTGGAATAGTTAAAATTTACTGATTTAATAACATTGGTTTACCAAAAAGTCTATCACGAGGAATATAAGAAGCGTTGTTGAATAAGTTGAGTAACATTATGAGAGGCTGCAAAGATCATAGCTTGTTGGCCAGATAATGTTGTAGAAGATCAGTGATTTAACTATTCAGTATTTTATTATTAAAATTAAAAAAATAGCTCAACGACAAGAAGAAAAAACTACAGCAACACTTGACCTTAAAGCGGAACCTGTTCTGCAGAAGTAAGTATTATTATGGATTTAATTAAATATGGTTTTGTATATGATTACCTGTAAAATCTATTTAAGTTGATCAATGAATCATATATACTTGTGAACTTAGTTTTGTGTCCAAATATGTTTATGCTTACGTATTTATTTTTTAATATTTCCCATTATTTATAATGAATAGTGATTTAAATATTTATCAGAATATGATAAATATTTAAATAAAAACTAAAACATATATGATTTTCAGAATATTGAAACAATACCATTTGTTACATACGTAGTGTTAAGTTATAGCAATGCTAATATTAGCTATTTTGTTACTTTTATTCAACTTTGTATTTAGTTCAACAGTACTTACTGATGATATTAAAAATGACGTTGGATTGAATACGGTATGTAATTAGTATATACTTAAATAATATTTTTTAATACCTAAAAAAATAGTTTAATTTAATAAGTATATTTAGTTAATAAATGATGTGAGTATGTGTGAGTATGATTAACGTTTCAGTAAACTTCATTAGTTAAACAAATACAATTGTGAGTCTGTAGATAATTATACGCTGCTTAAATATATTATAAATTTTTTATCTATGGTAATGAAACAAGCAGATTTAAATAAAATTAACGCCTTGTATGGTCTGATAATAAAACAAAGTCTTTTACATCCCGATGTATTCTTTATCCAATTGTTGTTACTACATAATATATAATACAAGAAAAATAAAACTTGCTTCAGCTTATAAAACAAAAAAAAGTTATATTTAATGTTTTGCATTATTTTCATATGATCGGTTATTTTAGCCTTTGACAGAAATAAAATATCTTTTTTGCATGCCCACTCTGAAAAAAAGTTTTTCCGCCCGTATTTTAGGGAGGAAAAATACTTTGTCTCCCGCTAAGGATTTTACTTTAAAAACATAGATAACGCTAGTTAAAAAAATTATATTTTTATTGAATATAATTCTTAATTTTAATTATACTAAATTAACAGTAAGTATTATTAATTAAAAATTTAAATTAAATTAATTTATTACATGATTTAGTAATAATATTTTTTAATATTTGCTTAATTTGATAATATGCGCGTTCGTTTTGCCAATATCACTGATATTATGATCACTTGGTGATGATAAATTAAACAAATTTGGTGACATAAATTTAAAAATATGGCAAGTAATGAATAAAACAATTTGAGATAAGGTGAAATTGGTCGTTCTTTGTTATGTATCATGTTAAACAATAATTAAGTAATATTTTAGGTCATCTCCAAGTGATCAAAATTTCAGTGATATTGGCCAAACGAACGCGCCTAATATTATATACAAAAGACAGAACTATTGACATCTAGTGTAGAGTGATTGTATTACAAGACTTCTTGGTTACGTTATAACAATATTTGACAACTTAAACATTAACCTTTAAAAAAAAAACATTGACACTTGAAGTATTAAACTTTATTTTTTAATAATATTAATAAAGTTGTAACATGTTATTGTTTTCTTACAGGGGCAGACAAAAAACTATCGTAAGCACCACGGCCAAGAAAGCGTTTGTAGCACTTCGCTGCTTGCCGTTACTCGGGCGGACACACAGCGGCGTGCTGCAAACAGTGCTTTCCTGCCCTTGGTACTTAATGTACTATTCTTAATCTAAGAGCCGTGATATCCACCTCCTAATAACGTACCTAATAAACTAATAGCAGAATAACCTAACTTTTCATTTAATTTATTTTATTAAAACCTATGGACAGACAATTAAATATACGCTTAACATATACATTTATAACAAATAAAAAAGTTGAGCATATAATGTACTAGCTGCTCAGAAGTGTTAAGAAAATAAATGACATTTAGTTAAATTAAAAGTTAGGTTATGTAGCTAAAAGTTTATTAGGTACATTATTAGGAGGTGGATATCACGGCCCTTAGACAAGTAAATATTTGTTTAGATGTCATTACGTCTGTTATTAGTCAATTTTGGATCGGCAATGATCCAAATAGCTCAGTTTTGAATAAAATTAAGAAGAGATAGTGTGGTTTTAATTTTGAAACAATAAGAAGTTGAGTTTTTGTAGAGATAAAATTGAATAAGTTGAAAGTATCCCATTTAAATATTGTTTTTGTTTATAGATACTACAGATTCTAACTTAGAAATTTCAAGACGTTCTGTCATATTTGTTGTTATGGTTTTCAGAAAATATGAAGTATGCAGGGTGCTATCATCTGCAAAACTATAAATAGAAGTTTTAGTTATTTGAAGGAGCTTATTGATGTATATCAAAAATAACAGAACCTTGAGAAGCGTCAGCATTTATGATTTTGGGGTCAGAGTTAAAACCATCAATTCTAACTATAATATTTCTATTATCAAAAAAACTATTGAGTTGACCAAGACTTACAAATTTGAGATCGAGACCTATACAATAAAGCTTAAATATTTTTTGCTTTTTGCTTTTTATTAGTTGCCTGTTTTGTTAAAATTGAGTACAAGTACTTTTGTTTTGGTTTAATAATGTTCCACTGTAACTTTTCTTATTTGTTCTCATTCCTATATTAAATTTATCCGTTTTGTAATTCTGTTTTATTATTGGTTTATTCGACTTGTCGTTGATATTATATTCTCATCATTATTTAACTACCTATGGATCCGACTTTGTTCTCCATTGTGTTTAAACTACTTTGTCAAATACTATTTAATTCATCTTTTGGTCTAGTAACATTTTTTGTTCTAATAAAAGCTTGTTTTTAGAATCAATTTTATTGTTAAGTTTTATTATTACAGTTATAGACTTGTTTTAACATTATGGTCTTGTTTTAACAATATTTATATAATATAATTAATATAATTCTTGTTTCACCAACAATCATGTTGCCTTAACGTTTTGTAAAGTTGTTTTACAACTATAAAAGTTACTTCCACAGTTAACACACACAACTATTTTAATTGTTGTTGTGACGCAACATTTTAGAAACAATTTTTTAGGATTATTTTTTGTGGGATTTTTTGCTGCAATATGTTGATCTATAAAACATAAACAATAAGTATTAAAATTGAAATGATAAAAAAATCTTTTATTTCTACTATGTTTATTTCAGAATAATGATAGATGATGCGGTTTAGGTTCGGTAATAATAGGAAAAGAAGTTTTATCAACAAAAGTAATATGAGAGTGATCAGAATTTTCTAAAGCAACATCAACACCAGTTGTAGAGTAATTAAAAAATATAGATCTAATAATTTTAATTCACTAAAAAGTCTATTGCAAGAAAATATGTTTGTTGCTAAATAAATTGAGTAAAATTAACCGGATATGGTTGTAGAAGATGAGTTCAGTAATATGTACATTAAAATCTTTTAACAAAATTATTGCAGCTTTTTTTACATTGAAGAAGCTTGTCAAAACTTTCAGAGGTCATCAAACAATTTTGAAGTTCCTTTATCTGGAGAACAGAATACTATATCCAGTGTTTTGAATTTTGTGTTTGTGGATGTAGGCTACAATCTGAAAAAGATAAGATTGACAGAAACAAATTTCTCAACTTTCTATAAACAACCATAATTTCTATAAAACAATAAATTTATTACAAGGTAGTACAAAATCTTCAATAGTCTCTTTTTGAAATGATCAAAATAATCTAGTTACTAATCCAAATTAAAAAAAAAAAAACAGATATTTTTGCAAACCAGTGTGCATCTAACTATTATAAATCCTTCTATTGATGTACCAAGTGGCAAAACAATGGGTACAATTTATTTTTGGCAATGGTTTGTCAAAAAATATTTTTTTAAATTAAATACCGGAAAGGAATCAGGTATAGATAAAATTTTACTCAATATTCTTAAAACATTTACAAATGAATTAGTTCCTATTTTATCTCAAATATTTGCGCAATTTTTTTTTTTTAAATTGTATGACCATTGCAAATGTACAACCTATACCTAAAAAATGAAACAAGTCTAGTTTTTTATTTAAGAGTTTATGATTGCTACTTTACAGCAGCCTGTAATTTAATTACATATTATATACTACCGAACCCGTAAAAAGAAAAGAAAAATAATGCATAAACCAAAGATAGTAAATTAAAATTTGCGTTTAGTGATATATAACATGTTATCTTTGAATTAAAAAGTTAAATAAATAATTAGGAAAACTAATTAATTGCAATGATCGTGTTAGCAAACTGAAAACAACTAACAACAAAAACTTTCAAAAAATGCTTTAGACAACCGATTTTTAATAAGTTTTGACGAGATAAATTTATTGGCAGAGGTAATACGTAACTAACCTTTAAGGGGGGAAAATAGTTCTATAAATGTTCGATTTTTTTCAGATTGATTTTAAACGTTTTTTGTGCTTATAAAAAAAATATGGCGTTAAAATTATTGCAGAATTATTTTTTTCTTGCTTTAAAACTACAATTGAATTTTATAAGAATGGGTGTTAACAATAAGCCGTCCGGAGCTCCGCCTATTACGTTTTCTTGACGCTTCAGCCCTTTTCTGTTCATAACAAGTGTAGAATTTTTACGACCACACGTATTTTTTTCTTTGTGTTATTTGATTGGCTGATGGGCGGTTTTGGCCTTACTGTAAATTTGTGCGAATTATGCGCCCTCCGACGGAAAGTTGCCAAATGATTACGACTGGTCCGCTCTTAAAATGTTTTAATGTGTCAAAAAGTAAAAGATTAATGTAAATTAATTTTAAACAAGTTATAACGTACCAATACTTTTTTACGGTAAGAAATAAGTAAGTTTAATTTTTTTTAACTTGATAGAATATAAAGAAGTAATGACTTTTCTGACCGTAGGGGATTGGTGTTAAAAACAACTTTCACCACTTCACCAACACTTTGTGCGACTTTTAGTTATTGGTAGATAAGTGATTATTAAAATGTTTTAACGTAATATAAAGTAGAGGAGTAATGTCTAGATTAACTTTCCATCAAGAAACTCTTTTGACCACTGACTTTAAACAGGTTATGACGTACTAACACTTCTTACGATTTTTGTGTTGTTGGGGGTTATGTTGGAATGATTAAACGTAGTGGAAAATAGGCTGTTGATGTTTAGACAACTTTTTATTAAAAAATTTTTTTGATCACCGATTTTAATCAATGACGTACAAAACCTTTGTACGACTTTTTGTTGGTAGGACGTATGTAACTTTTAAAATGTTTTAACGTCATAGAAAGTAGAAAAGTGATGTTTAGATTAACTTTTTATATAAAAAAAACATTTCTGATCACTAATTTTAAACAATTTATTAAGTGCCAATACTTTGTGCAACTTTTTGTTGTTGGGTAGTATGTCTAAATCAACTTTATATGAAAAAACTTTTTTGACCACCGATTTTAAACATGTTATGACGTACCATAATTTTGTTGTTGGAAGTACGCAAACTTTAAAATGTTTTAAGATTATAAAAAGTAAAAGATTGATGTCTAGATCAACTTTTCATAAAAAACAGCGTCTTGCCAAATTGTTATAAATTTTAAAATAGGAATTGACTGTTTATTAGATGTTGAAACAACATCAGCATAATACAAAACTTATTTTTAGTCATGTGTTGACTTCTTTACTACCGACTTTGAAACATCTAAAAAAAGCTTTGGTAAATTAATTTTCTTGTTCTGATTGATTTTTACAGTAAATTAAAACAAACAATGGTTGAGAAGTAAATTGTATGTACTCATAATGTTCTTTTTGCATTAATATAATATCCAAAATATCATTATAGCTTTTATCATTTTTGGCAAGAACTTCAGATTTAATTTGACATAGTTGTAATTTTTACATTTTAGCAAAGATGTTGATGCTATTTGAATGTCTTCTATTCGTTTATTTAATGCTAAAATAGTTTTTAATTTTTTTTTCAATTATATCCCTCTCAACTTCTTTTACAAAATAAGTTTAGTTTCCACTATAGTAATAACTAAATAATGAACTATACATCTCAGCGTGTATATTAAATTTATACAAAATTATTACCTTAAAGTTTTACAACCGATGTCTGCGCAGTAACAATAAACTTACAAATTTGTATTTTTTTTATGTAATTTGTTTTTATGTTTAAAATACATACAGTATTTACAGCCTTTATTTTTTCTTTTAATAAAAAAAACGTATAAAAATGTATTTAAACTATTATCTTTAAACACAGAATACCATTCATAACAAGACAATTTAAAAGTTTCTTCAAAATAATCGCAATCTTTAAAGTTTAAAGAAGTTGAAGAAGTGTTATCATCGAAGAATATATTTATAGTTCCTACAGGCAATACTAAATTAGCAATTTTTTCAGAATTAACAAAAAGTTGTCGTATAGCAGATGGAGCGTTAATAAAATTATTTGACATATTTGTTATAACTTTGTCTAAGTTATTAGAAGCAGTAACATTGCCATTGTCAAACATTTTAGTTTTAATTAAACTATTTGTCGACATATTTGTTGTATTGTTACAGTGCTTTAAGTTAATGTCAGTTTTAAATATTGTTGTAGCTGGTGGAGCAATTTAATTAGAATTAAAGTAACTTTTAAAGTTGTCATATTGTCGAAAGATGATTAATAAATTAGAATATCTTTTATGGTATGAAGAACTTTTAAACCATAACAATGCTGCTTTATATATTATTTTGTTATCTATTTTTAGCAAAATAATTTCTTCCCATTTACTATATTTTGTTTTAAATAATGTTGTTAATTTTGTATAACCTTAAAGTGGTTTCATCGTATATTACGCTAGTGATTAATATTGATTTAGGATGATAATGAATTAAAACAGAATTTTAAATTTAAAAAAATATTTGTTCAGAAGTTGATTGATACTTGACCAAGGCAGAAAATCAACTAAAAATGAAGCTAAATTGCAACGCTTTATACAGTGTGATTCTTAGCCTATGCGCATAAACTCGAAAAATTATAGTTTACAATCAATATTATTGATAAATGTTAAAAACATGTAGTAATAGTTTTATAATAAGCTAGATAATGAATTATAAAGTTTCTGAAATAATGCATGTTGAAGTCCCGGCGGTTTGAAAAAAAAACTAGGTGGCGCCTGTCAGAGTGTAATAAAATTATATTATGGCGCAACATAACATGACAAATGCAGAATTTGTGGATATGATATTGGTATATGGAGAAGTTAGTAGCTGAAGTTTGCTTTTATTCTAAGAGATTCCCTTAAAGGTATCATCAGGCTTGTGGATTGTTTGTACGTTTGGTACAGCGTTCAAGAGAAACTGGGCACTTGCAGCTCAGACCTGGACAATATGGAGGACGTTCTAGACCAAAGCATATTTTTAATCTCGAAGAGGATATTGTCAATATTGCTGAAGAACGTCCTGACATCAGTACCCTGATAATTGCCGTTCAAACTGGGGTATCGCAGTCAACTGTATGGTGCATATTAAAGCATGAATTACTGTACCCCTACCATGTGCAGCGTGTACATGCCCTGTTACCAACAATTTTTTTTCTTAGGGTAGTATTTTGCGAATGGCTGTTACGTCAGCATGATGTAAACCCAATTTTTTCTACTAACATTTTAGTGACAGATGGGACAATTTTTACTCGTAGCGGTGTGCACAATTTTCTCAATACGCATTATTGAGCAGTTGAAAATCCACACATTACTTCGCTTACAAACTTTCAACACAGATTTGCGGTGAATGTATGGGCTGGAATTGTAAACGGCCATCTTATTGGACCGTTTTTGTTGCCAAATCGTGTAACGAGCGCTGTTTATTTAATTTTTTTACAAGAAGTCTTACCAGCACTACTGGAAGAAGTTCCAATTAATGTTAGACAGCGCGTGTGATATCTTCACGACGGAGCTCCACCACACTTTGCAATAGATGTGCGACAACATTTGAACAATGTGTTCTTAAGGAAGTGGATTGGTCGAGGAGGTCCAACTGCCTGGCCTCCTAGATCATCTAAATACCCTAGACTTTTATGTTTGGGGGCATATAAAACATCTGGTATACGCTACCGAAATTCACAGTGTTGAAGAGTTGAGACATCGCATACTAGCTGCCGCTGACACAATTTGGCAACCACCGAGACTTTAACGTGCATGTAGCGCAACATGGCTTCGGCGGGCGGAGATGTGTATGGAAAATAAAGAAAATAATTTTGAGCATTTATTATGATATTATGTGTTCTAAAAATTTTGCATTTTTGTTATTTGTTTATTATTTTAATTAGTTGATTAAAAGCTTTACTACATTTTTATTATTTTTATTTTGGCATGGCACACTAATTTTTGTCAAGTAATAAATTTTAATTTTCCAGATACTTTATAATTCATTATCTCGGTTATTATAAAACTTTTATTACATTTTTTTAACATTAATCAATAATGTTGATTGTAAACTAAAATTCCTCGAGTTTATGCGCATAGGTTAAGAATCACCCTGTATACTACTACGATGAGAAAATAATAAAAATGTGATTGGTTCTCACTAAAATGACGGTTTATTATAAAGCTATTTTGTTATATTTCTTGACCATTTTTGTCTATTTTTTTTTTAATTTCAAAATGTGATAATTAGGAATTACTGAGAATTACATAATATGCCACAACAACATAAAAATACTTTTGAATTTCAACAAATAAAACCACTCTTGCTGAAACTATGGCATTGAAGACTAGATTTAAACAGTCTGTGAACATTTAAATAGTTGTGGCTTATAAGAAGAGACCGGATTAAAAAGCATTAAAAATACGAATAAAAGCGTTTAAAAGAGCATAAAAATGTAACTAAAAAAGCATTAAAAAAGCACCAAACATGTAAAAAAGCATTAAAAAGGCATGAAACAATTAAAAAAAAAAGAAAACTTTAAAAATCCAAAACTATAAAATATTTTAATAACAGTTTGAGTGATGATATTTTTCACACACATTTTAAATAATATAAAAAAAACTTTTAAATAAATAAAAAAAACTATTTGCAAAAACAGTTAATAATTAAATGTTGCTCTAAGTGTTTAACTGTAAAATTCTGTCTTCAATCACTTAAAACGTGTTTGAAGGGGAAAAGACTTCTTTCAACATGCACACTTGTTATTGGTGCATGTTTAAATTTTGCTTTAAAAGCTGGATTCATATCGAAATCTGGAACATTCTCTCCACTCAAAATACTGTTTATTTTATTTAATGTAGATAAACCTCCATTTTTCAAAAATACATCTTTGGATTTTGATTTCACTGTTTGCCTAATACAGCCTAGTAATTTTAAAATTGCATCTTTGAAATCTATAATTGTACTTAGACTTTCGTTTAACGTATTTTCCAGTTTTCCTAGCGATTTTATGGCATGACTCACAAAACCAAAAGCTAAATTATTTTGAAGTTTCTTATTTTTTAGAACTGCTTGACAGTTTTTCACTGACTTACTTGCAGGATCCAAAAATTGTATTACAACGTTTTTAATTTTTTTTAATTAAGAGAATATCCGACCTACCGACTATTTTAGGAATTATAAAATACAGTTATTTGACTTGCTTGAAGAGGTGGCACTAAAATATCCTATGAGCTCAGTCGGGATTTACAGAATTATATTAAACTTGTCTAAATAATATTATAAAAAGTATGCAAGATCTCGATACGTAAATTTTGCTAAATAATAAAATAATATACGCTTTTTTTATTTACATTTCAATCCTCTAAATTTCATAAAAGAACTGATTTATCAAAAAAAATGTACCAAAACTGATAAAAAAGCTTAAAAATAAGCACAAAATTTTAAAATAAGCACCAAATTCAAAAAAAGTACTAAAAAAGCAAAAAAGCGTAAAAAACTTAGTGCCAAATGATTACATTCTTCACAATTTGTGCATATATTTAGACATAATTTTGATGCTTTAACTATTTAGCGTAAGCATAATAGCTAGGAATCCGCTCTCTACTTATAAGTCTCAGGAAATACTGAGTTTAAAAGTTTATTACATTTGTCGATAGTACGGTAAAAAAAAATGTCTTAAAAGTTTTGGTCTTATATCTCTGAACTGTCAGTGAATATTTGTTAGAATTCTTAGCAAGCTTTGTACTACAAGTAAATGTTTATTTAGATGGCTAATTGACTTCTATTTTGTTTGAACAATTAAGTCCATTAAAATATTTATAGAAAATGTAAAGATTTGCAACATTACGCCTGTGTTGTAAAGTATCTAAGTCATTAGTCAATTTTGGATTGGCAATGATCCGAATAATTTGTTTCTGAATAGAGTTTAGAAGAGATAGCGTAGTTTCCAATGCTTTTTCTTATACCTACTTGGGAACAATATTAAATACAAGAACGAATATAAGTTTTATATATATGCAAAAGCTGAACAGAAGTAAAACACTTTATAAATTTATAATTTATAAAGTCTTAGTTTTCTAGATACTTTTGAAGCTATGTCAACAACATGATTGTTTCAGAAAAGAATATGTGAGATTGTGACCCTTAGAAGACAAATTGAAGAAGATTTAGATATGGATTTGTTGTTTAGTTTAATATTTGGTACTGATGATACCTTAGTTAAAATTGACCATGTTGGGAGGTCTTATTTAGATATTGTTTTAAAGTCATTGTTTATAGATGCTACAGATTTTAACCTAAAAATTTCAAGACGTTCTGCCATATTTGTCAATATGGTTTTTGGAAATTATGAAGCATGAAGGGTTGCTATCATCTGCAAAACTATAAATAGGACTTTCAGTTGTTTGAAAAAGTTAATTAGATATTGTAGATCTTAATTTACTCGCGGAGGGTTTTGCATATTTGTTAAGAACGACATACTTGCTGTGTGTAAAAGACAGCATAATATGGAACTAATGTCATCGGATAAATGCATAAAAATATCTGCTGTACCTTATCAAGAATCTATGTGTATTATTTGTATATATCGGTCGCCAAAGGGTGACTTTAATTATTTTATTAATGAACTTGTAAATGTTTTAACTTATTCGTTTTTAAATTTTAAATCTATTATATTGATGGGCGATTTTAATGTAGATGCCTTATTACAATCAAAAGAGTTAAAACAATTAGATAACGTTTTGCAATCCTTTAACTTTACGACTCTAGTCCATGAAGCAACTCGCATTGATAAACGAGCAAATATAAATTGTGAAAGTCAAATTGATTACATGCTAATTAACTCTAATTTGGATTATGTATTATCTTGCAATGTAGTTGAATTTTGCATCTCAGACCACAAAAGCTTAATACTATCGTTACAAATTCAACAAAAAACAAAACTTCATCCGCCAGTCCCTTTAGAAAAAAGATTGTTTAATACAAACAGCCTGTTAGCATTTAAACAATATTTTAAGTCTTATGTACCGTCCAGTTCTAATGATGCTAACGACAATTTTAACCATTTTTGGAACCATTTTCAGTGGTGTTTAGATGTAGCATGTCCAAAGCAAAAACTAAAACATAAATTCAATTGTTTTAAAATTACCCATGAATTTAAAAGACAATATGATAATTTAAAATATCTTAATTGGTTATGTAAAACAAGCAACTCTTGCGATCTGCGTGAAACATTTAAGGATCATAAAAAACAACTTAAAGCTAAAATAAATGAAGAAAAATGTAAACAAAATGTATACAAAATTAATAATGCTACAAATAAGTCTATGGCGATGTGGCAAATTGTAAATGTGAATTTAGGACAAAACAATACTTGTAAAACTGAGATAAAAATTTTAAACAAAGACCATAAAATCATACAAGATGAAAAAGATTTAGGTAATTTATTTTTTAATCATTTTGCTATCTTGGGGCAAAGTAAAATAACTTCATATTTTGGCAGTCAAATCTCTAAATCCCGTACAACTTTGTCCAACAACAATAACTCTATATTTATAGATCCGGTAACAGAGTATGAAGTAGAACAAATTATGTGTGGAATGCCAAATAAAAATAGCACAGGTCTAGATGAAGAATTTTGTTAAAGTATGTAAAATCAGACATTTCAGCGATCTTAGCTAATATCATTAACAAATCATTTCAATCGGGACATTTTCCGACAATATTAAAATGTGGTTCTGTAATACCTATACACAAAAAAGGCGACGCAACTTTGATAGACAATTATAGACAAATAACATTGCTTAGCTATTTTTCAAAAGTCTTTGAAAAAATTTTCTGTGAGAGAACATTAAACTTTTTAAATAGCAACAACATTTTGCACAACTCTCAACATGGTTTTTATTCTAATAGATCAACTGAATCAGCAACTTACAAACTTACTCAGACAATCTATAATAAGTTAGAAAATATAAAATGTGTTCTTTTATTATTATTTGATCTGTCATCAGCGTTTGACGTAATTAACAATAATTTTTTACTAGACAAATTATATAGCATGGGTATAAGAGGTCCAATAAATCATTGAATTGGATCTTATTTAAAAGATAGATCAATACTTGTCAACATTAACGGAATTAAATCTAAAAAAGCAGATGTGCAGGTTGGCGTAGCACAACGATCGATTGATGGACCATTGCCTTTTATTTTATTTACTAACAATCTTCTAAATTATATTGATAATGCAGACATTGTAACGTATGCGGATGATACATCGGTAATTGTAGAAGCTGATAGTCTAGCAGAATTACAATTAAAATCAATTATTGTTATCGAGAAATTTAAAACATGGTGTGCATCAAACAACTTAATTGTAAATCTTGAAAAAACAGCGTGTATGTTTTTTGGACAAAAAAGTCAACCTTCAACAACAATTAATAACATAAAGTTTTGCAATAAAATAAAAGTATTAGGTGTGTCAATAGACTCAGAACTAAATTGGTCTAGCCATATAGATTTAGTATGTGCAAAGCTAGCTAAAGCAACTTTTGCAATTTTAAATTTAAGGAGACAGCTGCCACAACAACATATCTTGTCGGTGTACTATGCACTAGCATATTCACACATTTGCTACAACATTATTCAATGGGGACAGTCAAAGTACATTCAACGTGTTTTTGTACTACAAAAACGAATACTGCGTATAATTTTTAATTTAAAACTAAAAAAGACCTGCCAAGATATTTTTATAAAATTTAATGTTATGACTGTGCATAGTGTCTATATTTATAAACTGTGTATTTTTGTGTATAGAAACATTCATTTATTTGGTACCTGTAGAGCTAGAGCGCAACACCAATACCCTATCCAGTCTGCTAATCAAATTTTTAATAACCATTTTAAAAGCACCCGTTACACTAAGTCACCAAAATGTGCGGCAAGTTATGTTTATAACCATTTGCCAAAAGAATTAAAATCAATAAAATCAAACCCATTATTTAAAAAGCGATTAAAACAATACTTTTAAATGGTTGTTTTTATACACTGAATGATTATTTTAATAGTACTTTGTAAATTTGTGTTAATTTTGTTAATCTTTGTCGATTTTTGTATATGAAATTTTAAATGTATTATGTACTTGACGTTGTTTGCTTTTTAGCGCCTATGACAATAAAGATATTATTATATTATATATTATTATTATTAATTAGTGTAAAACAAAAATAAAGTTGGCAAATGAGCAGAAACTTGAGGAACACCAGCATTTATAAATTTGGGGTCAGAGTTAAAACCATCAACCCTAACTCTAATTTTTCTTAAAAATTAAACGCTCTGTTAATGCTAATTTTTTTGAAAAAACTTTTGATTAGAGTTAACTTAACACTTAAGTGATATTATTCACACTAGCATTTTCACGCACTTAATGAACCGTATGTAACTCAATAATAAAAAAGTAACAAAAATGTGGTTACCATCAAAATAAGTGATATATAGTTCTATATTAGTCTCTTAAAAAAAGCCGACAAGGTTTTGCGAGATACTGCAGTAAATAAACTCGCCCAAATTACTTAATAAAAACAAAACAAAAAATTAAAAAATAATAATAATTAATATTCGGTTTGAACTTATATATTTTATTAAATAAAAATAGATAGTTATGTATTTTGATTTATTATAATATACTCATAATTACTATTTATTGTTTAACAGAGATGGGTGCATATATTTCAAATGAAATAGTAAAAACAATAAAAACCAATAGTAGGCTTCGACTTCGATTGTATTAAATTTGTCGAATTAATCAAAACAGACAGAAACTAAAATAGACTATTTTTGTTACGGAAAGTTTATTTACCGGCCGATTTTACCAAAAAAAAAAAAATAGTCAACTCGCCCATTGTAAGTAGAATTATGACATAAAAATAATTACAATTTTTTTTTTTAAATAATTTGCCGTAATGTAACGTGGGAGTAACGATGGAGTAACGCTACTAGATCAAAATTAATGCATTGGATAATTTTATTGAGGTTGGTGTATAAAATTTTGATATTTTCTGATAGAATTCGTGTGTGTTTGCTTAAAATCGACACGGTGATAAAAAAGTTATATTAAAATAAATTTGTGGCATTTTCTGCAAACACACAAATTGCGAAGATGGTTATATTTCCGAAACAAAAGCGACAACTTAAACTCTAAAACTGTGAATCTTCTGGATTTGTCTATATGCTGTAAGAATGTCAAGATGATCTTATATGTACTTTGAAAGAAGATTTTTTTTTTTACATTTTATTGATTTTCTCCGTTATTAAAGGGAGGAAAGATGTGGGTATAGAACCAAAATTTACATCTTAACAAGGGCTTTGAAAAAACATATGGGTTAGACGTATGACTTTTTTCTATTAACCAAAAGGTAGTAATAAAAAAATTAAGTTTATTTGTACGCGTATTTTTTGGAAATTGCTCCAAGTCGGAGATTGAGTTTTGTCTATAAATACTACCTTTTTACTCTTTACAGATAATTAAAAACACATTATTGGATTTTAAATCTATCTATTAAACGCCAAGTAATAAACATTTATTAAAATATTGTACATATTGGTTCAAATTGATTTGGAAAACTTAAACAGTGTATTCAACTAATCAAATTAAACAAACAAGTATCAAAACTTTCTGTTGTCTCTATAGAGCTAAAAATGAAACTTTATGGAGTATTAAAACTCTTTGTTGCTTGTAAAGAGTTAGCAATAATAATTTATAAAGCATCAAAACTCCTTGTTGCATTTAGAGAGATAGCAATAAGAATTTATAAAGTATCAAAACTGCCTGCTGCTTCTAGATAGCTAAAAATAAAATTTTATAAAGTATCAAAACTTTTGTTGCTTGTAGAAAGATAACAAGAATAATTTATCAAAACTCTCTGTTGTCTTTAGAAAGTTGAAAATAAATTTGGATAGAGTATTAAAATTCTTTGTTGTTTGTAGATGGGTAGTAATAATAATTTATGAAATATCAAAACTCTGTGTTGCTTTCAGAAAGCTGAAAATACCAAAAAGTACCAAAACTTTTTGTTGCTTCTAGATAGCTACAGGCAAAATTTTATATAAGTCTCAAAACTCTGTGTTGCTTTCAGAAAACTAAAAATAACATTTTATAAAGTATTAAGACTTTTTGTTGTCACTAGGTAGTTAAAACTATAAAAATACCTCCTAATAATTAAACATTAACTATTTTTACAACTTACTTCTTAATTACAATAATTTCTAATGTAAAAACAAATAACATATTTTTGTTTTAAATGTTATGGCAAAATTGTTGCAGAAATATATAATTATTTTAGATAGTAGTAGAATATCATAAAAATAAAAAAAAATCAAAAAACATAAATTACTATTTAAAAAACTAAACTTGATTGTTTTTGCAAGAACACTAAAAACAATAGCATACATGTAGATGTCATCACAGTACTCCAAAAAAATTTAAAATAGTTTTTTTCTACTCCCTTCTATATATTGTCACTTTTATTCACGCTTAACTGAATGGATATGTATTATATATCCACTCTAGTGTGGATATGAAATGCCGTACCAACCATAGAAACAAAAAATACAAATCACTGTTTATTTGATTACGTCGCTAAATACAAATGGTTATTTTATTTGTAAAATGTCAAAAATAGATTAAGAACGTCTTATTTATTAACTGTTATTATACAATAAAGCTTAAAAACGTTTTTAATTAAATATTTTAACAGCATAATTTAACCAAAATTATAAGTAGTTCTGAATTTGACAATTATGCAAACCGTCAGATGTCAAACATAACCTGAATTTATTTCAATATAAAATAATGTTAAATGATTAATTGAAAAGTTTTAAAATAATTTTTATATTTTTATCAGTCGTAGAAAAAGTAAGCTGTACAACTCGAGTGGAATGCCCATATCGCACTTAGACGTTTGGAGCACTCCGCCTGCAGCGTCGTGCTCCAAATTCGTCTTCGTGCGATATGGGCATACTATCCACTCTTGTTATACAAAATACTATTGAATCATTCAAATCGGTTTAAAAATAACAAAGTTATTCAACCGTATGTTTTTTTTATCTAACACCCTATTTAACTTAAAACAAGAACTATTTAAATGAGAACCTTTAACATTTATAGAACTATTTTATCATTTATTTGTTCAATAAAATATATGTTGGTCATACACAAATAGAAATTTTATTATTAATAAATAGATAAATCTATTTATTAAAATACTATTAATCATTTCTATTTTTTCTGCATAATTGGTTGTGTAAATACTTGCGTTTTGTAGTGCTAAAAGAAACTACAATCAATATTTAAAGTACAAAATATATCATAACGTGAAGGTCTGCTGAATCATAATCAATAAATAAAACTTCAAAATATTGATAGCATATGGGTTATCTAAACTAAAAACTTATGTATTCTTATATGAAGTCTCTTAGCCAGCTCTTATGGTCAGTTTCTCACCGGTCAGTAAATACTCATACTAATATCGAATTAAAATCGGAAATAATGATAAAAAACTCAATAGAATCTGCATTATTATTTATTTGTTAAAAACATTTATAAGTTTATTCTTATTCTAAAATAATTAAATACATAAAAATTAAACTTGAAGAATATAAAAAAAAACTATACTTAAAAGTTTTAATGTGTTGTTATAAGTTACCATAAAAAAGTGATAGATGTTCTATTTTGCAAACTTCAATATACTTTTGCTATAACAAAATTATGAAACAAAATATTTTACTAATTATTGTTGCAGCTAGAACTAATCGAAAGATACGGATTTCCACATGAACGTCATATAGTTGAAACGGAAGATGATTATATTTTGGAAATGCATAGAATTCCACATGGAAGAAATAATTCAATTCCATATAGAGGTCCGGTATTTGTCATGCATGGTATTTTATGCAGTTCTGCTGATTGGGTAAATAATGGTCCCGACAGTTTAGCGTTTGTTTTAGCAGATCTTGGTTATGACGTTTGGTTGGGTAATGCTAGAGGCAACACTTGGAGCAAGAAACACAAATCATTAAATCCCGATCTTGAACCCGACCAATTTTGGAACTTTAGGTTATTAATATTTGAGTTTATATTTTAATATTAATTTTACTATTATAGTTGGCATGAAATTGGTATCTATGATCTTCCTGCATGTATCGACTACATTTTACAAAAAACTGGCCAAGAAAAACTGTATTACATAGGCCATTCTCAAGGTACTACCGAATTTTTTGTAATGGTTTCTGAAAAGCCGGAATATAATGATAAAATTAAAATTATGGTTGCAATGGCACCAATGGTTTATATAGATCATGGCAGAACTTACTTTATGAGTTTTATTGCAAATTTTCAGGAATCATTAACTGTAAGTAATTACATTAAAATATTCAATATTACAGTCGACATGATATAAAATTATATTATTGTAGTCTTTGGATAAATATTTAGGAATATATGAATTTTTTCCATATAATAAATATATTCAATTCTTTACTTCATTTTGCAAAGAAAACTCAACGATTATTGAAATTTGCAACTTTGTGTGCATGATGGACGATGCGGAACAATTTGATACGGTAAGTTTTTCAACTAGATTAATTCTGTCATTAACAGCAATTTATATATTGTAGCGTAAAATTCCAGTTATATTTACTAATTATCCAGCTGGTTGTTCTACAAAAGCAGTTTATCATTTCGCCCAGGTGCATAAAAACTGTATGTATTAAACAGTTTTAAATACAGTGTTTTTAATGTGGCAAATATAGAAAAGTTTTATCTACGTTTTTACAAATACAACTATTGAAATATTTATTATGTTTATAATAATTTGTAAGTTTTATATCAGCCTACAAAGCTTACTTATGCTCATAACTACAAAAAATGCTGTGAAAGAACATACCACAAAAGTAAAAGTAAATAAGTAAATATCAAGTAAAAATAATAATAACAAAAGTTAGTAGATTTGAAATAAAACTTTAATATAATTTTATTGAATTTTGTAAGTTGATTTTTTTTTGGGCTAGGCGGTAAAATCTTCTAATAGACTGGCAAAGTGTCGGATTCATTTCCTCTCAGCTTAAAATGCCTACCGACTAAAAACCGCCCAATAATGAGGCCTTCCTTTTAGAGATTAGTAGTTTGGAGATGGTTAGACTTTGCTCTCTAGGCTTGTGCGGTATTGGATTTGTTTTGTTAGTGTGTTAGTAAAGTTAGGGTGCGGCTACTTAATTCACTGGTTGTTTATAGAAAAAGTTCTCCTTGTCTGGCTCGGCGAGTAGGGCCAGATCAGGGTTGGAATATTTTGCGAGATTTTCAAAGTACTTTGCGTTCAAAGTTTCGATGTGTTGACGTATTGAGGGTAGTCCTAGGTCTGTCAAAATCTCTCTGTTTTGGACAAACCACGGAGCCCTGTGGAACGTCCTCAGAAATTTACTTTGAATAACCTCTAGCTTATTAAGATGACAATTAGCTGTTGTTCCTCATACAAAAGACGCGTAAGTGAGAATGGGTCTAATGATAGACGTGTAGAGTTGAGTTATATCCCGGGTTGACAGACCGCTATTCCGACGCATCATTGGAGTGAGAACGTTTTTTGCCATTTAGGCTTTATCGAAAACGGACTGCACGTGGAGTTTGTACGTGAGTCCCTTGTCAAAATTAACCCTCAGATACTTGGCAGAATTGGACCACGGTATGGAAACATCGTTAAAAAAGACATTCTTATCTGGTTTAATTCGCCGCCTTGTGAAGAGTACAGCTTTGTTTTTCTTTGGGTTAATAGTGACTTGCCACTTGTCCAACCATTCTTTGAGATTGTCGGTGGCCTTTTGAAGCCTCAAAGTGACTATCTTGGGCAACCTGGAGGAGTATAGAAGAGCCGTATTGTGAGCAAATTGTGCCATTTTGACCCCGTGCCTACATCCCGAAGGCATGTTGGCAACGTACAGAATAAATAGCGGCGGAGAGAGAATGAAACCTTGAAAAACTTCTGCTGTTATCTACCGATTACCAAGCTTTACTTTCAAAGTTCTGCTGTCTAGAAATCAGCCTTACAAGTCGAAGAAAATAATTAGTTCTATACAATTTAAAGATTAGTCTCTTGTGCCAGACCTTGTCGAAGGCTTTGTTGACGTCAAAAAAACCAACTCTGTGATCTTTTTGACACTAAAACCTTTGAATATAACTGACGAGTGCCTCCATCTGAACCCGTGCTGGTGACGGGGGAGAATGTTGATCGATTCTGTGTGGTCCTAAAGTCTGTCCAAGACCACCCTCTTAATGACTTTGCTTATCGTGCTGAGAAGACTAATGAGCCAATAGTTTTGAGAAAATGTTCTTTACCTGATTTTGGAATATTAGTTACTAGAGAGCTTTTCCAATCTGTAGGTAAGTGCCCAGTTCTAAGAATTGTATTAGCAATGTTGGTGAGCGCCATTATTGCTTTATGCAAGAACGCTTTAAGAACCTTGTTAAAAATGTTGTCAGGGCCGGGGGCCGTGCGAGATTTAAAACGTTTGATGATTTCTCTGATGCGAGAAAGTCGCACGTTTTCCAGCGGCTCGTCGTTGTCAGAGTCATCCAACAAGTCCTCAACCACTTGTTTGACCTTTTTGACGTGCACCGTGTCCGCCGTTTTTGACGGGGAGCATTGATGTTTTAGGCTGTCGGCAAATGCCTCGGCCTTTCTCACGATGTCAAATTGAAGCCCATTTTTGCCGTGAATGGCTGAAATGGGGGTTTGTCTGTTCCGTAACGCTTTGGAGATCTTCTACAACAGATTATCATTGTCGGTGGTCAATTTCAGGCTAGTTTGCCAACACAATTTTTTGTGCAACTTTATAGCCTTCCTAACTTTGCCGTGAAGCAAGTTTAGGAGCACGCAATTTTGAGGGTTGCGATGCCTTTGCTATTGGTGTCTGACGGCATTTCTTGTTTGGATCAGTGCTTTGATTTTGCGTAATAGTCCAAGTGGGTTATCTACCCGGACCTGATGGGTCTTAGAATCTCTTTCTATGGCTTGGTGAATTTGGCTCTTTTGATGTTGTCAACTGTTTGTACTGCGGCAAGTCTGCCAACGCTCTCTTCCAGGGGTTGCGAGAAGAGATTTTAATCCGTTTGTGTTACGAATTTTTCTCTTTCCCCGAGTGATTCCCTTCCGCAGAGCTTCAGTATTACTGGGATGTGATCGGAGCTAAAGTCTTTGACGACGGATATGATATACCGGTAGTTGACGTTCTTTAGTAATGCTACATCTAGAGTCCCCTAAGTGACTTGCACCGCTGTGAAAAGTGAGTTAGTTTGGACCCAGTACCTGGAGATCCTTTTGTTCGGCGTAGTCAAACAACGCTTGACCTTTGGCGTTTCTTACCAAACTATTCTAGGCCGGATGTTTAGAATTAAAGTCCCCCGCTATAATGGTGGGGTGAGGATTATTAAGAATTGCATCAAAGTCCGCTGTTTTGATGCGATTTGTCGGTCTTATATATGCCGATGCGAGTTTGAATGTGCCCAACCCCGGCAAATGCAAATGCGGCATAATACATTAGGTGTATTATACATTATTGGTTGAGTTGTATGAGGATATTTGCCATAAACCTCATTTGA
The DNA here is from genome assembly GCA_963932245.1 of Tachinus rufipes. Classification (NCBI taxonomy): domain Eukaryota; kingdom Metazoa; phylum Arthropoda; class Insecta; order Coleoptera; family Staphylinidae; genus Tachinus; species Tachinus rufipes. The sequence continues at coordinate 44,636,625 of OZ010745.1, read as the reverse complement.
GACGCATTCATTTTCTTCAGAATGGCGGCAAAGTTCTCGTTAGAGACCACTGGTAGCTTTTTGGGGGCAACTGCGTTAGCAAACATAATTTTTGCCGTTTGAGGCCAACATACAAAAATAAACTTTACATCCCCTATTGCTCGCGGGATGTGGCTCGTTGCATAGGGCGCATTTGTCAGGAGTACCTCTGGCGCAGGACCTCGACTGGTCCCCACAAACAATTGTAGTGGTGAAACAGCGATTCGCTGTGTGGCCGTGCCTCTGGCACTTTTGGCATTGGAGGATGTCGCAACTGCGCTTTTTGCACTTGACCGCAACCTTGAAACTACAGACCACGTCGAGATCCATGATCTCTGAGCTTTTTTGTCCTTTTGGGAGTGTGTTCGCTCTTGGTCTTTTTCTGCCGATCCAGCTTCAGTTGCTGAGACGCGGCGTAGGCGGACATCTGGCTGTTGTTGTTGCCCATTGCTACGGTGACGTTTTTAGAAAAAAATACTTTCTTTTTCCAAGCTTGCGTTTGAAAAAACAAAAAATTAAATATAAATGGGAGTATTAACAATTATTAATACCGATCGGCATCAATAATCATTAACACGAGTTGCAATAATAATTGCAGGTAAGTTGTAGATCGTTGTTTTGTTAGTTGAGGAAGGAATACGTAAATTATTTCAAATTGCTCTACAAATAATAAAAAATATAATGTAATTATAGTCGATTTGATAAATAAATAAAAGTAAAATCAAAAAGAACATTAAAATAAATAAAATATTAGATTTACAATATAAAATATATAAAGAAGAGACGCAATGTCCTCAAATGAGACAGTTGTAAAAGCAATAATTTCGAATAAAGCCTAGTTAAATAGGTAAATTTATACGAATGCCACAACGACATATGTAGCGCTCGTTACTATTTGTTCAATCGGACAACCCAATAATAACATTAAAAAATTAAATTTATGAAAAAATATTCTAAACTAAAAAACATCCATAGACGCGTTTCGAGGTTTACCTCGAAACGCGTCTATGGATGTTTTTTAGTTTAGAATATTTTTTCATAAATTTAATTTTTTAATGTTATTAGATTTACTTTTAGATTTTTTTTAAATGTAAATATTGATAAAAACTTAGTATATCATAGTAGTATAATGTGCATATTATCAAAATCAAAGTTTCTAAAACTTTTGGAATGTTATTCCAATTGTCTAATCTGCTATACAAGGTGTTTCCTAACTAAAAGCAACAAATAAAACGTTTAATTTTAAACAGAAATTTAAATAACTTTTTTGTCGTTTTCAAGTTAAATATATATATATATATATATATATATATATATATACACGTTATTTAGATAATTTTTGATTATTATGAGTCGCAACTTGTTGCTTGTACTCATAATGCTGTCTTCTCTTGTAAAATAGCAAAGTCAGAAAATTTTGTCAAATATATCCGCAGTATGCAATGAAGGCTAGATTGTAAGATATTTAATTGCTGTGAACGTCATAGATTGTTAGCGACGGTGGCAATGTTCTGGGCTGACCTGACAGTACAAGTTTTTTATTATTTCTATGTTCTTGGAGCGTATATGGTACTATTAGTGCGTTCCGTATATCAACCGAAGTAACCGGCGGTTAGGTTACGCCTTTGATCGGTTGCTGAAAATCTTGGTTGATTTACGGAACGACAGCGGTTATAGAAACGTCAAAATACAAAACTGAAATATTATAGGCTCAAACTTCATGAATTCATTTATTATTAGCTTTAGTGTTATATTTTTTTAAATTTCAGTGCTTAATATTAGATGATTTTATGTATTTATCTACCTGCTAATACAGTAATCCCAGTAGAGGTTGGCAGGTATAACAGGCAACTATACACAATAATAATGTTTGCTCTGTTGCACTCATGCCTTTGCCCGTTTTAGCATTGACAGGAACATACATATACATTATAACCTATAATTAATAATTTAATAAAATACACGAGCAACATTTGACGCTATTGTTCACTTTTGATTGTATTTCAAATTTACCGCCATGTATAACCACGATTAATAGAAATTCACCGATGTTAGTTCATGGTGAGTGCGGTCGCAACCTTTGTAACCTTTTTTAGGTAACCGCGTTCCGTATATAAACCTGTTTCAGGATAACCGGGATTTTGGTCGCTTCGGTTGATATACGGAACGCACTATATTTTTTTAAATTGTATACATTTTTTTAAGTAGAAATCATTAGTTTTATCATTTTTGTATTAAATTTGCAACGTTAGAGTTTCAAGAGTAGACTTTTGCTGACTAACCTTATTGAAAACCAGTTTTGGTTTAATTAATCTGGTTAATTGATGGGTTAAAAAAAGTCCTAAAATTATGTTAATTTGACAACAGGTTTTAAGATGATATCTATCACTTTAATAGATATCATCCTAGATATCGGCCAAACTAGTTTGATATTTGTAGCAGTGTCAGTGTGCTGCATACATTGTTTTACTTTCTTGATGATTATTTCTATGTGGTCTAAATTATTGTAGTACGTCGGTGTCTTTTAAAGTATATTAAAAGCTGTTTTTGTCTCGCTAGTAAGACACCAACAATTTAATATTAATTTTGATAAAACCTAAACCATTGGTAGACTTTTTTATTGCAAGAAAGATGAGGCTAAAGTCAACAAAAGCGCTGTAGACTTTCTCCTTTTATAAAAAATGTAAGATTACTGGGTTGTGATTTAAGTTAAGACCATTAATGACTGAAACAGAAACTAAAATGTACTTGAGTAAAACAATGTCAAGAAAATGTTTTGACCGGCCCGATTATGGCATAATGTTTGCTCTTGGCGTACCCAAATAGTAATTTGCTTTTAGCATTTGTTAGTTTGCTGTGCTGAACTAAAAAAATAATTTTTGGAAAATATTACAAGAAAAATTTTGCGGGACCCACCATGACTGAGTGTTAGTACTTTGTTGTCTAGGCAAAACATTTTTTTTAAGACACGGAAATTATTCTTGGCTCTCTTTGTCTAAATTTTTTAATAAAAAGAGCAGATGCTTGCTTCTGCATTTGACATTTTTTCAAACTGGCAGTGTGAGTTTTTCTTTTTTGGGTACAATGGTCTGTAAATTTTACGCAAACGTATTTGCCTATAACTTATAACATATTTGTTAAATGTCCAAACTTTGACGTCTGTGGCATTGGCCAGCGATAACCTTTATTTTAATGTCAAGGTTGCACAAATATTTGATAATAAATATTTTATGATGTTTTGGTTTATTGGGGAATTAGACGTACATTATAAGAAAAATACTGTCTTTACTTCTTGTTTTTATTTCATAACTCTTATTTTTAAGTTGATAGTTGACGTGTATTACTATAAATCTGCATTTGTTTTGTTCTAACTACTTTGAGAGCTAGAAACGATATAAAATGGCATAATTTTATTATTAACCTAATTTAATTAATATGCTGTTTTTTGTCTGCACAACACACTTTTAATTTAAAATAATGTTATGCACAATAAAAGCATTTTTATACATAATTAACAAAAACAAAAATAAAAATATTACAACTTTATTGATTAATAAAAAAAAGTATACGTAAGTAAGGTGCATTACGACCACCGTGTACATCTTAACATCTTATTATATTAAATAATATATGTATAATGTATTTAATTTCAGCACGTTTTCAAAAATTTGACTATGGAGATGAAAATATTTATAAATATGGGCAGATTACTCCACCTATGTACAACCTTAACAAAGTTACAACGCCGATAGCTGTTTATTATGGTCAAAATGATCAGTTTGCCTCAGTTATTGTTAGTATTAAATTATTAGTTTTAAATATTATTTCAATAAATTTATAAATGTATATTTTTAGGATGTTGAGAGATTAATTGAAGTACTTCCAAATGTAACTCACGTAGTCAAAATTGCATATAAATCTTTTAACCATATGGATTTCCATTGCGCTGATGATGTACTTGATTTACTTTACAATGATGTAATTAGCACTATTGCAAAATATTAAACTAAATTTGCAAGTTGTTTTTGAAGAAATATGCTCAACTGTATTACTTTTGTAGAATTATTACTTATTGAAAACTTTAAAAAGTACACTTACAAGATAATGCAAATATATATTTTTTAAAATAAGGGTAGGTTGTTGGTTGTGGGTATTAAAATAAAATACTTTTAATATAATTTATTTTTGTCCTATATGGCCACATACAACCTACCCTTATTATAAATATTAAGGACATCAAAAATAACAAAGAAATATTTTTTTTTTGTTAAATATAGTTCTTAATAAATTTTTGATTGGAGATAGCAATAAATATATTTTTATGAAAATTTTAATTATACTGATTATTTAAAATATAACATTTTTTCTACTCCCTTCTATATATTGTCACTTTTATTCACACCTAACTGAATGGATATGTATCATATATTCAACCTAGTTTAGATATGAGATGCGTTACCAACCATAAAAAAAATACAAATCACAATGTTTATTTGATTACGTCGCTAAATACAATTTTTTTTTTATTTGTAAAATATCAAAAATAGATTAAGAACGTTTTATTTATTAACTGTTATTATACAACAAAGCTTAAAAACATTTTTAATTAAATATTTTAATAGCGTAAACTTAACTAAAATTATTGGTAGTTCTGAATTTGACAATTATGCGAAACGTCAGATGTCAAATTTAACCTGAATATTTTAACTTTAATATTTTGACTAAAACTTAAATCAAGCAGTTTATAGAAAAAGCACTAGACAATAAATATTTATTTACTAAGGTAAATTTAGTTTATAAAGAACAAAATAATTTGCTTAATAGTTTTAATTGTAGATTGTGTTAACTTTGGCATATTAGGGAGATGTCGTAGACAAGAATTAAAAAAAATGAACATAAATCATATTCGTGACTTGAATAATGAATTATTAGTCAAATTAGTAGACACAAAAACTAAAATTGATCGAAATTTTATCATTTCTGGACTATGTTACAATATTTGCAAAAAGTACATGGATATTCGGCCTCAAAATATGTCTCAATTTTTTTATAAATTATCGAAATGGAAAATGTTGCAAACAAGTACTTGGCATAAATAAAATTGGTGAACAGCCAAAAATAATTGCTCGCTATCTGCAACTACCAAATCCAAATTCATTCACTGGGCACTGTTTTCGTTGATCAGGTGCTACAATACTTGCAGATGCTGGTGGCGACACACTCACTGTAAAAAACTTTGGAGGATGGAAATCGACTTCAGTAATGGAATCTTATGTGGAAAACTCTTTACGTAAAAAGAAAAGATAGGCAGCACAATTGTTAATGCTATTTATAAAACAGAAACACAAGCGTCAAGCAGTATGTTTATACAAGATACTGAAAACAATATTTTTAATACAGTCTTGGAGGTAAATCATGTCGAGGCCAATCAACATACCACCTCTGAATTAAGTAATAATATACAAACCAATGTTGATAAAGACCAAGCTACAAATAAAATAAATATTTATAATAAATTTAATTTTCAAAATTGTTCATTTATAATTAAAAAATAAAATATATATAAAAATCAAAAACGTAAAATTCTTAGAAAACATTTATAATAACTTATAAATTTAAATATTGTAGGTATGCCTGACATTGCATTGTCTGCAAAACGTCATATTTCAAAATAAATATAATCCGAAATAAAATTGTAAGATCTTAATATAAAATAATTTTTGATTTCTTTTAGTCGTAGAAAAAGTAAGCTGTACAACTCAAGTGGAATGACTGCTTAATAATCAAACGCACGGCGTCAGCACAGCTGCGTACTTGTTACAAGAACTAAAGGCCAGATTACACAGTGCAACCTTATCATACAATAATGGCGAAGGACAGTTACTCGTATGATGCGGTCACACGGTGCGAGGTCAGCTCGGATGCTAGTTCGCACTTTGTAACCAGGCTTTAATTCAATGCAAATGATTTGGAAAAGCTGAAATTTGGGAATATGTCAAGTTACGGTTTTCAATTTTTGAAACAAACAGTGAGACATAGTTTTTATAGAATCTAATTAGTCAGCAGTCATTTGAAGTCGTGATAAGGCGCACGTCAAGAAATAAAAAAAGCATAAATTACTACAAGCGCGTCTTATCACGACTTCAATTGGCTGCGACTGATTGGCAAATGTATTTTTTTAGTTTTTTTGTTATTTTTAGTTTAAACTTACTTTTTATTATAGTTTGTTTTACAACTTTTATTCACCAATATATTTTGTTCAATTATTTTGAAGTTTATTTTCCTATTTTATTTTATTAAAATTATGTTTTTATTATTTTTTTTTAGCTCTAAATTTGGATTTATAGATCCTCCTCATCTCTAGTAACTGCCGTCAAAAATTTATTTTATATAGATTGCTTGAAGTTAATTGAACTTATTAAAAAAAAAGAAGATCAGCCTCAATTAAAAGTCAGAAGTGGTCAAACACTCTGAAAGAGAAGAATTAAGAATACTATTGACGACGTTGTATATATTATAGGTTCTTACCTTAGATATGACGTCCCATGAAGGTCCCATGTTACCGCTAGAATAAAACATTAAACAAATTTTAAAATAAATTAAACAAACATCATCAATGCTTGTTTAAAATTAAGGTTTAGCTTGAATATTAAAGTTAATAGTCCCAGTATATTTATAGGGATAAGTGTACAACCACCAAACATTATCTAGAAACAGTTAACAATTTACGTTTGCATTAAGAGTTTCTAAAGCTAATATATAAAAAAGTACAAAAGATAAACTGGATTTTAAATTAAATGACAAAATATGGTATCAAAAAATGACAACAAGCATTTGGAAAACTGGTAAAATAGTAAAAAAAATAAGATACAGGGTGTTAGACAAAAACAGTACAGCTGAATAACTCCGTTATTTTTTAACCGATTTATATGATTCAAAAACCATTTCAAATGGTTTTTTTGAGTATTATAAAGGCAGGTACACACATATTTGTTTTTATTTTTAGTATAGTTGCTATGGCAACCAACTTTATTTTTTAAAACGACAACATACGTTTTTTATTTTATTTTTCAATCTTTAAAATATTCTTAATACAACCATGTAAAATAATAATATACTTTTATAACAAATTTTTTTGATAAATTTGAAAAACTTATTATTGGTTTTTTATTTAAAATGACAAAACAAAACCAAAATGATAAAACTCAACAATACATATTACAAAAGGACAAGTCCAAGTAGATACCATACAGTGAAAAAATAATTAATTTAGCAATACATCAAATTTTTTTTTGACTCACATAACTCTACAAATAACTCTATAATAAAATCCCTATCTTTGTTTAAAAATAATAAAAAAAGAATTTATTACAACATTCTAATAAGTTATAATAAACAAGAAATACTTAAAACTATAAAAGAAATTATTCAACCAAAACTTAAATATTCCATCTATTTTAAAAACAAAAACATAGAACATTATGTACTAAAGATTATTAGACAAAATTTTAATTAAACAATTTGATTGGAAATAAGTAATAAAATAGTAAAAGATGTAGAAAAAGAAAATGAACAGATACAATTTATACAATACTATTATAACATAAAATCAAACATTAAGGTATAAACGATGTTTATAATTTATTAAAACGTTTATATTATTGACCAAATATGGAAATGGATTTATATAAATAATCTTCAAAACTTGCAAAGTTAGTAAAAATGATAGGAATTGTTGCAGGTTACATTTAGTATACTTGAGACACTGTGTGTACATTGATGCGAACATGTTTTACTTGTTCTAGTGTTGCATAGTCTAGATCAGGAGCTCAATCAACCTTTTTATATCTATCGCCCACTTTAGCATCTCTATTGGCAAAAAAAATTTCAAACTGCCCACCTGTTGTATAATAATAATAATAACTTACCAAATACTAATGCCAAACTTTTGCAAAATTTAGCTGCAAAAATCTCTATAAAATTATATATTTCAGAAATATAACTATAAACAATAAAGAATTTTATAAAAAATGTTTTTCAATAATAATATGAAATTTTTTAAATAATTAAAAAAATCTATTTTAATGTTTTAAAACGTCAATTAAATTGGAAAAAAACGGAAAGTAGCCAGCATTGAACAAAACCCCTACCGCCCACCAAAAAATTCAGGTTGAGTACCGCTGGTCTAGATGTTAATTAATTTCCAATTCATTTTTTTCTTTATCTATATTTTATTTTTAAATTCCTCTTTTTTGTTTAATTTTAATTTAATTTTAATTTTTTTTAAATTTCAACTACATTTTTTTTTTAATGTTGCAGTATTAGTAGTAGCTAACTGTAATGCGCAAGTTACCCTTGTTTTCAAAGTATAATGTTTTTGTTTTTGTAAGAAGCTTATGCACGAGCCCAACGATAAATTCGTTTTTCAAGATTAATATAACTAATTTGTTACAAAAAAAATAGAAAAATGTACTTTGATTAGAGTAAATTTGATTCAGACAAATGTTAGACATATTGATGATAACTTTATAATAGTTCTTAACAAATCAAAAATTCTGAGTTATAATTGTAAAACTCAAGGAATGATAGAACTTAATCAAAGTTCACTTGTCAAGTTACCATTTAAATGCTCGTTTAATTTTTTAATCAAAACTTTTTTGAATAATATTAGCAAAATAACTATGAATGTTAAATTTATCAAATTACTAATATCTGATAACATTAACATTGCAAACCTTACCGAACTAATGAGCTTAAGTCAAACTATTGATGATAATTTTGATTTTATAAATAAATTAATAAGTACCAAAAAAATTACTTAACATTCCACTAGATTACAAGATTACACATTATACAACTTTTTTGCTTATTACTATTTTTGTAATCTATGTCCAAAAAAGAGGAACTGAGGACAGTTTTTTATCTGAGAAAGGAACTATAAAGATGCAACGCAGCTGAGATCTTCGAAAAAGTAATACGCGTAATTATTGTTAGTCTGTTACCTACTTTGTAACTATCGTTCATAAAATAAATAAAAAATATTTTAAAAATCAATTATTGAAATCATTCAATAAATTTTGCACGTAACCACATATCACATACACGTACCTTCCGCAAATACCCCACACATGAAGCGTACGTAGAACATTGTACCTTTACGTCATGTCTTAAGCTTTAGCAATATCAAAGATAACAGTGACAAGATGTTAATTCTGTACAAAAGCATTTTTAATTGTTGTACGTTTGTAGAACGATAATACCTTAAACACATTGTATATAAGCAATTAGACCTTTTGAGTCTAATAATAATAATTTTAATAACAAGTAAGTCGCTTATTAATCATTCTCTCTAGTAACTTGCATAAACAGCTAGTTAGAGAGATAGGTCTATAGTTAGTTGAGATTTTTTATCTTTAAGTACTGGTACTATGATAGTCAGTTTACACAACTCAGGGCAGTACCCTGTTGACCATACTTGGTTATTGCTTAAGCATAGCATTGTGTATTGAATCGGCGTCTGGAGCAGTATTGTCCGCTTCAGATAATGCCAAGTCAAATTCCCAAACACAAAACGATGAGTTATATATTTTATCTTTCTTGCAACAAATGTTGTTTTTTTTTCTGTAAATTTTGATGTCTTAAATTTTTTATCATTATTATTATCATCGAAAGTGACTAAAATAAACATTAGACAAAATATTTGAGATATCAAAGCTATTGGTAATAGTTTGATCATTTGACAATAAACCACTAACGTGTACAGATGCGGTTTGGCCAAAAAAAATCCAGACTTTTTTTACACCTTTCTGACGGGGTTCTCAAATTGATAAATAGATATAACGTATTCTGACCATGATTTTCTTTTAGCTACAGTGCAAGTACTTGCGCAACAGCTTTGTGCTTTAAATAAGCTAGTAGGTTTGTTTAGTTTAGTTTGTTTACAATCAAAACTTTACTAAAAACAGGCTCTATAAGGTTTCCTTAAAAATTGTATTTTATTGTATTGCATTTTTTATTTGTCATTTTACATGTACAAAAAAACAAAGTTTATCTATTATAAAGCTGCTCTCCTACTTAACTCTATAATTTTACAACAAATTTATAGTATATTAACGAAATTTTAAAATTTCGTAATCCAATAATGCTGCAATACTTGAAAACAAATTTTAAGGTCAATAGCCAAGAAAAATCTATTGAGCACAATAAGAAGGTATTGATATCTTTATTTAAAATAACTAAAATCATTTTTAAAAACAGATTGGCTAAATTACGACTTTGCACATTGGCTTACACAATGTTATGGGCATCAATAAGTAGAAATGTTGACAAAACTTGTTTGAATAGTTGATCAATCAAAGAAATGTCAAATTGACATTTGGCAGAATATAGATTGAGCAAACTGTAAAAAGAGGAAATGTAATTGAGCGGTTACTGTTTCTAATGAAGTGTTGACACATATCACAAAAAATAAGATCACTCCACTCTAAACATGTTCAATTTACACAATTTTTGCGATAAATAGTTTAACTACAAAAATTAACTGAACTCTTAACCTTAATATTAATTTCTTGTAAGAAATCGCAGATAAGTGAATTTTTGGGTAATAAAACTTAAAAAAATTGTAGTGTAAATTACATCCATTGCAGTTCTATTGTATAATAGTTAAAATCATTCTTTGTTTATTAGCGTTTTTTTGTTTTTTTTTCTCTGGGAAAGTAAAAATTTTACTATTTGACATCATTTCATCTGTCAGAGTAGATGGCGCAAGAAAAACATCTACTTTTATCAACTTTGACAACTTGTCAGTATTAGTGTTTGTGGGCGCAGGATTGCTTAAAACTGCAATTCGGTTAGCAGTAGCCTAGATTGGGCTGCAGTCTCTGCAGGTTTTAATTTGAAGTTATTAGTTCTGGCCAAATATGAACCAATATCTTAGATGGTTTTGGCTTAAAACTAGCTCTCCTCTTAAGTGGTTTTGATCCCACTTGTGATTTTGGTCCAAATTGGATCGTAGTTAATTTTATGTTTGACCTTTTACTTTAGAATTTTTTTTTGCAATAATAGTAAATTTTATAATTGGTATTTAAAGTAGGTGTTTTAATAACTGCAGCAAAAAATCTAAAAAACGTAAAAGCATCAAAGTAAGAGAATTTATTTGTTTCATTGATTTAAGTTATTTTTTATTAATTTGTATGTTTGGACAATCTTGAGATTAAAGCACCCGGCACCATTACAATTTACTAATACAGGTGAACTTGTGCATGGAACAAGGTTATGTTTTTCTTTGCTGTATTTTGCACACATTGTAATATTTGAACTTCTAACTGCAGTATGTCCAAAACGTTGAATTTGTTTGCATTCATCAGCAGTTGTGTTGATACGAAGGATACTGCCAAAGTTTGCGGAAAATGTAAAGCAAAACACAAATTACGTTATGTAAATTGTTTTATTGCTTCTTAAAATATTTTCCTTTAAAATTTATACACTTTTGCATCTGATAAAACCAATTTTCAAAACAATTTTGCCACTCTGAGCGAGGTACTTTCAAAACAAGTAATTTAAATGCTTCAACGGCTTCTTCAGACGATGAAAAACGCTCGCCACGCATTTTATTTTTGATTTGTCAAAATAGGAAGAAGTCATTGGGCAATAAATCAGGCAAACATGGGCAATAAGTCATTAATTGGATGTTAATGGTCAAAAGTTCTACAGTTTGTCGTGCTGTGTGAGCGCTTGCATTGTCATGATGAACAATGATTTGCCGGTTTATGTTGTTCTTTCTGATTTCAGCAATAACTTCCGCCCAACAAATTGAAGTATACCAGTCAGCATTAACTGTCCTTTGGTCCTCTGATGCAACAGTTGCAACATGATCCGTTTTTAGGAAGAAACAAGCAATCATTCTTTTTGAAACACTTTTTAACGCACCACTTTTGTAGGTTTAGGTTTATTTTGAAACACCCATACAGTCGATTGTTGTTTAATTTTAATCTCATATGAATATATCCAAGATTCGTCACCTGATAGGATGATATATACCGAATTTGAACAACCCCTTTTGAATTTCTTTAGCATTTCTTTGCACCACTTGACACGTGCCTGTTTTTGTATGTGTTTTGCTGCAATGCCTAAGGATGCCTTTATCTCACTATAGATTACATGCCGATCTGACAAAATCATTTCACGCACAGCATTAATATTTTTTACGACAATAGAGGAGCATCGACGACCTTCGCGAAGATCGTCGTCAAACGTTGGTTTTCCACGCTTGAATTCTGCGAACCATTTGTAAACCATAATTTTGGATGGTGTTTCATCTCCAAATAACAAACTTTTTCCACACATTGCGGTGTTTAACCGTTTCGAAAATCATAAAAAAACATCACTCGGAAGTGATTCGAAATTTCTATTTTTCACACAATTATTAGTCTCGTTAAATTTTGTTGAAACAAAACCGAGCAGTTTGAAATTAAACTGTCAACTGAATTATAGGTGTAAAATGTCAAATTTTACGAATATGACAATCGCAGAACGCTGGAAATACAGGCAGTACTTGATTCCGCGAACTTTAGCAGTGCCCCTCGTACCATAAATAACTTTTTTGAAAATATTTAAAGTTTGTTTTAACTTCTTGCAAGAATTATTCCATAATGATGTTAAAAATGGTCCTGTGAATTAAGAAACGAAAAACTTCTTTTAGACTCTAGTTACTATCTGAATATTTAACTATCAGATACTTTACAATGCTTTTCTTCTTTATTGAGCCTTTTACAGCTATTTTACATCGCTCCATAAGTCTCTCGACTTGTATGAAGGGGGTTGATGGGACCAACGAAGAGCTAGTTATTATTTTATAAGTCATATTTGGGGATCAAACCCCGGACTGTGCTACGCAAACGCTCTATAACTGAGCTATCTCCCCGCTTTTAAAGCACGATGGTATAACAACCCGGGTTGTAATAAGGTATAAAATGTAATGATTGTTCCAAACTTCAAAACGCCCAACTACTATTTGAGACTGTCTAGAAAGAAACTTGCAACTTTACCATAACAGGAATCTGGACAAGGCACTTTCAATTAAAAAACTACATGCATACTGTAGTCATTGTAGACAGTCCGATATGCAGAGAATGTGAAATGAAAGACGAAAAGACCAAACACGTACCATGTGCCTGATTAGAATTTTTTAAATTGTGGTATGCCTATGTCTACGCTTAAAAATGGCACTCTTTTGCATGTAAGGTCTTTCAAGAGCTATTACAAGCTTAATTAATTAATTTAATGGTTTAATAACTGAAAAAAATGATCCAATTTAACAAATTTTACATACTATTTATTTGTTTATAAATATCTTATTTGCAATAAGGTAAGTGACACGTAGATAGATAATTAATGTAGACACAATATACAAAAATTGTTTTTGTTAATGTTGATAACCTCTATCTTTTTTCTTTTTATAAAATACAATCAATTCCTTTTTATCGGACCACCTGTATATGGACCAAATCTTTAGAAACATAAACTAAACTATAGAAATAACAGTAATTTATTTAAGACAAAATTACTTTTTATTGGGTCAGAATATTAAATTAAATTGAGTTCAAACTTCACAATAACAAAATTTTTTTGTATACAATTTTTTTAACATTCTTTTGTGTGGTTATAAACGGAATCACAACTTTTTTTTTGAACATGACGCGGGAATGGTCGGGAAGACATTATACAAATATTTAGTTAGCGGTAATGCGTCGCTTGCCGCACGTGCGTTTATGTAGACACGTTAAATAATTTAAGATGCTGAGGAACAATTTGACACTTCTAAATAAAATTGAGATACTGAAGCAAATTAAAAATCTGACAACAAATACAAGTCGACTTGCGGAATTATTAAATGTCTCACAAACATTTCTTTTTAATTTTATTAATTTTTGTTTTTTAATTTCGCATAATCGTACCAGCTGCTTAATTGGACCAAAACCCTCCGATGTGGTCCGACTAATCGGAATCGACTGTATATTATATTTTTGTTATTTCTCGAAAAATTAAAAACTTTTATAATTGAGCAAAAACCATTCATAGATATGCAAATGCAGTATTAAGAAACAATATTTTAAATAAAATTAGTTTTAATAATTCATTATTTTGAAAAACATGATAAGCCAAACTTGACATACCTGAACGTCGTAAATGGCCTCAAGATCAAAGATTGTCGAACCCTACCAGCACTAAATACATCAATTAAATTATCAAAAATGTTAACAAAGAATCAACATTTTAAATATGTATTATTGCATAGATAAAATTAATTTTAATATTAAATAAATAAATCTTTATAGTTTTTAACTGTTTGTACATAAAGCGATTGTGTGATTGGTTTAATATTTATGAAGAATTTATCAGACATAACAAATTTCACATATTATTTATTTAAAAATAAAGTGTTTGTCACAATTTACAACAAAATGCTATTTTTTAAAACATGTTTTCTTGTTCTTTAAGATAAAATCTCATTTTTAATGCAATCTAACACAATCAAGCATTTTACTATTAAATTATTGCTCAAACGTTTACAAAATAATATAATATAAAATATATATCTGTACATCAGAGCAATAAAATTACGTTCAAATCAATGTATAAATTTAAAATATTCATAAATACATAAAAAATATAATATGCTTGACCTTTGGCCGTTGCGATCGTTAAATTGAGTTTGAATAAATTATTAATTCATTTTATTAAAAAAATATATTATTTAAAAATTATATAACATATTTCAATTTTGAAATGCTAAAACTTCTTTTGAAACTCTACAAGTTTAATAAGTCAAAAAATGTCAAACTATCAAACTTAATACTTTAAATTGATTTGTTATTTGAGCTACAGATTTGTTTAACTTTAGTTTGTTTTATTTGTCACAGTTTTGTATGCATAACGTTAATTCACCTGACTACAAAATATTGGTGCCAATTATTATTTGTAATAACTAAAAATGATTTAAAGACTTTTCTACAAAAGTATATTTTTTTTGTACATATTAATTTATTCTAATAACTACTATCACACTGTAGAGTTACATTGAATCCAGCATGCAAGCGTTAGGTGAAAGAGTATTAGTAAGAGGCGCTAGGCTAATACATCTGTGAGTACTTGTGTATGCCTCTCATAGATGTTTTTGTCCTCACATACTATCTATTGACTATCCGCTATCTTCGAGTCTATAAAACTCTTTATTTTTGATATGTTTAAATTACTCTAATTATGACATTAGTAAGTATTTTTGTAGATTTGTAGAATCCTCCTAAAAACTTGCTAGTATTGGACTTGCTTCCCGTCATTTAATTTTTTAGAAATTTGAAAGCTACTAGACTTTTTTTTAACTGATATGGGTTTTAATAAAAAAAAATAGTAGTGCACTTAGTGTGCCAGCCTTATAGGCGTTGCATAAAGATTGGAAAAAACTTGTACCTCGTCTATATCTGGGAACAGACTGTCAAACATTCAGTCTGTCTGGTTTTTACATCAGAAAGTAGTGTAGATATAAATATCTTCTTAAAATAGGCTTTATTTGTTTGTGCCAAGCAAATGAAAAGTTGATTTTTAACGAATGTAGTGTTTGCGTGTGGCGCTTGGACTTCTGTTGATTTGACATAGGATTTATTTTTACTTGCGTTGGGTCTGTCTCTAGGAGAAAGAAAAATCTGCCGTTTGTATTCTAACCGGACCATTAGGTTGCACAATTTTGATAAATCTAAGATTTTGACTGGGGTTTGTAATAGATGGACGTACGTCTTTTTTTACCCTAACTGGGATGAGTAGTAATGTATATTATTGCTCACAACGTAGTCATTTGCAACTCGGAAAGCCTTATGCAATAAAGGATTTGGATTACTTTTTACGTTTGTTGCGCAAACAATGTTAATGTTTATTGTTTTTGAACAACGCCAACAACCCATAAAATTTGGATTTATCCCGTATTATGATGAGAAGTGTGCGTTTTATGGCGTCACCCTCTGCGGGTGCTACCAAAAAGTTTGAACTTGTAGAAGGGCAGAAGTGAATCTTGTTGAAACCAAGTCGGTTTTGTTCCATACTATTTGCAAATACGTTAATCCTTTTGGCCTCGTCCTAGATCATGCTGATAACCGATTTTGTATGCTTTTGAATTTTTTGTCTTGCGTTTTCAGGTGCGCATCCATTTTTTAGAACTTGAGATATAGATTGGCCAAGATATCTGTCGGTCAGTTCGGGAGCGACGGGATCGGCTAGTAGATCAATGCTAAAAAAAAATCTGTATTAATTAATTAATTTAGCAGAATTAATTGATTAGACGGTTTGATTAGTATTAAACAATCAAGTCATTTGTTGTCGCTTTGTTTCGCTTTGTTTGCTATTAAAATTGCATTTGGTCCAAACTGCGGGCTTGCTTCAGTCGGGTGGTGAAATGGGTCGTTCTCTTGGAGTTGATTTGTAAGCTGCTGGCAGTCAATACCACGCTTGCTGTTACCGTTAAATAATGTGATCTTTTTACAAGAAGCGGCACAATTTTAATGTTTACCTTATTTAAGATTGTGTAACTACTATTATAAAGTCTAGACAAGTAGTTGCCTGAAAATTATTTACTTGTTAATTTATAGAAAATTGAGCCTTAATCTTAATGCTCTTATTAAACGGAAAGATTTACAGAAAACAGGTTTTGTGTACTTTTTGTCAGTTCTTTGGCATATTTGTCATAAACATGAGTTTTCTTAAAACTAGCTGAATAGTTGTTTAATACTTTGCCTAAGCATCTTTTAATAAGTACTATCAATTGAACTTTAAATTTTCTATAATTTACTTAACTAACTTGTCCATAATTTAGTAATTTATTCAGTACAAAATAGAATTATAAAAATTTAACACAATTAAGTTATCAATTTTACAAAAATCCTTTGCCCAACGTAATCTTTTTATAGAACACAACTTTTAACAATGTCGTTTTAGTTTATGTCATGATTATACTTTCAACTTCCTTATAATGTTCAGGATCAATCAAAACAACAACATTCAATTGATCTTTATGACGATCCTCCTTTTCTACTTTAACTGTAGAAATCTAAATCAACTTTTCCTTTCATTTTGGTTTTCATACCGCAATATGGAGAGTTTAACTCAGGCAATTTTGCAGACCATAAAACAGACTCGCCCTTTTCTACCCATCTACGTGAAAAATTTTATACCGACATTGGTCTTTCGGATAAATGGCACTGTTTTCTGAATAAATCAGTGTTACGCAGTTTTTGGTGAACTCTTCCAAACATACGATGTAAAGAAATCTGGCAATATAGATAAGCTTCAAAAAGACGTCGCGCTTTGGTTGCAATCCTATGAACAAACCATACATGAAAAGCATCTCGGCTAATTCTGCGTTAGAATAAACAGCCATAGCAAACAAAAATGTGTGCACTGCCAACAACAGTCAAATAATTTATTTTACAAAACATCAGCTAATTATGATAAAAGACTACAAGTTTAAAAAAAAATTAAAAAAAGGTAAAAATAGAATTACATTCCATAAATTTCAAAACCGTTACTTCCGCAACTCATGCTTATTTAGACATTTTTGCTTTTTTTAAATATTTTACAGTATTTTTTTAACACCCTGTATATTTATATCAATAAAGTTAAAAAACTTAGATAGTGTTTTATTTTATAATTATTATACCAAACCGTAAAGGCCTCAACCATTATATATATTTTAATAAGAACATTATTTCATTACATTACAAACAACTGCTAACATTATATGGTTGCATGATATTTGTGTGGTGTTTTGCATTTGTTTTTCATTTAGTATGAATTGTGGTTGTCATTATTTATGTTTGTATTTTTGTATTCAGAAGTCTTGTTTTCTATATTGGGTGCATCTGTCAAATGTTGTTTGTTGTTTTATAAAAAATTGCAATTTTGTTTCCAAGTTGTATCTACAAATTCTATATTTCAGTGCGGCAACCTTTTGTTTAATACATCCAGTTAGTTTATTAAGTTACTGCTTTGTAGTTACTGCTAGCTGGTTTAACTTTATATTGTATTGCAATATTTTATACTTTATATTTAATATTAACATTTATATCTGTAGTTACAAGTCTTATAGTCTGTTTTGTGCTGTTTTTGTATGGTTAGTTCTCTTATTTTTTCTGCGGCAGGTATATCAATAATCACAACCTAACGTTACTGTAACTGCATTTGAGTATATTTCCTTTTAGATATAGCTATTAATTAAAAAATCTATCTTACTCTGTCTGACAGTGCTTAAACTGTCAAGCAATCCAGTCTGTTTTACATTTAGTAATTTCATAGTCTGACACTCTTGAGTTGTTAGCAGATTGGCGGAAGAAGAAGATAATTTCATTCTAACATCAGATGTTTGTAGTGATTTTTGTAGGATTTTTTTTTGCTTTGTGGTACAGTTTTGCATCATGTTATTAAAGGTAGTTATAGAAAAATAGAATTTATTTTAATGCTCATAATACTAAATGGTTAAGCCACTCATGTTTTACAACACCATCTGGACAACAAGCTATGATTTTTGCTACTTTTCGTAATCTTACTCAACTTATTGAGTAACCCACTTATTTTACACAAATTTTTAAAACAACTTCTGCTTAAGCTATTGTAAGAAACTTTGATCACTCAGTTATTATTTTAGTTATTAAAACATCTCTTCCTATTACTTACATAGTAAAAATAACATTTTTTTAATAATTTTTATTTTAATATTTTTTGCTTATATTCACATAATAATCAAAAGAATTTAGTTAATAATTTATAGAAAAAATAGATATTTTGGCGTTGTGATATACCTTTTATAGTCTATAGTATACTATTATTTTAAAAATAAAATAATAGCCAAGCACTTGAACAAGCATGTACAATTATTTAAAATAATAAATATAATAAATATTCATATAAAATATTTCATAATTGTATGGTTGAATACGTTTGTTTATTTACTTTTTAATATATTCCAACAAAATAATGCATTGATAACAAATTACAAATATTTAAGTAAAAACAGAACCGTATAAATTTTAATAGACTACCGTTTCTTGTATAGTGCGAATGCAAATAATGAGAGGACTACTATTTGTTACGTTTCTGCTTTCTTTACATATGACATATAGTTCAACAGTAATTACAGATGACATTAACAATGATGTTGGATTAAATACAGTAAGTAATTTTTTTTTTTATTTATCCGCGTCAATTGACTTGCAAATTCGTATGTGCCTTTCAAATTTAATTTAGTCGGACTAGCTTAAACCTATGTGTGCTTTTGTAAAGAAGCTGGATCTGGCATTCAAAGCCAAATGCTGACATCTAGTAGACAAATATATTTTTGTCCAAACTTCCGCGTGGACCAGCACAAAATAGTTAACTCCTTTCTATTCTAAATGCAAGAAAGCTAAATCTAGCTTTTGAGAACTGACCTTGCGTACCCAAATACCATGTCCCGGGATCATATCAGTTTGTTTTTTTATAAAATTTACTCTCTAACTACTTATTAACAATAACAATTAATAATGGTCAGGTCTGGCAGTTGGTATAAAACGCAATAATATTATATCATAATGGCTTTTAATAATTTTGCACTTAAAACAGCTTTTCATTTGAAAGTGCGGTTAAAAGCCGTACATTTGGAAAAAGTTTGATGAGTACGAAGCTTAATCTAGAGTAAATTGTGGAACAAGTGGCACTAATTTAAAAAAAAAATGTGCATAAGGTCAAACATGGGTTATAATACGATCAAATTTGCAAAACAAAGCCTAGTCTAATTTTATCAACCAAACATTGACTTAAATTATGGCTTAAATGTTGATTTCATCTTGAACATAGAAAACCTTATATTTTTTTAATGATTAAAAATAAGATAAACATTGCTTTAACCTAGTTGATTTTGATTATTTTCTTGAACATTTATTTTCTGATTAATAGTGTTTGTGCTTACATCTACAAACAACAAGCTAGTCAATCCAGAATATAGATTGACGATGTACATATATTTTTTAAACTTAATCTTTCCGATAAGATTATTTGTATATAAACCGTTTTCAAATAAAGTTCCAAACTTTTTGATAACATTTTTTAAAGTTTTGACTAGTTTCTTTAAGGTAATCATAAAAAAAACTAAAATTATTTTGTTAAAATATTTTAATGTACATCATTGTTTTAAAATTATTTTAAAATGTGATGTTTAGAAACTACTTAATATGTCACAATCACTATTGAAGACAAATTTAAGCAGAATTTAAAAGCTTATTCTATACTCTACGTAGATTATCCGGTTAACAAAAACTATTTAAAAAAAAAATTGGTTTTACATCTCTGAACTGTCAGTAAATATTTATTAAAATTTTTAACAAATCTTGTTCTACAAGTAAATATTTGCTTGGCAATATGTTTTGTAATTTGTTTCAATAATGTACATAAAAATATCTATAAAAAATGCATGCAAAGATCTGCAACATGTTGCATTAGTCAATTTTGGATCGGCAATAATTCAAATAACTTGATTTTAAGTTTAAAAGAGATAGTGTAGTTTTAGAAGCTCTTCTCTATAAACAATATTTAATACAGGGTCGTATATAGGTTTTATATTTTGATAAAAGTTGTCCAAAAATGTTTACATATTGTATTAAGAAATCTTAATTTCCTAGATACTTTTAAAAGTATGTTAACAAGGTAGTCGATCCAGAAAAAATTATAACAGATTAAAGAAGATTCAGATATAGATTTGTTGTTTAGTTTAATGTTTGCTACTGATGAAATCTCGGGTTTTGATTTTTAAATAGTTTTTTAAACTGTAAACTGACCAAGTTAAGAATACCGCAAGACGCTTTGTTATATTTGTTGATATAGTACTTGGAAAATATAAAGTATAATAAGTACTATCATTTGCAAAACTAAAAATAATACTTCAAAAAATACCATTTATGGTTTTGGAGTCTGAGTTAAAACAGTAAATTCTAACTATAATTTTTCTGTTGATAAGACTTACAGATTCGTTATCAAGATGTTATACTTGCAATGAATTTATTATTTCATAAAGTTTTTTTCATGTTTATGGAAAGCTAAGAAATTTAATGAATTTTGTTTCTGTCATTTCTTTCTTTTTATGTTGTGACATATTAAGCAACTAACATATAACTTTTAATGAAATAAAAATTAATTGTATAAAGTGGCTATCCCGTTTGAGTAAACAAATCTTTTGTATTTAATTCAAAAAATTCCGGTCTTGTACACAAAATTGCAGTGTTGCATCATTTTGTAAAAGTTAGACGAAATATAGAATATTAAAGATTGTTTATTTTATTTAGAATTATGAATAGCACAATCTAATTGAGTTTATCGACAATACCTATTAAAAAATACAATGCTAGAATGATCTCAAACAATTGCATAAGAATTTTTAAGGAACCAAACGTGATTATATTTTCATTCAGTTTATAACTTTGTTTAGCATTTCTGATATAGCAATAATTTCATTACAAGTTTTATGTTTTTAAAATGTTTGCGACGGATTTAAATACACCTTTTTTTTCAAATACAGTTAGATTAGGAGATGGAATCACCACCAAAACTTAAAATTAAACAACAAAAGCGAACTCTTTGCCATGACCTAAATATATTGTCAAATAATACAAAACCAATATTCTGTTGTAAATTTAAATAATACTTTGTTTAGCTTGTGGTTATCTATTTTACAATAATTAAATAGCTTTGCCTAACAATATGTTGTTGCGGATTGAATTGACATGAAATTAGTCATTTGATCATATTCAGCTTTGGTAATCCGTATGTTAAAACGTTTGATAGAAATCTATACACAAAAATTAAATTTGTTTTTAAACAGATGTTTTTATCACTGTACAGGTTTTTTTAATCTATATTTAAAAATAATTACTAAAAGCATGTAAACATAGATATACTAGATACCCAACTAGCTTTTATAAAGTGACGCAAATTATAATACGGCGGCCATTTTGTGTGTGAGTTAATTAAATTAAACATATATTAAAAACAGCTTACATTTAATCATTTTTCATTTATAAACATTTAAAACATGCATTGTATGCTATTAACATTGTAAAGTAATTATTAAAGTGTTCCAGACAACAATTGTATTTTGGTGCTATTGTGATTTTGTGTGTTATTAAGTTTATTTAATTAAAAATTTCTTGGCACATCTTGTGTTGACTGTGTAAGTAGTTATATATGCTAATTATTAACTCTTTATAGCAGCGTTATTCTTGATATGCATCGTTGTGAATAAATTGACCTTTAATTATTGTTGCAACATCCATGCCGTTTGCGGCATATTTTCTTACTATTCGTACCAGTGGCGTAACATAAAGTTTTAATTTGTGATTTTATATTATAATTTTATTTTAAAGTTTGTTTTTAATTATCCCGTTGTCTCTACTGTAACCTTTCCGTGGTCTATTCGTGTTTGTTTTAAAGTTAGTCCCCAGGTGATAGACCGTACCGGTGTGAAATTTGTCTCTTTGTTTTAAACCTTTTCTCACATATTTTATTTTATTCACATTTATATTTACATTTGCATTTTTTACTATGACTGGCTTTTGCAAGTGTAACAGTTTAGCACAATCTGGAATTACTTGTAGTGGTTGTGGAGTTATTTTTCATAACAGCTGTGCTATTTGCTACAAAAAATGTCATTGTGGTGTTTTATTTGATTTTAAATCGGAATCTGATTTATGCAAACTATACAAAGAAAACATCATGTTGTATCAAGTATTGTTGGATGAAGTTTGCTCTAACAATAAACTTTTAACTGACAAAATTGCTTATTTGGAGGAGAAGATAGCTCTGAAAGATATAGAAACTTTAGACTTAAAATCTTGCCGTCTACTTGAACCTGCTACTATTAGGTCTATTATTAATACAGATTCAATTCAATTGCCACTGGCAAAAACAATTCTATCCAGTACTTCTACTACTACTAGTCGTTCACAATCAATTAAACCTAGAGTACAGCACAAAACTCTAACGATTTTTGGGTGTGGTCCAGACAATGATCAGCTACAAGCCTACGTTGCCTCTTCATATATTTATGTGTCAAAACTTAAGCGTGGAACAAATAAAACTGAAATTGCAATCTATATGAAAGCTAATCTACCATCTGTTTTGATTGATGTTGTAGAGTTGGTAGTGAGATCTGAAAACTACAGCAGCTTTAAAGTATCTATTCCAGCCGATCAAGCTGGTTTAGTTCTTTCTAAGAACTTTTGGCCGGCAAACATTGCCATCAAGAAATTTATTAACTATGGCCGACCACGAAATTTACCAGCAACTCCTGCAGGGGATTTTCGGACGTTAAATCTGCTCAACAGTTTAGACCCGTCTCCAGGAATACCAACGGCCTCTCAATTTACTACCAAAACGTTGGAGGTATAAAAACCAAACTAAAAAAACTTTTGTTAGCTGTAGTTTTGTCAAATTATGACATTATTGTTTTAACCAAAACTTGGCTATCTGAAGACATCACTGACTCAGAACTAAGACTAACTGGCTATAACCTATTTAGATGTGATCGG
This sequence comes from Tachinus rufipes, assembly GCA_963932245.1. NCBI lineage: Eukaryota > Metazoa > Arthropoda > Insecta > Coleoptera > Staphylinidae > Tachinus > Tachinus rufipes. The sequence goes on along the minus strand of OZ010745.1, from coordinate 44,613,010 downwards.
TCTAATTTAACTAGCCCTAAATTAAGCGGAGGTGGCATATTGATTGCGGTTAGTCATCTAAAGTGTACATTACTACATCCGCCATATCTTGATATGTCATATGTTGAACATGTGTTTGTAATTGTCAACTTTAAGTTTGTATCGTACATAATTGGTGCAGTTTATTTACCCCCTCGTTTGGTTATTGATAAATATGCTGACCACTGCTACTCCGTTGAATCTTTTGCTGATGTTTTTCCTAATAGTAAATTAATTCTACTGGGAGATTACAATTTACTAGAAGCAACGTGGCTGAATGATGAATTTGGAACTGGAGTTACTTGTAACGAAAACTACCCTGAACATTTAGTTGCTAACTCATTTGGATTTTTAAACTGTGTTGAATGTATAACCATACCAAATAGTATGGATGTATTTTTGGACTTGTGTTTTACTAATGATTGTGATAATATTACTGTGATAAATGCTGTAGATGTTTTATTAGATATAAGTCAACATCATAATGCCTATGTGATAGATGTCAAATGTGATACTTCTTGTGATATTTTAAACTGTAACTACGATTTTAATGATTTTAAATCTGCCAATCGCAATCAATGATTTTTTGTTGAACGTTGAATGGTCTGTTCTTTTTAACAACTGTGATATTAATGTATGTGTTGATTTATTTTATTCTGTTTTGTATTATGCAATTGATTGTTATGTACCTAAAAGAGTGTGGCATGTCAACAACTTTCCTATTTGGTTTAGCAAGGAATGAATTTCACGTACTAAACTAAAAAAAATAGCACATAAACGATTAAAATCTTCAGAACTTCTTTCTGATTACAATGAATTTGATTTTCTTCGGACTTCATGCAAAAATCTGAACGCACGTCTTTACAAGAAGTACATTTTACGCACTGAGAGTAACATTTGGTCTAATCTAAAACATTTTTGAAAATTTGTAATTGAAGCTAGGAAAACTAATGCTTTTTCAGCTACAATGTATTATAGTGATCAAACCTGTAATAATGGTGACGATCTTGTAAACAAATTTGCAAATTTTTTTTCTTCTGTTTATAATTCTCAAATTTATCCAACTCTATTGTTTAAGTTTGATAAAAATGTAACTCATACAAATTTATCAGTCAGTTTACTAGATAGTTTTAATGGAATTACTTGCCTTAAATCCAATCTTAGCACTGGACCTGACGGTATTCCTTCTATGCTTTTAAAAAATTGTACTTTTCAATTTTAAAACAATTACATTTACTTTTCAACGCTATTAATTGAAACTAAATTTCCTGATGTATGGAAACAAACTTATATTATGCCATTGCATAAATCTAGTGCTAAAGAAAATACTACAAACTATAGAGGCATTTGCATTCAATTTGCTATCCCAAAATTATTTGATCAAATTATAACTGGTCAAATACAATTGATGTGCAAAAGTATTTTAGTAGATGAACAGCATAGGTTTCGTGAGGGTCGATCTACACTTACCAATCTACTTTCTTACGAAAATTACATTTTAAACGCATTTGAAAGCAAAACTCAAGTTGACTCTATTCACACCAACTTTTCAAAGGCCTTTGATCGTGTGAGCCACAATTTTTTTTTCTTGATTATCTTGCTTTTTGAAAAACCGAACGCAATGTGTAAAAATCAATAACTTTCTTTCACAACCTATTTTAGTTCCATCAGGTGTTCCTCTGGGATCTCACATAAGCTTAACATTGTTACCATATACGTAATGTATATAATGAATACAATCTTAAAACTTATTTTAGTTGTTAATATTGAAAAACGAATTTATTTTTGTAATTTCTAAACTGTTACATTTAGTATACTTGAGACACTGTGTGTACATATGTATATGAGAACATGTTTTATTTGTTCTAGTGTTGCATAGTCTAGATGTTAATTAATTAATTTTCAATTTATTTTTTCTTTATCTATATATTTTTTTTTTAAATTCCTTCTTTTGTTTAATTTTTCTATTAATAAAAAAAAACACATTTTTCAATTTTGAAAAGTGAATTCAAATATTGAAATAAATGCGTTTTTAGGTACTTTTAAATGCATTTGAATGCTATTTGCAAATATAATTTTACTAAAATATTTTAGAAAAATATAGTTTGATCCTTTCTGAATGTACTGGTAAAAAAATAAATAAATAATCAAATTGTATGTGGAAATAGGAATGACTTCAAAGTAGCTGTTTTTACTGCAATATGAGAAATCAAGGCAGTGGTCGGTATGGTTTTAAATACATAGTGGTTTTTTATTAAATGTAAATGTTTACAACATAAAAATAATAGGAACTAATATGTAAGTATACTAAGTATATATTACACTGAATGAATAAAAATATAATATATTCAAATAAAATAAAAATATATTTTTTATAGCATTATAAAAAAAAAAATAAACATTTCAAAACGTTCACCCAATGATGAAACGTAGTCTGTCTCACAACAAAACATTTTATAAATTTATTTGCAGCAATATCCACATTGATGGAGTTTGCTTCCTATCTGAGAACGTGTAGCATAGACAAATGGTTCAGCCTTTCTTGGCCTATTATTTGGCGTTTATATTAAATTGCTTCAAGCAGGAAAAAGAACGCTCTGCAGTAGTAGATTTGGAAATTGTCATTAAGAAAGTGATTATTTGCTTAAATTTGAACAACAAATTTTTTGTAACAACGCCGTCTTCATGATCTTTAAAAAACATTATTACATTGCATTTTCAATTTTTTGTTTTTGTGTTTGGCAATATCAAGAAACATGTCTTGATGTAAGGTAAGACGTTCTTTGTCAAAGTCAGATTTATAAAACTTGACTACACATTCTACATCAGTTAGACCATTTTTTCCATTGTTGATACATGATTCATTGTTTTTGTTTGGAATCTAATAGCCAGGCTACTTAACATCTGATCGATGACTTCAGTGAAAACTAGCTTGTGTTTATCTTTTGCTGAATGAAATATGCGTGCAATAGTAGGCGCATCATCAAAAAGGCAAGGAAGTAGCTCCTCGATGTCCAGTTCAGAGCATCTTTTTATAGTGGTGTCCCAGATTAAAACAAAATCATTTTTACGATGCTGTTGTAAAGTTTTTTTAAAGATGTTAACACTCATTTTGAAATGCTGAGATGTTTTTTGAAGTTGTGCGTTAGTGTTTTAATTATTGCAAATACATGAATCATTAAATGAATCATAAATATGTTTTCAAACTTCAATAATTGTTTCAAAAATCTACTTGCTAGGTTTGCTTGTTTCTTTGCTCATAACATTTAAAAATGTCAATAAAACAGCGTAGCTTTTTTTTAATATATTTATCGAAGTAATTCCTGTACAACACGTTGTTGAGCAAAACGGGTGAAGTTGTTTTGAGCTAGATAAACTGACATGTCTGCCTTCTGAATCTGCTTTCGCAAAATGTTGCAGATTATTGAAACATGCATTCCGATTAGATGAATTTCTAGCAAATGTTTCTAATTCTTTCATTTGTGTTAAAAAAATTTGTACAGCCGAAATACCTTGCATAGTCCTATACAACTACATTTACTGCATGAGATGTACAACGACCAAATACTGGTCGAAGTTTTTCCACTTTTATTCTGTTTTGAAACCCCAAAATTTTTCCACCGACACTGCTTGCTCCGTCGTAACATTGTCCTCTGCACTGATTAATGTCCATTAAAAATCGCGACAAAATATCTTTCACAATTATGTACAAGGTTTTGGAACTTATTTTATTAGTCACATAAAACCCCAAAAAATACTCATTCTTCGTTAAATTTGTTTCAACAGTACTAAAACACGGATATCTGCTTCTTATTAACACTTATATAATTTTATTTTATTCAGAGTTGACTTTTCTACAATTTTAATAATGAATACAATTTCATTCAGTAATGCCTAGAACAACCATTTATATTTTGTTCTCACAAATCAAGATTTAAGAGCATTGTTATCTTTTGATCTTAAAAGAAGTAGTTGTGTGTCTTCGTATTGCAAACCCTTGTTGTGCCAAATATCCTATTTCTTTCGTGTACACAAAATTGTTCTATTTTGTTTTTTTAAATTTCAAAATTGTTATTAATAAAAACTTCAATTAATTTTAATTCTGATGCAGATAATTTAAGCGTTGGAACTTTAATTTTCTTTAAACCCTTTACACAAATGACGCAAAACACTATTTTATGTTTGTGTTTTTGGCCTTTTTTTTTTACTACTACGGCTGTCCTCCAACTCCAGCGATGATTGTATTGCTGGGGATGTGGGTAAAATAGTAGCCTCTTGTACATTTTCAGATGTTGATGAAACCTGATCCTTTTGTTTTTTATTTATTTTAATTAAATATTTATCCATTTCTTAATATGCGCATGAAACATCGTATAAAAACAAAAAACGTGATCTTGCGGCAAGTGGTATTGCTGATAGGGCACATGGAGTACGGGAAGTGGAATGGGTCAAGATATATTAGAAACCAAAACATTCAAACACAGTGCAGATGCACGCACTGGCTGATCGGCTTCGTCTCTTTCCAAAAAACACATTTGTTATATATATATTTATAAATGGATGGTCAGTCTATTTATCCAAATTAAAAATATTAAATCAAAAATGTTTTATGCATTCAAGCCAATATTTCAATGGGGGCGCTGCTCCCATGAAATAGGTTAATGGTACTAACTGCAATGTGCAAGTTACTCTTATTTTTTAAGTAACTTGTTTTCGTCTTTTTAAGACGCCTATGCACAAGCGCAACAATAAATTCGTTTTTCAAGATTAATATTTAACCACTTGTGTCATGTATTAAGGACATTTGTTCTAATGTTTGTTTTAATTGGTAATTCTACTGGAAGATTTAATTCAGTAAGCTGCGCATATAAAAAAGTACTTCCATTAAAATAATATATTAATTAATAAAAATAAAATTAAACATATGAAACAATATGAGTTTAATAATAATAAATATAAAAAAGTTTCATATAATAAAGAAAACATTGAATATATTATTTTGTAAACTAATAGCATCATCTATTTATTGTTATACCCCTAAAACATTAAAATCTTAAAACAACAGTTCAATGACTTGAATAAAAACATACACGACTTAATTTTCCAGAAAGAAAGAAAAAAACTACTTTCAAGAAATTAAGAAACTGACTAAATACAAACGGACATCATACATACAATCAATAATAGACCCGGTTTCTAAGAATAGTTTTTTATCTGACATTGACTTTGCAATACTTTTCAAAGACACTTTAATCACGCATTTACCTTCTCCAACTGACAATATTTATTTAGAAAACGTAAACACATGGTATGACATATTTTACTCCTTGGAACGAAACAATACGCAAAGACGACTAGCATGACTTGTTAAATAAAGGTAAAAATTCAGCACCAGGACATGATATACTAACTAGAAATTTTTTAAAACAGTTCAATAACGACGTTCATAACTACATAATAAAAAAAAATATTTTTTTTCCACCAATATTTTCCTAATGAATGGTAAATGGGAACAATTGTATGCGTCCCTATTAATAATGCTCTATGTATTATACTTGTCCAATAGTGTTGTAAATTACTTGGGCAATAAAAATATTATATATGTAAGGTTTTATATTGATATAAAAACAGGTATTTTTTAAGAGAAATTAATAAATGTTTATTTTATTGTAAAAGGAAGGTATATATTAACATTTGTAAACGATATCAGTCAAATGGCCGCCACAGTTACGGTTGCAGTACCACATTCTTTTTATGAAATTTTTCATGATCAAATCGCACATTTCCGGCTGTATGTCCTCGATAATCGATCAATCATAGCTCGGTAGCAGCATCCATTTACCGTAACAGTTGCACCAGCCTCATTTTTGAAAAAGTAGGGTCCAATCACACCGCCAGCCCAAAAACCGCATTAAACAGTGACACGTTGAGAATGCAAAGACTTTTCAACAATCATTCTTGGGTATTCTGAGCCCCAAATGCGACAATTTTGCTTCAATTCATTACTGAAGATGATTTTTTGATGAAATTTCGGATCATTTTGATGCATTTGAAGGACCCAATGAGCGAAGATACGATGTTTATGCTGATTGACCAGTTTGAGTTCTTGTGTTAACTGAACTTTAAAAGCTTTAAGACTTAAGTCTTTATGCAAAATACGGTGTCGTTTGTGGAATGTCTAATTTCAAAGATCGACGAGGAATTGACAAACCTGGGTTTTCTTCAACACTACGGGCTACATCAGCAATATTCTCATGTGTTCTTGAGCGATACACACGGTTTTTATTCTTCACATCACAAACTTGTCCCAACAGCTCAAATTTTTTTACCAGGTTTACTATTGCTGACCGAGAAGGTGCTTTACGACGACCAAAAAGTGGTTTAGTTTTGCAAACTGTGAAGATTTTTCACCATTTTTGTAGTGAATTTTAATCATTTCAATGCATTGTTAAAGCGTGTATTGTTCTATTTTTAATAATGGCGTAGTTTTTACTTGTCAAATGTCAAAAGATAATAGCTTTAAAATTGACAGCTGCCCAAAGAGCATGCTATTCAAAATGAAACGTCTTATTGGAAAACCGTTTATATACTATTCTTGACGATAAAGTAAAATTTTGTATAAACAATAAGTAAGTTTTAACTTTAAATAAAACTTAATCTAAATGATACATTGTTTTATGATTACAGCACAGTTTAAATCTTATTTTTATATATAAGAAAATACAATAAAGTAATTTATCTGTAGATTTACTTTCATACTTCAAGCCATGCCAGTTCTATTTTGCGGCAACAGTTAATAGATTTCACCTCAATCTAAGTAAGCAATTTTTTTACATCTTGGCAGGTTTTTTTGTCTAAAAAGATTTGGAAACATTGTTCATTAGATACCACAATTTCATATATTCAAGTGGATGTCTTGCATAGCTTTTTCTAAGTGTTGTTATTAATGCATTCTTATTTTCTTGAAAACTTTGAGTTTTTATTTGCATTTCTGTCAGTAGTTTGAACGGAGTGATGGCTATGCTTTTTTGCACAGTCAACTTAATTATTGTTTGGATGTCATCAACATACTTGTACTATTGTGTGGTTTAGCTTCTATATTGGTCCATTTGCGTTGAGAAGCCCTGTTGTGATTATGCAATGCTTAATCTTCTTCTTTTTAAAATACTTATTGAACCCATTGCTTGTAAATGCCGCTTATTTATCCAATAGTGACTATTTTTTTTAAGATCCAATGCTCTTATTGTCTCGTTGACTTTGTAGGTAGTGTTTAATTTGGGACATATTGCCAAAACCGTTGTTATGACAACCCATGTTTATTAAAACTTTTTTGTTTGTTGTGATTTGTAGTACTACCCCCTTAAATATTTTACATTCTTTTTTGAATACCTTGTATATATCCAAAACGTTTGCTATTAAATGCAAAAAATTTAAAATGTAATAAATTATCCTAATCAAATGTTTTTGTGTATTTATTTTTGAGTTACATAAACCAAAATATAAATATTTTATTTACAAAATATAATATTTTTAATTTTTACTATTATTGTAATTATTAAAAAACTATTATTCTATGCAAAAAAACTCTTTAAGGTCACAATTATAACAGGAAATGTTTAAAAAAAATTGTTTTTCTATAATCGATCTTAAAACTACTTTGTTTGTGTTTGTTTTTTTAATACAAGGCTTACCAAACTTATATTACAATTACTAAAAATAAAGTTTTAATGTAAATGTGTGTAGAACTGTATATTTATGTTATCAAAGCACATACTTTTAGATATATTAACAGAACGAAGTTCCTATTTACAATTGATATACAATCATTTTGTAATATAATATTTATTTACATGTACATCATTTTACTAATTACAGCTACAATTAATCAAAAGATATGGGTTTCAATATGAACGCCACCAAGTTGAAACGGAAGATGGATATATTTTGGAAATGCATAGAATTCCACATGGAAGAAATAATTCAATTGCACATAAAGGACCGGTATTTGTAATGCATGGCATTTTATGTAGTTCCGCCGATTGGGTAAACAATGGTCACGACAGTTTAGGATTTATTTTGGCAGATCTTGGTTATGACGTTTGGTTAGGTAATTCTAGAGGTAACACTTGGAGCAGAAAACACAAGATATTAAATCCCGATCTTGAACCTGAGACATTTTGGGATTTTAGGTAATAAATATTTTTTGTTTGTTTTGTAATAAATTCTATTTGACAATTTAGACGGTTTGTAAACTGCTCAAACCGTTCAAACAGTCAAAGTTTTTCCATACTTAGAGCAATGATACCCAACTCATAATAAAAAACTTAATAAACTATTAGCTGAATACATTTTAATTTAATTTAATTTATTTTATTAACGCCTCTGAGTGGTTATTAAATCATAAGCTTAATGTTTTTATTTGTTATAAATGTATATGTTAAGAATATATTTAATTGGCTGTTTATAAGTTTTAATAAAATAATATAAATTAAAATTATTCAGCTAACAGTTAATTAAGTACTTATTGGGAGTTAAATATTCCGTCCTATAAACAATCTGTTATGCACATTAATTTGTTTGTGAGCATAGTTTTAACAAACCATCTAAATTGTCAATTACAATAAATAGACTTATAAATTGTATTGCTACTACAGTTGGGATGAAATTGGTATGTATGATCTTCCTGCATGTATCGATTATATATTGGAAATAACTGGTAAAAAACAACTATATTACCTAGGCCATTCCCAAGGTACAACCGTATTCTTTGTAATGGCTTCCGAACGACCAGAATATAACGATAAAATTAAATTAATGGTTGCAATGGCACCAGTTGTTTTTTTGGATCATGGTAATACTTATTTTATGAATTTTGTCGGAGATTTTAAAGAAACTTTAAAAGTATGTATTTATTAATAGTCTGAAGTTATTTATGTTAACAATATTATATTTTTATAGTTATTAACTGAGTATTTGGGAGTATATGAATTCTTGCCACACAAAAGATACATTACATCTATTTCTAAAACATTTTGCGAAGAAGATTCAAGGTTTTTTGATTTGTGCAATTTTTTATTTATGGCAGATGATTCAGAGCAGTTTGATTCGGTAAGTTTTATAATTACTGTAGTTTTGTCACTAAAAGTTATTTATACATTTTAGCGTAAAACTCCGGTTATATTTAGTAATTATCCAGCCGGTTGTGCCACTAAAGAAATCTTTCATTTTGCTCAAGTGTATGAAAGTGGTATGTATTAAACGTTTTTAAATATTTTACAACTAATGCTTATTTTGGTAAGTAAATATAAAAAAATATGCTACCTTTGTTGGTATAAATAACATAATACATGTTTTCACACATGAAAATTAAAAATATTTTAATTATGTGTGGAATATCCAACTAATGGCTTTTGCTACACTCTAAAAAAAATGTATTTTTATCTTTCAATTTTGCTAATAACTCGTCGATTTTTTCACATCAAGTAGAAATTTTAATTGGTTGGTTGGTATATAATTTTACACAACGCTACAAAAAAATGCGTTAGATTGTATGATTTCATTGGATAATTCTGGTGTCTAATGAGTGATTTTACACAACCAAGAAATCTTTTATGCAACAACTGTATTGTTAGTCGACAGTCCACAAAACTTCCGTTATTATGTTGCAATAACGTTTACGATTCACTATCAATGCATTGCCAACGTCGTTTTCAAACACGTATGGCCAACTCTATCAGCCCAAACTCCGCATTAAACGGCGATTCGTTGTAGATGCATTGCTTCCTTATGAACAATATGTGGATTCTCTGGTGCGGTTGTTTTGTGTATACATACCTTTAATGTATTTGTATGATCACTTAGATTAATTTTTGAGTCAATTATGTTTTATAAAAAAATTTAAACTATTTTTGTCAATATCAATGTGTTTGTATTTTTACCAACATTTGCAGTTAACTAAAGCAATATTTTTAATAGACTGCCCTGTCCAACGTCGACTTGATGTTTTTTGTTTTCAAGCCAATCGATCAAATTTCTAAATTTGTTTCATAACTATCAAACAATTTGGTGCATTGAATCAACCAAAAAATGCACGCTGTGGCTATAACTTAAATAAGTTTTCACTATTAAAACCCGCTGTATGTTTGTATAGCGTTCCATAGTCAATAATTGCGTTGACGTTTGTTGAACTTTTAGTTCACCTTTTATATATAAAGAGCAGCAATAAAACTTCCATTCATAAAGCATTAAAACAAAAAGTAGTAAAAATATATTTTAATTTTTTTTTATTAAAGTGTTAAAAATTTAAATGTTGTTTTTAAAATGATATTGGGTAAGTAACGCCCCCGTTGTCGATGCACTGCTTAAACCAAATTCTGCTGTTTTTAACTTCAGCATATTGATGAGTATGTTGGCCGTTTCTTCCTGGTATAGACATGGGATTTCAAATACCCCCACAAAAAAAGTTACAAAGGGTCAAATTGGGCCACTCTAAATCACCCCTTAGTAATATAAGGCATTCTGGGAAGTTTTTTTGCAACACAGCTAGCAATGCCTATGAAGTGTTTTGCTGTTTCTTACTCTAATGCATGATGACAACTGAAACAGAAGTTAACAAAACTTTAAAAATATTATACATTTACTAGGTAACCGCAATAAATTCTTGGCTTAACCAATTATGAGAAAGATATTTTATTATTTTTCAGTATAATACCCTTTAACCTCAACACAAGTTTTGGAATCTTGCACTCACATTATTTATACCTAAATGGTCTTAGAGTATTTGGCAAATTGATGTATCTGACAGTCCTGAAATTGTTGATAACTTTCTCACTTTTAGTTGGCAAACGCTTATGACTAGTTTTTCAATAAAAGCTATCAACTCTTCTGTGGTCACTTCAACTAGTCAACCAGAACGTAAATCATCTTCTGAAGACTCATAGCCTCATATTTTAAACTTTTGACTCATTTTTTCACGGTGGAATAAGAAGGTAAATCTTCACCGTATATACCAATATTTTTTTAATTTGTGGGGTAAGACCTTCCAATGCAAAAAAATTTGATAACAGCCCGGAACTCAATTTTAAATAAATACTAGTTCTTGAAAACTAGCGTTTTGCGATATTATTTTTTTGACCTGTAAAATGCATTTATCAAAAACGCGCTTATAACTTGCATATATAAAAGTCACAAATAATCAATTAAATAAACGTTATTGATAACGTTGGCTTAAAACTACAATTAATGACTACAACAACTAAGACTAGTAACAACTTTACTTTACTTTCAATCAATTTCTGAATGTTCTTTTGAGATATGTCGAACCATTCTTTCTAAAAAGCTAAAAATAAATTTTCTGGTGCCACATAGCAATTTTTGATCTTCCTATCTATATGATACTGTAAGTGTTTCTTAATTTTTTTTCTTATCATTTTCGTACAAACTTTAGCTCTACTAGTTTTTTGAGATCATTTTGCATGTCTCTAACAGTAGATGTGTGTTGTATAAGCGCACAATTACAGAAAATGTGTTTTGTTGAAAGGTAGTCACACGTTTTTGATCTTGATTAGTTTGTTTACTATAATTTCCTGTTGCTCTAAGTTGAACCATTCTTTCTAAAAAGCTAAAAATAAAATTTCTGGTGCCACATAGCAATTTATGATCTTCGTATCTATATGATACTGTAAGTGTTTCTTAATTTTTTTTCTTATCATTTTCGTACAAACTTTAGCTCTACTAGTTTTTTTGAGATCATTTTGCCTGTCTCTAACAGTAGATGTGTTTATTTATTTATATAATTACAGAAAATGTGTTTTGTTGAAAGATAGTCACATGTTTTTGATCTTGATTAGTTTCTCTACTATAATTTCCTGTTGCTCTAAGTTGTCATTGTAAACCTTAGATACATCAGAAAGGCTTAAATGAAAATTTTACGATTTGCTGATAATAAATGCCATATATTTCAAACATGTTATGGTTTTGGTTGGAGACGATGGAGAAACAACACAAAATGTGTATAAATGTATATAAGTTTGTTAATAAAAACGCAATATTTACAAAATTTTGCAAAAAAATTGTTTTAATTTATACTTATAAAGTAAAGTATATATTATAATAATTGTTTAGCAATATTGCTACATATATAAAAACACAAACATTAAACAATTTACATGAAATACACTAAAAATATAAATACAAAACAGTAGAAATCATAAAAATAATAATAATGAAAAAATGCATATTGCAAAATAATAATTTAAAATATTTTTTTTTATTTTGCGTTTATAATCATGTCGATAATATTGGCATGGAGCTTTTTTAAAACGGGATTTAATTATTTAATAAATATTGTATTTTTGTTCTGTTTTGTCATTATGTATGTATATTCTTTTTTTTAATTGATTTAAAAGTTTAATTACTTTGTAGATAGGATAATAATTAAAATCAAACTACTTTTAGCTTAATATGTTTTTAATAGCTAACATATAAAACAGTAAAAACTAAATTTTAAAATTGTAATGACAATGTCAAGAACACCACCAAAAAACAAATTTTAAAAACTTTTAATTAGTGAAGTGGTTTATATCAACCGAAACATTAACCACAAAATCATACCACATAATAAACAATGCAATCGGTGGTATCCAGAATGTTTTTAAAGCGTATGTGCAAGTTTATGCTAGTAATTTTTATAATAGACAATTTTAGCAATAATTTTAAAGGAAAATTGAAGAGATTCAACAGCTTTTGTGTTTAGATGTATGCTTTTTAAAATTTGATTATTGGTACTGTCTTTGACATTGTTCATCAGGAGTGTATTAGTTACGTTGTTCTCTATGTAATGCACAATATATAGGGCAAACAGAAAGAAATTTTGAAACTAGATTTAATGAACATTACCGCTCATTCAGATAGTACTTTTGCAAATCATATTCTAGAAAATAATTACATATTCCCAGATATTAATAAACTTAAAATTATTTGACGACTTTTTTTTAGCATGTGTTTTATCCATCCATTTGTTGTTGGATTAACACCATGTGTTTAGAGTGCTGCTTTTATTTTAATAAAACTGGTTTTGTCATATGCATCTAAGATGTCTATGAACACTCCTTAAGTGGACATCTTTTCCTGAATTGATGTTTCAATTTAATTTGTTACACTGTCTAAAGCCGATTTTGTAGATATTTTCTGTGTGTATGCGTGTTGGTTTGAGTGAGTGTATCGGCGTACTGATAAATGCCGTTTTCAAATTGATATTTTGCACAGTTTTTCAAGTGTCTTTAGAAGAAAAGACGTAAAACTTATACATATGTTACTTTTTTCTATGTTCCATAGATGTAGCGGAAGACGATAAATGCCCTATAAATTTTTATTAGGTAGGTTTCAATAATATCCTTGCTCCAATTGCAAGAGAAGCGGGAAAATTCTTTCCATTCTTTGGCCTTATATGGTAAGAAATTTTTGATCGCTGAGTTTATACGGATATCTTTGAGGGTGGGGTTGCAACGTCAGACCACCCTTGTGTCAGTGTACTACACCTTGGGAAGTGAGTTTTTAAAAGTATCTTGGTTGCTTCCAATAGGTTAACTGTCTACGTGTTATCTGCGCGTTCTAGACAATCGAGTTGTTGTTGGGAGTTATCTTTAAAGATTTTTTAGTCTTGCGGCAGTGGATGTGTTTTCAACAAAAAAAAATTCTGGTTTTCTTTTATCGTTAACAAATAAGTTTTTGTAATCTTAATGGATGTTTTTATAAAACATCCAGTCTGATTGGCGTTATGAGTTTTTTGCTTTATTGAAGGATTTTTAGCGTCCGCTTGAAGTTGTTTGAATTTGTTACAACACTAGGATATGGTACTATCATTTTAAAGAGCAGGAATCTTTGTTTGCTTGTTAAAGAGTTTTTCAACTTACCTAGGTAGTTTCCAATTTTTGCAATACTTTTGGGTTAACATAAAACATTATAGGAACTTCAACAATGCGATGAGTTGTTTCAAAAAACAGCCCTGTTGGTCTCAGTTATGGGTTTTTGGTAAGATCAATATTTAATTTTGTGTGTGTTTTCTAAAATGAATTTGATCTATCTGTGATCTAACATGAAGGCCAACGTAGATTCATGTCAGTTCTAGATTTTACTTGAAATACTTATACTTGCTAATGTAATATCTATTATAGTCTAGGTTCTAGGTTAGTTCTGATAGTAAAATTGTGTAAAACCTTACCCCTGTTATTGGTGCTCTTCTCCATACAATGTGGTAAGAGTTTGCATCACATCTAATGACCAGGTTTATGTTGTTACTTTTGCAATACTGTATTAACATTTTCATAGCTGTGATTGGAGCACTGCCTCCGTGGGCTAGGGTACGGCTGTAACGTCGTCGGTAAAGAACTGGGGCGTATGAAAAGATGTTATTTGTTTTGGTGTGTAAATGCACGTCTTTAACTAACCGTTACCGTAAGGTATGGAAACATATTTCTTATAAATTTGCCAGGTTTACAAACCTTGGATTTTATTATCCATGATTCTTGACTATTGTTTTTTGCATCACTTTTAGTTTGCGGCATAGTGTTTTTTGAAAAGGTGCTTTCTTTTTGTAGTTTTATCAGAGAGGGTCTCTTTCCCGGCTTTGACTGTGGATTTCCTTCCTGTTTGTGTGCATCAATTTCTTCTTCCGCTTCTATGCATTTTCTCCGTTGCTTATTTTTGGTGGGTGCTTTAATGGGTAGTTTGAGAAACATCATAGTTAACTTTTTGACGTTTTCTCCTTCCTAGACATAGGTCGAGTTTTTGGTTTTGCTTTATCATGCGACTCTCAACTGTATCTCTCAATGGCATCTAAAGGTCTCAACAGTCAGAGAGTGAGAAGATATTTGTCCGCACAATGCTAAGTTTTAATTCCGGCCAGTGATTTTCTGACTGTTTTCTCTACGCTAAAGATGTGTTATCATTACAGGTGATCTTAAGAATATCTCTTATGTCTAACCATTTTTCAAAGATAGGCGGTGTTTCTTTGGAAACAAACAGGGAAGGAACTAGTGACAGTGATAGCTACTTGGAGCTTCTTTGTTTTTAGGCTTGACCCAAATTTTTTGCTTTCTTTTTAGTTTGGTAAGTAAGAGCTCGGAAGTAGATAAGCAAAATCTTTTTTTGCTCTTGTTTCAAAAAGATTCTTTTGTTCTTAAGCTTGAAATTTTCTTTTTTTTGAAGAGATTAGCTTCCTCTATGTAGGGTTAGTGGAGATTGCTATCTTACCACAAAAGGTGTCCGTTTTGAGTAAAAGAATGTTTTAAAGCAGCCGACCGCGTCGATGTCAAAAGACGTAAATTTAGACTTTGGATTAATGTTAGTGAGTAGTGAGTTGGCCATTAACATCTTCTAACAAAATGTTTTCAGCTTTTGTGGGGTTTTCTACACAACCCCAAAAGATTGTGGCCATAATCTTTTTGGTTGACGGGGATACTCTGTTTTTTTTTTAGTGGTGGTTCACCTGCACGCCGCCATTCTATGGATTTATTT
This sequence comes from Tachinus rufipes, assembly GCA_963932245.1. Classification (NCBI taxonomy): domain Eukaryota; kingdom Metazoa; phylum Arthropoda; class Insecta; order Coleoptera; family Staphylinidae; genus Tachinus; species Tachinus rufipes. Next base: position 44,597,476 of record OZ010745.1, on the reverse strand, counting down.
TTGGACAGAGGATCATGATACAAGACCATAGTTTCATCCATTGTTACAATGTTTTTGAACAGCAGAGAGTTTTGGAACCTATTTTGCACTTATTGTGTTCATACTTAAGTGGCTCATTTTAAATCTTTTGGCTCATTTTTTCACGGTAGAATAAAAATATAAATCTTTACAGTTTACGCCATCTAATCTTTGTTTAATTTGATGCGGTGTAATTTTTTTTTAATGTAAAGGTTTTGATGACCGTTTAGTACTCAATTTTACCTAAATCTGGCATAGTTGAAACCTAACAATGTTTGTTTAGATATCACTATAAGACTAATGAAAATAAAAAGTTGAAATTGCACATTACACATTACATTAATAAAGTATTACACTGTACTGACAATTTTTAACATTTAGTCTGTAGTTTTTAGAAATGTAGTTGGCCAGAAACTTATGTCGGTCACCTCGTATATATTCGGTTTAATAATACTTAATTAAAATTTGTCTATATCAAATTTAACTTATTTAATTTTAGCACGTTTTCAAAAATTTGACTATGGAGATGAAAATATTCAGAAATATGGAGATATCATTCCACCTAACTACAACCTCTACAAGGTTACAGCACCAGTAGTCATTTATTATGGACAGAGTGACAAATTTATTTCCATTACTGTTAGTATTAGTATAATTATTTAAATTAATAAAATAAGTTTATGAATACTTTTCAGGATATTAAGAATTTGGTTAAAGAGCTTCCAAATGTGATTCGTGTAAACAAAGTTCCGTACAAACCGTTTAATCATATGGATTTTCATTCTGCAAATGATGTACTTGATTTACTTTACAATGACGTTATTAGCACTATGGACAAATTTTAAATTAAAATATTAATTATTTAAAGTAATTAAGAAATATAACTAATTATAATGTTATTGTTGACTTATTCAATTTTTTCCTTAAATATTATATATCAAATGTACAACTTTTGTACACTATTTATTTATTTATTTATTTTTATCTATATTATTAAATGCATTTACTCTATTTATATGTTTTTGTAATGTTTCTCTGTAATTATTCCAAGATCTGTTGGAAAATATATTTAAGTGCGCTAACCCATACACAATTTTACAAATAACTTATTATTTAACAAATGGGTGTGTAAATATTAAAATAAATCCCTTAAAAGGTAGCTATATAGAGACTAGAGTCTGAAAAAATACAGAAAAAAAGAAGTAAAGAAGAAAAAAAGGTAAAAATGTTGACACAGACAATGCAGACGGGAGATAATAGGAAAAAAATTCTCAAATCAATCTTATTTTGGATCAATATATGGGCAATTTATTTTCAAGTACACACACACAACATAGAATCGGACATTCTACAACATAGCAAAATTAAAATACCCAGAATTAATGAAAGACAAATGAGAAGAAGAAACATCATGCGTAGAAATAATAAGAAAACTAAATGTAAAAATGTAAAAAGTACACATAATTAAACAAAGATACAAAACCGCAGGAATAAATTATATAAATATTTTAATAAAGTGCTAAACAAAGCAATATGTTTATGCAAGTATAGTTTCTTAAATATTTAGGTATTAAAGAAATACAATACAGCATACCGATACCAATGGCAATAGCGCCAAGGAAAGCAAACAAAAAATAAATAAATAAAGAAAAATTTGAACAAAATTGAGACTGAAATTACCAACACAGATACTGGTATCAAAGACAAATAGAAAAATAAATAGAACAGGAATAAGAGCTATACTAGTGAGCAATTAAGACGCGACATGACAAAAATGCAGATAAAAAGATCTACATACAAAAAGATAAAAAATACAAAAAATGAAGAGTTGTTACTAATAACAAAGAAAAATGAAAACAATAAAAAATAGAACTGGGGGTTACAATGTAAGAAAACCCAACAACAAAAATACAAGAGAACTGGCGATGATTAACAAAATTAGCCCGGAGACTAACAAGACAAAATTGTTGAAAAAAATTATAAACAAAGTAAACACAGAAAAAAGTACTATAATATCCATGTAGAAAGAGTATAGATAAAACCAAACTGATACAGTCAATAAAGAAAAAAAACAGCGGAATAGATAATAAAAAAGGAAAAATAAACACTAGATGAAAGAACATGTAGCGGATGAATGCAAAAGAGAAGATAGGTCATTGCTATGCACAAAATGCAAAAAGAGACACTAAGTTGCCAAATGCAGAAACAAAGAATATTGCATAAAATGCAAAACAATATGATATAGAACAAGAGAGAGGAGCTGCCAGGCTACAAAGATAAAAGAAAACCAAAGAAAAATATGGAGGTAGGAAGGAAAGAAAATAGACTTAGTTATAGTAAGTAAACTAAATAAAAACAAATTAAATGGTATGTGGATAAAAGACATAGTAACAGATGCAGCTATTTTAGTTAGGCAAAAGTGTAGAGACAAAGTGGAAAGATGGGGAACACCTAAAGAATGAATAGTGCGGGCTCAAATAGAAAATATGATAGTATACAGTTGTTATATCAGCCTAAACTGCAGACTGGGATAACATTGGCAGTGAATAGAAGAACTAGAAAACAGTTTAAGAAAAAAAAAACATAATAAGAGGAGATTTCAACGCAAAATTACCGAGATGGGAAGGACACAGAAAACAATTTAAAAGGAAAATCTTAGAAGAGATAAAAGTGGGGTCAATCTTTGCAATTTGCAGCAAAAGAGACAAACCAACGGAAGCTCAAAACTACATATTGATGGACATTTTGGTGAACCAAGGTTATTAGATTTGTATCTTTCAACTATTCCAGAAATTACAACTATTGTTGAGGCTGTTTTAAAAAATTGTGATTATTTAGTTATAACTTTGGTTGTTAAAACTTTTTTTCTTTTATTACAAAACTTAAACAGCGTCTCATCTATGGTTATTCTAAGATTAACTTAAACATAAAAAAATTCTTTTATTTTTACTAAGATAAACATAGTAAAAATGAAAGAATTTTTTGATAATTTCAATTTTGACACTCATTGTATATTTTCTAATGATCTACATATTGCAACAAAAAAATTACAAAAACTATTCAAAATGTCATCAAAAATGTGTTCTATTCTCTGTTATTAAACCAAAACAAAAGTACTTATTTTTAATTTAGCAAAACAAGCAACTATTAAGAAGCAAAAAGCATTTTAGGAAACTCATCAGTAATCATTCTAAATAGACTAAACAGGATTATAAGAAAGCTTGTAAACATTGTGACAATCTAATACAATCTGAAAACATAAAATTGACAGAAACAAAGTTTCTTTAAAACTTATTGCTAAATAGTACAAAATCTCCAATACCTTTTCTTCAAAATGATCAAAATAATCTAGTTACTAGCCCAAAAGAAAAAAGCAGATATTTTTGCTTACCAATTTGCAACTAACTACTATTATAGATTATCTTATCAGGTATAGATAAAATTCTATCAATTATTTTTAAAACATTTGCAAATAAATTAGCTCTCATTTTGAGTAAAATATTTGTCTTATCATACAATAAAGAAACAATCCCAAATTGTTGGAAAATTGCAAATGCTCAACCTATATCTAAAAAGGGAAACAAGTCTAATTCTTCAAATTATAGATTCACTGCATTATTGTCCAATTGATTAAAAAACATTGAAAAAACATATTAATTTTTACATTGTCAACAAAATAACTTCATCTCAAATACTCAATATTGATTTCAATCAAATCGTACGACAACAGATCTTTTGACTTAAGTTAGTCACAAATGGAATTCTATTTTAAACAAACATGGAGAAAATCTTGCAGTATCCCTAGCTAGACATTTCTAAAACTTATGATAGGATATGGCATTCGAATCTTATCAACAAGCTCTATTGCATAGGTCTTGATCGTAAGTATGTAAATGTTATCAATAATTTTCTTGACAATAAAAAAAAATAGTTAAAATTGATGTTTTTAACTTTGACCTCAAAATTATAAATGCTTGTTTTTTTCAAGGTTCTGCTTTTTTGCCAACTTTACTTGTGATTTACATTAATGAACTTCTTCAAATAACTAAAAGTCTTATTCATAGTTTTGCAGATGATAGCACCCTTCATACTTCATAATTTCCAAAGACCATTAAAAGAAATATGGCAGAGCGTCTTAAATCTTCTAGTTTAGAATCTGTAGCATCTATAAACAAAAACCTCAAAACAATATCTAAATAGGGCATTCTAAACATAGTCAATGTTAACTGTTTTAAAATAAAAATCTGAGGTATTATTGTTACTAAATATTAAACTAAACAACAAATCTATATCTACATCTTTTTTAATTTGTTTTCTAGAGGTTACAATCTTACATATTTTTTTCTGGAATGACTATGTTGTTGACATAGTTGACATTTGAAAGTATTTCGAAAACTAGAATTTTTTAATAGATTTATTTAACTTTTGCATATACTATATAAAACTTATATTCGTTTTTGTATTGAATATTGTTCCTAAGTATAGGGTAGAGCATCGGAAACTAACTCTATTAAAAAACGATCTAATTGGATCATTGCCGATCCAAAATAATCTAATGATTTGGGTACTTTACAGCGTTGAGAGATAAAAATAAATGGAGAACGCTAAGAAACTTCACAACAAAAGCATTAAAATTGAAGAATTTTACAACGGAAGCATATAGAAAATCAAACAATTAAAGCAAGCACACAAAATAAAGATACAAAACATAAAGAAAAGAGAAAAAAAAATAATAATAATTAACACTTTACTACGTTCACAAAAAAAAAGATTATAATTAATCAATATGACCTAGATTGCTTAAAAATAACGTGCCAATTATATCAATACCTTCATAGAAATATACCAGCGCCACTATAAAACTAGCAATAAATATTATTTATTATTATAATTTTTAAATATTCATATAGTTTATAAAAATTTACTATAATTTTGTATTTCCTTAATTACATTTTTATAAAGCACATCAGAGACATTATATGCCCACAAAAAATCAAAATGATTAAATTTTTCATTGGGAATTTTGTAATCATTAACTACATTTGGAAGCAAGTCTCTTAAACGTTGCACATCCTAAAAATAATATATGTAATAATTATAATAATAACATGTTTTTTTGTATTGTTTTTACAATTACAGATGATATCCAGTCGTTTTGTCCATAGTATAGAGCTATCGGTGCTGATATTTTACTCAAATTATATTTGGGTGGGTTTGGAGTGCCATATAGTTTCATATTGTTTTCTAATTTATAATCATATGCAGTAAAGTCACCTTAAATAGTAAAAATTATAATGAACAATATACCAACATTTAATTACATAATAATAAAATTAAAATAACAATCTATTTGTTTTAGATGTATTTATTATACAAGTATTTTTAGACGTACGCTTATACAAATTGCTTTAAATATGTACCTAAAAAGAAGACAAATATACAGAGTGTTTCGAATTAACTAGTCATAAAATGAATGCCAGAAACTACAAGCAAATTGAGTAATATTAACTTAATAAAGTAGTATAATATTTTTAATAAACTATATATAGCTTATAGATTTTTTTAATTAACTGCTTTAATTTTTAATATTTTGTAACAATTTTTTGTTTACATTAGTTTATTTTTTATTTACACAAACTATTAAAATTTGAATAAAAAAAGTCTTCTGGAAGATAGTTTTTTAAGATTCTTTAGATGTTTAACCTTCAGAAACTTTTTAATTTTTAAGTAAATTTATTTATTTGTTTTTATATTTTGAAAAAAATATGATTTGAAAACTTTTCTGTCTTTTGATAAATTTTAATCAGATACACGGTTTTTGAGACAATCAAGTATGGTGTTTGTTGAAGCAATTCTAAGCCTAATTTATTAATTTTGGCCTGATAAAATGTAATTGTTAAATGCGTTTTTTTTTAAATGTTGTAAAAAACGGTCAAATAAATTGCAGTAATATAGGTTTTTAATTGTCTTTTTTAAGATAATACCTCGTGCATCTTAAAACTCTGGCGGATAAAGTTATTTTAGTCTACTTTGGTGCAAGTTTGCTATTAGAAATGTATTGTTTAGAGTTTAGACCGGTATATAATGATAGATTCATGTTTTGTTCACAGTTATAAAACAACACAAAATTTTCTTTTTATTTCGCTTAAGATCATACCGACCGCTACCTTGATTTGTAGCATTTTAACAAAAACGGAAACTTTGATGTCATTGCTGTTTCTACAAATAATTTGATAATCAATTTATTAAACTATGATATGTCGGAGTTTTTTATTGTAAAATTATATTTGCAAATATCAACTAAATGCATTCAAATATACAGAAAAACGCATTAATTTTAAGATTTGGTGGTTTTTTTGTGTGGCTATTTTCTAATTATTATTTGACTGAATACTCTGATATATCACAGTTCGATCCTTTTTTAATGTGTTAGTAAAAAATAAATCGATTATCAAATTATATGTAGAACAGCAATGACGTCAAAGTTGCTGTTTTTGTTAAAATACTACAATCCAAGGTAGCGGTCGGAATGGTCTTAAATATAGCTAAATCTGCATCTGAAGTTGTCACATAAGTGCGATTTTGGTTGATTTGCGCAGCCATTGCTTGGATAGCTTTTTATATCTAAATGTTTGTGTAAAATATTGCGCATACGTTCATCTGAGATGTAAACTATTTTAACTATCTCGTGCACTTTCACTCTCCGGTCTTGACTTCATTTTCACTTTAATTGTGCTTGTACGACCACAACAAATAAATAAATAACTTGTGAATCATTTTAATCCATAGTAAAATATCTTCATAATAGTTATTAAGTTTTATTTTGTTTTGAGTAATATTTTTTTACGTAAAAAATAATGTTTAATTAACACACAAAATTTGCTTGTTTCTATTTTAGCAAAAATGCAATAAAATGTCTGTTTTTAATGGCTGTTTAAACTGTACTAAATGACAGATTTTACTGAAAATTTTAATGTGACCTATAGTTGGTCCTCGTTAAGACTGCAGTGATCGGAATCGTTTATTGAGTCAGTGTTACACAAGTGGTTTATTCTTATACAGTTAACTTTTTTAATCATTAAATCCTAAAATTGGCAAAATTGTGTTATGCTTAGAAGTTTTAGATATTAGTTTTCATGTTTTATGTTTTAGCAAAACGTGGTCGAGAAGCTATAAATGTGTAGCACAAAAAATTGTAAATTTTGAACTGGCAGCTTTTTTTACAAGATCTAACATTAGTCGCAGTGGAGTATCAATATATACTCATCATTCGATTGAATTTAACGTAAGAAATGATATGATGAATTTATCCCAGGAAATACACTGCGGTGGAAATATCTATGTATATTTCTTTAGTTATAGCAATATATAGAACCTCAAGCGGCAATTTCATCAAGTTTATGATTACATTTAATAATGTTCTTTTGCTAGCAGAAGCATCTCAACTTAATTAAATATGTTTAACATATTAACCAATCTTGATTACTATACTTCTTTTGCAGTAGACACAAAACTTTCAGATCATAAAGCTGTTATCATAAATGCGCAGATTAGTACAAATAATGATTTCAAATCAGCAAAGGTATTAAGTAGACTTATAACTGAATCAGGCTTATACAATTTATTCAAGTTAACTGAAAATATTAACTAGAGTTTTGTAAATAGTTTTGCTAATGTGGAAGAGAAATGAAACAACTTTACAAATGTTTTAATAGATATACATACAAAAGCGTTTCCTCAAAAACATTAAACTTATTCCTCGCGTTTTGCTTCTGGTTGGTTTGACGGCAGATTAGCTTATATTTGCAATAATGTAAACTTACTGCTTGATATTTATAAACAATATCTCAATGAAGCAAATAAAACAGCTTTTTACAATCACAGAATCAATCAAAAAAACAAAAAAAAACAATTTAACGATAAGTAACTGAATCTATAAATATTCTAAGAGCTATGTGGAATATAGTAAATAATAATTTAAATAGAACTAATTGCAGTTCACAACCTAACCATTTCTCTTCATTAGAGTTTGCAAATTATTTTAACAACATTTCACTCAATATAAAGACTAATATTCCTCAAAGCTCAAAAACGCCTTCAGAATATATGACCTCTGTCCAAATAAATAACGACACAGAATTAAAGTTTGGTGACGTATCACATTGCTAAATCAGAAACGCTGTCAACCAAATTAAAAACAAAACTAGTAAAGATGTGTACGGATTAAGTGCAAAACCTATTAAAGCTATAATACATTTAATTATCTCACCTCTTGCTAAATTGATAAATATTAGTATAAATGCTGGCATATTTCCAAGAGTCTTAAAAACTTCAAAAGTAATTCTCATTTTTAAAAAAAGGTAATGTAGATGATGTAGCAAACTATGGACCAATCTCTATCATATCTATTATTAGTAAAATTTTTGAAGTTGTGTTGAAGAATAAAATTGCGGAATATATGGAAGTGCATTCCTATTATACCTCTAAACCAGTGTTTTTCAACCTATTTTGTGCCGTGCTCCACCTAAGCCTTTCTAAAATTTTTATGCCCCCCTATGTAACATATACATAATTTTTAAAACAAAAAAATTGAATTGTTTACTTAAAAAACTTAAATAATAGGTTTAAGGAAGAAATTACTAGAAAATTGTTAACAGTTTGGGTTTTGTACCAACAACTTTACTGCAATAGCAGTAAGTGAATTAACTGAATCAATTGCAAATGCATTTGAAAAACGACAATACATGGAAGCCATTTTCTGTGACTTAAGCAAGGCATTTAATTGTGTATCCTACCAAGTTCTAAAAAAGAAAATGTTGCACTATAATTTTAACCCACAATCAGTAAAGCTTTTTATGTCATATTTGAGTAACAGAATAGACATAATATGCTGCACAAATAAACAGACAGAAAGTTTAAGCGGTGAATATTGTGAGCCTCAAGGTTCCGTACTAGGCATTATTCTGTTTTTAATCTATATTAATGATTTACCAAATGCAATATTGAAAGCCGAGTTAATACTTTACGCGGACGATACTGCTGGTATAAATAAACACCACATACTGAACGAGTTAGTGCGGGATCTGGTGGATACACAATTGATGCTCTCAGAATGGTTTTTGGCCAATCTCTTAAGCCTTAATGCTTCAAAGACTGTCAATATAGTATTTTTGCTGCAACCAGTCAAAAAAGAACTAAACAAACACAGACAACTACAATAGTAATCAAAGCTTTCATGAATATAATACAAGAAAGAAAGAAGACATCAGACCTGATTTTGTAAGATTGATTAAATCTAGAACATTAAATAATTACTATGTCCTTTCTCCAAATGTAAAATGCCATTCAAACGTTTTTTAATCTATGTAAAAGTGATATTGTTGAAATTAGCACCATACAATATTGAAGAATATGTAAAACATAACTTTTTAAATACGTTCAATTAATATGTATATTTTAGACCTATGTAATACATTTTTGTAAATGCATCAATAAACATTATTATTATTATTATTATTATTATTTTGTTTGTTTATTTTACAGGGTGATTCAGAAAAACCAGATGTTTTTTAAACGCGCAGTATACAGCAACATAAAAGTTAGAGAAACCGGTGTTATTCAACTCCGCAGGTTATGCCATTTTAGTCATGGCGCAGTGGAATGTGCAAATGTGTGTTTGTGTTTGACAATTATGTTAAGGCTGGCAAATTTCTGCCATAAATTGGGGGCATCTTCTTGGGGGCACGTAAAAATTTCAGGAATTGCTATTGGCTGTTTTTCTAAATGAGGGGTATTAGGGGAATACATTATACGCATGGAAGTGGACCGTGGAAGTACCGCCACCTACGGCAAAATAAAACTTTGTTTGCAAGCACATTGCCATCGTTCTGTAAAACACATTTAACGACTAGATTTAAAATTTCATACGTATATGATAGCAACTGTCAAAGAACTAGGTGAACGTGACAATATATTGGGCCATTCATAAGTAATGTGGTGTAATCGGATCATATTTTTGTAATGGCCCATACAGCAAGAGTTGAGAGTTTTAAGTAAATTTTTTAGAAACAAATTATTTAACGTTTTGGCATTGTGCTCTTTCTATCTTGTTCTCCTGACTTAACGGCTTGTAATTTTGTTGTTGTAAGGTTTTCTAAAATCTCATGTCTATGAAGATAAACCTCACACATTCAAAGAGTGAAAGGATGCCATTTGCAGTAAATTGCAAAAAAAGGATCAGTAAATTTAAGCTTGAAATTTGCATTTGAGAAAAAAGGTGGTCAATTAAGTAATGTTATTTTTTGCACTTACTTAAACAAAATGACGTTTTGTAACAAAGATTTTAATGTTAATAATTTTTTTAATTTAAAACTAATCGAATAGTCATTATTTCAAAACCATATAGTTTCTTTAAATCACCCTGTATTATAAAATTGGCAAAAACTAATAAATAAAACGGTTGTAAATGGTTTGAAAGTTTTAAAGCAGAAACAATACAGTTTGACGCAATGCTAATTAAATAATAATAAGTGTAATAAAGATGTATTTATTTGAGTTATTTTAAATTAGATACTTTTTTACTAATACTAAAATTCATAAAACAGTTTCCTAAAATTGCATGATGCAAAGGCAACAATTTGTATTTAAAAATTTAAATTCATATTTAGAATAACGCAAAAATTAAATACTTTACATTTAATAAAAAATGTGAACAAAATTTACAGTGGTTCCAGTACAGCGTGGTTCATGAAATGTGTAAAATGTAAGCGCAAAAAAACAATGCATAAATGGGCAAAGGCATGAGTGCAACAGAGCAGTTTTTTTGTGAAAATTGACTATTATACCAGCTTGGCTGTTCTAGTAGTAATTGAATTCAATAAAATAGCTTTGTCTTAACTTCTGAGCCAAGCAGACCCTTGTTTTGCAATTGTTGTAACAACTACCACTGTAATCTTAACAAAACCAACTATAGTAACAGTTGTTTTGACAAATATCACCTGAGATTTGCAATTGCGAAGCTCTCTGTTGCAATGTTACTAGATTTCTTACTTTACCCTTGTATAAAGAATAGGTGTTGTTCCACAATTTGTCTAATTCACTAATTTTTGATAATAAAAAGTTTTCAACTATTTAGATATTCCATAACATCTATTATTGGAATACAAAACCAGAATAGTTCTTAATAGAGTTAAAACTTAACTTAACTTAAGAACAGATTTAAATATAAATATGAATATAGTTGGTTTTAATAATAAATAATACTCTAGTATGCTTTGTGGTGTTATTATTTTGACAATGAGCAATTGTCATCTTCAAGCTCTGCAAGGTAATACACAGAACATATAAATAAACATAAGATACAATTGAAGTGGTACATATAAGTTAAAAGTTAAAATTGTAAAGAATATAACATTATAAAGAAAAAAGAGAACAGAATGACTTAATCAGTTTTTAGGAAAGTGTAGATGTGTTGAAAGTTGTTAATAAGATTAATAATTGATCATTTAGGCAGATTATATTTGGGTTGTTTTTTATTTTGTCTAGATTTCAGAATGGACATTTTTAGTCCTTTTGTACAGTTGTGTAAAAGTTATAAATTTTGTTTAATGTTGATTTTATGATTATTAAAATGGACGTGTTTGGAAAAGTTTGAGATTTTATTCTTGCGAAGGTGTTGTTCACTCTGTGTTTGAGAGCTCGCCCGGTTTGGCCTATGTAGGTTGCGGGGCAGTTGTTGCAGCTGATTTTATAAACTGATTTTTCAAGTATGTCTGTTTTTTGTTTGTTATTACAGATAGCGTTCTTGAGAGTTTTGGATGATGTTAGAGTGGCTTTTATGTCGTATTTGCGAAGAAGTTTTCTAAGCTTTTCACTTGTGTGGTTATGGTATGTGACTTTACGGTATCGTATGTTTTTATGATCGTTGGCTAAGATAAGTGATAGATTATTTAGTTGTGATCTATGGGAGTGTTTATGGATGATTTTATTAATCGAGGCCATTAGAAATTTATTAATTAGGGCTAATTGTCTAATAATGTTAAATTTATGGTTTTGAATATCAGGAGTGCGCACATATTGACACGTACAGCGCCGTTTTTAAATTAAAATTGGTTCTTATAGAACAAAACGCTAACCAACTCAATATCTAAACAATAAAACTTTAGTCATCACTCTTTTTATATGTTGAACTACATACAATACTCTATGTCTTCATGTTTTTGATTAAAAATTTGAAGTTATATTTAACGAGTAAAAAATTAATAAAGAACTAATTAAAAACGTCTATTTTTTAAAATTAATTGCGGGGAAACGACTTATTGCATCAAATTTCTACAAATTTGAGGACACAGATTCTTCTACAATGTGTGAAAATTTTATTCAATTATATTCAGGCGTTTTCTTGCTGAGTATTATAAGGGTTTAAAGCATCAATTTAAGCTTTACTTGCATTAAAGTACTAGTTTCTGTTATTTTTAGACATATAATTTTATACAAACAAAGTATACATTTTAATTTTAATTATTAACAATAATTTTCTTACCAGTCAAAGTCCCTTGCCCATAGTGCATGTATTGTTTTATTGATACGCCGGATGGCATGTTAGTAGCTATTACTGGAATGAGCGACTGAATCAGATATACATAAAATGCACTTTCTTAAATTACTTACATAATTCATTTGTGCAGAATTAACACTCCAAATAATTAATGAATTGATACACATTTTTTGCAATTGTGGATGTGTACCAAAACTTTTTATAAACGTTTGATACAATTTATTATTCGTAGACAATTCATAAATATCCAATATGTTCGCAAAACTCTACAACAATATAAATGTTATTTGGTTTATAGATTTAAATATTTATACTTCAAGTTTATCTTCTATAGTTGCAAGATATTTTATCAGTGGACTGCTCATATGTTCAGTAAATACGACAGGTGCCAAAGCAGACATTAATATAATTTTGTCATTATACTCTGGTTTTAATGATCCCATCACAAAAAATGCCGTTGTTCCTTGAGAATGTCCCACGTAAAACAGTTTATTAGCTCCTGTGTTTAGTAATATATAATCTATTATTGTTGGTAGATCATACAATCCAATTTCATGAAAACTATATAAAAATATATTTCATTGTACTGCCTAAGATACTTTCATATAAGAACAATAATTGAAAATATTTAAAGAACTATTTGTGATATAATTGATGCTTGTGACCTCTACTACGTGATAATTCATGTTTATGAAATAATAAAACAGTTTACTATGTTTTTATCTCAAATTTATTCTTACGAATACATTACTAGTTTCGGTGATAAAAAACATGGTAAACTCTTTTATGATTTCATGTAGTTAATTATTTAAATTAATTTGGTTTTTAAACCTCATTTCAATTAAAATCGTTGAAATATATGTATGTTTATACAAAATATAAATAGGAGTTGAATAAATTTATTACTACTAAAACCATAATTGTTTCTTTATTATACCAATAAAAGATGAATAATTACCTGTAATTCCAAAATTCTTTTGAATTAGTATCAGGATCTATACTTATGTGTTTCCTGCCCCATTTATTTCCTCTAGAATTTCCCAGCCATACATCATAATCTAAATCAGCTAGATTATAAGCTAGACTGTTAATAGGACCTCCATTAACCCATTCAACTGAACTACCTCCCAAGCAGTGCATTAGTAAAACTGGAATAGATCTATTCATTGGTTTGCTATTTGGAATTCTATGAATTTCCAACAAATATCCGTCTTCTGTTTTTAAGTCTTTGTGTATTTCTAATGGATATCCATGATTTTTTATCATTTGTATCTAAAATAAAATAACTATAATAAATTTAATTATTAATTATTAGAAATTAATACAAAAAATGACTAAACTAATTTTTAATAACATACCACATTTAGTCCAGCATCGGGGTGTGTATTAATTGTTCTGCATACTGAATGGATGACTAAAATAAAAACTAAAGTTGACATCTTGGTATTACGATAATAAATGTTATCGTTTCAAGGCATTGTGTATTAATATTTTTATAGACAAAATAAATATTTTATATCCTTATAAATAACAAGTTCTCGTATTTATGTTTTTAAGAGTTAATATTAAATTGGCATGCCAGGAATATGATAATAAATATTAATAAATAGGAAATTATCTTATTTGATTAAATACGTACATAAATTAATTATTATAAAATATATTATAGTGAAATATATATGATAATCAGCAAGTAAATGCAGAACAATTGTCTTATAATGTTTATGTAAATAATTTTTTTAGACGTTCGCCATTGTTTAGATAAACTTAATGTTTTTAAAAACTTTTATGGGTTAGTTTAATAATCAATTATAAATTGAAAAGTGCAGTGCGTTTGAAATAATGTAAATTGTGTGTTATGCAAACTGTGAACTGAATGTTTAAAAGTGTTCACAAAAACAGAATTTTTTTATAGTAAAAACTCATTATTGTAGTAGAACAATCAACCGCTGTTTAGTTAGCAATTCCTAGCAATAATGTGTTGTGATAATGATAATTTGTAGAGCTAATTAGCAACTAATTAAAATGGCAAATAATCAACTAATTTTTGTAAAAGCTAATTTCACGATTTTTTTAATTGGTCTATTTTAATTCCGCCAACTTATGCGAAGAGCTTTTTAGAATCCTCTCATTGTCAGTTTTCCAACAATACCACATAAGTTTGTTCAAACTTAAATCGTAATGCTAGCAATAACAATTTATAATGTAATTATTTTTTTGTAGAAAAGAACTTAACAATTTTTTTAATTGGTTCATTTTAACTCTGTTAACTCATGCAAAGAGCTTTCTAGAATCCTCTCATTGTCAGTTTTCGTATGATACTACACAAGTTTGTTCAAACTTAAATTGTAATGCTAGCAATAACAATTTATAGTGTAATTAGTTTTTTGTAGAAGACAACTTGACGAATTTTTAATTAGTCAATTTTTACTCCGTTAACTTATGCAAAAAGCTTTTTAGAATCTTTTTATTGTCAGCTTTCCAACAATACCACACAAGTTTGTTCAAACTTAAATTGTAATTCTAGCAATAACAATTTAGAGTGTAATTAGTTTTTTGTAGAAGTAAATTTTACAATTTTTTTAATTGGTCAATTTTTACTTTGTTAACTTATGCGAAAAGCTTTTTAGAATCCTCTCATTATCTGTTTTCCACCGATACCACACAAGTTAGTTCAAACTTAAATCGTAATGCCACCAAGTATAACAATTTATAGTGTAATTATTTTTGTTATGAAGACAACTTGGCGATTTTTTCAATTAGTTCATTTTAATTTCGTTAACTCATGCAAAGAGAATTTTTGAATCTTTTCATTGTCAGCTTTCCAATAAAACCATACAAAACTTTATACAATTAATTGTGTTTACTCTAAAACAATGACTAACTTTATTTTGTAGCATAATTCATAATAGTTTTGCTTGCATTAACTGTAAACTTTATTTTGTAGCACAATTAATTGTGTTTCCTCTTAAATAACTACTAATTTTATTTTGTAGTATTGTAAATTTTTATCAACTCATAGAACAAAACAAAGGTTTCTCTGTTTTGATAAACATTCTTGTACTTCTGATTTATGTTAGTCACAAATAAAATTTTACTTGAGACAAACATAAAAAAAATCTTGCAGTAGCTCTAAACATTTTCAAAACATTTGATAGGGTATGGCATTCTAATTTTATCAACAAGTTTTATTGTTTAGGATTTGATCACAAATCTGAAAATCTTATCAGTAGTTTTCATGGCAATAGAAAAATTATAATTAAAGTTGATGGTTTGCCAACTTTATTTTTAATTTATGTTAATGAATTTCTTTAAATAACTAAAAATCCTATTTATAGTTTTGCATATGACAGCACCCTTCATACTTTTTAAAGACCATATCGACAACGTCTTAAATTTCTAGGTTAAAATATGTACAATCTATTAACAAACACCCTAAAACAATATTTGAATGGAGTACTTCTAACATGGTCATTTTTAAATCTATATCTAATTTTTTTTTAATTTGTTTTCTAGGAGTTTTAATTTAACATAAACTTCTCTAAAACGACATAACTTTGAAAGTTTCTAAAAAATTTAGATTTTTTTAAGAGTAATATATAACTTATATTATATCCAAAACTACACTATTTCTTTAAAATTTGATTCAAAAGCGAGCTATTTGGATCATTGCCAGTTTAAAATTGAATAATAACATAAATACTTAACAACACCGGCAATCTGCAACATATCTTGTATTTTCTATAGATATTACTATAAAAATTTAAATAAAATACAATACATATTGTTATCTAAATAAACAAAGAATGTTTTTTTTTAAAGGCGGTGAACTTTAAATTAAAATAAAACATACTGTACAGCTCACCGTTGACTGTAACGTATCGACCATCACTGTTTTTGAAAATCCAAATGCGTCAATATTGTTTGTTGACATAGCCATTTAACCAAAAGTGTGCTTCATCACTGAACAAAATTTTCAAATGTAATTGTGGATCAATAGCAATGTTTTTCTCGGCCTACTTGCCAAATGTACGGCGCAAACGATGATCATATGGCTTCAATTCTTGTACAAGTTAAAACTTGTAAGCTTGTAACCAAAATCTTTTTGCAAAATTTTTCATAAAGTTTAATTGTCGAGCACGATGACAAATTGACACATTTGGATTATCATTAACACTACGCTGCACACTATCAATAGCTTCTTGTGTGCGCACTGTACGACGTAAAAAAACGATGCAGAGTTTTTTGAATTAATTGCTCTGATGGACGATTATTAGAACCATACAATGCACGTAATGCCCGATGAGTTTCTCAAACTGAACCATGTTTTTCAATTTTTTAAAATATTAGAAAAAAAAAATTAAAATTTTTGAATTTACAGCCCAATAAAATTCTGTTTTGCTTACTCTTATTTACATACTGAAATTTTATTTAAATTATAAATTTGATCAATTGTTTTATATGTATGTGGCATAAAGAGCTAGAAGTATTATACCAACCCGTATTCAAATTTATTTAATTTATTGTTTTCAGAACTTTTTTATGGTGTTATTTGCCAAATATTCTGCAACGTAAATATTAAAGCACGTCTTTGTATTAGTTCATTTCAAAAATAAAATATATAAAAAAAAGACGCAATGGTCCTCTAATGAGACAGTTGTAAAGCAATAATTTTGAATAAAACCTAATTAAATAGGTAAATTTATACAAATGCCACAACGACATATGTAGCGCTCGTTACTATTTGTTCAATCGGACAACCCAATAATAACATTAAAAAAATAAATTTATGAAAAAATTATCCTAAACTAAAAACATTCATATACGCGTTTTGAGGTTTTACCTCTCATCAGTATGGCTTTATTTATTTAAACTTAATAATTGATTTTTAACTTACTTCGTCAACATCAAACAATACTCGAATGCTATTAACCAAAGTCATTAAATAAAGTTATTAAGTCAGTTAGTATAAATAGTCAATAGACCCTTTAAAATATTCACTTTGAATTGTGGTGGTGAACGATGTTGACGAAGTAAGTTACAAATCAATTATTAAGTTAAATAAATAAAGCCATACTGATGAGAGGTAAAACCTCAAAACGCGTATATGGATGTTTTTAGTTTAGTATAATTTTTTCATAAATTTAATTTTTTAATAATAATAATAGTCTTTATTTATACAATATTAGTATAAAAAATTAATGTTAGTTCATTTCTGAGGATCTGCAATATTTAAATGCAATAAATAGTTTTAAAACAATCGCATCAACTATAGAGTTAAACAAAACAATTTATATTTTTAAAAATATATTATAATTCTTCTTAAAAAAACGCTGTAAAAATATATAACATTGGTATTATATTATAGCGATTAGAAGCAGCCTATTTGATATCAGATTAAACCTCTATATTAGGTTAATTTACATAAAGAATACTATTAAAAAATTCTGTCAACAAATATTGGTCTAAGTTTTTATTGTTTTATGGGCAATTCCATTTCAAACGGACCAGAGCTAGGGGGGGGTGCATTGAGAAACTTGCTTATGTATTTTTTTTTAGTTTCTATAACTTATTAGTAGTCTTTTGATCGATATATGAGAGTATAAAACCTATAAAAAAAAATTCTACGATTTTTTTAAGTTTTTTTGACGTTTTTTAACTTAATCACATTTTTTGTTTAAAAACCGCAATTTTAACTCAAAAAAATAAATTTACTAATGAAATCAATCAGAAATTTTCCGTAGAATCCAAATCTGGCGCCATTTCAAGTTTATACCCTGTCTATAAGCCGCAAAAGCCATAAAACCAGGTTTTTGTTTTTAGTGGGCTGTGCAAAAAGGAGCATATTTAAAAAAAAAATTAACCGCCATAGTTGACGTATTTTGATGTAAATTAATTGAAAAATATAAATTTGTTCTGTGTATTTGGGTTTTAAGCGCCTAAAACTCAAAAAATCTGCAAAGTAGGCCTATTCTTCAACATAAACTCTTACAAATGCACGTTTAGCCGCGCTCAGAGGAACAATACACCAAATATTATGAAAAATTTGAATTCTGGGGACAATTTTACATAGAAAATTGTCAGTGTTGTACTCATTGTCTATAGAAAAGTCCATCTAGAAAAAAATCTTTACAAAATTTTTATGCAAAAAAATTAATTATTTTTTTTTATTTACAAAAAATATTATAAACACACTAGGGTGTGGTTTAAAACTTTTTTTTAACAAATTTTAACAAGCGACAGGCAGATTTATGTTGGAATGCCAAAAATAATAATATTTTTAAATTTTTGCGCCGATAGATCGAGTCTAAATTTGTGCCGCAGGCGCAAAAACTATCAAACAAAGAGTAAAATGGCCAAAAATTGGTTCAAGCGACAAAAAATGTCTTTGTTAAACTTCTGAAATCAACTTAAAAAAATATAATCCAAATAATCTTTAAAAAAAAATTTAAAAAAAAGTTTTTAAGTAAATTTTGAACAATTTTTTTTTTCTAGAAGGATTTTTCTTTGCCAGATAAGCACAACACTGACTATTTTCTATGTAGAATTGTTTGCAAAACTAAATTTTTTAATAATATTTGGTGTATAGTTTCTCTGAAAACTGTTAAATGTGCATTTGTAAAAGTTTATGTTGAAAAATAGGCTTATTTTTGCAGTTTTTTTGAGTTTTAGACGCTTAAAACCCAAATACACAGAACAAATTTATAGTTTCTAATTAATTTACATCAAAACACGTCAACTTTAGTGGTTAAAAAAAATTAAAAAAATGCTCCTTTTTGCCCAGCCCACTGAGAACAAAAACATGGTTTTATGGCTTTTGCGGCTTATAGACAGGGTATAAACTTAAAATAGCGCCAGATTTGGATTCTACGGAAAATTTTTGATTGATTTCATTAGTAAATTTATTTTTTTGAGTTAAAATTGCGGTTTTTAAACAAAAAATGCGATTAAGTCAAAAAACGTCAAAAATACTTTAAAAAATCGTAGAATTTTTTTTATGGGTTTTATACCCTCATATATCAATCAAAGGACTACTAATAAGTTATAGAAACTAAAAAAAAATACATCAGCAAGTTTCTCAACGCACCCCCCCCCTAGCTCTGGTCCGTTTGAAATGGAATTGCCCTTATGTTATTCGCTTTTCATAGAAATTAAATAAGTGTACATTTTGTTTGGCAATTTTGTTCAAGCTAATTTTGACGTAAGTTTCACAAATTACATACTTATACATAAACTTGCGCTTCTATTCTATTTTCTCACTCAATGATAATAGATACTTTAAATTTATTATCATTTAAAATTAATAATTCCTTATCAGTAAATTAATAAACAAAAATGACAACAAACAGACGTCAGCATACTTGCAGTAATTATTCAAAAGTATATGTGGGACAAAACAGAAAAAAAAAATACAGAATACCAAAAAAGCTACATATCTTCAACATTCAATTTAAAATAATACGTTTTGTTAGAATTAATAAAAATCAATAAACGAAACATTCTAAACTAAATAATCAGACAGATGTAAATAAATAATTTCTACTTAATATTTAATATACTAATAATCTTTTTATACATTTATTTGTAGTTTTTATTATTATTATTTTGTTAATATTTAAAATCTCTTCATTTTGAAATATATTTTTATCTTTTTTTTGAATATCGTTTACACGTCACAGTCTGTCATTTGTAGATGTGAGATTTGCATTAAAATTGGTGATAGTCATTTCAATTAGTATTTGTTATATTTTTAAGACTTGTAAGAAATGTAATAAAACAAGAAGCATATTACTCATTTTTTTCTCAAAAAAGATTTTTGGAAATATGTATTAAAAAAATCAACACTGAACCTTTGGCGGTTTAACTTTGGGTATAATAACAACTAATTGTCTACTTTATGTTTTCATTACTTATTCATTAATTATGTACTTTTTTTTATCTATCACAAGAGTTTATTTAGTAATATTTACAGAGGTCATATACAATTTTATTTTCTTAGAAAATAATGTTTATTGACAATTTTATTGATATTATTTAGCAAAACAATAATTACACATATTTTTGCATTGTCTCAATAACGTCATTATATAAAAATTCAAATACATCATTTGCCCAAAGAAAATCTCCATGATTAAAGGCTTTAAAGGCAATTTTATTCAAATTTACTACATTTGGTAAAACTTCATTTAATGCTTCCACATCCTAAAAAAATATTTGTTTATTAACTAATGCACTAATTATTTTAGTTATAACTTACCTCAACAGCGGCCAACCAATCATTTTGTGAATAATATAGAGCAACTGGTGCTGTAACTTGAGTGAGATCATATTCCGGCGGTGTTATTTGTCCATATTTTTCCATATTAATTTCATCTGAATGATAATCGTATTGTTGGAATTTGCCTGTGAATTAAATGTGATAAATATGCATGATTAAAAATATATTGTATTTTATCTAGTCAATAATAAATGTTAGTTAAGTAAATTTTTTAATATTTAAGTAAACTAAAAACTGATGTTTTAATAAAAAATTTGGTTACTGTAAATTTATTAAAGAATTAAAATTATTATGTAGCAAAATTAAAATACTTACCATTATGAATTTCTTGTCCATAATGAAGAAATTGTTTAGTCGACGTTCCAGCTGGTAAGTTTGTATTGATTACTGATAACAATGTCTAAAATTACAATAAAATTATTAAATTTGTTTTGCGATTTAATTTTAAAATATATAATCCTGCAATTGAGATTAGATTATTTGGTTTGACTTACAGAATTTAATTGTTCTGAATCAAAACCGCAAATAAGGAAATACACATTTGTACATGCTTCAATAGTTGGTGCTTCTTCAGCGCATCCGTTATTTTCAATTGTAATTTGATGAGGAAGAAATTCTTGAATGCCTATTAATTCCTAATAGTTTATACAAATTAATTAGTATTAAGTAAAAAAAACAGTGTTTATTCTTTATTCTTACTCCAGCTTCTTCTTCAAAATTTGACAAAAATTGTACAAATGGACTGAACATATTACTCATATATACGACAGGTGCTAAAGCGCTCATCAATCTTATTTTGGAATTATATTCTGGCCTCGCTGAAGCCATTGCAAAAAATTGCGATGTTCCTTGCGAATGTCCAATGTAGAACAATTGTTCCGCTCCGTTTTCTTTAAGGATGTAATCTATCATTGCCGTGACGTCATATACTCCTAACTCGTGGAAACTATAATATTTATATGTTAATTAATATTTGTTTTATAGTTTTAAAAATTATTTAATATACCTGTAATCCCAAAACTTTTCTACATCAAGATCCGGATCTAAAGTGATATGTTTTCTTCCCCACATGTTTCCTCTATTGTTGCCCAACCATACATCAAAACCTATATCAGCAAGAGCATAAGCAAGACTTCTACCAGGTCCGGCATTAATCCAATCAGTTGAGCTGCTAGTCAAGCCATGCTGTAAGAGAACTGGGATTCCTGGTTTTTTTGATTCACTATTAATTCCATATGGGATACGATGCAACTCTAGTAAATAACCATCTTCAGTTTGAACATTACTATGGCGCTCTAAAGGATATCCATGTTTTTCAATCATTTCAACCTTAAAACAAAATGAAGGAATGTATATATTATAACATATTATTTTTAATAAAAACAATAAAATAAGTTTGTAGTAAAACAACGATGTTTTTTTTTTTAATAATTTAATACAAATATTAAACTTACCACAGTAAGTCCAGCATCTGGATGCAATCTTAAATTTGGTACAGGGCTTGAAAAAACACCACAAGCCAATATGCCCAATACTAACAATTTCACACCATAAGCCATCTTACCGGATGTAAATAATTATCAAAAATGTGTGTGCAGCTATATATTGTTCAAGCTTAATTCCAAATTATTGTAGTTTAATTATCTTAATTCTAATTAATCAGTTCCCATGATGATAGATGTGTTCATTGTTTTAATTAATATACTTAAGAATTAATCCCGGTAAGTAAATAATCTGATGATTATACTCTAGGAAGTTATAAACAATAGATATTTATTTATTTTTAACCGTGTAATTTTTAAATTAAGTTTAAACTGAGGGATCAAAAGTACGTTTGAGATTTATAAAGGATTTTACTTATTTTAAATCAAATATGATATTGAGTTTTTAAAATGATAAGTGAATTTTTATCAATACTTTTCTAAGTATTTTATTTAAAAAAAATTGAAACAACTCATAGTTTAAATTAAAAATAGAACAGCATTATTACATAAAAAAACATTAATAAGCTAGATTTCCAAAAAATCAAAATCAAAAGTGAAGAACTACAGATATTTGCCGCAGATGTGCAAAAAGGCTCAAAACTGAGAGCAAAAAAGAACACAAATAAAACTGCAATGGGTGAACAGGAAGAGGAGAAAAAGGCAAACAATGTCAAAATTAAGAAGTTGATGAGTATCACAAAAAACACAAAGCAAGTGATAAAACGTTCAGTGATTAAATGATTGGAACGCAATTTACTAAATTAATGAATATCAAAACACTGCTAAAAAACGAATATGATAATCTCATAATACTGGCAAATCAAGACATAACGATGAAGAATTAATCAAATTTCAAAAACAAATTTGCAAGTAAAAAATATTATCAGATATGGTTAGAATAATAATTTGGTCTTAAATAGGTATTATTACTTAGAAACTATAAAACAAAAGTATATACAGTAAGAGTAAATAAGGGTAATAAAAAAGAATGTACAAAAACGCAAAAGAAAAAATCCAACATAAAAATACCACAAACGATAGGTGCATATCACTGTCTAAAGAAAACAAGAAAGAACATAAAATTGTGCTACATGTAATAAAAGAATGATATATTTAATTTTAAGACAGATGGCGTATAATAACTTATTTAAACTTAAGAAAAGCTATTGTAAACGAATTTGCTAAATTATTTAAGAAATCATTATAGACTTATTTTTCTATCTAACTATGCATGATCTTTAGTTAAAAGCAAAAATATTTTTTATATTACGCAGCCCGGTTCAAGAAACCATTAGAGCCGAAGACATAACACAAAGTTTGTTACTAAAACTTGGCACAAAGAACATCTTTCCAGAGCTTGGCCACAAAGACCTCTACCGGTTCTTCATCAAACTTTAAGATCATTTTTAAGTTTTCTAAGTGCTCGAACTGAGTTACCATAGCTGCTTAGTAAAAGCGTTAAAGAAGAAAGCAAAAACAGGCCGATCTATGAGAAAACCAAGCAGGTTCTTTTCTTAAAATATGCAAATTTGGACCTCATAATAGACCTAAGCCAGAAGTTGTAGACTAAAAAAAACCAGTTGCCACCTTTTTACGCCGTTAGGCGTCTAAAAAAGTCATGGCAAACAGGTTAATCAACTTGGTTGACCAACAAATCCAAGAAATGGTAGGGATAACCGAATTTAAAAATTTTCAATACTTACGTGCAACGGCCACTCGAATCAAAGCTTTTACAATCTCCTTCCAGTCAGAAAATAAAAAGCGGATTGACGTCAACACGTCAACATTTAGGTCGGATCTCATCAACAACAAATCACATTCTTACCGGGCTTAGCAAAGAAATCATCTTGGGTCACCCGTGGCATATACAACACCAAACCACGCTAGGCTATGTGCGGCACCTCGTTTATTTTGGGAACGACATGCCTTGGCACGCCTATCCAGACTGTCCCGGATTGAATTAGTATACACAACGCCAATACAAATCAGACCGCATGCGTGCAACAAAAAAAAAACATTAATATACAGGCAAGTGAGCAACAACCAGCCAAAAGTGTTGAACTTTTCTCCAGCAACTACTTTGCACCAATAGTCATTATCAAGAAGAAGGACGGTAAGCGTCAACGTTTGAGCCTTCAGCGACGTTAGCCAAGACAAGAAGGCAACCAAAGATTTAAGAGATTTTTTGGGATGGCGGTAGTTTTCTCAAAGCTAGACTTGACTACAGGATGTTGGCAAATTGCTCCTGGCTAGCCAACATTTGACCGTTTTTGCCACACTGGATTGTGTGATCTGCAACTTTAAAATTATGTTTTTTAGTCTTAAAAACGCTTCAGCTATCTTTTAGAAGCTGATGGCTAAAATATTAGTGGGATAGATTGGCAAATTTGTGCTTGTATATCTCAACAACATTATTGTGTATTTCACCAACTTTTGGGACCACATAAGACATCTCAAGCGTGTAATGGAACGTTTGCTAAAGTACGGACTACGTTGCAATCAGAAGAGATGCGACTTTAGTCAAACAGAGATTGAGTATCTGGGGCACAAAGTCAACTTTCAAGGAAATAAGTTGTTAGAGTTACGTTTGGCTCATCCGTGACCACAGCTTTATGGGTATTTGTACAAAGCTCTAAGAATACGTAGACAATTTTGCGGCGTTTATTGATGCTTAAAGCTTTACTTAATTGCCCTATAATCTTACACCGCACACGACCTGGTCTGCGATTTGTTCTTAAAACCAATGCAAGCAAAGTGAGCATGGTAGCGGTATTCTATCAAGAAGAAAAAAACATGATGCAGATTAGCAGATTATTAACTACGGCAGTTTAAAGTTTACTTCCATTGAACAACGTTACCATAACAACAAACAAGATTAAACAATATTGAGGCTATCCAGATGACAGTCGGTTTTTCTTAAAAACCATCTGCCGGATGCACTAACCTAAGCGGCAAAAGAACAACAGCAAAGTTAACGACTTGAAATGACTGGTGACTATCGACGCCTACCTGTTTGTATTACTACAAACAAGTCATTGCACTTTAACTCTTGAGGGTGGAGACTGTTGCCGCCGCTCTGAAATAGGTCCAAACCAAATGTCCGCAAGTGCGTAATATCTTTGACGGATTACGTCAACAGTTGGCCAAATTAAGGTTGACACTCCGCCGTGCCAATCGCATTGTAATCAAATTGCAATGATGTCATTATAACGTATTGTAATGTTGCTATATAAATGGAACAGATGTTAATGCAATTTGATTGTTATGCGATCAGCATGGTGTAGTGTCAACTTTGGAGTAGACGTAGGTTGGGATTAGCTGGCAGTGCCACCCGCTAAGCAACGGAAGGTAATAAAACAGCACCACAACGACGACGCCGCCGGATAACCAGAGCACGACAAAACTTGCCGCAACTTGTTACCATTGTCTTAGAGACCGCTTCTTTACAGTTTTATTTCGACAGTCGTTTCTGGGAACGTGTTGCCATGAATTATCTAGGTCTACTGGATACTACCCCTACAAAAAAAACGGTTTATACTGACAGTCATGGACATGTGCACTTGTTGGGACACCACCAGCAAGATTATCATCAATACTCGGTTTGGGTACCCTAAAATCATTCTGAGCAATAACTGTTGTCAATATGTGAGCCACAAATTTTGAGAAGCCACCGTGAAGTGGAATGCCATCATTATACCACAACAAAGTATCACCCGCAAGCGTAACGCTGCCATCAAATATCAACCTAGAGACTAGGTCAAGGTGAGCGGAAAAGAACGAAGACTGGCAGCCAAATAGATGAGCCCAAAGCGGTTGATTACCGCGGCCAGAAAACATTGTCAATGAGTAAAAAACAACCTGCGGCGAGCTCCCGTAATAATAATAGTTTATTTTCTTGCCAATTGGCTTTGAAAAGTAATTACATTTGACAATTTATATAAAACTTAATTGAGATTTTTGTTTAACAAAACTTATACTATCATAATTTGTAACAGTCTACAAATTACACCACGCAATCAACATAATATTATAGAATACAACTTAAACTCAACAGTCTTTATCAGTTTTTTTTCTTCTTTTAATTACGTTTCTCATCCACATAATTCTTTTTCCATCTTTTTTCAACACATTCTTTCTTTCCATTTGTTTTTCTCTCATCTTAATACATTCTTATAACATATGTTCTACTGTTTCAATAGCTTCTTTGCACATTCTGCACAATTTGCTTTTCTTATCCATCCAACAATTGCAAACTTTTTTTTCATTTCTACATCTAAACCTTGCAAGTATTTTTTTTCTGTTTTTGTGTATTTTGAATTGTTGAGGTATTTTGAGATATTATTTTCTATAATAATTGCATATTTGTACCTTGATTCATTCACTCTTGCATTTCTATATCCCTATTAAGCATCGTTATTTCTTTTCACACAACTTTTCCACTGTTTCTCATTGTTTCTAATTTTTTAGAGTTGCATCCCTTTCTATTGTTTTTTTTTTCTTTACTCCTATTTTTTTATACCTTTCATTCATTTTTTCTTGCAAACATTATTGCAAAACTTTGCATTTATTTCTTTTTCTCAATCTTTTTTTATTCGTTTTTTCTGCTTCCACTTTTATTTTATCTCTTTTTACTTTCTCTAATACAATGTATGCTGGGGTTTCTCTATTTAATTATAGTAGCCATCTTCAGTATTTTGCCTGTACAACTTCTGATATATTCTGTTTTTTTAATCCCAAATTTCCGACCCATAAAGCATCATACTCCTAACTAGACTATCAAACATTGTCCCCTTTATTTTCATACATTCAACTAAACATTTGAATGATTTTACTTCTTCGATATATTGTACCTCCAATTTCCAAACTTCTTTTTTATGTCTTTCTCCCCTTTTTCTAAACATCAAATTTTTGTTTTATCAACATTCACTTTTAAACCTTTTTTTCTAAAGTAAAGATCCACCACTAAACTAGACCGCCTAAAAGCTCCGAAACAATGGAACCCTAAGATTAATTTTCTAGGGCACCACCGAACGAGTACTCCAATTGCGACAATGCGCTAAACTTTAGTGCCCAAGAATCGGACTTACATGACTTCTTGGTGCGTTACGTAAACCCAAAAATTAGGCAGAGGTACGAGCCTGCCGGAACCGCACAACTCTAAAAGGCCATCCAAGAAGCAAAATTATTAACCTTGACCAAAACTAATGCCAAAAACCGTCATTCAATGAAATCACCTGCTCCCACAACCTATCAATCATCCATAACTGACATTACGTATTTGAAGCTTTGTCCAACTAATTCACTTAACTTTGGACGCATTACCCAATGCTTTCAAAAACAAAATACAAACATTATCTTTAACACAACATCATGCATTATAAAGAATACCAACCAAGGTAGTTCTAAAATGGTTTCTATCTTAGTTTTCGGGTATTTAAGCACAACCGTATAGTGCCGTTTATTACCAATTATCAAGAGGGAAGTGAAAATGAATTACTGCATTCTAACACTTCAAAACGTTCTATATTATTATTATTATTATTATTCAAAAGTGGCGCCTATTTAAGCAGCTCTTCTAGCAGAAACATTACTGAATTTAAATTTAAGCAATATAATTAAAAAATTAAAAAGAAAAACTAAAATAATAAAACTAAAATTAAAAAATAACATATAATTATTATAAAAATAGTTATCAAAAAAATATCTTTCAATAATCACATATGAATAAAATACCAATGTTTTATATATTTATTTTATTTGTTGCAACTGCATTCTCTAAAAAAAAACTCTAATTTCAGTGAATCTTTAAAAACAAAAAAAAAACGTTTAAGGTGATTTGCGTAAAACGTCTTTTGACCCGTTTTACAATCAGAAACAGAAAGATAAAAAAGTTGTAAGCAGTTTTCTTTTTAATTGTATTTTTTGACTTTTTGAAGAAGGTCGATGAATAGTGAAGCAATTGGTTATCTTCTTTTACCCGCTTCTTGAGGTTTGTACGTACTAAAAACATAGTTGATAAGAGATAATATTTTTCTAATAGAGAAAATTAAAGGTTTATTTCAGTGAATATTATAAATAAACAAGTTTGCTCAACTAAAGTGTTTTGCAAAACAGTACGTTACATTGCGGGGTTTCCTTGAGGGTAACAAAAAGCGACTTGAACCTTGTGCTCAAACAAGAAGCGCTTTTAAAGTAAAAATACAACAAAAGCAAGCAGAGTACAAAAAAATGCCTAAGGAAATACGTAGTATGATAAAAAAATCAAAGGAGGCTTAGATAAAGCAAATATGCAAATAGGTAAAGGATTAGTTACAACAATCTAAACTAAATATATAAAACAATAAAATAAGACAATATGATTAATGCTTGTAGGTTTATGTATTTTATTTTACTCGTATTAGGAACTTTTTGAAAAACTACCATGTTACAAATAATAACTGCTTGACAATCTTTGGTTTAGTTTATAGCAAACAACAATTAACTTTTGTATTTTGATAATAATATATTTATTTTTAAATAATAACAGATTTGTTCATACAATTCGATTTACTTTTAATAAAAAAGTCAAAATATAACAAATAATAAATTTATGTCATATATTTCGTTATTGTAGCAATAACATCATTATATAACAAGTCAAAAACATCATTTGCCCACAAAAAGTCACCATGGTTGAAGGCTTCATATTCAATTTTATGTGAAAATATCAAATTGGGCAACCGTTCGATAAATTTTTCTACATCCTAAAATTGCATTATTTAATTAAAAAAACAGTTTACAACGGTACAAAATTAAAATTTAATAAAAGTTTAGCAAATTGACAATATTAAATTATTAAGAAATAAATTTCAATACAATTGAATACATTTTTACAGAGTTTGTGTTAATTTAATCTTTTATGAATTAAGTTGATTAAAATGATTAAACTAAAAGATAAGGCTATATATTACACATGTATGTATACGCACTTGGATATTTGATTACACTGTGTGTATAATAAACACAATTTAATCCATCAATGGGTCAACTACATGCTAAAAAACAGACTGCAATCATAACATTATATAGATAGACTGTAGAAGCTAAAATCGCCCACATGAAAGTCTACTATTATTCTTACTG
This sequence comes from Tachinus rufipes, assembly GCA_963932245.1. Taxonomy (NCBI): domain Eukaryota; kingdom Metazoa; phylum Arthropoda; class Insecta; order Coleoptera; family Staphylinidae; genus Tachinus; species Tachinus rufipes. Next base: position 44,568,018 of record OZ010745.1, on the reverse strand, counting down.
CGGTGCCTTGTCATGGACAATCTAGTACAGTTACTCAACAACATAGGCATCTTTGCCTTAGAATATTATTGCCGCCACTTTACTTAATAATGGCTGAAGCAAGACAAGCAACATACAGATTGCAGATAAATAAACAAATTGTAAACCTCTGGACTTTGCCAAAGGAACATTTACTAAACCAAAACTTGCTGTAGTCTTAAAATGCACATGCCTAGAATGGAAATAGAAATAGACCCATTTTGCGCGGGTGTACAGAAAAAGAAAAGACTTCGCTACACTAACTGAGTAAATGCAAAGTTTTTAAACTGCAACGCATAGTCTTTAGCAAACACAACCTAACCGAAGTAAAACTAAAAGTAATCCATGGCATATGATTTTGGAAAAGACAAGGCTGTTAAAAGATTAAGACATCAGAGGTGTGCAATAGGTTCAACAGAACCGCAGTGCATGAAGCTTCAAGCAAACAATCTTAAAGCAAGAAAGTAGAAAAGTGGGATTTTTAGCCAGTAAAAACCTAATACTACTGGACAGCACAAACTGCCCAGTGTCTTTTAAAAACCTACACAAAAAATGTCATTTTTGAAATACTGCACTTACCGCATATAGTGCAAAATTTAAATTGATTTTTATAATTTTCAGTATTAATTTTTTTATATTTTATAGCAGCTAGTGCTGTTATCTATAAACGTTTGTTAATATCTACCATAAAAATATGGACTATTAAATTATGGCCTTTAAAATATGAAGACTTTATTTAAATTATAAAATTAACGTTTTTATTTCATAATTTTCAAGCACGTAAACAAAAATTTTAATTTTATTATTACAATATTAGTCTAAGTGTGTGGCCACAACGACGATCCGACTATCGAACAACGCTCCGACCATTGAACTGTGCTCCGACCATCAAACAGCGCTCCGAGCATAGAACACTAAAATGTGTTTTAAGCTCGGAACCTCGCACACTGGTCGAGTTTCGTATTTATATTGAACTGAAACTTTTTTAGCGGCGTGACAGAAAAATTATTACATTATATTTTTTAACTACTAAATAGTTTTACTCTAACGCCGATAAAAAAGTTTCAGTTCATATAAATTCGAGGCTCCAGCGGTGTGCTAGGGTCCGAGCTTAGCACACATTTTAGTGTTCTATGCTCGGAGCGCTGTTTGATGGTTGGAGCGCTGTTCGATGGTCGGATCGCCGTTGTAGCCACACCCTAATACGTGACAAAGGTATAGCAAATCAAATGTTTTATAAAAAAAAATTATTAAACAAATACAAGAAACCATTTACCATCTTAAACATCAATTAAAAAAAATAACAAAAATAAGCAATTTGCAATTTAAACGCAAAAACTTTATAACATTTTTATTGACAGATAGCCGGAGAATATCTATCAGATAATGATAGTGCATAAAAAAATAGCCCGTCTTATTTTTAAGTCAAATATTGATGCAGTATCTATTTATGATAATCCAAAGTGTGACAAACCTCTAAAAACACAAATTATCAACAAAGTTAAAAATTTGGTATTAATTGACCGCCAAGTAAAAGTTTCAATTATTGCTAAAAAAAAAAAAAATGTCAGAAACAAATATTGTAAAAATTCTAAATGAAGATTTGTGAATAAACAAAGTGTTGGCAGGATGGATTCTCAAACTGCTCAGTCCCCAAAAATCTGTATTGACAACAAATTTAGAATAAGAGTTTGATTGCTTTGTCCTAAGATAGAAACTTGTTCTATAAAATTGTAATTGGGGATAGGACCTGCGTACACTACTAGAATTTTTAGGTTCTCAAAGACTGTCTACTACCTAAAAAGCAAAAGCCCATTTTTTTGCGCAAAAAGTAACAACCACAGTTGTCTGAGGTGTTGAGGGAAATCTAAAAAAAAATACAATGGAAAATGTCTTCAACAATTCAAAATTTGATTAAAGCTATACTCATACAAATTACCTTTCAATTATGCTTAAAAAATGCTGTTTTTGCACAACAGCTGCAGAGTGCATAAAACGCAAATTGTTTAAAAAGTCAATGAATGCAGCTTAAAGGGAAGTCTCGACCTAGCACATTGTGATTTTTATCTTTTTTAAAACTCAAAAAACACTTAAGAGGACGTCGCTTTTTATCGAATGACGACTTGGAAAACACTGTGGAGTTTTATTTTGTAAAACTAAACAAATTTCTATTTAAAGGTGTAGCGTTACAAATAGCCAGCTGCTATACATACAGTATATACAAATAGTCAACGCGTATTTATACTTTATGTATAAATAGCTTCATACTAAATTAAATCTATACCCGGCTTTAACGGAGAAGTGTAAGAATAACAAAAAAAAATAGTATTATGTTTTTTATATAATACCAATTATTTTTCTTGTTACACTTATCCATAAACACTCTGTATATTCAACTTACTACTGCAGCTGATAATTCATCATTTTGTGCGTAATATACTGCAATTGGAGTTGTAATTTTGGTAAAATCATATTCTGGCGGAGTCGGTTGTCCATAATGTGCTAAATTTGCTTCAGCTGAAAGATAGTCATATTGCCGAAATGTATCTGTAAATGAAATTAATAACTATTATAATGAATGTACATTACAGTTTTAAATATATTTACCATATTTTATACCTTGTGCTATATGCACAAATTGTTTTGTTGATGAACCAGCTGGCAAGTTGGTAACTATTACTGATAGCAATGACTAAAATTAAATTGTTTTTATATTTTCTCAAATCTAAGAATTAAAAACTATAAAATGCATATTAATAGGTATAACAAATATTTCTTACTAAATTTAATTGATCGAAATCATATCCACAAAAAAATGAATAAACAGTTTTGCATACTCCTTGTAAAAGAGCTTCGTCGGCACAAATATATTTTCCTATCATTTCACCCCATTGGCTATTAGGCAGAAACTCATATATCCCAATGTAATGTACTAAAAACTATAGTTTAATTTATTGATATCTAATCCAATTGAAAATAATTTATTTATGTTATTATTAATTACCTCAATAGTTTCATAATATTCGGCCATAACTTGAAGTAATATATTGTCAACATGTTTCATGTATATATTTGGTCCCAAACTAGTCATCATTTTAATTTTGTTATTATATTCTGGTCTTTCTGAAGCCATTACGACAAATAAAGTGCTTCCTTGTGAATGTCCAATGTAGAACAACTGTTTAGCTCCGTTTTCTTTAAGGATATGGTCGATTATTGCTGGTAAATCATAAATACCGCTTTCATGGAAACTACAAAAGTATTGAATTCAAATTAATTATTAATAAACTGAAATAATATAAAATAACCAAAATATCACAAAGATTTATATAATTCACAATAAAAATATAGAATATAAATTAATAAAATGTAATTATAATAAATATATAAAATTAAATAGAATTTATTTGCAGTGCTGTATACTAAGTTTGACTTGATAAATATACAATATCAATGATCTAATAATTCTAATTGATTAATTTAAGTAGAATATTATTTATTCGTAACCGCATTATATTTCAAATCTAATATTAAAAATAAACACAACATATTTTAAAATACTAAACTAAAGTAACAAACAACATCAGAGGCCAAAATATGTATTAAAATTAAAGATAAAATAGTCATCCTAACTATTGAATAGTTTTTCATTCAATAGACTTAATAACCATTTTAAACCATCAAACATAACAATTAAAGGGCATAAAGGACATAATAATACATCTAAAAACACAGTCAAATCTCTACTCGGTGAATGATATATTACTATGATTATACAATGCTTCTCTTGTGAGAACGAACAAATATTTAAATTTTTGCAAAATATATCAGTATTAACTAAAATCATAACACTGCCACAAGTAATAATTTGGCGTAAAAATCGGCTTAAACACCAATACATATCACAGAATAATTATAATCGAAAAATATTGTTCAAGTTGACTTAACTTTGATTTAGTTAATTGAATGTTAATAGATAGTATGTTAAAATTAATATCAAATATTATTTGTTTCAGATTTGTTTTGTTTTGATTGATTAAAAAAAAACTAGACTAAAACAGTTGTTATGTTTTGTCACAATTTTATAAATTTCAAAATTCTTATAGAACAGTAGACCACTTATGTATGTTGTAAAATCTTTATTCGTGCGTTCTTGATGTACATTTTCAATAAATACACAGTTTTTCTTCTTTTTTGCTATGATTTTTAACTGTTATCTTCATTTTCTAAACCAATTACATACTGCCGGCTGATGTTTTTCTTCTTAACCACTTCAACTCAATTATTAGTTTCCATATTAAGAGGACTTTATTCTCCGGCCAGTATAGGGAATTACATGTATACGGGCGCCAAGATAACTAATGCATCGGTTAACATAATTGCAATCTAAGACCGTATTTAGAAAACTTAAAATTTTTCTACGATTGGATCGAGGGGTTTTAAGAATAATGTTGTTATTAATTATTAATTTGCATATTTTCTTAATTTTATAAGTTCTAATAAAATTTAAAATGTATTTTTGGGTTATTGCCAATTACTAATTTGACTAATGATTTAGATACTTTACAACACAGATTTTTGCATTTTCTATAGCAGTTTATATAGACATTGTTCAAACAAAATACAAGACATATTGCTATCTAAACAAATATGTACGTTTAGTGCAAGGTTTGCTCGGAATTTTTAAAACATTGACAGACAGTTTAGAGATGTACAGTACGCCAACTTTTGTGAGACCCATGGTAGGAGATTCCGCGCATTTTGAGAGAATAAATCCTGTAGCCAAAATAAATTATGCATAATGCAAATAAGAAAAGCAATAAACTTGGAGACACAAATTGTTATGCAATATAAATATATTTACTGCCGGGTAGCGCCGGTTTTGCATGTACATAAATACTTGTTATTGTCACCGCAGTTCATGCTAGTCTGATGCGTTATAAAATTTATTTTGCATGCAAATGTACCTACGTTGCTATTGGTCTCGCTTAACGCTTGTGTCAGAAGTGACCAAGTTTTTATAGCCGTATTATAGATACCTGAAATAAACTTTTAAATTTAGTATTTACCGAGACTGATAATACTTAAAGTCAAAGTTTACAGCTGCTTAAATCTACCTTTTAATGTGATAGTTTTGGCAAGTGTGGTTTTACTCGTTGAAATTAAAAGGTATTTTTATGTTGTTGTGACATATTAAGTAATTTTTAAATATCACATTTTGAAATTAAAAACAAAATGTTATAATTTTTGGCTTATAAAATATATATTACCTAAAATTCCAAAATTGCTCCTTATCTTTAACCGGATCTAAAGTAATGTGCTTTCTACTCCACACGGTTCCTCTGATATTACCTAACCATACATCAAATCCCATGTCAGCCAGTGCATAAGGAAGACTTCTTTCAACTCCTACATTAATCCAATCTGCAGAACTACATGTGAGTCCGTGTATAAATAAAACTGGAATTCCTGTTTTTGTAGATTTACTATTAATTCCGTATGGAATTCGTTGAATTTCTAATAAATAACCATCTTCTGTTTGAATATCAGTATGTCTTTCTAAAGGGTAGCCATGTCTTTGAATCATCTCTACCTTAAAATTATTTAAACAATTAGGTTACTTAATATTGTTAATAAAATAATGTATTTTAAAACATCAAACTAATTTATTTTAATAGTAAGTTGGTTGACACTGCAAATCTAAAACGTCAAAACCGGTTTAGTTGTGGCAAACTTATTCATTTAATTTAGCAAACGTCATTTTTTTTTTTAGTTTGAGTGAAAACTTCAAGCAAAACTAGTGCGTTTAATATTTTTAAATCAGTTTTTTTGCATTGTGTTTCTACACTATGAAAAAAACTACCAATATTTTCAATTGTTTATTAAGTTAGTAAAATTAAGTTTGTAATCAAATCTTAAATTTGATGAGTATTAGTTAATTATACCGCAAACTTTTAAGAGTTTATTTTTATTATGCTATACGTTATTTTTTATAAATAAAGTATTTTAAAAATATAATGCGTAAACTATCAATTGCACGCATACTGTTGTATATTGTCAAGTTTATTTTCAACTTGTGGCGTTATATCCAGTTTATTCCAAACTGTTTAGTTTAGACAAACAAACAAGCACTTTGTCATTACTTAAAAAAAGTAATAGATTTTCTAAAAGTAGATGTCGTTTTAGTCGTGTGAGTATAATGGTGTGCCGAGGACGCATTTTGAACCGCTTTGCGCATTACGTCAATTGGGTAGCGGTGGTAGTAATCTATGGCAGGGCGCAATCCAAACACTTATGATTAAAATCACTATTAGATTAGTGTATTATTGCCGTTGTCAGTAAATTACTAATTGTAGGCTCTGCTTTAAAGATAAAGACCAACCAAATTATTATGATCAACAACTGTTCATTATAAAACCATAAACCAATGGAACTGACATTAATTTTTTTTATAGCTAGAATTGTTTCACAAAGCTGTGGCAATTTAAAACTAGATGTACTCTCTACTTTAAAATTACCTAAATCGCAAACTCAAATGACAGCAAATTCAAACAGAATATAGAGAGATTGAAAACAAAATAGACACAAACAAATTGATGATATATTAAATATTTATGAAAATAATATTATACAAGAAATACCAACTGCTGTGGTTTCAAAATAACTGTAAGAGTATTTTGATTATTTTTTTTAAAGTTTTTTTATAACTTTGTGTTATTTAATAAAGTAAAAAAATGCTATACCATTTTATTTAAATTTTAAACTTTATTATAGTACTAATAGATTCAAAATCAATGTTTTTACAACTTTATAATTTTTAGTAATATTAAAATAAAATAAATAAATAAATAAATTTTTATTATAATACCTATACGTATATTTTAGTACAACTTAATTAATTAAATTTAGTGTTTCAATTAGTAGTTTTATTACAAAAAAGGTACAGATGATTAAAAAATAAAATTATTTTGTTGGAGCATGAAAACTGCTTACTTAAAAAAAATGAAAATTCATAAAAATACTAGTATTTTAAGTAAAACAATATATTTTATACAATTGAAGTAAAAAAATATTTATTGACCAAAGCAAATAAAAATTATAATGGACCTTCAACTAAAAAAAGTTTACTGGAATTCTGAAGACATCTATATCTTTAAGAAGTACCAAACCAAACACTTTTTTAACGGAACAATAAATATCTATTACCAGCATTTTTAACACTACGATGCCCACCATCTGTCTTATATGATGTAATTATGCTTATGAAAGTCCAACAAAATATGTATAGACAAAAAAATAAACAAAAAGTTGGACCACGTAAAACCTGTCATACTGTTATGGCTCACGGATTAATAAACAATTAGAAACAACCAGTTTATTTTGAGTATGATCAGCCAATAAAAAAATTCTTTAAAACATAATTTTAAAACTACATTGTGCTGGTTTTATTGTGGTCTCAAAACACGTGATATAGGTTCTGGAAATATGGGACTTTGATCTGAATTAAGAATGGGTCAAGTCAAAACATGTTATTTTACTCATCCCAAAGATATACCACTGCAAGTATTTGTATATAATAATAATAATAATAATAATAATAATTTTATTCGTGTTATCAAAACAAAATTTGTTACACATGTCAAAGTACACAATAGCAAAAAAAATTACATAATTTAAACTAAATATAAAAACTAAATATAAACTAAATATTAAAAAAAAAGAAAAAGTTACATAACATAAATAACAAAAAGTGTTATATTGAGTATTATAAAATGTACACATTAAAATATAGCCTAGCTAAAACATATTAAAAAGTTAAAAACAATAACTAGGACATATCATTAAAATTATTTAATAAAAATTCTTCAGTAGAATAAAATGCTTTCTTACATAAATATAATTTGACTGTTTTTTAAAATCTTACAATATCAAGCTGTTTGATAATGTTTGGCAAAACATTAAAACATTTTACACCATAAAACCTAGATCCAGTTTGGGTTCTTACCAATCTGGAATAATTTGCTATTAAATGTGATTTATTCCTTGTTAAATAATTATGCATAATTTCATGGCTATCATAGTTCTGGATATGTTGTTTAACATGCAACAGACATTCATAAATAAACACACAGGGAAGAGTTAGGATCATCAGATTGCAAAAACTTTGTCGACAATCATCTCTGTACGCTATTCCTGCCACTATGCGTACTGCTCGTCTCTGCATTTTAAATAGTTTTGACATAGAACTACTATGTCCCCATGTTAAAATACTGTAAGACAACACAGAATGGCAGAATGCAAAGTATGCAGTTCGTAATACATTTTGAGACACTGAATTTGCTAATAAACGTAAAAAATATATATTTTTATTTTCTTTCTTTGACAAAGTATCACCATGTCTAATCCAGTTTAACGATTGATCTATTATTAAACCTAAAAAATTGACTGAATTGTCAAATTTTGGCATATTTAGAGGTAAAGACATGGTTTTTAATGTAAAGCATATATTTGATGATTTAGATTTATTTAAAACAAGTCGATTGGCATCAAACCAATCTACAGCACTCAGGTAAAGGTTTGCATTTTGGGTCACTACTGTCTCAATACAAGAATTTGTACAAACTAAAGTTGTGTCATCTGCAAATAACACAACATTAGCCTGACCAAGGTGTTGTGGTAGATCATTTATATATATTAAAAACAGCAATGGCCCAAGAATGGATCCTTGAGGGACACTATTTAGTAGTTTTAGTTTATTTGATTTTATGTCATCATACAAAACTGTCTGATATCTATTTTCCAAATAAGATGATATTAAATTTATGCTCTTGAAAGAAAAGTTGTATAATTCTAACTTTTTTAGTAATATGTTGTGTGGTACACAATCGAAAGCTTTTGACAAATCGAGAAAGGATCCGATTGTGTATTTTCCTTCTTCAAAGCATTCAATAATTTTAAAAATAAGACATTCAATTGCCTTAGTTGTATTCTGTCCTTTTCTAAAGCCAAATTGGGTTTTAGAAAACAAATTATTATTTTCAAAAAAGTCTTTTATTTGGTTTGATAATAGTTTTTCAAAAACTTTTGAAACAATAGGTAAGATGGATATAGGACGAAAGTTATTAACATCTTCCCGATTTCCATTTTTATATATGGGAATCACTAACGCGTTTTTAAGAACATCTGGAAAAATAGATTCATTAATACATGCATTAAACAATTTTGTTATTGGACTAACTATAATATTTGAAACATTTTTCAAAATGTCTACTCTTAACCCATATATATCCCTACTATAGCTATTTTTCAGATCTTTTATAGCATCACGAACCTCGTTGTAAGTTGCTTCCCTAAAGTTAAAGTTTAGATCAGCATTTATTTTGTTCATAAATGACAATGGGTCTTTAGATGGTAGAGTAATATTACTTAATATATTATTAGATACATTGATAAAAAAATTGTTAAATGTTTCAGCATCAATCATATTTGTATCAACAAAGTGCAACTTATCTTTTTTATTTTTAATAACCTGCCAAATAGCTTGACTCTTATTTTTAGAGTTGCATATAAAGTTATTATTAGCATTAATTTTAGATTGTTTAATGCATTTTTCATAAGATGTCTTATAATCTTTATACAATATTTTATTACGTGGAGTTGGATGTTTTGCATATACATCACGTGTAAAACTGAGCGTGTTACGCATTCTTCTTAAATCATCTGTGTACCACAAAATGTCATGTTCACAATTTGCCTTAATCTTAATTTCTTTTTCAGGAAATGATTCATTGAAGCATATTGTAATTGTCTTTATAAATGTTTCGACAAGATTGTTAGCATTGCAATCAGTGAAATTAATAAAATTAGTAAAATTTAAATCAGATATTTGATTATAAAAAGAAAATTTTCCCAATTCTGTAATGGGTCTTGTTTTCTTTTGAACAATTGTTTCATTGCTCTTATTAATTTTTAAGGCACTTTGTATACCCAGATGATCAGAAAAATGCATATCAACTAAAGCAACATCTGTTAAAATATCTAAATGATTAGAAAAAATAGTATCGAGACAATTGCGTCCTCTTGTTGGTTGAGAATTGATGTGACTAAAACCAAAACTATTAAAAAGATCTATCAAAAATACGGCATTTGGATCATTAAAATTAAACTTGACATTGTAATCTCCACCCATAATTATAGAATTACCGTTTATTGCAATTTCAGCTAGGAGCTCTGTTAGCTTCTCTATAAATATCTTAAAGTCACCGGAAGGAGAACGATATACAGATATGACTATGCACTTACAATTTGATAACTTTATCCCTGAGAATTCACCATGAATTTCAATGCAAAATTTATCTAAGTTTAATTTACTGTATTTTACATTAGGTTTGACAAGTATTAATGCACCGCCATGAATGTGTGTTGTTCTAGTAAAGCTTGTTGCAACGTTTAAGTTGTTAATACAAATTGCCTCATCTTGATTTAACCAATGTTCTGAGAGACATATTATATTATATTTGTTATCATTATTCATTAAAAAAGCTTCAAATAAGTTAACTTTAGATCTTATAGATTGAATGTTAAAGAAAAGCATATAAGATAATGATACAGTATTTTTAGTTAACTTATCTTGTTCATTTTCCTTAGGAATAAAAAACGTTTGATTTTTACTCCCGCTGGCCATATTTTTGGATCTTTTATAGCATCTACAAAATCACTAGGCACGGCCACTCTAAATGAGCTGTATTCTTCCGGTCGTTTAGATGCTATCTGTTGACAGTTAAAAAAATGCAGTTGTTTATTTTTCATAAATGTTTCCATATCTTCCTTGGTAACTGATGAGGCTACGTTAAATATATGAATATGAGAACACGATGGTGCTGCTTTCAATATTGATTGTTCATTTGATGTTCCAGTTAAAGTTTTTTTCTTCTTATGTGTGACTTCCGTAAAGCCATCTTTATCCTCTTGTTTACGTTTTGATTTTTCGGTTATTGCTTTGTTAGGTATGCTACCCACATTACTTGAATCGTTCGAATTGTCCTGCGCTTGAACCAATTGACTTTTCACTTTATTGCTGTAACTCTGTTCAGTCAGATTTATGGTTTGAACATTGTTTACAGTTTCCTGTATATCATTAATTAAAACTTCTTTATTAACGCTTTTATCTTTAACAACTTTTATGCTTTTAAGCAGTTCATTGGCTGGTTCTATTTCTTTTTGAGTTAACAAGGATGTAATTTGTTTTAATTTATTGATTTCTTCTATCAACAATAAATTATTTGTTTTTAAATGATCTATTTCATTTTTTAATTCATAGGTAATGATCGGTAATACTTTTTCTACGGCAGATTTGATTGCCTTTTCAATTATTTCATTCAGCTCACCTGCTTGTATTTCTATAGTTTTATTTATAATTTCTTCATTTTTAAGTTCATCATTGTTTATGTTTGAGGTTAAATCAACATTTTCACATTCATTGCAATTCCATCTTTTTATCTCCCCCGATTGCTTCAGAAGACAAAATGCAGCTTCAATTAGGTTCATACAGAGTGTATGGTAATGTTTTTCACATTTAATACATTGAATGTTGTCGTCATAACGACTAATATTTTTGTTACACTTAGCACAAACAATCGCCATATAGCGATGCCCCACATCTAAGATCAAAACCTTTTAGAAAATCAGAACTGAGATAACTGTTTAAATTTTGTAAGAATTATTAATAACTGGTTTGACTTATTTAATACTAGAACTAAATTTAACAATAATTGAAAATGTAAAACTATAAATATTTTACATCTGTATCTGAAATAATTTCTAAAATGACTGAACAAAATCATAAGACATATTGCCATTTTATAAAGGTATATCAATAATAAATTATTTATTAAAATGTTATAATATTTAAAATTAAAATATTATTTAGAATATATATTAACATATCCCTTTGATCAGAACGTGTTAAATATTTTTTTCGTATATTTATAGGATAGGAGCTACAAACAATTATCTTTGGATTTTAAATGCAGCTTAAAATGGTACATTCTGGTAAAACATTCAGCCGCTATTTTTTATATGCGTAAAAGTCTACATTTATTAAAACATCAAATATGTTTTTGATATGTTTATAATTTATTTTTTTATTTTACTTTCTAGCAAATATTATTAAACTTTTTTTTTTAATAAAGATGAAACTAAAATAAAATTAGAATAATATTATTTATTTGATAAACTGCGACCTCAATAAGCAGAATAACATTAGATTACATTATCATTCAATTATTAGTTATTGAGATACAAACAAACTACTTGAACTAATGAATCTTAGGAAATATTACCAAAATAATCATTAAAATGTACTTTTGAACTAACTGATATTAATAAAAGTGCATTGAAGCCGTTATCTAAAAATCATTCGATTGACAATTTTATAAAACGCTAAAGATTATAATAATAATTGTTTATTTTTGCCTCTTGACCTTGAAATCATTCAATCACAGTATCATAATATAAACAAATATATAATAAATAAATAATTATTTTTATGAAATGAAATTTATGTAATTAAAGCTTTACAATATTTACTTAGATATTGCTTAATTTTATTTCATTATATAGTATTTTTAATATTATATTTGCTATAAATATGTTTATTTTGATTTTTTAATAATTTGTTATGTTATATGCAGCTTGTATGCAGATGTGAAATGGCTCGACGAACCGTAAAAGAACTTCAAAAAACATGGATGGATAGTGATATAACTCTAAACACTAAAAAACAAATAATAAACACTGGTATTTCCAGTACTACTATATGGTTCCGAATCATGGACAATAAAAAACAGGATAGACGAAAAATTGATGCATGTGAGATGTGGTGCTGGAGGCGAATACTACGTGTCCCATGGACAGCTCACTGAACTAACGTATCAATTAATAATGAAATAAATGAACCCCAGCGATTGTCACAGATTGTCTTTGGCCACATCAATAGACGAGATGATAACAACCTAGAAAAACTGGTGATACAGGGGAAAATGAAAGGAAAAAGATCAAGAGGAAGATTGCCGATGAGGTGGACCGACACTATCAAGACTACAACTAACAGCACGATAACACAAGCAGCAAGGAAATCCGGGAACAGGGAAAGATGACGGAATATTGTATGAAGAGCGACAGCAATAGAGTAAACCACAATCACGACCTCTCTGAAAAGAGAGAAAACGAAAAAGAAGAAAAATGCAAGTTTAATTACTTTTAACAATTCACTAATTTAAAATGAAAATTAAATTTACTAATGTAAAATGTCCATGATTTTTTCAAGTTTTGCATTTTGTTTACGTAGATTATATAAATTAATATATTATTCTTAAATTATTTAATTTATTTCAAACTTAATTTTATAAATTAATGTATCATTGGAATATTTATGTAAACACATACCGTATTAAGTCCAGTATCTGGATGCAGACCTAGCGCAGGACCATTACTATATACTATTAAACTCATTGCCAGCAATTTTATTTTAAATATCATATTGAGTGTTGACGGATATATTTAGGTAGTGTAGACATATATTGAAAAAAAAAATCGTTAAGTATACATTATAACATATCAATAGATTGATATGAAAGTGATGTTGCGATTGGTTGTTAATGTATGCTTCTACAATTGTACACGAATGCTCGCAGTGGACTGACATTAATATGCAATATGTATATTGATAAAAGAATTAGTAAAAATTATTTTCTATACAATGTTTGCATATAAATTTATTTAAAGGTAAAAAAGGAAATTTACATTTATTAATTTCAAAATAAAAATGATTTATATTTTACTTACAATTTAACCTTTTAAACAAAAAAAAAACAATATATTACAGAACAAAAATATCTATTATATTATTAATTAAAAAAAAATATATATAAATGGTTTTATTCAAAATACCGAGAATAGCAAAGCAATCGTTATTCTGTTTTAAATATTTTTCTTAATGTATTTTTGCACGTATATCTGGTTGAGCTATTTTTTAGCAATTTCTGGTTCAATTACTTCTTTGTGTATGTACCCTTTGACAAAGTTGTTACAGAGGCAAAGACAATTTGATTTTTATTTAATTTATTTGCAACAAGACATGGAATTATTTAGCAAAGTACTATTGAAGATTTTTGTTTGTTTTTAACACAATTCTAAACAAAGCATAATTTGTCCATATTATCCAATATTAATTTCTGGTATGTTTCTCAGTTATTGAATACTGCTTATCTGAAGAAGTTACTATTACGTGTTTTTATGTACATATTAGCGTTGATTTACAAATGTACTTAGATAAGCAGCACGGGACAATACGTTGTTTGTGACATGTAGATGGCGTATACACGACAAAATATTAATTAAAATAAATAAAACTATGAAAGCATTTATTCTATAATTATTATAAACATTTTACTTACACATATTTGCAGGTTTTACTATAATATCATTGCGATTGGAAATATAATTTACGTAATATAAACTTTTATAAATTTTTGTGTCAGTGCCATCTATATCTTGTAAAAGGTATTTTATCTAAGGTTGCGTATCTTATTTTTAGACTACCTAAGCAATATTATTGAAGTTATAATTAAAATTTCTGGTAGCAACTCGATTATTTTTTTAAATTATTTCTGATAAAGTTAAAAAATGAATGGCAGTAGCCTTTAATATTTGATAATTTATTTAAAAATAAATAAAACAAAATTGAATGGTTGAGGCTGTTTGAACTTCATTATAACATTTATAATAAAACACAAATAGTGTGAAGGTTCAAAAAAATATTTATTGTAATACTACAATTGTTTCGCCACACAGTGACTACATCAGGTATAATAAAAAATTATAAAAAAGAAGGTACATATATTGCACTGTAAACGCTCTGGTTATGCTTCTGTCCCATACTAGTATGTTAAATGACAAGTGCGAGTATACAAGAGTATACATAAAATTTAAAAAAAAAAAAAAATGATTTTTAGTTTTAGAATGGCATACTATGCGCTATTTAGCTTACAAGTTACATGATCAACCTCTTTTTTCCATGATTAGTTTTTTATCTATTAAACTGCCAAAATATTTAGCAGCTTTTGAATTATTTTTGATTGAATTCTAAAATTGAAATAAAGTTGTTTTATCTGCATTGATTATTAAATTGTTTTTATTGCATCTATCACTCATTTCTCTGTTGACAATATTTCTTTTAAGCAATAAAATATTCTTGACTTGCTTGACTAGTGACTATAGCGGTAATATCAGCTACATTGATCGTGTAAACTGCGCTACAATAATATTTTAAATTAAAAAAAAATGTGTATATCAACATCTTGAACATAGGAAACTCTATATCCTCTTTTTTACAGAAACCAAAATAAACAATAAAAATCCAGATCGTTTTAATCTTATAGATTTCAAGTATCATCTTGAACATTCATTTTTAGGATGATATGGCATAAATCTAAACTAACTAACTAACTAACAAGATGTTTGTGCCTACATCTACAAACAACATGCATATTCTAGACTGATGACGTACAAAATTTAAGGCATTGGTTATAATAAAATATTTTTAAACGAAATCTTTTCGATAAGACTATTTTTGTAATTGGCATATACCGTTCTCAAAATACGGCAACTTTAAACTTTTTTGATGACTTTTCTGAAAGTTTTGACAAACTTGTTAATTATAGAAATGCTGAAATAATTTTGTTAGGATATTTTAATGTACATAATACTGCATAGTTAACTTATTTATCTTCTATAACACTGTCCGGACAACAAACTCTGATTTTTACTGCTTTTCATAATATTACTTAACTTATTCAGCAATCAACGTTATTTTCTTGTGATAGATTTTTTGACTAAGATTATTAGATTTGTATTTTTTAACTATTCCAGAGATTACAACTACTGTTAAAACTGTAAATGATAAAATACCAGCATAAGTAAAAAATTTAATGAAAGCGTTAGAGGGAGAGACAAAATTATAAATATATGAATTGAAAAATACTGAAATTTTTTTAAAAATATCTTAAGACTTTTTCCAGACAAAAAACCCAACAAGCATGGTTTTTTGTAATCAAATAAACAATTTTTCTTAAGCGGTTGTTCGGTTTATTAGACGTTTAGGTTTACTAGCCGTGGTAGAAAGATGACCCGAGTTGTATATTGAATTAAATAAGTTTTTGTACAATAAGAAAATGTGTATTTTTGAAAGTATCTCGTAGAGCAGGGGTAGCCAACCCAAATGATCTTGCGGGTCACTTTGGAAATGCTTTATAACTCCGCGGGCCGCATATAAAATTATATATCCATATATTAGATTTAGACTTACTATAGACATTTTTTTGAAGTGAAAAATTGAAACAGAATATAATTTAACTGTTTTGAAAACTCATTAATAGACGAAGCTATAAAGAAAAGTCAAAAAAGAGCCAAAGACAGAAGGATAGGATACAGAAAAATGAAACAAATTGGTAGTTAAATCTTAATGCTTGCGGATGACATGATATTAATAGCAGACAAAGAAAAGAAACTACAAAGAAACAAAAGAATATACAAAAAAAAACTAAAAAATATAGGCATCATGGAAATAGACACAAGCAAAACAAAGACAATAGTAGTAGCAACAAAACCTAAAAGATACAAGATAGAATTGGATCGACAAATAAGTGAAAAAGTAAAATATTACTACCTTGGTACAATAATAGAAAAAACAAGGAAGGAAATAAGTGCCAGAACTGGAAAAGGATAAAGAATATTCAATGCACTCAAAAGACAATTCTTGGTTTAGAAAGAATATACTTAAGCAAATCTTGGACAACAACAGAAAGAAATAAAAGCAAAATTAATGCAATGGAGATAAGATTTTTAATGATAATTAAAGAAATAACAAGAAAAGAATAAGTGAAGAGCTCGGAAGTAAGAAATTATTTAAAAATGAAACCTTGAAATATTAATAGAGGAGAGACAGCTAGGAAGGCTAGGACACATACACAGACTGGATAGAACCAGAATAACAAAAAAAAAATACATAAATTGAGATTACAGGCTCACAAAGCAGCAGAAAAAAAAAGGAATAAAGTGGAGCCAGATAGCAAAAATGGTGTAAGATAGACAAGCTTAGAAAAAAAGAATAAAAGAATTATAAAATAATACAGTTCAAAACTCATATCAGTCATATATGCGCAAAAATATTATTTTAAAATCAAAGTTAATTTTTGTCATCATTTCTACAGTTAATTTTTTAATATATGGATGCACAAATAATGTATTTTTTAAATAAATTGGTTTTCACTACGTTGGCCATCATTAAATAAATATATTTTGTAAAAGTGTTATAAGTATCGCGGGCCGCAAAAATGTTCTAGGCGAGTTTAAGAGCATTTGTTATTAATGTTTAAAAAAGCATTAACTTGATCAATTTTAATATTAAATCTAAACCCAAACAGTCAATACCTTCTTCTAACTCTAATCTATTGCAATTGTGTTTATTGCAAAAAGCTAAAAACTTAAATTTAAAGATTTTTACTTAGAAAAAGTTTTGGGGAGACAACAACAAAAAAAGATAGTTATTACAGAAATAAAAAATTGAGAAAAACTGAATAAAATAGAAAAAAAAAATCTTAAATTTTACATAAAAATAACGATTAAATTAGAATAAAACATTTTTGTTACCGTTATCTCTACTATTGTGACTGTAATTGAAACGTTAGATATAAAACGATTTGTTAGATCAAAACTATGTTTTGCTTGGTGCAACGGCGTTAATGTCTAGATGGTGAATTAAACTCATAAATTCTAGTTTCTGTTGTATTTACATTAAATGTTCCAACTAATCAGACAAATTGTTTAACACATTTGTTAACACTAATTTTTGTCGACACAAAGTAAAGTTTGTATATATAAAACCTGTGTAAAACCAGTCTTAACATACGCAGCTGAGACAAGAGCCGACACCACAAGAACCTAATCAAGTTGTCAGAAAAACAGAGATGAGAACATTGAGATCCAACACCGGATTGAGCCTACTCGACAGATTACGCAGCAACAGGATCCGTGACAATTGTTCAGTACAGGACATAGTAAGGTGGACAAGAGACAGGAAAAGGTACTAGAGAGACCATGTCGGAAGAATGAGAGAGGACAGGATGGCAAAACAGGCAACTACATCAAGAGCTAACACAAAACAACCTCTCGGAAGGCCGCCCAAACGATGGCACGAGAGCTGGACGTCAAAGTCGCAAAAGTAATTCCAAGACTAAAAATATGAAAAAAACAAAGCAAAGCCTTAACAAACAAAAAAAAAAGACTTTTGTTAGCATTTATTATAATAAATATTGTACTGTATACAATGTTATTTACGTACAGGTAGTGTCTAAAAATGCGTTGAGGTTATTAACATATAGACCAAGTGGGTCTTTAGGGTGTGAAAAAGTACATTGACAATGGTTATTGAGGTATTGCAGAACTGTCTAAAGTGATTCACACCCGACCAAAGAATGAGGTGGGTAAAACAAAGAGTATTGGCTGTGGAGTCATTAAGGTACTTGACAGTTATAACACACTAGTCATACTGCTAAAACTGTTGGAGTTGCGTGCGTAAGAACAAGAGAAAGTGTAGAAATGATATAAACAGTTGTAGATGTATAAATGTCAAGTTAATTTATTCAGAGTTTTGTTAAGGAATTTTTCTGAAAGCTTTATAAAACGTGCATGCACTTTTAAATTGTTCCGTTATTAAAAACTTAAAAATGTGTTTTTATTATGTTAAATATTGTTTCTGTTTTTTCTAATGTTTTGTTTATTTGTTTGTCTATCTTTTCTTTATTTTAAATTAATGTCCTTTAGTATTTAAAACTTTCCATCTGTTCAAACTTGTTTTTGTGTAATGTTATTCTATGGGTTTTGTTTTTTTTTGTTGTTATTATTGTTTTCGATTAGTCTATATTAATTTTTATGTTAATTTTTGTTAATTCTTTGTTTATTATAAGCAAGTAGCATGTCTTTAACCTGCATTGCTTCTATTTTTCAATTTCTTATTTTTAGAGTTTTTCTTCCATTTTTTTTTTGTAGTGTTTTCCGTATAAATTCCATTTCTAGGTCAATAAAGCAGATATGGATATCTTTTTTTACTTAAAAGTTTTTTGCGTATTTGTTTTAGAGTGTTTTTTTTGTTTTTTGTATTTCTATTGTATCTTCAATTTTGTTCTTTATTTTATTTAATTATATTTTTGCTAGAATTTTGCTTCTTCTTTTTTATGTTTATGTATCTTATTTTTTCTTTAATTTTTAATTTTATTTTATTTGTCTGTATTCTGATCTTTTTGTGTTTTTGTTTTTTGTTTTGATTGTTCCACAGCTTTTTTTGTGCTTTTAGTATGATGTCTTTAAACTTTTTCTAATTTTTTTAATTTTTTTTTATTCTATTATTTTTTTTTTACTATCTCTTAGAATTTATTTCTGTATTGTTTTTCTTTAAGTTTGCAACTTTTTATTTTTTTCCATTTTTTTTGTTTCTTTTTTCTTTCGGATACTAATTGCTTTTAATATTTGCTTCTCAAAACTTTCACATTTAAAACGTTTTTCTATTTTTGCTTGTTTACTATAAAGTAGTATGTCATTGATTTTTTGTTTCTAGTAGCTTCTTCTTTTGTGAATTTATGTGTTATCTTATGTTTAAATTTTGTGTTTGTTATTAAAAGGTTGTTTCTTATCATCAGTTTTATTATTCTTTCTCCGATGTTATTTCTTCCCTCTTTTATTTTTTTAAATATTCTTTTATTGTTGCGTTTTGATTTCCTATTTGTCTATTTAGGTCTCTCATGAGAATTACATTTTCTAGTCCTTCATCTATTTCTTTCTGTGCGTTTAAAGAATGCATTTTTATCTTTTGTTGTGTTTTTCTGAGTGATTGTTTCAAACTTTGGATTTCTTAGTTTTTTTGGTTCTAATCACGTTTTGCTTAGTTTTCTTTGTTTTTAATATTATTTTTAGATTTTTTGATTTATAGTCAGTTTCTTAGTCAATATCTTACTTTTGATATTTTTCTTGTTTCGACTTGTACTTTTACTTTTTTTTAACTACTTAATATTTCTATTTTGTCTGTAAAGTTTTCTGTTTTAATAATGCATGATTTTTACCTGTTTTCTTAGCTTTCTTATTTTTATTTTTACTTTTTGTTTCTTATTTATAAAGTTTTTTCAATTTTCTCCTGAAGCTTTTCCATATCTTTATATTTATTTTTTTTTCTTTTAATTCTTCTACTTGTTTTTATTTTTTTTTTTTTTAATTTTCTAACTTGCTTTATTTCATTTATCATATTTTCATTTTTAATCATGAGTTTTTGCTTTAATTTTATCATTATTTCTTTGGTGTTTTTTTTTTTATTATAGGCTTTTTTCTTTTATATTTATTATCTAATGTTTCCGTTTTAGTTCCTTTTTTCTCTTCTGTTGCTATTTTGATTTACAATTATTTTTTAGTTTTGCTTTTTTTATGAATGTTGTGAGAATCTAACCAGGGTCTACCCTTTGGAGATTATGATTTTTGTCTATTTTATTTTGTGTTTTACCTTCTTTTGGTGCTGTTTACCTTTTGATTATTTTGCTTCTAATCTAATTAATATTTTTATATATATTTTTGATTGTGTATTGCTCGGTTCAGCTCAATAATTTAAGTTGTGCTACGGAGTTTTATTTACACAAGTTTTTTACTTTGCAGGTCAGGACTTTTTCCTTCAAAGAAATAGTACAAAACAATTTTGAGAAACAGACTTTAAAATCATTTGCAATTGTCCGTAAAAACCATTAGAACAGTCTTTTACAAAAAAAAAGACCTTGTTGAATAAATTTATGAAACATGTTGAAACTGTTTTCCTTTCCGCAGTTATTACAAAAAACAAACGTAGTGCATTAAGAAATTAGAAATAGAAGTGTACATTGATAGTTTACAATTTTTTACAATTTTTAAGAATTTGTACTATCTAGCTAAATTCAATATTTTGGAATTTTTTTTTATTAATTTGTGTTTAAGTATGCATTTTTAACAATAATATTATCAAAGGATGTGGCCTATAAATCTCCGCTAAATTAAAATGGCTTTAGAAGTTGCACAATTAAGCATGATTTTAATAACAATGCTCAAAACTTATCTGTGTTAGGTAAATGTATCAATGTTCCGTCATCAAATTATGACACTATTTTTATTTTGCTCATTGAAACTGTCAAAAAATTTAAAGCTTTGTTGTAAGAAAACTTTTTCTGTTACAATTGATCAACCACTATCTTGCGTATTCTATTTTAGTCGTGGTTGAGTGGGTCCGCTTGGTAGGAAAATCTTTTCCCATACTAATTACGATCACTTTGCAACGTAGTAGTTGCGCTGCAGGACTGTGGAATGACGCACTTATTGGTTTGGTGTGCGTCATTTGTATACAACCTACTTTTGGGGCTATATTTTATTAGAAATCTTGGCAATCAATTTTAGACAGTTTTATTTGCGAGGTCTTTGGCGTGTAAGGACCTAAAAAAATATTTTTTTTAATTTTTAATACTATAGAGAATAAAAATTTAAATACCAATTTTTATCAAGTGAGTCTTTAAATACCTTGAAAACCTCAAACTAAACCTCAAGCTAGTTCGTCTACGGATACCTTATCAATGTCCAAAACTGTTCCGCTTTTAAACCACTCCCCACAAACTTATGTCAAAAAACACAAAACCAGCGAGGCTAAAGCAAAAAGACAAAAAATACCCCTTTTTTTTGCTAAGAAGCAAAGCAACTGCTAACCAAAGACTTTTTCAAAAAAGACAAGATCTAAAGATTTTAAGCAAAAAACGCTTTCTCTGAAACCTGGAGCATAAAAAAAAGATTTTTTTTCTCTACGTCTGAGCTCTTACCCAGGTAGTTTTATTGCAACTTGTGGCGGTTACCAGCTTAACTCACCATCTCGATAAAACCACCAAAAAGCGGGCTAATTTAATAAAGAAAATTTTTACTCAAGAGTTGGATAAAACTTTATCTACCTTAGGCAAAACACCTTCCTCCTTCAATAAGCTGTCACACACATAAAATACTTAAAATTACCTGTGATAATGTCGCTTCATTGTGGTGACAATTGAAAAAAATGAAAAGTGGTTTTCAATTTACAAGCTTTGGGGTTAGAATCACAACTATGTTGTTTTACCGAGTCGCTTTCCTAGGTTTCTAAGAGTAGGTAAAAAAAAAACGTACGCACACTAAATGGTAAGGAGATTCTACTAAACTATATAAAAATGTTTTGCCTCTGGAAAAAGCAATGAAAACGGAGGTGATTGATCCACTCGGATAAAACCAGAATAGATATACAACACGGTCCCTAAAGCCGACCGACGGATAAAATTTAATTTAGAACAGTAAACAGAAAACAAAAATTAGGCATTACCAAAACCCAAAACTAACCAATAAAGTTGCTTTTTTAAAACAACTTATCGCAGAGTTTAAAAACCTGTGCAAATTTAACTAAATTCATTAGTGTAGAAGAAATAGAAAACTATGTAAGTAAGTTGAAAAATTCTTTAACGCGAGCGTACAAGAACTTGAGCCTATATAGGCAGACTACCGAATATGACAACACTATACCTTGGTGGTGCAAAAAACTTGACCAGCTTAAGAAGGCTGCACAAAGATGTTTTAATACAGCAAGAAACTTAACAAATTAATCAATCAAAAAAATTATAAAAGACGCATACGTCAATATCAACGAAAAACTTTAAGATTTTTTTTGTGAGTATATTGAAAACACCTCAACTGTTGCAAGGCTAAAAAAAACTATCTACATACCCCCAACAGCAACTGGGTTGCCTAAGACAAATAGACGGCTCATACACAGCCAATCTATTGTAAGCATTTTAGGTTGTACTAGAGACGATGATAGCTGGTTAAGAAGGTGCGTATAGCCTGTGCAATTAAAAACTTTTCTCCATACAAAACGTCAGAATTAGAAGCAATTTTACCTGCCTTTTTACAATAAAGCAAAACTGCAAAACTATTATCCTAGCTTACCTGGCAAGTATTTATAAAGCACGCATTGCTTTTCTATACACACATATAGCATGGAAGAAAAAAGTAAAAGCAGTATTTTAAATCTCGGGATTAACGATTACATCTTTGCAAAATTATATCGACCAATCAGCATTACGTAATCTCTCCTAAAAACAATAGAGCAATTGTGTAAAAGGTCAATTTCGACTCAACAAAAATCCACCAAATCATACAACTTGTAACGGACTGAATCAAATTATTACTAAAAAACAAAATATCTACTTTGGGCGTACTTATAGATATTAAAGGCTTTTTAACAAAACCATCTTCTAAGAAATAGAAACTGCTTTGGCAACACATAATGTAATTAATGGATAGATAATACACATGCTGGAAACAAAAGTTGTGAATGTTACTGTAAGAAATTTAGTCAGTAAAGTTGTTGGTAAAGGTTGTCTCTAGGGAGATGTATTATTTCTATTACTATAGATTATAGTAGTTAAAAATAATTAAAAATTGGTGCAAAGACCAGGCTCTTACGGTTTAAAAAAATTGAAAAGTTACTTACTAAAACTCTTAATTACGTCATTATCTCTAGAACCAAGTTTAAATAATTTAAGGTAATTTATAACAACAATTTTGGCAATGCAGACAAGTTGAAAGATAGTGTTACAGTTTACAGAGCCGTCATAAGACCTATGCTTACACACGGAGCACTAAAGCTAGACAAAAACGTCTGCAAGCAAACTAAATCAACAAATGCCACACTTAAGTATAACAGGTAGCACAACACCAACTGCACCTGTTGAGGCAATGTTGTGTCTGCCGCCCTTTGACAATTACATTAAAAAAATAGCAATAATAGCAGCTTTGCGTTTGAATGCAGTTAGACTTTGCCAAAATGCAAGGTAAGCTGGCAAACAATTTATCCTTCTGGGGGAAGCTGTTAAAAAAACAATTCTGTTAAAAGTGCAAACCGGTACGTTACGTACAACGTGTGCACACATAAACAAGAAAAGCAGAATGTGGTCAATGATTTAATTAAAATCTAAACCTGAACCTTAAAATATTTCTACTACTAGGAAATCACACGACTATCTTTTAGCCAAAATTGGGATTACCTTTTGGTTATGAAAAGTAAACCGCAAAATATTTGTCAAGAATATCCAAACTCTAACGGATAGTATAACGGCTACTCCAACAAAGTTGGAAACTTTAAGACAGACAGGCTGGCGCGTATAAAGACAACCTTTGTGGCATGTTGACTTGAACCTTGAATTGTTTTACTACTGAAAAGTTTAAATAACTTACTAAAAATTAACACACTTAACGCACTAATAAAGCGTTGGAATGATACTCCGGGCTGTAGATAGGCAAAGGAAGCAAGCTCATAGAAAATTTTAGTCAACAATTTGATGTTATGTATTTTAAGCCTCCCTTATAGAATATAAAAAATAGACCTTTGAATTATTTGTATTTTCAAATGTATAATATTACCATGAACATAACCAAACATAACTTCTATTTGCTAGAAATAATTTAATAAAGTTAAATCTATTGCTTTAAATTACCAAATAAATAACTTATTATGTATTGATGATCAAAAAACACCTAACCTATATAATTAACTTATTGTTTTGACGTAAATGTGTTACGTGTTACACTGTAATAAACATCTTACGGTGTTCCATCAAATGGTTAGAACAAACAGCGTATGTTCTAAACAAAAATTATCTAAACAACCGGTGCACTTTAAAAACATACTCATTTGGTTGATCTGGTGAATAAAACAGTTTGCTAGTGCGTGGGTAAAAGGGTTTAAGTCTGAAATAGATAGAGTATTTTTAAATTATTTTATTTCTTTGACATTGTTTGTTAAAACGTAGGAGAATATTGTTTAATGGCTATGATAGAAAAACTCTATAATTTAAGTAATTTTTTTTGCACTTTTAAATCAATGGAAATAAGTTGACTTATATCTCTAAGCAATATTTTTTACTTATACCTATCGACATATTTCATTTTTAAATCTTATTATAGGTGATGAAGAGTTATATCCTTTTGCACGTTTGTAGAACAACAACTTTTAAATAAAACTACGTATTTAACTTATTTTTTTGACTTATACTCTTTTACCCACGCACTAGCAAATTGTTTGAGCAAGTTAAATAATATTAAAAATTAGGTTATTTATTCCGGTTGTATTTAATTAATAAATTGTTTGCATAATTTAAAACCCATTATTTACGTAAACAGCTATGTGAAGTCAAAGTCCGTTCACTTTATAATTACATTATTTTTATAGTACTCTAGTGTTATTTCTTATTGACTAACAATGTTTTAATAAATTAAGTTTTATTTATAATATTTTTATTAAAGAAATTATTTATAAAGAAACATAACTAGAATTCATCATTGTGGCAATAACATCATTATATAATAACTCGAAAACATCATTGGCCCACAAGAAATCACCATGGTTGAAAGCTTCAAAAGCAATCTTATTTTTAAGAACTACGTTAGACAAACCTTTGCTTAATGTTTCAACATCCTACAAATTAAATAAAATTATTTTCAATAGTCACATATGTCAAGTTTAATATAACTTACAACAACAGCCACCAACCAATCGTTTTGCCCATAATGCAAAGCAACTGGAGCAGTAATTTTGCTCAGATCATAATCAGGTGGTGTTGGTTGTCCGTAATGTTCCATATTTGCTTCTTCTGAATGATAATCATATTGACGGAATGCATCTGTAAATTAACATTTAATACAAATTTTAATTTAATGCTTATAATAAACTTACCATTTTTAACACCTTGAGCAAAATGTAAAAATTGTTTTGTTGATGTACCAGCTGGTAAGTTTGTTGTGATTACTGGTAGCAAAGTCTAAAATTAAATAAATATTAATATATATTTAACTTTTAAAATGTGTCAACTTACTGAATTTAATTGTTCAGAGTCGTACCCACAAATGAGAAAGTATACATTTTCGCATAGTTCCTGTAAAGGCGCTTCGTCGTCGCAAAGAGTTTTTCCTATTATTTCATTAAGTTCGGTATTAGGCAAGAACTCGTACATTCCAATATATTGAGCTAAAAACTACAATCAAATTAAAATTTAAAAATTACGTATGCTAAAATTTTTTTAATGTTATTTACTTCAAGATCTTCTTCATATTGTGCAAGAAACTGTACAAATGGGTTTTCGGCATGTGTCATGTACGCTGAAGGTCCTAAAGCACTCATTAATAATATTTTGTCATTATATTCTGGTCTTTCGGAAGCCATTGTAAAGAATTGCGTGGTTCCTTGTGAATGTCCAATATAGAATAACTTTGGGGATCCGTTTTCTTTAAGAATGTGGTCGATCATAGCTGGCACATCATAAACACCCAATTCATGAAAACTGAAAAAAGTAAATTTATAATTAGTAATTAGTAAAAAACATATTTTTTTATTCAAGTAGTTTGTTGATTATAATAATGCGTTCCGAATGAAACTTAAATATAATAACTATAATAAGTAATGCAATGTCACTGTATTTAAATTGATATATTCATTTTTTTATTACTAACGTGTTAAGCTAATTATGCTGACTGTTCTTTATACAGTTATACGAACGTTTTTCATAAACAAAAATAAATGTTGTTATGAAAATTATTTTAATTTGTTTGTTTTTTTTTATTTGCTATCAAATAACCTTCTACAATATACTGTAAAATTTATAATTTAAATGTTAAATGTTAAATATTATTAATTAAAAGGATTAATCAATTGTTATTATTGTTTATAATAATAAATAAAGTATTTGCTTATAAACCAAAAGGATGTTGGAGGCTTATAAGTAGTTATTTACAAATAGACCAAATAGGTCTTGGGGATGCGTATAATAAAGTACGATGGCATAAAGGTTATTGTGATTTTTAGAACTTTTAAAAGCTATATACACATAGACCGAGAAGAAAGAAAAGTTGAGTGTTTTTAATAAAGTACCTTAGCATAGCTTGGGTATTTAGGTTGTTTTAATTAAATTTTGTGCTGTGCCACATATATAGTGTCTAATCAGGAGCCTAGTATAGTGAAATAAGGCGTTCTCTAGAACAACAGTTAGAAATTAAAAAAAATATTGACCAGAAGGAAATCATAACACGAGGAATCAGGTGCTGCTGGATAAGAACCAGAAGGTATGAATGCGGATGCTGCAATCATAGGAAAATTTCCAAAAACTCCTAAAATACATACGTTTTCGGTGCCGCTGTCAAGACAAAAAGAAGCAAAAGTTCCATTTATTTGTGAACTTTTTGCCAAGACTTATGTATAAAAAAATACTCTACAGTCACAAATGCTATTGTTTTTAGAAGGTAACATTTTTTTTTGAAATGATAAATATTCTGAATAGGTTTTGTGAGATTTTCTGCTGTAATATGTGGATCTTATTTTTTTTTCATTTTTAATATGTTTATGTTCAACTATGGATAGATGAAGCGCGGTTTAGGTTTGGTACTAACAAGAAAAGAAGTTTTAATAACAGTAATATGTGAATGATCAACATTTCTCAAAGCAGCTTCAACAGTAGTTGTTGTAATCTTTGGAATACAAATCTAATAATCTTGGTTCACCACGAGTCCATCACGAGGAAAATATGTGGGTTGTTGAATAAATTGAGTAAGATTATGAAAAGCAGCAAAAATTATAGCTTGTTGTCCGGATAGTGTTGTAGAACATGAGTGACTTAACCATTCAATATTATGTACATTAAAACCTCTTAACTAAAAATATTTTGCTTTTATTATGTTTACCTAAAAGAAGCTTGTCAAAACTTTCAGGAAGTTTATCAAAAAAGTGTAGAGTTGCTTTATTTAGAAAACGATATATGTTTATTACAAAAATAATCTTATCGGACAGATTTGGTTTAAAAAATATGGTATTACAACCAATGCCTAAAATTTTGAACGTCGTCAGTTTACAATATGTTTGTTGTTTGTAAATGTAGACAAAAACACCTTGTAGGTCAGCAAATGAATGGTTAGGATGATATTTAGAATCTACTAGATTAAAGCAAGCTGGATTTTTATTATTTACTTCTGTTTCAGTCAAAAAGAGGGTATGGGATTATATGTTCAAAATGCTGATAAGCAAATTTTAAATTCTTTTTTAGATCACAAATATTAAAAAATATAATTTTAAGCTACATTTGCATTGAGTTAGTTTTTGTAACATGTACGCAGATGTGCTGACGCCAAGCGTTCAATTATTAAGCTATCTGACTTCTTGATTAAGGTTTTGTTATGCATCGACTATTTACCGATGAGTTTTTAGCTTTTCCAAAATAATTTTTAGGTACTAATTAAAATTACACTTTTCTTAGCGTGCCAGGTGTCCCGACACATCAATTTTTCTTCAAAAATAAGCAAGGAACTGCCGTTATCGTCATTAGCAAACATTACTGTGCCTTGCATTTGATTTCAACAAGACTTGCCATACAGCCAACGTAACCATCAATTTTTTGCGCACTGTTTTTGGAAATCAAATAATCAGTAAAAATGCTAATGTCATTTGGCCGCCTAGTAGCTGCAATTTGGCCCCGTTAGATTTTTTTGTGGGGAGACTTTAAAGATAAGCTAACTATCCAGAGACGATTGGTGACTTGAAACACAAAATCAAAGTTGCCTTTTATGAGATTATGGCCCAAACAAAAAAAAAATGTACAAAAAAAATGGGTAAATCGGATGGGTTACTGTCAAGCCAGCCACCACAGTCATTTGAATGATGTTGTGTTTTATTCTTAAATAAAATTGTCTAATTTTTTTAATAAATTCATAATTTTGAGTTAAATGGCCTACCCTTTATTTAAAATTGACATAATGTGGAGAAGCCGAAGGAAGAGATTATGACCAAAAAACATTTCTAGAATTTTTATAACATTCTCAGTATCTCTTTCTACTTGTGAATTTTTAGTATTTACATGTTAATCAGTTGTATTCAGTTTAATTTTACATAAAAATATTTAATAATTTACACACTGTATTTATGGTATGCATGCCATTTACTTAGCACACTTTCTTGAGTAATCCATTTTTTAACAACATCACTATCTGTTGTCATGGACTTTATTAGTAATTGCTCTATAGTTTTTTGTTGCAGAATTACTTATTTGTATTATATTTTGGAGCTGATTTTGCATAATTATGATGTTTTGCAGCATAGTATGGTAACATTATGCAACATGACTATACCAGTCTTCCATTTTCTAAACTCTGATAAACTTCTTAACAATAAATGTTATGTAAAAACATTGTACCTGTATCTTTGTATTTTTGAAGTACAAACTCAGTATTCTTGTCATAATTTTAAATATCATTGTATGATAGGTTAACTTTGTTACACCCATTACATTAATTGTAATGATACTGCAGTTTTATTTACAAAATTTTGTGCACAATGCTTGTTCTTGATAAGCGTTTGGGTATCTTTTAAAAACATTTTTTTTGGAAATCACATTTTCAATTATGCTTATTCAAAGTAAAGTATTATGATTATTAATCATATGCACTTTAAATCAGCATTACAATCTGCAAATTGAACAAAAATTTTTTTTTTATTGGTAAAATCTAAAGTGCCGATGGTAAACTGTTACATCTTCATATAACAAAACAAGCTTGTATAATGCACACAAACCAAAAGACATTATATCAATAAAGAAAAACAAGTTGCAGTTGTAAAATAAATAACCGAAAGCAAACTGCCAACATAATAGCATAACCAACGGCAGTGCATGCTAACTTTAATTAAAGTGTATTGCTTATTTTTTTAAACAATTATTTTTAAAATATAAGTGGAGTTTCATTAGTTTTATAATAGAACACTTGACTTGGTGAAAGATAACATTGAATATTAAGTACTGCAAGAGTTATATCTTTATAAATTATTACAGCTGCTGCTTTAATTATTTGTAAACATTCTTTACTTTTATTTTGTTTCAGATTGTTGTACCATGACTTGTTCAAAATATTGTACTATACATTGAAACAAATAATAGCAGTATTTTCTCTATTTTTGTAATTGTAATGCAAGTGCTATAATTTTTTTAGGTTACTATTAATTGTTTGGTCTGTTGCAAGTTTACCCTGGTACACATATTTTAATTGATAGTAAATCTGAATTGTTTTTAATATTGGAGAATGTATTTTTTATGGCAAAACCGCATAAAACAAATTCAATTTATTAAATGATACCTGGCACTTACGGAAATTATTTTTTTTCAAAACCTCAAACTGTTGGAAACAACCTTTATTAAATTTTTACTGCATTCTATAGCAAAATCCAAAACACAAGTCCAAAACAAAGATGACGTATCAGACAATAAACTAGTTTTTTTATACTCTTCTTTAGCCCGACAAAAACTCACTACAAGTAAAACAAATTTTGTCAAGTATTTTACTACCACTTATTGACAATACAAAAAGTACTTTACACTACTGTTAGTAGTTGCTTAGAACTAATACCCGCATTCTTTTGTATTTTTTATACTTGCAATAGTCAAAACAGGTAAATTTTGCAACTTGACAAATGAACAGACAGCAAATGCTCTAGAAAGTTTTATTATTCACTGGGGCACAGTATTCTTTTAGTAAATTTCTATTATGTCTTTATTGCGTGTATTTACTGTTATTATACATATACTTATAGTCCAAGAGAAAGCTTGATATTTTGAGATTGGATTCCATTTCAATCATGAAAAGCTAGCCTTGAGTCAGCAAGTCTGCCGTCGGGGCATCTGGCGTTGATACGCTTGCAAAGATGTAAAATTAATTAGCATTTCCAAATTGTTTTTGGAAAGCTTAAAATTTGTATATTATTAGTGAGTCTAATCTAAATCACAAATACAACAGTCAGACAGCAAAATAACGAGACGCGTAGAGTCAGCGTTACACCATACATGTCAAATAAATGATGCTGGCGCAAATGTTTCCTCAAGGCTCAAATATTGCCAAAACATTAATTTAAAGTATATAAACTACAAAACTAACAATTAGACACATTTTTGTTTGGACCCTGTAACTCAGCAGTCGCTAGAAGTAAAGACAGCAAATCAGCGCAATACCCAATTAAGCAAGAGCACGTAGCCGTAAATTGCGCTCACTTGCTATCTTAACTTTTAGCGACTGCTGACTAATAAGGTCCCAACAAAAATGTGCTTGACTGTTAGTTTTGTAATTTTTATACATTACATTAATGATTTGGCAGTATTTGAGATTTGAAAAAACATTTGCGCTAGCATCATTTTTTTGACATTTAAAGAGTAGCGCTGACTCTTCTCGTCCCGTTATTTTGCTGTGTGACTGTTGGATTTGTGTTTTAGATTAAATTTACTAATGACATACAAATGTTGAGCTTTCCAAAAACAATTTGGAGATGCTAATTAATTTTACATCTTTGCGAGCGTCTCAGCACTAGGTGTCCCGACGGCAGACCTGCTGACTCTAGGCAAGCTTTTCATGATTAAAATGAAATCCAATCTCAAAATATTAAGCTTACTGCATAAAACTTTTGCATTTTTTTGACGCAAGCTATTCGACTATTAAAATTTTTCTAAATGAATAAATTCTATATCTTGTAAACGGTTGCACCTACAACAAACATTTTTAATACATTTTTATAGCAAATTCAGCTACAAATTAGTTTTCAATATTTTTTTGGACAAAGCTTGCCGTTTTTGAAATATTTGTGAAAAATTATTTTTTCAAGCTTTGACCTTGTTTAACTCAAGACTCTGATTGCCACGGAAATTTTTATACATTATTAAGAGCAGGGAATTTTCACAGTAGTTTGTAATTTGGAATTTCCTTAAAAAGTATTATTCACAACAAATTTAAAAAAAATGTATATGTAGAAATGAACAATGAAAGGCATAAATATATTATTAAAAAAAATGTATTAATATTTTATTATTGTTTATAAATGAATAAATAGTGTACTATAAAAAATTATTTTGGTTTTATGCTCTAGTAAACAATTAGTTGAGTATCAATTCTAAAATTCAAATCTATATGTTGATAACGATTGAAGTTATTTGCGAAATTAAATATTAATAATAATTGGACGCGCGCATTGAAATTTAGTTCAACGCGTTGCTCGCGCTCCGACAGCAAATCCTATAGAAGACAACCACGTGTGAATATATTTGGGTAGTGTTTTCGTGTTTGTATGGGCAAAGCATTGTTATAATCATATTATAATAATATTGTTCGGGGCTATTCTCTATGCTCACAGTGTTGCCAGATTTGGGCAATTTCAGTCAAGTTTTTTAATATTTTCTAACAATCGTTTGATGTTGCCGGCTCAAAGCATTGTATAAACTTGCATAAGAATCCGGGCGGCTGTATGCATTACGCGGCGCCGACGCCGCCGGCTATGGACTTATAAAATGAACAATTTTATGTGTGATATTTTTGTGAATGTTTTTTAAAATTATTGTTTTTAATTACTCTTTACCCCAAATAAATAATAATTAGAATTTAAAATATTCAATTTTAATTTTGGCGCTATGCAATTTGCTTAGTTGCGCTTTTGGGCGCGTTGTCAACTAAAAGTTTGCGCCAATGCTTTCTAAAAGCTGACAACATTGTATGCACATTGCTAGAAGTAAGCAAAGTATATACTGCTAACTAAAGATTTTTGTGTTACTTTACTTTACAAGATAAAAAACAATATAATTTTCCAAAAAAAGATTTTTTTTATTTTGTTTATTTTGAAATATAAATTAAAAAAAAAAAGATTTTTTATTTTGTTTGTTTCACAAAAAAAATTACCATTTTCTCTATTTATAAGAGGAAAGGTGTTATTCACTATATGTGTTAGGATGGTTTCGGCAATCTGTATATTCTATTTCAAATGGACCTGATCATTGAGGGGGGGTTGCATCAAAAAACTTATTTTACTTTTTTTTCTGTTTCTATATCTTATTAGTAGTTTTATGATCAGTTTATAAGAGTATGAAATTTAAAAAAATTCTACGAGTTTTTTGTCGTTTTTTAACTTTGACTTAAAAATTGCAATTTTAACGCAAAAAAATTTACAGGTGAAATCGATCAGAAATTTTCCAAAAAATCCAATTCTGGCGCCATTTTAAGTTTATACCTATAAAGCCATAAAATCATGTTTTTGTTCTCAGTGCGCTGAGCAAAAAAGAGCTGAAGTTGACGTATTTTAATCTATGTAAGTTGAAAAATATAAATTTTGTGAATTTGGGTTTTAAGGGTCCAAAAGTTAAAAAAAACTGCAAAATGATGATAAAATGCCTAAGTTTCAACATTAACACGTTTAGCAGCGCTCAGTAAAACTGTAGATCTAACATTATTAAAAATTTAAATTTTGCTGACAATTTTACCTAAAAAATAGTTAGTAAACACGATCATCGGCCCTAGAAAAATCCACCTAAAAAAAAATTAGACAAAAAATGCGTTGAAAATAATTATTTTTTCATATTTACGAAAAATATTATATACACCCTAGGATGAATCTTGACATTTTTTTGTCAAATTTTGTTAAGCGCCAAGCGGATTTATGTTTGAATAAATGCCAAAAACAATAATATTCTCAAAGTTTGGCGACATTACATTGAGTCTAAATGATGCTTGCGCAAAAACTCTCAAGCAAAGAGTAAAATTGCCCAAAATTTGTTTAAGTGACAAAAGATGTCTTTGTTAAATTTAATTTAAGCTTAAATATAATAAATATAAGCCAAATAATCTCATTAAATAATTAAAAAATATTTTTTTTAAATAAAGAAATTTTTTTTTCACTTTTCCCTTTTTTTTTCTAGATGAACTTTTCTACTGCCAATGAGCACAACACCAACTATTTCTCATGTAGAATTGTCCGCAGAATTCAAACTTTTAATAATAGTTGGTCTATAGTTCTTCTGAGCGCTGCTAAACGTGTATTTGTAAAAGTTAAGGTTAAAAAAAAGACATTTTTACTCAATTTTTTTGAGTTTTAAACCTCTAAAACCCAAATACACAAAACAAATTTTATATTCTTCAACGTTTAAAAAAAACTCAATAAATGCTCTTTTATGCCCAGCCCACTAAGAAAAACATGGTTTTATGAATTTTACGGCAGGGCGCTGGCGCCAAAATTGGATTCCACAAAAAATACGATTTCACTAGTAAATTTTTTTGTTGCGTTAAAATTGCGATTTTAAAAAATCTTAGAATTTTAGTTTAAGGGTTTCATATTTTTATAAACCGATCAAAAGACTACTAATAAGTTATAGAAGCATAAAAAAATACCAAAGCTAGTTTCTCATTGCACCCCTTCTGCTCTGGTCCGTTTGAAATAAAATTGCCCATATAAACGTATAAATAATTGTTGTATGTTAATTTTGTAAATAGTTTATTTTGTAACTATTAAAAAATATTTTTTCTTAAGATTACAGATTATTAACATTTGCCCTCTTCCCGCTTGAATGGTTAATTATTACTAAATGGTTCGGCGGACAAAAATTTGATGGATATGTATAAACTATTATACAGAGATCTATTTGTGAGTTTGTAAACACGTGGGTGTGTTCAGCTAATAAGCAACGTTGAAAAATAAAAAGTTTGTTGCTGAGAAAATGATTATTTTTTTACATAAATGATTTGCCGTGAAGAGCAAAAGTTTAAGGTTAAATAATAAAAACTCATGTAAAAACAAAACATTTTTTTATATGAGCTCAATTAAATTATTACTATTAAGCCAGCAGTTTAACGGCAAGTTTGAAACACGTTCAAAGATATTTATTTGATCTAATGTATAATTAATAAATGTTGATATTTAATAAGTAATCAATTTGTAAAACTAAATTAAATTAAAGCGTTTTATTTATAATGTTTTTTAAAATGCCTTTTTTTAACACACCGTATTATTTTAAAGTAATAGACTAAAATTTATATCAATTATTAAAAAAAATTAATAGTTAAATGATAATAATTAAAAAAAATATTTCAAATATTACCTGTAGTTCCAGAATTGTTCTTTATCTGTATCGGGATCTAAAGTAATGTGTTTTCTTCCCCACATATTTCCTCTGTTGTTTCCTAGCCATACATCAAAGCCCATATCAGCTAGCGCATACGCAAGACTTCTACCAACTCCTGCGTTAATCCAGTCAGTTGAACTACTTGTGAGACCGTGCATAAATAAAACTGGTGGTCCTACATTCTTAGATTTGCCATTTAATCCATGAGGAATACGATGCATTTCTAATAAATAACCATCTTCGGTCTGAATATCACTATGGCGTTCTAAAGGATATCCATGTTTTTCAATCATCTCAATCTTAAAAACAATAAAATTGAAGAAATGTTAAACAGTTGTTAATAATAATATAATATAAATGTTTTAACATACCACATTGAGTCCCGTATCTGGATGCAATTTCTGCTCTAGTACAGGACTTGCAAAAACGCAAGACGCTAATAAGCCTACAGCCAGTAGTTTTACTCCAAATGCCATTTTGAATGTAAATAGAAATAATATTCAGTGTAGTTATTTATATAACTACTGAAATTCCTAAATTGATTACATCGATAAATATTTTTTACTAACCTAGATTGCATTTATTATTGTTTTATTTTTAATATTGATAAGTAATTAAGAACACTTGCTATAAGAATTTGAAAAATTATTTTTAAATTTATAGATAAACTATCAAACATATCATTTATTTGTCAAGTTCTTATAACTTATTAAATGTATTGTACAGATTGTTTTATTTTACATAATATTTTTATTTTTTATTATTATTATTATTTGTATAATTTTTTCAATTATTATTATTTTTTTTATTACTGGTGATTATAAATTTTTATTACAAAATTATTTATTAAAAATGGTTATTTCCTAGAGTTATAGATAAAATAAATGTGTCTTTCTAATTTTGTAGCACATTGTATCTTAAAAACTTAATAATAATACTAATTACCAACATCTTAAACAAAAATATGTTTTCAAATTGAATAAGTACACGATTTTCAGTTATATAATTTTGTATAACTAAAAAATAGCTTTGTTACATTTTTATATTGTTTAAATCAAACTAGTTTTTTATGGCTTAAAATTCTTGATTGTGTTAATGACATTGTATAATATGTCAAAAATATCTGTCCACAATAAGTCGTCATAATTTAAATCTTCAAAAGCAATCTTATTTGAATGAATTATATTAGGCAAAACCTCGATTAATAATTCAATATCCTAAAAGTTATAATAAGATTTGTTTTTATATGCACATCTATTATGTATGTTAACTTACATAAGTAGATGACATTAAATCATTTTGTTCATAATATAAAAAAAAAAACTGTAATTTTTCTTAAATCTTAGTCTGGTGGAGTCGGCTGTCTGTAATGCTCAATATTTGCTTTAGCTGAATGATAATCATATTGACGGAATACATCTAAAAATTGATTAATTAAGTAATTAAAACTAATTTTAACTCAGTATTAAAATAAACACACTATTTTTAATTCCATATGCAAAGATTAGTATTAGGCAAAAACTCGTACAATCCAATGTAATGAGTAAGAAAATAGAATAAAAAGAACCAATTATATTTTATATATGTTAATAAACTTTTAACAATAGTTTTAACTACGTCAATCTGTTTTTCAAATTGAGCTATAAATTGTACTAATGGATTCTTTCATGAATACAACCGGTCCCAAACCACTAATCATTTTAATTTTGTCATTATATTCTGCCCTTGCTGCAACCATGGCAAAAAATTGAGTGGCTCCTTGTGAATGTCCAATGTAGTACAACTGCTTGGCTTCATTTTCTTTAAGAACGTAGTCAATTATTGCTGGTACATCATTGAAACCTAATTCATGGAAACTGCAAGAGAAATAATGCAGTAAACTATTGTGCACATGATCATGATTTTGATATTTAAATTTTTTTATTAGATAAGCTATCTTGTTTTTCATGCATAGTATTGTTTTAATCTAGCATGATTATTTGCGCTTTCTCAAAATAGATTTACAAAGCTATTATTAGCCAGTATTAGTATTTTTTATGGAACTATAAAGAATTTAAAAAACTAATTATAAAGGTGTTATTTAGAAACCAAATATTATACATTTAATATTTGATTAGATAGCAAAATATCTTGTATTATGTTAGAACAATGTTCATAAAAATATCTATATAAAGAAAATTTAAAAATCTGCAATATAAAGTTGATGTTGTCTAAGTATCTATCTCATTAGTTATTTTGGATCAGATTCCAGAGCAGATTATATAATATTATAACTTTTATAAGACAAATTGAAACAAATTTAGATATAAATTTGTTGTATAATTATATGTAATATTTGGTACTAATTCTACCTTAAATATTGAAACAGTAAGAAGTTCAGTTTATTTTAAGTTAAAATTGAAGTTAGAAGTACAACAGTCAGATATTGTTTTAAGATCTTTGTTTATTGATGCATCAGATACTAACATATGTTAGAAGATCTGTTGGTGAACGTTTTAATCAAAATTTATATTAAAAATCTAAGATAAATTATTTTCCTCTAAGAATTTGACAATATAAAAATTAATATATACATATTTGATAGATTAGACAGTAATCAGGAGCGGAGCTACCTGTAAGCAAGGGTCTGCAATGCGGAAAGGCCCACAAGCCTGAAAGGTCCCCCTAACCTTTGACGATTATTTCTAAACACGCCCAAAAATAAAAAATTACAATAAACATAAAAGTAAAATAATAGACACAACTGTACTATTTTTTAAATTATTTATGTCTATGGGCCCTGTTTAATGTTTTGCTGTGGGGCCCAAATCCTAGCTCTGCCACTGACAGGAATGAAAATAGATGTAAAACGACTTTAGGTATAAGTTGACATTTGCAATTTTTTAACAATTCAGGATTTTTTTTAGTTTGAATTAGTCCAAACTGTTTTAAAAACAATAGGTAAAATAGTGTTTTATTGGTATTTAGTTTAAAAAAGTATCTATTTGCTGAAAGTAAATTGAACTCATTATTTTACTACTATGCACAGTAGGTACAATAATAGGAAAATTTAATATAACAAAGGAGCATTTTGCTTTGCAAAAATATTTGCTTTTTTCTTTGAATTAGTTAGATATTTATTTACTTTGCAATAAATTTTATGTTTTATTAAAATTTTTGTTGTTTATTATATTAATGAATTTGATAAATGCTTTACGCCTCTTATTAACTGCTTAGTTTGTTTAAATTTAGTACAAATATTTTTATTTTGATTTAATAACAGATAATAAAAACATTTTTTGATAACTTTTTAGATCATTTTTGTAAAGTTGTAAGCTGCATTATTTATTAATTTTTTCTATTACAATGTTTGTAATTTCTGAATTAGATGAAACATACAGATTTATCAACATCGGTTTATTTTTAGTAAACTGGAACTATGTTTTCACCATCTCAACAAATTCAAAAATATTATGGACAGCAAATATGGCATTTATTGTCAAAGCCGGATTATTGCTAAAATTAAAAAAAAACTAAATTGCTACAAAATTTTAGTTGTAACTTAAACATGGTTTTTATAAAATTAAAGTACTATCAAAATGATTGTTCAATATGTATTTTTTGTTTTGTGTTTTTACAATTGACAGTGATATGAAATTTTACTCTTTTTACCTTTATGTTTTTATTATGGAATATTTTGTATTATTGAAGTACATGCCTGAAATTTGCTTTCATTGCACAAATTAATAACTCCAAAATGTTTTAAAACAAATATTATGTTTTAGACCAACCTCACTACTCACATAAAAGTTTTTTACTTAATTAAAAAAAAAACAATTTTTTTTTTTGTGAAAAACATCAAATGCAACAGTAATTTTGAGAGAAGTACATAATAAAGAAACATAATAGTAAAATAATGTGGTACAAAAACGTTAGGTACAAGTTGTGAGTTAATATTACCCTAATAATACCCAAAAAAATACCACTAGCAAAAACAATTGGTTCTCTGCCAGTTAAGTAGCTTTTAACATTATTCAATGCTACACCTCTTATGCTATAGAATTTGAGTTTGTGCAACTTCTCTGGGATGACTGAGTCAAATGCCATGCTTAGATCTAAGAAAAAAACAGACACCATACTCTTGCATTCAAAAACCTGTTTGATTTCAAGAATAAGTTATTTTACAGCTTTTATTGTAGATCTGGAAGAATACATCCAAACTTTGCCAGACAAATAAATTTTTCTAAAAAAAAGAACAAACGCGCTTTTATAAACATTTCAAATACTTTTGAAAAAATTGGTGTTATTGATATAAGCCGATAATTTTCACATTGGTTTATATTTTTGTTTTTAAATATCGGTAAACTTTTGAAAGTTTTAGTTCAAAAGGAAAAATTTAATGATTTCATTATCAATTTACTGTTAAAATTAATTTTTATTTTTTTTGACTTATTTTTATATTTGCTTTTTAATTTTTTTATTAATACACTCAATTCAGTTGATTTTGTTTGATTCCTAATAGCATATAGTAAATTAAAATAATTTTTTTGATTCGTTAGTTCTGGTGGATAACAGTTTGTAAGAAAAGCCTTTGTGTTAGAGGTAGTTGTAGTCCCGGGTAATATCTATAAAGCTGGCAAAAGAGTATACATGTTAAGTGAGGAGGATAAGTACAGCATAAGGTTGATGTTGGCGTGACAGATTGAGATGCTCCTTCTAAATCTAAACTAGCATTTAAGGAAAATATTTCAACCGTCGCAAAAATAATGAAAGCAAGTTTGAATAAACCGTTTATAAAGTTTTGACGTGGTGTTAATGTAGGAGATGAGGCAATATGAGGGGTAGTCCGTTTTTTTTGCTTAGGAATCATGGTTGTGTAGACTTGTTAAAAGCAGGTGACTAAACATCCAAAAAACATAGAAGCATTGAAAATAGAGACAAAACATGCAACAGCAAAGAGGGCGCAAATTTTGTAACACAAATTTTGTTGTTTTGTTTGGTTTTGAGGCGGTGTTTTTTTCTGGGGAAAAAGTGATGTAGCAGCTCCTGGATTTCCATCTTGGTAGTGGGCTGTTAGTCAGAAGTAAGAAGTGACTGGCAAATGGCTTGCAGATCTTTGTCTGGATTGCCAAAAAGTAGTTACGGTTGCTTGGAGGAGGTCCGCAAAGAAGTCGGTTTTATCCTGTGTAAAAAACGTCGTTTTTTCTAAATTGGCTCTGCAACCATTCCATCTCTATCTCAATTATCTAAGAGTTGCGGTGGATTGCATCTAATTTTTTTCTCTGAAACAATTTAAATCACGGCGGATTTTAGCATAAAGTTTGTTCTAATAGTTTTTGAAACAAGAGTTACGGGTGCAAAGGAATTGCTTATAGGTAGTGGGAATGTGAAAGAAAAAGAATTAATTGCGTCAAAGTTTGTCAATGGCGCCATCTATATTGTCTAGCAAATTGAGAACGGGGTTATTGCAATTTTAATAGTGTGGTAATTGTGATGAAACGCAGGCTAATTAGCGTTGCAATATTTAATAAAAATTGAGGGATGGGAAGGAGGTTAATTAATAAGCTAAAGCTTAGGTAAAGCATATGGTTGCTGGTAATGCAGTAAAAGGTCACTTTGGCAGCAAGGTTTAAATATGGGATCAAGTTTAGTGTGATTATAATGTAGTTGATAATAGAATGACCGTTGTGGTTTGCACAAGTGGGGTTAAAGCAGTTTAATCAAAATAGAAGAAAGTTATTAAAAGGTCCGCTAAAATGATGCCGCTTAAATTTAATAAATGATTGCCAAACGCTATGTGTTGGGTATTTATATTGCCACAGATGATCGATTTTTTCTAGCTGGCAATATATTTGAAGAAGTTTGATGGGAGCGGTTTGTTGGGGTCGATGTAGATGGAACAAATGGATATGATTCCAATTACGCTTTGCAGCGCAAACGCTACCACATGCAGATCCGTCCATAAGAAGTTAGGATAGTGATAAAACAAATAAGAAAAAAAAACATAAAAGGATAGAGACGTTGTCCATTTAGATAAGATTTTGGACAAGTATTTGCTTACGCGTCCATCTGTGGGTATATAAGAAATCAATTGTTCCAAGTAGTGCAGCCATGGATTAGCGTTACAAGTGATATGTTACCTGTATAATGGACTTGTGTTAGAAGATCAAAGCATTTCGTGTTGTAACGATTTATGGAGTTAACCACTCGGTTCATTTTGTTCGGAAAGAAGTCCGTTATAGATAGCATCACAAATTGCAACATGTTGGCTTCTACAATGTCAAATGGTTTGTCAACGGCTTTTAGAAACACTACAAAAACGTTAGATAAAAAGTCGTTAGAGCAAGACATT
Organism: Tachinus rufipes; assembly: GCA_963932245.1. Lineage (NCBI taxonomy): Eukaryota > Metazoa > Arthropoda > Insecta > Coleoptera > Staphylinidae > Tachinus > Tachinus rufipes. The sequence continues at coordinate 44,526,582 of OZ010745.1, read as the reverse complement.
TGTAAGAAAATGTGGCGTGTTTCCAAGTTTCAGAATGTGCATTAAATTTAAGTACTGTTGATTTGCAAGTGTGGGAACCAAAGCAGGTGCTATGCACAATGAGATTGTAGCATGGGTTACAAAATTTGTAAAACCTAAAGCAGTGGTGGCATTGAAAGGATTGGAGAAGGGAGGAAAAAATGAAATTGGCTTGTTTAAGTGTTATAAAATAATTAGACTATAGATTAATATGGTGTCAATTGTATTATATAAGAAGATAGAAAATGGAAAGTTTGGGTTTTAAATTATTTAAATTTTAAATTTTAAATATTAAATTAAAGGTCTTAGAGAAATCAGTTTCTCTATGTTATCGGAAATAAGGCTGGTGTGTTTATCCAAGTCAAATATGTGCAATGTGAGATAGGCGGTGTTTTTAAACATTTTCATTGTTATAATAGCTTTGTTTACGCTAAGGCATTGTGAAGGAATTTTGGGTCTTAGCAATTTTTTGGAAAGGGATGAAGGGCAAAGTGATATTTAAATGCGTTTTGAGGTAGACTAGATTTAGGGTTTTGTCATCCCTAAGATTTGGTACTTTTGTTGGACAAAGTTTTTGCTATCTTGAGCGTTGGTGTCCAACATTATAGAGAAAATAAAATGTAAAAGTTGTTGTCGAAAAAGTGTTTCAAAAAGTAGATGGCGGTAGTTGCGTAGGTTGTCATCTGGGTGGTAAAATTGGGTAATTCTGTCATCAATAGGTTTATTGCTGGGTCTTGAGCAATTACAAATAATAATATTTGTCTTCAACAAGAAAATTGAGAGAAATTAATACTAATCAAAAACATTCGTATTGGTTATTTTATTTGGCTAATCACCGACAAGTGAAGAGGAGAACTAAAGTCGTTCAAAGAATATTATACAAACAACCGTATTTTTAACTGACAGACAGTCAGTGACATGTGACAACAAGTAAAACTAGACCGCCAGCCAAACCTCAAATGGGAATACAACTTCTGCACAAAACTGGCAAACAAAGCCGGATGAATTCTTAACGACAACCTCTAATAATTCTTTATTTACGGTAAAAATTAAACCATTCACAACTACAATATAATATATAAATAAACGTATTAAATAAACTAAAACAATATACATAAAATACAAAAAATACATAAAAACAAGATTAATTTAAAATACATTTTAGGTACACAATTCAATAAATACGATTTAATTGCGACCTAAACTGCGATTTGGTACAAAACCAATTAAGATTTTTGGCAAACAATTTGCCAGCTTACACATCCTAACAAGTGGATTGTTGCACCCGTAATTCGTAGAATGTGTACATTCTCTAAACAATAGCATCTGCCTGGTACGTCGATCGCTAATAGGAATACTGAATGGTAGAGATGTAAGAAGGCCAGGACAGTCTACTTCATCACTAGTCTACGCAAAAACAAAAGATCAGACCTTTTGCAACAAAGTTTTAGTGGTGGCAAATTGTACAAAGATGTAATGTAATTGCAATCAAAATCAACCGCTAAAATCCCCAATTTATAAGGTAATCATCTAGCAAACTTATTTTGGATTCGTTCAATACTTTCAATATGAATTTCGTAAGACTGCCACCAGACTGACGGAGCATATTCTAAATGAGAACACACTAAAGAATAATAAAGTAATTTGAGCGTACTTGGAAATAAATCTGCTGACATTCTGTAAACAAAACCCAGCATTTTCATAGCCCGGTTACACATATAGTTAATATGCTTGACAAAAGTGAGTTTGTGATCAAAGATTACGCCCAAGTCTTTTATTTGAGAAACTTGTTTCAACAGTTTATGATTAATATGTTTATGATATTAATCATAAACTGTAAGGTATTTTATTTAGTGTTCTAATAAAACTAATTGAAAAAACGTTTGTTAACTTTAAGAAAAAGATAATTATTATGACACCAAGCATTTAAGAAATCTAAATCTCGTTGTAACAGATGACAATCATTAACAGATGATATTTTATTGTAAAGCTTTAGATCATCAGCAAATAAAAGAAAAGACGATAAATGATTACACTGAGAAATATCATTGATAAAAAGCAAGAACAGAAATGGACCGCAGTGTGATCCTTGGGGAACACCTGAAGATACAAGAGTTGGCTGTGAAAGAAATGTATTAATATTTACACATTGAGTACAATTTTACAAAAAACTAGATATCCATGAAACCACAGCATAATGAAAACCTAAAGCATGAAACTTAATTAACAAAATACTGTGGCTTACACGATCAAAAGCCTTTGAAAAATCGGTGTAAATAGAATCAATTTGTACTTTTGATTCAAAAGCTTTTAAAATATAATTTTCGTAGCACAATAAGTGTGAAACGACTCTCACAAAAACCATGCTGTTAATCAATTATAATACTTTTGCACATCCATTGTATTTGTTCAGTTACAAGTTGATCAAATAATTTAGGAATGGCAGAGTGAATGCATATACCTCTATAGTTAGTTATGTCTTCCTTAGCGCCAGATTTAAATAAAGGCATGATGTAGCTTTGTTTCCACATATCAGGAAATTTAGATTTGCTTAAGGAAGCATTAAAAAGTAGATGTAACGGCAAAGAAATGGAATAAATGCATTCTTTCAACATCATAGAAGGGATGCCGTTTGGACCAGTGCTAAGATTACTTTGAAGGTATTCAATACCTTTAAAACATCAAACAAACTAATTGAAATTTTTTAATGTATTACGTTGTTCTCAAACGTTGGAGCTGAATAAACTTCAGAATCGTAAATAGATCAAAAAACTCAGCAAATTTGTTGACATAATCATCCCCATTAGTGCAGATTAGGTCTCCATAGTACATTGTAGACGGAAAGCTATTAGATTTTTTGGTTTCGTTGACAAATTTCTAGAAATGCTTTTGATTTGTTTGATTATTATTCTTGGTACGTACAATATACTGCTTGTAAAGGCATGCGCTAAGATTTTTAAATAAAGTGCGAATAGATTCAAACTCATTATAATCAAATAGAAGTTCTAAATATTTAAAACGTTTATGTACAACTTTTTTCAGTTTAGTAATAGACATCAGTTCCTTGCTAAACCAAATAGAACAGTTGTTTTCACGCCACAGTTTTTAGGTACGTAACAATCAATTGCATAATGTAGAATAAAATAAATAAACACATACATTAATATCACAATTATAAAAAAGTAAAAACCAATCAACACTCAATAAAAAACCATTGATAGCGCTAAAGTCTGCAAATTTAAAATCATTAAAAACATAGTTACACTTTAAAATATTACAGTTGGTATCACATTTAACATCTATCACATAAGCATAGTGGTGTTGGCTTGTGTTTAACAGAACATCAACAGCCATTGCCACTTTTACATCACAATCATTTGTAAAACACAAGTCTAAAAACACACCCCTACTATTGGGTATTGTTATGCATTCAATGCAGTTTAAAAATCCAAAAGAATTGGCTACTAAATATGCAGGGTAAGTTTCATTGCAAACTACTCCCATTCCTAACTCATCGTTTATGGTAGATTATAATCTCCCAGTAGAATTGATTCAACAGAGTAGCAATGGTCGGCGTATTTATCAATAGCTGAATTTGGTGGTAAATATACCGCACTAATTAAATATGACAAAGACTTAAAGTTAACAAAAACAAACACATGTTCTACGGTTGAATACGTGGAGTGCAGTAATATACCTTTTAGATGAGATCTAATTGCAATTAATACACCCCACCATCCAGTTAAGCACTAGTTAATGCCAAACGATCGCACCTAAATAAATCGTAACCACGTAGTTTAAGCTTAGAGTCGTCAATATCCTGGGTGAACCAAGTTTCGGTAAACACTATCTAGTCGTAACTAGAAACCGCTACGGCCAGCATTAGTTCCTCAAGTTTAGATTTGACGTTTTGGTAGTAGATTTTGAGGCCGTTGGTAATTCTACAGTAGGGTCTAGGTTGTTGGCTGGATCCAGGCTCCAAAAATCCTCAGCAGAAGAAGCAGGAATAGACTGGTTAAACCGACATTTAATGTTTGATTGTTTTTATTATAAATTTATTTATAAAACAAACTAATTAATAAACTTCGATCAGTTACTGGCAGAAATAAGTTCGCCGCAAGCTTTTACGGCATGCAACATTTTTATTATATTATGTAATTATTTTTTATTTTTACGAGAAAAATACAATACACAGTATAAAATCAAATTTTTTTTGTTTATTTTTAACAGGTTTATTACATTTTTTATCTTATTATTGTTCAAAATGTTAAAATTGCACTACAACATAATTTTATGGTTCAAAATTTATGATTGTGCTAATAACATCATTATATAACAAATCAAAAACATCAGTAGCCCACAAAAAGTCGCCATGATTAAAAGCTTTAAAAGCAACCTTGTTTGAATGAATTACATTAGGCAAATTGTCAATTAATATTTCAACATCCTGAAAAAAAAAAATTGTAATTAGATTGGTTTTAATACGCACATTTATTATAATATAATCAACTTACAGGAACAGGTGCCAAAGCATCATTTTGTCCATAATACAAAGCAACCGGAACAGTAATTTTGCTAAAATCGTAATCTGGTGGAGTCGGCTGTCCGTAATGCTCAATATTTGCTTTATCTGAATGATAATCATATTGACGGAACCCATCTAAAAACCAATATTATGTAATTAATACATATTTTAATGCCGTATTTAAATAAACATACCATTTTTAACTCCTTGTGCATAATGCAAAAATTGTTTTGTTGATGTGCCCGCTGGCAAGTTTGGAGTGATTACTGATAGCAATGTCTAAAGTTAAATAAGTATTAATGTAATTAATTTAAAATTTAATTTACTTACTGAATTTAATTGTTCGGAATCGTATCCACAAACAAGGAAGTATATATTTTCGCAGACTTCGTGAAGAGGTGCTTCTTCGTTGCAAATTTCTTTTCCAATAATTTGATTAAGTTCGGTATTAGGTAGAAACTCATACAAACCAATATAATTAGTTAGAAACTAAAATAGAATAAAAAAGTTAAATTTTGCAAAGTAGTTTGATAATAGTTCTATCTACCTCAACATTTTGTTCATTTTCTGCTACTAATTGAATAAATGAATTTTCAATATGTTTCATGTATGCAACCGGTCCTAAAGCACTCATCATTTTAATTTTATCATTATATTCCGGTCTTGCTGCACCCATTGCAAAAAATTGCGTGGTTCCCTGTGAATGTCCAATATAGTACAACTGTTCGGCCCCATTTTCTTCAAGAATATAATCAATTGTTGCAGGTACATCATAATAACCTAATTCATGAAAGCTGCAAAAATTGCAAATTACACATATTTGTATGTATTGTTATATTTTTATATTTTTATATATTTTGTTTTATTTTTTACTTTTTGAACACTTATATGTTAAAATTTAATTTCTAAAAAATAAAACAAATTTGTATACATTTTTTTTAACTTAAAAATAATGTTAAACTGGTTATTGACTACAAATACATGTTGGAGTTCATAAAGTCCTTCGGGTAGTAGAATAAGTTTAGTTTATTTATAAAAAAATTAATCGAGAGGTTAAGTAATTGAGATTCTGAATTTTAGTAATAGTTTAGAAAGGTCCAAAAATTAAGTAAGTGAGTTTGATGGATTGTATGAATTGCGTAGAAAATTTTGTGTAAATTTTGTTTTGTTTTGTAGATAATAGATTAACAATGTTTTGTCCAGAGATTTAATTTTAATTTTAATGTAGTTTAATTAATATTTATCGAATATTACCTGTAATCCCAAAACTGTTTCTTCTCTGTATCCGGATCTAAAGTAACATGCTTTCTACCCCACATATTTCCTCTGTTGTTACCTAGCCATACATCAAATCCTAAATCAGCCAGTGCATAAGCAAGACTTCTTCCAATACCTGCATTGATCCAGTCTGCAGAACTACAGGTTAGTCCATGCATAAACAGAACTGGGAATCCCGCTTTCTTAGATGTACTATTAATTCCATGTGGAATTCGTTGAATATCTAATAAATATCCATCTTCTGTTTGAACAATATGTTTTTCCAAGGGATATCCGTGTTTTTCAATCATCTCCATCTTAAACGTACATTTAATTATTTAATTATAAATACTAAAATATTTAAAAGTAAATTTTACGTCAATAAGAAACATAATTGTCATTTTAAATCTTACTTGTTTTTCCATAAAATGTATATAAACACTAGCACTAAAAGTTGACTAAAATTACCATCACATGGTGCAATTTGCCAGAGATAAGTCTCTAACATTTTATAAATGTTGCCTTTTTATAAATAATTTTTTTTATTATGTGATGCTATTTTTTATCAACTTTTAATTTGAATACTGATATAAGCGGTAGAAACTGCCAAAACGCTAATGTATACATAAAAATAATTAAGATTTAAAACAACAATCTTATTATTATTTTATTAGCGTTAAATTTACCTTTAACAGACGTTAAACAAATCAAACAAATCTACAAAACTACTAGTATTAATAAAATATATTTACACATACCACATTGAGTCCAGCGTCGGGATGTATTCTTGACTCTTGTGCATAGCCATCAGAAACGCCGAAGGCTAGTAAGCCTAACGCTAGTAGTTTTATTCCAAACTCCATTATGGTAGTAAACATAAATAAGATTGAGTAAAGCTATTTATAATAATATTTAAACTTTCAAACTCTTCAAAATTTATTATCTTATCATTTTTTTATCACACCAATTTTAGATTGATAAGTAATTAAGTGTATGTTTGTTGTCTTGAAAAATTGTTATCGAGAATGACTTATTATAATTATAAGATATACCAATTAATTTGTAATTTATTTGTTAATAGTTTACTATAAATAAGTCATTTGACATAGCAAATTGTACAAACACGTTAACAAAAAATAACTTTAATTACAGTCGCTTTTAAAATTCAGTTACTTAATTTGATATAAGTTCACTTTTGACATCTTGTGACATTACCAATGTATTTGCTGTGCGCGACAGAAGACTAAAAAATAGTAGTTAGTCTCAGTTTCTGTCAAATAGAAGATAAACCTAGCCTACTCTTAATGACACTAATAACATTATAAGACAATAACAAAAATTAAAAAAATAATTTATATAAAAACAATGCTTACTTAGTTAATAATTTAAAATTGATTAGAATATTTTTATACCACATATCATCATTTTGTTGTAGTTTTTTTTTAGTAAATTATTTCTGCCACTTCACAAAAACAATTGATTTTCTCGTCAATCATTATAATTGACGTGAAAGATTAATTGTGTGTAACAATTTTTTATCTCTTATTTTTAATTGTTAATTAATAACAGGCATTGTAATACGTTGTTGCTATTATTGTAGATAATGTGAACTGAAGTTTTTGATGTATTGTTTGAATTTTAAATAAATGTACATATAATTGATGGTTGTGACCTCTACTACGTGATAATTAATGTTAATAAAATAATAAAACAATTTACTTAGTTTTTTATCACAAATTTATTCTTACGAATACATTACTAGTTTCTGCTTTACTAAAGCCTTCTACAGATGAAATAAGTCAAGTACATATATTTTTTGTATGAGGCTGTATTTTGTTTGTTTGTTTTAACCAATTAAATATTGAAAAAACATTTCAATTGTAATGACATATAAAATTTAAACAATTATTAAAATACGTACAATTGAGAAATTTTAAGTCAGAGGTTATTTACACATAACTCAAAGGTGTCTTAATAGTGTGCAGTTAGCAGTGAGGTCATGACAGCTGTAGCATGCTTTGAGAGCGTAAAAGATTAATATTTGCATTAGCAGTCGGAGGCCTTAGAGTTGTGTAATAACACTGTATGTGGCAAAAGTATGCTGTGCACTGACAGTTGAGGCTTGAGTTGGACAACAGCTGCAAAAGATTATTAAGCTTACACTTACCGGTTGAGCATTGAGTTTGTATGCGGGCACATTACACTAATAATGAGTAGTTAAAAACATACTGATATTAAAATATACTTTAGGGTTGTGTTAATTAAATGACACAACTTATTAGATCATATGCAAAAAAAAGATATATGTTTGTTAATTTTAACAGAATATATTTCTAATTGTGTGCAGGTTCGATTTATGAAAAACACGTGAAAACGATAGCAAGTCGTAGCACAGCGCAGTGGGACAAAAACAACAAAACAAAAAAACAGTACCTATTTTGCAATAAGAGATGCGGTCAGATAAATTGACATCAAATTGCAAATTGGCAACACGCCAAGTGAAATTAATATTTAATTAATAAATAAATGCTCGGTGTGATGGATGAAAGGTTTAGCGTGTGTTGATTCATTTATATAAAAAAAGCTAATTTTAATAACTGGTTGTAACACATAAAACAAAGTAAGTGTGTAAAAAACAAACTGCATTTGATAATTTTAGAGTTTGGTATTTTTTTTTAATTTATTTAGTTAAAATTTGTGAACGTTTTTAATAAACAATGAGTGGTATTTTTAAATTTACTAAAAAATATTTTGTACTAAATCTAGTACAAAATTTAAATTTTTTTAGAAAATGTTTAGTAAAAATTTGCTTTTTATTAGTTTTTGTATTAGCAAAATCTGTGAAGTTGAGAGATTGACATTTAATAATTTTTGTTTTCCGTAAATTATAAAAAAAATAAAATTATACAGAATATTAAATTTAGCAGTTTGTAAACAATTAACAGCAATGTTATAATCATTATTAATCTTTTTTGTGCAAATATGCTTTAAATATATACAGGCAGTTTATAAATGAATGGGATTATGTAATCACTTTAAATGTGCCGCTTTTTTTAAATTGTCCACTATACTATTTGTTTTGACAGATCAACTTTGACAGCTGTCAAGCAAACATATGAAAACATATGTAGTATAGTGGACAATTTTAAAAAGGCGGCATATTTAAATTGATTAAATAATCCCATTCATTTATAAACTTCCTGTATATATATAATGTCTTTATACTTTTTATAAAGATAACTGTACGTGCTTTTCAGGGTACAAGCAATAACAATAATAATAAGCAAAATAGACAACAACATTAAATCTTAATATTAAGTAACAAAAAATCTCAGTCACCAACCGATACGAAATATGAAAAACAAAAATTCAAACAAAGGTTAAAAAAATTATTTCCTTTACTTAATAGTATAAATAATAATGCATCAACATCTACAAATAATGTAAAAAATAATCAAAGACCACACAATTAACGATTCAACAACGTGGTATTAAGAATAATATACAATTAAATATTACTATACATTTTACGCTCAGTTATTAAAATTAGTTTTTTTATATTTATTTATTTATTTATTTACTAGTCAACGGAAGCTATTACAAAACAAGTATATATTTACAATTTAAAAAACATAAATTAAACATAAAACAACTAATATTAAAAATAAGAGTAAAACTTAAATAGTTACAAAATATAAAAAAGGTCACGTATGGGTGAGAAGTGCACGTCGCAGGGTATTAAAAGAATCATTAAAAAAATCCACTTTAACTTCGTTGGCATGCCGCAAAATACGTGTAGATGCAGAGTGCACCGCATAATCAGTGCGTTTGAACGGTATATGAAATAAATAGTCATTGCGTAAAACTCGAGCTGGGACATGAATACCTATAGAGCTGAGCAAGTCAGGACAGTCAATAATCCCACGAAGCACTTTAAAAACTAGTGTCACGTCAAAATTAAAACGTCTTTTTTCAAGACTAGTCATGTTAAATGTAGAGAGCAGTTCCGTGTAGCTGCCTGCAATATTGCATTTATACGCCAAAAAACGAACAAACTATTTTTGAATCTGTTCAATTTTTCCATTTACTGACGGCGGTGTATGGTGACCACACATTGGAACAATACTCGAGATGGGGACGTACTAGAGCGTTGTAAAGGATAATTAGAGTACGATGGTCACAAAACTCCTTAGAGTTACGCTTGACAAACCCTAAAAGTTGATAAGCTTTAGCCACAACAGTATCGATATGTAGTGTAAATGAAAGGCTTGAATCAAACGTAATGCCTAAATCACGAATAGTGTTAACTCTTAACAACATTACATTCATGAGAGAGTAACCATACATCACCGTAGACTAACGTCTAGAAAAAGTCATCACTTTGCATTTATTTAAATTAAGTAGTAAGTTATTAGTCTGACACCAACTAGAAAAAATCTGTACTTCTTCATTAAGTAGTACAGCATCATCTAAAGACTGAATTTTCATAAAGATTTTTATATTGTCCGCAAATAATAAACAACGCGCATTAGAAAAACAATGTACCACATCATTGATAAAGATATTGAACAGTAAAGGTCTAAGATGTTACCCCTGTGGAACACCCGACGTAACATCAGTATTACGAGAAACGCACTGACCAATGCGCACGAATTGAGATTTGTTAGATAAATAGGATTGAATCCACATTAACAAGGTGCCATTAACTCCAATACCACGTAGTTTCATAATTCATAATCTTGTGGTCAACGGTATCAAAAGCTTTTGAAAAGTCAGTGTAAACTGAATCTACCTGAAATCTGTTTTCGAGCGCATCTGTTATATAAGATTCATACAACAAAAGGTTGGAAGATGTCAATTTGCCAGTTCGAAAACCGTGTTGATTGAGAGCAATTTCAGATTGCAGAATGGCAGTCAATTGACAAGTAACTAACTTTTCAAAAACTTTTGGAATAACTGATAAAATAGATATAGGTCTATAGTTTGTTACATCATTTATAGCACCGGACTTATGAATCGGAGTGACATAAGCTTGTTTCCAGCAAGTAGGAAAAGTACCCATAACCAGAGATAAGTTAAATAAAAGCCATAAGGACCGACAAAGGGCAAACGCACATTTGTTGAGAAAAAAAGCCGTTAATCTATCAGGCCCTGGACGGTTATTGGGTTTTAAAAGTAATAATTCGTTGACAACTTCTGATATTTTTAAAACAAGATGCGATTCATTTATATGGGTAGGCACAGATGATGGAGAATATGTGCTGTGTGGACTCATGCCGTCAGCGGACTGTAAACTGACCCAAAAAAATCAGCAAAGAGATTTACAATGCCATCAGTAGTGTCAATTTGAGAATTACCATTTGTGAAAATAGATGGTATTTGATTACTGGTACGTTTAGATTTGACGTGCCCCCTAAAAGCTTTAGGATTAGATTTAATCGAATCTTCCACTTTCTTAATGTGATTAGAATAACACGTATTAGCCAATTGCTTACACTTATCACGTATTGAACTAAATTTGTGGTAGTCAGCTGCTGATCTAGACAACACATATGCTTTGTGTAACTTTTTTTTAGAAAACACAAGGTCTTTTAGCTCTCTTGTAAACCATATTAGAAATTTATAGGTTTTTTTATAACACTTATTTATTTTGGGCACATAATGGTCAATTGTGTCAAAAAGTAATGAATAAAAACGGTGACATGCTTCATCAATATTACAATCGACAAACATGTTATCCCACCTGGTGTTGAGAAAAACATCATTTAAGGAAACATAATCAGCATCTTTGAAATTATATTGCATCACGTTATCTTCTCCACACCATACGTTGTCAGGAGTATCCTGTAAAGAGTCAAGTTTTAAAACTACATCTAAAGCAGGATGTTGAAGATTGCATGGTACAATAGGAAACAACGATTCTGTAAGGCTCAAGTTTGAAGAAAATGCCAAAGGCACAAACAATAAATCTAGCAATACCAAATTTATGTTTAGTATGTAGTTCAATTGATGCGAATTAATATACCCAAACGTGTTAGCAACTAAAGTACCTTTAGGACAAGTGGATTCCGTTCTTACACCAAATTCATCATTAATCCACAACGTTTGTGGCAAGTTGTTATCGCCAATAATATAAACAGTGTTGAATTCACTAATTAATTCTACACTTTCACAGTGACGTTGGTAAGTAGAGTACTCCGAACCAGGTGGAATATAAACAGTACCTAAAACTATTTTCATACTGCCGATATCAACACAAACATACAATTCCTCATAGACAGAGCAATGACTAAATATTTCATATAAATGGTACTTATTAGACACGGCAATAAGTACGCCTCCGCCACGAAATTTTGATGTTGTAATATGGTTACGGTCACACCTGTACACTTTATAATTAAAAAATCTTAGTTCTAAGTCTGTAATAGAGCTTATAAGCCACGTTTCACTAAGAATAAAAATATCAAGCATTAATAGTATATTGGCATTTAAAGTAAACAATTTTGTCCGTAATCCGCGCACATTTTGATAAAATATTCTCACATTTTCTAACTCGGTCTGCTAGTTTTTGTTTTAACTTTTATATTTGTTTTTTTATCAGATGTTCTTTGAGTTTCATTTTAAAATTATTTATGTTGCATTTATTTTTAATTTCTTCTGGTATATTATTAAATTCTTTAATACCTTTGACAGTTATATTTTATTTTTTTTATGTTGTTCGGTTTACTTCTATGTTTAAGTGTATTTTTCTTTGTGTGTTGCCTGTATGATTTTTTTTTTAGTTGTTGGTTTTAGTTCTGTCTTAGTTATACCAAGTTGTATCTTTTTTATCAAGATAATACATTGTTGTGAGATTTTGTTTTTTATTGTAAGTTGGTCTGTTTTTGTTGCCTTTGACAGTTATACTTTTTTTTTATGTTGTTCGGTTTACTTCCATGTTTAAGTATATATTTTATTTTTTTTAGTTGTTGGTTTTAGTTTCGTCTTAGTTATACCAAATTGTATCTTTTTTATCAAGATAATATGTTGTTGTAAGATTTTGTTTTTTATTGTAAGTTGGTCTGTTTTTTGTGAATTTAATTTGTAGGTGTTAGTTTGTCCATTTGATATAGTGTTTTTATTGCCTTATTTTGTTGTCGTTGTAGGTTGTCTATGTTTCATATGTTGGTTTGTGACTATACGGTCATCATGTAATTAGTTTGTGAGCCAAAGATAGCATTATAGATAATGTTTCTTGTTTTTGTGTAGTTAGGTTGCTAAATTTATATAGAGCTCCTATAGTGTTTTTCCTTTTAAGATTTTGTATGTATTTGTACCATTTTAAGTTACTGGTTATTGTATTTCCAAGATAGTTTGTATGTGAGACTTTGCATAATTGTTTGTTATTTATAGATAGCAAGATGTTGTAATTTCTTAAAATTTGTTTTATGTTCATTAATTGTTAATAGGTTGTTATTATACCAGTCATTAATTTTATTTAAGTTTTCTTGTACTTCGTGTTGTAGTTTTGTTTTGTTTATTTCTGTATGTACCAGGGTTGTGTCGTCTGCGTATCTAAATAGTTTTCTGTTTAACTTTAATTCAAATATGTCGTTGATATATAAAATATATAGAAATGGTGCAAGCATACCACCTTGTGGTATACCGTAATCACTATATTTTACTGCATTCAGTGTTTTTTTAATTTTTGTTTGTGGGTTCTTTGTTTTAAACAAGTTTGAATTAGATTTAGGTTTTTTTTCGAAATCCCATTTTTTCTAGTTTTTGAATTAGCTTTTGTTTACATACAGTATCAAATGATTTCTGCATGTCTATAAATACTGTAAGACATTCCTTTCTTACATCAAGTGCATTGTTGATATTGTACATTATGTCAGTAAGTGCAGAGCCTGTACCGGTGTTTCTGGAATGGCAATACGCAGTGTTTATAATATTATGTGATTCTACATGTTTTAATATTTGTTCATCATGTAGAATCACATAATATTATATTATAGTTAAATTAATCAACATTGACCTTCTATACAACCTACAAACTAAAAATCCTAACTTGTCAAAAAAATGTTTATTAACCAAAATATCGTATGTGCTTCATTTCTCAAAATCAAATTTTATACTTAAAAAAAAAATATTAGAAAAAAACTTAAAAGTAATGCAAATAGAAATATTAGAGAGTAGGTTTGACCAAATTATTAGTAGGTTTGGCCAATTTATCTCTTCCACTAACAAAAGATAATCTTCCTGCAATTAATAATGTCCTAAACAATGGTCTTTATTTTTAATTTTTTTTTCTACAAGATTAGTAGCACATACTTTTAGTTTTATCATCTAGACATAGAAGACACATTAAAGATTTTAATATAAATAACCTAAAATTTTGCCAATTTTAACAATTCCTTGCTAAATTTATTTTTTGCACATTAATACAATATTTTAATATTTTGGCTATAAAAAGTTTTGCTATTTTTGACATTTTATTAATAGAATTTTACACTTTTCAACAGTTTATGGCTAGTTTTTAGAGGTTTTTGACAATATATTAATATTTTATAGCCGGATAGTGCTTTCTGACAATATTTTGAGATTTTAAATAATTTAAAAATATAATTTTACTATTTATTGTCAACCGTTTTGACCGCATTTTAGTTTTTTCTGAAAATATATATAAAATAAAAATAAAAATTTTGTTATTATTAACTTTTTATAAATAGAATGTTGCACTTTTCAACAGTTTATAACTGGTATAAAAAAATCTTAGATAAGCCACTATGGTTTTTTTTTTCATAATTTTCTATGTCACTTTACCATTATAAATCTATGTTGCCAGACAATTTTGCCATTGTTAACATCGTGCCCGACACAATTTAAATATTTAAAAAATAATAATTTTAAAAACAATTTAAAATGTCTAGCAATTTAATATATTGTAATTTTATGATAAAAGAAAATACTGTTAATTTGCCAAACAGAAATTCGGTTGTTTAGTAAGCAAATTGATCATCCAGGAAAGAATAGGTGAGTTGGAAGAGCGCAACATGTAATTCTTCGGGTGCGTGACAAAAATAACAACCGAATAATTGTCTGGCAAATTAACAGTATATTTTTGTCTTAAAATGTTTTGAAAATGCTCAATTTTCAACTCTTCGGGGAGGTTGCGCTACCAGGTATACACAACAGCTCCCAGCGATGCTCGTTTGCCACTCTTTCTTATTATTCCACTGTCCTTCTACTAGGTTCTTTGCAGTGATTGCCGTTTTAATTCCCTGAATCCACCTTTTTTTTAGCCTTCCTTTTTTTCTTTTTTGTTTGTGGCACCCATTCCATTGCTTGCCTAAAAAGTCTATTTAAGTTCATTCTTTTAAATGTCCGTACCATATTAATTGTCGTTTTTCTAAATCATCATAGAAGAGAGTGTCTTCTATTCCCTTACGCTGTTTAATAATCTCATTCCTAATTCTCTCTATTCTTGATATTTTTGTCGATCTTCTTAAGGCGTCCATCTCTACGGCTTTTATTTTCTTTTTATATCTATCTGTAACTCTCCATATTTCTGATCCATATAGTTGCTGGTTTTTTTTATCATGGTATCATATATGAGCAATTCCATTTCAAACGGACCAGAGCTGGGGGGGGGGGGGGGGTGCATTGAGAAACTTGCTCATGTATTTTTTTTTAGTTTCTCCCATAAAAAAAATTCTACAATTTTTTTAAGTTTTTTTGTCGTTTTTTAACTTAATCGCATTTTTTGTTTAAAAACCGCAATTTTAATTCAAAAAAATAAATTTACTAATGAAATCGATCAGAAGATTTTTGTAGAATCCAAATCTGGTGCCATTTCAAGTCTATACCCTGTCTATAAGCCGCAAAAGCCATAAAACCATGTTTTTGTTCTCAGTGGGCTGGGCAAAAAGGAGCATTTTTTAAATTTTTTTTAACAGCCAAAGTTGACGTGTTTTGATGTAAGTTAATTAGAAAATATAAATTTGTTCTGTGTATTTGGGTTTTTTTGGGCTCTTTTATTTTTGACCTTTATGGCTGCTTGTTTTACTATTTCGGTTGTTATTTCTATTTGTTCTCCTTCTATATCTATGTTTGTTCTTGTTTCATTATTATATTCTACTCTGTTTTCTGTTAATAGGTTACTATAATGGGTTCTCAAGTGCTCATTGGTATATATTGTGTACTTATTTTATTTCTTTCCGAGGTTTTAACATTTTTTTATAAATTTTCAAATCTCTGAACACTTCCTGCCTCCAATGTAAGTGTTTATTTCTTGGCACTTGTTTTCCCATATTGAATTTTTTTCTTTATGCAAAGTTGATGTTAATTGTCTTTTTATATAGTTATAACTATCTTTATCGTTCTGGTTCTTTGTATTTAACCATTTTAAATATAATTCTTTCTTTTTTTGTACAATTTGTTTTATTTTTTTTGTCCACCATATCTGATTTTTTTTTCTGCTTTGTTTACCAAGTGCTCATGTGCTGCTTGGTGAATACTCGTAATCATATTGCTGTAGATGATGTTTATTGGCTGGGTTAGATCGAGATAAAGTTTTCTGTCTAATCTTTGTTGGTACAAATGTTGAACACTATCATTTATAAGACTTTCTAGGTTATATTTAGGATAATTTATAAATTCTTCTTCAATAAAGGTATTTCCCACATTTTGATTGTCGCTCTATTCATATGGAATAATAATTTTGGCTTTTAATAGGTAGTGGTCGGAGCCACATGTCACTCCTTTGTATGTTCTTACATCATTTATTATTAAGTGTGTAGTTTGTTTGACAATGATATAATCAATGATAGATCTAAGATTTCTTGTATGCTGAATCCATGTATATTTATAAATAGTTTTATGTTTGTAGAATCCGTTTGTTATTTGTCGTTTTGTTCGCACATCTTGATTAGTCGTTCACCATTATTATTTGTATCTTGCTCTCCAAAAGGTCCTACTACTTTACTGTTGTTTTGTATTCCTGTCCTACTATTGAAATCTCCTGCCATGATTATTTCTCTTGTGTTTCCAATACTTTAAGAATGTTTTCGTCAATTGCTTCCCAATTTGTTATGCAATTTTTATATTTTTTGTGGACCATTATAGATATTCCGCTTCGAGCCCATTGTTCCTTTGGTACTCCGCTATATATTTGTATAAAATTTCCGACTTGTTTAATCCCAGATCCTTTTCTCTTTGTTTCTATTAAAATTATCACATCAATCTTCAGAGTTTCTATTTCTTTTATAATTTTGTCGGTTTTCAATCTAATTCCTTGTACGTTCCAAGTGGCAAAATTCAAAGTCCTTTTTCGTTGCTGTTGTCGTTTCCATTTAAATCCATTCTTGTTTCCGAGGCTATTTACAGGCTTTTTAATAGTGTACGTTTTTTATAAGTGTTAGGGAACTAGCCTAACGCCTTAACCTCCAACCAGCCAGGTGATTTAATTTCAGGGTATTCTTCCCTTAGTTCAATTATCTTGACCAGATTGTAGAAGCCGACCTTTTTATAATTTTATAATTGAGACCATTGATCGTTTTCTTTGCCTGTAACCCTATACAGGGGCCCTTACAAAATCCTATCATCCTGAGCCAGATAAACCCAGGTTTTTTAACAAGGTGTTACTCCTTATCTCAAATATTATTTAAAAAGTAAAATATTTTTTGTTATCAAATTTGACAATTTGGTTAGAAAATTAATTAAATCTTTTATGTACCTTATATAAAAAAGCAGATAATTTTTCATTTTAAAAGATTTCTATATTCAATCCATTTATTATTATTACTATTTAGTACTGTATTTTAAATTTTTTATTTATTTTGAGTAGTAGTAAATATATTTATTTCATATTATATACAAACAAATTATTAAACATATATTACATTGTGACAATAGTTGGTTGAATATGAAAAAGGCTATCAACCGTGGTCTTTCTGCCCATGTGTATCGTTATGCTTATAAAAACAATATAAAAAGTAGAACAAATGTAGAAAAAAACATAAAATAGAGAAAGAAAAAAAATCGTATATATCTATGATGACATAATCGTTAGTTAGTCGGATAAGTCTTCTGTCCTATTGTATAGTAAAAGAATGTATTCAAGAATAAAACTTGATGAAAATTTATACTTGGCTGTTACATTATAATTTCTTTATTATTTAGGCTTAGTTATTATCGTAACATTGACCGGTTTGTTACAAAAAAAATTATACAGTTCTTGATACCGATTATTTAGTGGTTGAATTTGATTCAATTAGTATAGGATTTTATTTTAGGAATTGTAAAGTGAGTTACTTACTCCATATTTTAGTAATATTTCAAAGTGATCGTTCTGCTACTATGAAGTTGTTTACGCCCGGTTTCTCCAATGTCACTTAAGACGTAACTTAACCAAGCTCAGCTCAGAATCAAACCCAGCTAATGATGAGTTTGAGTTGCACCATGAATTTAGAAAGAGCGTCTTTGCTAGGATTCGAATAGATTTGGCAATCTCACCAATATTCGCAATGCTGTTTTTTAATTGGTAAAAAAACATCTTATCTTAATCAAGATTTTTTAATGACATTAGTTTATTATAAAATAATAATGTAAAAAATTGGTACATTAGGATTGTCTGTGCGTCACATAAATATAATTTTTAAAGAAAACAATAATTAGAATATTTTAAAGCCAATTACACTGTAATTTATTAAATATTAAAATTAATATGCACTGCAGTACACAAAAACAAGTGATAGTTACGCCCGGTTTCTCCAACGTCACTTGATACGTTACTTGACTAAGCTTAGCTCAGAATCAAGACCAGCTTATGTTAAGTTTGTGATGCACCATGCATTTAGAAACGACGTCTTTGCTAGGATCCGGATAGATTTGAAAATGTTGCTAATATTCATAATGCTGTTTTCTAATTGGTCAAAAAAAACGTTCTAGTCTTAATAATTTTTTTACTAACATTAATTTATTATAAAAAATAACGCTCGGTTTCTCTAACGTCACTTGACACGTTACTTGACCAAGCTCAGCTCAGAATCAAGCTCAGTTTATGTCGAGTTTGTGTTGCACCATGCATTTAGAAACAATGTCTTTGTTAGGATCCGGATAGATTTAGCAATGTTGCCAATTATCACAATGCTGTTTTCTAATTGATTAGAAAAAACATTCTTGTCTTGTGAATTTGAGCTCTGCTTGACGCAAATAAGGTGAGATTTTGCTTTGGTGCAACGGAATAAGCTCAGCTTGCGGCTTAAGACGTAGCTTAAGGTCTAGTTAGGGCTTGAGACATGCTGGAGAAACCGGGCGTTAAAGGACCTTTATGGCATGCACAAAAAAATGGATACATTATACATTCTTATAGAGGACGGCAAATTGATTTGTAGATAAAGGTACCTGCTTTTGAGTTTATACCTTATCCTCTGTATGTTAAGCAGCGGAAGTCATTAGCTCGGGTAATGCACTTAGATTTTATGGTTTAGAAGTTTGGGAGTGAGGTTTGAAGAACATTTTGTTATTGAAAAGCACACCTAACTATTTACAACAAAGCATTGGTGCAAATTATTGCATTGTTAAAGTAAATATTATTATATTGTTAAGATTTGTTGGGATTGGCATATAACCTCTAAACCAGTTTTATATTTTGTTGGTTAAAATTTGTGAAAATTGAATACTACTAATGCGTTTTTGTGAATGATACAATTACTGTATCGTCAGTTAGGTTAAAATGTTGAGAATTTTTACTTAATATGTTGTAGCAGTAAATATTGTAAAGAATAGGAGAAGGAGAAGATCCTTGCGGAACTTATTGCTGTAACATGCTTGAATAGCTTGTGCTTGTGTGATTCAAGAATTGTTATTGGTCTATAGTTTGAAGAAGAGTTCAATTTTGAATTTTTTTTAGGAACACAAATCTTAACTCCGCACTTAATGGATAAGCAAAAGTTAAAGATTTTTATAATATAGGTATGGATGTAATTATGTAGTCGTTTAAGAATTTTCCTAGAAATCTTGTCTGCCACAAAAGAGGATTTTTTACCGGATTTTTGGATCTGGAAATAGTCATCTTTAGTCATTATTGCATTGTCAGGCGTTACAAAGTCAGTTTCAAAATAGTGACCATTCCACTTATCGATTTCAGTTCGTTTATTGTCATCGTAGTTGATGTTTTTATTAAAGCTGAAAGCTTTGTTAAAGTGTCTGGAAAATGTGTTTGCTATGTTTTGCTCTTCTTCGTATGTAATGTGTCTGATATGTCTTGATCTTCTTTGTATGTAATGTTTGTATTCGGGTCTTTGATTGGCTTTATTTTGCTACCAAGTTTATAGCGACTTAATTTTTAAATTTCTGTTAATTTTTACGTATTTATGCCAATGTATATGTCACGTAATTATTAAATATAATGTTTTTTATACGGCTAGTAAAGTTTAGTAAAAATGGATATCTATTTATATTTCTATAAGAAAGACAGAGATAAATTATTGTTATAAGTAATAAAGTTGGCAGTAGATAATTATGGTAAAATTTCCTTTTAACAAGAGATTATTTTTAATTAAACTACTTAATTTTGCAAGAAACTGGGGTATATTATTTTCAGCAATAATATATGATGCTTGAATATATTCTGTCGTGTCTTTTTTAACGTTGTCAATCGAAAAAATCATATTGTTGAAGATATTCCATAAGACTAGGATTAGGCATAGTGTGGGTTTTTAATTGAAAACGAATAGCTAAATGGTTGAATCAAAAATTGAGTATAAGTTGGGTAGAGTTAATGAGAAAGATTAATACCATTCTTACCGCTGCCTTGATTTCCCGTATTGTAGTAAAAATAGCTACTTTGGCGTCATTCCTATTTTCACTTATAATTTGATAATAAATTTATTTTTTCACCAGTACATTCAGAAAAGATCAAACATTATTTTACCAAATTATATCAGTAAAATTATATTTGCAAATAGCATTAAAATGCATTTAAAAGTAGCTAAAAACGCATTTATTTCAATATTTGGATTCATTTTTCGGTTATTTCCAATTATTATTTGGTTAAAATATTCTGACCAAATATAGATTAAAGAGTCTTGAAAATGTCATGAAAATGTCTAGTAAAAAAATTAATTGATTATCAAATTATATGTGGAAATAGCAATGACGTTAAAGTAGCTGCTTTTACTAAAATACTGGAAATCAAAGTAGCAGTCGGTATGCTCTTAAGTTTTTTATGAAAAAAATGTTATAGTTTAGAAAAAATGCCGTTTTTTGCCGGATTAGGGCAAAAAACGCCAATAATGATTGCATATTCAAAAAGTGAAGCTTTCTGGAATCTAAAATCTTTGATAGAACAGTAGAGGTTATAAACAAGAACAACATTTTAGGAGAGTTATATAAGTAAAGAGATAAATTTGCTAAGACTAGTGAACCTCCTCCACAGTTTTGATTAATGATAGTAGAATTTTATATAAAAAACCTACTAAATAAAATAAATAAATAATAAATTGAACAAAATAAAAAACGGCATAAAAATGACAAAAACAAAAAGCAGAGAAGATGAAGATGGAGTGACTCTTAAAGAGATTAGCATAGATGAATTAAAAACATCAATGAATTTTATGTCAAAACAATTTGAAGATGGATGAAAGCAAAATGATAAGATAAGAAAAACACTAAAAGAAATAAAAAATGAAAACATTAAATTAAAAAAAAAAATAGAATTGGAAGCTAAATGCAATAAAACCAATTAAAAACAATATTGTTACATCAGGTGCAATCAAACAAAATAAAAAAAAAATACTATGGAGGTAATCAATAAAATATTTACAACTATTGATATAAATATAGAAAAAAATAATATAACAGAAGTACACAGAATGAATAAAACAATAACAGCTTTAATATTAGTCAAATTAAAAGCAACATAAGATGTTTTTATCTTAATAAAAAAAAGAAAAAGGATCAATTAAAACAAAAGAATGCGGATTAAAAGATAAAAATACTAAAATTTACATATTAGAACAATTTACCCAGACAAATAACAACTTATTCTACAAAGCAAGGAAGCTAAAAAAACATGGATTCCGATGGATATGGTACAAAGAAGGTAGAATCTTTGCAAAAAAAGTGAAGCTGATAAACCAATAACAATTTAAGAAATAGAACATATAAATGAGCTGATAGAAAACGCAGAATTAAAACAAACCTAAAAGTAAAAATATAAATAACAACACATAACAGAAATGGACAAAATAAAAATATACCTACACAACGCAAGAAGCATAAGAAACAAATTTGATGAAATATTAACAATACCTAACCTGTACAACGCAGATGTTATAGTAATAAATGAAACATGGCTTTACATAAACGAAGAAAAATACTTCCAAATATCACACTATACCGTAATATTTAACAGCAGAGCAATAAACGGTGGGGGCATTGCAATATACACGAAAAAACAAAATAGCAACAACAGTAACAGAAATTAGAACAGAAAATGATACAGAAATATTAACAATAAAACTTAATAAAACCAATATACATATAACAGCAATATATAAACCACAGACCGCAAAAGACGATGACTTCTTAAAAGTAATAGACAAATTAACAAAAACTAAAACCAAAAATTTAAGAGAAAATAACAACATAACAAATAATTACAGAAATTTAATTGTAGAAAATGGTCATTGTAATGTAAAAAAAATAAACAAAAAATAACGGTGATAAACCTGGTACAATTATAGATCACGTATTAACAAACATAAAAAATTACAGCAGCAAAATATAAGTAAAAAAACTGACATCAGATCATAATGCGATAATCACGGAATGGAACACAATGTGTAAGAAAACCAAATATGAAAAAGTACAAAACACGAAAACAAACTACGAGAAAAAATTTGAAAACATAGATAATAAATCAATATATAATTTTGACACACTAACATCAATATTACAAAACACAATAAATCAAAACACAAAAATAACGGAAATAAAAAGAAAAGAAAACAATGAATGGATAAACATGGAAATAATATCGATGATAAAAGATAGAAACAAAACACAAGAGAGATACATCAGAAATCTAAACAATGAAATAATAAAAAACAAAATAGAAAACAAAATAAAGGAAGGAAATTTTTTTATCTACAAAAACAAAATAAAAAATGCCAACGGAAACCAAGCTAAACAATGGGCAGAAATAAATTGTATGCTAAATAAAACAAAAAACAAAACAAAACAAGAAATAACTGAAATTATAACAGAACACGGACAAAAAAAGACAAATGAAACTGAAATAGCGGACAAACTAAACAACTACTATGCAACAGTGAGAAAAAAATTGGCAAAAAAAAATGATGACAATAAAACAATTGAAAAAAAGCTACATTTAACAAAACATCAGAAGAAGAGATAGAAGATATAATCCAACAATTAAAAATAAGAAGCGCACCAGGAGAAGATCAAATAACCGATAAAGTAATAAAAGTCATAAAAAAAGTAGCACCAATATTGAAAAAACTCATAAATAAAATGATACAAACAGGTGAATAC
This sequence comes from Tachinus rufipes, assembly GCA_963932245.1. NCBI lineage: Eukaryota > Metazoa > Arthropoda > Insecta > Coleoptera > Staphylinidae > Tachinus > Tachinus rufipes. Next base: position 44,503,241 of record OZ010745.1, on the reverse strand, counting down.
CCACTAATACTTATTATAAAACTAATATAAAAAAAAAAACAAAATCTGAAAACTATAGACCAATATCAGTTCTTAGCAAAATTACAAAAAAGGCAACATATAACAGACTAATAACACACATAAACAAACATAATATTATAAATAAAAGGCAATACGCTTTTAAAAAAAAATCAAACACCACAGGCATAACAACTGATATAATACAACACATAGCAGAAAAGTTGGACAAGAAACAGTATGTTAAACCAATTTTTATAAACATGAGGAAAGATTTTGATACCATCAACAAATTGATTAAAAAATGATGTTATTAGGAATAAGAAACACAAATTTAGAACTGTTAAAAACGTATATTAAAAGCAGAACACAACAAACACAAATAAATAATATAATTAGAAAAACAACGGAAGCAGAATATGGGGTACCACAAGGTGGAGTGCTGGCACCAATTCTATATATATTATGTATTTTTTAATTAATATGATTTGGATGTAGGATATTTTAAAATAAAAAAACTAGCTTATGCTAAAAATTTAATGCCGACGTTTCGATAACTTTGTTATCTTCCTCAGGGCTAAAAAGAATTAAAACAATTACATTGTTGATAAAACAAACAAAAAGTAAATACATGAAGTGAAAATAAATATCAAAAAAATACATGTACAATTAAAACATTTTTTTTAAATCCTATTCACATCACAAATGTTAAAATCTACCTTTAAATGTCAGCTATAGTTGTCATGGTTTTATAATTGATCATTTTAATTAAGTTAAACACTTTACAATACACTCACAATGACTACACTTATTTTATTGTTTACAACCTGGAGCTGTACTAGTTGCATACTACTTATTTGCACATTTGAATTAAATTAGCATACATATTGGACAATTTATCCTTATCCGTTTTAAGGTTTATGTTTTTCTCTTTTGTTAAATTAATATGTATTATTTCGCTAATTAATCTTTTTTTGTAACCTGTTTCTCTGTCCAATATTTTTGTATCACTAAAGTTAAAAGTGACATACCTAGATTAATAAAAGACACTGAATATATTATTGACTGCCATCCAGATGAAATTAAAGAAACAACCCGAGCCAAAATGATCAATATCATCACAAATGGTACAGTCCTACATCCAAATCATATTAATTAAAACTTATCAAAAGGATATAACCAAAAAAGTCAAAATATATTATGTATAAATAATATAATATAAATTTGACTAGTAAAAATATATATATATATATAGGTAATTCCATTACTTTTCGACCAAACTTAAAAACTGAGTGTCTCCAAACTGGCTCAAAATTAAATATGTGATAGTAGGTACCAAAAAAACTTTTCCTAAATTTTCAACTTTTTAAGTCATGATCTTGATTTTTTTCAAAGTTCAGAAAAACGCCTAAAAATCACATTTTTTCGGTAGTTTTCAACATTTTTTTTCTCAGCGTAAAAACATTGGAAAAAGGTCTGATTCTTTTTGTAATTTCTTGTACTTTAACTTGTTTTTTTTTTAATGTAGCCATTCTCTATTTCCTTTAGCGTAGGCCGTTGTGAAAATAGCCTAAAATTACAAAACCAGCCTCACATTGAAAATGCCCTAACAAAGTCAAATTTTAATTAAATTATATCTAGTTTGGCTTAATTTGTTTGTTTTAAATTGCTCTTTAAAATTTTGCAAAGTATTTTTCGATCAAACCAGTAAATCGTGAGATACTACTTTTTAAAGATTAGTAATTTGGTCAAAAATGCTCATTTTTGTATACATTAAAACCGTTGTAACTTTTTTCTACCTAAATTTTTTTGCTAAAATTTTTAGTAAACTTTCCTCATATATACCTAAAACATCTCTTAAAGTTTAGTTCTTGAGAATGAAAATGGGCCCAAGCTACAGAACTGCAAAAAACAACGTTTTATACGTTAATAACCTGGTAATAATTTTTACTTACGCTTTTATTTTTGCAAAAAAACTACATATTATTGTATTGGTTTGAACATATCTTAGATTAAAATAGTGTTTTTAATAGAAAATGTATATTTTTATAAGTATAGATATGTTTTTATTTTTATTTTTATTGTACCTGTAAGACAAATACATAATTTTTCTAAAATCATATCATGAACGCCCTAATTCTAACTTTTATGAAAAAGCATGTCAAAAATTACACAGGGTGTTTCCTAACTGTAAGCAAAAAATAAAAAAAAAATAAGTCCTTTTTTTAATTTCATACAAAAAATCTAAATATCTTTTTTGTCTATCTATTATTCAATTATCTCAAAAACAAAGCTTTTGAGATAATTGAATAATACACATTATTAAAAAAATATCATTTGTAACAATGGTAATAACAAACAGATCAATACATTACACAATTCAATAAGTGGACTTGTGATGTCTGAGATTGAGTGCCTAGAGCTACTTGTAACTCTTTCGTTTCAGATATCCAACAATTATCGCCAAACTAGACAGTCTTCATTATTTTGAGAACTTATACATTCTACCAACTATGGATTCAATAATCTATTGGCAAAATGTGTAGAATTGCAAATAGCTTTTCTAATAACATCGATTTGTTTTGCGTTTTTAAATGTACATTTAACGCTGGAGAATTGAGTTTAGTCGCCTCGTCCTGTTGTGGTTCCACGAGTAGTATTGTTATGGAAAAAATATTAAATCCTATCACATCTACGAAAATATCAGTGAACTTTTTTCTCTAGAAAAATATTGACACGTACAACACCGTTTTTAAATTAAAAATGGTTTTTATGGGACAAAACGCCAACCAACTCAATATCCAAACAATAAAATTTTAGTCATCACTCTTTTTATTTGTTGAATTACATACAATATTCTATGTCTTCATGTTTTTATTTAAAGATTTAAAGTTCTATTTAACAAGTAAAAAATTAATAAAGAACTAATTAAAAACGTCACTTTTTAAAAATTAATTGCGGAGATTCTTCTATAATATGTAAAAATTTTATTCAATTATATTCAGGCGTTTTCTTGCTAAGTTTGATGCTGTGAACCCTTATAATAACGCAACTATTCTCGCCCCTTAAGAACCAATTAAAATGTGTTAATGAATAATTTTATATTTTGTTTTTCTATGTATACATTTTATGTGTTTATTTTGTATTTTTTATATTCATTGTCTAGTTTTAAATATTACACATTGTTTGTATTATTCATCATTATTTATGTGCAGGATGATGTAGATGTAAATGGTTTTTTTTTTATATGTCGTTAGTAAAGAATTATTAAAGTTCTTAAAATGACTACCATGAGTGTTATTGCAAGTTTGTTTTTTTTAGCAAAAAAAAATCAAACAAAACAGCATTACTTTAACAATTGTGCGTTGTTGCAAGCTTTTGATACTTGTCAAAATTGTTTTATTTGGTTCGGTTAGTAAAATTTGTAAAAAATGTTGTTCAATAACGGATAATACACATGTCATTTTTTATAAGCATAATTTCTTAAAAATCAGATAAAAAATTTGTTGGATAACAATGTCCCTCTTGCCTAACGTAACAGGATGTGGTACCAGTACAATAAAGCACCGCCCCATGTTGGGTGATATCTAGTTCGGTGGCTTAACGATAATTTTAAGGATAGATGGATTAGTAGAAGAGGTCTAGTAAACTGACATGCAAAATTTTCTGATCTGAATCTATTGAACGTTTAGGTGACACATGAAACAATTGGTTTATGGAAAGCCAATAATCAACGTGGAGCAGCTACAATAGAGAATTGCAAATGCTGCATTGCACATTCAAAACATAACAGTTTTGAAACAGTTTATCATTCTTTTTTAGTGTTGTCAAGCTTGCATCAACGCTAATGGCAGTCATTTTAAGAAATTGAAATATGTAATATTGTTCTGTTTGTTGTTACCATTGTTATAAATGTTTCTTTTTTTACTTAAATTTTTCTAAATAAAAGGTTTTCTAAATAATGTGTATTTTTAAATTATTTCGAAAACAAAGCGAGATAGACAAAAAAGACATTTAGATTTTCTGTTTGAAATTAGAAAAAGAACCTAAAGTTTTATTTTTGCTTCTAGTTAGGAAACGCCCAGTGTATTTTTTGGCGTGCTTTGTCATAAAGTTTAGAATTAGAGCGTTCATGATATGATTTTAGCAAAAATTATGTAATTGTCTTACAGGTACAATAAAAATAAAAATAAAAATATATCTATACTTATAAAAATATAAATTTTCTATTAAAAAAAATTTAGATAGAAAAAGTTACAACGGTTTTCAAGTATACAAAAATGAGCATTTTTGACCAAATTTCTAATCTTAGAAAAGTGGAACCTCACGATTTACTGGTTCGATCAGAAAAAGCTTTGCAAAATTTTAAAAAACAATTCAAAACAAACAAATTAAACTAAACTAGATCTAATTTGATTAAAATTTGACTTTGTTACGGCATTTTTAATGTGGAGCTGGTTTTGTAATTTTAGGCAATTTTTACAACGGCCTACGTTAAAGAAAATAGAGAATGGCTGCATTAAAAAAAGCAAGTTAAAGTACAAGAAATTACAAAAAGAATCAGACCTTGCAGAGCTTTTTTCAATGTTTCTACGCTGAGAAAGAAAAATGTGGAAAATTACCGAAAAAATGTGATTTTAAGGCGTTTTTCTGAACTTTGAGAGACTCCCAAAAATCAAGATCATGACTTCAAAGGTTGAAAATTTGAAAAAAATGTTTTTTTGGTACCTAATATCACATATTTATTTTTAAGCCAGTTTGGAGATACTCAGTTTTTAAGTTTGGTCGAAAAGTAATGGAATTATTTCATTATATATATATATATATATATATATATATATGCTGATGACACATGTATTATATATCACGGAAAAAATAAAGAAGCCATAGAAAAAAACATAAAAAATTAACTAAATGGTACGACAAAAACATACAAACAATAAATAAAGAAAAAACAAAATACATGGTAATAAGACAAAAAAACACAAAAAATATTAACATAAAAATTGAAATAAATAACATATCTATTACTAGAACAAAATACTTAGGAATAATATTATCTAAGAAACTCACTTGGGATACACATATTAACAAAATATTAAAAGAAAGCGCAGCAACAATAGGAGCTGTGTATAGAGCCAGGAAATACATAACAAAAGAAACGGCGATAAGTATATATCAATCACCATACTTAGCTAAAATGAACTATTTAATAAATATATGGGAAAAACAACAAAAACAAACATACAAAAAATACAACGACAACAGAACAAAATTCTAAAAATAATAAACAAACTACCAAAACTAACACCAACAGAAAAAGTATACAAAATAATTAACAAAACAAAGATAAACAAAAAAATAATAAAAAAATGCAAACTAATGTACAAAATTAAAAATAAAGAAATTAAAACCAACCTTCAAATAAAAACCAACAAAAAAATTCACGGACATAATACTAGAAGAAGTAATATACATGTACACACAACAAGGACAGAAAAGGCAAAACAAACAATACGAGGCAATAGACTAGTCACTTACAATCAACTGCCTGAAAGTATTAAGAAAACAAAGACTTAAGAAAAAAGAATTCAAAATAAAAATAAAAAAACACTACATAATATAATAAAAAGATCAAAACAAACAAATGAATAAAAATAGATAATACACACAACATTAATAAGATAAATTGAAACATAAAATGGTGACCCGAATACAAAGTTCTACAGCCATTAATATGGAGACGCTGTAGCGCAGCAAGTGAGAAGAAAACAAAATGAAATATAAACTGTAAATATGTAAATATATTATAATTTAAAAAAAAAAAACTACAAAGATCAGTATTGAAAGAACTCTTCTTGTTTAGCCTTTGTTTCCACAAACTTTGCACAAGTAGTATTATGCTTAAGAAGATTCTATATTAAATGGGATTTGCGATTGAAGGAATTTATGTTGGCGTTCAGAATTCTATTATCATTGGAAATGTATAGGTGTGTACTTATTGGATGGAGCGACTGTAGGTTGAGAAGCGTCTTTGTCATATAAATCAAACATAAGGATATGCATTCTGTTTCCGGATATTATAGTCACAACCGTATCGATATTGTATGAATGGATAAATTTTTGTTTAAGTTTTTGCAATTCTTGTGTGTTTAGCTGAATTAATTTTTGTCGTCTATGTATCAATGATATGATTATGAATGGTGATATATGAGTGAACACGACTGCCATTTTTGTTTGTTTGCAAACTGTTCAAATCGTATGTTGGAACAGACCTATAGTCCATCGCATTTGGCGCACTTAGGTGCAGTACACTGTCTGTCGTGTGGGTAAACTCATTACACTGCCGCATGAAATAGATAGTAGTGGTGGCAAGATTCTCGTACGTTCTGTAATGTTTGTTGCGGTAAAACAGCGTATGTTGTAGTTTTTCATAAGATAAAACACAACTTGTGATATTACGTATCATACGAGTAGGATTACCTGTCGCCCTATAATTCTTTTGCAATATTTGTGCACTAAATTGTTGTGAGACAGTTGTTGGCTAATTGTTTCTGTGTGTCAAATCATCATCTACACCAGCAATTACACAAGAATATAACGTTTTTACGTGGCCTCCTCTCTTGCGCTTATTAGGATCGATGAACGGCTCTTGGTTTTCTGTTCTCGAACACGTAGTACGTAGATCGTTGTGATTCATCGCCGTTCAGCTCGGTTTCTTCACTCGAGCTGGACGAGGAAACTCTTATCGGTGGAATCTCTTTCTTGAAGCGAATGCTTCAGGTTGAGACGAAATAACACGGAAAAATACTATAAATTTGATATTAATAAGAAATGAAAGCGACTATATTCAACTGCGTTTGGCATACGAAATGACTTATTTTGATTTTTTAGTTTTGATTTATTGAGTAGTATACTTATAATCATAATTTGATTATAAGCATAATACTTATTAAAAAAAAAACTAAATTTATGACAATATTAATAAATGCGATGGTACTTTAAATATTCAAATAACCTTATATAAAATAATCTATTTTTTTTGTCAAAATAAGTATATAATACACTTAAATTAAAAGTCACGTACGTTTTGCACTTGACTTATGCACTTGAAGTAATATGTATGCAATAATTAAAATAACAAACAACTTTTTGTTCCATGCTTGTTTTAGTTTATTTTTAACTGTTTAGTATTAGTAATCAAGTAACTAATTGTTTGTTTCGATGTATTAACCTCTAATTATATAATGTACAAATAAATCTATTTATCAAAAATATTAATTCTTATTACAATATTTAATTAATTAAAGATATAGTTTATTTTAATTTTCTATAGTGTGATATTGTGAATATTGTTAGGCTGTATGTATCAAATACACTTTACCTACATTCTAACAATCTTCACAATACCACACCTTAAAATATATTAATTAATTAAATGTTATTAAATCACCATCTAAATAAAATGTAATGTATAAGCGCTATCTAAAAGAAATATAGAATACCAACATAAACAACTTTGTAATAATTGTAAGTAAAATGTACTACGCCATATAATCTGTAATCTGCAAAATTAAACGTTATAACAATAAAAATTAAAAAAAAAAACTGTAACACTATTTAATATAAGTATACAATCTTTAAACAAATTTGTAACAATCAAGAAAACTATACTAACGCCATCTAGTGTAAATAAGCTACAATAACAAACAAAATATATGTTATAAAATATATAATATAACACCAAGAGTAAAAAAATATATTAAATTCTGTAAAACATCAAATCATTGGAGCTAACAAATTACCTCAAATGGTCATCAATTTTATTGTAAATTAAAGTTTTAAAAATATTTTTAGTTTTTCTTTACGCAAATTATATCCTGTACATTTACCTTTCTACAGAGAACACTCTGTATATACAATTAGTAGGATGGTTGTATCCGAGTACTGTACTACAAAATACGTCAGTTTCAACTATTTATGGAAATAATCTAGTCCCAAACAAAAAAACAAATTGTGGAATCTACAACGAGCAGAGCCCATCTTCGAAAATTAGAAGGTATCCATTGCGGACTGTTCTACGTGGATTCAACACCAGATCCAGAGATTACACTATGGAATCTCCCGCATCGAGGTCTGAAGAACACGTGCACGTCCAGAGGCTATATATCCGGTTCTCTAGCATTGAGACCCGAAGTACGGCCGCATGTAAGTCGATTTTGTTTTGTCAATTGCAAGATTTGATTGTAGGTGCAATTAATGTCATATAATCTTAATTTCAAAATTAATTTTATTATTAAAATCCTAGATAAGATAACCTTGGATTCTTCTCAAAAACCAAAAATAGATATCGATGATAAAGATAAAGTTGAGAGGTTTGAAATTAATTTTAGCAAAATGAAAAAATTTAATTCTGAATATTTATCTTGCATACCAACTTTTGACGGTAATGCTAACGACTTGAGTAATTTTCTAGCTAGTTTCAAAAGTTAATAAGTAAATTTTGTAACTAATAATAAAATAAAACGCAAACTAAGTTTGTAACTAATAATAAAATAAAACGCAAACTAAGTTTTTTACCAGAAATACTTTATTGATATAAATATATATTACTAAATAATACATATCAATAAAAACAAAAATTTGTTTGTAACTAAATCTAACGCTAATACTTTTGCTATCGTATATGTATATAAATTAACAAGTCCTGCAATGCAATGATGCTTGCTATTAATATTCAACATGTGCAGAATTGGAACGATTTAAAAACCGTTCTTACTCAAAACTTTGCAAATCAACGAGACGATGCTTGCCTAGTCCGGGATTTAGTTTTATTAAAACAAAGCAATAGCACTCCCTTGCAATTTACGAAAAATGCATTAGCATATTAAATATTAAGTTCAGTAGAGCAACAGAAGTAAAAGTAGATGCACAGAAGGCAAAAACTGATTTTTTTTAACTAAAATTACATTAAAATCATTTGTATGTGAATTAAAGGAACAATTGGGTTCAACAATTAGAGCAATGTGTCCTGCTCTAATGTACAAACTACATTGCAGTATATTAACAAAGAAAACAATTGTAAATAATATCAATATAACATTCAAAACTTACCACAAATGATGCAAACATTTAAATCTCAAAATGTTTCATTGCCATTTCAAACTCGTCCTAAACAAAACCAAACACAAATACAAAAAAGGTACTTTCAACAAAGGCATTGTTTTGCCTTAAATTTTATTCGGCAGAATTGCTGTAACTGGTTTGATTATTTGTGTGTTTTGAATAAAAGTTTGGTTTTAATAGTATTTATTTGATGTTTACTATTCAACTGTTTGCAAAAAAATGTGTTTCACAGTGTGTTGAAAAGCTATTTATACTTACAAAATTGGCATGGAGCGCAACCCTTCTAAGAATAAAAATACAGCAAAAACAGATGTAATAAAGTAATTTGCTTAAAAGTACAATTTTTCTAAGAATAAAACTATATATGCAAATAAAGATAAAAATACGTATAATATAATAATAAAGTATAATCCGCTTAATGGGACGGAAATGCCAGGTAAAATATACAAGTATTAACATAATTTATAATATAAGTAAATTATTATCTGATATAAATTTTTTGTTAGTGGTTGCAACATACCGCCCAAGTCTAATTCACTTATTGGCAAAGGCGCTATCTTGCTTATAGGCCGTTTATATTGTTTTCCTGCCGCACTTACTAACACGGCTCGTATTATTTTATCTTCTCCGGAGTATACCTCTTCCACTCGTCCTCTTATTCATTGAAGTGGTAGCACGTTGTCTTCTCTTTCTAATACTAGTTGACCTGTTTGCACGCTGTTTTCGTTTTTGGTTCATTTTGACCTTATTTGTAGCTGTCCTAGATATTATCGGCTCCATCTTTTCCAAAAATGCTGTTTTATTTGTTGTAAGTGTTGCCATCGTGAGAGTCTGCTTTATTTTATATTGAGTTCTATTGGAGCGGTCAACGCATGTCCGATTAAGAAATGTCCCGGTGTTAGGACTTGCTCATCGTTTGGGTCGTTGGAAAGAGAGACCGTGAGTGGCCGTGAATTTAATACTGCCTCTATTTGTATTAGAATAGTAGACAATTCTTCAAAAGCTACTACTCTATTTCTTAGTATGCGGTGCATGTGCTGCTTTGCCGGTTTTACCGCAGCTTTCCACTAGCTTCCAAAGTGCATTGCTCTAGGCGGAATAAAGTGCCACTGTATTTTGTAGCGCAGTAACGTTTTAGAGATCTCCAATTCCGTCTTGTCGCACTTGAACTGTTCGCAAAGTTTTGTCAATTCTTTGTACGCGTCTACAAAATTACATGTTTTTCGCATTTCCTCGTCTTCTAATAAAACGCTTTAATGATATAAATATGCAGATGTAAGCTTTTGCCTTTTTTTTGCTTTGTTTGTTCCCTTCTTTAATATAAACAAGTCTACAAAAATCTACTCCGCTGTTGATAAATGGTCTTGTTGCTTCTATGCGGTGTTTAGGTAGATTTTCCATTCAAAACAGTTAAAGGATTTATTGGTTGCCTTTATCCATAACAGTACGATTGTTGTGTCTGTCCAATAGTAGACGTTGATTGGCGTAAGGTGAGGTGTGTTCAATACAGATTTTATAAGTGTGACCAATAGAAATGCTCCACATAGTTTTAGACAAGGAATGGTAAGATGTTTTAATGGCGCCACCCTTAATTTTGCACATAATAAATGTGATTCGTGAGTTTAGTCTACCGACGATCAAATGTACATACAGCTGCCGTATGCTTCTTTGCTAGCGTTTGAAAATCCATGAACTTTGAATAGGTTGTAGTTCTTAGTAAATATACATTTTGGTGTTTGAATATTGTCTATGTGTTGTAGATCTGCTTTATAGGCTGTCTATGTAGATGCATACCAATAGAAATCGACTCGCCTCAGCTTAATTTGATTTGCCAGAGTTTTTGCATTATTATATTGGCTTTCACTATTACTGGTCCAATGATACCCAGCGAGTCCGTTTATTCATCAATCGTGTTGTTGTAGCAAACATTAATGTATCTGACTTTCTGTTCTATTGTACGCCCAATGTTTTGTTGCTGTCAACTGTATCTGGCACATTAATTTTGGTGGGGACATCTGCCACATGATTAATTAATTAATTAAAACATAAAAATCACGCAAAACTATTTTTGTTCCAAGTGGGAATTTGTTGTGTGCATCTTTAGCAGTTTTTTGTAAACATCTGTTGGCTAGGTATGACACACTAGCCGTACCATATGTAACTGTTAGTAATTCATATGTTTCCACTGGTTCAGATGAGCTACGTCGCTACAGTATACACGCTAATATTTTGTTTTATCAGGATGAATGTGCACTAATTATTAACTGTCTCAAAAAAAAATTGGGGCACCGGAACTAGAATATTAAAACCGGGAGATTCTAATATTTGACAACGGTGTTTTATGAAATTCATAAATGATGTAATTGAAGGTAAGAGGGATGATTCCAATTTTAATTCCCATTTATTACAAGTTGGGTAGTTTATTTTTGTAATTGGAAGGTGGATTAGTAGCGTGTCCCAAGAATCGGTTGGTTCACATGGTGTTTTTAGTGCACGTATATGTTTGGAATCCAATAGGTGTATCGCTAACAGACGATGTTGATGTAGTCGATTCTGTTAAAGCACTTTATGCTTTGATATCTACCATTAATTTAGTTTTGCATATTATGAAGTAATAGTCATTTTTAAACTCTGCTTGCTGTGCTTTGTCTACAGAATCGGAAAATACATCCATCCAATCTTGGATTGTCTCAAAATTGCTAAGAAATGTCGATGAATTGTCTTTAATTGTTCCATATTGTGTCTCCCGTAACCACAAAGGTTTTGAACCGTGTGAGGTTAAATTTGACTATTTTTTGTTTGTTTATAAGGTCCGCTTCCTTTTTTTCTTTAGATGCCATAATTTAGTTGTGGATTGATGGATGTTTGAATCAGTATCCGGTTCAGAAGACCAATGTTTTTGCGTTAAATTGTATTCGGCAGAATTGTTATAACTAGTTTGATTATTTGTATGTTTTTAATAAAAGTCTAGATTTGGTTTTAATAGTATTTATTTGATGTTTACTATTCAACTATTAGCAAAAGATTGTGTTTCACAAGATGCTGAAAAAATTGGCCTTGGACGCAACCCTTCTAAGAATTAAAATATAGCATTAACAGATGTAATAAAGTTATCCGCTTAAAAGATCAATTTTTCTAAGAATAAAACAATATATGCAAATGAGAATCAAAATACCCACTTAGAGCTGCAATATTACTAAAGATTAAAAAAGATAAGTATAATCCGCTTAATAGGACGGAAATGCTAGGTAGAATATACAAATATTAACATAATTTATAATATAATAAACTAACTAAATTATTATTTAATATAAAATATTTGTTATTGGTCGCAACATGCATTATATAAAAAAATTATGCCCATGACTTTAATAAAACTCAAATAACGCCTGAAAACCAAAACTGAATTTTAATAATAACTATACCCATACTCCAATGAGTATTTCTACAAAATACTAATATTTAGAGTAATCAAAAACAAAATCAAAATTGGTCTTTTCCAGAATTACATAAATTATTATTAGAAGAACAGCATACTGCTGTTAACTAATTTAACGAATGCATACCAGATACCCCACCCAACTAAATTTTACGATAACTGCCGACAATCTTGATCCAAGTTGGTATCTATTAATAACAACAAACAGTATTTTTCTAAATTAGTTTATAAAGATGTCCCTGAAATCAATTGTTTATTTCTAATTGACATCGGTGCATCAATATCTATTATCAATCAAACTCTTCTTGATCATCATCCATTTGGGTAGTACCCAAAAAATTGACAAAAGTGGTAAACATAAATGACAAATCGTCATCGACTATCGCAAGTTGAATGAAAAAACCATAAGTGATAATTATTCCATTTTTAATATCTTAGACCTATTAGACAAATTAGGACGGTGTCAATACTTTTCAACAATTGATCTCGCTAGCGGTTTTCACCAAATTGAAATTTATCCACCAGATACCAACAAAAACTGCATTTAATACAGAAAATGAACACTACAAATTTTTGAGAATGCCATTTGTCTTAAAGAAGTACATTTTAACAAGTCATGGACCACATTTTAAAAGGTTTAAATAATAAAATCTGTCTAGTATATCTGGATGATATAATTGTTTCCTTTGAAAAACATATATTTAGGTGATGTAGTTACTCCAGAAGGAATTATGCCAGACCCAAATAAAATCAAAGCAATACAAAACTTTCCAGTTTCAAAAATTATCAAAAAACTAAAATCACTTCTTAAACTTTTAAGATACTACAAGCGTTTCATTAATAATTTAGCAAAAATATCAAAGCTTTTAACCACGTGTTTAAAGAAAAATGCTAAAATAGTTCATAATCCCAATTTTTTACAACGTTTTGACTCTTGTAAAAATATAATAATAAACAAAGTGATTTTGCAATATCCTAACTTTTAATGTCACCACAGAGGCAAGTCACTTAGCTATCAGTGCTGTACTTTCACAAGGTAGCTTTTGTATCAAGAACCCTAAACAAATCCAAACAAAACTACAGTACCATCAAAAGAAAACTTTTGGTAATAGTTTGTGCATGTAAATACTTTTAACCTTATATTTATGGTACGAAATTTAACATACTAACCGACCACATGCCCCTGCAATGGCTAATGTTCCTAAAAGAACCAAACTCAAAACTAATTTGTTGGCGACTTTAATTAGAGGAGTTTGACTATCAAATATTTTATAAAAAAGGCATACAAAATAGCTCTATCTCGTGTGGAAATACAGGTGAATAAAACTAAACAAGTCTCAGTACATATCTTTAATTCTATCAAAAAAATTATTTCCTGCGACTAGTTTCATCGTATTAATACGTAAATTTTGAATTGGACTTAAATGAGTTAAATTTATTTCCGATATTTAAACATTCCAAAGTTGCAGTTTCCAGATTATTATAAATAATATTAAGTGAACACCGGCAGATTATAAAATTTTGGGCTATCATAGTTCACAAGCCAAAATTCTTATTAACTTTTACTTAAAATAATTAATTTTTTAGCAAGTATTTAATTATTTGTTAGTCTTAAAAAAAACAATTTATTTACAACACACAATTCCAATTTTTCTAACAATAATTTGTTAAACCGTTTCAGTATAACTTAAGTAATATTTAGTTTACGTTAAGCTTATTGTTAATATAAATATACTATTTTATTATTATAATATGTATAATAGTTGATAACATTTATTAAAACTGTTAATATACCTAGTTGTTAATACATTATTATTTTTTGTTTTAAAACCTAAAGATCTTTTATTTCATATAGAATTTTATTGTAGTAATTACATCATTATATAATAATTCAAAAACATCATTAGCCCACAAAAAATCGCCATGGTTAAAATGTTTATAAGCAATCTTATTTGAAAGAATTACATTTGGCAAGGTATTGTTCAACAATTCAACATCCTACAAAAATGATTAAAATTAGTCAATTTTGATATACATCAAAATATTTAACTTACAACAACAGCCGCTAACCAGTCATTTTGCCCATAATGTAAAGCAATTGGAGCAGTTACTTTGTTAAGATCATATTGTGGTGGTTCTGGTTGTCCATAGCGTTCCATATTTTCCTGAGTTGAATAATAATTATATTGTTGAAACTGTCCTGCATAAAAAGTAATAAACATTGTAAATAATCTGCTAACTAACTATTAATTTACCAGTTTTAACTGCTTGCCCAAAATGTAAAAATTCTTTACTTGACGAACCAGCCGGTAAATTAGCTTCAATTACAGGTAGCAATGTCTATAAGTTAAGTTTAGAAACGTACATAATAAGTCAAAATATAATTAATAATAAAACTACTTACAGAGTTTATTTGTTGAGAATCGTAACCGCAAATAAGGAAGTATACATTTTCGCATAATAATTGTAAAGGAGTTTCTACATCACAAATTAGGTTGCCAATGATTTTGCCTAAATGTGTGTTAGGAAGGAACTCATACATCCCAATAAAATTAGATAAAAACTAGAAATACAATCAAATAGTTTATGATTTTCATATATTTAAAACAATGTTATTATATTATCTTTTATTGGTATAAATTAATAGTATATTTTACGTTTAATTTTTAATTTTTGGGTAAAATTTTAATTTTTTTATTGTTGTTTTAAGAGTTATTATTTTAAGGCTTACACTTGTGTTACTACCTTAAGCTTACTTTTGAATATATATACTTGCAACCACAAATATATATTACCAAATTTGTTATTTAGTTAGTTAGACTAATAATGTCTTATATTAATAAATGTAATAATGACTTAAAAATGTTTTTAAATTTACCCAACATAAGTTAAGTACAATTTATTTATTTATTGCATTATTTATAATTAGGAAATTTATAATTTAAACAAAATTTAATTTTTCTTACTAAAATGTTAATTGCAAAAAAACATCATCTCAACGCAACCAACCACCACCAACTGCTTGATTTTTCTAAATTACATATTTTATTATTTATTGATATTTATTGGTAATAAACATACTACGACAAAAAATTTAAAACCATTTGATACAAAATGATACCAGTAATAAGTTTAGCTAGCTTAAAGTAATAAAAAATAAAAAACGGGAAAGTTTACAATTGGTTTTTCTTACTTAATTATTGACAACAAAATATTAAAAATGTTCTCGGATTTGAAAAATGATAAATAGGTACATATATTACAAAATATTTTAGTTAGTGTAACCTTAATGCCTACACATTCAAAGTGGAATTGAATATAGCTAATTTATGTTTATAGTTTGTTCTACAAAAACTTGCAATAGAATAAAAATTTAAAAAACATTAGGTCAATATTTTCTTTATTTATACGTAATGTTAAATTATTATTTAATAGTTTATGCTTTAAGACTATTACTGTATCTTTAAAAAAAAAACTGTTTAATTAAAATATCCTTAAGCCAAAAATTAGTGTTGTATAAAATAGGTTCTAAATTAATACTGGCTCTAACTTTAAAGTTTGGGATAAAACTTTTACAACCTGGATATTTGCGTTGCAAATAATACATAACACAAGTCGATTCAGTTTTTAAACTTTAGTTCAAACAATTTGTTTCCACGATTTTTTGTCTTTACATGCTTTTTTGTTACAGCATGCATTCTTTCTTATTCTTTCCACTTTTAATTTTTTTTGCGCGCATTCATCCACAACACTAAACCAACTTTTACGTGATCTACCTCTGCATTTTGATCTAAATACATTTCCATCATAGATTCGTTTTTCTATTCTATACTCACTCATTCTTTTGACATGACCAACGTAGAATACTACGTTTGTACTGGGTTATCAGTGTTACTTTCAAACCACATTTGTTCATTACCCACTCATTTCTAATTCTGTTTATACGAGTTTTCTACGCATACACTTCTTAAGTACTTTATTCCAACCACATTTATTTTATTTTTGTGTTTTTTTTTTACATAGCCATGCTTCAAAGCAGCAGAGTTGGTGTCCACACACTTTTATAAACTGCCATCTTTGCCTCTTTGGATAATACTTTATTATTTTCCATCATACACATACTTCCGACTATTTTTCGATGCATTTACTGAATTTCAATTTCTTCATCTAAATTACCATTCTTATTAAACATTCTTCCTAGATACACAAAAGCATTCACCTGTTCTAAGCGTTAACAATTAATGATTTTGGTTTTAGTTACATTTATACAAAGATTTATTTTATTTGCTACTACATTTAGTTGTTTTAGCGCATTTTGGAAATCATTTCCATTCTTACACACTATCACAGCATCGTCAGCACTCTTACATTTACAATATCCACTCGTACACTATTAATGTCTTTACAGGCATTTCTTACGCATTTATCTATAAATATATTTGTTGTTCTATGTTAAAAGCAAAATATTTTTTACATTCAGTTTTATTGCTTTTACCTTTGTACACAGCATCTTTTCAATCATTTGGCACTGTAAATTTTCTAAAGCACAAATTGAATAAGCCAATCAGTCTATCAATAAGTGATTTTACCTGTGATTCCATTTACACTTGAGACTTTATTTTATAGCTTTTATCACTTCGTCTTCGGTTAGACTATCCACCATTTCAAATAAATTACAAAACCATTCTACAAAAGACATTTTTTGTGGAAAATGACAAAATCACTAAAAAACCCGATGTCCGCACTTAAACACAAAGGCAAAATCTTCGTGCTCAATCACTACTAGACCGAAGTTCACGCTGAAGTGTTCAAAGAGGTACACAGACTATACTAACTGTTAACAACAACAAACATACACTGATTGAAGAAATTGTTCAGCAATACCTAAATAATGTAGATATACCACTGACAGCTTACTATAAATAACTGACAAGTCCTAGAGAAATTTGATCGTTTATTTCAAGTTAAAATTTACATAAAGCACCCGGACCAAACACGATCACTAACGAAGTACTAAAAATCTCACAATGCCATACAGTTGTCATATATGATCAATAACAAGCAAAATTTTTGTATTTTTTAAAAGTATGAAAAATCAGCTTCCATCATCTCTATATCAAAGCATAGCAATTAATTACAAACAAATAAACCTACTCAATTTCCTTGGTAAACTTAACCAAAAAGTCATACTGGATTGATTAGGCAATTGTAATCGCTAACACAAAGCCATAATTTATCACCAGATTAGTTTTAAGTTCAAATACAACACCATCCAGCAAACAGTACGTATTGCACACAATATTGTTACATATTTTAATAAGAATAATGTAACAATGCTGCTACTTAACATTGAAAAAGCTTACGACAAACTCTGTCAAACTGATCTGTTTTAAGTGTTCCGGTAATATTGACTAACACTGTATATGTCAAAAACTTTTTTTATTAACGTAATTAATTAGTAGACTTTGGTGTAATTAATTTAACTGTAAAATTTATTACAATTAAATTTCATAAATTAACATTAAAATTTATGATTTAAGAGTGATCAAATTAAATTTTGAAAAATATTTAATAGTTAAATTAAGTAAAATCTTTTTTGTACCAATATCAGTTATTGATATTGACCAATTAAGCGCGCGGTAATTAAATAATCACCATGTTTTGTGTTAATGTTTGATGGTTGTTGGTCAGTGATTGTCCGACTATTGGTTATGTTTCAGTTGTGTAAGATAAAACTTCAATTCAATTCATGGTAAGCTTAAAATGTTGTGAAGTACAAATAGTATCAATAAGGTTTTAAGAAAATGTGATGGTTTCGGCTTTGGCAGTAGTTAGCTTTACCCGCAATCTCTTGAAATATTTGACCAACACATTGGAGTGTACGATGCCATTGTGGGAATGGCTCTATCGTCGGCGAAAAGCGCTGTCTTTGTCTTAAAATTTGTCGGCATGTTGTTGATGTAGATGTTTAACAGCTTGGGTCCCGTAATAGAATCATTGGGTACCTCCATTGGAATTTTTGTAAACTTGATAGGTTTTTATTCACCTTGACTTTAATTGGAGGGTTATCAAAGTATGATTTGATAAATGTTATTACATTATTATGTTGTCCAAAAAATGATCATTGATGAATTTATAGATAATGCCGGTTTGCTAAACTTTGTTAAAAGCTTACTTAATGTCACGTAGCAGCATTGTTTTGTTATTATTAGATATGAGTATGTTTTTAATAGAAACGCTTCATGACGCGCTCAATCAATCGATATCTATGTAGTTACTTAAAACTGATATTGGTCTTGATGATCAATGTACTTGTTTCAAAATCAATTTTTAAATTTAAAATAAGTTGATAAATAACCAAATTAAAATTTGTTTGTTTAAATATTCTAATCTTTTATATATCTCTAATAACTTATTATGGATATTGGTTTTCCGTGGCGGGTGCATTATATGTGAAGAAATATTTATATCATATTTAAAATTAAAGTTACTGCTAACTAAAGAAATACTCAATTAATTAGCTAATGCCCTTCAATAACTGCTTGCAATTTATTTCTATAAAAGTATGTAGTATATTTGTGCCAATCTAACGGTATATTTATAATTGATCTAGGATTCTTAAAAGCGCGCGGTTTAAAGAGTGTTATAAAACTACAAGCAAAACTCACGCAATTTAACTTCTTTTTTTTTTAATCGGTTTTTTGCAACATGTAGAGAATGAAATTTCTAGTCTAATGGGCAATTCCATTTTAAACGGACCAGAGCAGGGGGGGGGGGGGTGTTGAGAAACTTGCTTTAGTATTTTTTTTCCGTTTCTATAACCTATTAGTAGTCTTTTGATTGGTTCATAAAAAAAATTCTAGGATTTTATTTAGTTTTTTGTAGTTTTTTAACTTAATCGCATATTTTTTTTAGAATCTAAATTTGGCGCCATTTTAAGTCTATATCCTGTCTATAAGCCGTAATAGCCATAAAACCAATTTTTTGTTTTCAGTGGGCTGGGCAAAAAGGAACACTTTTTAGATTTTTTTAACCGCCAAAGTATAATGTAAATTAGTTACAAAATATACATTTGATTTGTATACTGCAAAAGTACGCCTATTCTTTAACAAAATTCTTACAAATACACGTTTAGCTGCGCTCAGAGGAACAATATATCAAAGGTTATTTAAAAAAATAATTCTGGAGACAATGGTTGCGTTCAGAACGACTCATCAGTTGCCAGCGCTGACTCATCAATCAATCAATAAGCGCTGAACCCGACTGAACGATATATTTTAGACTGTTGCCAACCATGTGAACTTTTATCAACAATTTAAACATTAAGCTCATAAGTTTTAAATTTAAATAAATGATTTATTAGTATATGAAGCCGCAGTTTAACAAGATGTAATATATTTTGTAATGTTTTTAGGTTTATTTTTATAAAAAAAAATTATATTTATTTATTCCTTCACCTTCAAGTGTTCTACGTTGAAATTTCATATATTTATATTACCTATATTGCCTTCTTTATCAATTTTTTTAATGATATGAAAATTTATATGCGCCGATTAACTGCTGAGTTAATTTGTTAACAAGCAAACAAACCTAAATATATAATAAGTAAAATGACTCAGAGGTAGTCATCAAGCGCGTTCAGTTCAAATGATGAATCGTTTTGAACGCAGCCAATTTTACATAAAAAATAGTCATTGGCCGTAGAAAAGTTTATCTAAAAAAAATTTGTACTAAATTTTTAGGCACATTAAAGTGTGGTTTAAATGCCAAAAAAAAAATTCTCAAATTTTGGCGCCGATAGATCGAGTCTAAATTTGTGCCACAAGCGCAAAAACTATCAAACAAAGAGTAAAATTGCCCAAAATTTGTTTAAGTTACAAAAAATTTTTTTGTTTAACTTCTAAAATAAGCTTAAAAAACATATAAGTAAAATAATTTTTTAAATAAAAAAAAAAAAAAAATTAAGTAAAGAAAAAATGTGCAATGTTTTTTCATAGATGGACTTTTCTACAGCATATAAGGACGACATTGACTGTTTTTTATTTAGAATAGCTTGCAATTTATTGCAGTTTATAATAAAAAATAAGATTATTTTGCAGTTTTTTTCGAGTTTTAGGCCCTTAAAACCCAAATACATTTATATTTTTAACTATTTTGGCGGTTAAAAAAAATCTAAAATATGCTCTTTTTTGCCAAGCCCACTGAGAACAAAAACATGGTTTTATAACTTGTGTGGCTTATAGGCAGGGTATAGACTTAAAATGGCACCAGATTTGGATTCTACGAAAAAATTTTGATTGATTTTACTAGTAATTTTTTTTTTAGAGTTAAATTTGCAATCTTTAAACAGAAAATGCAATTAACTTAAAAAACGACAAAAAATCTAAAAAACAATTAAATTTCATCAGGGTTTCATACCCTTAAAGACTACTAATAAGTTATAAAAACTAAAAAAATAAAAAAATTACTAAAGCAAATTTCTCAATGCACACAATGAAATTGACCATGTAATAAATGAAAATTTAAAACTTTCAATTGTCTATTACTTTTAAAGTTAAGGCAAATATTCCGACAATTTAATTTCAAAACAAAATAGACTTCATAAAATATTTTTATTCATAATATATTTGCAGACTTGTAGAAATATAAAAATGTTTGCGATTTCCAAACAGAATAAAAATTTAAGGTTATTAACCTTATTATTCTAATTGTGTTTTAATACTTCAGTAAATATATCTGACAAGTTATAATTGTATAATTTTTAATATAACAAAAAAAAATTTAATGTTCTGATAAACTAGACATTAACTATTAAAATATAAATGTTATAAACTAATAACTGTTTAATTAATTTCAAATCAGACAGACAAACAGATATCAACCAAACAAAATATAATAAAATATGTACTTTACCTCAACATTTTCTACCTGCATTGATAAAAACTGTATGAATGGATTTTTAAGATTTGACATGTAGACGGCAGGCGCTAGAGCAGTCATCAATTTAATTTTACTATTATATTCAGGCTTTTCTGATAACAATGCAAACAATTGTGTAGTTCCTTGCGAATGACCAATATAAAACAACTGTTCAGCTCCATTTACATCTAGAATGTAGTCAATTATAGCAGGCAGATCGTACATACCAAGTTCATGAAAACTAAAACAAATACAATTTTAATTACTAACAAAAACAAAAATTTGAATCTGTTCTCCCACTTAACCTTTTTAAATTTTACTATCATTTTGATTTAAATTGGTTAGCTGTTTTAGGGTTTTATTGTAGTTTGAGTATTTGAATTTATTTGTTTGCTTATAGTACAACATATAACAGAAAAGTTAAAAAAAAAAGATTGTATATTTGTAGAGATGAGAAAAGCTTTTGATACCATCAACAAAAACAAATTGATTAAAAAATGGAGATATCAGGAATAAGAAACGCAAACTTAATACTGTTAAAACCATATGGGCAATTCCACGTCAAGTGAGCAGTCCATTTCACGCGACCCTCTCCGATTTAGCTCAAATTACACTTATTTGAGTACCCAAAATATGACTTCAAGCCAAATTTCAAATCTGTAGGTCACATAGTTCGCTTCGTAGAGCCAAATGAATTTTACGGCAATTTTTAAGTTCAACTTTTAACTTTATGTATCTTAATTGCATTTCAGCCTGGAAAAATTTTAAAATAGTTATAACCGATGGGAAATTTTCCAAGGAATTGAATGCAGCGGTCAGATTTTTGTTATCTTGTTCCGCACGCGCAGAAAACGCAAAAAAACGTTTTTTTTCAAAAATTCAAAGACAGCCAAAAGTATGTACTTTAAGATGCTTAAATAAAAATTTCCCACTCTAGTGGTAGTTTTTGCTCTAGAGTTTCTTGGACGCACAAAACCATTTTTCAATCAAAATTTGAGCACATATTGATTAATATACAGGGTGTTAATGACTAAGGGTAACAAACTTTTAGGGTGGGTAGGGGGGTTTATTTGAGACACTTTTTAATTATAAACTTATAGGCAAACATGTTCACCCTAGAAGCTGCACGTCAATTTTTGTTTTGTTTTTTTTTTTATAGAATATTTGAAATATCTCTCTTAATGATCTAAATAAAAAAAACAATAAAATATAAGAATTATAGGCAATTAAATTGTCCATCTTTTTTTGAACAGCATATCTGGTTCTATCTCTAACCGTCCTTATGTCATAAATTAAAGAATGATTTTTAAATTATTTTTTTTGTTATTTTTGTTAAAAATTATGTTTAAAAGTCAAAAATTTAAAAAAAAAAAAAAATTCAAAATTAATGGTCATTCAATTGCGCATTTTTCACTTAATAACATGTTTTAAAGAAAAACTTCAAGCATTTTTTAACTTTATTTAAAAAAACATTAATAGAATGTTACAAATTGACAAAATAAAAAAATATGTCATTTTAAAAGTTTTTTAAATTAAAAAAAAATTATAGGCCTAAGCCTTATTAAATTCTAATCATTTTAGTTTACGTGTCTAATTTTATGTTCAAAATTTAAAATATAATAAAAATATTATAGTTTAAAAATATATATACAGAGTATATTGATGTAAAGTTTCATGTGGAACCTAGTTAAGAAGTACTCATTTGCTTTTTTGGGGACCCAGAGTATGCATCTGACTCAAATCTGGAAGCTAATGATACTTATTAAGTATATTAATTTTAAAAATTCAATGTTAGTGCGACACGTGTTCTTTTGAATCTTAAGGTCTGAAATTTCTCATGGCATACTTTTTTTGTATAAAAATCCCTATCTGACGTTGCACACAAAGAAATTCCACAAAAAATTTAAAAACCAGTCTAATATCAAAAATTTTGATTAAAAAATGGTTTTGTGCGTTCAAGAGGCTCTAGAGTAAAAACTACCTTTAGTGTGGGAAAATTTTATTTAAGCATCTTAAAGTACATACTTTTAGCTGCCTTTGCCTAAAATTTGGAGTCATAATCTGTGGCAACTTTTGAGAAACGATTTTTTGAAAAAAAAACTGTTTTTTTGCGTTTTCTGTGAGTGCGAGACAAGATAACAAAAATCTGACCGCTGCATTCGAATCCTTGAGAAATTTGCTATCGGTTATGACTATTCTAAAATTATTCCAGGCTGAAATGCAATTAAGATAAATAAAGTTAAAAGTTGAACTTTAAAATTCCCGTAAAATTCAATTGGCTCTACGAGGCTAACTATGTAACCTAGAAGTCTGAAATTTGGCATAATGTCATATTTTGGGTTCTCGAATAAGTGTACAAAATTTGAGCTAAATCGGAGAGGGTCGCGTGAAATGGACTGCTCACTTGACGTGGAATTGCCCATATATTAAAAGCAAAACACAACGAACACAAATAAACAACATACTTAGTGAAACAACAGAACAAGGTGGAGTGCTAGCACCAATACTGTATATATTATACATAAATAATACATATAATATAAACTTGATTGGTGAAATATATACATATGCTGATGATACATGTATTATATATCACGAAAAAAATAAAGAAGCCTTAAAGATAAATATAAGTGAAGACGTTAAGAAATTAACTAAATGGTACGACAAAAACATACAAATAATAAATGACGAAAAAACAACTTATATGGTAATAAGACAAAAATCAACAAAAGATATTGACATAAAAATTGAAATAAATAGTATACCAATTACTAGAACAAAACAGACAAAATACTAATACTTAATACTAACTAAGAAACTCGCCTGAGATACACATATTAAAAAAATATTAAAAGAAAGCGCAGCAACAATAGAAGCTGTGTATGAAGACAGAGAATGCATAACAAAAGAAACTGCATTAAGTATACACCATTCATTGTTTTTAGCAAAAATTAACTAATTAATAACAAAAACAACAAAAACAAACATACAAAAAACACAAAGACAACTGAACAAAATTCTAAAAATAATATTCAAACTACCAAAATTAAAGCAACAGAGTTTACAAAAGTATACAAAATAATTAACAAAACAAAATTAAACAAAAAAATTAAAATAAAAAAATGGAAACTAATATACAAAATTAAAAATAAAGAAATTAAAACCAACTTCCAATAAAAATCAACTCTTTGTTTTTACGTACCTAACACTAAAAAAAGAAGCAATATACACACAAAGACAGAAAAAACAAAACAAACAATACTAGGCAATGGACTTGTCACGTACATTAACTGCCTAAAAGTGTTAAGAAAACAAAGACTTATAAAGAATTTAAGATAAAAATAAAAGAACACTATATATTAACAAGATCAAAACAAACAAATGAATAAAAATAGGTAATACACACAACATAAATAACAAATAAGATGAATGGAAACATAAAATGGTGCCCCGAATACAAAGCTCCGCAACCATCTATATAAAGACGGTAGAAAGCAGCAAGTAAAAAAAAAAAAAATTAAATATAAATTGTAAATATGTAAATATTTTATAATAAAAAAAAAGTCAATACTCAATAAAAAATTAAATAAACAAAACA
Source organism: Tachinus rufipes (assembly GCA_963932245.1). Taxonomy (NCBI): domain Eukaryota; kingdom Metazoa; phylum Arthropoda; class Insecta; order Coleoptera; family Staphylinidae; genus Tachinus; species Tachinus rufipes. The sequence goes on along the minus strand of OZ010745.1, from coordinate 44,478,162 downwards.
AATTTTATTAAGATGTGTACAAGTAGAAGTTACTTGAGTCAGAGTTGAATAGATTCTATGCTATTGTGACAAATAAAAAACGTGCGGTTGTATAACTGATTCAAATTTTTTGTGCTTGAGTGCTTTTATACAAAGTGAGTCATAATTAGATGTACATAATTTAACCAAAGTTTCCTGTTGTCATAATAAAGCAATTAACCTAATATACTTTAGTACCAAAATCCTCCATTAAAAAATAAAAAAAACTCTGAGTAGGGAAAAATTACATCTTTACTATAGATGCTAAGCAATGCGTAACTTTTTGTGGGCGGCTTCTTAAAAGGACAAATTTATTTATATTATGGACCAATAAAGCAATTTTTATTATTTATACAAACTTTCAAAACTTGCATCATAACTTGTTAAAAAATCCTCACATAACAAAGAGTAAAAGTTTTTAGCAACAATTTTCTGTCAGTGTTTGGAGAAGAATCTGCAATGGTTTTTTATTAAAGCTGAAAGAACACCAGCTGCATGATATACTTGAAAACAGCTTGTTAAAGAGAGGAGAGCATTTTGAACATTTGATATAGTTGTCTATTTTTTATTCATTGTATTGTCACTTTTGTTCCCAATTAATACATAAGTCACAAATCAAGAAAAAATCTTTAGCACACAACAAGAAACTTTGGTTAAATTATTTATACCAAATTATGACTCACCTTGTATTTTGTGTGACATAATAAATTTACTTTACATTACTTTACTAGTAAGGAGCAATTAACATACGAGTATTAGAGTATACTATAAGATTGCGTTAATTAAGCGTTTTTTGTGAGATTTACATAGTATACTATACTATGTAAATCTCACAAAAGTTCATCCCACGGACACCTGATCTGTTATTCAGATCGCAGCATTCCAGTAACTTCAGTTCTGTGAATCTAGACATGCTGAGTAATGTAAACTCGCATATAAATTAAAATACACATACATTTTAAGTTAGTTATCGTTTTATATTTGAACTGTTTAGAAATTAATAAACCCTTTTTAAAAACAATTGGTAAGATTGTCAAACAAAAATATGTTTGGTTTATTTAAATGATAAATTGACAAACGAATTTTCCAAACCAGTTGAGTGACTTCGAGCAAACATCGGAGGCAGCAACGAGAACCATTGAACAAATATCAACAGAGACTTTGTGGACTGGACGCATACCAGGACATATGGATTGGACTAGTTTCATTATTTTGTAAGTGTTATTGTTCTTTAGAGGGTTAAAAATTAAAAATTTCCGCGATAATCATAATAACAGTACAAGTTCTGATAATTCACTACCCCGTAATAATTATCCTAACTACCGTTCAAGATCTCTTATAAAAATGGCAGTTAATGAAGCACCTGATTTTTTTGGAGAACCAGAGTTACTCCCACGGTTTATTGAGATTTGTAACAAGTTATATAATAAATTTTATAATGCTCAAGAGCCGCAAGATTTTTAAAATGAATATTTATTATCAAACATACTAGCAAAATACTAGCAAAAGTTAAAAGAGGTGCAATAAGGGTAATCTTGTCATGTGTAATAAATGACTGGAACAGTCTAAAATATGCATTAGTTAATTCATATGCTAATAAAAGAGATTTTTACACTTTAAATATTAAATTAACTCAATTACAACAAAATAGTAATGAATCTCCTTTTAATTTTTATCAACGCATACAGCATATGCTAAACTTGCAAATATCATATCTAACGACGCATGTTAATGTCGTGGAAGCAAATATCCTTACGATGTATTTTAGGAATTACTCGATTAGAATATTATTGCGAGGTTTAAAAAAACCTCTTGTCTCACTAATGCAAACCAAAAACCCGGTTGATTTAAATACTGCGTTATGAATGATGACTAACGACTTTCAATTAGAAACAGTTAACTAAAAATTAGAACAAAATAAGCCTTTTATAAAACAATATCAACAGAATAAAAACTATACCCCACAAAGAGTTAATACACCAATACACAATAATAATTTTAACGATATTCTAATAATAACCATTTTAAGGTACCATTTCAAAATATGCAAAATTATAATAATAATTATCAATGATTTCAACCAAATTTTAATCAAAATATAAACCAAACAAATGGGAATAGAAATATTAATATAACAATTAAACCTCCAAGCAATACTTTCGTAAATACATATAAACCTACACCAATAAGTATTTCTACTAGAAATACAAATCAAACTTCATTCAATAGAAATAATTATAATAATAACAGACCAAATTATTCACGCGATCAATTACATAATATTAACGAATTGTATGACGATAATGAAGATGAACACATTCATGAAAAACAATATACTAATGAAAATGAGCCTTGTTCTTCTGAACCAATAAAAAACAAACATTTTTTTAGAAGAAGCAGCCACGAACATCACTTTACGTTAATGAATGTTTGTAATAATCAAAGTAAACTTCCATTTATTATAATGTCTAAAACAAATTTAAAAATTTTAATTGATACAGAAAGTACTAAATCTTTTATTGAACCAGAAGTTTACCATTTAATTATAACACCACTATGCAAAATAAAATTAAATTTTCATGAAATAAAATAAAAAAATGTTAATTGTATCGTAGAAGCGAGATGTGAACAAGTCTTACAAATTAATACAAAAAATGTTAAAGATGGACAAATTATAATTCCCTATACAAAATTAAATGATTTATTGGAAATTCCTGAATGCATAACAAATGTTAATGACCATCAAGCATTATGTACTATTCTGAACCCATTAGTTTCCCAGATTTCAGTAAATTTAGAACCAATATCAGTAATTCCATTTAATAATTTTGAGAAAATTTTAAGCTCATCACTAAACAACATTCAATATAAAAACCGTTCTAATAACATAAAAATTGATTCTTTAATTAAAACTAATCATATAAATATTGAAGAGAAACAAGCTATAATGAAACTTATTAAAGAATATTCAGACTTATTCCACTCTGACAATACAGCTTTAAATTTCACTAATGAAATAAAACAATCAATAACAACTACTGATAAAACTCCCATCTATACAAAGTCATATAGATACCCGGAAGTTCATAAAGAAGAGGTCAAAAAACAAATAAACAAAATGTTAGAAGAAAATATAATAATATTGTTAGACGTTCTAATTTCCCTTGGTTTTTCTTAATCTGGGTAGTCCCCAAAAAATTAGACTCTTCTAACGAACGTAAGTGGCGAATCGATATTGACTACCGTAAACTTACCGATAAAACTATTGAAAAAAGATTTCCACTCCCTAATACCACTTATATACTTGACCAACTAGGACGTTGTCAGTATTGTTATACCTGGCTTCAGGTGTTCATCAGGTCGAAATGGCTGAAGAAGATATAGCAACGACCGCTTTTAATACGGAATGCCATTTGGATTAAACAATTTCCCCGCAACTTTCCAACGTGCCATAAATAATGTTTTAAGAGGTATACGAGACAAAAGAAACCTTGTTTATTTTGACGACATTATCATATTTACTGCACGCTTACAAGAACATATCAATAATTTACAAAAAATATTTGAAAGATTGAGACAATCAAATCTAAAAATTCAAATAAGCAAATCCAAATTCTTACAAAAAGAAGTAAGTTTTCTTGGTCATATTATAACTCCATTAGGTGTAAAACCAAATCCTGATCAAATACAAGCCGTAAAAAATTACCCTTTGCCCAAAAGATCTTGACAAATTAAAGGTTTCTTAGGTCAACTAGGATACTACTGCAAATTTATAAAGGACTTTGCAAAAATAACAAAGCCTCTTACAATCTGTCTCAAAAAGGGAAACAAAATTAATTATAAAGGTCGTAATTATATTTAATGTTTTGAACTTTGTAAAACTTTACTAATCAATGATTAAAAAATCCGGATTATGACAAAAACTTTAACGTTACTACTGATGCCAGCAAAGACGCAATTGGTGCCGTGCTATCACAAGGTTTAATAGGTTCCGATCTTCTTATAGCTTATTTAAGTAGAAATCTAAATAGTACCGAGATCAACTATTTCACCATAGAGAAAGAACTTCTTGCCATTATTGATGCAGTCAAACACTTACGCCCTTACTTGTATGGACACAAATTTAACAAACCACAAACTTTTACAATAGCTTTTCTCAGGGAAAAAACTTAATTCTAAATTACTAAAATGGAAACTAAAATTAGAGGAATATGAATATGAAATAATTTATAAAAAGGTTAAATATGAACGCAGATGCATTGTCCCGTATTGAACTAAATGTGATCAATGATAACAAACCAGATCATTTAAAGAAATTTTTAAATATATAGACAATTTTAACAAAGAACTTGAAAATTAAAAACAACCTAAAATTAACATAAAAACTCAATCATTGTTAGTAGAAACTTCAAATATTTCCATAGATAATTGTTTGTCATTCACCTTCACCACCAACATTAATAAAACTTTATCAAAATAAACAACAAATAGTACCAATTTCAAAACAAAACTTTGATCAAAAAATCATCAACTTTGCCAAACAATATATTGTGCCATTTACTTTGAAAATCCAATTTACAAGAAATTCTCTAAAACTATTCAAATGTATTTTATAAACTTACAAATTAATATGATTAAATGCACTATTAAATTAATAGATTTAGCCGACAAAGACGAAATTATCCAAACCATCTAAATTTATCATAAGGGTAAATCAAATCATCAAGGTTTAGATGAGACAGAAGCCAAAATTAAATGACGATATTACTGGCCTAACCAAAAAAGTTTAATTCAAACGTACATTAACAAATGGGAAATTTCTCAAATAACAAAATATGAGCGTAACCCACTGAAATTAGAATAGAATATTACTCCTACAGCAACTAGACCTTTCAAATACTACACATGGACAGTAGAAAATATAAAAAAATTAACAATCATTGATTATTTTTCTAAATACGCACAAACCTATAAATTAAATTGTTCACAGAATATAAAAGTAGCTAATAAACTTGTAAAGTACTTTATCAAAATAGTTTTAAAACCAAATCAATAGAGGTAAAAGTGAATTATGCCTTATTAGCATATAACAACTCCATACACTCTGCTACTAAATTAAAACCTTATAAAATAATAATCGGCCATTTAAAAACTGAATCACCTTTAGAAATTGACATTAATAAAAAATTAATTAATGACTATTCAATAAAACATAAAGATAAAATGAAGGTATTGTATAAACAAATTAATAACACTCTTCAAGAAAACAAAGAAAAAATTATCAATCTATCTCAAACAACTACTGATACAGTGCTGTACAAAAATACCTTTGTTCAGCTAACAATGCTTTATCAAACAATATTAGAAATATTGCAAGATATTGAAAACTCTAACCTTTTGCAAATTAAAAACCTTGCATCCGAGTATAATAAAATCAAACGAATTATTTAAGGAACTATTGAAATTTATCGAGATCAACTTTCTTTTGAGTTAAAACCAGAAACTTAAATTATTTTGAAGAAATTATAAAAGTAAATTGCAAAATCAATTCATATCAAATCAATAATTACTTATTGTCAATCTTTATTAATTATGAACAAAATTTTGAATTAGATTATTTACAACTAATTCCTACAAAATACAAATCAGATTTTTTACTATTATACCAAACAAAAAATATTTTTTAAACATAATAGTCTAAATGGCATTTGCAGGAAAAATTAAATATACCAATGTTCAAACTACCTACAATCCAACAATGAAGCAAAATGTGAAGAATAACTCATATTAAACAGAACCACGGACAAATGTAATTTTGTTAAATTCCATATTGATGAAAACCACATTGAAATCATCCTAGAAATTAATCAATTCCTATGAGTATTTCCAAAAGAAGAAAATATTAAAATTAAGTGTGAAACCGAAATCAAAACAAAATCACTGCAAGGCATATTCCTCATAAAAAAAATGATTGCTAAAATATTTAAAAAAAATAATCAACTGAGGTATCTAAAAAAAACTATTGGATCACCACTCATCACCAATAAAGTAAAATTCAAAAAATTAATATGGAAATTACACTAAAAACTCTAGGACTTTACAAACTACAACCTAACATGGCAAAACCAATTTTCACTAATGATGTCAACTTTTTTCTGACTAGCATTTGGTCATCATTAATCTACGTTGTTCTAATAATAATCATTTTGATTTTCCTACTAAAATGAATTTAGAAGAGGAAATCAATAATAGAAATAGTCCGGATAAGCTATGAATCCCAAGGACATTAAAATCCAAGAGGATCTTCACTCTAAGAGGAGAGGAATTATCTTACGAACGTTCATCCCACGGACACCTGATCTGTTATTCAGATTGCAGCATTCCAGTAACTTCAGTTCTGTGAAGTAATGTAAACTCGCATATAAATTAGAATACACGTACATTTTAAGTTAGTTATTATTTTATATTTGAACTCATATTATTATGTAATTGTTTAGAAATTAATAAATCTTTTTTAAAAACAATCAACCAATAAGTCGGTAAATAAGTTGTATTGATGTAATTATAAGAATTATTATCCCCGGTATTAATCCTATGCTAGAGAGATATTATATACTTGCTAAATGCACAGATTGTATTAGTTTTGAATTAAGTTCAATTTGTAGAAAAAGCACGAGAGAACGATGGCTGGCCAAATTGATACAGCGCCAATGCAAAATGACATAATGGACCAGCCTAACGTAGCAAATTGAAGCAAGACGAAGAAGGGACTACAAAGTATCAGTTCTGCACTGAAGTGATGTGGTCGATTGAATTGACAGAAAACTACGAGCGTTAGCGATAAACGTTTGTTGCGACAGTAAATAATTATGCATTATTTAAAAAAATATATATTTTTACTATACAGTAACAGCTGTCAATTTTTTTTTATTTAAAAAAAAAAAAAATTTATATTAAATACATAAATATCAAAAAACATAAACAAAGTAATAAAGTGATAAAGAATATTGTATAAGACTATGAGCTCATGTCAAGCTAAATAAAGCAATACGCAAGCAGCTCAAACTAGACTAAATTATTTTAAAATTTAAATGTGTCTTTATTTTAATTGCTTATGTATTTATAAAAATATAATTTATAAATAAGTGTTTAATAAAAATCGAGTAAAATTTAATTTACAACGGTTATGTACGTATAATAAATAACGCGCACTATTATTTTAAATTATTTATGCAAAACAATCGTAATAATATGTATTTAAACGTAAAGTAAATCAAAATAAAAAACTTATTACAAAAATAGTTTGAAACCTTGTGGCGTTTTTAAATAAAAAAATGTTAATTTAAAATAGTGCGTACACATTTGCAACAATCTGCCGTATCGCAACACCGTCGCGTATCATCGTCGCGTACCATCACTCCGCAACACAACAGCGAACCGCAACATCGACGCGTAACATACTCCCGCAACACAATGCCGTTCCATTGCTGTATTGTTGCGCCCTGCCGTACTAACTTGTAAAGAGAGCTGCAACATCGTCGCGCAACGTTCCTTTGATCCGACGGCATAAAACCGACAAGCGATGGGACGCTAGAAAAGTCCCATGTTGCGAGGAAATGTTGCGCGAGGATGTTACGCGACGGTGTTGCGGTACGGCAGATTGTTGCAAGTGTGTACCGACTATAATAGTGCGTACACATTTGCAACAATCTGCCGTATCGCAACACCGTCGCGTATCATCGTCGCGTACCATCACTCCGCAACACAACAGCGAACCGCAACATCGACGCGTAACATACTCCCGCAACACAATGCCGTTCCATTGCTGTATTGTTGCGCCCTGCCGTACTAACTTGTAAAGAGAGCTGCAACATCGTCGCGCAACGTTCCTTTGATCCGACGGCATAAAACCGACAAGCGATGGGACGCTAGAAAAGTCCCATGTTGCGAGGAAATGTTGCGCGAGGATGTTACGCGACGGTGTTGCGGTACGGCAGATTGTTGCAAGTGTGTACCGACTATAACATTATTTTAAAGTATTTTTAGCATTATTTTATATTTTAAAACTTCAATTATTAATTGTTTTTAAATTTAATACCTCGTTTAATACATTATAAAAAGGAAATCCTTTCACAAACTTATCTTGTATATTTTTTTAATTTAACCTTACCTAAAATCCCAATATTCTTTCTTATCAAAATCTGGGTCCAAATAAATATGCTTTCTGCCCCACATGTTATTTCTATTATTGCCAAGCCATACATCTAAACCCATGTCAGCTAGGGCATATGCAAGACTTCTGCCAGGACCTGCATTAATCCAATCTGTCGAACTACTTGCTAACCCATGCTGTAAAAGAACTGGAAATCCTGGTTTTTTATTATTATCATCAATTCCATGTGGAATTCGATGGAGCTCTAGTAAGTAACCATCCTTCGTTTCTACATTTACATGACGTTCAAGAGGGTATCCATGTTTGATAATCATCTCTATCTTAAAATTCAATTAACTTTTTTAATTCGATTAAATTAAATTTAAAAAAAAAAAAATACATTGATAAAAAACAAATGATATGAATCACATAATTATTTGTACAATATTTAGGTTTCCAGTAATTACTAAGGGCCGGTATTATAAACCATTAAAATCTGTAGATTTTATTTACTAACCAAGTAAATTATTTTACTTGGCTGATTTCGGTATTATAAACGTCAAATAATAAAAGTACGCAACTAAATCTATGGAATAAATTAATCGTCCAAAATCTAGGGATTAAAATTTATTCAATGAATAACTTGACACATGTCATGTTTCTTAGGTTATTTTTAATGTAAAGCAATTTCTGTTGAAAATCAACGTTTGATTGCTCTACGATGTTATGCAACTGGCTTTCAAAATGTTGTAGAAGATTATTGTAATATAACAAAGGCTACAATACAACACATCAATAACTACAATATTAAAATAACATATAAATGCGGCGTTGCAATTCCTTATTTTACCAATAGTTAATTCAGTTTTATAATACCGGAATACGTTTATTCGTCGAATATATTTAATTTGAGATTTGTTATTCGGTGATTTATTTTGTCTTTATAATACCGGCCCTAAGTTAATTATAATTTTAAAATTAACCGATAGTTATTTGATATTTTAATTTGTTAAATTATTATTTATCTGTGATGAAATAAGTAGGCGCTACTAACTATTTATGTTTGTGTAAAGATGGTTGAGACCTTTACTATGTAGTGGTCCATAATAATAATAAAATAAAACACTTTTATTTTATTATTGTTTATGTTTGTCTTGTTGTGAACAAAATCTAATAATATACTTTTTATTATTATTAAAATAGCATGACGTTAAGACAATTTTGTTAAAAACTTAACTATATAAATGAGAAAACAATAAACATTTTTTTACTACTAGTCCAATAAATTATAATTAAAATAAACAAAAAATACTATAACATACCACATTTAATCCTGTATCAGGATGCAATAAAACATTTGATGGATGGCATGCGTTTATTCCAACCACAAATAATCCTAAAATATAAATATTCTTATCCATTATCAAGTGTATAATTAAGTTAATTGCAACTTTATAGGAAACTAAATATGTAAATCAAAATTTTAAGCATTTAAATATATTTAAAATAAATTGGTTATTTTATTGAGTATTGTAAATAAGGCAGCATACAATTTGATTGATGTGATTTATGAGTTATTGATAAGTTATTAAATAAGTATTGTTTTATAAAAAATGATTAATTATAATAAGATTATTTATTATGTCATTTAATGTATATTCACAGTGAATTGACATGCAAAGTGTTCTTTCTTACCAAGCGTATCTTTTTTTGCTTGTATTACCATTTCAGTTTCCTTTAAATATGTATTTAGAAAATTGAAGCGTTGTAGATACTGACATTCTCCTGGAGCTGGGGATTTAAACAGCAAACAGGAAAATAGACTACAGACAAGTTTAAATGTCTAATTTTTTTATAACGTTACATAATTTAGCTATAAAGGCTATTTGTGTATTGAGGCTAAACCACAAGCGGATATCACTAATCTTTTGAGGTTATTAATTGTTCTTAGACAGAAAAAAGTATTTATAACAAAGTTATTAATAACAAGAATAAAGTTCCAGAAACCAAGTAAAAACTAAAATGGATATAGTAAAAAAGAAATCAGAATAAAGTTTATTTTTGGATTAAGATATACTCCCAACAATAAATAAGGTTTTTAAAAGAATGCAGCGGCTAATCAACCGATATTCACCAGAAGGTAAGAAACTTTTAAAATATATTTTAGAAACTAACATAGTCGTCCACCAGAAAAAAATCAATAGTCAAATTAAATACATCAAAAACCAAGTTACGAGCTGGAGATAATAAGCGCGTTTAAGAAACTGTTGACTTGTAGTGCAATTTAGTTAATGTCAACCGTGAAACATTTACTGAGTACTAACAAGCACCCAACTAGCACCAAAGTGGCCGCAACTGAGATGGGAACCTTGAACCAGTAACTGCTACGTAACTGTCACTAAATCTGCGACTTTGGTGAATAAATAACTTTATTTAACAAATTTATAGTCGCTGCTACGTAGTTTTTACCAGGAATAGCTACTGTATAGTTATGTTACTTCTAGGTAGCTTCCCCGGTAGTTAGGACGTCGTAGTTACCAGTGGGACAACTTTAAAGTTATTGAAACCTAACGGTGGCAAACAATAATAGCAACGACTTCCTAATGCTACTAAAATGCGACTTTAAAATTTTAATTACTTTCAAGTAGCATTGATAATTCCCGCGACGATTTTGGGACGTCTGCGCAACTTTAACGGCCTGGAACTTATAAGTAATATATATTAGTGTCAATAGCGTTGTCGTTACCTGCAGAGTTGAAAGTAATTGTGCTGTAGGCTACTACAAAGTCTGTGTCACCTCTCAAAATTACCATGAAGTAGATTTCACTATACAGTTCCCAATATGCCAATATTGAGAAGCAATGCATAATATTACAAAATTAAAAAAGTTAACCTAAAAATTTGTGCTGAGTGCAGCATTATTGTTAAGTGCAGTGTAAAAAAATTATGTTTTCCGATGTTTATGTAATGGATTAACGGGATTAATTTAATTCAACATTCAACATTAGGTTGTGGTAGTACTTGACACTTGTTGAGAAAGCCATGTAAGGTTAAAACCACCCAGCTTGAGTTTCGAGTCCCAGATGGTACTGTGAGGACCCACAGGGAACTTTAAAGTGGCATTACAGTTCCATTTGGCACTTTGTAGTAATTATTACTTTAAAGTTACACATTCACAGTTCCGGTCCACTATTGCTAAGTGACGATTACTTTAAAGTCGCATTTTTTAGTAATAACCACTTTAAAAGTTACTTTTTCAAAAATTCGCCATCTTTATGGACAACACCTGTGACGATATTATTTCAAAATATGTCATAATGACTGGAAAATGGTTAATTTGTTATAACTTCTGCACAAAATATAACACATAAATGCGTGTAATTGCAAAATAATTTTTTTAAATGTTTTTAGTATCTACGTGCCATATTTTCACATGACATTAAATATTTTAAAGACAATATTTTAATATAAACATACAATTTTGAATAGCGCGATGTTCAATTTCAACTTGGCACCTTTATGTTTATCAGTAAAGTAGCATTTGTTTTAATTTTGTAATTCAGACCATTAGGAATTAGAGTGCAAGTTGTTTCGAATATTAATATATTTTACTAATGGTGGAATTCATGAAAGCTGATTAAAGTTAATCAGCGTTAAATGTGAAAACATAACCTCAATATACGATAAACTGTCAAAATTGTTTTTATTAATTCAATATAAATACTTGATATTATTTTGCGTTAGTATCAAATATTATTTACCTTTTAGTTCGGGTAGTTACATATTGTGAAAAACTTGCCTTTGTGGTAGCATTACTATAAATAGTTTTGCGGTTGTCAAATTTAATCAACGTTAATTTAACAGGCTTTTATGAATTCCAACATAAGTATTGTGCTTCTGAGGGTTTAAGTAAACCAGATAAGGATTATGTAGAAGTGAAACAAAAGAATAACAAAGTCTGTTGCAAGACAAAGCAAGCACTATTAAAATTTTATAAAGTAGGAGGGAGGTTCTATGTTCAACACGACTACCACGCCACGACGACGCCGCTACGTAACCACTACGTTCCTGGAACGTAGCCGTACAAGTTCCAGGTAAGTTGCCGTTACGTTGCAGTCACCGACAAAATATTCCCCATTTAAGTCGCACGCACGTAGCTGGAACGTTCCTATTACGTGCCCATAGCTAGTGGCAAAACACTTTAAAGTTCCTACAACAGTTGCCGCTACGTTCCCGCTACTAATTGTGCTAGTTGGGCATTTATTTAAACAACCTAAAATTTTACCGCTGGCTAAAATGGTCAACTGTTGGCCATCAAGTTATATTCAACGCATTCGTTTAACAGTTATTAAAAAGTAAACGTTATGACTTATGACAACAGTTTCTTAAAAGCACACAATGACAGGCACGTGTGTAAACTTTACAAAAATAAATTTTAAAAGAAGCTACTCTAATATACTACTAACAAGATTTTTTGTAAAACAGGTAGCTTGACAGAGCAACTGCAAATACAAAGAAGTTATTTAACAAAACCAAAAAAAAAAAACAGTGATTAATCTTTATACAAATCTATCACTTTTTCGTCAACTTTCTGCAAAAACAACCCTGTAATGACAGAAAGTCGCCTATTTTGTTGCTTGTCATTAACATTTAGAAAGCCATTTTTAAAAACTCTAACCCATTTCCGTACCATTTCAAGCTTATGATGTTTTTTTTTCATAAATGTTTACACCGTTAGCACTAAGAAAACAAAACACAGCACGTATTTCACAGTCGGCGGCGTTCTCAATCAAAAAATACATTTTAAAAAATTACAAAAAATGTAATCACGGTCGAATATTTCCGTAAAAGTGTCTGTGGCTTGCCAACAGATGTAGGTACGCAGCACGCAAAACAGTACTTACTTTAAAAACACGTCTTGTAATTACTTTTGTAACTCCGTGTCTCTAATTTTGTAGTTTATATACATATTATGTTGTAGTTCATTTATTAACTCAGTTAACTTATTTAGGAAGTTTTAGTTGAGCCAAAACTAGTAATGTATTTGTAAAAAACATATAAGTTGTTTTATTATTTCATAAAAATAAATTATTATTGGGCAATTCCACGTCAAGTGACCAGTCCATTTCACGCAACCCTTTCCGATTTAGCTCAAACTTTGTACCCTTATTTGAGTACCCAAAATATAACTTCATGCCAAATTTCAGACCTCTAGGTCACATAGTTCGCCTCGTAGAGCCAATTGAACTTTACGACAATTTTTAAGTTCAACTTTTAACTTTATTTATCTTAATTGCATTTCAGCCTAGAAATTTTTTAGAATAGTCATAACCGATGGGAAATTTCCCAAGGAATCGATGGCAGCGGTCAGATTTTTGTTATCTTGTCCCGCACGCGCAGAAAACGCAAAAAACAGTTTTTTTTCAAAAATTTATTTCTCAAAAGTTGCTACAGATTAAGACTCCAAATTTTGGGCAAAGGCAGCTAAAAGTATGTACTTTAAGATGTTTAAATAAAATTTTCTCACACTAGTGGTAGTTTTTGCTCTAGAGCCTCTTGAACGCACAAAACCATTTTTTAATCAAAATTTTTGATATTAGACTGGTTTTTAAATTTTTTTGTGGAATTTCTTTGTGTGCACCCTCAGAAAGTGATCTTTATACAAAAAGTATGCCATGAAAAATTTCAGACCTTAAGATTCAAAAGAACACGTGTCGCACTACCATTGAATTTTTAAAATTAATATTCTTAATAAGTATCATTAGCTTCCAGATTTGAGTCAGATGCATACCCTGAGTCCCCAAAAAAGCAAATGTGTACTTGCTAATTAGGTTCCACATAAAACTTTACATCAATATACTCTGTATACATATTTTTTAAATTATAATAGTTTTATTATATTTTAGATTTTGAACATAAAATTACTCGTAAACTAAAATTATTATAATTTAATAAGGCTTAGGCCTATAATTTTTTTTTTATTTAAAAACTTTTAAAATGACGTATTGTACATATTTTTTTCATTTTGTCAAATTTGTAACATTCTATTAATGTTTTTTGAGTAAGGTTAAAAAATTTGCCTCTTGAAGTTTATCTTTAATAGCACACAATCGGTAGGAGCTACATTAAAACATGTTATTAGGTGAAAAATGCGCAATTGAATAGCCTTGAATTTCAAATTTCAATTTCTTTTTAAGTTTTTGATTTTTAAACATAATTTTTAACAAAAATAACAAAAAAAAAATAAAAAAATCATTTCTTAATTTATGACATAAGTACAGTAAGAGATAGATTCAAATATGCTGTTCAAAAAAGATGGACAATTTAATTGCCTACAATTTTATATTCTATTGTTTTTTTTTTTAATTTAGACTTTTAAAAAAGATATTTCGAATATTGTATTAAAAAAAAAACAAACAAAAATTTACTTGCAGCTTCTAGGGTGAACATAAATAATATAAGTTTATGATTCAAAAGTGTCTCAAATGAACCACCCTACCCACCCTAAAAGTTTGTTACCCCTATACATTAACACCCTGTATATTAATCAAAATGTGCTAAAATTTTGATTGAAAAATGGTTTTGTGCGTTTAACAGACTCTAGAGCAAAAACTACTACTAGTGTGGAAAATGTTTATTCAAGCATCTTAAAGTACATACTTTTGGCTGTCTTTGCCCAAAATTTGGAGTTTTAATCGGTGGCAACTTTTGAGTGCGCGACAAAATATCAAAAATCTGACCCCTTCGATTCCTTGGAAAATTGCCTATCAATTATGACTATTCTAAAAATTTTTCAGATTAAAATGCAATTAAGATAAATTAAATTTAAAAAAATTAAAGTTGAACTTAAAAAATTGCCGTAAAATTCAATTAGCTCTACGAGGCAAACTATGTAATCTAGAAGTCTGAAATTTGGCATAAAGTCATATTTTGGGTACTCTGTACAAAATTTGAGCTAAATTGGAGAGGGTCGCGTGAAATGGACTGTTTACTTGACGTGGAATTTTCTTATTAGTAGAGGTCAAAATCATCACCAGTATGGTAATTTTGACCAAGTTATACTTGAATTGAAATGTAGTAAAATTAGAGAAACAAAAGAAGTAGATAAAAAATGAGAAACATTCAAGAACACCATACTAGAAGCAGCAAAAGAAAGCTGTGGAACAGCAAAAATAGAGAACAATTATAATAAAAAAACTGAATGGTGGACAAATGAAATAAAATTGAAAAAAAAGAGAAAAAAGAAAAATGCAAAAAATACATTAGTACAAAAAAGGAAGAAGACTATAAACAATATACAAAATTAAAAGAAAGGAAGTAAATAATGAGGTTCAAAAAGCTAAAAAAGAATCATGGAATTAATTCGGTAAAAAGATGGCGGGAAACTATAGAGACAACCAAAAACTATTCTATAAAACACTAAAACAGATGAAAAGGAAGAAATAATACAATATGATAAACACAAAAGACAAAAAAGGAAATATAATCACAGAAGAGGATAAAATAATGGAAAGGTGGAGAGAATATTTTAAAGAACTGACAGAAGCAGAAAACCAAAGCCCGGAGGAACATGAAGAAGATGATACTGACATGCCAGAAATTGAGGAAATTAAGGAAGAAGAAGTTATAGACGCCATAAAAAAACTAAAAATAGGAAAAGCACCAGGCATAGACAACATAACACCGGAAATAATCAAATACATGGGTAAGGAAGGAATAGAACAATTAACAGAACTACTCAATGACATAGCTAAAAACACAAAAATACCAGCAGAATAGAACATGGGAATAATACTACCTATACACAAGAAAGGAGATAAAAGAAACTGCAATAACTTCAGAGGAATCACAATCAGTAGTGTACCGGAAAAAATTCTAGCAAGAATCATAGAAAAAAGAATAAGAGACAAGATTGAAGATACCATAGAAAACACACAATGCGGATTCAAAAGAGAGAGAAGCACTCAAGATCTTATCTATCAACTGAGCGAGAAATTTTTAAATAAGAAAAGGGACATCCATATTTGCTTCATCGATCTCGAGAAGACATTTGACCGGATAAGAAAAGAATATATATGGAAAGTACTTCAAAAGAGAAGCATAGACGGAAAAACTATAAATCTATTAAAAGCTTTATACAAAGAAAATAAGAATATTGTTAGAACCAACAATAAAGAATCTCAAGAATTTGAAACCAAGATCGGGCTAAAACAAGGGTCTGTACTGAGTCCAATACTATTTACAATAGTGTTAGCCATAAAAAAAAGCAAAGAAAAGAATGAAGACTCTAAAAGTAGGATATCGGAAGATAGAAGCAACAAATATTATGGAATCACTATTTGCACAACACAACATCAACATAATAGACATGGAATTAACAAAAATAAACATGAAGATTAACATAGACAAATCCAAAACAATGATAATATCAAGAAAAAACAAAACCCATAGAATTACACTACATGGAAAAAAATTGAACAAGTTGAAAACTTTAAGTACTTAAAAACGATAATTTACAATAAAGGAAAGATAGACAACGAAATAAATGAAAGAATGGGAAAAACCGGGAAAATATTCAACATGATGAAAAATTCATTTTTTTGGAAAAAAAGAAGTACCAAAAAACATAAAATCAAATATAGTAAAGAAGGTAATAAGACCAACAATAATGTGTTCCAGCAAAACATGGACATTGTCAGAAAAACACAAAACGAGAATAAATGCAACAGAAATGAGATTCCTAAGAAAGATAGAAAATAAAACAAAAAGAGACAGAACAAGAAACGATATACACAGACAAAACTTACAAATAGAACCCATAAATGAAAAAATAATAGAGGGACTAAGATTGTTTAGACATGTATGCCAAATGAAAGATACGCGAATAACAAAAAGAATATATGAAACAAGAGAAATGGGAAAAAATCCCCGAGGAAGACCGAGAAAAACCTGGAACGACAATGTAAAAGAAGAAGCGGAAAGAAAGGGAATACCGTGGGAAGGAATCAAACAAACAACTCTGAACAGGAAAAAATGGAGAGAACTATATGAAACAAAATAATGTAAAAAGCCATACACCGAAAGGTAGAATGGCATATGTTTAAATAAATAAATAAATAAAATACTTGAATTTAAGGAAAAGGCAACGACTTGTATCTCAAAATTTATGGTTTTTCCAAGAATGTGCCTAAAAGAGAGAGAGAGCGTGGCGCAGTGGTCTAGGCATCCGGCCGCTGTACCGAAGATCGTGGGTTCGATTCCCATATACCGTGATATACTTTTCACGTTCTATACGCTCTCCCACTCCCCAACCCGCCTTGCCAGCTTGGGGTTTTACGGCTAAAATCTTCTCTGAGGAGTGATAATTCTCTCCAGTGGTTCGGAATCCACTTAAAACTGTAGGTCCCTTGTAATGTAAGTTGGTAGCATTTACAAGCAGAGAAGAGGCTTATGTCCTGCAGTGGACAGACCAAGGCTGAAATATTATTATTATTTATTATATGTGTCTAAAAAAGCTAATTTTAAATTTTATAAATTCAAATCAAAGCTAGAAAAACCGCGGAAAGATATCAATTAATAGAAGACATTAAAACCTTATACCAGTAAAAGACAGCAATTTAAACATTTATTAAAACAATACATGCGGAATTAAAGTATCAGCTTCACCCACTTGAACTGAACATTTTCCATTATAAGGTAAGGAATATAATAAGTAAAATTGTTTAAAAAAAAGTACATTTAGATAAAAAAAACTTAAAACTAAAATTACGTTCCAATGCTAAATCCAATTCTATATTTACAGTTTAAGCTACAAATGGTAAATTTTTTTAAAACAGAACTGAAGGAAAATAAACTAGAAATTATATTAAGCTCCAAAATAAGCGCCGCTAACCAATACCCATGACTCTAAAAAACGATAATAGTCCAGAAGCAACCAAAGATAGAAGATAAAACTATAAGTAGAGCTAACAAATTTAAATAACAAAAAAGATACAAATATTCTAAAAAGGGGCAATCAAATCAATAAAAACAAACGAGAACCTAACGGTGACAAGAACGGACAAGTCAAATGTATAGCATGTCAAGAATAGATTGGCCGGTGAAATAAGCAATTTAATATACACTAAAGTTTAGCATCCTTTATTTGCGCTTACATTTTAGGGCTATGCTATTCTTGACATGTTATAATAGTAATTCCAGGAAAAAAAGTACATAAAAATAATTAATAACTTTATAAACTAAATAAGTAGAATTATTTAAAAAAAGACCATACAAATACTTTTCAACAAGAATTAAAACAATTTTTGTAGAAAGCAGATAATCTCTTCAAAAATATAAAAAAACTTAAATTAATCTAAATAAATCTAGTTGCCCAAAAGTTATATGATTTGGTTAAAACACATAAGGAAGATTATGTGTTTTAACCAAACCGTATGACTTTCGGTCTGGTAGTATTGTATATTAATTGTCCAATTCTCCACCGCGTAAAAAACTTAGATCTAGCCAAGCAACTGAAAAATAAAAACATACCAAAATGCTTGTATCTATGCAAGATTTTTTTTAGATTGGTGAAAAGCGCGGCTCGCAAAAACATGAATTAATTTATCCCTTGGTACCGGTAAATGTGCTGACGGCGGTCAAGATAAAATATAAGGCAAAATATTATCTTTACCTTCTGTATGCACTACCAAAAAATTAAAATCTTGGAGCGATAACACCCATCTGGTGATTCGGGCCGACAGTAATCTGCAGGTATGTAAATAGGTTAAGGATTTATGGTTTGTTAATAACACAAAAGGTTTTCCTAACAAATAGACACGCCATTTGCTTAACGCCCAAACGACCGCCAAAGCTTCTTTTTACGAAACGCTATAATTTCGCTCCTTATCGAGCATCAAACGACCGTCGTAAAATATATTTTTTTACCCTTGCTAAAAAATAGCACCTATGCCATAATCGGAACTATCCGTTTGTACATAAAACGTCTCACTTGAATTTGGGTGACATATTAAAGTTTGTTCAGATAGAATTAATTTTAGTTTTTCAAACTTTTCTTGTTGCTTGGCCGTCCAATTCCACTTACTTTTTTGTCTGAGCAAAGCAAAAAAGTGGTTCAGATATTGAAGCACACTTGGGACAGAAGGCTCTGTCAAAGTTATAAAATCCTAAAAAACTGGAGTTGCTTCGAATTTTTAAGAATTGGAAATTTTTTTACAGCTTGTATTCTAGACGGATTTGATATAATTCCGGTTTCACTGAAAACGTAGTCTAACTAATTTACTTGTTTCTTAAAAAACGTACATTTTCTAACAGTCAATCCAGTCTCCGTTAATCGAGTGAAACTTTGATCTAAATGCTGTAGATGACCGTCAAAAGTTTTGGAGTATACCAAAAAGTCGTCAATATATGCAGTAGTAAACAAGTAAGAAGCTAGTCCTAGGATCATATACATACATCTAGTGAAAGAAGACGCAGCTGGTTTGATACCAAACGGTACACACCACAAAACCCGTAAACCTTTTACTTTCGATAGTCAAAGGGATTTGCCAGTACAAACTGGTAAGGTCCAGTGTGGAAAAATAGTTGGACGTTTCGTATCTACCACCCTAACTTTATTCAGGCGCCGGGCGTCTAAGCATACAAGAACACTACCATCCTTTTTTAAAACAGTTAGTAGTGGTGAACAAAACGGCATGTTACTGCGTTTGATTACCCCATTCTATTCGGTTAAGTTCATCTTACATTGCTTTTTGATGTGCATAAGAGATAGGGTATGGTTTTACTTGAAATGGTGTTTTGTCTGTTAATCGCCCTGAAAATTTCAAAAATGTTAACGCGTGTTTCTGCAATAGCCGTCAAAAAAACGTTTTTATTTATATCGCTGATGAGTACCTTCCACAATTTTATCAAAATCGTCTGTCGATAAATCATATGCAATGGATGGTGGTGTACAAATAGAATTTTTATTTATTGCAGCAATTTTAAACTTTGGCGGTTCTATTGCGTATTCATGTTCATAATTTATTTCCGAAATCTCAGAATCTAATTTAGGTAAAATTATAACGTTGTTTTCAAAATTGATCTGTGTTTGTTGTATCTTAAGCCAATCGATTCCTAAGATTACCGGACAAGCCAATTTGGGAATTAATAAAAATTCACGTTTAAATGAATGTTTACCGAAATTAAAATCTAAATACATTTGATGAGTACGTATCGTACGTTGAGATATACAAAATGCTCTTGTGACTCTTACTCCACTAACTAGAAATACAACAATATCTTTATCCAAAATACTAATTTGATACCAAACGTTTCGAGATAAACAGTATAAGACACTTTAGGTATCAATTAAGCTGGAAATTGTGCACCGTAAAGAGTAATCATTACTAATAGTGCATGTAAATCAATTTCGTGGTTAAAATTGCATTGTTTGTTTATATGGGCAAATTAAATTTGGATATGTGTTTTTGTTTGTAGCCCCGTGGAGGACCGCGACCCCTGGATTTCCGGACATCACGGTTTGTCGTTTCCCTACCCGGAATTGTCCTTAAAAGATACACGATGAGGACTCGGTCGATCGCAAAAAATTGTTGCCACGATTATCTTTAGACACGAAGATTCAATATGTGAAGGGAACCCCGGCATATTATAGCTAATAAAACCGTTTGGGAATATGGCGTATCTAAATATTTTGCCATACCATTTAAAAAATATTCTACAAACGAATCTTTTTCGTATCGGCTTGTCTCTAAAGAAAAACGTGGTATTGCTTTATGGGATCCCAGAATAGATTTAAAAATGAGTTTTTAAATTGATCATAATTTATGATATTGTTTACAAAAGCATTTGCCCACGATCTAGCATCATCAACTAAACATTCATTTAAATAATGTTTGAAAATTTAAAACGGTATATTGAGAATGAAAAGTATCATTGAATTCATTTTTTGTAAATAATCTTTTGAGTGGCACAAATTATCATTACTAAACTTCGGTAAACATTTTAAGTAAAAACTAGAGTCGCGAATCAATTGATTGGTTGTTAACAATTGGTTTACAAATTCTTTAATCATTTTTTTCAGGCGGATTATAATGTGAATTACTAAAAAAACCATTATTGTAAGTCATAATTAGTTGCATAATTGTGGTTATTAATTGGCAAGTTATCGAAATGTTTGCGGGTATAATAATGCAAACCATCATTTATAATTGAATAAACAAATTTCGTTGAATTTGTATGATTAGAAATAAATAAATTCACGAGGTCAAACATTATTATAATAGCAAAAAAAAATCGTGATTGTTTTTGTCAATTGCAGTTTTTTTTGTGTTAAATTTGAGTTTCTTTTATTTGTCTGATTAACATTTTTATTATTGGGAAAACTACTGCTGCGAAGTTGGAAACAAATTTTAAAAAACCTAGCAACAAATATACTCTCAGAAAAAAGGCATTATCTCCCTTATTATGAGAGCTAGGTCAATTATAAATACACCGTTAGATCGGCAAGAAAAAAACACATATTTCTATAGCAAATGCAAGCAATAATTAATGAGCATTAACTAACTAATTGAGTATTTTATTAATTAACAGTAATTGTTTAGCACAGCTCTTACCTAAGGTCAAATCTAAGTTCTGAATACGGCATTTAAATAGTTTTTCACATAGATTGCACGCGCCGAAATGACAGATCTTTAAAATAATTAATTACCGAGATTAGACTAATTCAAGTAAATAGACAAACAAGTGTTAATTCGGTTATTTATCAATTTATTTTAAATTTGAAAATCAATTTTGAATGATAAAACAAGTACCTTAAACATATATCAATGACAGAAATCAGATTTAATTAATTACCGAGATATGAACCGATAAAGTGCTCGCTAATATAAAACAGTCGCTACTTTTGTTGCCAGGATATTTAAGGGTAATAGAAATTGATAAAATTAAATTTTGAAAACTGCATTCGATAGATAAAACATGTAAAATGATCATATATCAAAGACGCAAATTAGATTTAATTAATTACTGAGATATGAACCGCCGTAATTAAATACATACTAATTCACTTACTAAAGTGTTCCCGTATTTCAAAATAATTCTGTTGTGTTGTAATAGCACAGTGATAGAGTAGTTGCTTCGCAGTCTGAAGGTCCAGTGTTCGATCCCCGAGTAAAATTTTTTTTTTTTATTAAAAATTTTTAAACATTTTTACAATGGATTTTATGTAATTATTTTAACTGTAAAATTAATACAATTAAATTGCATAAATTATTATTAAAATTTAATAATTGATAAAAAATTCACCAAGCGCCATTTTTTGTTGCCAGGTGATTTAAGGGTAGTAGATATTAAAAAAATTGAATTTTGAAAAATGGATTCTATAGATAAAACATGTAAAATGATCATATATCAATGACAGAAATCAAATTTAATTAATTACTGAGATATGAACGGATAAAAAGCGCGCTAATATAAAACAGTCATCGTACGCTCATTTTGTTGCTAGGTGATTTAAGGGTAGTAGATATTGAAAAAATAAAATTTTGAAAAATGGATTGCATAGATAAAACATGTAAAATGATCATATATCAATGACAGAAATCAAATTTATTTAATTACTGAGATATGAACGGATAATATAAAACAGTCATCGCACGCTCATTTTGTTGCTAGGAGATTTAAGGGTAGTAGATATTAAAAGAATTGAATTTTGAAAAAAGGATTGCATAGATAAAACATGTAAAATGATCATATATCAATGACAGAAATCAAATTTAATTAATTACTGAGATATGAACGGATAAAAAGCGCGCTAATATGAACCATTCATCGCACGCTCATTTTGTTGCTAGGTGATTTAAGGGTAGTAGATATTAAAAAAATGGAATTTTGAAAAATGGATTCCATAGATAAAACATGTTAAATGATCGTATATCAATGACAGAAATCAAATTTATTTAATTACTGAGATATGAACGGATAATATAAAACAGTCATCGCACGCTCATTTTGTTGCTAGGAGGTTTAAGGGTAGTAGATATTAAAAGAATTGAATTTTGAAAAAAGGATTGCATAGATAAAACATGTAAAATGATCATATATCAATGACAGAAATCAAATTTAATTAATTACTGAGATATGAACGGATAAAGTGCGCCCTAATATAAAACAGTCATCGCACGCTCATTTTGTTGCTAGGTGATTTAAGGGTAGTAGATATTGAAAAAATGAAATTTTGAAAAATGGATTCTATAGATAAAACATGTAAAATGATCATATATCAATGACAGAAATCAAATTTAATTAATTATTGAGATATGAACGGATAAAGTGTGCGCTAATATAAAACAGTCATCGCACGCTCATTTTGTTGCTAGGAGATTTAAGGGTAGTAGATATTAAAAGAATTGAATTTTGAAAAAAGGATTGCATAGATAAAACATGTAAAATGATCATATATCAATGACAGAAATCAAATTTAATTAATTACTGAGATATGAACGGATAAAGTGCGCGCTAATATGAACCATTCATCGCACGCTCATTTTGTTGCTAGGTGATTTAAGGGTAGTAGATATTAAAAAAATGGAATTTTGAAAAATGGATTCCATAGATAAAACATGTTAAATGATCGTATATCAATGACAGAAATCAAATTTATTTAATTACTGAGATATGAACGGATAAAGTGTGCGCTAATATAAAACAGTCATCGCACGCTCATTTTGTTGCTAGGTGATTTAAGGGTAGTAGATATTGAAAAAATGAAATTTTGAAAAATGGATTCCATAGATAAAAGTTGTAAAATGATCATATATCAATGACAGACATAAAATTTAATTAATTACTGAGATATGAACGGATGAAGTGCGCGCTTATTAGCGCGCGTCATCCCACGCTCATTTTGTTGCCAGGTGATTTAAGGGTAGTAGATATTAAAAAAATTGAATTGTAATAATTGGATTTTATAGATAAAACATGTAAAATGATCATATATCAATGACAGTAATCAAATTTAATTAATTACTGAGATATGAACGGATAAAGTGCGCGCTAATATAAAACAGTCATCGCACGCTCATTTTGTTGCTAGGTGATTTAAGGGTAGTAGATATTAAAAAAATGAAATTTTGAAAAATGGATTGCATAGATAAAACATGTAAAATGATCATATATCAATGACAGACATCAAATTTAATTAATTACTGAGATATGAACGGATGAAGTGCGCGCTTATTAGCGCGCGTCATCCCACGCTTATTTTGTTGCCAGGTGATTTAAGGATAGTAGATATTAAAAAAATGGAATTTTGAAAAATGGATTCTATAGATAAAACATGTAAAATGATCATATATCAATGACAGAAATCAAATTTAATTAATTATTGAGATATGAACGGATAAAAAGCGCGCTAATATAAAACAGTCATCGCACGCTCATTTTGTTGCTAGGTGATTTAAGGGTAGTAGATATTGAAAAAATGAAATTTTGAAAAATGGATTCCATAGATAAGACATGTAAAATGATCATATATCAATGAC
This sequence comes from Tachinus rufipes, assembly GCA_963932245.1. NCBI lineage: Eukaryota > Metazoa > Arthropoda > Insecta > Coleoptera > Staphylinidae > Tachinus > Tachinus rufipes. Next base: position 44,453,451 of record OZ010745.1, on the reverse strand, counting down.
AGAAATCAAATTTATTTAATTACTGAGATATGAACGGATAAAGTGTGCACTAATATAGAACAGTCATCGCACGCTCATTTTGTTGCTAGGTGATTTAAAGGTATTAGTTATTAAAAAAATTGAATTGTAATAATTGGATTTTATAGATAAAACATGTAAAATGATCATATATCAATGACAGAAATCAAATTTAATTAATTACTGAGATATGAACGGATAAAGTGCGCGCTAATATGAACCATTCATCGCACGCTCATTTTGTTGCTAGGTGATTTAAGGGTAGTAGATATTAAAAAAATGGAATTTTGAAAAATGGATTCCATAGATAAAACATGTTAAATGATCGTATACCAATGACAGAAATCAAATTTATTTAATTACTGAGATATGAACGGATAATATAAAACAGTCATCGCACGCTCATTTTGTTGCTAGGAGATTTAAGGGTAGTAGATATTAAAAGAATTGAATTTTGAAAAAAGGATTGCATAGATAAAACATGTAAAATGATCATATATCAATGACAGAAATCAAATTTAATTAATTACTGAGATATGAACGGATAAAGTGCGCCCTAATATAAAACAGTCATCGCACGCTCATTTTGTTGCTAGGTGATTTAAGGGTAGTAGATATTGAAAAAATGAAATTTTGAAAAATGGATTCTATAGATAAAACATGTAAAATGATCATATATCAATGACAGAAATCAAATTTAATTAATTATTGAGATATGAACGGATAAAGTGTGCGCTAATATAAAACAGTCATCGCACGCTCATTTTGTTGCTAGGAGATTTAAGGGTAGTAGATATTAAAAGAATTGAATTTTGAAAAAAGGATTGCATAGATAAAACATGTAAAATGATCATATATCAATGACAGAAATCAAATTTAATTAATTACTGAGATATGAACGGGTAAAGTGCGCCCTAATATAAAACAGTCATCGCACGCTCATTTTGTTGCTAGGTGATTTAAGGGTAGTAGATATTGAAAAAATGAAATTTTGAAAAATGGATTCTATAGATAAAAGTTGTAAAATGATCATATATCAATGACAGACATCAAATTTAATTAATTACTGAGATATGAACGGATGAAGTGCGCGCTTATTAGCGCGCGTCATCCCACGCTTATTTTGTTGCCAGGTGATTTAAGGATAGTAGATATTAAAAAAATGGAATTTTGAAAAATGGATTCTATAGATAAAACATGTAAAATGATCATATATCAATGACAGAAATCAAATTTAATTAATTACTGAGATATGAACGGATAAAGTGCGCGCTAATATGAACCATTCATCGCACGCTCATTTTGTTGCTAGGTGATTTAAGGGTAGTAGATATTAAAAAAATGGAATTTTGAAAAATGGATTCCATAGATAAAACATGTTAAATGATCGTATATCAATGACAGAAATCAAATTTATTTAATTACTGAGATATGAACGGATAAAGTGTGCGCTAATATAAAACAGTCATCGCACGCTCATTTTGTTGCTAGGTGATTTAAGGGTAGTAGATATTGAAAAAATGAAATTTTGAAAAATGGATTCCATAGATAAAAGTTGTAAAATGATCATATATCAATGACAGACATAAAATTTAATTAATTACTGAGATATGAACGGATGAAGTGCGCGCTTATTAGCGCGCGTCATCCCACGCTCATTTTGTTGCCAGGTGATTTAAGGGTAGTAGATATTAAAAAAATTGAATTGTAATAATTGGATTTTATAGATAAAACATGTAAAATGATCATATATCAATGACAGTAATCAAATTTAATTAATTACTGAGATATGAACGGATAAAGTGCGCGCTAATATAAAACAGTCATCGCACGCTCATTTTGTTGCTAGGTGATTTAAGGGTAGTAGATATTAAAAAAATGAAATTTTGAAAAATGGATTGCATAGATAAAACATGTAAAATGATCATATATCAATGACAGACATCAAATTTAATTAATTACTGAGATATGAACGGATGAAGTGCGCGCTTATTAGCGCGCGTCATCCCACGCTTATTTTGTTGCCAGGTGATTTAAGGATAGTAGATATTAAAAAAATGGAATTTTGAAAAATGGATTCTATAGATAAAACATGTAAAATGATCATATATCAATGACAGAAATCAAATTTAATTAATTACTGAGATATGAACGGATAATATAAAACAGTCATCGCACGCTCATTTTGTTGCTAGGAGATTTAAGGGTAGTAGATATTAAAAGAATTGAATTTTGAAAAAAGGATTGCATAGATAAAACATGTAAAATGATCATATATCAATGACAGAAATCAAATTTAATTAATTACTGAGATATGAACGGGTAAAGTGCGCCCTAATATAAAACAGTCATCGCACGCTCATTTTGTTGCTAGGTGATTTAAGGGTAGTAGATATTGAAAAAATGAAATTTTGAAAAATGGATTCTATAGATAAAAGTTGTAAAATGATCATATATCAATGACAGACATCAAATTTAATTAATTACTGAGATATGAACGGATGAAGTGCGCGCTTATTAGCGCGCGTCATCCCACGCTTATTTTGTTGCCAGGTGATTTAAGGATAGTAGATATTAAAAAAATGGAATTTTGAAAAATGGATTCTATAGATAAAACATGTAAAATGATCATATATCAATGACAGAAATCAAATTTAATTAATTACTGAGATATGAACGGATAAAGTGCGCGCTAATATGAACCATTCATCGCACGCTCATTTTGTTGCTAGGTGATTTAAGGGTAGTAGATATTAAAAAAATGGAATTTTGAAAAATGGATTCCATAGATAAAACATGTTAAATGATCGTATATCAATGACAGAAATCAAATTTATTTAATTACTGAGATATGAACGGATAAAGTGTGCGCTAATATAAAACAGTCATCGCACGCTCATTTTGTTGCTAGGTGATTTAAGGGTAGTAGATATTGAAAAAATGAAATTTTGAAAAATGGATTCCATAGATAAAAGTTGTAAAATGATCATATATCAATGACAGACATAAAATTTAATTAATTACTGAGATATGAACGGATGAAGTGCGCGCTTATTAGCGCGCGTCATCCCACGCTCATTTTGTTGCCAGGTGATTTAAGGGTAGTAGATATTAAAAAAATTGAATTGTAATAATTGGATTTTATAGATAAAACATGTAAAATGATCATATATCAATGACAGTAATCAAATTTAATTAATTACTGAGATATGAACGGATAAAGTGCGCGCTAATATAAAACAGTCATCGCACGCTCATTTTGTTGCTAGGTGATTTAAGGGTAGTAGATATTAAAAAAATGAAATTTTGAAAAATGGATTGCATAGATAAAACATGTAAAATGATCATATATCAATGACAGACATCAAATTTAATTAATTACTGAGATATGAACGGATGAAGTGCGCGCTTATTAGCGCGCGTCATCCCACGCTTATTTTGTTGCCAGGTGATTTAAGGATAGTAGATATTAAAAAAATGGAATTTTGAAAAATGGATTCTATAGATAAAACATGTAAAATGATCATATATCAATGACAGAAATCAAATTTAATTAATTATTGAGATATGAACGGATAAAAAGCGCGCTAATATAAAACAGTCATCGCACGCTCATTTTGTTGCTAGGTGATTTAAGGGTAGTAGATATTGAAAAAATGAAATTTTGAAAAATGGATTCCATAGATAAGACATGTAAAATGATCATATATCAATGACAGAAATCAAATTTATTTAATTACTGAGATATGAACGGATAAAGTGTGCACTAATATAGAACAGTCATCGCACGCTCATTTTGTTGCTAGGTGATTTAAAGGTATTAGTTATTAAAAAAATTGAATTGTAATAATTGGATTTTATAGATAAAACATGTAAAATGATCATATATCAATGACAGAAATCAAATTTAATTAATTACTGAGATATGAACGGATAAAGTGCGCGCTAATATGAACCATTCATCGCACGCTCATTTTGTTGCTAGGTGATTTAAGGGTAGTAGATATTAAAAAAATGGAATTTTGAAAAATGGATTCCATAGATAAAACATGTTAAATGATCGTATACCAATGACAGAAATCAAATTTATTTAATTACTGAGATATGAACGGATAATATAAAACAGTCATCGCACGCTCATTTTGTTGCTAGGAGATTTAAGGGTAGTAGATATTAAAAGAATTGAATTTTGAAAAAAGGATTGCATAGATAAAACATGTAAAATGATCATATATCAATGACAGAAATCAAATTTAATTAATTACTGAGATATGAACGGATAAAGTGCGCCCTAATATAAAACAGTCATCGCACGCTCATTTTGTTGCTAGGTGATTTAAGGGTAGTAGATATTGAAAAAATGAAATTTTGAAAAATGGATTCTATAGATAAAACATGTAAAATGATCATATATCAATGACAGAAATCAAATTTAATTAATTATTGAGATATGAACGGATAAAGTGTGCGCTAATATAAAACAGTCATCGCACGCTCATTTTGTTGCTAGGAGATTTAAGGGTAGTAGATATTAAAAGAATTGAATTTTGAAAAAAGGATTGCATAGATAAAACATGTAAAATGATCATATATCAATGACAGAAATCAAATTTAATTAATTACTGAGATATGAACGGGTAAAGTGCGCCCTAATATAAAACAGTCATCGCACGCTCATTTTGTTGCTAGGTGATTTAAGGGTAGTAGATATTGAAAAAATGAAATTTTGAAAAATGGATTCTATAGATAAAAGTTGTAAAATGATCATATATCAATGACAGACATCAAATTTAATTAATTACTGAGATATGAACGGATGAAGTGCGCGCTTATTAGCGCGCGTCATCCCACGCTTATTTTGTTGCCAGGTGATTTAAGGATAGTAGATATTAAAAAAATGGAATTTTGAAAAATGGATTCTATAGATAAAACATGTAAAATGATCATATATCAATGACAGAAATCAAATTTAATTAATTACTGAGATATGAACGGATAAAGTGCGCGCTAATATGAACCATTCATCGCACGCTCATTTTGTTGCTAGGTGATTTAAGGGTAGTAGATATTAAAAAAATGGAATTTTGAAAAATGGATTCCATAGATAAAACATGTTAAATGATCGTATATCAATGACAGAAATCAAATTTATTTAATTACTGAGATATGAACGGATAAAGTGTGCGCTAATATAAAACAGTCATCGCACGCTCATTTTGTTGCTAGGTGATTTAAGGGTAGTAGATATTGAAAAAATGAAATTTTGAAAAATGGATTCCATAGATAAAAGTTGTAAAATGATCATATATCAATGACAGACATAAAATTTAATTAATTACTGAGATATGAACGGATGAAGTGCGCGCTTATTAGCGCGCGTCATCCCACGCTCATTTTGTTGCCAGGTGATTTAAGGGTAGTAGATATTAAAAAAATTGAATTGTAATAATTGGATTTTATAGATAAAACATGTAAAATGATCATATATCAATGACAGTAATCAAATTTAATTAATTACTGAGATATGAACGGATAAAGTGCGCGCTAATATAAAACAGTCATCGCACGCTCATTTTGTTGCTAGGTGATTTAAGGGTAGTAGATATTAAAAAAATGAAATTTTGAAAAATGGATTGCATAGATAAAACATGTAAAATGATCATATATCAATGACAGACATCAAATTTAATTAATTACTGAGATATGAACGGATGAAGTGCGCGCTTATTAGCGCGCGTCATCCCACGCTTATTTTGTTGCCAGGTGATTTAAGGATAGTAGATATTAAAAAAATGGAATTTTGAAAAATGGATTCTATAGATAAAACATGTAAAATGATCATATATCAATGACAGAAATCAAATTTAATTAATTATTGAGATATGAACGGATAAAAAGCGCGCTAATATAAAACAGTCATCGCACGCTCATTTTGTTGCTAGGTGATTTAAGGGTAGTAGATATTGAAAAAATGAAATTTTGAAAAATGGATTCCATAGATAAGACATGTAAAATGATCATATATCAATGACAGAAATCAAATTTATTTAATTACTGAGATATGAACGGATAAAGTGTGCACTAATATAGAACAGTCATCGCACGCTCATTTTGTTGCTAGGTGATTTAAAGGTATTAGTTATTAAAAAAATTGAATTGTAATAATTGGATTTTATAGATAAAACATGTAAAATGATCATATATCAATGACAGAAATCAAATTTAATTAATTACTGAGATATGAACGGATAAAGTGCGCGCTAATATGAACCATTCATCGCACGCTCATTTTGTTGCTAGGTGATTTAAGGGTAGTAGATATTAAAAAAATGGAATTTTGAAAAATGGATTCCATAGATAAAACATGTTAAATGATCGTATATCAATGACAGAAATCAAATTTATTTAATTACTGAGATATGAACGGATAATATAAAACAGTCATCGCACGCTCATTTTGTTGCTAGGAGATTTAAGGGTAGTAGATATTAAAAGAATTGAATTTTGAAAAAAGGATTGCATAGATAAAACATGTAAAATGATCATATATCAATGACAGAAATCAAATTTAATTAATTACTGAGATATGAACGGATAAAGTGCGCCCTAATATAAAACAGTCATCGCACGCTCATTTTGTTGCTAGGTGATTTAAGGGTAGTAGATATTGAAAAAATGAAATTTTGAAAAATGGATTCTATAGATAAAACATGTAAAATGATCATATATCAATGACAGAAATCAAATTTAATTAATTATTGAGATATGAACGGATAAAGTGTGCGCTAATATAAAACAGTCATCGCACGCTCATTTTGTTGCTAGGAGATTAAAGGGTAGTAGATATTAAAAGAATTGAATTTTGAAAAAAGGATTGCATAGATAAAACATGTAAAATGATCATATATCAATGACAGAAATCAAATTTAATTAATTACTGAGATATGAACGGATAAAAAGCGCGCTAATATGAACCATTCATCGCACGCTCATTTTGTTGCTAGGTGATTTAAGGGTAGTAGATATTAAAAAAATGGAATTTTGAAAAATGGATTCCATAGATAAAACATGTTAAATGATCGTATATCAATGACAGAAATCAAATTTATTTAATTACTGAGATATGAACGGATAATATAAAACAGTCATCGCACGCTCATTTTGTTGCTAGGAGGTTTAAGGGTAGTAGATATTAAAAGAATTGAATTTTGAAAAAAGGATTGCATAGATAAAACATGTAAAATGATCATATATCAATGACAGAAATCAAATTTAATTAATTACTGAGATATGAACGGATAAAGTGCGCCCTAATATAAAACAGTCATCGCACGCTCATTTTGTTGCTAGGTGATTTAAGGGTAGTAGATATTGAAAAAATGAAATTTTGAAAAATGGATTCTATAGATAAAACATGTAAAATGATCATATATCAATGACAGAAATCAAATTTAATTAATTATTGAGATATGAACGGATAAAGTGTGCGCTAATATAAAACAGTCATCGCACGCTCATTTTGTTGCTAGGAGATTTAAGGGTAGTAGATATTAAAAGAATTGAATTTTGAAAAAAGGATTGCATAGATAAAACATGTAAAATGATCATATATCAATGACAGAAATCAAATTTAATTAATTACTGAGATATGAACGGATAAAGTGCGCGCTAATATGAACCATTCATCGCACGCTCATTTTGTTGCTAGGTGATTTAAGGGTAGTAGATATTAAAAAAATGGAATTTTGAAAAATGGATTCCATAGATAAAACATGTTAAATGATCGTATATCAATGACAGAAATCAAATTTATTTAATTACTGAGATATGAACGGATAAAGTGTGCGCTAATATAAAACAGTCATCGCACGCTCATTTTGTTGCTAGGTGATTTAAGGGTAGTAGATATTGAAAAAATGAAATTTTGAAAAATGGATTTCATAGATAAAAGTTGTAAAATGATCATATATCAATGACAGACATAAAATTTAATTAATTACTGAGATATGAACGGATGAAGTGCGCGCTTATTAGCGCGCGTCATCCCACGCTCATTTTGTTGCCAGGTGATTTAAGGGTAGTAGATATTAAAAAAATTGAATTGTAATAATTGGATTTTATAGATAAAACATGTAAAATGATCATATATCAATGACAGTAATCAAATTTAATTAATTACTGAGATATGAACGGATAAAGTGCGCGCTAATATAAAACAGTCATCGCACGCTCATTTTGTTGCTAGGTGATTTAAGGGTAGTAGATATTAAAAAAATGAAATTTTGAAAAATGGATTGCATAGATAAAACATGTAAAATGATCATATATCAATGACAGACATCAAATTTAATTAATTACTGAGATATGAACGGATGAAGTGCGCGCTTATTAGCGCGCGTCATCCCACGCTTATTTTGTTGCCAGGTGATTTAAGGATAGTAGATATTAAAAAAATGGAATTTTGAAAAATGGATTCTATAGATAAAACATGTAAAATGATCATATATCAATGACAGAAATCAAATTTAATTAATTATTGAGATATGAACGGATAAAAAGCGCGCTAATATAAAACAGTCATCGCACGCTCATTTTGTTGCTAGGTGATTTAAGGGTAGTAGATATTGAAAAAATGAAATTTTGAAAAATGGATTCCATAGATAAGACATGTAAAATGATCATATATCAATGACAGAAATCAAATTTATTTAATTACTGAGATATGAACGGATAAAGTGTGCACTAATATAGAACAGTCATCGCACGCTCATTTTGTTGCTAGGTGATTTAAAGGTATTAGTTATTAAAAAAATTGAATTGTAATAATTGGATTTTATAGATAAAACATGTAAAATGATCATATATCAATGACAGAAATCAAATTTAATTAATTACTGAGATATGAACGGATAAAGTGCGCGCTAATATGAACCATTCATCGCACGCTCATTTTGTTGCTAGGTGATTTAAGGGTAGTAGATATTAAAAAAATGGAATTTTGAAAAATGGATTCCATAGATAAAACATGTTAAATGATCGTATATCAATGACAGAAATCAAATTTATTTAATTACTGAGATATGAACGGATAATATAAAACAGTCATCGCACGCTCATTTTGTTGCTAGGAGATTTAAGGGTAGTAGATATTAAAAGAATTGAATTTTGAAAAAAGGATTGCATAGATAAAACATGTAAAATGATCATATATCAATGACAGAAATCAAATTTAATTAATTACTGAGATATGAACGGATAAAGTGCGCCCTAATATAAAACAGTCATCGCACGCTCATTTTGTTGCTAGGTGATTTAAGGGTAGTAGATATTGAAAAAATGAAATTTTGAAAAATGGATTTTATAGATAAAACATGTAAAATGATCATATATCAATGACAGAAATCAAATTTAATTAATTATTGAGATATGAACGGATAAAGTGTGCGCTAATATAAAACAGTCATCGCACGCTCATTTTGTTGCTAGGAGATTTAAGGGTAGTAGATATTAAAAGAATTGAATTTTGAAAAAAGGATTGCATAGATAAAACATGTAAAATGATCATATATCAATGACAGAAATCAAATTTAATTTATTACTGAGATATGAACGGGTAAAGTGCGCCCTAATATAAAACAGTCATCGCACGCTCATTTTGTTGCTAGGTGATTTAAGGGTAGTAGATATTGAAAAAATAAAATTTTGAAAAATGGATTCTATAGATAAAAGTTGTAAAATGATCATATATCAATGACAGACATCAAATTTAATTAATTACTGAGATATGAACGGATGAAGTGCGCGCTTATTAGCGCGCGTCATCCCACGCTTATTTTGTTGCCAGGTGATTTAAGGATAGTAGATATTAAAAAAATGGAATTTTGAAAAATGGATTCTATAGATAAAACATGTAAAATGATCATATATCAATGACAGAAATCAAATTTAATTAATTATTGAGATATGAACGGATAAAAAGCGCGCTAATATAAAACAGTCATCGCACGCTCATTTTGTTGCTAGGTGATTTAAGGGTAGTAGATATTGAAAAAATGAAATTTTGAAAAATGGATTCCATAGATAAGACATGTAAAATGATCATATATCAATGACAGAAATCAAATTTATTTAATTACTGAGATATGAACGGATAAAGTGTGCACTAATATAGAACAGTCATCGCACGCTCATTTTGTTGCTAGGTGATTTAAAGGTATTAGTTATTAAAAAAATTGAATTTTCAAAAATGGATTGCATAGATAAAACATGTAAAATGATCATATATCAATGACAGACATCTAATTTAATTAATTACTGAGATATGAACGGATGAAGTGCGCGCTTATTAGCGCGCGTCATCCCACGCTCATTTTGTTGCCAGGTGATTTAAGGGTAGTAGATATTAAAAAAATTGAATTGTAATAATTGGATTTTATAGATAAAACATGTAAAATGATCATATATCAATGACAGAAATCAAATTTAATTAATTACTGAGATATGAACGGATAAAGTGCGCGCTAATATGAACCATTCATCGCACGCTCATTTTGTTGCTAGGTGATTTAAGGGTAGTAGATATTAAAAAAATGAAATTTTGAAAAATGGACTCCATAGATAAAACATGTTAAATGATCGTATATCAATGACAGAAATCAAATTTATTTAATTACTGAGATATGAACGGATAAAGTGTGCGCTAATATAAAACAGTCATCGCACGCTCATTTTGTTGCTAGGTGATTTAAGGGTAGTAGATATTGAAAAAATGAAATTTTGAAAAATGGATTCCATAGATAAAAGTTGTAAAATGATCATATATCAATGACAGACATAAAATTTAATTAATTACTGAGATATGAACGGATGAAGTGCGCGCTTATTAGCGCGCGTCATCCCACGCTCATTTTGTTGCCAGGTGATTTAAGGGTAGTAGATATTAAAAAAATTGAATTGTAATAATTGGATTTTATAGATAAAACATGTAAAATGATCATATATCAATGACAGTAATCAAATTTAATTAATTACTGAGATATGAACGGATAAAGTGCGCGCTAATATAAAACAGTCATCGCACGCTCATTTTGTTGCTAGGTGATTTAAGGGTAGTAGATATTAAAAAAATGAAATTTTGAAAAATGGATTGCATAGATAAAACATGTAAAATGATCATATATCAATGACAGACATCAAATTTAATTAATTACTGAGATATGAACGGATGAAGTGCGCGCTTATTAGCGAGCGTCATCCCACGCTCATTTTGTTGCCAGGTGATTTAAGGATAATAGATATTAAAAAAATGAAATTTTGAAAAATGGATTCTATAGATAAAAGTTGTAAAATGATCATATATCAATGACAGACATCTAATTTAATTAATTACTGAGATATGAACGGATGAAGTGCGCGCTTATTAGCGCGCGTCATCCCACGCTCATTTTGTTGCCAGGTGATTTAAGGGTAATAGATATTAAAAAAATTGATTTGTGATAATTGGATTTTATAGATAAAACATGTAAAATGATCATATATCAATGACAGAAATCAAATTTAATTAATTACTGAGATATGAACGGATAAAAAGCGCGCTAATATACAACAGTCATCGCACGCTCATTTTGTTGCTAGGTGATTTAAGGTTAGTAGATAGTGAAAAAATGAAATTTTGAAAAATGGATTGCATAGATAAAACATGTAAAATGATCATATATCAATGACAGACATCTAATTTAATTAATTACTGAGATATGAACGGATGAAGTGCGCGCTTATTAGCGCGCGTCATTTCACTCTCATTTTGTTGCCAGGTGATTTAAGGGTAGTAAATATTGAAAAAATTGAAAAAATTGAATTTTGAAAAATGGATTCCATAGATAAAGCATGTAAAATGATCATATATCAATGACAGAAATCAAATTTAATTAATTACTGAGATATGAACGGATGAAGTGCGCGCTTATTAGCGCGCGTCATCCCACGCTCATTTTGTTGCCAGGTGATTTAAGGGTAGTAGATATTAAAAAAATTGAATTGTAATAATTGGATTTTATAGATAAAACATGTAAAATGATCATATATCAATGACAGAAATCAAATTTAATTAATTACTGAGATATGAACGGATAAAGTGCGCGCTAATATAAAACAGTCATCGCACGCTCATTTTGTTGCTAGGTGATTTAAGGGTAGTAGATATTGAAAAAATGGAATTTTGAAAAATGGATTCCATAGATAAAGCATGTAAAATGATCATATATCAATGACAGATATCAAATTTAATTAATTACTGAGATATGAACGGATAAAGTGCACGCTAATATAAAACAGTCATTGCACGCTCATTTGAATAAGTTATTTTGGTAAAAATATATTAATAAATAAAAAAGTTTAGTGGTAAAAATTGTTCAATTTATTTCAAACTTAGTTCATATTAATGATATTTATATAAAAAAAATTATGCCGTTATCACAAAATGATTATTTGTTTGCTTTAAAAGTAACACCGAAGATGAGGATATTTTTGGGTGTAAACAATAAGCCCACCGATGGCCCATTACGTTCGGTACTGTTTTTATTACACAATTGGTAGTTTGATTTTATTGGGTAATCGGCGCCATGGGCGGTATTTTACTACAGTGCGAGTGAAGCGCTCCCGGTGGTTTATCACGAAACCATTCCTGACAACTCTGTCCTTAAGGGAGTTTATGACTTTAAGGGACCCTTAACTTAAGCCGTCAATATTGTTGGCTTAGTAAAAACTTAACTTAAAAATATAATTCAACGTCAAGATTTATTTTTTTGCAGTGGTATTCTGGCTTTATTTCACCTAGCAACAAAATGAGCGTGCGATGACTGTTTTATATTAGCGCGCTTTTTATCCGTTCATATCTCAGTAATTAATTAAATTTAATTTCTGTCATTGATATATGATCATTTCACATGTTTTAACTATAGTATCCATTTTTCAAAATTCCATTTTTTCATATCTACTACCCTTAAATCACCTAGCAACAAAATGAGCGTAGGATGACGCGCGCTAATAAACGCGCACTTCATCCGTTCATATCTCAGTAATTAATTAAATTTGATGTCTGTCATTGATATATGATCATTTTACAACTTTTATCTATGGAATCCATTTTTTAAAATTTCATTTTTTTAATATCTACTACCCTTAAATCACCTAGCAACAAAATGAGCGTGGGATGACTGTTTTATATTAGCGCGCACTTTATCCGTTCATATCTCAGTAATTAATTAAATTTGATTTCTGTCATTGATAAATGATCATTTTACATGTTTTATCTATGGAATCCATTTTTCAAAATTCCATTTTTTCAATATCTACTACCCTTAAATCACCTAGCAACAAAATGAGCGTGCGATGACTGTTTTATATTAGCGCGCTTTTTATCCGTTCATATCTCAGTAATTAATTAAATTTGATTTCTGTCATTGATATATGATCATTTTACATGTTTTATCTATAAAGTCCAATTATCACAATTCAATTTTTTTAATATCTACTACCCTTAAATCACCTGGCAACAAAATGAGCGTGGGATGACGCGCGCTTATAAGCGCGCACTTCATCCGTTCATATCTCAGTAATTAATTAAATTTGATGTCTGTCATTGATATATGATTATTTTACATGTTTTATCTATAAAATCCAATTATCACAATTCAATTTTTTTAATATCTACTACCCTTAAATCACCTGGCAACAAAATGAGCGTAAGATGACGCGCGCTTATAAGCGCGCACTTCAACCGTTCATATCTCAGTAATTAATTAAATTTGATGTCTGTCATTGATATATGATTATTTTACATGTTTTATCTATAAAATCCAATTATTACAATTCAATTTTTTTAATATCTACTACCCTTAAATCACCTAGCAACAAAATGAGCGTGCGATGACTGTTTTATATTAGCGCGCACTTTATCCGTTCATATCTCAGTAATTAATTAAATTTGATTTCTGTCATTGATAAATGATCATTTTACATGTTTTATCTTTAGAATCCATTTTTCAAAATTCCAGTTTTTCAATATCTACTACCCTTAAATCACCTAGCAACAAAATGAGCGTGCGATGACTGTTTTATATTAGCGCGCTTTTTATCCGTTCATATCTCAGTAATTAATTAAATTTAATTTCTGTCATTGATATATGATCATTTCACATGTTTTAACTATAGAATCCATTTTTCAAAATTCCATTTTTTCATATCTACTACCCTTAAATCACCTAGCAACAAAATGAGCGTAGGATGACGCGCGCTAATAAACGCGCACTTCATCCGTTCATATCTCAGTAATTAATTAAATTTGATGTCTGTCATTGATATATGATCATTTTACAACTTTTATCTATGGAATCCATTTTTTAAAATTTCATTTTTTTAATATCTACTACCCTTAAATCACCTAGCAACAAAATGAGCGTGGGATGACTGTTTTATATTAGCGCGCACTTTATCCGTTCATATCTCAGTAATTAATTAAATTTGATTTCTGTCATTGATAAATGAACATTTTACATGTTTTATCTATGGAATCCATTTTTCAAAATTCCATTTTTTCAATATCTACTACCCTTAAATCACCTAGCAACAAAATGAGCGTGCGATGACTGTTTTATATTAGCGCGCTTTTTATCCGTTCATATCTCAGTAATTAATTAAATTTGATTACTGTCATTGATATATGATCATTTTACATGTTTTATCTATAAAGTCCAATTATCACAATTCAATTTTTTTAATATCTACTACCCTTAAATCACCTGGCAACAAAATGAGCGTGGGATGACGCGCGCTTATAAGCGCGCACTTCATCCGTTCATATCTCAGTAATTAATTTAATTTGATGTCTGTCATTGATATATGATTATTTTACATGTTTTATCTATAAAATCCAATTATCACAATTCAATTTTTTTAATATCTACTACCCTTAAATCACCTGGCAACAAAATGAGCGTAGGATGACGCGCGCTTATAAGCGCGCACTTCAACCGTTCATATCTCAGTAATTAATTAAATTTGATGTCTGTCATTGATATATGATTATTTTACATGTTTTATCTATAAAATCCAATTATTACAATTCAATTTTTTTAATATCTACTACCCTTAAATCACCTAGCAACAAAATGAGCGTGCGATGACTGTTTTATATTAGCGCGCACTTTATCCGTTCATATCTCAGTAATTAATTAAATTTGATTTCTGTCATTGATAAATGATCATTTTACATGTTTTATCTATAGAATCCATTTTTCAAAATTCCAGTTTTTCAATATCTACTACCCTTAAATCACCTAGCAACATAATGAGCGTGCGATGACTGTTTTATATTAGCGCGCTTTTTATCCGTTCATATCTCAGTAATTAATTAAATTTGATTTCTGTCATTGATATATGATCATTTTACATGTTTTATCTATAAAATCCAATTATCACAATTCAATTTTTTTAATATCTACTACCCTTAAATCACCTGGCAACAAAATGAGCGTGGGATGACGCGCGCTAATAAGCGCGCACTTCATCCGTTCATATCTCAGTAATTAATTAAATTTGATGTCTGTCATTGATATATGATCATTTTACATGTTTTATCTATGCAATCCATTTTTCAAAATTCAATTCTTTTAATATCTACTACCCTTAAATCTCCTAGCAACAAAATGAGCGTGCGATGACTGTTTTATATTAGGGCGCACTTTATCCGTTCATATCTCAGTAACTAATTAAATTTGATTTCTGTCATTGATATATGATCATTTTACATGTTTTATCTATAAAATCCAATTATCACAATTCATTTTTTTTAATATCTACTACCCTTAAATCACCTGGCAACAAAATGAGCGTGGGATGACGCGCGCTAATAAGCGCGCACTTCATCCGTTCATATCTCAGTAATTAATTAAATTTGATGTTTGTCATTGATATATGATCATTTTACATGTTTTATCTATGCAATCCATTTTTCAAAATTTCATTTTTTCAATATCTACTACCCTTAAATCACCTAGCAACAAAATGAGCGTGCGATGACTGTTTTATATTAGGGCGCACTTTATCCGTTCATATCTCAGTAATTAATTAAATTTGATTTCTGTCATTGATATATGATCATTTTACATGTTTTATCTATGCAATCCTTTTTTCAAAATTCAATTCTTTTAATATCTACTACCCTTAAATCTCCTAGCAACAAAATGAGCGTGCGATGACTGTTTTATATTAGCGCACACTTTATCCGTTCATATCTCAGTAATTAAATAAATTTGATTTCTGTCATTGATATATGATCATTTTACATGTTTTATCTATAGAATCCATTTTTCAAAATTCCATTTTTTTATATCTACTACCCTTAAATCACCTAGCAACAAAATGAGCGTGCGATGACTGGTTTATATTAGCGCGCACTTTATCCGTTCATATCTCAGTAATTAATTAAATTTGATTTCAGTCATTGATATATGATCATTTTACATGTTTTATCTATGCAATCCATTTTTCAAAATTTCATTTTTTCATTATCTACTACCCTTAAATCACCTAGCAACAATATGAGCGTGCGATGACTGTTTTATATTAGCGCGCTTTTTATCCGTTCATATCTCAATAATTAATTAAATTTGATTTCTGTCATTGATATATGATCATTTTACATGTTTTATCTATAAAGTCCAATTATCACAATTCAATTTTTTTAATATCTACTACCCTTAAATCACCTGGCAACAAAATGAGCGTGGGATGACGCGCGCTTATAAGCGCGCACTTCATCCGTTCATATCTCAGTAATTAATTAAATTTGATGTCTGTCATTGATATATGATTATTTTACATGTTTTATCTATAAAATCCAATTATCACAATTCAATTTTTTTAATATCTACTACCCTTAAATCACCTGGCAACAAAATTAGCGTGGGATGACGCGCGCTTATAAGCGCGCACTTCATCCGTTCATATCTCAGTAATTAATTAAATTTGATGTCTGTCATTGATATATGATTATTTTACATGTTTTATCTATAAAATCCAATTATTACAATTCAATTTTTTTAATATCTACTACCCTTAAATCACCTAGCAACAAAATGAGCGTGCGATGACTGTTTTATATTAGCGCGCACTTTATCCGTTCATATCTCAATAATTAATTAAATTTGATTACTGTCATTGATATATGATCATTTTACATGTTTTATCTATGCAATCCTTTTTTCAAAATTCAATTCTTTTAATATCTACTACCCTTAAATCTCCTAGCAACAAAATGAGCGTGCGATGACTGTTTTATATTAGCGCACACTTTATCCGTTCATATCTCAGTAATTAATTAAATTTGATTTCTGTCATTGATATATGATCATTTTACATGTTTTATCTATGCAATCCATTTTTCAAAATTTTATTTTTTCAATATCTACTACCCTTAAATCACCTAGCAACAAAATGAGCGTACGATGACTGTTTTATATTAGCGCGCTTTTTATCCGTTCATATCTCAGTAATTAATTAAATTTGATTTCTGTCATTGATATATGATCATTTTACATGTTTTATCTATAGAATCCATTTTTCAAAATTCAATTTTTTTAATATCTACTACCCTTAAATCACCTGGCAACAAAAAATGGCGCTTGGTGAATTTTTTATCAATTATTAAATTTTAATAATAATTTATGCAATTTAATTGTATTAATTTTACAGTTAAAATAATTACATAAAATCCATTGTAAAAATGTTTAAAAATTTTTAATAAAAAAAAAAAATTTTACTCGGGGATCGAACACTGGACCTTCAGACTGCGAAGCAACTACTCTATCACTGTGCTATTACAACACAACAGAATTATTTTGAAATACGGGAACACTTTAGTAAGTGAATTAGTATGTATTTAATTACGGCGGTTCATATCTCAGTAATTAATTAAATCTAATTTGCGTCTTTGATATATGATCATTTTACATGTTTTATCTATCGAATGCAGTTTTCAAAATTTAATTTTATCAATTTCTATTACCCTTAAATATCCTGGCAACAAAAGTAGCGACTGTTTTATATTAGCGAGCACTTTATCGGTTCATATCTCGGTAATTAATTAAATCTGATTTCTGTCATTGATATATGTTTAAGGTACTTGTTTTATCATTCAAAATTGATTTTCAAATTTAAAATAAATTGATAAATAACCGAATTAACACTTGTTTGTCTATTTACTTGAATTAGTCTAATCTCGGTAATTAATTATTTTAAAGATCTGTCATTTCGGCGCGTGCAATCTATGTGAAAAACTATTTAAATGCCGTATTCAGAACTTAGATTTGACCTTGGGTAAGAGCTGTGCTAAACAATTACTGTTAATTAATAAAATACTCAATTAGTTAGTTAATGCTCATTAATTATTGCTTGCATTTGCTATAGAAATATGTGTTTTTTTCTTGCCGATCTAACGGTGTATTTATAATTGCCCTAGCTCTCATAATAAGGGAGATAATGCCTTTTTTCTGAGAGTATATTTGTTGCTAGGTTTTTTAAAATTTGTTTCCAACTTCGCAGCAGTGGGAAAACTACCCCTAATAACTCACAGATAAATGATAAATCAGTTTGTCCTGATAATGATTGCGATGTAGTACGACAAGGGCAAGAAATACCTGGATTAATTACGGCGGTACTGGCTGGTGACTGGCGTTGCAATCAGCGGCGCCTTCCCATGCACTGCGATCCTCTTTTTCTTGTTGTAATAATTCCCTGGATGCGATGCCGTCATCGTCCGAGTCCACGCGGTCTGTAAAATCCTTCTGCCATCTCGGGTTCCTTGAAAACTGACCAGCGGTATCATGGTTTTCCTTACGGTCTATGATACTGCTGGCGACGATTCGGGGTTCTGGAATATTCTTCCGCTGCATCGTAGTAGTTAGTCACTTATGTCGCCGTGGTCCTTATCGGTGCACTGCGGCGCTATTTTACGGATTGTTTATGGCTCTCTGGGTACTGCTTCTAGTTTGCACATCCTCTTCTACGTCCACGTGTTAGGGTGGCGTTCTTTTTGTTTTACCCATTTTATTGTTTAAAATATTTAAACAAATTTATTTTTATTCGAATTGATGAATTAATTTAATCAGCAACTCGGCTCACGTGTTGGGCTCCAAAGATGTGGCATGAAAAATGCTCAGGGGTTTGGTGGTTGATAAATAAATGGTCTTATATATTACAACAATATTTAATTTTCGGTAGGATAAAAAAGTACAATTGCATAAACTAAAACAAATATAAAAACTACAATATAATGTACAAAATTAAGGAAAATACAACTAATCCAATAATTATGAAAAAGAAAATATAATAATCAAATAGGCCCCTAGCAGAGATGTTACTCGGAACACGTCTTTGGAAGGAAAAGACCGCGGATTGACGCGAATAAATATACCGCGGCGCAAGTCCATCAAAAATTAAAAGTTATTATTGATGCTGTTTGGGTGGCCTATGCTATTTAAACGTTATTTTAAACCTATTCTGTCACAAGTTATATACTGGATTAATGCGCTAAAGATGTCACTACACAAATAAATTTAGAAAATGTGGTTCAAATGTATATCAATTATTTTTAATTTAACGAAGTATTTTACAAACAAAACGGTAGACAGCCAATTGGATCACCCTCTTCGAGCAGGCTTTTTTTATGACACACTAAGAGGAGAATATACTACCATCTTGATTGGCTAAATCACATATTAATTATAATTACAATGACACAAGAAGACTAAGAGCCGTCTTACACGAGATTGATTTTAATACAAGTGTCAGTACAATAATTTTGCGTGCCAATTTTTCAAATATTTAGCAAGCTTTTAAGCAAGAAATTAGAACAGGTTCTAATTTCTTGAATGAAATCTTACTAAATAATTGACACATAAATCCGCCAATGTATAGATATGTCGCCAAGAACACTGGATTATAAAATTAATTTTTTAAATAATTGGCGCGCAAAATTATTGTACTGACACTTGTATTAAAATTATAGTGCGTTCCGTATATCAACCGAAGCGACCGAAACCTCGGTTATCCTAAAACAGGTTTATATACGGAACGCGGTTACCAGAAAAAGGTTACAAAGATTGCGACCGCACTCACCATGAACGAACGTCGGTGAATTTCTATAAATCGTGGTTATTCATGGCGGTAAATTTGAAATGCAATCAAAAGTGAACAAAAGCTTCAAATGTTGCTCGTGTATTTTATTAAATTATTAATTATAGGTTATAATGTATATGTATGTTCCTGTCAATGCTAAAACGAGCAAAGGCATGAGTGCAACAGAGCAAACATTATTATTGTGCATAGTTGCCTGTTATACCTGCCAACCTCTACTGGGATTACTGTATTAGCAGGTAGATAAATACATAAAATCATCTAAGATTAAGCACTGAAATTTTAAAAAAATATAACACTAAAGCTAATAATAATTAAATTCATGAAGTTTGAGCTTATAACATTTCAGTTTTGTATTTTAACGTTTCTATAACCGCTGCCGTTCCATAAATCAACCAAGATTTTCAGCAACAAATCTTAGCCGTAACCTAACCGCCGGTTACTTCGGTTGATATACGAAACGCACTATTAGTCTCGTGTCAGACGGCTCTAAGATATTTTATCAATGACATAACAAAGAAAATTAAAAAAATCTTTAAAAACGTATATTCTCAAATAAAGGAAGCGATACAAGATTTATCCGTTTCAGATATTTTGCACAGTCACCGAATCCGTATCAAATACTGTAAACTTAACATAAAAATGCATTGAACGCAAAAAAAAACAGACAAATTTAAAACATTAGGAGTATATAAATTGGCATATTGTTATATCTCCATATCAATAACGATAATATCCTAAATAATCATTCCTTCTCCACTCATTAAATAAATCAATTCCTAAACATAATAAAAATAAACCTTTGCCTTTATTTTTATTAGTTGCTGTCATACTCAATTTTAATTTATTGTCATCCCTCAATATGTGAAGCATTTTAAATTATAAAACAAACATCCGTTTCAAAGTCGTTAATGTCATATCCCAGACACAAATAAACCTTTGTTCCATATTGATAACACCACCCTCCGCGGAACTTCCTTATATACATATATGTTGCGTGTTTAGTTTTAAGTGAGTTGGGAACTATTCTTTGACGAAGTACCAAATAAATAATTTTTACTTCAAATATATATTAAATTTAATTAACCCATTCACCAGTTTGTGCGCTATATATAATATATATATATATATAGCCTCACAATCGGTAAACAAACAAGTGTGTGTGTGCGACATAAAACATGCCGGAACTTTATTAACCGTTATAAAGAACATAAAAGGTAATTTCAAAACAATAAATCAGATTCAACTTTTGCCAAACACATTTTGGAACATCGACATATTTTTCTCTAAAGACGTTAAAATTCTACTTAACTAAAAAAAAAAGACTCAAATAAAATTTACACAATATTTAAAGCCATTTGTTAATTCTGTGTTTTCAGATAATTGTACTTATTTAATCTGTTGTAATATAGTACCGCAAGCTTATATCTGTAATTTTTAAATGTCATTCTCTTTCTTAATCACTTTTATAATTCCTCCACCTCTTTACCTAGTTTTGTTATGTAGTAGTAGTAGAAGTTTAGATATATTGTTCTTTTTTTTTTACTCAGTTAACTTATTACCTCTGTATTGTGTTAGTAAAAATAAATTTGTGATAAAAAACATAGTATACTATTTTATACTAATATATTTTTTACATTATATATATTCTTTATTCTGACAACGGCAAAGAATATTTTAACCAAGTAACTACATGTTTATGTAGTTAGAAGTCAGCAAAGCATAGTCAAGTTTAAAAATCTGGTAACTAGCACAACCAAGACATGTTGGCTACGTAAATCAAAACTAATTAAGTAATAAAATAGTAAAAAAGTTTAAAATATGTTCAGGCAATTAACTGTTAACCATTTGATTGTGTAAGTAAATTCAAAATAAAAGTAGATATAAGAAAACATTAAATACCAAGCAACAATAAAACACATAATATATGAATAATATAGACAGCGACAAAAAAATAATGCTTTAGCGCTTACATTTTTCTAATATTAATTGGGCTCAGTATCTAAATTTTTAAAAATTAATAAATAAATAATAGTTAATGTTACAATACAACACACGACATACGTCTTCCCAAAAAAATACTTCTGCCAGCCCCATTGCTGGTCGTAAAAGGCGACCAATAGACAAAGAGAAAACTTTGTTAAAAAACTCCCAGTTCGTCAGGGACAAGTCAAACTTAATTGTGAGTTTATTTTTGACAATTTTCACATAACACCTTGTGTAACTCACCTGCGTGTTTGCCGTGCGCGGTGACCCAAAAGTCTGGAAAAAGGGATCTTGGTAGTTGAGGGGCTAATACTCAGGTTTAAAAGAGTGTTAGTTTTAACACACGGCTTTGGCCCTAAGTTTTGGTAAAACGGGAGGTTAAACCTAACCCAGTTTTAACCAATCGGCTCGTTATCTAACTTAAGGGTGAGAAATTATTTATGTGGTGGTAGATAAAAAGTTCACAATGTGCTACGGTTGGAGCCCGATAGTATTCCTTCTGTTGAAATCTTTCATTTATATTTATTAAACCTATATTGCTCAATTAGCACTGGCGACTGCAACAGTTGGTGATGTAGCGTCCCATATGTGGCTCAGTGGTGGGTGGGGAGATTGAGCGATGAAGTTGACGGAGTTTATTATTTCAAATTATAAACCTCTAACCAAACCATCTCGCCCGTTTACGGACGAGAGAGTTAATAAAGATAAAATAGTACAAGTAGAAAGTTTGTTAGATATTTGATTGTTAAATGTTTTTAAATGAATTAAAAGAGGTTTCTCCTTTCTTAATTTATAGGACTATTTCTAATATTATTAAAGGAACTTTAAATTCATGTAAGAAGTTGAGAGACGGTACTTTGCTTATTGAAGTAAAAGATAAAATGCAGAGCAGTAAAATGCAAGAATGCACGTTGTTAGGTAATATTGCGGTGACAGTTGAGCCGCATAAATCCTTAAATATTTCAAAGGGAGTAATTTTATGGCATGAGTTGTTATACACAACTGTTGACAAATGCAAACAAGAACTGGCGTCGCAAGGCGTTATCAATATCAAAGCTAACCTGTAGAAAAGATGGTAAAGTCAGAGATACAACACCTATAATTTTAACGTTTGATTCCAAACGGCTCTCAGATGAAGTTAAAATGGCATATGTTACTCTCCTGGTTCGCCCGCTTATTTCTAACCCAATAAGGTGTTTCCAATGCCAACGTTTTGGACACACTGCAGTTAGGTGTCCAGGTGTTGCAACATGTGCAAAATGCAGAAAGAAGAAACATGACCCTGATTCATACAAAAGTTCACCTTTATGTGTAAATTGCAAAAGTAAACATTCTGTTTATTTCCGAGATTTCCCGAAAATGAGAGAGGAAAAGAAGATAGCCGAGATTAGTGTAACAGACAAACTCTCTTACTTTGATGCTTAAAAAATGTATAAAGCAATTATGGTTCCTACCTTTTTTAGATTGTTTGCTTCAGTTGCTGAAACACGTATTGTTCATCAAACACCGATTATGACATTTACTGCTTGTGCAAAACTTCTTTAAGTAAGAACTATGATTTAGTGTGAAAGGTCAAAAACCGGTTGCGGGCTCATCAGGCTCAAAACCAAACGTAACTACAGTCTAATCTGGACCAAGGTTACAACGAGTGAAATTTCAACTTAAACTTTTCAAGATGGGGGCTCAATTATAGCCTAAAACAGATTCAGTCTGAGTCAAAGTTTACAAAAACAGCAGCCCAATCCAGGTTACCGTCACTTCAGGTGCAGGTTTCTAGCAATTCTGCGTCCTCAAACCCTAATATTGACATGTCGTCAGAGTTGATGGATGTAGAAGTTGTTTCCGCACAACCTAATTTGACAGATGAAATGATGTCTAATAGTGGGAGTTCTTCTACTCCCCCAGATAATAATTCAGAAGAAAAATTATAAAATTGCTAATAAGCAAAGAGTTAAAATTACGTTTTCAACGTAGCTTTAAAAATGGTTTCAATCATTATACAATGAAACTGCAATAGATATAATGCACATTACAAATTTTTTATAATTTTATTAGATGAAATTTCACCTATCTGTTTTTTTTTACATGAAACTAATTTTTATTAGACGCAGTAGCGGTTCAATTACAACTTCTTTTCCCACTGACCGTTTGCGCAATCTATGTTTTGCCGAACGTCAGTTTGGACATTTGTTGGATTGATCAATTACTTGAACAACTTCCGTCCCTTTTCCTTTTTATGAGTAATTTTAATGTTTATAACATTATGTAGGGCTCAAGTCAAACCGATGTCGGAAGTCGTAACTTGGCCAATCTATTTTCAAAAACGGATTTAGTTATCTTAAATAAAGGTAACAATACCTACTTTTCCGTGGCCAATAGATCGTTCTTTGTTATTGACCTTACTATTTGTTCTCCAAGTATTGCAGCATTGCTAGATTAGGAAGTCTTGGAACATCTTTATGATAGTGACCACTTTCCAATACTCATTTGCATGCTTGGTCATAAAATCCATAAAAACCGTCATTGGAATTGGAGAATTAAAGATGCTGATTGGGATAGTTGTTTTCAAGTATTTGATTATGATGACAGTGTACAGACCACTATTGACTTTCACCGATTGATCGATTAGTGTTTGGGAATTTGACTCGGCATTATCTGAAGCGCACAATACTGCTTTAGGTGTTGATTTGATACACAATGCTATGCTTAAGCATTTAAGTCGGTTTGCCAAACTTTAGCTTTTGGCAGTTTATAACCGTGCATGGTCAGCAAGGTACTGCCCTGAGTCATGAAAGCATCGTATCAGTACTTAAACCTAGTAAAGATAAAAAGCTCCTGACAAGTTATAGGCCAATCTCTCTAACTAGCTGCCTATGCAAGTTATTAGAGAAAATGATGAATAAGCGTCTTACTTGGTTATTAGACTCAAGAAGTCTAATTGTTCATCTACAATGTGGTTCTACGCCTTTTAATTTCTCGTTTATTAAAGGTACGTGTAGGTGATAGCATTTAGGGCATACGTCAACAACAGAATGGTATTCCGCAAAGGTCTATTTTAAGCGTGACGCTAACTATGAAAGCTATTAACGGCATAAGTCAGTCTATCAAGCATCCTGTGAGCGGATGTATGTTGATAACGTAACTATCTATTGCGTTTCGAGAAACATGCCAACATTGAAACGTTAACTTCAAATAACTATCAAACCGCATTTTAAACGGGGCTAATAGCAATGGATTTACTTTTTCCACAAACAAAACGTTGCTTATCCATTTTTGTAGATGGCAAACTTTACACGGTGACCTTTTATTATATCTAGGGGGAAAACCTATTTCTGTACAGGATAGTGTTTGATTTCTTGGTGTCACATTTGACCGTGCTTTAACTTGGCGTCCCTATTTAATAAATCTGAGATCAAGATGTGTTTTGGCATTAAACTTTTTCAGGTCTTTGAGTTGAAAGTCATGGGGAACGGATTGGAAAGCAATGCTACTTTTGCATCGCGTTTTGGTGCGTTCAAAACTAGATTATGGTTCCATAATCTATGTCTCTGCAGCACCATCCACATTACGTATTGTTGATCCTGTCTACCATACAGGAATATTGTTAGCAACTGGCGCATTCCACACTAGTCCTATTGATAGTGTTTTGTGCGAGGCGGCTAATCCATCACTCTGTTTTTGGCGTAAGATCTTGAATGTTAGGTACGTCGCAAAACTAAAAGCTAAACGCTACATCCTACATTTTTGTCTTGCATAATAATGGTCTAGACGGATTTTACAACATCAGGATACGGTCGCAAAAACCGGTTGCTATAAGAAACTGCAGTACACTTTGGGAACTGGGTTTTCTAATTTCCTAATGTCTACCAACTTTCTTACTGCTGCAATCTTCCTTGGACGTTTTAACGTCCGAGGTTAAATACTGCATTATCGAAAATGAGCAAAGCATCAACTTTACCAGTTGAATATCGAATTGAATTTGCAAAAAATTCAAGCAAGGCACGTAAATACTACTTGGATTTTTACCTATAGCTGAAAAAGTAACACCGGTGTTGGTTGAGTTTTCTGGTAGATGAGTTGCAGTTTACATTTGGCTTGCCAAGTATTAGCAGTATTTATACTGCAGAACTGTATGCTATCTACCAGGCTCTTCTTTACATCTAACTAAGTGCATGTACATAATATATTATGTTATATGTACGGACTTGTTGAGTGCATTAAATGCCATAGATGATCAATATCCTGATCATTATTTACTGAGGGAAATTTATTCGATTTTCATTTAGGTGTCTGAATTAAATGTTATTGTCTACTTTGTCTGGATCTTCAGTCACGTAGTTATCAGTGGCAATAAAAAAATTGATACGCTTGCCAAATTGGCTATAAATAACGCTGATAATGTTACAGACAAAGCTTGTGTTAGAAATGTTTGTAATTTTTTACAACAATCAATATTGTCTAGCTGGCAGACGGAATGGTTAGCTATTCATGACAACAAGCTGCGATGTTATTACACCGTGGAATTTGTTATGCTGGCTAGGGAGGAGGTTATCCTCACGCGACTTTGCATCGGTCACTGTCGATGGACTCACAGGCATTTGTTGGCGCCTGAGATGCAGTTTGTGATGATGTTCCATTAACGGTTTGTCATATCTTATTAGATAGATAGATTGTAGGCAGTGTTTGAAACATAGAACTGCTTCTGAATTATTACCCTGTCGATTAAATCATGTTTGTGTATCGTAAAATCTAGCAGTGTTTAGGACCTTTTACACCTTAAAAAATGTTGGAATTATTTAGTCATTTTGCTATAGTTTGTGAATGTTTATTTTATCTTTGTTATTTATTTATTTATTTAATTTTATTCTTTAATATGCCTAATTACAGCATATTATTTTACACTTTTTATAGTTAGAGGAAAGGATCGGCATTAATAGTTTTCTTAGGCTGATATTCCAAAAATCTAAATTAACTAACTAACTAACGACATACGTCACACAACAAATCAAAATCTAAAAACATACACGCAAAAAGATCTATTATTTGGTAAAATCAACAGGAGTAATGCTTTAATAGCAGCATCGAAACCAGTAATCAGACTGCATATCTTAAATGTAAAATAGAACCCAAAAAAAATAATAACAAATCACATAAAACACAAGTTAAATATTTAAAAAAACTTAAAATAATAATAATAATAAGAATTTATTGGTATCATTTAAATTGCACATACATATATAAGTTACACATAGTAAGTATATCAGTAAATGAAACAGGTCATACATATACAAAATGCAATAGCACAAAAGTTAAAATATACAAAGAAAACTGTTACGCGTTCAAGTAATCTCGTACATCGTAGCAGTTTAAGACTAATAAGTATTTAATGATTTTTGTATTAAATATTTTAAAACCTTTCATTGACTTTATCTTTATTAGGAGTTTATAACATAATTTACACTCCATATAGTTTAAAGATTTTTCATATGGTGTTTATTTGGCTGTACTGTAGCTATAATGTATGTACAAGATTTATAGTTAAATTTGTTATAATATTTTTTAACAAAACAGAGAATTTCAAATATATATACGCTCGGCAGTGTAAAAATAAGATGCTTTTTAAATGCTTCTAGAACTGCCAAAGTTTCTGCTTCTGAGATTGGAAATGATTCGCACAACACGTATTTGCATTAAAAATACTCTATTGTTTTGAGAAGACATCCCCAGAGTATCCATATTGCATAATGAAATAAAATAATGCGTAGTATATTGATATCACAGACTTATAATTGCACTCACGAGTAAGGTTTCTAATTGCAAAACATGTTTTTGCCAGCTTAATACATGGTAATTCAATATGAGTAAACCACTTGTTTTTGCAGTCTAATGTGATTCCTAACACTTTAGTTGTAGCTGCAAGGTCAATACAGCCGGTAGGAGTTTGATCAATAATAGTTGAGTTGTGACTATGTAAGCTTTGTCTACTTTTCTAAAGTACACACACTTTTTTCATTATTTACGCATAACTTATTTATGTTGCACCATATACAGGGTGTCCGGAAAATACGTGTACAACGTTTGACGACAGACTCCTGACGTCAAAATAGGTCGATCTAAGCCGACTTAGTTATATCCAAAATTGTCTCGTTTAGCCGGTAGAGGGCGTCAAAAAAAACAAAAGTATAACAAAGTTGAAAGTATCTATTGTAAAAAACTAAGTAAAACAAAAACATTACTTAAGCAAATGTGTAAAATGACCGCCATCTTGCTGAATACACTTATTAACACTCTTTAAAAAATGATATTGGACTCTATCTAATGTCTCGGGATTATTAAAATGGTTGCCTGCATTTAAAATCCGCTGCAATAAATCATCGCGTGTGTTTACCGGAGTCTTGTAAACTTCTGTTTTAATAGCGCCCCACAAAAAGAAGTCACACATATTTAACTTAGGAGAACGTGGTGGCCATTTTACTGGTCCATCATTGCCTCTTCCAATCCATCGGTTGGAATATTGATGATGTAAGTATTGCCGAACGGCAACGGAAAAATGGGGCGGGGCACCATCATGCATATACCACATTTCCCTCCGAAGTAAAAGGGGCAAATTCTCCAGAAGAATTGGTAATGTGTCTTGCAAAAAATTTAAATAAATATTTCCATCTAACCTGTCTGGAATAACAATGGGACCAATAAGGTAGTGATCAATAATACCTGCCCAAATATTAATTTTAAATTGATGCTGATGATGTGCAACTTTAATGGCATGTGGATTTTCATCGGAATAAATATGTTTGTTGTGCAGATTGGTTACCCCAGATCTTGTAAAGCATGCCTCGTCAGAAAACATAATTTTTCTACAAAAATTTGGAACAAGGATTTTTTTGTTTCTAATAAAATGACAAAATGTAAGCCGCATGGGGGGATCAGTCGGTAAAAGTTCCTGGACTTTTTGTATGTGGTAAGGATGTAACAACTGTTCTCTTAAAACCTCATTGACAATCGTTTTAGGAACATTTAACTCACGTTCTAAGAGACGGGTACTGGTACTTGGTTCTTCTTCAACTCTTTCCAGAATCATCTCTTCTGTTTCCACAGTTCGAGTTGTTCGCATACGACCCCTGCCTTCAAACTTTTTCTCAAAACTGCCCGTTTCCCGAAGATGACGCTCAATATTGGCAAATGTTTGGTGGTTTGGTATTCGACGGTTAGGAAACCTCTCCATGTAAACCCTAACACTCTGACGCCCATTTCCTTGACAAAACCCGTATACCAGGAGCATGTCAACTTTCTGAGAGTTTGTATAATTTTCCATTTTTAATGGTAAAATGAACTTGTAATTCAAGAATGTTGATCGTATACTTGAGTAAATTTCATAGACTGGTGACAATTTGTCAATAATTGTCAAATTATTAAACGCCATAGCAACAAGGTCACTTAAAAAATTATTGTTACAGGTAATTTCTTTTTAATATTTACAAATTTTTGACGCCCTCTACCGGCTAAACGAGACAATTTTGGATATAACTAAGTCGGCTTAGATCGACCTATTTTGACGTCAGGAGTCTGTCGTCAAACGTTGTACACGTATTTTCCGGACACCCTGTATATAACTTGTTAAATTTTGTTAGCACCGTTGGTTCTATTTGAGTTATGTGTTTGCCGGTAATAATAAAATTGTTATTGTCTGCATATGACGATAATGACAATTTGATTGTGATATAAAATTTGCAAATTTGTTTGCGTAAATAATAAATAAAGTTGGGCTTAATAGTCAGACCAAGCCTTAGATTAGTTGAATTCGACTGTGTACTATTAATTATCAAATAAATTAACATTTTAACAAAAAACTGCTATTTATATTTTACTTACAATTTGTTTTATCAATTTTATTTATTATTTTGGTTTCTTCACTAATTCAAATATAATACATTATTATAAAAACAAACTTAAAAAAAAAATACGTTATACAATTAAAAACTTTTAGTTTTATTGTATCAAATTTAATTCTACATGTTATTTTAATATAAACTCAATTCGTTAATAATATCTGGATATAAAACATCTACAGCATGTATGCTAAATACAAAATCGTAATGTGTGAATTTTTCATCATTCACCTTCTTTAACTGCACAACGTTTGGTAATTCAGACGCCAATTTTAAGATATTCTGAAACAAACAAAAAAGTTTTTATTATTATAATCATTTAGTGCATGTGTGTTGTTTAAAATTAAGTTTTACAAACGTCACTTTAGTCACTAGTTTGTTATTAATACACGAGTGTCGTGAGAAGTTTATAAAATGTAGTGCATACTATACTTTTTTTACAAAAAAAATATTTATTGTGTTTAAAATGTTATAAAAAGTAATAGGCAAATAACTTTTGACCTTTTTCAATTATAAGCAAATACTGTATATAAAAAATAATAGTTTTTTCTCTATCTAATCAAAACTATATTTTTTGCATGTTGACAGCTTAACTATCAAAAGATATTTAAACTTATTGCAAATAATTAAATTCTTCACAACTTTCCAAATTTAAATTTTTAACTTTGCAATATTTAAAATAATTAAACTTCAAAAATATTATGAACAGTTTGATTGTTAAAACACAAAAAACAAAATATAAAATAATTTGAAAATAGGATTTTTCTACTTTTTTCATAACTTTAAAAACTAACTTTAAAACAAGGTTTCATTTTTGACAGCTCAAATTTTAAAATATCTAAAAACGCCGTATATAAATGTTGTAAAAAATTAACATTCAACAAGCTTTTATAATATTTGAAATATTTGAAGAAATTAGGTCCAAAAACCGAGTTTTAGTATTATTTACAACTCCATCAGCTACGTTAAAATATTTAATAACAACTTTAATAAATTTTGTAGTAAATTTAACTTTTTCTACTACAATTTTCAAAATATTTAAAAGTGAGTTCTAAAACCAATTCTACAGTTTTTGTTTTTCTCCATATTTTGTAACTTGAAAAAACTGGATCATATTTATTACACTTCTAACAGATTAAAAAACAACTTGTCAAAATAACACTTTTTTACTAACTTTTACAGTTTACAAAGTATTAAATATAAGAAAACATAAAAAATTATGAAATTATGTGAAGTTTATATGGGTTGTATATAATATAATAGCAAAAAATGCTTAAATTTCAAGTATTTCTGTGTATAAATTGTAAATTTTTGAAAATGCTGTGCACTACGCGAGATATCTTGCGATCCACAAAAATACTTGAAGTTTAAGCCTTTTTCGCAATTTTAACTATTTCTGTGGACACATTGTAAGATATTTCGGAGCGTAGTGCAAGTCACTTTCTGAAGTTCTTAGGGTATCTTTTGCACATATATAAGCATGTTTTTATCTATAATTGAAAAAAAAAATACACTTTATCTTTTTTTAAAAAAAACTGTTTTTTAAAGATCTAGAAAATTTTCAAAATTTAAAAAAATAGTTTTTCACAACAAAAAGTTAAAAACGATAAAAAAATGTGAAAAACGCAAAAAATCGATTTTTTCTTAAAGCATTTGCAAATAAGTTAATTTTTATTTTAACCAAATATTTTTCTTATCACAAAAGAACTTTTCAGAATTGTTGAAAATTAACCTATAGAAAAGAAGACATTATAAAAAATGTTACAACCTATTATTTAAATATTGTTAATATGTGCAAGAGGTTTAGTATAAAACGCATTTAAAAAAATTATACTGTTATGCCCTTAATCTACCAACATGTCTAAGAACTATATATAGGGCACTTTGTTGAACTGTATCATTTAATTCACATAAATATTAAACTTTGTAATACAAACAGGTGTTATTTGATATCTTATAACATTTGTTTATCAATAATAAAATTGTAAATGGCAAATCTATAAACTATTGTTTTTGTTAAGTAAGACATAATTTAGATATTATGTATGTTAGTAATAATTATATTGTTATGTAATATATTTGTTATACTGGTTTTATTTTATTGTATTGATTTAAATTTATTATAATTGATACAATAAACATTTTATTAACATTATTTTTAATTATTAATAATTAACAACTTAATTGTCAATAAATGTATAACTGTAACGATAATTTAAATTTTGAATTGATTAACTTAAAACCGGTATAATTATTTATATTATTTTTAAAACACATACTCTTAATATTAAATCATTTATTAAAAATATAACGCTAGAAACAAATTCATTTTGTAAATGTTGAAATTAATATAACTGATGGTTGTGGCCTCTACTGCGTGACAATTTATGTTTATGAAAATATAAAACAATATATATGTTTTTTTATCACAAGGTTATTCTTACAGATACATTACTAGTTTTGGCTCAACTAGAGTCTTCTACAGATGTAATACGTTAACTTATAGACGAGCTGAACAGATATTATTAATATTGAAATATACGTTTATATTTTATTGGGTTTATTAATAAATAAAAATTTCGATTTCAACGGTTTTGCCTCATCGTCAAGAAGGTAAAATCTTTCTAATCTACAATAAAAATTATATAAAGAGCACACAAATATTAACTGTAAATATTTTTTTAATTGTGTAAAAATGATGAAACAAACCAGAATCATTATAATAATTCAAATAATCATATTTGAATTTATTATATTACATTGAAAATGATAATCAATCATTGAAACATGTTTGTTTAAAAATAAATAACATATTTAAAAAAAATGTTTACCGTTTATAATGTCTAAGTTATATGGAAAAACGACCTTAAACTATAAAGATGCAACGTGCTGGAATCTTATAATTTAATAATAATAATAATTAATAATAATAATAATAATTTAATAATAATTTAATAATAATTAATAATAATAATAATTTTTTTTTATTCATGTTTTCAAAAAATACATTTTTTACATACGTCATAAAACCTAACAGTAACAGTTAAAAAATACAGTAAATAATAAAATAAATTATCAGTAAAAAGTTTTCTACATTAAAACAGTTAAAAAAAATCACAATAATAGTATACACCTACATTTACTACTAGGACGTACTTAAAAAATTAGATTCATAAATTATATTATTTAAAAAATCGTTGACTGAATAGTATGCTTTTTTACAAAATATGTTTTAATAAGGTTCTTAAATTTATTTCCTTGCAAATCAGTTATAGATTTTGGTAACTTATTATACAGTTTTATGCCAAGAAATTCACTAGCTGTGACTGACTTAGTTAGTCTATATTGAGGTAGTCTTAGATGATGCCCTTGTCTGGTGTTATGACTATGGATAGTAGTACTTGCAGTATATGAGTGAATGTCTCTTTTTATAAATAAAATGCTTTCAAGCACAAATAATGAAGGTAGGGTCAGAATATTCAGTCTTTTAAATGTTTCTTTGCAGTCTGCTCTATAGGACAGGCCAGCCAGAATTCTTACAGCTTTTCTTTGTAAAGAAAATATCCTTTTAGACCCATGCGAATTTCCCCAAATTACAATAGCATAGGATAAATGTGAATGCAGATTTCCAAAATAACACATCTTTAAAACGGATTCTGATACTGTTCCTTGCAAATTTCTTAAAGCGTATATGTTTTTATTTAATTTTTTAGACAGTTCTTCACAATGTTTATTCCAATTAAGTTTGGCGTCCATATGTACACCAAGAAATTTAACTGATTTATCTAGTTGTATTGGCATAGGTCTCATAGAAAATGTCAATTTTGTAGTTTTATTCTCGTTTAGTAAAAGATCATTTGCAGAACACCATTCTTTAGCTTTCTTTAAAGCATCGTTAGCAGATGATAATACTTTTTCTAGCGACGAGTCTTTAAGAATTAAAGTAGAGTCGTCAGCATACAATATAGTCTCAATAAGTGGCATATATTCGGAAAGATCATTTATATATATAATAAACAAAATTGGTCCCATATATAGCTTGTGTCGTTGACAAACCTTTACGAAAACCAAATTGATTTGTATTAAATAATTTATTGTCTTCCATATGACTTTTATTTTTAAGCACAGTTTCTAATATTTTAGAAAACGATGGTATAATAGAAATGGGCCGGTAGTTATCTATGTTATTAGGATCACCTTTTTTAAAAACTGGAATAATCTTAGTCATTTTTAGAATGGAAGGATATAAACTTTGTTTAAAACAGATATTAATCAGCTTAACTAATGGGTTAATAATACAATTTATAGATGATTTAATGATCTTAGAATTTATTCCAAAAATATCTTTGCTATTAGTAGAATTTAAGTTATATATAATATTTCTTATTTCATTATGAGTAACACATGGAAAGAAAGTGATAATAATTCCACAAACAGAAACAGGAGCGGTATTCTGGCGTTAGCAATATATTGCCCTTGCTATTTTATTTGACAAGGGCATGTGTTGACAAATATTTTCATGACGTAACATATTGCTACGCCTTATTCTGTTGTCATTGTAAAGTATTGCTATAGAAAGGCAGGCGCCATCTATTAAACTAAACGTAAGATAGTTTGTTATTATTTTTGAGCGCGAAAATATGAAAAAATATATATTATTAAAACTACTAATCTAATAATTTATATTTTTAAATAATTATGTGTCAATATAAAAAAAATAATATTAAAGTAATAAATTATATCCTAAAAATTATCTAATGAATATTTCTAGTTACAGTTAATGGATTAATAAATTTGATGAATGATGAATGAAAAAATATCATTGTATGAATATTTTGCATTAGTTTTGTTAGTTTAAATTTCAACAGATAATAGTTGTTATGCTAATTAGTAATAAAATATATATTTATGTTTATGGTATAGTATGCCCATAGATAGTGTCTTTACTACAGTGGCTTGAATTATCTCAGCGGATTACTTCATTACTAATTGCCTTGGAGAGACAATTATGTTTGTATTATTATTAACACCTCGATGTTCAAGGGTGAAAATATTATACAAATATACAATATTTTCACCGTTGAATACTGCTTCGGGTTTGAGGTATATAATACAATCATAATTGGTTGCTAATGAAATAATCCGTTAAGGCCATGTCGTAAAGACACTATATGTATGGGCATACTATATATTAGATGTTGAATATGAAAATAAATTTGAAAACTGGATTGACGATATAATAATTTCGTCAAACACATTATGTTTACTATAAACAAACTGTAATAAACATATTAATGTGTTCATTACAGTTATAACTAATTCAGTTTCACTTAAGGTAAATAAATTAAGTCTATTATTAAATCATTCAGTTTATTTTACAAAAAATACATATATAATATAAATTATTCCGAGCAAGACTCAGTCCTAGATATTTCTTCTACGCTCTTCTCTTTCGAATGTCCCAACTACCACAAACTAGCTATAATCTTAAAAAAAATATTATCAATTGTAATTATGTATAAATAAATTTAAAAAATATATTATATTCAATTAATATAACTCTACATATAAAATGTTTGGTAATTGCACGATTTAGCACCATTAAAAATTGTATTTGCAGGATATTATATTAAACGTTTGATAAAATATTTAATTTTAAATCATTTATTATGTTGGAAGCCCAATTTATATATCAAACATTTTGTTTGTACCTTTAATATAATAAATTATATAAAATAACCTTAAAACATATTTTTAAAATATACATATGATATACGCAAATAACATAAATTAATATAAAATAATAAATATATCTTACCTTAATATAAAATTTGCATATAAAATATAAATAAACTGTAGAGTGAAGGCAGCTATAAACACTGAAAACACTCAGGCGCTATTGACAAACGACTGGGCAACACCTCCCGAGGTGGTGAAAGGAATAGCAATGCCTTGAACGATCGATGACGTCAGCTGCCCTTGCTATACATCGCCAGAATACCGCTATCAATACCTACTCCGTTTTTTAGCAACAGCTGTCACATATATCCACGTGGATATGAGCGCCAGAATACCGCTCCTGGTAAACACTTTTTATCACGTTTTGTCTTAAAATAACAGACACGCGTAATTATAGTAAGTTTGTTACCTACTTTGTAACCATCGTTCATAAAATAAATAGTAAATTATTTTAAAAATCAATTATTAAAACCAATCAATAAATTTGGCGAAGTCGGTAGGATTTGGTAACAATTAAATGAATTAATAAGATTTATCGAAAATCAATTCAATTGGCGAGTATCAACTCCTAGTGCCGGAGTCATTTTGAAAACTTATTAAAATATGTAATAATGTTTTGTTTGTTGTTACAATTGTTATAAATGTTCTTTTTATTACTTAAATTTTTCTAAATAAAAAGTTTTCTAAATAATGTGTATTTTTAAATTATCTCGAAAACAAAGCGAGATAGATAAAAAAAGATATTTAGATTTTCTGTTTGAAATTAGAAAAAGAACCTAAAGTTTCATTTTTTGCTTCTAGTTAGGAAACGCCCTGTGTATTTTTTGGCGTGCTTTGTCATCAATTTTAGAATTAAGGCGTTCATGATATGATTTTTGCAAAAATTATTTATTTGTCTTACAGGTATAATAAAAGTAAAAATAAAAATATATCTATAATATATATATATATAAATGTTTATGTTTATACCAATGCGATAAAATGTAGTTTTTTGCAAAAATAAAAGCGGAAGTAAAAATTATTACCAGGTTATTAACGTAAAAAACGTTGTTTTTTACAAATTTTAAAAGTTTTGTAGCTGGGGCCCATTTTCATTCCTAAGAACCAAACTTTAAGAGATGTTTTAGGTATATATGAGGAAGGTTTACTGAAAATTTTAGCAAAAAAAATTTAGATAAAAAAAAGTTACAACGTTTTCAATGTATACAAAAATGAGCATTTTTGACCAAATTACTAATCTTTGAAAAATGGTATCTCACGATTTACTGGTTCGATCGGAAAAAACTTTGCAAAATTTTAAATAACAATTTAAAACAAACAAATTAAGCTAAACTAGACCTAATTTGATTAAAGTTTGACTTTGTTACGGCATTTTCAATGTGGGGCTGGTTTTGTAATTTTAGGCTATTTTCACAACGGCCTACGCTAAAGGAAATATTTTCTATTTCCTTTAGCTAGCCTTTGGCTACATTAAAAAAAAAATTAAAGTACAAGAAATTACAATAAAGAGTCAGACCTTGCAGAGCTTTTTCCAATGTTTCTACTCTGAGAAAAAAAAATGTTGAAAATTACCGAAAAAATGTGATTTTTAGGAGTTTTTCTTAACTTTGAAAGACTCCCAAAAATCTAGGTCATAACTTGAAAAGTTGAAAATTTGGGAAATATGTTTTTTTGGTACCTACTATCACATATTTAATTTTGAGCCAGTTTTCAAGTTTGGTCGAAAAGTAATGGAATTACCTATATATAAGTTATTTGACAGTTGAAGCAGACCATAAATATTTATTGACAAGATAACTTATAGTATTGTATGATTTTTTTATGAACTTTAACATTGAATTGAAGATTTGGAACTTTTACTAGCAGAAGAATTTATTGCTTTAGTTAATCTTGAACGTAAGCCATATTCTGTAAGGTCCGGAGCAGACAATATAAATTTGTGGGATAATAATGAGTATTTATTAGAAGATTTCAACTATTCAAGGAAACTGTAAATAATATTTTAGATCAAACAGTAAATCAACTTATGGCGGAGACAAATGAGCGCGCAGCGGCTGCAACGCGGCAAGATTTGAGTTGTGTTCGATCGTTTGGAAGGGTCTTTGAACACGTGCTGCGGCAGCAATGCAACTTTGTTGTTTGTCTGCTCCATTATGTACTGTACAGAGAGGTAAAATGATGATTTTATTATGCGATGGCCTGGTGCAACTCATGACATTTTTAATAATTCAGCTGTTATGATGCGTTTTGAAACAGGTCAAATAGAAAATTTAATATTGTTGGGTGATAGCGGCTATTCTCTGCGTTCTTATTTATTGACACCACTAAGTAATCCAACTACTGAAACACAAGGATTATTTATTGGCAACTTTATAGAAAAGTGGAAAGACCGGCCTTAAATCTCACAAATTTAGATCATAAAAATGTAAGTAAACAAAAACTTTATCAATATGATATTTATCCATTTCAATTTCCAAAATAACAACAAATAAAAAATTTAAATAATATGATCAAAATATATAATATGAATCAAAATGAACAATAATTAAAACTTGTAAAAAAGATATTGACATATTTAAAAAACCAGAAAAAACATTAACTTGCAACACCGATGTGGAATATGAAATTGTTACTAGAGACGAAAAACCCATATTTATTAGAAATAGAAAAGTTCCTTTTGCCAATAAAGAAATTATTAAACAACATGTATCAATCGATTATAGAGCTTTCTACGAGAAAACTATAGACGACTGATATTCATTGCCTCATATTGAGGATGTATTAGATAAATTAGAAAAAGCTCAATACTTTAGTGTTAGACCTAGCATCTGGATATCATCAAATACAAATGAAAGAAGAATCCAAAATGAAAACGGTTTTTAACATCAAACATGGACATTACGAATGCAATCGTATGTCGTTTGGGTTAAAGAACGCACCAGCAACATTTTAGAGAATGCTAAATAATGTACTTCAAGATGTAATTAATAAGGATTGCATGATTTATCTGAACAACATAATAATATTTTTACCAAATTTAGAAAAACATTTTAAACAATTTCAAAAACATCATTTACGTTTACAGCTAGATAAATTTGATTTCTTAAAACAAAAAACTAAATTTTTAGGTCATATAGTCACTCTTTAAGGCATCAAACCAAATCCAATAAAAATTGAATCAATAAAAAAAATTCCAATACCACGCACGCAAAAAGAAATAAAATCGTTTCTTGGAATGTTAGGTTTTTACAGAAATTGTATTCAAAATTTTGCTGAATTTACTTAACTTATAACAAAATGTTTTAAGAATAAAAGCTAAAGTTGAACATACCCAAGAATTTATAGACACTTTTGAAAAATGTAAAATGCTATAATGCAATGACTCAATTTTAAAATTTTCCCAATTTGACAAGTAATTTACTGTTACCACTGATGCATCTAATGAAGCCGTAGATGCCGTATTGTCTTAAAATTACCCTGTTGCATATGCATCACGGACCCTCAACAAAGCTGAATCAAGATATAGCACAATAGAAAGAGAGTTATTAGCAATTGTATGCACTTTGTAAAGCACTTTTGACCCTACTTTTTTTTTATAGAAACTGATCATAAACCAATTACTTGACTTTTCTCACTTAAAAAACCCATATATAAAGATGAAAAAAATAATAAAGTAGCCGATGCATTATCCAAAATATTGACGAAATTATAAGCAAATTACAACAAAACGATATTGTCAATACGAAACAACAAAACAAAAATGATGAAACTCAAACAATACATACTACACAAGAACAAGCCCAAGTGGATATACAGTTAACCCAAGAACGACAGCAAAGCATCCCGGGAATCCGTTATCTAAATATTATTTTCATGGAAACAAAATCGCTGACAATAAAAAATCTTGAACAATTCAAAAAAACTATAATCTAGTCATATAAAAACAAAAAAATAGTTATTAATTTAGTCAGTAGAGCTAAATTGCTCAAAGTTTAATGTTGTGAGTCGTAACGTAAACTTTAAAAACGTGTATTTTCTTATCATAGGCTGATGATTTCTAAAATAAACATTCAGTATTTGACAGTTGTTGTTAGTGCACAAGTTTTTATTGCTATGGGTGATTACTTTAATGCAGAACTAGCCGACATGCATTTTATGTAAGGTTGTGCTAATGAGATTGCCACCAAAGCGTAACGTCTTTATGTAAAAGCTTATATAGCTATAGATTCTTTCACATTGTATGTTTGGAAGAATTCACCGGCAGACCAAGGTCGGTATCTACTCATAGAACAGAATAAAGAATTATAGCGCGGATAGAGCATAATTCAGGGACGAGTGTGCGAAGAATATCAGCCGAGATAGGAATTCGTGCTACTCTTGTTTGGAGAACCCTCCACGAGTAGCTGCTCTATCCATACCATGTACAATGAATATAGGCCTTAAATTCTTTTGTCGCTGGTTTCTACGCAAGCATGCTAAAGATCCGCAGTATTTTGCCAAACATTTTTATGCGGATGAAACTAAATGGAGTTGTTAATTTTCATAATGCACATTGTTGGGCCAACAAAAATCCTCATGCTGTAATTGAATGTGGACATCAATCACGTTTTTCATTAAACATTTGGATGGGTATTGTAAGCGACAGGTTTCTAGGTCCTTTTGTTTTACCAAACCGATTAGCAGGCGCTGCTTACCTCAACTTTTTGCAGAACACAATGTATAAGTTTTGGATAACATTCCTTTGGCTTACAGGCAACAAAATTGGGCTCTAGCATGATGGTTTCGATTTATTGTTAGAGAGCATTTAGACCAAACTTTTCCACATAGGTGGGTAGGAACAGGTGGACCAGTTTTATAGCCAGCAAGATTGCTTGATTTTGACTTTCTTGATTTTTTTTGGGATATTTGAAATCATTAGTGTATGCTACTCTTGTAAATAGCCTTGAGGAGCTGCAGTTAAAAATTAATGAAAAGTGCCAAGAAAGAGTACGAATGTCTTTCAGAGAAAAATGTCGTACTTATTTGAAAATGAAAAGAGGGCACTTCGAACATCTTCTATCTCTGTTCTTTGTAAAAATATATAAAAATACATTCTTTTTTCAACACTTCCTATAGATATTTACTTTATCAACATCATTTATGGTACAAAATAAAAAAATAAATATGTTATAAACATTGAAAAACTTACACGTTCTGTTGTTATCCAATCATTCTCGCTGTAATATATAGCCACTGGAGCTTTAACATTATTTAAATTGTACAGTGGTGGAGTTATTTGGCCATATTTTTCAATATTTTTAGTTTCACCATGATCATATTTTTGAAATACATCTAAAAAAAAAATTATTATAAAACGTAACTTTACATTCATTAGATAAAATTGCTTAACATTAAACCAACACAAATTAATTAAAATGAATTTATAATAGATTGGGTTAAATAACATTTTCTAACGCAAATTGCCTTATAAACCAGAGCTATTTTAAAGCTTAATTATTTTGTATTTTATATTTATTTTATGAATATTAATTAAGTAAATAAGGTGATAAAGTAAGTAACTTTTATTTACTAGTCTTTTCAGTTTTTAATTTAAAAAATAGTATAAACAATTCTATATTTTGTCAAACTAACATGTAGTAAAAACATAATATTTTTATGAAAATCTATAATAAATTTTGGCAAATGGCAAAGTTTAGTAGGAATCATTATCTGATTTCAAAAGCCGGTTAGTTTAATTAATTTTAGATTCAAAAATTCTTTTGCAAATTAAGTAAAGTATGATAAGTTTATAAGCAAGAGTCCATACCAGAATTTAAAATTTGTGTATAATGGAATAACTGTTTAATTGAAGATCCAGCCGGTGAGTGCGATAGGAAAAGAGGCAATCTTGTCTAAAATATAAAACAAAACGTTACATATTATATGTACGTTATTCATAACAACTTAGTAACAATGTATTTAAAAAAAATGTATTCAAAAAACTACTTTTATTGACACTTATTAATCATTATTCTAATAAAAGAATTATTATACAACAAACTAAATTATTGCTTAACAAAATATTGTATTTTTTAAATAATGTTAAGTAGAAGATCAAGAATTAACTTAAACTTTTTGTTCATATATTGTAACATTTCTATTGGTATTTTGTGCATAAACCATATTTATTTTCAAATAGTTATTATTTAAGTCTAAACGTTAAAAGTGTATGTTTAGCTGATGCTGTATTGTAAACTTTTATCGATTTTTTGTTTTGTTTTTTTTTTATCTTAATCAATACACAATGGATTAAACATCCTTATTGTAATCTAATATAAATCACATTACCTTGTTTATTTTATCTTCATTAAATCCACCATTTACTCCTAATATATAAACACAAGCACTTTGAAATATTGAATTATCATTACATAAACGATCCGCAATTCTTGCATTGTATTTCGTCAACGGTAGTAATTCATTTATATTCAATGACTCGGCTAACCACTAGAAACAGAAACAACATATTATGTAGAAGGACAAATATCTTAATTTTCAAATAAAAATAATTTTGCATAAACAAAAACTAGTTGTCAATCATAAAATTAATTTAATTATTAAACGACAGATGTGGTATAATTAATAAACGCTTAATTTGTATTTGAGATGGTTTAATAATAAAATTAAAAATTATTGAGACCTTTTCTAATCCAAAATAATATACTAAAACATAAATTTTAAATTACCTCAAATGTTTTTTGAAAAAATGCTGGAACAACAAATCCCCAAGACTTAATACCACTGGTGTAAACAACAGGAGCCAAAGATACCATAAGTCTAATCTTCTTATTATACTCCGGTCTTTCACTCAACATAACATAAAACGACACACACCCTTGACTATGACCAACATAAAATATCTTTTCCTGTTTTGTAGCACCAATCACATAATCAATCGTCGCGGGCCAATCATAGTAACCAATTTCATTCCAACTGAAATCGTAGAACTTTTTCAAATCATTATCTGGTTCAAGATTGGCATGTTTTCTTGAATATGTGTTGCCCCTAGCATTTGGTAACCATACGTCATATCCCATATCGGCAAGAAAATAAGGAAGATCTTTGTCTGAACCACCACACAACCATTGCATTGAACTTCCCAATAATCCATGCGTTATCAATATTGCGGGACGGTTTGTTTTATTAGTCGATTTTATACCATAAGGTATTCGATGCAATTCTAGTATATATCCATCTTCAGTAGTCACTGTATAGTTTTCAAATGGATATCCATATTTATTAACTAAATCGCCCTAAAATTAAAAAAAAAATCAATTTCAATGTAAACAAACAAATTATTTAACAAATCCTAAATAAACATTTTTTATTAGGATAAAATACAATATCATTTTATAATATATAATTGATTCTTACAATACCACACCCAATATCTTCTTGTGTATAACCATTATTGCATGTAATACAAAACGCAGGACAAATTAAGAAACAAACAACTATAAATTTTATATATTTGTTGTATTGTAAATGTAACATAATAATCAGATTTGCAGTTTTTATATTAATTCTCTTCTACATTGCCCAAACAATAAATAAAAATCGTTGCACAAGTGTTCAAATTTGAAAGTTGAGTTTTGTTGTATAATATCTGGGTCAATATATGTAAGGAAAATATGTAGTCTGCTTACATGTATAGAATATTTTTATATGGAGAAGTTTTGATTCCAATTTGTTTTAAGAACATTTTTATTAAAATAATAATGAAACATAAATTTAATAACTTACAATTTTATATCTAACATCTTCTTGTGTATAAATTTGATTTTTAAATGAAGCGACTACTGTAATATAAGCATAGATAATACCGTTTACAATTAAAGCAATAAATAATACTGCTAAATAATTTAGCATTAACGGTGACATTTTAGGTGAGCATATTTGATTTTTATAAAAACTAGTTTTCCAATGTGGTTATAAGATAAGATTATCGATATCTGATAAGAACTGCGATGATACAATACGCACACAAATAATTACATGTATACAGTAACTGATAAGTAACTATTTTGTTTATAAAATGCATTAAAAAAATTTGTCATAAAATTAAATGTTATCATTCTAATTATTTTTTTGAGTTTTTGTTAATTTAGTGTTATTCATTTGTTTTATGTTTATCATTATATTGTTCTCATCAACTTGTTACTATAATTTTTTTTTAATTTTTAATTATATTTTTTTATACGTTTTTGTTTTTAAAAAATACTTTCTGCTAGTTGGTTGTAAGTATTAGTTTGTTACCTAGTATTGTTTTCTTTGTCTTTACTGTCTTTGTTGTGTGTTCTTGTATATTGCTTCTTTTTTACCGAATGATTCTTATTTTATCATGCATTATTCTGTTTTTATGGTCTAACAATTTAGTCAAAATGTTAGATTGGTTGATGATTACTAACTAATAATTTATTTTAAAGAAACAATCATCCAACATTATGTTTAGTTAAAGTTTGGACTAACAATAAATTGTTGTTAATTTGTAACGATCAGAATTAGTGATTACGGTTACTTAACTTATGGCTAGTTTAAACTAAATTTTATTTATTGCAATATTATTTAAAGAATGTATATTTACAGTTGTGTACAGTGAGTTTACGTTTCTATTATTTACAATATTCTTGCATTTTTCTAGGGCAGCATGGCAGAGAAAACATGTATGATTAACAGCGCTAACAAAAGTTAAGCAACGGCCGAAGAGGAGCGGTTACGAGTTGGATGGGTAACGTTTTTCCAAACAGATTCGTTACTTCATATTGCCTACCTCGAAAAGAAACAGCGTACACTGGGGCCAGTTACTCTAAAAGCTAGTACTAATTCAAAAATTAAAGTGTAATAAACATATTTGTCTTTATGGCCTAGTGTAGACAACACTTGGACCTGTAAAAATGTGCGTATTTCAGAACCGATAACGTTTTTCTTGGCCTTTGCTGCAATTGAGAAAAATAATTTTTAAAGAT
Organism: Tachinus rufipes; assembly: GCA_963932245.1. NCBI lineage: Eukaryota > Metazoa > Arthropoda > Insecta > Coleoptera > Staphylinidae > Tachinus > Tachinus rufipes. The sequence goes on along the minus strand of OZ010745.1, from coordinate 44,408,621 downwards.
CGCGTTTAGCGTTGTATTCAAAACAATTTGTCGAGTGAATTTTGAAAACTGTATTTTTTATTCTTAAATCGCTCTAAATTTAACTTTTTTGTCCTCAGATATGTGTTATATTTTCAGTAATTTTTGTTTTGTGAAAAAGTAACACTTAAATAAAAACGTTTAAAAGTTATCATTATATATCGTTCTGCAAAATAGTGTGTTTGCAGAGATAAGTAAACTTTTAGTTGTGTATCGAGCTAGATCGAGCACTTTTGTTTACATGGTTAAAATGTGTAGTCATAGTAGAAAAACGGTACATTTTAAAATTTTGCGATTTTTTGCGATTTTAGCTTTAACTGCTGCCTTGATTAGTAGTATTTTAACAAAAACGGCAACTTTGGCGTCATTGCTGTTTCTACATATTATTAGATAATCGATTATTTTTTTACCCGTATATTTAGAAAAGATCAAACTATGATATGCCGGAGTATTTTTTGTCAAATTACATTTGCAAATAGCAATAAAATGCATATTTGATAAATTTTTCGGCTATTTCCTAACTATTATTTGACTAAAATACTTCGTCATATCACTGTTTGATCCTTTCTGAATGTACTAGTAAAAAAGTAAATTGATTATCTAATAATATGCAGAATATACTATGTTAAAATACTATAAATTAAGGTAGCGGTCTTTTAGTGGTTTTTTATTTTAACAAATTTGACAAACTATTATTTTTCTTGGTTTCAACGACTTCTGGTAATAAGTTTATAACTTAAAAAGAATTTATGAATGTTTTTGAGAAGTTCTGGACAAAATTAAATTGAATATCAGTTCATTTCTTAAAAAACCAAATTTAAGAAATGTCTTTGTGTTCGAAGAACAATCTAAATACCAAAATATATCACTTTAAGTCTAAATTCAAGTCAGGATGGATAAATGTAAGAAGATCAAAAGCTAGATCTGTTATGAAATATAGTAATTGGCTAAAAACAAGAAAGAACGGTGCTTATCAAAAAGGTAATAAACGCACTTAGCTCATAAAAACGGAATATTGTAGGATTTTTATCATGTTTTTTTGGTTTTTGCCATCCTAAAAACTACCCTATTTTATATAAGAAATTTGTTTCATTATTTTTCTGTTAAATTGTAGGTTAAAGTCTATACGAATTCAAAGTTTCAGAATTTTATTAAACCATTCTTACTTCCATCCTTTAAAAACTACCCCAGTTTATTAAGAGAATTTTTTAATTAGTTTTTTCGTATTCACAAGCTTAATTTGGACTAGTTTTATAAGTTTCAGATTTTTTTCCAAAAAAATGGTTGTTCTGTCCCACTGTGCGGCATGACTAATTATACAAACATTCCTTCACACTCCTTACTTTAAATCACATTTTTTTTGTCCGTTATTTTATTTAAAAAAACAATATATTTTTCTATCTACTGATATCGGTACTAAATGATTTTGTGTAAAGTAGTAGGATAGTAAAACGTGTTCCAAAATTAACGCAAAATTTGAATTTGCTGCCATTTATACAGTAAATTGTTGGCAACCCTGAAAAAAAAACAACTTGACAGCTGAAGTTGTTAGTAAAAATGGAACCATATACGGTGCCACATGCCATACAGCCCGTGAAACAATTCAATTACTGCATAAAACATTTCCTGGTCGTGTATTCTTTTGTTTTGGTGATCAGAATTGGTTTCTTAGATTGTGTGATTTAACACTATTAGATTTTTTTTATGAAGTTATTTGAAGTCAAAGCCTATGTCAACAAGCTCACAACTACTCGTACATTACTGGAAAAAATTATACGTTAGATCAACAAAATTTAGCCACATTTATGCAGAATAGTAATGGAATTTTGACAAAAGAGTGATTACGTGCTAGCAAAACCGTAAAGGCCACTTTGCCGGAGATAGAAATCACTTTTTGGGTGAGTCTCCTCCTTTCATTTAAAAGAGGTACTACCCAATAAAACTACCGCCCGGATATCTGTTATAATTTTGTTCATTGCTTAGTGCCACTAAGCCAAGTTGGCTTGTCAGTAGCATATAGTGTATATTAATAAACTATATAATACAGTATATTAATAATATATAATTACTATTGAGTTTTGATCTAAGTTTTTATTGTTTGTTTAAAATGTATTGTTATTTTTTTATCTTGTATAAAATGTTATTAAATAAAGTTTTAATTAATACTTCTTTTTCCATATTTGTTGTTAAATCACTCCACTACAAATTTTTCCGCTACATTATTTCTTGTAACTAACAGATGAGAATAATCCCTAATCAGAGTAGATTCGTGGACATTTTGTAAGAATGAAGTTGTATGAAGTAAGTGCTGTGTTAGCAACATCAGTATTAATACTAAAGATTTTGCTAGCCCCATAGACATTCTTGATATGGTGTTAATAAAATTAAAATTAGCAGGTCTTATTGTAAATAAAGATAATTGTCAATTAATTAGATGTGAACATTGACCCAACTCCGATAAAATATCTTGTGTTAATTTAACTACTTTTTAAAATGCTTTGGAAGTACGTAGTGTATTAGGTATGCCTTTGTAGTACCGACGTTTTGTTTCTAATCATGTTACATTAGCTGCCAATAACAATCTTAACCAAAAAAAGATAAGAATATGAATGGTGAGATAATTGCGTGTCCGCTTATAAAGAATTAAAGCAATTACAACCTCCCGTTTACTGTGCAGTCATATGCATCATGTTTTAAAATAAACGTTGGGTTGGGTCAGACCATAGATGACAAAGAGTACGTAATAAGTTATTTAATATTCCAGTCAAATATGCTCAAATATTAATTTCACCTCTAAAAAAATCCAAAAGTTTTAAAACTTTGTACACTAATTTATAGGTACCTAATGAAAAATATACTAAAAGTCCTGACAAATATGACACGAGCTTTAGCGGTCATGACCAAAAACAGAGCATTTTTTTCGGTTTTTTGTTAATATCTTAAGAACTGTAAATTGGAGGTAATGAAAGCTGAGAAAATTTGCAATAAAAATTATCCTATACATTTTTTTGTATTCCCAGCGGTAACTGAGTTATAAGGCGCTAAAAAATAGAAAAAAAGTTTTTTGTATTGTTACGAGCCTCTTTTGTTTTGTCTTCCGTCCATTTTAACTCTCCTTTTTTTCCCAACCACTTGCCCTTCCTTCCACATAGCGTTTACGGTACGCGTGGGATACGCGTCAAATTGTAGTGTCAGTGCGGTCTCTCTTTTACCTTTTTTGTTTATGGAAAAAAGTGGTAATTAACTTTTTAACAATGTTTATAAAAATAGTTATCAACAAGCTTGCTTTTTATTCTTTATATATATTTTTCCTGTACTACAAGAAGATGCCAATCTTCTCGATTTTGACATTGTTTTGGATGGAAGATTACTGTTACACAAAGTGTTGTGACCCAAAAATTTTTAATCTCAACAATTTGCTAATGTTATGTCACCTATGTTGTGTTTGATGGCTATTCAGCGGCACCATCTAGTACGTAGACAGCTGAACAAAACCAAAGTACAAGCTAAAGAAGTCGGTTGACATAAACTTTGAACACAAAACACAAATCATAATTAAACAAAATGATTTTCTTTGTAATGAGCACAACTTATTTTATTTCTCTTAACTGCTCTTCACGACCATATAATTCAAACAGAACAAGCATCTAGTAACGCTGGTAAATTGATCAGCCGCTCAAGAGTCATAAAATCCTCCTCATGGCTTTAACCTCATCTGAAAGACAGATATTATTTTTTTAATACAGGCCACGGTAGAGTAGAAAGGAAGGTTTATTCGAGCAATTGCAAACTATGAGAATACAAAACTGCATATTTCTCGTGCATGCATTCAGCGGATGTGATACAATTTCGTCTGCATATCAAAAAAGGAAACTTGTCTGTTTAAATTTGTTTAAGAAGCGAGCTACACTGCAAAGTATTGCTGATGTAATAAAGCTAAAACTGGAAACAAAATATTTCTGGCATTGTACAATAGAGTGCATTGCAAACTTCCTTTAACATGCACTGTTACAATGCTTTTACCAAATCGGTTTTGAATACTAAACCTTTCTGCGCTGTCGCCCACAGATGAAGCAGCAATGCAGCATGCTTTTTGTGTATACTACCAAATCCAAGTTTGGCTAGAAAATGAGCTTCCTCCAGAACAGTAGGGTTGAAAGTTTAAACCAGCCGGTTGATCCCAGTAACTACAGAAGACGCAGCAGAACCTGTAGTAGTCATCAATCTCATTTCTTGCAAATGTATAACTAGATGTGGAAACAGATGTAGTTGCTAAAATACTAAAATAATGTGCACAAACATTTGCCACAGCTGCTATGAACAATGCTTAATTAGCATTACTTCCACCTCTAAAAAAAATTTTAATGACCCTGATAATCTGGATTTTTTCATACCTCCGGAAGATACAACAGTCAGTAAAAAAGCTTGTAAATGAGTATCAAAATGCTTAGTTTACTGAACTTATAATTAGAAATCAAGTGAGATTGCACTTTCTTATTTTTCACTAATTACTTGCAGTTTATCAGAGTAATCAGTAATGTTCATACATTGTTTTACAATTTGCTTACTTATAGAGTTCATATTTGTGTGACGGTTCTCTGACACATTTATTTTATAGCTACCTGTTCTTACTATTTTTCAAGCAGCAAGTGAGCAGGTATCACAGCTTAAGTAGATGCTTTGGCATCTTCATTAAATTACATATTGTGCCGTGCTAACTTTATATTTTTTTTTAAACGCAATCATTAGCGTTCTATAACTCTGTAACCGGTAGGAATACTAAAAAAATGTATATGATCATTTTTATTGCAAATTTTATCAGCTTTCATTATGTACATAAACAACTTTTACTTCCGACCTACAGTTCTGGAGATATTAATGAAAAACCGAAAAAAAATGTCCTGTTTTTAGTGATTGTGCATCTAGAGTTTGTGTCATATTTGTTTATGACTTTTAGTATATTCTTCACTAGGTACCTATAAATCAGTGTCAAAAGTTTCAAAACTTTTGGAGCAACTTTGACTGGACTATAAGTAGATCTCATTCAAAACCTAAAATAAATTACTATACTACCTAATAAAAATGTCTCTTGCTAATTTAGGCAATTAAAAAATTAAAACCTTATCTGAACGGTGCTGGATTTGAGATTATTACTGACCATCATAGTTTTAACTAACTGTATCTAATTTTAAAAAGTTTTTGCGGTAAACTTTGTTGTTGGGCTTTATGGTTACAACTATTTAATTACACAATTAAACACCAAAAAAAAAAAAATTAGTTCTAGATGAGTTTTTAAGATTGGTTAGACAATAGATTTAATTTATATATTTTTTATATAAATGGTACTTAAAATGTTAAAAAAAATTACGGAAAATCCAATTAAGTTTTTTTTTGGCGTATAGAAGGTATAAATACGTTAAATGTGTGTTCCTAGAAATTAAAAAAGACGTTGACTGACTGAAATATTGTAGTTCTAAAGCAAGTTAGACCATTTATATTATATAAATGTCATGATTCTGCCGCAGCTAGAACAAAAGAAATCAGTTGGACTAATAAAAAGACATGTAAGAGTCAACACCGATCTAAGTAACAGATTTATATTAGTTATTTTTTTTTTATTACATCAAATACAACTCAACTTATCTCTTGAGAACAGTTACTGATGCTAATGTTACAAAAACTACAGAAGATGAGATATTCCTTGTCTATGGTGTACCTAATTTTTTTTTTGTAATAACGGTGTTCAATCTGTAAGCTGCATTATTGATGGAAAAGACCTACATGATGTTAGAGGTGGCTGATAAATAAATGTTGTTTGATATAATAAATATTTAATTTAAAAACATGATTAATTGTAATTTTCACTAGCAAGGAAACCTATACGAAAATGATAATAGGGTAATCAAAACAATGTTAATATTTTACATTAATGTCAAAAATTAAAAGAAATGGAACACAATTTATCAAAAATGTGTGTTTTTCAAATTTGTTTTCCTGAAGTGATAGGTCTTAAACCGTACTTTAGGTCGCAAAATAATTTTAAATGCAAACTTACACAATCAGATTAACCGTAATAATTTGAAGTTTAAAGATAGGAATTTTCCAATATAGTCTAAAGTTTTAGTCAAAATATAAAAAAAAGTAAACATTACAACTTATGAATGTGCAATATGTAAGAAAATATTGAATAATATTTAATAATGCGGTTTAACCCACTATGTATGGTACAATTAATAGTTTATGATTAATTTTATTAAACTGATTCTACTAACCAAAGTATAATAATAATATATTTAATATTACTATTATCTTTTACTTAATCATGATATAAATAAAACATATTGCATTCAAAACATTATAATAATCATTCGAAAAGTTGCATACCATAACTAGTTAAAGTAATGATTTAATTTTAATTATAATCTATTTATTATAGTTTTTTTAATTTTTTATCTTACCAAATATTAAATATATAATCAGTGTTGCAAAATGATTGTAGCGTAGCTTTATCTTGTTGTGTCAACCAAAAAAAAACGAATATTATCGATACATTTTAGCATAACAATGCTTACAGAGGTAAAAACAAATACTTTTGATAGTATTCAATTTTTTTTTACAATTACAATTGATTATTTACTAACTTGTATTAAGAGCACATGAATCGATTATTCGAATTCACCATCAAGCAATGCAGTATCACCGAAATACACGAATGAGTAGTAGTAAATACCGAAAACAATGGTCTGTATTTGATTGGCCACTTTAGGGTTTGAGTAGTTAGTTTTAAACCTTTGAGTTTTATTAATTAAATACTATATTTATATTGAATTCTTTATTTGTAACTAATTAAATTAAACTTTTTGAATTTGAATTAAATCAGAAAGAAGTATTAATAAAGCATTCATTTAATTTGAATGCAACAAAAAATAGAGTGTAAACTAACAAACATTGAGGTTTTTTAAATATTCCTGTTTAAAATTCTAGGGATTTTAGTATTTTTAATTTTCTTTACAAAATATTTTATTTCCATAAACGTCAGTTTGCCATAGAATTAGATTATGAATTGTACAGTGACAGTCAATTTATTGTGAAAGTAAATTGTGCAAACTGTTGATTTGTACAGAATTATTCATAGTGTAAATTATACAATTGTTTACAATAAAATATAACGTCTTTATGCAACGGATTTTTGTGATAAGAAGTATAATATACAAAAATTTAATTTAATTAAACCATATCACATGATTGAGTGTTACGTTGAGCAAAACCACATAACAAAATAATCATTTATTTGCTGTCATATTTATATATACCGATGATAGATTTATTTGAACCATTGAACTGTATACAATTAACTGGAAAGTCTACTATGCAATGCTTATAGCCCAGTGTACACGTAATTCCAATAAAATTTATACTTTTTACAATTTACTTGCACTTCACAATTTATAATTCACATTTTTAATAAAGATTTACTCTACAAGAATACATAGTTACTATTTTTCATTCATGGTTAATATTTTTCTGAATTAAAAAATAAAAACATAATTTATTTAAGTTTATTTAATTATTTATTAATATATTGTATAGTTGTATTGTATCTTGATACTGATAATATATGTATTTATAAAACTGTATATATTACCGCATCGACATTGTTCATGTGCCACAATAGTTGAGTTTTATGTTTAATTTACTGTTTTTTAATCATTATTGTTTTGTGCGGTTTTACAAAATGTAAATTTTTACGTTTTACTTTATTTGGTTGTTAAATTTAAATTATATACAAAACGCAATTCATTAAATGGTATATATCTTTTTACATACGTATATGATTTTAATCGCATATTAAAGCTTCAAAAATTTGATGACCAAAGGGTCCCCCCGGTTAACATATGTGAAATGCCCCTCATCACGAGTATCCAAATTACCTCAAAAATTACTTTTCTAGCATCAAAAAAACATGTTTGATAGGATTTAAAAATTTCGATACCCCCCTTTTTCCATAAGAGGCAAAAAATAGCATTTTTTTTGTTTTTATTTTTTTTATCCGCACCTATTGAATAAAAAATTCTAAAAAAAATGTTTTTTGTCTGGTAAAAAATACGATAAATCGTAATTTGAGCTGTCAAATCATTGCAAATTAATGAAAATATTATACCTAGGATACCTACTCGATGTCAATTTTTTCGTAGAATTCGAATTTCCGTATTTTGAAAGCTATAAATGCTTTGCAGAGTCACAAAAGCAGAAAAAAAAAACAGATAAATGACACAAAAGTAAAAAAAACTGATTTTTAATAGTGGCGCACCACCCGCAAAAATTACAACAAAATCATGGATGTACATTTTTTAATTACTTATGAAGTTAAAAAATAAAATTCCATGCAATCGAAAATTTAGATAAACAAAAGTAAATTTGAACTTTTCTGGAATTTTTTTAAGGGTTGTATATAGAGTTTGAGAGGCTGAAAAAAATGTGTTAGAAGACCACCCAAAACCCTACTTCATTGATTTTTTTTAGAATTTTTCATTCAATAGGCGCGGAGAAAAAAAAATAAAAACCATAAAATGCTATTTTTTTGCCCCTATGGAAAAGGGGGTGGTATCAAAATTTTAAAATCCTACCGAACATGATTTTTTTATGAGAAAAAAGGAATTATTAAGGTAATTTGGATATTCGTGATGTAAGGCATTTCCCCTATGTTAACCGAAGGGACCTTTTTTTTAGAAAATATTAGATAAAAAGTAACTACAGAATTTATTACAAGTAGATAATAAAGTTAAATCAGTTATATTTTTATATATTTTATACATTTTGTGTTATAAAATTAAACCTGAAAGCTGTTAAGAATAAAGTTTGAATATGTCTATAAAATTAAAAAGCTTTTAAATATTAAAATATAAACTACAGTAAAGTCCGGTTATAACAAACTTGAAAAATGTACCAAAACCAGTTCGTTATACCAGAAGTTTGTTATAAACGGTAATAAAAAAAATTGTAATTTGTTTTATATATTTATTATTCTATGTTAAAAGTAACGTAAGGATCGTTTATACAAAAAAAAAAACGGTATGTTGACATATATGAAGACCTACAATTTGTAAAAAAACTTTGAGCGTTTAAAGACGATTTTTTCATGTTAATCAAATGAAAAATTTGATTTGCCTGCAGGCAAGCGAAAATACGGTTACCAATGAGTTTTATTATTTCGAAATAGTTATTTATCATGAAAAGAAGACATTTAACTAGTCCTCTAAAAAAAATTGCGATTTGGGAAATAACGGACACTCTAATGAGGCGTATACCTTCATGTAAACAAAATACAATACTTTCAAGAAAATACCGCGCAAATCCATAAATTGGGGAACCCCCCAAAAAAAAAACAAAAAGTACGTTATAACAGGAAAATTGTGCCAATTTTAGATATATTTTGGTTCGCTTTATCCGAAAGTTTGTTATAAGCGGGTTCGCTATAACCAGAAAAAAATAGCGTTGAGTTTATGAGAAAATTTTTGTTGTTTCAAATTAAGTACGTTGTACCCGAGAGTTTGATATAAGCGGGTTCGTTATAACCGGACATTACAGTATATATAAATTTACTACTGCATCATGCATCCGGTGCAATTTAATTATTCATTGCATATAAAATATATCCATTGTATTATTATTAGCATAATTAAAACAGTCTATAAAATTAATTTAGTGAATTTTATTTATTACGTTCTGAAAAAAGGACAAAAATATTTAATATACTACTTGCAAACAATCTGATTGCATCAAAGCTAATGCTTATTTTAAATGAAAACTTCACAGGAGATAAAAAAGGGAATTTACTTATAAAGGGACAAATGACCAATCGTAGTAGACTACGTAGTTGTGAATGAGGCAGCGTGAGAAGAGGTAGACAAATTTAAAGTAGAAATAAGAGTAGAATTAAGCCACCATTCATTCGACTTAAGCTTAACTGGAGAAACTTTAAGAAGACTGAAAAAAGTTAAGAGAAAATAGTTTTGACGAAAGAAAGTGTACTAACGTATTAAAAAAATCTAAACGTATAGAAAAAATGTAAAGATAAAATGAGGAAATTAGAAAAAACAATCAGAAAAGCGGTAATAAAATAAAAACATAACAGAAAAGAAGCAAAAATTAAAAAAAGCAAATGGTACAACAGTAAATGTACTCAGAACAAGATAGAAGCCTGAAAGATGTTATGGCACTGGAGAAACAACAAAAGAAAAATATCTAAAAAAACAGAAAGCATACAAAAAAAAAATCAATGTAAAAAAGCAAAAAGTGAATTTATAAAACAGAAATTTAAAAAATAAAAACAAAAGCAAAAGCATAAAAATACATAAACAAATAAATAAAAAGAAAACTGGGAAATATTAAGGCAATACCAATTGCGCTTGTTAGGAATTGAAATGAAAAAGGAAGTAAAATCAGACAAACAAAAGCCAATTTAGCAAGCAAAAGAAAATTTAAAAGCAGATATAAATGAGATGAAAAATTAAACGTTGTTGTATGGTACAGAACAGTTGGTTGCGAGATTGAGTAAGTTGATAAATGGAAAATAGAAAACAGAAAGATTTTCGAATCAATGAAGAAAAAGTCTTGTATGCCTGATACACAAAAGTGAAAGCAAAAATCTAAAAATAACTACAGGAGAATAATACTACTGGGTACTGCGTACAAGATCTACGTCATAATATTAGAAGCAGATCTGAATAAAAAACTGAGTATAAATGAGATAATTCCAGACGGGAAAGCCGATTTCAGATAGCTAAGATGTACTATGGATGACGTATATATTCTACACTATATGGCCAATAAAGAAATAGCAGAGACAAGAGGAACAGTAGATGCGAATAGATTAAGTTTTGTTGATTTCAAAAAATTGTTTTTTGCAACGTTTTAATTATATATATTTTAAAGATTTTACTAAGGTTTAACAAATAAATATCAAAAACATTTATACATATATTTAATAGAATAAAAAAATTATGTCTAAAAATTCTTTATACATCTTTTACAATAAATTTCTAAAAATAAGTTCAAAAATTAGCCAACAAAGTAAAAGACCTTGTTTTGAGTTTTAAATAATACATAGACAAGTTCTTAAATATTGAACGGAGTGTTATATACTTTATATTTGTGAAATACAAATGACAAATAGTTCTTTAAAAAAATCTTATTGTAATTTGTATTGTTAGAATATGCGGCAAAATACACATTGGTCAAAACATTTGAGATGTTGACAAGCTTGGTAATATCATTTAATATTTTGACAATATCCCGCTAGTAGGTACAAAAATATTTTTGATTTTTTTCTACACTTTTTTAACGAAAGTTTTTTTAATTAATTTTTTTTCTGTTACTTATGCAATCGCTTTGTATTTCAAATAAACTAAGTTTTTAAGACAACTGAATATTGATAGATAGATTTAGTGAAAAACAACAAGTTGTTAAGCCACGGAAAATTTAGATTTTTTTAAAATAACAAAATTTACTTATAAAAATAAATTGGCAAAATTACGATCTTACACATTGGTTTGGTTTTAGCCATGATACAATAAATACAAAATACGTCAGTAGGTTAGACACGTTTTGGTTTGACTTGCGCATGACGTTACGGGATTTGATAAAATATTGAGAAAAATCGTATTTATCTATGTTAAATTACTTAACATAGTTATATATTACATTTATTTTTGTTCCGTTTTAACAATATTGAGTTTGTCACTTTTGAAAATAAATTATATATAATATAGTAGTTTTACCAAGATTTATTTAAATATTATTTAAATAGTTTTAGTATTAATAAATTAAAAAATTGACCACTTGTAAAAAAGCATTTTCATTTAATTAAATTTTTGCATTTAGTTTACGAATTTCTAAATCTTTGCCTTTTGATGATATTTTTTGTTCGCCAATTCTAATATATTATATTGTTTACTTATTTACATCTTAGTTATTGTAAAATTTTAATCTTTTTTGTTTTAAGTTCCAACAACTCTATGCGTTTTTATGACATTAGAGTTTGAAAACTCTTCAATGTTAATTATTAAAGACTCAAACTCGAGCTCGATTAATGTTGAATCTGGATCTCTAATAATAAAGACATTTGCTATTAAACTACTATCAATAAATAAGTTGTATTTTGTTTGTGTAAATTAAGTACATATAAAATATTTATTTTTTATAAATTTTCATAATAATTATTCCATTTATTTAATTTATAAATATAATTAAATATAATAGAAAAAATATTAATAAAAATTACCTCTGCTGTTATATAAATTTTATTTTAATATTATTTATTACAATTCGTTTTCTTAACCAATTGCCCCTGATTTTGTTTTTGCATTTGTACAAACTTTAGAAAGGAAATTAATAAACTTTTTTTTTATGAATAATTCAAAAGTTTATATTTTAATAAATATTTAGTATTATTAAAGTGTGCGGAACATATTTGTCCAGTATCCGGGTTAAACTAATATTTTCTGTAGCTTTTGTTCATCCTCTGCTTATTAATACATTTATTTTTTTAAAAACTATAAAACCGAATTTTATTTCTATTTTCCTGTGTGGATTTTCCGCTATTTTTACAATTAAATACAGTATCACGGGTATAAGCATTAAAATTATAAGCAAGATTGAAGATGGTGAACAGCAAGTAACTGATCAACCAAATGTCCAAACACATATTTGGCAAAATATTAATTATACAAGACAAGCAAACGGCCAGTAAAAAAAATTTGTTAAGCAGCATTTGTTTTTAAAGCACTATTTTGAAGCAATTTTTTTATTGCGCACGATCAACATTTTCAAAACCTTTACAATAATTACTGTAACCACAAAGATTAACAAAAACAAATCAGGTAAATACTTTTTTTAACAATTTTAGAGCTACAATAAAAACTTAATTTTACCTTTTTTTTAGAAGTGGTATCTAAGCGAGCAATGGCGTAACTAAGATTATTGAGTATTGTTGGAAACTTGCACATTGGGTGGCGGTAGCCTAGTTTGAGCTGCAGTTGCCGCTACAAATCAATTTTTTGCTAATGGCTGTTAAACAATGCTAACAATAAACCACATTTTATTGAAAGTATTTTGTAGAGTGATGAATTCACTTTGACAGAGATGGACATCATCAATACTCATAATATGCATAAATGGATAAAAAGAAGCCATTATACACAATCATATCTTCAACTTCTCTCCAATCGATGTAATTTAGCGTTGTACTTTTGAAATTTACCTCTAAAATTAAAGAATCTGCCAACTAATTAATAGAAGCTAACCTAACCTAACTTAAGATTTAGGTAAAAATGTTTTTGACTAAATTTAATTGCTAAACTTTTTTTTAAACGTTAAAGCCTGCTTAAAAATTTTTTTTTTGCATTTCAAAAACTCACAGTGTACATATACATAAACAAGTTCTGTACTACATTTATTGGTCAAAAATTATTAGAAAGTTGCAAGATTTAATACTTTCAAAATATTTTTTGGTAGACACAAACACGATTATCTATCTAAATAGAATAGAACAATACAATAAAATTTTATTATAATAAAGATAAAATAGTTAATTAAATAATTTTAGATAAATACGCATCTTTTAAGTATTTTTTTAATTAATATTATTAAGCACAATTTCTTATATACAGACAATTTGTTGAACAAGTTAGAAGCAAACAAGTCAACAGAGGTTCTACATTTATTTATTCATTTACAAGTAAGCAAATAATTTATAAACGCAATAAGTCAAAACAATCCAATAATGTAAATTCTATCTATATATTATTATTCTCTGTAAAGATCTGCTAAGAACTATTGCTTCATTTTTTAGTACAATAGCAAATTCAATCACAAAAGTCTGCCGCAACATCTTTATATTGATGATAATTTAGATTAAATAACTTTCCCATATACTTATCATCTGTAACTAAAAAGATAATGTTTTATATATAAAACTTTCAAATTGTATGGATCTGAATGACATTAATTCAAAACTTTTAAAGCAATGTATACCGGTTATTTTAACTACATTAACTTTCCTTATAATTTACGTTTTCACACAAGGTATATTTCCTGACAAATTAAATCTTGCCAAATTTATATAAATTGATAAATGTTTAGATAAAAGTCACAACCTTTTGCTATTATCAGCACTTTTGCAGCAATGGAAAATGTTATGGCTAAGCAAATTCAATTTTTTTTTAAGCAAGTTTAATGGTTTTTGTAAAAACAAATCAACTATCAACTAATGAACGCAATAATAAAATACTTCAACGATCTTTTAACAAATTTAGATAATCGCATGCGATGCTTAAAATTGTTTATTCTAAATATATTATATATATTTGCTATGTAAGATGTTGCTAATAATTTAATTAAAAGTTATTTAAAAATTTCTGTTCAAATAGGTAGTGCGGTGTCAGAGCCACTTTATAATAATAAAAAGGTGCTTCAAAGATTAGTAGTGGTAAGATTTAGTATAAATAATACTAAAAATAAAATAATAAAAATAAAATATTTTGGTCACTTGCTACATACAGGGTGTTAAACATGCATTTTTGTACTTACCTTTATAATACTCAAAAATTCATTTAAAATGATGTTTGAATTATATAAATCGGTTAAAAAATTACGAAGTTATTTAGCCGTACGGTTTTATCTAACACCCTGTATTATGTGCAAAATGACAATACCTAAATACACAAAAACATCATTTTTGGGTGTAATCATTGAAAGGAAATATCGCTAGAACTCTTATATAAATAGTGTATGTAAAAAGTTATGTTTCTAGTCAATTACAAAAAATTACTAGTAAGTCAATCATTAGGGCCGTAATTTAACTGGCATGAATCGTGTTTTTAAATTACAAAAACGTATCATACGTATTATGTGCGGTTTAAAATAGAATCAATCTTGCAAAAGACATTTTAAACAACTGATAATACGCAGCATGTACGTCTGTAATCTGTTAATTTATGTAAAAACACATATAAATAAATTTAATACTATAACAAACATTCTTTATAATACCAGACATAGATCCGTGCTACTTAAATATCTTATATATAAATTTTTTAGAACAAAAGTTTGTATTGTATTGTATTGTATTGTATTGTATTGCATTGCATTGCATCGCATCGCATCGCATCGCATCGCATCGCATCGCATCGCATCGCATCGCATCGCATCGCATCGCATCGCATCGCATCGCATTGCATTGTATTGCATTGCACTGGTTTTGAACTTACTAACAACATTGTCTCTATAGTTCAGTTCATAAATTACTCTGACTCTCTTCTCTAGATAGAAATTATTCTATTGGCATAAAAGCTATGTCTCCAAGCCAGTAAACTTATGGTTTATAAACAAAAAATAATTGAAAAAATCAAAGTATGCGTTCATAAAAGCAAATTATAAAACTGGCAGATTAAAAAAGTGTTTTAGAAAGATTGCTAGACACTTGATTTACTTTACAATCTCATCTGCACGTAGAAAGTAAGTAAAACCCTAGAAACATTACATTTTTGTAACTGTAATGGATGTGACCTAATCAAGAATTTAATTTTTAATTTTTGTTTCATCAAGAGAAACTTATGCCTGATTGTAACGTTTTATCTATATCAACAATCAACTTTGATTTATGTTTATAATGTCAATACACCGTGGTATTGTCTGTGTTTGTGACTGCATTATTAGTTAGTCAGGACTTTGCAGTACACTATACTAAAAACACCTCTTGTTAATTGATTATTCTTGTAAAAACTTGACAGAATTTTGTTTTAAAAATAACCTTAAAATTTTAGTTTTTGCAGTTTATTATCACACAGTCAAAGGTTTTAGTTCGCCAACATTACAAGAACCTTTGTTTTGACTATAACACTACCTTTGATTGGTCAACATTTTAAAATTAAAACACTGAATCTTGGATACTAGCTTGTTATTTATTGCTCCACCCTCGTATTTATATATTTTTAGTATCAAAAGTCTTGTGTTTTAAAGTTAAAGCAGTAAGCAATAAGCAAAAGTACGATGCTTTAATCAAAGAAAAAGTTTCCGTTGTGTTAGCAGCCTCAAAAAGACATAGAGCAGTGTTGAGTGAATATTTACTCAAACGAATCGATAATTTAAATGCTGATAGCTTGTCACACTATCAATGAAAAGCCTGAATGCTCAACTAAAACAAACACATGTAATACATTTAAAGTACAATAGTAAAACATCAATTATACAAAAAACAATTATTGTTAGCATTATTATTATATGTCCTGTTTTATATTAATGTATAATAAAAAAAAAATTATATTTTGTAATTATTTTTGTTGTATTAAATAAAGTTTAAATAAATTTACCTTCAATAAATAACTAATTTTTTTATTATATCAATTGGTATGTAGTTTGTTGTGTACGTTATGACACAAAAAGTTGGTAATTTGTGTATTTATTCAAAATAAAATAATTTATAAAAACAATCTTTGTATGGTTAAAGTTTTACATAAAATCCCTAATTAATTACCCATTTTTTCTTGCACTACCAACACATTTTTTTTAACAATTTTTTTTTCTTTTTTTTTTGTTATAACAATGCGTTCAGATTGTACCATTTGTCTTCTTTGCTCCTGTGATGTGGAGATCCAACTATCTTTCCATCGATTTGGATTTCAGGTTTGTTTTACGGGTTTTTGTTGATTTGCTCATTTTGTTAGTTTCTTGACGCCCATTCGTTTGCATTTTTTGCAGGTGTCTTTGCTTCTTATTGTATCGTAAAGGGTTGTGCTTGCTATTGACGTGAGTATTTTCATCTACGTCGTCTTTATTATTCTTTTTGTTAATCTGTTTTCGCTCTGGTTTCTGCCAAAAAGGTTAAGCAAACTTTAAAATGGCAACACTCTTATCGGTGACAGTTTATTTGACGGTTGTTTTAAAATTAGTTTGGTTTGGAAATGTATCATGAATACTTACACCGGAGCAACGTTTGCAAATTGTTCAAATTTATTTTAAAAAACATATTTAAGTTTGAGTAACTCATTAAGCATTACGTGCATTGTATGGTTTGCATAATCGTCTATCAGAGCGATTAATTCGAGAAACTGTTCATATTTTTTGCAATACGTTTAATATAAACAATAATAAGCATTCAGTAGTGTTAATGATGATCTAAATGTGTCAATTGTCATCGTGCTCAACAATTAAACTTGTTTTCATTCACTTAATGGAAAATTTTGCAAGACAACAAACAAATTGTATTTGGAGCGATAATAATCCACAAACCATTGTCGATCACCATTGCATTCAGGAAAAATACTGTTTGACGGGTTTATGTGCTAGTAGAATCATTAGTTCATATGTCTACAAAAATAGTGATAAATGAAACGTTACAGTCAACGGTGAGCGGTGAGATATGATTGCCACCTTTTTCATGCTTAAATTACACATTACAGCATTAATGTTGCAGACATGTAGTTTTAGTAGAACGGCGCCAAATGCCACACAACGTACAATTCAATTAATTTACTGAAAGAAACATTTCACAAAATAATTAATTTTACAAAACAGACTTATCAACTCGCCACCTTGTTTGTTCAATTTGAGGCCATTAGATTATTTTCTCTTGTCTCATGTCTACACAAATAAACCAATTAAGCACTTAGAAGCCAACATTTGACGCATTATTGCCGTAATACAGCCTAAACTACTGCAAACAATGTGTGAAAGTTGAACCTTTAGATTACGCCATGAACGCTCCAGCCGCGGCGGTCTCATGCCCGAAATCATATTCAAACATTAAAGCCATAAAATTATCTGTTAAATAAAACCAATTTCATAAATATTAAAAACCTTTTTCCGTGATTTATTTCAATTTTAAGTTTTTCACCTTAAAAAAAACACCTTTTATATTTAGATCTTACTTTCATTCTGTTATTTGTGTAGTATTTTTGGTGTTCATTTCTCGTACTATGTTTAGTTTTTCATTGGTTTGGTTTTTTTGTAGGATCCTTATTACATCTGACGTTTTTATCCTGTCAAATGCTTGGTTCAGATCAATAAAGCATAAATTAAAAGGTTTATTAAATTTCATAGATTTCTTTACTACTTGTTGTAGAAAAGTGGATGCGATATGTAGCATCCACTGTAGACCAACTTGTAGGGAATCTTTGTTGTTCCTCACTTAATCCGGTTTGTAAAGTAATTTTATTGGTTAGTATTTTTGTTCGTAGTTTTGAGGTTTGTTCCCCTGTTGTTTTTTGAGCCTTTATTGGTGCTTTTCTTGAATACTGGAATGGTTATGTATTTTCTTCATTTATCTGGTATGTTTTTGGGCTCTATGATTTTATGGTATAGCTTGGTTATTTCTTGGGTTAGGCGGTCATATTTCATCATTTCAATTGTTATTAAGTTGATTTCCGGAATTTTTTTAATTTTGAGCTTCTTTATTGTCTTGACTACATTTTTATTGGGTATCTCAAATTTTGGCGGTTTTATTGGTTGTTCCCTATAATTTCCTTGTCCTTTTCTTCTTATATCGTATTTTATAATTTTTTGAAATGGTTTACCCAAGTGTCTGGTAGCATAGTTGACGTTTAAAGAATATTTTTTTACCAGTTTCTTCCTCTTACGAAACATGTTTCATACCTTTTTTTGTCCTCCATGCAAGTCATACTCCAAGTCCTTTGAGAACTTTTTCCAAAAATCTTTTTTTTTGTTGTTTCCATATTTACTTCATTTCTTATTTGTTTACATTTGGAGTATTTATTTGATGTAGCGTTGTTTTTGTATACTATATAAGCGGTTCTTTTTTTGCGCTAATGTTTTTATTTCTTCAGTAAACCAAGGTTTTGTATTGGGTTTTTTGTATACAATTGTTGTTCTCGTTGGCACTTTCTAGTATAGTAAATCTTAAGTTTTCTCATGTCTGGGTTGATGTTATTTGCCAGTGTTATTGGCTTCTATTTTTACATTATATTTGCAGAGCTAAGTGTCTGTACATCCAGGATCTAACTTTGGTGTATGTTTCCTTTAGTCATGACATAATTTATCACAAATTTTTGGTTTCGTGTGTTTGACTATGTATATTTTTAATATTTTTAGTGTGAGAAGTAGATGTTACTGTTAAGCTTTTTGTGCGCACAAAGCAATCAGCATTTTGCGTTTCTTAAATTTTATCATCACTGCAGAAATGATTTCGTTCCCAGCCCTTGCGCTGAGATCTCAAAGTATAAATATGCTTTTGTTATACAATATTTTGACGAGGGTTTTCTGTAAGTTGTTAACAAATAGTTTTTGCTTTTTGATTGCTTTGCTTATGTCTGGTGCATATGTGCTGATGAGGTGCATTTTGCTCTTATCAAACTTAAAGGTTATGAGGAGTAGTCTTTCGTTTATATATGATATTTTGTAATACCCCTGCCTTAGCTTTTTGGTTTTTATCTGTTCCGCTATAGATTAGAATTTAGTTTTCATATTTTGTATTACCTTTCCCTTTCTTGTTGGTTTTTCCTAGAAAGCATATATCAATGTTGTGCTTGTTCATATCTAAAATCATTTTTTTTATCTTAGTTGTGCTAGGACTGATGTAATAAAACAAAAGTATAGAATAAATAAAAATGTATCAAAATTAAACACCATAAATTAAAGAAAAATAGTATAAAATCTTTAGATTGCATTTTGGTCAGACTTTAAACAACTTACTATTATTAATTATAAAACTAATTTAATTTAATAAAATCTTGTAAAAATACTATTAATATTTTAATTGAAAACTTGCTTTGTTTAGTTTTAGTGCAACTTTACAGTACAAAAATACATATTTTGTGTACTTTAAATAGATAGATGATATACGGTGGGTAAGTCTTTATAGCCTTTGGTCTTCTGTTGTGGCATACTAGCTTAGACATGTATGCTTTGCTTTTTAATCTTAAGACTATTCCGACCGCAAAAACGGCTTTGGCATTGCTGTTTCTACATATAATTTGATATTCGATTATTTTTTTACCAGTACATTCAGAAAAAATTAATCTATGATATATCGGAGTTTTTTTTTGTCAATTATGTTTGCTATTTGCAAACAGCTAAATTTTTCGTGTTTGTTAAAATATGTACTACAAATCAATGTAGCGGTCGAAATGGTCTTCCGACCGCTATAATACGGAGTTGGCCATATTTGACAAAAAGATCGTTCAGCTCTGTAACTTTTGATAGAGATGCTAGATTGACTAATAACATACCGCGTTTGAAGCGTCAGTTTAAGGAGAATGTCGTCATGGAATAATAGACTTACAACGAGCGGCACTTACTAACTCCAAGCGTCCAAATAAAAAGCGACCATTGTTAGCACGTCTTTAAGAACATCTCAAAAACTTTGTTCTGATCAGTTGTCGTGTCGATTTGCATATGTTCCCGTATAAAATTTAAGTGACACAAAAACTGTTGTTTTTGAAGATGATGATAGCCAAACAGAAACTGTCAATTAGATGCGTTATCCGACAATGTTAACCGATTTTTTTTATGTCAACTGTGCGTGACAATAGTATGGATAGCTTCTGGTTTCGACAAGACGGCGCTCCACCGCACACTGTTCGAGCTACATTAGATTTGTTGATACATTGTTTCCAGGCCGTTTGATGTCAAAAAATACTGATTTTGACTTTTATTCACTAGATTTAACGCCTGCAGACTTTTTTTTGTGGAGCTATTTAAAATCACAGGTTTATATCAACAAGCCACAGTCCCTTGAAGAGCTGAAAAACAACATTTGGCAAGAAATATCCGCCATTTCGGCAGAAAACTAAAACCATGAAAAATGCTGCAAAACGGGCTCAAAACGCCTTAGACGCTCAAGGCGGCCATTTACAAGATAACATATTCCAAAAGTTTTGTAAATAAATCTGCTTCAATAGAATTAAATGATTTTTAACATGAACATCCAAAAATGTGTTTTTCCATGATTTGAAAATAAAACTTTTCGTCGAATATGGACAACCTATTATTACACACATCAGTTTTAAATGTCGAGATTGTAATGGACAATGTGTACGGTTCCTTAATTTTATTTACTATTAAATCTCAAGTACATATTTAACATATTTAATTTGTTATAAATAATATCCATTACTGGAAATTGTAACACATTGGTAATAAGGATGATGCTATACCATAATTGAAATATAAATGGAACACAAAAGTATACAAAAATAAATTATTGTATAAAATTTATACAATATTAAACATATCTTAATGTCTACGGTCAGATTATAGCAACTTTGTCAGTAACTTAGCAATAATATATTAATTTTTTTATAGTATTAATAAAAGATTTATTTAAAACTATAGAGATCTCAGTATATTAATAAACAATAATAATAAAATATTCTTACAATATAGTTTTTATCTAAAAAACTATCCGTATCCTGTTTATACACAACTCCGTAAACAAAAATCACAAAATTCACCAAAAAACCGATCACTACCAACTTAAGCACATGTTTTATAATCCTAGCGACCATGATGAAACGTTGTTTACGACTAAACAAACGTATACTTTAAAACATAAATAAATACAAAACATTTATTTAATAAAACCCGTATCATTTAAATACAATTCTAAGGTTAAGTGTTATGCGCTCAAAGTTCATCTAATGAGTACAGAAGCCGGTAAGTATATATTATAATTATAATCTTGTAAAACACTAATTTAAAAAAATTAGGTCAACTTTTATTCGTATAAAATTCTATCAAGGTATTTACTCCGACAACTCGCCATTGATAATTTAAAAAAAACTGGTTGACCACCATCAATGTCACAGGTAACACTAAAGTAGCATCAGACAGATAGTTATAAACAACTGCATGTTTTGTACTAATTAAAATTCTATCATTGCATAAGAAATAACAGTTTCGTGTTTGTTTTTATGGCTAGGTACGTTTCCAACAGCAATGTATTCAATTCCTGATATGAATACTTTGATTTTATAATATAATATAAATATGATGTATACAATACAGCTTTTATTAATGAATTATTGCCAGTCTAATAATCAATTATTTATAATTAATTGTTTGGTTGATTATGATATAAATTAAATGAAACATAATATAATAATAATTAATTTTCTTGGTTATAATAAACAACATAAATAATAAGTAAAACACCAAACATCTTATTAATAGTTCAGTGACCGATAGAATAAATTGAATAAGCTGATTTCAAATTAGTTTTATCAAGTTTACAATAATTATGTCTCATTAATATTTAGATAGTACCAAAAATTGGGTTAAATATATATCACACTTACGAAAACCAAGCACTATTCACGGCTGAAAAATCTTTTTATATAAGCATATAAACCAATTCTTTTCAAGTGTTACAAGTTTTCATGGTCTAAATACTAAATGCATGCATATACGTTATAATAATATTGAATAACATATATTTTGGTCACTACTTTATTGTTATGTGTTTTTATAAAAAAAAGACGTATAATGTAAATAACGTGCTTTGCAACAACCACTTTGTTGTGCAAACACTGTTATGCTTTGTTTAAATAATGCATTCTGAATAAAGAAGTTCAGATGATTTTTTTGTAATAAAAAATTAAGTGTATAAAACAATTAAGTTATTACAATAACAGGTTGTGTAGTGAGTATAAGTATAATAAACGAACTTGATGAATATAATTATATTTAACTAATTTAAACATTATTAGTATTATTACTATATCTATAGTTATATTAAATAAAATAGTTTTTTATCAATTAATTGTTTTGTCTTTATTTTTGTTTTTGATAACATATGTGATTTTGCTGTTTTACCACTTCTCTGCAATATTCTATCGTGTGACCATATACAAAGTGTTAATAAAGGTGGTAAAATATTTAAAGAGATAGTAGTATGAACCAAAACAAACAAAAATGTCTTAATAAATATGAGTTTGCAGAGTAAATGTTTCGGAAATAAGAAAGCTTATAATTTTTTCCTAGAAAAAACAAACAAAATCACAGTTAGATAAGATGTTTGAAGTGCCTTACCTCTTTGAATATTTTATAATTTTTTTAATACCCTGTATATGCATGATGTCGTTCTACCTTTTTATGTTACTTATGGCGTTTTTGACTGTGTCACTATTTATGCACTGGGGTACGCTCGGTCTATATTTTTGTGTTCGTCTGACAACGCTTTTTTTGTAAAACGCCATATTGTAGGATAGACGAATATGCACCGGCAAAAAGCAATATCCTCTTACGCAAACGCCACAACCAAGAACGTTATTATTTTTGCGTCGACTACTAAAGTCATTAGCTAATTATTTTAATAACAATAACCTCAGGTTATAGACCTGAGGAGACAAAACAACACATTAAAATGGTTAAATAAATAAATAAATAAAAATTAAATCTAATAACACAGTTGCTAAAATTAAAAACTAAATTTAAAACTAATATCACAGAACCTACTATCACAACTGACAACAAAGTTGTAAAAGACTTTGATGCCAGTACTTACACTTTAACTTTAATATCACAGATGACACCAAAGCTGTAAAATGCTTTAATCCCAGACCCTTAAAATTAACTAAACTTAATATTTCAAGGTAACCTAATGTCACAGATAACATAAAAGCTGTAAAATACTTTGATGCCAGACCCTAAAAACTAACTAAACCTAATATTACAAAATGCACCTAAGTTGTAAAAGACTACGATGCTTTAAACAACTCAACAACACAAACTGATCAATAAAAATAAATAAATAAATTAACATCAAAATTATTACAAGACAACACAAAAATTTGGTAACCTGTTTGAGAAGTCCTGCGCGTTTTCCGCGACTTCCTCTCTACTGTTGAGATCTACCGGCGACTTCCATGCAGGCACGGAGAGCTTGATTTTCTTTAATTTGCTCTCAAAGCCGTTCCATACTCTTTGCCAATCCTCGATGACCTTCGATATGACGTATTCTTTGAGATTATCGGGTCTTACGGGAATGTTGTCCGTAGGATCCGCGTCAGCCGCCTGACGGGCGGTTTTATCGGCCAACTCGTAGCCCTCGATACCCACATGACCCGGTGTCCAGACAAAGATAGTTCTCTGTCCAAACCCGGCTAGGCAAAATATTGAAGCTTGTACGAGCTGGACCAGTGGGTCGACCGAGTACATAGACTGTATATTCAGGATGGCATTCAGCGAGTCGGAACAAAGGAGGAATGAGCTGTGAGATGACGTCTCACAGTTTAGCAGTGCTTTATGCAATGCATGTAATTCTGCGGTGTATACGAAGGCCTCTCAAGAGAGAAACCATAAATAGGCCGTACCGTCTAAAACGAAGACACTTCTCATACGTCCGTATACAACCGCGGAGAGTCTGGGTATTCCGCAACAATTTCATGAAACTTGCTTTTCAAGTTTTTTGCTTGCTTTGGGAGGTCAGATCAAGACGAGCTTTAACCCTCGGCATTAGCCAGGATGGAAACTCGCCAGAGCCATCCTCGAATACCATCAAATAATTTACATTAAGACTTTCCTCTAGCTTCTGCACTTGGACGCACACCGGCCTACTGACGGTAGGCCTGAGTCTGCATTTGCGTTGCTGCGTTTTGTTGGCGGTAAATATGAATCGGTTGTTGCGACTACGGCCAGAGAAGGTACTCCCGAATTGCAGCAAAGACTTGGTGCAGGACTTGTCCGAAATGCTCAGATAGCGTATCTAATGCCTGCTTTGTGGACTGCGTCTAGGGCTTTTAACCAAAATTTTCTGGCGGATGAATATACCGCGCAGCCGTAGTCAATCCTGGACAAAACCAGGGCTTTACACAGCCGCAACAATACCCCTCTCCAAACACCGCAATTGATGTTGGCTTGATTAAAAAAAAAGGACTGCTTTGACGCACGTGATTCTGAAACACCGCAAGACAAGCGTGGAGTCCCGGTGAGGATTTTGAGGCGTTAGAAATGCACGCACGCCTCTCTGTCCACTTTGTCTATAGTGATCTGGAGTTGACATATTATAGCGGGGATGGTATCTTCCACCATGTAGATCACCAAATCGTTGACGTACAGGCATTTCTATACAGGTGTAACCACAAATGCTGCAATATCATTTACCGCAATTGCAAAAAGGGTGACGCTAGTTGTCGACCCTTGGGGAACACCGTTCTCTAGACTTACTGTCTTTGAGTTAGTGGTTCCCACCTTTAGTTTATATGTGCATAAAAGATTAAAGAAAAAGAGGCATACGGCCTTGGAATCCCCATGCGTGCAGCTTCTGTAAAATTTCATATCGCCTAATCATGATATACGCCTTTTCGAGGTCGAAAAACACCGCTACGAGGTGTTTTTTTTTGCTAGGAAGGCATCTTGGATAGATTTTTTTAGACAGATTAAATGATCAACGGTACTGTGATTTTGTCTGAAACCCGTCTGGTGTTAAGCTAATAAACCGTTACTTTCCAGCATCTACACCAGACGGTTGTTGACCATTTTTTCTAATATTTTACTAAGATAGCAAGTGAAATTGGTTTGTAGTTGTTGACGTTGTATAGATCTTTGCCTAGCTCAGACACTCGGCAGAACGTCACTTCTTGTGCGTGTAAAGCCCCAAAGATTGATTTTTTTTGGGGCTTGAAGTGCGTTTCTTGTAGGCTCACGCAAAAAGGCATGTGCTTTACCAGGATTATCTTTAGCGCGTTTGCAACCGTTGCAGTTTCATTGTATTATTGTCTCCATAATTTTAGATAATTACTAAATAAATAAAATAAATTAGGAAATAAATAACACGTAATAGACGGACAGCTATTAAAATAAGTTAACACAAAACAAATAAAACACCAAAGCTGTAAAGAAACTTTGGTGTTTGGACGTAGACAAGGCAAAAGATACATTCTTAAAACTAATATTACAGATGGCATCAAAGTTGTAAAATACTCCGATTCCAGAACCATAAAATACATAAAACTTAAAACTAATATCACAGATGACATCGGAGTTTTAAAAGACTCTAATGCCAGAACCATACAACTTAAAACTAATATCACAGATGACATCAAAGACAAAAAAATCTTTAATGCCAGAATCTTAAAATAGAAAGAACAATACAAATACACAAATGACACCGCAGTTGTAAAGGACTGCAGTGACAATACAAAACAACACTTAATTAAATAACATAATAGAAGGCCTACAGCTGGGAGCGTGATCTGCCCCTTTTCCTGTAAGGTTTCCTTC
The DNA here is from genome assembly GCA_963932245.1 of Tachinus rufipes. Classification (NCBI taxonomy): domain Eukaryota; kingdom Metazoa; phylum Arthropoda; class Insecta; order Coleoptera; family Staphylinidae; genus Tachinus; species Tachinus rufipes. Next base: position 44,382,368 of record OZ010745.1, on the reverse strand, counting down.
TTCTGCCTTTGGTACTGCCAGTGTCGACAACAGAAACTTTTGATGCCGTACTGGATTCGTCGTCACCGTTGCTGGAAAAAAGGTCATCCCACTTCCGTTTACCAGAATCAAACTGATCCATATCTATTTGTTTTGGTGTTTCTGCCAAAACAAGTTTTCTCCACGTTTTTGGTTATGAAATCCAAAGTTCTCCTTAACCGTTGCTGCTCCGGAGATTTTGGCGGGGGCATATTTAATTATCACTTTAGACGTTTTTTTTTGCAGGGTTTTGAATGATTCCGCTAAGAGCAGCAACAAGAAGCAGTAAGAGCTTGTAACTAATTCACTGAGCTTTTTGATGCAGTTGTAGCTTTAGCGTAAGATAATCCGGTCAACGGTGTAGACGTTGATACTAATTTACGTGCTTCAAAATAAGATAATTTGTTTTTGAATTGGCTGTTGACATTCGCTACCTTCATGCACAGGTTTTTTACATGCGCAGATCTGCTCTTTGGAGCAACTAACAACTGTGTGACCAAACCTCTGACATTTAAAGCAACGCATTGGCGCCGGAGTATATGGCCTGACTGCAAGATTACAAAAAACTCCTTTCACGTTAGTAAGAAGTTGTGAACGGTTAAATGCTAGTATATGGTTAGGCTTTTTTTTGCAATTTCTGTCTTGCATGCTAGAGATGTGACGTACTTCAATTACCTATTTTCCACAATTTTCTTAAACGTGCAGTTTAAAAAGTCTCTGCAGTAGACAATGCCCTTACTTACATTCAGCGTTTTATGGGCTAAGATTTTAACGTTCATATCTCCAATTCTTGAGCATTTTAAAAGTTTTGTAGACTGAGCGGCTGAAACCGTTCCCACAAAAAGGGCATCTTTGACTTTCTTGATAGATTTGGAGTCACCGATCAGTCCATACAACGCTCTACTTATTAAGAAAAGGTTAACTTTGTCAAAGTTGTTTTCTTCTCTAGTAACCAGGATGAACCAAAAGACAGGTTCCGCCTTTTCATCACCGGCAATGTTTGACAAAATAACTTTGCCAGACTTCTTCCCTTTTGTCGAAAAAAGCTGGAGGTCTAATTTGTCATCGGACGGAGACCGGGTAGCATTATCCATTGGCACAACCCGATCAGTTGCACCAACTTCCGAACAATTAGCTATTGCGCTACCGGAGCATTGTTCTCCCACTCCGGTAGTGATTTTGAAGCCCCTGTCAGATTCAACTGACGGCACAGACTGGGAGCGTGATTTATGTTGTAACATCATAAAACAATGTTGCGTTTTACCTCTGGCGGTAGGTGGGAATGAAAGGGAAAAATGGTTAGAAGTAAAAATGTAAATGACAGGAAAAATAGAAAAAGTAGCCAGGAATAGCTTTGGGTACATTTGGTTTAGCTTCTGCTCATTGACCTATCCGGCATGGGTGGCCCTGTTAATAGTTTAAACTCCTGCCGTCATAGCTCGAGCAGAAGTTACTCAGCCCCCTCACCACGACAAGGTAAAAAAAATTATGTGATATTACAAACACGTGTCGTATGCACGTTAAGTTTGTGATGAAATAAATAACATTATAACTACAATTAAATTATTACAATTATGGATATCAATAACGGTATAGCAATAAAACCACAACAGTTATACAGTTTGCTATAAGAAAATTTAGATAACATCAGATGAGAAATTAGAAAAGTAAAAGATGAATTAACCTTAAAATTTCAGATATATGCAGATGAAGTTCTTAGTGAATAAATTAAACCACATAATTAAAAATAAATGTAAATCCAAAGTAGTTATATTTGTAGTAAATATACAGAATATCAAGCAGTTAATAGATACAGTTATACAAACCTTAAACTTACATCTACAAATTGGTTTTACAAAAGTAGATATAAATTATATTTACAAAATAGTAGCTGCCGAAATAAATAAAACACAGCCAACAAAATTTGTATTTGTCTTTTTTTTTTAATTAAAAAACAAATGTTTAAAAATATAAGAAACTTGAAAGGAACAGGTATTGCAAAACGATTTAACCGTTCAAGAGAGACAAGAAGCAAGAGAAAAAACACTAAAAAATCAATATAAAACAGCAAAAAATAATAAATACAACTTCAAACTAAGAAACAATTCCATAATAGTTAATAGAAAAAAATTCACTGTTGAAGAATAAAATAACTCGAGCAGTTCCAGGTTGCTGTCAAACGTCCAATTGCCAAATAAAAATTTAAACAAAGCCGTCTACAAGAATATTAATAAACACAACTTGCCAACAGAACAACTGAAAAATTCACTAAAAACTTTCCAGACAGAAAATAGCAAGACAACTTCAAACAATCTTCTGGTTTTATACAGATCAAGCACGACAAACGCCGCAAACAGTTAATCGAGAGCGGGGTTAAATAAATTAAAACCTCATGCGCAACAATCTAATCCAACGCTGCGCAACAATCCACCAAGAGCTGGAAAACAGAATTAACGTATAGGTAACATTTATGTAAAATAATATTAAGTATTCATTTTATATTTTTAACCACGAATTTAGTAATTGTAACATAAACCCTAGGTCTATGTTATGCAATTTTAATAATTTTGTCAAAAAAAGTAACTTTATCTAATTTTGATATAATAGCAGTAACAGAAACTTGGCTAAATATTGATATAGCAACTTAAATGAGTACATATTTTATAGACGAGATAGACCTCACCGAGGTGGTGTAGGAATTTATATAAGAAATGATCTTTTAAATGTCAAAGTTTTAAATATTGAATGTAACACAGAACAACCGTGGATTTTATTAGTTGTAGGCAAAACAAAATTAGCAATAGGAGTTTTATACAAAGTTCATTCAGTAAAACTAAATGACATTTTAAACTAACTAAAAATAATATTATGATTATAATACCTTCTGTAAATGTTACCGCATGATTAGGTAATTTTACTATAAATATATTGAATGCTGATAATAGTGCAACAAAAAAATATAATGATTTTTTAGAAATACTAGGATTTGAACAGATTGAACTTTAATTGATCGATCACATTATTGTTTTTGATATTAAATTGGTACATTTTTGTGGTATAAAAATGTTTCAGGACTATTCTGATCACTCTTTAGTGTTTTGCAAACTTTCTATTGTAACATGTAAAAGAGTAGTACTAATATCTAAAACTTAGAAACCTTAAAGAAACTAAATTAATACAATTTCAGAGAGATCTGCAATCAATAACTTGGCGTAATATTTATGATATAACTGATGTCGACAGTAGAGTTAAATTTATAAATAATAATGTTAACATCTTGTTAGATTTGCATGCTCTACATAGATTAGTGAAAAACTTCAAAAAAAGCAACCATAGTATACGGACTCTATAACAATATTATCTAAAGTTAAAGATGACACTTTAAAATATTTAGTTTTAATTTAAATCGCCTGAACACTGGAAACTTTATAAACAATTAAGAAATCAGACAAATTTTGCAATAATAAAAGAAAAAATCATATTTTGAATATACAGGATCATTATAAAAGTTTGGGATTATGTAACCATCTAATGCCACTTTATTGAAATTGTGATTTTATATTTATAACGTTGCTTGACAGCTGAAGTTGAACAGTCAAATCAAAGTAAATAGTTTGGTACACAATTTTAAAAAGAAGGCATATTTAAAGTGATTACATAATCCTAGACATTTATAAAGACGTTGTATATATAATAGTACGTAACAAAAGCTATTTGGAAAGTGCTTAAAAATAATAATATCATCAACATGTAAAAATTGTAATTTTACCTAAAATTAACATCCCAAACGATATTAATATTTACTTTACGAACAGTGTACCCAATAATACAAATCCATTTAAAAAAAAGTTAATTGTCAATTACAAAAATAATTAAATTTATGAAAATAATTGTTCATTTCACAAAGTTGGCAACAGCACAATATCCAAAATTTTGATGCCAATAAAATCAAATGCTATGAGGTACGACGGAATAAATATTTATGTTATACAGCTTTGCTGTTCATTATAGAGTATATTACACACATTATAAATTACTGCATTGAGTTTAACATTTTTTCAACTTTATGAAAAAAGGTTATTGTTATTCCTATACCAAAAACTAATTCTCCCAAAGAGTGTAAAGATTTAAGACCTATAAGTATTTTGCAAAGCCTGTCTAATGTTTAAGAAAAAGTAACAAACATACAATTAAGAAAATACTTAAAATTTTATAATACTTTATCATCAATACAGTCTGGAATCAGGCCTGGTTTTAGCTGCACAATATCAATGACAACAGTAGTAGATAATATAATTAGAGCTACAGATAAAAGTGAAAAGATTACACTGGTACTTCCCGATTTCAGTAAAGCGTTTGATATGATGGACCACAATGTTTTATTAGCTCTACTAAGTCATATTAGATTGTCACAAAACAGCATTCATTTATTTCAGAACTTTTTAACAGATCGTTTTTATTCAATTTGTTAAAATACTGAACTAGCAATCAAATTTTTTTGTCATTCTAAAGATGTAGCTCAAGGGTTAATTTTAGGTCTTTTACTATACATACTTTTCACATCTTTATTCTAATATGCAAAGTCCACTTTTATGCAAACGACACGCAGTTGTCAGTCTAAATCTGTTAAAAATTTTGTAAATATATCAAACAAACATGGACTAACTATCAAGAGATTAAAAGACATTGTAATTGCAGAACAGAACATAAACATTTATATTGAAAACCAGGGTATGCTTATAGTAAAAGAAGCAAATAGTCTTGGGCTTACAATACATCATACTTTAAAATTTTGTAAGCGAGCTTTTTGCAACCTTAAAAATCTTTATAATAATTGTCGCGTACTTAATACAATAACAAAAAACTGCTCAGTGATAGTACTGTTCTAAGTAATTTTAACTATTGTTTCATAAATTAAAAATACAGAACAGCTGCAGTAGACTAACTTACAGTATCCAAAGAAAGCATTTCGTATCAAAATTTTGAAAACTTACCGGTAGGATAACAATAAATCAAAGACGAGAATATCATACTAAAGTATTTATACATAAAATAATAATCTTTAAAATTCCTAGTTATCTTTTTAATAAAGCTGAACATAGTGTTCATAAGAAATGTTATGTTGACATATTTTTTGTAAGACCATGAAATTGTTCAGTTAAAGAGAGTGTAATAGAGAAGATAAATAAAAATACGGTATGCACGCATCGCCAAGTGAAAAGTTGAAGAATTTGATTAAATTGCAGGAAGAACAATTAAAATAAAATTTTATTGTAAAAATGTAATGGTTAAGTGGTAGATCAGCAATATGCTGAACTTCGCCATTATTTTATTGTATTAATAGAAAATAAAGACAAATAAATAAATAACATAAATATCAGAAGGAAATTGTTGTTATCAATACCAATTTATAAAACTTAGTTTAAAAAAAAGAATTTTCTATCAGATAGCAAGTATCTACAACAGCATTAAATCAGAAAATAAATCTTATATAATATCTTACTGAATTATTTTTTTATTTGTACTTACAGATATTTATTGATTACTTTCTTTTTTATATATATATATATATATATAATTTGTGTTATTTGTGATAAATTTTATTTTATTTGTTGTAGTTTATTTATTTGTTTTTTTTTTTTATAGTTTGTTTGTAATTTATTTAGGCTAAGTTAGTTATAAGTAGAGCTAGGACTTATGTGCGTAATAAACTGCAAAATAAGCATTAAAAAACAGCAAAATAAGCATAAAAATAAGCATATTTTTTAATTTTTTTATTTAAAACAAATTTCACTTAATAACTTTTAATATAATATTAATAAAAACAACAAAAGAAACAAAAGTAAAATTCAATAAATCATAATAATAGTTTGACAATAATAGTAATTAGCATAATTCATTTTTAAAAGAATTAATTATAATATGTTTTTCCAAATTTTCCATTAAAAAGAACATTTTTCTGTCAAAAAAGTCGGCCATTAATCGCATGAATTATGCATGACCATGACTATTTTAAAACGTTCCCATATAATTGTTTAAAAAAAATATTTTATTAACCCTTAAAATTTTTATGAAACCGGAAATTGCTTAAAATAAGCATAAAATATGCACAAAATATTCAAAATTACTTAAAATAAGCATCAAATAAGCATAAAAATTAAGAAAATAAAAAAAAAACTCTTAAAATATGCATTAAATATGCATAAAAACTAAAATATGCATAAAACCCGAAAATAAGCAAAATAAGCCAAAATAAGAAAGTGTCATTTGCTTTACTTTCTTATGGTTCGTCGAGATATACATACATTCAAAATTGATATGCATATATTATTAGAGAAAATCATAACGCATATAAATCCTAGCTTTAGTTATAAGTTATAGTATTGTGGAAGAACAAGAAGAATTGTAAAATTCAAAAAAAATTAACTATGTCATTTCTTCTCTTGTAATCTCTGTATTTATTATAAGGAGAATAAACATTATTAATAGTATTATTATGATTCCATCCTTCTATTCTACTTCTGATTATTTTTATTTTCTTCTTTTTAGTACCGTTGTTAATTTTTTTTATGTTTTGATGTAAAATTGTTTTTTTCGTCTATCAAAAACCGATTTGAATTGTCCGCTAACTTGTGTGTGAGCAAATCTGAAAAAAATATTTTTTTTGCATACACAAGAACGTACAAATAAAGTTGTTATTTTTGTAATATTTACCTTATTTACCACTATGAAAGTGTGGTATAATCTGCAGATAATTGTAATATGTTTGAAATTGAAAGATTAATAAAAAAATTACAAACTTAGTCTTGAAGTTTTAAATTTTGTAACGTCATGGTAGTATAAGTTGATTTTTAACGCAAGTTTTTTTTGGTATAAAAATATTTAAAGTGTCTATCACCGGTGAGCTGATTACAAAAGTCAACATTGGAGACGTTATCACTTCTTCTTCTTCTTCTTCTTCTCAGCCTTCAAATGTCCACTTCTGGACGTAGGCCTCCTTCATAGTTTTCCACTCACTTCTGCTCTGGGCTATCTGATACCACTTTCTTCCTGCCACCTCCCTGATATCATCTAGCCACCTCTTCTGTGGTCTCCCGATACTGCGTTTGGTTGCTCTTGGTCTCCACATGGCTATTGTTTTTGTCCACTTACTTGTATCATCTCTGGCAACGTGTTCTGCCCAGCTCCACTTAAGTTCCGCTATTCGTTTAATGACGTCTGTTATTCACGTTCTTCTTCGGATTTCTTCGTTGCGGATTTTGTCTCTTAAGCTTATGCCAAGCATGGCACGTTCCATTGCTCGTTGCGTTGTTCGAAGCTTGTTTGCACTTTGGACTGTGAGGCACATTGTTTCTACTCCGTACGTTGTCACTGGGAGGATGCATTTGTTGTATACTTCTCTTTTTAAGCTGTGTGGGATGTCTCTGTTTTTAGTATATAACCCAACTTTCCGAATGCAGCCCAGCTGTGTTGTATTTGTCTACTAATTTCAGCCGTTTGGTTATCCTTGCCCAGTTTTATCTTATGGCCCAGATAAATATATTCCTCCACTCCTTCTATAATCTGTTCCTCAATATTGACTGCTGTATCGAGTGGGCTCATGATCTTGGTTTTTCCTAAGTTCATCTTTAGACCTACTTTTTTTGACTCTGTATTAAGCTCTTTTAACATATTTTGTAGTTCATCGATATTGCTGCTCATAAAGATTATATCGTCTGCAAAGCGAAGATGGTGTAGGTGTTTGCCGTCGATGTTGACACTTTTGTTTCCCCATTTTAGGTTTTTGAAAACGTCTTCTAAGGCCAGAGTGAATAATTTTGGGGATATTGTATCGCCTTGCCTAACCCCTTTTTCTATTTGGATCTTATTAGTAGCCAAATCTTCGTCTATAGTCACTTGTAACGTAGCGTTTTCGTATATTGATTTTATCAAGTTAGTGTAACGTGAGTCTACTGAGCTGTAAATATGGCCCATAATTCGATGGAGTCAAACGCTTTCTCATAGTCCACGAATGCTAGGTGTAGTTTGTTATTGTATTCTACACACTTCTCTATTAAAGATCGAATTGTTTGCAGGTGATCTGTAGTGCTGTAGCCCTTTCTAAACCCGGCTTGTTCTGGGGGTTGGTAGAAGTCTAACTTATTTGTTAGCCTAGATGTTAATATTTTGGTCAGTAGTTTATATAGGTGGGACAGTAGACTAATAGGCCGATAGTTCTCAATTTTACTGATGTATTATCACAACAATCTAAAAATTTAATAATTCTAAAACTTTTAGAAGACGCCATCTTATGATATGCTAAAGCAAAATAAAACTACTATAGATTACACACAAGAGTGCGTTTTTTGCACTGACTATAGAACCACCGTTTAACGAAAAAGACAATCAGAGTTTTTACAATCCAGTGAAATACCTACACCTGATAACGGTTTTATGTGCCATTGAATCAAACTAAAAACACAACAGTGATTCAAGTTTAAACTAAACGCAACCAAGAAACAGTTGATAATGCATTAATTTTTAAAACCTAAACAACTCAACATAAATAAGGCATTACTAATTTCAAACCTACATCTAGAAATTACCTAAAGACAAAAGCACACACAAAGTTAGAAAGTCCAGCCTCAGACCATAACCTTGTAATAATCAAATTCCGATGAAGACTTAAAAAGATAAAGCAGACGCAAGCAAAACCTATCATTGACATTGGCAAACTCCAAAACAAGGAGATCGCAGAAAATGTACAGAAAAATATAAACAGTACTTGACATTAACAAACAATGGAGTATAATAAAAAAAGCACTACAAAAAACCACAATACATGACCTAAAAACACAAAAAAGGTAAAAAAAAAGAAATAGATGACAACCAAAATCATAGAATTGATGAGTTAAAAAGATCGTGTAGATGAAGAAAAATACTAGAAAATACATACACACATCCGAATGAACATAAAGTCAGCAAAGGAAAATTTGTTACCGTAAAGATGTAGCAAAATTAAAGAACTAAAACAAAAACACGATAGCTTTAACATTCATAAGAAACTAAAAGAAGCTAGCGGCATATAGAGAAAGAGACCCGTAACAACCCTGAGACAAGAACAAGAAAATAATACTAGATAAAGAAATCAGACTGAAAACATGGAAAAACCACATAACCAGTAGAAACACCGGAAATGAAAGGCCTTAAAATCTTACGAACAAAAGTGTAATACGCAATCAAAACGGCAAAGCCAGAAGACCAAACAAAAAAAAAACATTAATATCTTTGTAAACCTATTCAACAGAATTTATAACTCCGCCAAAATACCAACGGAGTGGCTGAAATCCGCCTTCATTTTATTACCCAAAAAGACTAACGCTAAATCTTGTGAAGACTTCAGGCTCATCAGCTTAATGAATCATACCTTGAAAGTATTTCTGAATGTTATTAAAAATAGAATATACAAAAAGTGCAAAATGGAGAACAGCAATGTACAATTCGGGTTTTGTAACGGCCTGGGAACACGCAAAGCAAAAAGCATTTGATAAGGTACAACACGAAGAACTAATAGTAGATCTGGGGCTGGATGGCAAAAACATTTGCATCATTCTGAACCTTTATTGGAATTAAAAAGCTATACTAAAACTCTAACAAAAGGAAACAAGCAAACTAAAGATAAAGCAAGGACTCCGTCAACCGTCAAGGCTGTATCTTGTCCCCCATGCTCTTTAATGCTTACTCAGACAAAAATTTTAAGAACGCTATAGAAAACAATATACGCTTTGCAGATGATTCCTGTATCCTCTCTGAAAATGAAAAAAAACCTACAACACGTGCTGAACCAAGTCCACAAAAAGAGACAACCGCCTCAGGCCTAACTATAAATATATCAAAAACTAAAGTAATAAAAGTAATCAAAATTGCACAACACCTCAGAATCATGGACATAAAACTAAACAACAGCAAAATCAAACAAGTAAAAACATTTACATACCTAGGAACAATCTTAAATAAAAAGTGGGACTCTGAAAAAAAGATAAAGGCCAGAATAGATCAAGCTAAAAACGTATATAAGAAATGGAAACATTTATTATGTGACAGAACGTTAAACTTAAAGACAAAAGATCAATAGTCATGAGAACCTTTTCATGGCTACGTAACATCCGAAACTGGACTGGTATAGGCGTGAAAGAACTGTTTTGCATAGTCGGAGATAGGAAACAATATGGTGAAGTGGTTGCCAATATTCAATAATAAAAACCCACAACAAAAAGAAAAATTCCAAAAAATTTTAAAAAATTTAAAAACATTGGTGCAGCACTTTTTTTTTCAAACTAGATTAAAAAATTGCGAAAAAGAGTAAACAACTAACACCATTCATCACTTTATACAAGGCAACTTGTTAGTTTTGAGTACCGACCATTGGCCTGAAAAATGTTTTATCTACCTTTTAATAATAGTATTCACTATTTTTACAGATATGAGACATTTATAAATTACAATAATTATAAACATATTGACTAATTTATCTAATATAACTAAAATGAAACATTAAACATAACAAAAATATATTCATGTTGTAAAGAGTACAAAAACAACTAATATAGATGCAAATTAACTAAAATGTAACACATCACAGATGGATAAATCTATTCTCCTCAAATGACTAGCGAATAATGAATAGGATTGCATAAATAGGTTGATATTGAAATGAGCAGACAAATTGTTGTAATACCGCATAAACCTACATAAAGGCTCATGAAAACCATAATTGCACAGATGAATAACCAACTTAAATGTTCTGACATATTATGTGTTTCGGTAAGGCGGTACATGAAAATTAAGTTTTACTAACGAACTGGGACAATTGATGCTTCCATTAACAAGTTTGTGCAAAGTACAGAGATCAATAATTCTTCTTCTATTTTGCAACGGTTTAATTTTTAAAATACGTAAAGTATTAGAGCGACTATACATTTTATGATTATATCCTAAACGATATGCAGTTAATTTTAAATATTTGTTCTGTACTCTTTCCGATTGCGCAATTGCATTAGAATAATAAGGTGTCCATATTGAACATGCGTATTCTAATGCAGGGCGAACTAACGATAAATATAATGTTTTTGAAGTCCACACGGAAAATGATTTACTAAACCGGCTAATAAAACCGATTTAGCGCATATATTATTAATACGTTTAGCAAATGTAAGAGTAGTGTCAAAAAGTACGCCTAAATCTTTCACATCTGATTTAAAAACCAGTTTATGTTTATTAAAAAAATAGTCTTTTTGGACAATCTTACATCTGCTAAACGATATTGAAACACATTTGGTCAAATTTAAATCAAGCTGATTAATTTTACACCACTCCATCAGAATTTTTAAGTCGGTTTGAAAATTATTTTGATCAATGCAATTTTATACAATATTAAACAATTTCATATTATCAGCAAACAACAAAAATTGGAGAAGTCTGTGTACACCGCATCTACTTGATTTCCAGATTCCATTGCGTTAAGAATAAATGTTTTGTACATCAACAGGTTGGTAAGAGTCAATTTTCCTTCACAATACCCATGCTGTTCTTCAATGACGATATTCTTACAACACCACATAAGTTGATCTGCAATTAGTTTGTCAAGCATTTTTGGTAATGTAGTTAGAAATGTTTTCTCTATTGCCATTCTTAAATAAAGGCGTAATGAAACAACGCTTCCAATTAGAAGGGAAAAATCTTTGATCTGCGGACATTGAAAACAGTGTGTGCACCGGTTTACATAATATATATATACATTGCTTAAGAAAATAAGCAGGTATGCCATCTGGACCAGAACTACATTTGTCAGGTAACTTAGATAAGAATCAAACACAGATCAAACACAAACACTAAATTTAGGTATATTCACTTGTTCCATTTGTTGAAATGTTGGTGCATCTACATTGTATTTCATATAAACAGTAGCAAAATAATTAGCAAACAAGTTTACATGAGTTGAACCATTTTCACTTGTTTTTTCTTCAAGAAACATGTGTTTTGGATATTCATCTACATTGCGAACTTCCTTAACATGAGACCAAAAACTCTTTGGATTATTATTTAACTCGAACTCAACTCTATTAATGTATGCGTCGTATAAACTTTTGCTAGTGTATTTACATTGTGATCGAAGTACCTGAAAGGATTTATAATCAACACTGCTGCCACTGGCTTTATATTTAGCATGCGCTGCTTTCTTTTTTGTTACCATATTTATGAGATTGCGATTATACCATTTAGGATACCCAAATAACTTAATTACTTTTTTAAGAACATAGGTATTTATTACATGCTGTACCACACTATTAAAGTTATCCACGGCAACATTAATGTCAGAATTTGGCAATATTTGATCCCATGGGACACTCAAGAGATAGCTATTTATATATTCATAATTTGCTTTCCTAAAATCTAAAGTGTAATTTTCTAGTTGAAAATTGGTGCTATTTAAGTTAATATGAGAAACTCATAGCAAATATTCTATCTGTGCTATTAAGAGAACGTGTATTTGACCACTCTGACACTTTACTTACTTATTAATTTATTTTGGACTGGTTTTTACAAATTTGATTATTTCCAAATGATTATCTTTGACAACAAGTCTTAATTTTGTAAACAGATTAAAAAAATCGTTTGCAATGCAAACAGTTACCGCAAGAAAAGATATACGTAATTCTGCAGTCACTTTTACTTTAAGAAATAAAACAATAGTACGATACCAAGCATAACGTAAAATTAGACCCAAAACCATCATAATGTTTGATGGCGGACATTGTTACTGGCTGGAAAACAATGAAAACAAATTTTTGGTAAAGAAAAAAAAACCGTCATATAAGAGGCTGGACACTAAAACACCGATCAGTGACCAGAGAGATGACTACACTAGAAGACAAATATTTTCTATTCTAGACTTTTTTTGTAAATTTGGGCTACAACAACCTGAGACCATATACACTTATAGACGCGCCGTGTGCTACATCCCGCTTTACACATAGTAAAGCCAACACAACAACGTTTTATGCTCACAACTAACGTCACGCGTTAATTGTGGACATATGCCTTATGAGTAAAGTTTTATTTTACTATTATATTTATATTATAAACACAATAAAATATATAGTATTAGTATACACTAAGTAAAAGATTTATTGGTATTTTTGATTAAGTGCTTAAAAACGTATTTACATTTACTTTAAGTATTTGTCTACGAACGCGTTTTTGTTCACAACTGACGTCACACGCAGTGATCATGTTGGCTTTACCGCGTTGGAAAAAGGAGTGTCTATAAGTGTGTATGGTCTAAGACAACAACAGCAACCCGCAGTAAGAAGAGCCGACTGAGTTAGAGAAATTGTTACCAATGAGTATTAACACTACAGTTTGCGGTTGAGATGATTTGCAATACATCACTAGTATACGCGCATTATTGCTGTTTGCCAAGTGCAAAAACGCTACTGCTGTTTTTTAGGTCACACACCAATTACCTGGCTACAACACAGCAAGCTTGAGATGGCTCTTACAGCTACCTGCTATGCGTTTATACACTATAACTAAGACACATTGCATCAGTTCAGTTGAGTGCCTTTAGCAATAATATTATTCAAACAAACTACAGTGTTAAGCGGTCCAAAATCTGTCCATAACAAGTAAGCAAGACACACAGCAAAATTGGAAAACTATTGTTACACTGAGCGCTCAATAGTATTTGATGTTAATAAATATGTATCACATGTAATAAAATACATATTTATTAGAAATATATTGTTATTATCTAATGTAATATATACGATGAGATACCAACCCGGAGTTTGATTCCCAAAATGGGACTATGAATAAAAACTTACTTCTTTATCTACTAAAATGATTCTAAATTTAGTCATCTGCCATTTTTATATAGCACATTTCAATTATTCATTTTTTATCTTACCACATTTTTTCAACATATGTTTTATAGTTTTTTACTGTCTTTACAAATTTTGCATTTTATATACTTTTGCAAATTTACTTTTTTCTTATTTTTACATCTAAACTTCAATTTGCCGTGACTTGAAATAACTAGATACGTTGGCAATTTGTTTTTTTTTTTACAATAAAAACTCACTCCACTTAAAACCTCTCACCTAGCTTCTTCAAAAAATAACTGTGCGGTGTCAAAGTCACTAAATTAAAAAAGGCGCGGTTAGATGCTGCAAGACACCTTTTGCGCTAGGATAGCAACATCTGCCAACCCTACACAGACAAAAAGACAATCAAGCCACAAGCCTTCTTAGAAAAAAAGAGATTCTAAGCCTAAGAGAGATCTTTAGGAACACTTCAAGGTTGCATTGATGTAATTCAATGCAACCTCGGACGGAGGAACATTATTGTATCGTCCGTATTCCAAGTTTTCGATTTACTACCTCTAACCTCAAAGGGAAGTTGAAACTGTATTGCATAAGTGGCAACATAAACCTGGTCATCGGATGTGACGCAAACTCCTACCACATCGTATGAAGAAGCAGAAAAACCAATGACAAAACTCAAAACGCCAATCAAACTGGAACTCTTTTAAAGAATCTAAAAAAATTACAAAATCTTATTTGTTAACTAGAAAGAAAAATATGAAAAACTCACCTCACCTCTAACAAAAAATGACTGGGACGCTTACACTTTGGAAAAATCTTATCCTCGATAAATTTTACGTCTTTTCTTCAAATGGAACTTAAAAAACTGTGCAAAAAATCAATTTAATAATAAAAATAGTAACCCACAAAATATCTGTATCTTTTTGTAAAACACAAATAAACTTTTTTTTATTTCATAATGAGATATTTAGGAATTAATATGTTCAACAACTTAAAAATACTTTTGAATTTCAACGAGTAAAACCACTCTTGCTAAAACTATCATGTTCAAGGCGAGATTTAAGCAGTCCGTGAATATTGATCTTAAATATTTGCGGATTATAAGTTTAGGAAATAGCAAATTTTAGAAACTCAACTTCTTATTGTTTCAAAATCAAAATACAAAGTATCTGCATTACCAAGTACTAAACTAAACAACAAATTCATCTAAAAATCTCAAAACTTATAACGGTAGGTAATTATTTGTTATAATACTAAATATAACTTTGCTTATGTTATGATGAGTAATTAGATATTGATTGGATAATCCGATTAATATTCTTGCTCTGAAAGTCAATGTCAAATACAGTGCAGTTTTGTATCTGTTTTATATTTATATATTATATTATGAAGTTGGAATTGTTTATCAATAACTTTTTTTGCAAAAATAAATTTTGCACTAAATTTAAATGCAATAAATACAATAACAAAAACAAAATTAAGTAGGAAAATAAATATGTGTAATGAGTATATTTATGTTCTCTAAAAATATTAATTAATAGTAGTACACAATTTTTAATTTGTTAATAAAATTAAAAGGCGAGGAAGTTGAAATAATAATTTTATTTAAATTACTTCCGCAATATAAGTTTTAAAGATGTGCTAGTTTTTAACATAATTCTTTGATAAATTAACGTTTAATCATATACGTTCTAATTAAATTAGAGTTTTTTTCAGTCGTTACTGTGCATGCATTCCAATTAATCAAACTTGTTGCTTGTTCAAGAAATATAGGCATACATTATTAATGCTTTGACCGTGAATTTGTATCTATAGTTGAAATGAATGCGTAGACCTGTATTACATTAAAATAAAACAAAAACTGTTTTAACATGTTATGAAACTTTAATGAAGGTAGATCTTATGTAATATTTGATAAAAACTCTACAACTAGATGTAATTATAAAATTTGTGAAAAGATTTTATCGCAGTAAATTGTAGCTATTTGTAAATATTTTAAAAAATTCGACAACTTGAAATAAACGTTCTAACATTTTTTAATTGAATAAGGAATTTATGAATTACATTTTATTGCACAATTACATAAATGTAACATCAACGCACATTACATAAAAATATTTTAAAAATTTATAAAAAAATGTATAAATTTAAATTTTTTCATATATTTCGATATACATATGTTTAAATGTTCGAAATTTTATTCTTTATTGAAAAAACCTACCTGATATAAATCTTTACCTTGGAATAATTCAAACAAATTATTATTTATTTTGAAACACAGATAACTTGTAACATCCATAAAAAAACTAGACTGACTTTGATATTTTATTACTTATCCATTTTGTAAATTAATTTCTTTATTATTAAAACTATCAACATTAACCATTCTAATGTTAAAAATACATTTGCGGACGCAACCTTGTTGTTTTTATTTACTAATACATATGTACATATATCAAAAATATAAAAATTTATACATAGTTAATATTAACATGTCTTATAATTTTCCCTAGAATATGTATAATTTAGTACTTTTTATCTTTTAATTAATTTTAATATGTTGTTAAGTAAATAATTTTAAATAAGATATTTTATATAAGTACACTACAAAGTATGATTTATTTGATTTTACGTTTACCAATAGTAACATCAGATACATAGATTAGAATAACAAATTAATTTTATATAAATGTTTAAATTATAACTACTGAAAAATAAACCAATTTAATTAATTAGTAACAAAAAAAGATACACAAGAACGGGGACACATTTATTCACACTACTTGGTCAATTGTGATGACAAACAATTGTAAGTCAAGCAATAATTAAATTAATTAGTAAAACTAAAATATTTAAAAATGAGTTATATATATATATATATATATATATATATATATATATATATAATAAATTATAAAATAATAATTATCGCAACAAAATATATTTAATTCATTCAACATAGAAAGAGCTACAATTAATTCATTGCTTTCAATAATAGCGCTCTAAAGATTAATATTATAGTCGTTTGAAAAATGAACCTTTACAAGCAATAATAAATTAATATTGATCAATTGAGTTCTTTTAAAAGAACTTCTAAACAGACAAAATATGAATATGCATTTTTTTACTAATAAAACATTAATTTTTAATTAACATTAATGTTTTATTTTTAATGCACAAGTATTAAAAAAAAAACATTTAATTGACTGTTTTAGTATGTTATTTGCCTATAATATAATATAATGATTAAATCGATAAAAATTAAACAAAATATATTGAAAAGAACATCAAAGCTAACATAATTACATTATCCCATGTGTCTGCCAATCTAACTAAAAATTATAGTCCTCAACTGTTATTTAAGTTATTAACCGGATGTCTGATTAAATAAATGTCATTTATTACATAAATGCAGCCTAATAAATCAACGTTGGTTATCTTATCGTCTTATATATTTTTGCTCGTTATTTAAATAATTATTACTGTAATAAATTTAATAATATGAGTATTAATATTTAATGATAGTAATTTATATAAACATTAGAAAAGTAATATTGTACATGACAAGGCAACATATAAAGGACAGAATCGCCCTAATGATCATTTCTTTCTTTATAACTATATGTTACAGTTTAGTGTTATTGTGGATGATATTAATATTGATATTTTAGGAAACAACCATGAAAGTAAAGAATATTTAAGTACTTTATCTGAATTTGGATATTTGTCTGCTATTAACGATACAAAAGAATACAAAACAAAAAAAGTCATGTATTGATCATATATTTGTTAAAAACAAGAACAATACCACAGATTTTATATTGCCACTAGTAATACAGACTGACATAACGGACCATTTTATAACATCAATACAATACATAAACTCCACAAAAACAAAACAAAATAATGTTGAAAAATACCAAAAACATATTCAATATGGAAAATTAGTGAAATGTATATCTAATTTTTCTTGGAATACTTATTCTCACATCTAATGACATAGAAGTAAATTTAATGATTTAGTCAATAAACAAATAGAAAAGTGCACGTATTTAAGGTGACAGTCGGTTGATGCGCCGTAAATGGAAAAGTACATAGTAACCTTTTTCACGTTCACAACCAAACTACAAAACCAATCATATCGTGCTATACGTGCTTTGAAAGGTTGAACATTCTGCCAAGATTTAATTAAGTTTTCAATTTTTTATATTTACTACATTTTTTTATATTAATTATTATAAACTATTGTACTTATTTTTGACAAACTAACGCCGTAAATAAATTTCTTGGTTGATTTATGATAACTAAACTAATATTAAACCCGACCTTAGCGACATATCTTTCAATTAAAATCATTTTCACAAAAATAAAGCCTGTATTTTTTAAATAAACCTGAAAACAACTTTTCAATAATTTTTGTTATAAAATATTTGTATTTTTAGACAACTTCTTGTACAAACGACTGCCGGCAGTTTGGACTCTTGGTCATAGAGGGCAAGTGGTCTCATGTGTTTGTGAGATTGATATTTACTTTTATGACAATCCCTCCCCGGACCCTTCTTTCTAGTCGCGCTAGGCAAAGACACGGTTTGGGCACATTCGGGCCACATATTTGATGGCAATTGATAACAATAAACAGAGACGTAGAAACAAAAAAGGTTTCATTTTAAATTTTATTATAAATGGGTTTTGCAATTGGTTGTTATAATAGATATTTTATTAAAATAAATACTAACCATTTGTTTAAAATACTAAACTAATAAATACAGTTTTATTTTGATAAATATTATTTAATTATTTATTTGTTGTATAAAATGAATTGAATTTACTAAAAGTATGAAACTATTATATTGTAAAATGAATAATTGATATAAGTTCTACTGAATTAAAAAATATATAAAGTATATTATTGTGTTATAATAAATATACAGCAATGTTAGTTATTACTGTTATTAGTATACATAATTATTAGAGTCAAGTGAGGTAAACATGAACCGCTCTAAATTAATAAATAAAAGAAGCATGTAATTAAATTACTAATCAATGTATGACAAAATTGTAAATGGTGTTGCTTAGCTTATAGTGGAAAATAGAGAAAAGTGGTAACAATCAGTTGCATTTTCTTTGTCAAGTTTTGTTCTTTCTTAGCAATGTAAAAAAAATGAAATTAATTTAATTTATTGCAGCACTTTTCGAATAACCGACAACTAAATTGAAGTTTAAGTTTTGTAATCATTTTGCACTGTGAAAATAAATCACAGATTATATTTTGTTTGACATTCTTATTATTTTATACTTTTATTTGTTTTTAATATTGTATCGCTGTATGTGTCTGAAATGTACGTGAAAATATTTGTAATGTAATTTATAATATATATATATTTTAAAATTATATTTATAAAAAATATACTTTTATATGCTTTAATGGTCTAACCACCGAAACTAGTCTACTTGAAATAAAGACAAAGTTAATGCATATAAAAGTATATTTTTTATATATATATAATTTTAAAATATATATACAGGGTGTTAGACAAAAAACGTACGGCTGAATATCTCCGTTATATTTTAACCAATTTATATGATTCAAAAACCATTTTAAATGGTTTTTTGAGTATTATAAAGGCAGCTATACACATATTTGTTTTTATTTTTAGTATAGTTGCTATGGCAACCAACTTTATTTTTTTTAAACAGCAACATTTTTTTTTTAATTTTTTGAATCTCTATGGTATTTTTAATACAACCATGTAAAATAAAAATATACTTTTATAACAAAATTTTTTGATAAATTTAAAAAACATAATATTTGTTTTTTATTTAAAATGATCGTAATTGAATAGTTTGTATCCAGGCTGGAGCCAAGAAATCGTTCAATGTACAATCGTCTAACTTGTAACAAATTGCCATTAGCAAGTCCATACATGACATGCATGTCAGTCATCTCGGCATTTGTATAGTGATTCATGGTAGAGGAATTCACTAAAAGACACGTCAAACAGCCAAACGTCACTCAATCTAAACAACTGCGACCGATACATGTGATTATCAATAACGAGACGCATTCAAATGAAATCCACTTGTACAGTAGATAAAACAGTCGTTCCAAGTTATCGTTAACAATTTTTTATAATTGATAAACTCATTAATTTTTTGTACTTGATATACTCATTGGAGTACGTCATACTTTTATTTACATTAATGATTTCAACAAATATCGTATATGGTTGTCGCATATTTTGTTCACTCTGTATTTTCGAAACATAGGGTATTTTTAGAAATCATCATAGGACAAAACATTCTTAGAATAAACTAAGGAATAACATGTCTACCTAACACCCTGTATAAAAATGACTTTTTGACCGGAATTTTATATGTTTTAAATCACAGTTTTTCTTAAGCCTAAAATATATTGTAAAACATACTACCTCTGTTCCATAATAAGTGAGCCATTACCGTTTTATATTTTTTCCATAATGATTGAGCCATTATCAAAGTTTATTTTTTACAAAATAAGTTAGCCGTTTTCGTTTCAACGTACTATATTTATACTTATATTTTTACAAAATAACTTATAACTAATAAAAACTGTTAGTATAAACGAATAGTAGGCAAGCGATTTTTCCTACGAAGCTTTGCCTTGCTAATATGTTGAAGTTTATAATTATTGTTTGTAAAGTAATAAACACATTATCTAATGTATGTCTAGTCACCTCTTTAAAAGATTCTTCGACAACTTTCATTAATTCGTCAATATTGCGCGGTGAATGCTGGTGTTGTAATGATTGAATAGACGAAAAAAAGCCAAGATCAAGCACATTCAAATCGGGACTATTGGTCTGTTGAAAAGTAAACGAAATGTTCCAACCATCTCTCCTACATTCGGTCCGAAGTTGCTCATCTTCAATAATGCAATGTAGTCTTGCATTATCATGCTGTATGATTATATTGCTAGATGTTTTTGAGGAACCCCTTGGCCACTTTTCTTTAATTGCCGGAATCAATTTATCCATTAACATACGTTTGTAAACATCTTTACAGATTTCTACAGGTTTGGTTACCATTGCACCTTTGGGTCAATTTTTGCTATTTCGCGAGGCTGGTTCTTGTACTATAAATGGCCATATTTCAATTTTTCTATTAAAGAACTGGTTACGGTAACGATCGTACCGCGGTCGGGCAACGGCTGCCAAAAACATCACTTTGATCATGTTTGACTTACTTTGAACTTGACGATATGGTTCAACTTTATCAGGCAGAAGATAGATGTTCTGCTTTACTTTAGTGATATAAAACCACTTTTCGTCAATGTGGATGTAATTCATTAAATCCTCAAACTCGCCATTTTCTTTCACAAACGACAGACAATAATCCAGACGTGATAAATTGTTATCATCCTTTAAAAGCGGTTTCAATGAATTGGAATGTCTCTTAACTTCACTATTTTTTAGCAACCTCCATAGCAAGGAAGGCGGTATTTCAACTGCAACTGATAACGACCGCAATGTCCCTTTTCTTTTGTGTTCAACTAATCGAATATTGGCAATTTTTTCTGTGCTGTCAATTTTTTTCCGACCAGAGTTTCCTTTCTTGTTAGAATCAACACTCATAGGCGTATTTTCATCCAAACCACAAACAGAATCATTACCTTGTTTCCATATTCTTTTTATAGTGGCTCTTGATGTTCTGAATTTTTCAATTGCCAAAATCACCGCTCCCTTTTTCAGCCGTCCATTTTTCTGTTGTTTCAGTAAAAACTGAATAATAGCCGTTCGTTTTTGATTGATTAAATTTGGTCTTCTCATCGTTGTTAATTGTTGCTTTTGAAGAAATAAACTGTCAGATATTTTGACGTCCATGGCACATGTGATTAGGAATTTGATGTATATTAAGAATATGAAAATAGAAATTGAAAAAACAACTAAGTGTCAATAAGTTTGAAAAAAAACTCTTCAAAACTTTTTAAATGTTATTTATGACATTAGATTTGCTAACATGTTTTATTTGGGTATCTCTGTTAAATTGCTAGTAACTTTTATCTGAACAAATTAATCAACTAATACCGATTGTTCTGAATAATAATAACGAATGTTATATTAAAGCACAATTTAATTATTTCTACGATGATTTATGAAAAAAAAATTACAGTCAAGTGCAACATATGCAATGCAAATCCCAATACTATAAACATTTTAAAATTAGTAAAATTTTTGCTATACAATAAAAAACGTTTAAGACTAACAAATTTACAGGTAATTAAAAAAAAACGTTTATTTGTAACGGTCGATGTATATAAATACAGATTTAGTAGAACAAATAACGGGAATAAAGCAAGAATTTTTTTGAAACCTACTTGTGGTTGCTCTAATTTATAAAACTGATACAATTTTAATACCAACATTTTCAGTTATTCTAGAAATTCTTGTTTGCAATCTTCCTAGTAACGTATTTTGTACATTTTCACAAATCTTGCTACTAACGATAATACTTCATTATTAATAATTTTATAAAATTAAAAAGGAAAACGATAAAAAAATCTGTTTGTTTGTTTTCTACCAATTACTGTCATTTGTCATTTATTTCATACTGTGCAGCGGTGGAAACAAAAGCAACAATATTGTGCAACGTATTTATAAATTCAACTATTTATTTGCATTTAAATAATAATGACAATAAGTTGAACCTAAATTATCAACTTTTTTATAAAACTATAATCTTATTATCAAATTTAATCAAACAATTACATATATTTCCATAACCAATTAAATATAAATGACTAAAATCAGTTTGGTTCATATATTATTCTGGATTAAAAATGATAAAACAAAATCTTCTTGATATATTTTTAATTATTTACAAATGTAGTATTGAATTTATTTTAATTTATTTTATTTGCGCGCGCCCCTGATTCTAATAATCTTATAAAAGTTATTACTTATCACTTCAAAGACAACTCTGCACAATTCTGCAAAAAGACTAAATACACACACGCACACTTATACCGTTTTGAAAAAAACAGTATAAGCATAAAAAGAAAATAAAGAAACTAATCTCGCTACAATAATTAATAAGCAGTATACAAATCAAATTTGTAAACATGCGAATCTAAATTGTATTTAAAGTTGCACAGGTGTACATCGCGGGGTAAGGGGTAGTAGGTCTATAAATAAACATAGGTGAAAACGTTTCAATATTCTCAATATATTTTTTAAACATTCGTATCATAAAATATTATATTATTATGTTACAATAAGGTTTAGTATAATTTTATTTTTGTTACAAAACACAATAGATGCAAACAAATGTTAAAAAAAATTGCAATTTCTAGAGTTTTTTTGTTCAATACCTATTAGTCAAAAATAACTTAATTGTTAAAATGGAATTGTTATACACTACTGTTTAAATACAAACAGCACACATAATTTAGTTAAAATATTATGAAGTATATATTTGTAAATATATCTAATAATGATAGAAACAATAATAAAGATTCAATAAAATTAAATATTTTATGCGCGCCCCTGGTGCAAATCTATATAAATACGTAAATACATAACATAATTTTGTAAAAATACGAATTGTTTTCGTACTATGAAGGGGTGCGGGGATGTAGTTTATAAATAAATATATAATCGGCTATGATGCGCGCTAGCTCGAGTAAGTTGTTATTCTGCGCATTAGGCTTAATTCAACTATTTAGCAACAGGAGCCAGCACATGTCGGACAAATTTCAATTTTCTTGGTTTCGCGGGTAGACTCTGCCCTTAAAACTAATAAAATCAAACAAAATAAAAAGGAAAGAATGGATTACTCAAGGTTTAATAAAATCAATAAATAACAAGATTAAACTATTTTGACAATTACAAAATAATCTTAATAACTTTAGACTTAACTCTGAATATAGTAACTGTAAAAATAAATAAAATAAAATAATTCAACAAAGAAAACATGATTACTATCAAAACATATCAGCTAACAAAAACAACAACAAACGACAGAACGAACAGAAGTTTAAACTTTTAAAAATTATGATGAGTTACACCACAATAGGCGAAAAAATAGCAAATAATATTGTGTTTAAACTTGATAATGTGTTTCTGAATCAGTTAACCAAAATATAAATTCTAATTAATGCAGTTAATTTGATTGTCTTTTATTTGATAATTGGGAAAAAGTTTTCCACTAGGGATGGATTATATAGACAATTTAATTTTTTAAAAAATGATTTATTTTATCATTTGGTCAACAAAAATCACGTAGCAGACGTTTCGGAAGCTATTCTGCTTCCTTCCTCAGTGCTAAAAATGTTAATTGTAAAAGAATTGCGAAATAAGAACAAAAAGAAAAAGATTTAAAACATAATTAAAATTTGACAATTACAATTACTAACCTATATATATATATATATATATATATATCTAAATAAAAAATTAAATAAAATAAGCATAGATAATGCATACATGCACATACATTGCAACTTACCAACGTTAAAAATGGTTCTTCGTTAAAAAAAAATATTTCGTATATTTATCATCATCTATGATGCGTTTTTCGTTCATTCTTTGATTAATATTAAAATGGATTGGAATAATTATATATGTTTGTATAACCATTCGTCTAAGAGAATAGAATTTAATGTGTGGAATAGATTTTAACTGTATTATTTTTTAATATGAAATTCTAATCTGTGTTGGAAAAGAATGTGTGTAGCGAATGTTTTTCTTAGGTCAAATAAATAAAATAAAATAAAATATATTCCATTAAATTACTAATGTATATGTAAATCTTTTGATTTATTTGATATATATATATATATCAGTTAGTGCAATGTATGTATATGTATTTACAATTTAAGAACAAGACAGTTAAAATATTAATTACATATTAAAATTTATATTAAACTACGGCCTAATTGGATTTTACAATTAGGTGACTATGTCTACGTTGTGTCAACTCGACAAAGCAATCTACTATTTTATCTATTTAAGTTTTGTTTTAATTAAATTATTATATACAATACTCAATTTCTCTACATCTGTATGAAAATTACACGTATGATTACTATTAATATGTAACATATCAACTTCCAATATTTTTGTATGATCAAAGTTGAATCTGTGGCCGGTTTCATAATTATGATTTGAAAGACCAGTTTTTTGTGATTGGTTGATGCAGTCTTGTTTATGTTGTTTTAATCTTTCACCTAATTTCTGACTTGACTGACCTATGTAATTAATTGAGCAGTTGTTGCATGGAATTGAATAGATTGTATGTTTAGTGTCTGGTTTAGTAATTTTATCTTTTAATTTAGTAAATAGTCTACCCACTGTCTTAACAGGTTTAAAAGTTATTTTGGTGTTTTCATCTATTAAGGTTTTTCGTATAAGATAGCTCATCTATAAGAGGAATTGCATACCATGTCTGTGAACTATTGTAATTGCTTTGTTGGTTGTTATTAATTAGTGATTTGCCTTTGTGTTTGTTGTTAAGAATTGTGTTTATTAGATGTATAGGATAATTGTTCAATAATAGCATGTCTCTTAGTTGATTGAAGTTTTTTTTTGTGAAATTGAGGATCGCTGAGAGATAATATTTTGTTTTTATTCATATTTATTATATTAATTTTTTGATTGAGTTGATTGGAATTGAAATTTAATGTTCTTCTACTATCACTTGTTTTTTTAAATATATCAAGTACTCGGCAACGTATATAAATCAGAGCTGGACTAAACAATAATTGTAAAAAAATGAAGAGAAAACACCAAAGAGATAATGATAAAAAAGTTGCAAAAACTCATAGTTAAAAATAAAAAAATGATGAAAAAAATAAATCAACTTAGAAAAAAGCAAAAGAAAAATAAAAAACAAAGAGAAGAGTTAAATAAAAAACATAGAAATAAAAAAAATGTGAACAAATTCAAAAAAAAACTAAAAGTAAAAATAAAAATAAGAAATACTAAGAAAGTAGGTGTTAAATCTATCTAATAAATCATTAATGTAAATTACAAATAGTGTTGGTCCTAAAATACTTCCTTGCGGAACACTATTTTTAACAAGTAAATAATTGGATTCTTTGTTTTTTTATTATTACTATTTGTTTTCTGTTCTGTAGGTATGACGTAATGAACTTTAATCTAACGCCTCTAATATAGTGATGTCACCGGATCCACTTTTTGGCCAGAACCGGATACTGGAACCATCACCTACAAAATAAACCGGAACCGGACTGAAACCAAATCCAAGACCGGATCCAACCGGATCCGGCCGGATTCATAAAAATATAAAAAAATAATAAATATTTATCATCGCCGTAAAACTATTTTTTCAAGCTAGCGATGTCTATAAAAAGAACAAATTGACTGACCGAGTCATGGAGAAAAATTAATATTTTTACATTATAATTTAAAAATTATTGATAACATTGATTAATACAATATTTTAATTATTATTTTTTTAATATTATTATATTATATCTATTTTTATTATTATGATTTTTATATTTTATATTTTTTTTGTTTACCGGTAATATTTCAGCGGCAATGGCTTTTGTAAGTTTTGAACTAATTTTATTGTAACCAGAACTGTTACTTTTTTTCAGAGCAACAATAACATTAAATATTTCAGTTTCTGTGGTTGGTCTTAAATATAAGGTATAGTTATTTGGTTGTATCTTAGTAGTAGTTATAAAATTCTGATGTTTGTTTATAAGATTTTGAATAGATTTAATAAAAAATAAATTTTAATCATTTCTGTTGCACGTTGGTGTAACAGCTGATTTATAATTGCTTCTGCCAGTATATTCTGAGATAATTTTGCAGGAAATTTTATTTATATTGTCAGACTATGCAATTCTTTTATTAATGTTATCTTTATTAACGACTTAGAGCATATTTCTGTATTTTTTATTTACTTCATTAAACATCAATTTACTTTTTTTACAGAATTTTTTTAATACAGATAAGACATTTAAAGTATTTTCACAAGTCACAATTTTAAGGCAGGTAATAAATTGTCTTTGGGAAAACATTCATTAAAATTTAACATAATAATTTCTAAAAATGTGTTCCAGTTTGTGTTAATATAATTTAAGTTGTCAGATATTGCTAACCAATTAACATTTTGCAAACAATCTATAAACATGTAATAAAATGCATTCTTTAAAAACTACAACAAGAAATAGATAAAGAACTAAAAAACGTAAAAATCATAGAAGACCTAAACAGACAAATAAGAAATCAAAACAGGAATATATAAGAAAATGGGGGAGAAAGCTAGAAATAACGGGGAAAAAATTATAAAGTATGGAAAACAATCTTATAACAAGATACACATAATTTAAACATAATTTGATACTTAAATTCACAAGAGAAAAACCGACTAGAAACAAAAAATCAATATATTATAGTAAGCAACCAAGAATGAAAAAAGAAATAAATGTGAAAGATCGAGAGAGGCTAATATTAGAAGCAATAATTATGTAGTAAAAATAGACATGAAAAAAAAATACAAGTGATTAAAGAAAGTAAAAGAAAAAATAAAAAGCTACAAACTTGAAGAATTGAAGAAAAAAAATACAGAAATAGTAAATAAATGTAATAAAATTTAAAAAAAAAACACTAAAAATAAAGGAAATGGGAAACGCTTAAGAAAGCTGTGAAACAACAAAAATAAAAAATAAAGACATAAAAAATTTGAATAATAAACAAATTAAAAAGAAATAGAAAAAGAAAAATACTTAGACATAAAAAGGAAAAAGACTATAAAAAGTACAAAAGTAAACAAAAGGAAGTAAATAAAAAAATGCAAAAAGCTAAAAAAAAAATTTAAAAAAAGGCGAGAAACTATAGAGTTTACCAAAAACTATTTTATACGAAAACAGACAGAGAAAAGAAAGAAAGAATATAATATGATAAAACTGAGAAACATGAAGAGGAAGATCTATATCTTCCTCTTCATGTTTCTCAGTTTTATCATGCAAAAAATAAAAAAAAGTAAATGATTAAAAAGTCCAAGACGTCATAAAAAACTGTAAATACAAAAAACGGCTGGCATAGACAATATAATATAATATAATTTATTCACAGAACTATTAAATGACACAATTAAAGTACTAAAATACCATCACATTAAAACATAGGAATAATACTACCCATATACAAGAAAAGAGACAAAATAAACAGCAAAAAATAACAATCAGTAACGTTCCAAGAAAGATTCTAGCAAGAATTATAAAAAAAAATGAACAAGAAACAAAATTATCTTTAATTTTGCATGTAAGACCTTATTTTTATATTGAAGCCAATAAGCAAAAAACTTTTGAATAAGAAAAGAATTATTCATGTTTTCTTCATCGACCTAACAAAAGCATTTAACCGAGTAAAAAAAGGATATATACAGGGTGTTAGACAAAAAACGTACGGCTGAATAACTTATTATTCAGTCTTACGTTTATTCTCTAACTTAGGAACACTTAGAAAAACTTACATCAGAATATCAACATATGACGAAAAATTAACAGAAATGAACATGAAGATTAATATAGAAAAATTTAAAACAATGATAAAATCAAGAGAAAACCAAAGCCATAGAATAACGCTACACAGAAAAAAGATAAAAGTTTCAAATACTACACCGACAGTTTTTATGTTGTTATGACATATTCAATAATTCTTAAATATCACATTTAGAAATATTGAAAAACATAATTTGTTAATTTAATTATTTGTAAAAAATTTCAATTATATTAATTGTCGACAACAATATACTATAATCTTTGTACAAATTGCACAAGTTAGTACAAAATATATTTTTTAAACTTAAATAAAATTGTTGCAACATTATTAACAAATATGCAAAAACATTTTTTTTTAATATTGTTTCCAGAATATTAAATTATTTTTGTTAAAGTGTTTTTAATAAAATAATACACAGAGTATGTATAAATAGCCAATTGCCTATACAGACAATAAGCATAAATAGTCAAGTGCGTCTACATACTGTATGTATAAATACAGCCACACACCCTTCACGTACATAATTAAAAATTAAAAATTAAAAAAGGACAAACTAAAAAAACAACTTTTTAAACATATTTAAAACTGTTTAAAACAAAATTGTCTTGACAATATTTTTTGTTTAAAACTGAACTTAACTTAAAACAAAAGTTTTAAACATTTTGTTTTAAATTTAATAATACCCATAGAGTACCGCTGTGCAATGTGGTTGAAAAAACGTGATACATTTTGAGAAGTATTTATTGAAAAAGTTAAATAAATTTAGATATAATTGCAATTAGATTGTGAAAAATTGACAAACTTTAATTCGTAATTTTATCATTTTAAAACTTGAAATGTCATGCATATAACTATTTGCATCATTGGGTCTTACATGCATTGTGAATATAATAAAACTAATAGCACTTTTTTTGTTAAATTAAACTCATTTAGTTCTTACACAAAGCAATAAAAAAACTGTTATAATAGACACCGAGTAAGCGTGTATACAATTTTCTTAAGAACAAATTAGGTATAATTAAAATCATCAATAGATTTACTGATATAAGATGAAAATAATAGCTTTTTCTTCTGCTGCGTAAAGTGTTTAATGATATAACGATTATTAGCATTTTAATTAAGTTTTAAAATAAAAGTAAGTAGGGTATACTCTATATAAAATATGTTACGCTCTTTTGTTTCCTCAATATTTCGCGAGCCGCAAACTATGGAGGTGTTGTTTGTGTTGTTATTTGTGAGTGGTGCACGTGGAGCCATACATGCGGCTTATAGTGACAATTATCTTTCGGAGTATAATAATTACAAAAGGAATTATGTGGATGGTGCGATTATTAGACGATTGGCAAAATTAGAGACGGTAATATAATTAAAATAATGACGTAATTAGTGTCAATTTATTGATACATTATGAAAAAATGCAAAAACATTAAATTTGTTTAAAATGGTAAAATCGTTAATACAATTAAGAAAAAATATTGTTTATCATATTTATTTAATTCAAAATAGAATTAAAATATTGATTAATAATATTCAATAGAACTAATATCATAATTTATGTCAATTGTAAAGTAAAATTATGAATAATTAAAATTTTATAAAATACAAAACTATAAATCAGTGCAAAATATATACTATTAGTTTCTGAATATGTTTTTAAATACCCAACTTATTAAAAAAACTTTTTTTGCAGTATATATGTTAATATTTATTGAAAAATATAATGTTATCTGAATTGTCATTTGTAAATAAATCTAATAACAAAAATACTATATGTAACATGTTCGTTCAAGTTCTAATATCAACAGTTTCTTAAAATAGCTTATTGAAATTATTTATGCTATATAAATAATGAAATAAACTGCTATGGTTCTATTGAAATGGTAAAAACTAATAAATTATTGAACTTCAATCAGCAATAAACTATTTTTTTTTACTTTTTACATTAAGTTTAGATATTACAAGTATTAAATTGTTTATTTGAATATATTTTGTAGCGTTTCTTGGCACAATTTCTGTTATCTATTTATTGTTCCATTTCAATAAAAGCTAGTATGTAATTGTTACATTTTAATTTGATTCTACTAGTACTGCTTTTTATGTTATGTTTCTATTCATTAAAATTGCTTAACATTATCAGAACTTTGTTTTAATCTCATTATTAGTCATTAGCACAACCTGTATTTCCCAGCGCGGTGGTGTAGTGGTTAAGTTACTTAGCTGTTACACCACAGCTATCGAGTTTTGTATTTGGAGGCTCAGTGTTTCTGATCAAGAAAAAATGTATAATGATAAGTATGCCTTCCTTTGATAAAAAAATTTATTAAGTCCCTTGTACTGTCACAATGTTGCGTATAAGTTAAAAAATCAAATAGTTTAGGTGTAGTAGTTTTTTGTATGTTAAACTTCTGAACTGCAAATTAAAAATTACTCTCATAATCATACACATTTATTTTAACTAAAAAATGTTAAAATAAACCACAAGAAACAAATAACATAACAATTAATTTGAAGTAAAATAATTGTTTAAAGTGACATTGCTGAGCAGCTTGACAATGCCCCAACCTCTCAAGAACTTTATGAAACAATTGACAAATTGTAATTGAAATGATTGTTTTGTTATTTGTTTTTGATGTTATTTTCTTACCCATTTTGTTAAAATTAATGTGTATGTTGTGGAAAAATATTCTTAATTTGAAGTTTAGGAGTTTGGATTAATAGCTCAAAAATTATGAATTTGATATAA
Source organism: Tachinus rufipes (assembly GCA_963932245.1). NCBI lineage: Eukaryota > Metazoa > Arthropoda > Insecta > Coleoptera > Staphylinidae > Tachinus > Tachinus rufipes. Next base: position 44,351,229 of record OZ010745.1, on the reverse strand, counting down.
AACAAAAATTATAAAAAAATTTCAAAATTAATTTTAAAATTTAAAAAACATTAAACATAGAAATTCCCATATTATCTTTTTGAATAAAAGCTAAAGTATCTTATAAAGATTTAGATTGCTTTAATCTAGTAGATTTAAATTATTATCTTGAACATGGATAATCATAAAACAACTGAAATAATTTTATTAAGTTATTTTATTGTACATAATACTGAATGGTTAAGTCATTTATTTTCTACAACACTATCCGGACAACAAACTATGATTTTTGCTACTCTCTTTTGCTCTCATAATCTTTCCTAACTTATTCAACAACCCACATATTTTCCTTGTAATGAACTTCGTAGTAAACCAAAATTATTAGATTTGTATCTTTCAACTATTCCAGAAATTAAAACAACTACTAAAAAAGCTGTTTTAAGAAATTCTGATTATTCACTATTACTGCCAAACCTAAACCGTGTCTCATCTGTCATTATTCTAAGATGAACATAGTAAAAATAAAAGAATTTCTTAGTAGTTTGATTTCAATAAACATTGTTTATATTCTAATGATCCACATATTGTAGCAGAAAATCGCACACAAACTATTCAGAATATTATTAAAAAATTTGTTCCATTTTTTTGTTATTAAATCAAATCAAAAGTTTTCAATTTAGGCAAAACAAGCAATGAATAAGAAACAAAAAGCATTTAAGAAACACATCAGTAATCGTTCCAAAAAGACAAAATTATAAGAAAACTCGTGAACATTGTGATAATCTAATACAATCTGAAAAAAAAAATAGAATTGACAGAAACACAGTTAATCAAATTTCTCAAATACATATACTAAACAAAAAAGAAAAGCATTTAAAATGGTTTTAAAGTTTATTTATTTGATATTCTAATCAAGTATACAGAAATACAGATATACAACAGTACATAGCAAATAATAGTCACAAAATAATTACAATCAAATAAATTTCAGAACAAATAATAAAAAGCAATATTTAAATAAAAGTATTAAAATTATCTTCAAAACACTCATTAGTAATAAGTTTTCTGTTTCAAGTAATTTTTAAGACAATTTTTGAATATAAAAGTACTGTAATCTCAGTAAAGCTTGTCCCATGAAGTATAAGCGCGGGAAAAGGATGCTAAAACCGCCGAATGCATGAGTAGAACATAGCAAACAACATGTTTGTTATACATATATGAAAGTGCCCATTATGACTTATAATTTATTATTTAGATATTGCATACCCTGTTTATCAAAATATATTATAAAATCTGAAAAGAAAATTCATGATCAGCATTCATGTAGAGAAAAGCATTTTAAATGGTTTGACCAAAAAAAAAATTCATTCTGTACACTTGACTCATACACGGCCATGTGTATGTGTGTACAAATATTAATAAGCCAAATGTGGCTAAAATGTCCTTCACTATTTTTTAAATCTTAAACTTATGATTATATACGTAATTAACCATATTTCCAGTAAGCCATTCATATTTATCTTGTTTTGTTTTTTAATTATGTTATAATTGATAAGAAATTTTTATTGTCAAAAATCATAAATATAAAACATTTTGTAGCGCTGAGAAGGGGGAAAGTAATTTCCCGAAACATTCGCTGATATGAATACAATATATATTGACTAAAGTAATTATATTTCATAATAAAAAGCAGGTCCTAACTGCCATTTCCTCCGTGTTTGTCTTTATAAATCCAGTGGATAAATCCAACAAGGAATAAAATTAAAGTTGATATAACAATTAAAAATAAGTATAAGAAAGACAAACAAAAGCTCTATTTTAAAATTAAAGAAGCAAAACGCAATTATATACAAAAGCTTGAAATTTTTTAAATTACAACTTATGAAGGTCTTTAAGTAAAAGTAATAATATCGAATTAAAAAAAAAATAGTAAACAAGCTGAAGTAGCCAAATTATTTGCCAATTCCTTTTTCATAGTGGTTTCAGAACAAATTTATCTAAAATAAGGTCTTAAATTAAATTATAATTTTAGTTACACTTTGATGTTGCATATAAAACATAGCATGTATTTTGAAACTGTAGATAAAAATTAATTAACTACTAATACTATTAATGACCCAATAAAATATTATTAGGAACGGATGATATGACTTTCCAAATAATTAATAATAGCTTTTATATTCAATTCTCTTTTTCATTTAGTAAATCAATTTTTAGAGCTAGGAGTGTTTTTAAAAATTCCAAAATCAAGCCAAATAAGTTGCTAAAAAAATTTACATTTTATAGAAAATATCGTCTTATTACTATTCTAAACACAACATCAAAAGTGTTTGAGAAGATTGTATCTAATAAAATAATCTCATTTTTAAATAAATATAATATTATCTGTAAAATCTAGCACGGGTTTAAAGCTAGTTATGCAATAGAAACTGCTCCAAACAATTTTTTGAATTATATATACAAAGAACTAGATTTGAATTTCCATGTAATTGGTTTGTTTTTTTAATTTTTTGAAGATTTTTGATATAATAGCCGTAGATTTTATTATGCTCTGGTTATTAGAATTTAAAAGATGGTCTAGATCTTTACTATGTTGTACTTTATAATAATAATAAAATAAAACACAAACTAAGTTTCAATACAAACAAAAGTTTACGACTCGAGTTTTGACTTTTAAAGGTCATTGTCAAGTAAGAATTAACTAAAGAAAAAGTACATTTATACAGAAAAGTTAAAAAATAAAAATTAGAGTGAGGGAAAAATAAATCGCATTACTGATGGTCTATGGTAAGTCCTTTTGCTCATTCAACAGGTTAACAAGAGAATTGCAATTTGGTTGCTTGTTGTGATACTGAAGATTTATCGATGGTATTTGGTTTCTTTGGTTGAAGCAACATGATGGAGCTACTGCTACTTTGCACCACCAATTATTATCTAATTTGTGTTATGCGCACGTAAATCAGTTATTTGAAATTATTGTTTACGTATGCAATAAAAATAATTACTACTATTAATTTTAATAACTTATTTAATTTGAATAAGAAATAAGTATGTATAATGCATATAATCCATATATTTATAGATATAATCTGATAATTTAATTTATTAGATATTCTGTCCAATGTCTATGGATATTGCTAGATAGTAATCTTGTTATCAAGCAATGGTATGTGAGATGTTTTTGTTTTATTTTATAACAAAATAATATTTTTTTTGATTTTAAATTTTTTTGACAATTTTCAATAATTTTAATTTTTTGTTTATTTTTTTTTTGTCAATCAAACAAAAAACAAAAAACAAATATATTTTTTTAGAAAATAATATTCTCTTTTAATAAAAAAAATTTTAACGTACAGTAACACAAAAATCTTTAACTAGCCGTATATCCCCAAATAATAATGTTATTTATTATAATATTATTATAATATGACTCTATGACTATATTAATAATGCTTTGTCATGCAAACACGAAAACACGAATATATTCATATGTGGTCGTCTTCTATAGCAGCGGTTCCGGACCATTTATTATTAGGGTACCCTGATATGTTATTTTTCTAGTCTTAGGGAATACTACCTTTATTTAAGAAATTTGGTGAGTAATTGCATTGAATTAAAATAAAAAAAACATTATTATTAAATACATTTACAATACAAATATAAAAACTTTATTGATAATTTTTTTATATTAAAAATATTATTGCTCAAAAAAAATTACTTTAAAGTATTTAATTAAAGAAGTTCAGTGTGAGTTTTTTCTCGCATAGTTTTTTATGTCAGGTTTTGTACCCCTAAATAAATCATTGCGTGAACTACTGTTTTATAAGATTTGCTGAAATTTGCCCGAGTTCTATATATGCAAGCAACTAAAGTTGAACTAAATTTCGATACGCGCATTCAATTATTATTAATATTTAATTTTGCAAACAACTTCAATGATTATCAACATCTAGATTTAAATATTTTGGAATTGATATATAAGTAATTAGATAGAGCAAAAATTTGTATTGTAAATTTGTTCATTCAAAAACAATAATAATTTTTTTTTTTTTTTTTAAGAAATAACATGTTCATGTTTTTCATTGTTCATATTTACATATAAATTTTGTTTTTTGAGTTAGTTATGAATAATACTTTTAAAGAAAATTGCGAACTACGAACTAGTGTGAAAATTCCCTGCTTGTAAGTAAATCCTAAATATAACATTTTAGTATTATAAAATATAAATATATATATATATATATATATATATATATATATATATATATATATATATAGATAATTTACACAAATAGCACAATAGTTTTCTAATAGGACAAGATACATTTTTTTAGCTGGTATTTTTAAAAATGAGTTCAATTAGCTTCTACATGGACAATTCGATCGCAGTGGGCTGTGGAAAATGAGCGCTTTTGAATTATTTTTAACCGCCAAAGTTGACGTATTATGATGTAAGTTAGTTGGAAAATATAAACTTGTATTGTGTATTCGGGTTTTGGGAGTCTAAAACTCAAAAAAACTGCAAAAATTAACTGATTAAAAAACTATTAACAAGTTATAAAAACGTCAATGCACATTTTTATATGTTTTATTAAACGGCTTTAGTATAAATCTACAAATATGCAAATGTTGGTTATATCAATAAAAAAGTTTAACAAGAGAAAACTCAATTTTCAGTTAAATAACCATAAATTCAAATTCACTGAAGACGATAAAAACATTATTTAAGCTCAAATTAACTCTTTCCCGCGCTATGTCATTACTTTCACTATAAGTCAGAACTCAAGTATTTGTCTCTAGATTTAAACATGTATAACCTCTTCACGTGTTTTTAAAAAAATTCAAATAGCCTTGTTACCTATAGATTTTGCGCCAAAACATTTGTTAAATAATTTCCAAAAATAAAGTTTAAGCGTCCCACTGTTGACGCGTGTAAAAAAATTGATCTGTTGAAAATCAAAGAATCTATCAATAAAAGTGTGAACAATAGGAAAGAAGCAAATTAACTACACCACATAAAATTAAAAAACAAATACAAAAATACATGACAAAAGATCTGAAGTCAGCAACTTTCTACTTACAATGTAGGCGTTTATTTGAAAGGCACAGGTTTATGGTTTATGTGTATGTGGCGTAAGTGTATTGGAAGCCGGGGGAAAAATAAATTAACCATCTGCTTTTTAAAAATTGCAGTTATTTTGAGATACTTTACTCGCGTTAGACTGCCGATAAGGTGTAATAATTGGTCATCCCAAAATAAAAATTTGGAAATGATTTTACTGTTTAATTAAGGTCACATATTTTGAAAGTGGTTATAATTATATAGACTGTGATTGAGATTTTAAAGTAAAGTAAACGCGGTAAAAAATGCAGAGCGAGTATACACTTGATTCTTAGTTTTGCCTATGAAGACGGAAGATTTTGTACACTTTACACACAGTTTGCAAATTAATATATTAACACTCAGGCACTACAAATAAGTAAATAATACTTTCCGTGTTTTTCACAAAAAACCGCATGTCATAAAAACTGCTACAAGCTTAAGGCTTGGTTACACAGTACAAGCTAGCATCCGAGCTTTCCTAGTCAGTTACTGCAGTGCAGCTACTCGCATCCTAGCATCCAAGTTACAGTAACATTTTTTGATTTTACTCGCTTCTTGCAGTAACTGTCCACTGTCAGGTCAGCAACTTGTATTGTGTAACAGGCCTGGTTACACAGTGCAAGGTAGCATGCGAGCTGCCTTAGTCAGTTACTTGCAGTACAACTACTTGCACCATGTGACCCCATCATACAATAATAGCGAGGAACTGTAATTTCTATGATGCAGTCACACGGTGCGAGTAGCTGCACTGCAGTAACTGACTAGGCCAGCTCGGATGCTAACTTGCACTGTGTAACCAGGCCTTTAGTCTTAAAATAAGTGGTTCTCTGATGTAGACAAAAATAAACGTTTTCAAAAAGAACATAAATCTGGGGTTTTTTGCTGGTTTAGAAAAACTGCCAAAAATCCTTAACATTAGCGCCGATAAGGGTAAAAATCTACGCAAAATGTTAGACTAAAAAACCTGAAGACAGACAGTATACAAAATAAAGCAATGTAGTTTTGCCTAAGATAGCAAATGCAGTTTCCACTGAGAAAGAAAATCTAGTGTTTTTCAACAAACAAAAATGCAGATACTTCCGAGGATAAAAATGCAATTTTTTATAAGGTAGCATTTTGACAATTGACACATTTCTTAATAGTAACGTTAGAATCACAATCTTTAATTTTAATCTTTCCAAGATAGTTTGAGCAATTTGTTTCTGCTGTACATTTATTTGATTTATTATTAAAACTCAAGCTATTAATTATCTTCATATATAAATATGTTTAATATTAAATTTGAACGTTTTTCGATATTACTTCTTAGTACAAATTTATCCACTGGATTTAGAATAAAACACCTATCGAATGGCAAATAGGACCTGTTTCTTTATTCATTTGTATTAATTACATTAGTCAATATTAACTATCAGCAAACTTTTCGGGGATGAAACTATCCCCTTCCTTAGCGCTAAAAATGTTTTTTATACATGAGACTAAAAAACATTAAAAAATTAGCTTAATTAATTAATTAAGTAACAAAATGATCACAAGATTGTTTTGTTGCTTAAAAATATTGTGCGATACATGTTTTAATTGACAACATTTTTTAAAAGTAGGAATAATAATAATTAAATTTGTTTATTTTGTCATTTGGCTGCAAATGTTTTACAGAATAAAATAACATAATTAAAATAATTTTATAATAAATAAAAAAATTAGAAAGAGTAAAAAAATAGATAAAAAAAACTTGAAAACGCAGCTCATACCAATACTGACATGGATAGAACACTATAAATAAGTGCTAACGGAACAAACTAGTGGATTTTACGGTAGAAGTAGTAGAAAAGGCTGTGCGCAAACTTAAAAATAATAGATCCTTAGAACTTGGAAGAATATGTGCCAAATTACTGAAAAGTGAAATACACAAACTGTTTACAATAATTACGAGATTATTTAACCTAAGTATTGGTCATTCTGTACCAAAAGAATAAAATATAGCATATATATAACTCTAATACCTAAAAAAATGATGGACATGATGAAGTGCTCAGTGGAAGTCTCAAGACTGGATAGAACAAGAAACAATAAAATACGCATTTGAAAGCTTACCTGGTACGACCATGTGCAAATAATGAATGAAATATTTAGAAAAGCGACGGAATAGGTCCCAGCACAGAGAAGGAAAACAGTCAGACCAAGAAGACAGTAGAAGAAAGGAATAGCAAAAGCGATGAGCGCTATAGACCTTTGAGAGGGACAGTGAAACAACTGCGGGAATAGATATTGGTTGGGTATTGAAAAATGTCGATAGACGTTTAACATTTGAATGTTATAAAACTTAAACTGCTTTTTAAAATCAGTTTTTTGCAACGTGTAAAGAATGAAATTTCCAGTGTCATAAAACGTACGAGAATCCAAAATCATTAATTACTTATTAAATTTTAAAATTAAACTGTAAATTTCTTGTCACAATATATGCGTAAACTTTTTATTGTTATATAAATTATTTTTTTAAAATAACAATTATTATAGTTTTGCTTCATAAAATATGTTTAATATATATTTTTTTTAATTGTAAAACTGCAAATGTTATTCTGCAATAATTACAATTATTATGATTAAAAATTAACAATTGTTATTTGATGTTTTATTGAAAAATGTAAACAAAAAAATTTTAAAGTTACAATCATAACATTCATTAATTTCCTGTCGTTATTTTTTAATTTGAGAAACTGTATAATAGCAGACGTATCGTTATACATTTAACAAACCAAAAGGGTATTGAAAGTCCTAGTCAAAAAACGCATATTGTAAAAATGAACTATAGACTGATTAGTTTAACTTAAATCAATTGTTTTTATTTATTAACAACATTTGATGTTCTACATTTTATTAACCATTGCTTTTTATTACCTGTACATAATATTATAATTAATTAACATGCTTATATATATGCACCAGTTATTTTCCTATAAATTAATTTTATTAATAATTAAAACATATAATTAAAGTATATCGTTTTCAGCCCGACTTCATTAAGTATTTCGGCTACCCATGTGAAACACATGAAGTAATAACGAAAGATGGTTACGTCCTAAATATGCACCATGTGCCGCATGGCAGGAACGGAACAATAGATGAAATTCAGCCAGTGGTCTTCCTACAGCATGGTCTATTTTCATTCTCTGGAGATTGGTTCACAAGCGGACCTGAGAAATCGTTAGGTAAACAACAAGAATATTACTACATATATAATGCACATACCACTAATGACATTTCTCATTACAGGATTTATTTTAGCAGATGCCGGATATGATGTTTGGGTTGGCAACGCTAGAGGAAATAAATATTCACGCAATCACATTTCGTTAAATCCAGATTTAAATGCAACATTTTGGGATTTTAGTTTTCACGAAATTGGATATTATGATTTACCTGCAATGATCGATTACGTTTTAAATTATACTCAAGAAGAACGGTTGTTTTACGTTGGTCACTCGCAAGGCACCACTAGTTATTACGTAATGTTATCTGAAAAACCAGAGTTTAATGATAAATTTATAGCTCAGTATAGTTTAGCACCGGAAGCTTTTATGTCACATATGTATAATCCAGGATTAAAATTTATGACATCAATTGAAACTTTCCTACAAGTAAGTATTATTAAACATTTTGTTTTTAATTGTGTTTTAATATAATTATGTTCTAGTTCAGCGCAAAAATACTTAATATTCATGAATTATCTTATGAGACGCCGATTTTTAAATTCCTTGCGCATAGATTATGCGCGATTACATTCGTTAAAGATCTGTGCGTGCGTGAAATTTTCCAAATAACTGGACATAATAATAAACAGTTTAATATGAGTTTATTGCCCATTATATCAGAAAATTTTCCTGCTGGATCTTCTATAAAACAGTTAAAACATTTTGCACAAGAAATTAGATCAGGTGAGATGTTTTTTATTAATGTTATATTAATGTTGTTATTATCTCAAACAAAAGTATTAGATAGTTTAGACTTTATGGCCGGCTGCTCATAAAAATTGCGATGTGTTAATTTGTGCTCCAGTTAATTTCGGTCAGGTTCGTTCATTTTTATATCACATTGCACAAATGTGTAAATAATAATTTATTATGTACGTAAACATTCAATGGAGTTAAGGATAATGAAATTTGTATTAATTGCTGTAAACTATTCTATACTGATTCATGCCAACAGTTTCAATTCCCAGCTTAAAATTTTAAAAAATGCAACATTTTTATAACCTAACCATTATATCCTTTTTGGATTTGAAATATTACAGAAGGTTTTAAATTGTGGATTTTTATTTTTCAATATGTTTTTAAAAAGTGGATCATTTTACCAGAATAATCATAATATGATGATTAGAGTCAAATTTTTATTGAGCAGCTACACGTTTATCTAATATTAATTATTTACAATAACCTTCAATTTCAATAATTTATTAATGACAATGTATTCAATTAGCGCAGCTTTGTAAATTACAAAGTTACATAATTATTGCAATATATACGTTTAGAATGTTGTTAATTCCGGAATTAATTAATAGTTTATAATAATATTGTATGCCTATTAGTTAATTGCGGAAGAATAAATAAAAATTAAAATGTGTTTTCAAAAGTTTTAGAAATCATACAATGATATTAAATCGTATAATGCATACAAGAAAATTAATACTAATAATTAATAATGCAAAGTACGCAACACTTTTTCAAATTTTATATTATTTGAAAATTTCTGTAATAAAACATAATTGAATTTCAATAAATAGAATCATACTTTGTGAAACTTTTACATTACAAATTGTATATTGTAAGTATTATTTAGATATTATGAAGAGGCGGATAAGAATTGATTTATAGTAGGTTTATTTCTTTCGCTTCGGTACTTTTATTTTACATGTTTTATAAAACCTTTTATAAAAAAATATTTACGTTGTAAAGAATTAGACATTCATGTTATACACAATAACTATAAATATGTATACATCATAAATTAAAATTGGAAATGTTTAACCATACATGTGTTTTTTACGATTAGTAAAATTAGAATAAAATAAATTACCACCAACTGCTGTTTAAAATACTTTAATTTATATACAGATACACAAACCAAATACTGAAAAATATGTTTTTTTAAGGCTTGCTACTGTGTTAACAAAAATATCAAAATACATTTTCTGAAAGAGAATAACATCAACAAAGTAAAAAGACTCACTGAGCAAAGCACTTAACCGCACTGCCGGTCTCTTGTACGAACCACTTTCACTTTTGATTCTTGCCAAGCGCACCATACCGTCTGAGGCTGTAGGCACTTCAGTAATTTTTTTAGCATCCCAACATTAAGAAGAAACGTTGTTCTTGTAGACTAGCACTAGATCTCTAACATAAAGACCAGGGCTTACCAAAAGTTTTTATTTTTGTAATGCTTGCAGCTGCTGTAAATAATCTTTGCTCAACTTCTGCCAAAAAAATTGGAACTGGTAAGATTCTAGGCATTTTCCTGACTAATCATCTCCTTCAAAATTGATATTTGAGTTTTTTGCTTCCACGGCCTCCTTGATCAGATTTTTGGCAAGTTCACAATGTACCGTCTTTGTGAGCATGCATACAAACACGCATCTATAAACTTAGCGTCAGGTTTTTATTTACGAAAAACCTTACTTTCCTTCTTCCTTACTTTGATGTGGTTTGCTTTGAGCTTTTTGCGGTCTTATTGTACCTGTTGTACAACTCTTATGTTTTATTTTTTAACCAACTTCGTTTTTTTGATGATGATGAAGTTTATTATTTTTAGCTAATGGGTTGTTTTTAGCATAAATTTGATTAAGTGTTTACTTAAGTTGGTTTTGCGTTGCTGTTTGTAAGTTTTGCATTTGTTTAGCAAATGTACCAAATAATTTTTTTTTATACATCTTGGTGCAAACGCTTGTTATCAGTACGGTAAGTCTAATACGACTCATTTGTTTTATTATTGTTTTAATATTACGCGATGGTCCTGATAGGAATATTCTTAAATGTGTCTATCCTTTACAACTTGTTTACAGGTTGCTATGTTTCTTCTCAAGTCTGCTGCGGATTATTTCTTTTATGGAATCGTATGGGATTCTGAAAGCAAGTTTTGGTCTTTGACTGTTTTTAAGTATCTATAGTTTATTCATTTGTTTTGTTGTGGTACCAATCTACATCATTTTTTTTACTGATACAGTGGTCTTTTATGGTAAGTCTAACCTCATCATTAGAATTTCCTTTTTTATGCAATTAATTTTTTTATATTAGATCTAAAGGTACCGAGGTTTACAAAGTGTGCATTTGTTTACAGTCTGTATGCTGCTTGCTTTGCTTCCGTCATTTAGGTGAAGTGGCAGTAACAATAATAGTACTTTTATAGCTGCTGTGGGCAACACATTAGCAAAAAATATGGAAAAAGTTAATGTGAGGAGAATTGAACAAAAAATAGAAGAAAAGATAAGGCTGGGAACAGGAGCAATATGGATTTACAAAGGGAAGATCAAATTTGAAAAACATTGAAAGGGTAAAAAACATAGCAAAAGAAGCAAACAGTAGACTACACAAAAAAACACTGTATTATAATAGCACTAGATATACAAAATGCTTTTAATAGCATACTATGGGAAGCAATTATAAAAGCATAAAAAAAAGAATTAACAAAAAAAACTATCAAAATAATATGGAGTTTCCTTTAGGGGAGAAATCTACTGACCAAGAATGGAAAACTTAGGCTGACCATAGAAGTACCACAGGGTTTTGCAATAGAACTCAATTTGTAAAATCTAGTCTATAATGAGCTACTCAAGTTGCGGCTGCTAAAGGGAGTGAACGTATCGGCATTTGCGGATGACGTGGCTCTGGTGGGTAGGAATATAGACATAAAATTATTAAAAGAAAGAGTAGAGTTGATAATGGAGATGATAAAAAGATGAATGAGATATAATGGGTTAGATTTGGCTCCGCAGAAAACTGAGGCCGTATGGCTATAGACAAAAAAGAAAAATATCAAACCAAGGAGAAAAAATCATAACCATAGGGAAATAAATTAAATGCCTTGGAGTTACACTTAATGCAAAGGGATTGAATGAACAAGTAAAGGAAGCGGTAAGAAAAACAAAAAGAAAAGGAAAGAATGCATAGAAACATGAAGAGACGCCATGAAAACATAATATATAAAAAAGAAAAACTACGAGAGTAAGCTCATTAAAAATTTTCAGGGTCTATAGGTGTCGCAGAAGGCACTAGAAGTCATCGCGGCAATATTTCTTGAAGAAAGATATAACATAGACATAAAAACAACGGTAAATAGAAAATAATAAACAAAAAGCAATGAAATCAGCAAGAGAGAATATAATAGAAAAATAACAAAGACAGTAGAAATAAAGAAAAAAAATGGGCAAAGAATAAACCGGCAACGTGTTACTACACAACACTACTACTTACCAAACAATATAATTAAGATAAAGAAAGAAAAAGGCACACCAAACCTACGCTAGTATTGTCAAAATAAAAAAAAATAGAAAAAAATTATTGGAAAACAAAATTGACAAAGCTAAAATTATTAATATATGTCTAATTGACAAAAATAAATAAAGAAATCTAAAACTATGCAATAATAGTACTGAAGAACAAGATAAAAGAATTTGAAACTTTAGATTTAAAAAAGAACATAAAAATGGGCCGGGAACAACGTGTGTTGACGTAGCAGACTCTGTATGTTTTGCAAGGTCAAAACCAACTTATCTCAAACTAGTATCACATTAGTAACAATGACAAAAACAAATTAACAGCAAGACTAACGGAGAGAAAAAAAAAACAAAAAGTATAGCCATGCGCTGGTCATTCTCAAGAGCCACTTGCTGAGGCCAACACTTTACTACGTCTTAAAAAAAAGCTGCTGCTGGCGTCGTTCTCGTTGCCCTCGTTATCAGCAGTTATGTTAACCTTTTGTCTAATTTTTTAGCTGTATATTTGATTTTTTGCCCCATACAAGTCCCCATATACGTCTGACTATTATTTTGGTTGCGAAAAGCACCTGAATAGTTTTTGTTGTTATATTAGTTAAATGTATGTTAAAATTTAGCTTAGTAACAAGAGTTGGTCACAGATATTTTACTTTCCTTGACATTTGGAGCATGGCTCTCTATATTCTTAGGTTTTTTAGGTATGTGGTGTTTTGCCGTTTTGTGAACAGTTGTTGATTTGCCTCGGTTCACTGATAACTTTTTCTTTTTGCATTACCTTTATATGGTATTTAGTGCACTCTGTATCATGTTTGACACAGTTGAACCAAACTTTAAGTATGCAAGAATAGTGAGTTTATCTGCATAGCCTAGAACAAAGATTCCCATGTTGTTAAGTATATGTAGTAAGTTATCCATGACTAGACACTACAGTGAAGCGACTTTAACTCCTACAGTTTTTCCATATAATATTATGGTTATAGTCCGGTTCTTGACTTATTGTTGGTTGAAAGAGTCTCTTTGCAATGTATTTGAAGATAATATTGTCAAACGCCCTTTTAATATGTATAAAAGCATCCAAAGCTATTTTTGCATACCGCAATTTAAAGCAAATAATCTTGAGAATTTCTTGGTTTGTTTACGGTTATTTCTTGCAAATACACTCACGCACGCGTGTTAGTTTTGAAATATACCGTAACTCACTTGATAAACACTCACAAACCTCAGTATTTATTCCCACCTTTGTTGATTTATTTATATTTTGTCATGTAGTAGCATGTGTTTTATTTTTAATTCAAATAGTACGTAGTTGAGTTTTACCATAGTTATGACTGGACTGAAAAGACCCAATAAACCAAATATGTGAGCAATGTTACTTAAGATGGTGCGCTTCATGGCATTGGCGGTTTTACTAGGTTACTTTTGTAGCTAAGAGTATTGTGTAAGGTAGACTAAAAAATTATTAAAGTTTTAGTACTCTTTAACTTCTTGCAATCAATAACTTAGTAAGCTTTGCTCGACTCCAACTCTCTAAAGTTTTCTTAATAAAAATCCAGCACTTTTTAAGAGTTGAATAATTTTATTTTACAATTGTTATTTATAAGCACCGCGTAACCAATAAAACTGAATGGATAGATTCCGTTAGAGTTTTAACTGTATACACTATTATGGGCTTTTCTGCTGCAAATATGCATAAGTTCTTTTTATTATGTTTTGAACTAATAAGAATTTAGGTTAAATTATATTGTATAAATATTTACATACTTTTATATGCTTTATTTGTTTTTACATATATAGACATTTTAATGAAATCTAGAATTTTTAAAATAGACTGCCATGGCTGCAATGCTATTTACATCGGACAAACAAAGAGAGTTTTAAAACATAGAATTGAAGAACATAATACAAAAAACAACTAATCTACATTTTCCAACATCTAACGCATACATAAACACAGCTTCAACAACAACAACAACCTAAAACTCGTTCATCAATGCAAAACACAAACAACTAAACACTAAATACCAACACATATACAGTTTTCCCAAACTACACAAAAATATAATAATTAAATAACTCTCAACGATAAACTTGTAATTATAGGATAAATCAACAAACTGTACAACTATTTTTACAATTTTCATTAATTTCTACTGTCAAAAATTATATCAACACATACAGGGTTAGTCAAAATTACCGAAACACCTAAATAATTCTCCAACCGTAAAAAAATTCAAAAAAAGTTTCAAACTAAAGTTGTTTGGTTTTAAACAATCTATTGATTAAAAATATGTTCAACATACAGTGTGTATTTTTTGTTGTAGAAATTTAGTAAACTTGTTTTTAATAGAACACCCTGTATATTTTTATGTTTTTGATTCTAAGATCAATTCCAAGTTTTATTTTTATATTTTTTTTATAAAATGCATCATTTTTGAGTTATATACAAACACCTAAACTTTAAATAAGAAACATTTTTTTATTTGAAGTTTAAAAGTTTGCTTTTAACTCAAAAACGGCACATTTAATAAAGAAATTATTTTTACAAAAAATACTAAGAATATATCTTAAAATCAAAAAATGTAAACATATACAAAGGGTTTAATTTGAAAAAAAAAGTTTACCAAATTTCTACAATAAAATGAACTATGTATATTAAAAATATTTGTATTCAATAGTTTGTTTAAAGCCAAACAACTTTTGTTTGAAACTTTTTTTTTAACTTTTTTTTATGGTTTAAGAATTATTTAGGTATTCTGGTAATTTTGACTAACTCTGTATGTAAGTCAAATATAATGCTATCACATTTTTATTCATATATACCCCAACTTTATAGTAATACCATAGATGGCCTAATCGCTGAAACTGGTCTATGTATATAGAAAAAAATAATGCCTATAAAAGTATATAAATATTTATACAATATAATTTAACTTTTATTATAAATTGTATGCAAGAATAAATCACAATTATTAATAAGAATTTGGCGGTAACGTATTTATGCAAACAAACTATTTTACAAGAATACTAAATAGGTTATTTTGAAAAACTGGGTTTAACATAAACATATTGTTCAGCAAATGGTTGTATAAAAGTTTTTTAAAAGTTGTCAAAGACTAAGCTTGTTTTCGTAACTAACGGGTTTGTACACTGCGTGGTGTGGCAAGAAGAAAAAGTTCTCAGTGCTCTCAAATGGGCTTGTTTCCATCATATGACCAAACCCTAAATATTCTTGGATAACTACGCGTCGTACTCTTTTTTTTGTGTTTTTTTACTAGTTTTTGATCAAGATTTAAAAAACCGTCTATTTGCGCTGTTATGTCCTCATGTTTTTTTTATTTAATTCAACTTCTTTTTTTTACTAACAGGAATTTTGGTTTAGATTATTATTTAAATTAATGTACACACCTTTTTGCATCAGTTTACATATAATTTGTTTATTCCCAAACAAAATTTGAGCATAAAATAATCTTTTTAGGACAGGTTTCAAATATTAGATGGCACTGGCATCATAAGTTAATCATTGCTTTGTACATTGCATTAAAATCACATTTTTATTCAGTTGCAAGAACCGATATTTTATGTTCATGCTAGTACCACACAAACTGCCTTTGAATATGTACCTGAAAACACAAATATATACTATTGCACTCGTAAATGGAGAGAATGGCGTTGAAGATACTGACGAGGCCTAGTATCTGATTTACCATATTATCTAGCACCTGACGCACACGTTCTGACAATAATTATTTTTAAATTATTTTTTTTATTTATAGCGTCGACTATTAAAGTTATTTATTTTAATTTAATATTAATAACCTCAGGTTATAGACCTGAGGAGACAAAACAACACATTAAAATGGTTAAATAAATAAATACTAAACCTATTATCACAGTTCCTAAAATTAAAAACTAAATTTGAAACTAAAATTACAGAACCTACTATCACAACTGAAACCAAAGTTGTAAAAGACGTTGATGCCAGTACCTGTACATTAATCTAACTGTGAAATGTTTCGATGCCAGACCCTAAAAACTAACTAAACCTAATATCACAACCTAACCTATTATCACGGATGACATCAAAGCTGTAAAATGCTTCGATGAGAGACTCTAAAAACTAACCAAACCTAACATCCCAGGTTGCACCAAAGTTGTAAAAGACTACGGTGCTTTAAACGATTCAACAACACAAAATGATCAATAAAATATAATTATAATGTCAAACATTTTTGGTAACATTGTTATATGTTTTAGCAAAGTGACAAATCAGTCAATGTACAATACATTTTTTTAACAATACATGTGTAATTATAACAGAAAGTATGATTATTATTATAAAAATGCATACAGTTTTGTGATTTTATTTTTAAGAGATGATTAAACACCTTAAAAAAAGCTATTAACACTAAATAATAATAATAATAATAATAATAATAATAATAATAATAATAATAATAATAATAATAATAATAATAATAATAATAATAATAATAATAATAATAATAATAATAATAATAATAATAATAATTATAATAATAATAATATTAAAATATTTTTTATCGAATAAAATTATTTATTGAAAGTATTTAAAAGATTAAACAAAGACAACATTGGTATTAAAAAGATTGCAATTATAAAAAAGGTGTAATTACTATAACGCGGAATTAATTTAATGTAAAAGTTTTATGTAAAATTATTGGGTTAAATGGAAAAACAGCTTTAAACTGAACTTTGTTTTTTTATACTTGTATAATGTATAAATAAAGGCCATTATTAATATTATTATTATTAAAACCCCTTACCTAAATGTTAGAAAATGATAAACATTAGTTTACAACAGTTATTCAAAATTATTGCTATAGACAGTTTTAACACAATTAAAAAAAAGCAATTATTTAATGTCTTTTAAGAGTTTATTATTTGTTGCAAAAAAATATAACTTTCAAACGTTTATCAAAAATGTGTGCTGAAAATGTTAACGACAACATATGAAAATTTGGAGTTTTAGCATGTTTTTGTAGAAACCATTGGCAAAATTGCAAAGGTGGAAGATGATCTGCAAATTGTAAAATTTATACATTTTGTAGATGGAAAGGGTACAACTGATTTTTGCGCAGTGTTTGCAAACAATAAGATTTGAAGCACTTATTTGATATTTTTTGAGTTCTACTAGAAGAATCTTATTAAACAAAATAAAAACTTTATCTTTGGCATTCAAAACTTATTATAACAATATTTTGTTGTGCGACGAGTTATAGTTTTTACTTTCTTTATCTTAACAGTAACAACTGATAAATGCCTGACATAAAATGAGTAAAATTAACGATAAATTTTACTATACCCGTACGGGTCATAGGCATTTCTCATCACTCTTTAAAATACTGTATTATGTATTAGTTAAGGTTAAGTAAATTGAAGTTACACTAATTTAATTTAAACAGGAGTTTTGATTATGTGTTGCTATTAAAATAGAAACTTTTAATTAAAAATTAATTATTGTTTTGAGCAATATCTACATTGCTCAAGCATTGTGTGCTCAAATACTGTATACTAATTGTGCAAACATTTGTTTAATCAGGAACAAAGCTATCTGTAAGCAAGGATCTGCAATGCAAAACGATTGACTACCACAGGGTCTTACTCGATTATTTCAAAACTTAAGGGTTTCAGTATTTTGGAGTAAAACCCAAAAAACCTAGCTCTGTTACTACGTGACATGACAACGACTATTTCTACCACCAAACTTAAACTACTAACTCTTGGCTATGTATAATCAAAAAATACACATTATTTAGAAAACTTTTTATTTATAAAAAAAAAAACAAATCAACATCACTTTAACAAGTGTGCGTTGATGCAAGTTTTTGATAAGTTAAAACTGTTTTCTTTGGCTTGATTAGTAAAATTTGATAAAAATGCTATTCAACAACGGAAAAGACGCAAATATCATTTTTGTTTACAGATTCTGAAACGGTAATGTCCTAGCTGCATGTCCCGAGTATCAATTAAGATTTTCCGACAGAAAGCAACCTTCTCGTCGCGTATTTTCAAACACAAGTTACGAGCATACTGACTAAGATTTTTAGTTAACACATGGCGTGGGGTTTTTAATGGGCAACTACTGCCAATTTAAAGCTAGCCACCTTTAAATACTGGTTTATACGCAGAATTTCTTATAAATTAGATGAAAAATTTGCTGGATAACAATGTTTCTTTTGCCTTACGCAACAGGATGTGGGAACAGCACGATGGTGCACCGCCTCATGTTGGGCAATATATAGTTTGGTGGTTCAACAATAATTTTAATGATAGGTAGAAAAGGTCCAGTGAACTAACCTGCAAGATTTTTTGATCTAAATCTATTAGACATTCATGTGTTGGGACACATGAAGTTATTAGTTTATGCGGAGCCAATAAACAACGTCGGGCAGCTACAAGAAAGAACTGCAAATGCTGCATTGCACATTGAAAACACATTAGATTTTGAAGCAGTTTATCTTTTTTTTTTAGTGCGTTGTCAAGTTTGCATCGTTTTGAGAATTTATTAAAGTAATATTGGTTTCTTTGTTGTTACCATTGTTACAAATGTGTTTTTTACTTAAATTTTGCTAAATAATAAGTTTTTTTTAAATAATGTGTATTTTTTTATTATCTTGAAAACAAAGCGAAATAGACAAAAAAGTTATTTAGATTTTTTGTTTGAAATTAAAAAACTTTAGGTTATTTTTTTTGCTTTTAGTTAGGAGACACCCTATATAGTAACCAATTTTTTACATGTAAAACTTGAACATTACTATAAAGACAATTTGTAGGTAGATTTTGACAGGTTCAGAACATAATTTGATAATTTTAATACTTTTGACAGTTTGATAAAACTGACACATAAACGTCATTTTTTTGTACACAAAACACTTTGAAAAAGTTCAAAAATGTACAGTCTTGAATTTTTAATGCTTTCAGATACATATCTTTAAAATAGTACCATCTACTTTACTTTTTGAGAATTTTAGTAGCTTTTGGTTAAAAGTAGTAATTTTTTGACAATTTACATTCCAATTTAAGTTGTCTGGTACGTTTGCGCTAACTTAGAATATGTTTAAAAATTGATTGACAGTTTTAGTAACTTTTTAACAAATGTTAGCTTTTTTGACAGATTAGGTAAATTTTTATTAATTTACAATGTTTATAGAGATTAGCTATTTGACAATTATTAAGTCACATTGATTGATGTAGTCTTAATAAATTTAACAGATCTAGTACATTTTTACCAATTTTTGATATGTTTATACATTGCTGTAACTCTTGTACGGTTTTTGTTATTTTATTGAAAAATTGTAACATTTTTGCAAACTTATAATTTTTATTTACATATAAACTATTTGACAGTTTTAGTAATTTTTTGAAAAGAGTAGCAATTTTTAACAGTTTAAAATACAATTTGACATACAAACAGTTTGACAATTAAAAATATTATTGGACAGATCTGATACATTTCTGCAAAACTATGATATTAATATAAACTGTTTAACAGTATCAGTAACTTTTTGACAGATGTTGTAACTTTTTTGACAATTTAGAATAACATTTGACATATCTGACAAATTGTATGCAAAAATAATTTTAGTAACTTTTTAACATTTTGAATACATAGTTTTCTTGACAGATTTAGTAACATTGTTTTCAGATTAAAATACAATTTAACATATTATATTGACGTAAACTGTTTGACAGTTTTTATAACGTTTTTACAGTTTAAAATACAATTTGTCAGATCTAAAAAGTTGTTTCCAATTTATGATATACTTACAAATTGATGAAAATATTGAAATACAGTTTGAGATATCTGGCAGATTGTATTCATTTTATTATATAGTTGAAAGTTTTTTGACAGCTTTAGTAACTTTTTGAGGTTTTTAGTAGCATTTTGACAGTTGCAAAATATTTTAAACAGTTTAAAATCCGGTTTATAAATCTTTTAAATTTATGCAATTTATTACATTGCTAAAAACTATTTGACAAATTTAATAATTTTGACATTTTTGATAGTTTAATGAGTCTTTGACAATTAAAATAGTTTTTTTACAGTATTTTTAGCTATTTAGAATAAATTGTTTGACAGATGAAGTAGTTTTTGAAATTTTTAGCAATTTTTTGATAATTCTAGCAACATTTTTGACAGTTTAGAATATATTTTGAAGTATCTTGCAAATGGTACGCATTTTATTACATTGCTTTAAGTTGTTTGACAGTTTTAGTAACTTCTTAAAGTTTTTAGTAACTTTTTGACAGATGTAGTAACATTTTTGATAATTTATAATACAATTTGCTAAATTTATACTAACTTAATACATTGCTAAAAACTATTTATTTTATAGTTTTTGTATTTTTTGATAAATGCAGTAATTTTTTTGACAATTACCAAATTTATTGACAGATGTACTTTTATTTTTTGACAGTATAGAATACAGTTTTATCAGATGAAGTATAGTTTAGCCAACATTTTTACACATTGCTTATAAACTATTTCTAAGTAACAGTTTTAAAAAAATATGGTTTTTATAATTTTTGATAAATGTAGAAGGGGTTTTTGACAGTTTAAAATACAATTTAACTGATTTGGTAGAAATTTGCTAACCAATAAGACTTTTACAGGTATTTCTAAACTGCAAACTTGTATGTTTCTTTTTCAAAACCATTTTTTAGTAGTTCTTTTCAATATTTTGCGGTAAAACTCAAAAATTCTAGCTCCGGTTCTGATTTTAATTAATGTAAATAATAAAAAAATTACAAATTAGACATTAAAGTAGACAGTTTATTTTTGTGATATATAAAATTTTATAAAATGTACATGTACATTCATTAATATCTAGAAATAATATTTTTAGTTTTGTAATCTCATATTATAATTATATTATCATAATATCTAAAACAGCAGTAAAAATAGTAAATGCAATTTTTTTTCAGTAATAGTATTATTTGCTTTTCCTTTTTACTGGTGTAATATTTTGTTTATAAATCAACAATATTATATTGTATTCTAATCTAATAGTCCAGTATTTTTTAGTGTCATCATTTAGCAATTTTATATTACATCTATCTAATATATTTTTACTTAAGTTATGTTCTTAAAGTAATTAACAATAACATTACAAGTTCACATTATCATTAATCTAGAAACGTGAAAAGATAATTATACATAAAATTTTAAACGCTATTGTTTGATATGGTTTGCTTCCCATACACAACACATTATAAAAATAAAAGTATAAATCTTATTTATACATGTTTTACTGACATTGTCTTATTTTTGTAGGTGGTTTTCATCAATTTGATTATGGATTTCTAAAAAATGAAATTAAATATGGTAGATTTTATCCTCCCAATTATAAATTAAGTAACGTTCGAACTCCAATACATTTACTGTATAGTGTAAATGATTATTTGTCGTCACCAATAGATGTAAAAAGATTATTTAACGAGTTACCAGAAGGTGATAAGCATTTATGGCAAGTGGAAAATAGAAGATGGAATCATATAGATTATTTATGGGGTATAGATGCCAAAAAGTATGTGTATGACGTAGTGATGCAAAGTATGGAAACATATTTGACTGGATGATTTTGAATTTAAAAATGAAATTATTTTAAGGTAATTATTTAATTTAAGTTGATATATTATTAGCCACGGTACTTTTAAGTAGAGATAATTATAATTATAATCAGTTGCTATAATATAGTGAATTATGTAAATATTTTTATCTATGCCTATGCGTCAACAGTCGCGTACAGAACTGTTACAATCTTTTTTTAAATAATTTGTCTCAAATCAGAATCATTACCATGTTGCGATTTTAATGTCATATTTTGTCTTACAAACATCCCAACTACAATATTTAATTTATAAATTTAAATCAGCCTGATAATGATGAAAAAACACGGAAAAAGACCAAAAAGAAAGAAACAAGAAAAGAAAAGAAAATAACAGAAACAACAAAGCAATTACCAAATGGTACATACGCTATCTCGAGGTTGATGAATACATCCTTTGAGGTGGTTAGAAAATACCTGACAAGACGAGACGACACAAATAAGTAATCTCAGATGGAAATACAAAGATATTAGTAAGTAAAACTTACAAATAAGACTGCCAAAAAGAATACAACTAATGGAACTGCATAAAGTATTCATGAAGCAGAGGAAAGAGAATACGACAAAGAAAAAGTAAACAGACCTAAGAATTCTCACTATTTTTTAAACTAAAATCTAACTGTTTTAGTTTTTTCTTATAAGGTTATATTAAAATAATTTTGATTGGTTTTTGTAGTAACTCACTAGCAAAACATTTTAGGCTCTTATCTACAAAAATATTACAACCCAAAATTTGTCATTTTAAACACATTGTATTACTAATGATAAATATGTTTTTGTTATTGTTTTAGTTACCAAAGAGTATTAGAAGGCTTTCACTTCAGGACTAGGAATTCTCAGAATATAACAATTGTCAATCGATCCTTCTAATTATTAATTTTAATATGTTTTATAGTGATAGCAATTTGTTATTTTATTAATGTGCCATTTTGTATTATATTTGTTATATAATTTGAATAATAATAATATTGTAACATTTATTTAATAAATATTTTTTTACAAAATTTACTTATACTTTTCCACCAATAATCTTTACAAATAGTATATTTTTTTACAAGACACTTTTTGCGACTAAAAATAATCATCAATCAATAGTACTAGATTCTTTTATAAAATATGCAAGTTATTCTGTAGAATATACTAGTATATACACTCAGTTTCAAATAAAATTTACCACTCATTGTGCTATAATTTTAAAAACTTGGTAAAATAATAATTTATGTTTAACTATAAATTAATCAAAGTTTTAGATGGCATTGTTTTTCAGCAATTTTTGTCACAAAAATGTACAGTTTTTTACTTAGAAATTAAAGAATTTTTACTTGATTCAAACAAAATTAACAGATTTTGACAGTAGGCAAATTATCGGCATAAAAACAGCAGGTCTGTCTTTTTGTGAAATCGGTAGAAGGCTAAATCAAAACCACACTACAGTTGCTAGAATGTAGTCTGCATGATCTGAGGAAGGTATAAAGTAACATTGTCCAGCTGGAACGCATTCTAGAGCAATATTTTTGAAAATTGTTTTCTTAGACGGATAGTCACACGAGATTGGTTTCAAACAACAAGTTCTATTACTGTAGATTTGACAAAAGCTCACCGTCACGTGTCAATGCAATAATTTACAAAAGATTTAGTTTTGTTTTTATTCATATCGACTAAATCATAGATTTTTTGCAGTTTGTTGAAAGACGTTACACAACATTAACACCTGGTGTAATGGTTGCATTAATTGCAGATCACTTCTTGTGTTTATCTCAAGAGTGCAATGCACATTGTTACATCTATAATGTACTGAAAGCAATATTAGTGTTTTTTGTGCAGACAAAGCCAAATGGCAATTTCCAGTAGGATAATGCAAGGCTAAATACTGCGAGCATTACCAGAAAGTACAGCTCCCAATATTGCCTTAGCCTGCACAACCACATCAGAAATTTAAAGGGTCGATAAATTAGAATATTGCTTAGGTCTCTGGACAATTTGAACTCTGTAAAACCACCTTCAGATTGCATTAAACGAGACACCTCAGGAGAACATCAATCATATTATATTAAGAACATGCCATAGTAAACTTTTACGTTAATGCACGTAAAGATTTTACTCAACAATGATTTTTTTGTAATAATTGTCATTTTTTGTGAGTATAAAGCGTTATTTTATCAAGATTTCTAAATCATAGCACATTTTTTACTGGGTTGTGCATTTTATTTGACAGTGTATTTAGTAATTTCAAGAAGATTTAATTTTGCTAAAAACATGATAAAAGAAAATTTAATTCTCTCTCACACAGATAAGATATTATAAAAGTTTCTAATCTATTTTTGTTTTGACAGCATTTTAGGTTAAAGATTAAAAAAAATACAATTTTTAAAAAAATTTTGGCGTTGTCAAATTAAACCAGATAATATACACAATAGAAACAATAAAATGATTTAGGTTTTATTTGTTTAAAATTAAAATCTCTTTGGGTTATTTTATTTTTGTATCATAATTCCGCAAAAAATTTAGATTAAACTAATTTATTTTTTAATTTTGTTTAGGTAAAATTTGTTACATTTGACGTAATTACAAATAATTATCAAATATTATGAAATATTTTATCTTCCAATTGTGCATCACTTCCTATAGATAAAGTATTAAAAAGTAAGCAATTTATTTAATTACATTGATAAGTTTAATTCAAAATTCAATAGCATTAAACATTCTTACTCAACAATATTATACTAGCTCAAGATCCGGGCCACATGTTATTGTTTATCAATCAAACAACTATTAAGGACGTTCAGTGACACTTACTGGGTTCACTACTAACTTTGAAAAATACATTGATTGGGTTTTGACTAAACAACATACAACATATTTTTATTGTAAAATAATGGTTTAATTAAAACTGGATTTTGCAATAATAATGTTGATCAGTTTAATAAGAACATCTACCAGGGAAATTCCAATTTATCATCATTTTTAGGAAACAGCCTGTTTATATTGTTATATATATATATCGACGCATTCTTTTTAAAAAGGAATAAGCGACAAAATAGCAATTTTACAGGAGACATAAAAAACGATTATCTAGAGAAACTTTAATTAAATTGCAATTTTATTTAAATTTTAATGTGATATATATCATTTAAGGTTAACAAAAAACTGTGACATTTAGAAAATAATATTATAAAGTGAAATAAACCATAAAATTACTGGCATCTGGCAAATATCGTTTACAATTTGGTGGTTATATCATCACTTATACCATTTTAAGTTTATATTCTAAACACGTTTTGGTACTTATAACAAAAAATAAATAAAAGCTTATAATAAATAACGGTTTTCTTTGCTATAATTTCTGATTCGATCTCCGTCTAACAACTGGTCTAATTTGAATGCAATTATTTAAAAACTTCTTTTTGTCAACAATCTTCTCTATTTTCCAAAAAGTTTTAAATGCCAGTAATCTTTGCTCTTCCTCAATATTTTTACATTCGTTAGTGCATGTTTGATTATTTAGACATGAGTTTGCCTTAATTTGTTTTGCTGATGCTAGTTTACCATCGTATCTTATATAGTCTTTTTCCAAATTTTTATTTTTATTCTCGCATGCTCTCCGCCGTGTTCAACGTTATTGTTTTCCTCCGGAGGAACATTTTCTTGATTTATTTCAAATGCAGTCCCTACTTCTTCAGCTTTCTCCATAAAAATTACATTATTTGTATTAGTATTTAAATTATTTATATCATCATCTAAAAGCGGAGTAGTAGTTAAATCATTACTGTTATTGACAATCGGCATATAATTTCTTAAAGCTAGCTCGACAAGCGCCATACCACGAGATCCAATTATTCTGTAAACGAGATAAGCGCTGGTGTTAGATATTGTAAAATAAAAACATTATCAAGAAGTGTATAATGACAATTAAATCAAATTTTATAAATTATAATCTAGTCGAATAAATTCATTAACAGAAAGCAATCATTGAGAATAACATTATTAACCAGGATTTAAAAATCAAACTTTCAATTTCCCCTATGTCAATACATGGAGTTGCGTCGCTTATACCATACTGATATTTATTTTGGCAAAAAGATACAAGCAACCAAAACATCACCGATGATTTTTAAATAAAGCAATTAAAATTATATATATGTAACTACGTTTTCTTGTATAGTATTATAGTATTAATTATATTATATACATACCAACTATTAACTTATGATGTATTTCTTACAATTTCACTCAAACACAGACGAGTTGTGTCATGTCTGCACTATAGGATCTTACATGTTAAAGTGGCGGTTATACCCTACTCGCGCACAATTTGAAAATGTGTACTCGTTGGTTATCCCATTTTTATCCTACTAAACGATGAATTGTGACGTTAATATTTTTTTGTCGCTTACACCATTCAGTTATTTGGATTCTATGGAAAATTTCATTATATATATATATATATATATATATATATATATATATATATATATATATATCTGAATCTCATCAGCCATCATCATGAGATATTTATTATTAATATTTATTAATATACATCAATATGACATTGATATATAAAACTAATTTTGTTGTCAAAGCTAACTTTCAAGAAACTTTATTGTGTGTAAAGTTTCTTTGTTTGACTTCTGGTAGTTGGTCTATTAATTGATCTTTCTACAGTCAAAACTTGTAAAGGAACTGGTTGTGATTTGGATGCTGTAATTAAATTAGTTGTTGTTGGTAAAGAAGCTGTTAGTGGTTTTTTTGAATTTAATTTAGTTGTTGCCAATGCTGTTTTCCAAGTAGTCTCTTATTGAGATTGTCTGGTCTTTTTTCAATTTCGATGGCTTCTCTAGTTATTCTAGTATGAAAATGATTAATTTTTGCTAAAATTTTAGTTCCTTCAAAGTTAATTTTGTGATGACTTGAATTTACATGTTCCGTTAAAGATGAAGTAGATTCATTTTTTTGAACTGCTCGAATATGTTCTTCTTTTCTTGTGCTAATTTTGCGGTTAGTTTGTCCAATATAAGATCTCGTACAATCTGCACATGGAATTTCGTACACGCCTTGACTTTCTAAAGGGATAATATCTTTTGGGCTTTTTAAAACTTGACTTATTTTTAAATTTGTATTGAAAACTGTTTTTATGTTGTATCTTTTTAAAACTTTAGAAATTTTGTTTGTGGTACCTTTGACAAATGGTAAAAAAGCGTATTTTTGTGTTTCATCTTTTTCTTTGTCGTTGTTTGTAATTTTATTGTTTAATAACAGTTTTAATGATGCTTTATTGAAACCATTTTGTAAGAGGGCGTTTTCTAACGTTTCAATTTCTTCTTTTATGTGATTTTGATCACATAATGTTAAAGCTCTATGTAATAAAGATTTTGTTACTGAATTTATTTGGGCTGGATGATGATCTTACAAAATGGTTTCAATAAAGCATCATTAAAACTGTTATTAAACAATAAAATTACAAACAACGACAAAGAAAAAGATGAAACACAAAAATACGCTTTTTTACCATTTGTCAAAGGTACCACAAACAAAATTTCTAAAGTTTTAAAAAGATACGACATAAAAACAGTTTTCAATACAAATTTAAAAATAAGTCAAGTTTTAAAAAGCCCAAAAGATATTATCCCTTTAGAAAGTCAAGGCGTGTACAAAATTCCATGTGCAGATTGTACGAGATCTTATATTGGACAAACTAACCGCAAAATTAGCACAAGAAAAGAAGAACATATTCGAGCAGTTCAAAAAAATGAATCTACTTCATCTTTAACGGAACATGTAAATTCAAGTCATCACAAAATTAACTTTGAAGGAACTAAAATTTTAGCAAAAATTAATCATTTTCATACTAGAATAACTAGAGAAGCCATCGAAATTGAAAAAAGACCAGACAATCTCAATAAGAGAGATGATGCTTTACGTTTACCATCTACTTGGAAAACAGCATTGGCAACAACTAAATTAAATTCAAAAAAACCACTAACAGCTTCTTTACCAACAACAACTAATTTAATTACAGCATCCAAATCACAACCAGTTCCTTTACAAGTTTTGACTGTAGAAAGATCAATTAATAGACCAACTACCAGAAGTCAAACAAAGAAACTTTACACACAATAAAGTTTCTTGAAAGTTAGCTTTGACAACAAAATTAGTTTTATATATCAATGTCATATTGATGTATATTAATAAATATTAATAATAAATATCTCATGATGATGGCTGATGAGATTCAGCCGAAACGTCGAGTCCAACTCAAAAAGAAAACGCGGGATAATCCGAAAATAAATTTAAATAAAAATAATTATATCCGCGAAAATTTTAAAAATAACATATATATATATATATATATATATATATATGTCTAAAGGGGTTTAGTCCTACATTTGTATAGATGTTATCGTCCTACATGATTTGTGTAGCCCGATACCCCTTAAGATCTTAACACACAAAAATATGCCTGCGGGCATATATTTTCTCATATATATCCCCTGCTGTGCGACCGTACCCGACCGTGCGACCTATAAAATTTAAATTTTTTTGTTCAAATGTTTCAATAGAATACAGTTTACTTGTTATATTCATTTAAATATTATTACGTTTATATTAATTTATTTAATACATTTTCTAGTACAAAGTATTTATTAAAAAAAATACGTTTTATTAAAAATGCCTTTTGTAATATTCATGTTAATTAAATTGCTTACGTGTTTCTTATTAAAAGTTGGGCCTTACCTTCGGTTACCGGCTGGTCTAACCTTGTATGCTATTGTAACTTATTACAATATGACCGAATAATATTTGAAAACAACAATAATAATATTTATAATTACTACATTTTTAATTATAAAGGTTCATAAGCGTACATATCACAACGTTAATGACAGTCTTTAAAACTGTAACAAAATCCTGAGATTATTTTACAAAATTAAAGATAAGTGCAAATTCTGTAGAAAGTTATGTAAAGTTTATAAATAATTTAAGCAAATTGTTTATTAAAATGTTTAGTACAATAAATAAAGTTAACTAAATTTAATGCATTATTAGCTGACTTGAAGCTTAATTTGAAATATATGTAAATTACTATAATTATAAAAGTATTATAATTTATATTTGCTTTGCTTTTGTTTTGTGTTTAGATTTTGTGGCATAGTAATCTAAATTTCATTTTGTTTCAGTTGTAAAGACTATTTTTTTTTATATTAAATAAGGTTGGTTAATTATAATGCAATTCTTAAGTTATTAAACTTTATTATAAGATAATTATAAAAATATCACACATAAAGTTACAATGATTTATATTTGTACTGTAAAAACGCCTTGATCTGGACGTTGTTTTGTGTTTAAATTTTGTATGATTTTTTTAGTAAAAATGTGAGAGTAGTGAAGACGTGAAAGTAGTGAGAATGTGATACTAGTAAGAATGTGAGAAGAGTAGGAATGTGAATGTAGTGAGAATGTAAAAGTTGTGAGAAAGTAAGAGTAGTGACAATGTGAAAGTAGTGAAAATTTAAAAATAGTAAGAATGTGAGAATAGTGAGAATGGGAGAAAAGTGAGAATGTAAAAATAATAAGAACGTAAAAGTAGTAGAATGTGAAAAAATACAGAATGTGTGTAGTAAAGATGTAAGAGTAGTGAGAATATAAGTGTAGTAAAAAAGTGAGATAAGTAAGAATATTAGAAATTTAAGAATAGTTAGAAGGTAAAACAAGTGAGATTGTAAAAATAGTGAAAATGTAAGAGTAATGAGAATGAGTAAGTAATAAGAATGTAAAAATAGTGAAAATGTGAGAAAAGTAACAATGTGAGAGTAGTAAGAATGTGAGAGTAAAGAAAATGTGAGAATAGTAAGAAGGTGAGAGTAATAACATTGTGAGAGTGATAAGAATGTGAAATTATAGAAATTGTGAGAATAGTAAGATGGTGAGAACGTGAGAGTAATAACAATGTAAGAGTAGTAAGAATGTAAGAATAGTGAGAGCGTGAAGGTTGTAAAACTGTAAGAATAGTGAAAATATGAGAGTATTGACTAAGTAAAAATATTGAGAATGTAAAAATAGTAAAAATTCGAGAGTAGTGAGATTGTAAGAGTGGTAAGAATGTGAGAGTAGTAAACATGTGATTGAAGTAAGAATGTGAAAATATTGAAAGGTAAAAGATGCGACAATTTGAGATTAATGACGGTAGTGAGAATGTGAGAGTAGAAACAATGTGAAAATGTAAAAGTAATGAGAATGTGAGAGTAGTGACATTGCAAAAATAGTAAGATTAGTGAGAATGTGAAAGTAGTGACAGTATGAAAGTAGTGAGAATGTAAAAATAGTGAGAATAGTAAAAATATGAAAGTAGTAACAGTAATAAAAATGTAAAAATAGTGAGTATGTAAGCATAAAGAGAATGTGAAAGTAGTGAAAATGTGAAAGAAACAACAATGTTAGAGTAGTGTGAGTAGTACAAATGTAAAAATAAAGTAATAGTAAAATAAATAAGAATGTAAGAATGTGGAAATAGTAAAAAATAAAAGATGCGACAATGTGAGAGTATTGACAATAGTGAGAATGTAAGAGTAGAAAAAATGTAAAAGTAGTAAAACGTAAAACAGGTAAAAATGTGAGAATAATGAGAATAATAAAAATGTGAGAGTAGTACGATTGTAAGAGTAGAAAAATAGTATTCGTAATGAGAATGAAAAACAGTAATATTGCAAAAATAGCAAAAATGTGAATGTAGTGATAATGTGAGAATAGCAAGAATGTTAACGTAGAGAGAATTTGAAAGTTAAAACTATAAGTAAGGAGAGTAGTAAGAATGTGAGAAATGTGAGAATATGGTAGAAGCTACAATGTGAGTGTAAAAGTAGTGAGATTGTGAGAGTAAAGAGATAGTGAGAGTAGTATAAATGTGAAAGTAGTAAAAATGTGAGAGTAGTAAAATGAGAAAAAAATAATAAGTTAAAAATAATGAAAATAAAAAAATAGTAAAAATGTAAGATTAGTGAGAAAGTAATAGTAGTAATTTTCACATTTTTACTATTTTCACATTTTTTTTTTCACATTTTACTACTCTTATATTTTTATTACTATATTATTCTCACAATAATAATAATAATAATAATAGTAATAAAAATTGTCTTTATTTTTGTAATTTTACAAAAAAAAGCAAAGTTCATCACAATGATGATCTTTCATTTAACCTAATTTTAACATTTAATTTGAAACATATAAATAAAATTTAACAAAAGGGTACTTTCTGATTTTTTGATGGCTGACTATCGTTTTCTATTTTCCAGTTATTTTATAGTATTTCATCAAAAATTGTAGCCTATTATTTCACTAGATTATTACTGGGATTTCCTTATTTATAGAGAACATTTGCCAGCCCTGATCCCTAGCACGAAAGAGGTTTAGCGCGCGTGCGGCTCAAAACATCTAAGGGCATCACAAACCTGTTAAAAACTCACTTTTAAGTTAGCAGTTTTGTTCGTTATTGGAATTAACCAGACAGAATCAAGAAAAAGCTCTCAATATGTCATTTCTAAAATTTTACTATTCTTACACTGTCACTAATCTAACATTCTTACTATTCTCACATTCTCAATACTTTTACAAACTTAATACTTTCATATTCTCACTACTTTTTTATTGCCGCTTCACTCACATTTTGCTACTCTAAAATTTTTACTCTTTTTACAATTTTATTATTCTCACATACTATTACATTCTCATTACTTTTACGTTTTTACTTTTCTCATATTCTTACTACTTTTACTATTTTTTTACTCTCAAAATTTCACTACTCTTACATTGTAGCTTCTCTCGCATTGTTACTATTTTTACTTTTTACTACTCTTACAGTCTTACTACTCTTACATTTTAACTACTCTCACACTCTCACTAATTTCACATTATCACTGTTTTCTAATTTTTACTACTCTCACATTCTTACTAATCTCACTATTCTCAAATTGACATTATTCTAACATTCTTACTATTTTTACATTCTCAACTCTTTCACATTTTTTCTATTTTTTCATACTCTTATTACATTTACGTTTTTACTACTTTCACATTCTACTACTCTCACATTTTTACTTTTCTCACATTTTTACTACTTTACATTTTCTTTATTCTCAGATACTCACTATTCCCACATTCTCACTACTCTCACATTCTTACCACTCTTGCATTTTTTAAACTGTTACATTCTCACTATTTTTACATTTTTACTATTTTCACATTATCTATGTTCTCTCATTCTTACTACTGTCACATTCTTTTTACATTTACTATCTTTCTATCTTACAATCTCACAACTTTCACATTGTCGCTTCTCTCACATTCTCACTACTCCCACATTCTTACTACTCATACATTCTCATTATTATCACGTTGTTACTACTCTTATAGTTTTACTATTCTCACTATCTAACTGCTCTCACATTGTAGCTTTTTTCACATTTTCAATATTTTCAAGTTTTCACTAATCTTATATTCTCACTATTCTTACATTGTCAGTACTCTTACAATCCCACTACTCTTAAATTATCACTTTTCTCAAATTCTCACTACTTTTACATTCTTACTACATTCATATTTTTACTATTTTCACATAATCACTGTTTTCTCATTCTTACTACTCTTACATTTTTACTATGCTCACTATTCTCACATTGTCACTATTCTAACATTATTATTCTCACATTTTTATTACTTATTGTGAATCTTACTACTCTCACATTTTTTTTTACTCTTACATTCTTTCTACTTTCACATTCTCATTACTCTCAAATTCTCACTACATTCACATTCTTACTACTCTCACGTTCTTACTACTTTTACATTTTCACTATTCTCACATTTTTACTACTCTCATATTGTCGCTTCTCTCCCACTACTTTCAAATTCTCACTATTTTTACATTTTCATTACTCTTACATTGTCACTACTCTCATATTCTCACATACCCTCTACTCTTACATTGTTGCTTTTATTACATTCTCATACTTTTTTATTCCCACATTCTCACTATTCTCACATTTTCACTAACTTCATATTCTCACTATTTCCATATTTTTACTACTCTCACTATGCCACTACTCTCACATTATCGCTTCTGTCACATTTTTACTATTCTCTTATTCTTGCAACTCTCACATTCTCACTACTCGCACATTCTCATTACATCATTAATTTCTACTCTAACATTCTTACTACTCTCACATTCTTACTACATTTTTATTTCTCTCACATTCTCACTA
The DNA here is from genome assembly GCA_963932245.1 of Tachinus rufipes. NCBI lineage: Eukaryota > Metazoa > Arthropoda > Insecta > Coleoptera > Staphylinidae > Tachinus > Tachinus rufipes. Next base: position 44,317,758 of record OZ010745.1, on the reverse strand, counting down.
ATCTCACATTGTCACGTTTTTCACATTCTAACTACTTTCACATTATCACTACTCTTTCATTTCTTCATTTCATTTTTCACTTTTACATTGTCGCTTCTCTCACATTCTCTCTATTCTTTAATTCTTATTACTCATACATTTTTACTCCTTTCACATTCTTACTACTCTAAATATTTTAAACATAAATATTAACATGCTGTGACTGCGATGGGTTAACAACTTACGTAATCAGTTTACAAAATAAAAATAATCATTACAGAATCAAAAAATAATTACGTAATATTTGTAATCATTACATAATCAAGTAAACTTTATATAATTACGTAATTATTTTATAATCACGTAATCATTACATAATCTTGTAATAAATAGTGTAATTAAATATTAAAACACGCGTATTCAAATAATCAAATATTGATTACGCGTACTCAAATAATCAAATGTTTAGTACGCGTATTCAAATAATCAAATAATGATTACAAATTCACATAATCAAATATTGGTTTTATGGAATCATATATTCGCATGGTAAATTCAGTCTTGTCCAATCTGTATCTAATTGTGCCGCTAGAGATTTATTTATTAGACAATTTCACAGGTGTTTTTATACAACCCTTGTCATGTGCATGTACAGTTGTTTATTTATTATATTAAAATAAATACCTACTTCAGTCGAATATAATTTTTCACTGATACAAATTGTATTATGTATTGTTATTATTTTTGTTGAAAAGATTTTTATATGTTTATTTTTATTTATTTTTTAATATAATAAATCACATTTTTATTCTTGGTTTTGGATTTTTTCTAATCTACATAAAACATGATTAATCATCAAAATAGGTATATTTTTAGTTAATGTTCTTATTATATAAAAGAAATTGTAGTAAGTACTTTATTGAAGATTATTATAAAACATAAGTATTATAATAATATATTAATATTAAGCATCAAAATAATTTTATAATTTATATAAAATAATTAATGCATGCAATTTAGAATTATAAAATCTTAAACAAGTGTGTACTTATTGAATAATCATGTATTCATTATATAATCACATAATCATTTTCATAATCACGTAATCAATGCATAATCATAATCATAACCATGTAATCATTACATAATCACGTAATTATTACATAATCACGTAATCATTACATATTCACGTAACATTTTGTTCATTTGTACATTTTTTTACTTAGTTGTTAACCCTTCGTGTGATCGTTACTTTTATAACTTCAATCTGTCTTTAATATTGTAATTCGCATATTAAAAACCTCATGTTTTGATCATCAACTTTATAACCTGCATACTTTAAAATTTTTGTTTACTTATTTAAATCTAAACATTTTGTACATTTTATTTTCTACGCCGTTTTGTAGGAGTAATTTAATATTACGTATTTTATAAAACAATTATAGTTGTAATTGAACTTAAACAACAAATTTTTCTTTAATAAGTTTATTTTTATGATTTTTTCCAACTTATAGTACTACAATAAGATATAAAAATAATTATCATTTAGGTCATATTTGTCGATGTTGTATTAAACTTTAAACAGCCAAGAAATAATTAATTAATTGTACGCATAATTTAAATAATATTTGCATCCACTGCGATAAAATGTGTGCATTTTTCTTATTATTTGCTACACAATTTGTATTTGTAAAGATAAGTTGTAAAAACGAATTCCATTCACATGTAAACGCACGTGTACATTTTTATGGGGCCATAAATCTTAACGCACTTTAATCACTGACTTTAGAGCTACACGGGCAAGAGACCCGTTCAAGTTATTGATCCCAAAAATGTAGCGCAAAACCATATAAGTCGCAACTATAATCCTACGTAGGAGGAAAATCTCATGGTGGACTACTCAAGAATAGACGTAACTAATGTAGAACGAAAGTACTTAAAATAAACCTATATATATATATATATATATATATATATATATATATATATATATATAGATGTAAAACAACTAATACTCCTCCAAAATATATACACGCTGATAGTACTGGCCTCCAGAACGGAGGCAGGTACGAAAAACTGGAGGCAAATGCGTTTTGGTGTGTATATTAATTTATTTCAACATAATACTTTACTAGAAGTCATTCTACAAAATTTTGTTCGGTGACCATTTCGACTCATATACATATACAGTTATACATTGTAGTACATTAAAGTCAACACTACGTGGCGCTATGCTTTTATACTGATATACATATTTTGTCGCGGGCCAGTAGAATAAGCCTCCTCATAAGTTAACGTTCTAATACGCCTCTTACAATTGGCAACACAGCAAATACAATTTATAAAAATAATTATATACTTTTAATATATCTAAACGGTTCACGTTGTTTATTAGTTTTGTATAGAAAATATGTAAAAATAAAACAGAAAATATTACTCAACTTTACGTCCAATGAAACAAATAAATAACATTTTTTATAATATATTATAAATAGTTTTTAAATTATTCTATCGAGGTATTGTGCTATGTAGAATGGATTTTAAAAATATTATAAAATTGCAGATATAATACTATTTAATATTTTTTTTAAATGTGCAAAAAAAATTATTTTTAAATATATTTTTTTAAATAAATTAAATAACAATAATATTGTTTATATTAGTTTTAAAATTTATAAAAAATTCTAATTTTAGTCTTGTTTAGTAAACTTGACATCATTTGCATGTTAAATTAAAATTAATTCTTTTCAGTTTAACGCTAGAGAATTACCAGGTTTAGTCGCACTGTCCTGTGGGGGTGCTACTAGTAGTATTGTTATGGAAAAATATTAAATTCTATCACATCTACAAAAATATCGGCAAACCTTTTTCTCTAGAAAAATATTGACACGTACAGCGCCGTTTTTAAATTAAAATTGGTTCTTATGGGACAAAACGCCAACCAACTCAATATTCAAACGATAGGATTTTAATTATCACTCTTTTATATGTTGAACTACAGACAATATTCTATGTTTTCATGTTTTTGTTTAAAGATTTAAAGTTATAATTAACGAGTAAAAAATTAATAAAGAACTAATTAAAAACGCCACTTTAAAAAAATTAATTGCGGAGAAACGACTTATTGCATCAAATTTTTACACATTTAATGACACAGAGTGGACTTTCTTCTACAATGTGTGAAAATTTTATTCAATGATATTCATGCGTTCTCTTGCTGAGTTTGATTCTGAGAAGCCTTATAATAGCACAACTATTCTCCTCCCTTAATTAAAGTTATCAATATTTTTTTATCAATTTGAATAAATTGTTAGATCATTAATTACGGAGATAAATATAACTGTCCCATATTTACATAATTAAAATTATGGTACAAAAGAGTTTTTTTTATGTTATCTAACTAGCTATAACAATAATATACTATTGCAAAAAAAATATTTATAGTGTCATTTTCAAGTTTAGTTTCAACTGAATAACACTTGAACATAAAAAACGCAGTAATTTTCAAGGTTTTAAGCTATTTTTGGATGTTTTAAAAAAAAAGTCAGAAGTTTCTCAGAGACAAAACTTGGAATTTTACTAACTGTTAGAATGACAAACGTAATTCTTGAAGGTTTTCTGTAAAAAGTAGATATAGCACCGGTCCAAGAATACCTTCCTGTGGTACCGCTGATTTAATGAGGTGTAAGTTAATTACTTTATCTTGATGTTTTACCTTAAAAATGTTTTGGTTAGGTATCATTATTAGAGAGCGGATTCCTAGCTATTATGCTTACGCTAAATAGTTAAAGCATCAAAATTATGTCTGTCTAAATATATTCACGAATTGTGAAGAATGTAATCATTTGGCACTAAGTTTTTTACGCATTTTTTGCTTTTTTAGTACTTTTTTTGAATTCGGTGCTTATTTTAAAGTTTTGTGCTTATTTTTAAGTTTTGGTACATTTTTTTTTTTTGATAAATCAGTTCTTCTATGAAATTTAGTGGATTGAAATGTAAATATAAAAAGCGTATATTATTTTATTATTTAGCAAAATGTACGTATCGAGATCTTGCATACTTTTTATAATATTATTTAGACAAGTTTAATATAATTCTGTAAATCCCGACTGAGCTCATAGGTTATTTTAGTGCCACCTCTTCAAGCAAGTCAAATAACTGTATTTTATAATTCCTAAAATAGTCGGTAGGTCGGAGATTCTCTTGATTTTAAAAAAATTAAAAACGTTGTAATACAATTTTTGGATCCTGCAAGTAAGTCTGTGAAAAACTGTCAAGCAGTTCTAAAAAATAAGAAACTTCAAAATAATTTAGCTTTCAGTTTTGTGAGTCATGCCATAAAATCGCTAGGAAAACAGGAAAATACGTTAAATGAAAGTCTAAGTACAATTATAGATTTCAAAGATGCAATTTTAAAATTACTAGGCTGTATTAGGCAAGCAGTGAAATCAAAATCCAAAGATGTATTTTTGAAAAATAGAGGTTTATCTACATGAAATAAAATAAACAGTATTTTGAGTGGAGAGAATGTTCCAGATTTCGATATGAATCCAGCTTTTAAAGCAAAATTTAAACATGGACCATTTCCCCTTCAAAAACATTTTAAGTGATTGAAGACAGAATTTTACAGTTAAACACTTAGAGCAACATTTAATTATTAACTGTTTTTGTAGATTTTTAGTTATTTAAAAGTTTTTATATATTATTAAAAATGTGTGTGAAAAATATCATCACTCAAACTGTTATTTGGTGCTTTTTTAATGCTTTTTTAGTTACATTTTCATGCCTTTTTAAGCGCTTTTATTCGTATTTTTAATGCTTTTTAATTTGGTCTCTAATCATTATAATACATGAAAAGTATAATGGGCAATTGCGTTTTCAATTTGCTTAAAAATCTTCGGTGACCGACTTTTATCAAAGGCTTGAGTGTTGTCTAGAAAAGCAGCCAAACAATATTTTTTTTTTTAAGTGTTGTTAATTTGCTTTATGACTCTGTAAACCTGCTCTGTAGTTGTGTGTTAATTTAAAAAACCTAATTGGTGATTAGGAATTAGATGAAATGCTTTTAATTTCAGTCTTTTCAGAAACATATTTTCAAAGATACATTTTAAATAAACTTATAAAGCAACAAAAAAATGTTTCTGTCACAGGTTTATCAGAATGATTTGTGCCACTTTTCATTGAGATTGAAAATGTTTAGATCTAAGTAGTATAGCATTGAAAATATGTGTGAGTGCTTTTTGCACATTTTTTGGAAACTAATTCTAATTGCTGTAACTTTTTTCATAGAAATATGGAGATCATAGCCATGTTTTAATCACGTGTTTGACTCGCATGATATGATGGCGTTAATAAACAATGTCATTGATAAAGGTATTCCAAAACTGATGACGGTGGTAGTTTTTTTAGAAAATTTTTGATTTTTTAGTTTTTTCTCTAAGAGTAGGCTTTTAGCGGGTTGTTGTATTTAGTTTTGTTTTGTGGATTTTTAGTAGACTTCCATATTCTTCTATTTATTAGTAGTGTTTTTTTAGTTACTTTTAAATCATTTTGTAGCTTGTTTGTAGTGTTTGTGGGTTCAAAAACTGCTTAATGATTAAATGTTGTTCAAAAGATATTAATTTTTTTTTACTGCAGATAATTCAAGGGATAACTTTTGTATACAAAAAAATGGAAGACATTTGTTTTTTATGTCACATGGCCAGTGTGTAGTTGCTTTGGACTGGCCAAGTTCTAGGTCTTAGCGCTGGAAATTATGTTTGCTGCACTTTCTTGTAGACTCTGATCATGAATGCAGTAATTTTTGGTACGATCCAGTTGAAGGCAGTTAGCACATTGAGGCATGACTTTTGTTTTGTTAACTGATTTTAATATGTATTTGTAGTGTTAAAGGTATTGCAATTCATAGATGATTAACTTGTTGTTACTTTGTGGTTTGAATGATAGAAAGAACGTTTTTTAACATTACATAAAAACTGCTTTCTTGGTTTAAATAAAAGGTGTAGTATTGCACATCACGATTTTTTGGTTCTTGAACAGCTGCTTGATATTTCAGCACACCTGTTGTCGACAATTTGGTTGTTATTTATTTTAAGATTAAATTTTTGTTTATTATCCTGATTGTTGTTTAGCATATCAGTAAATTATTTAATGTTTGCTGCTGCTGGGATGTATATTGGTGAAGGTTTTATGTAATTAAGTAGTTTTTTTTTGGTAGTGTACTCTTGTTTTTGAGTTTATTACATGTTTGTAATAATCTATTAATAGCCGTTGTTTAACATTCCATGGTTTGGTTTCTGAAAAGTTTTTACGTTTAAACGTATATTAATTAATAAATAATAACAAAATAAATTAAATAGATTTAAATAAAATAAATATCAGTTTAACTGAGGCAGGGAATCTATTCATAAACCGGTAACAAACAGTACAGTGTAGTATTTATTATTAGTGGTTAATTGTTTTGCAACATTTTTTTTAATAATGAGAGTTAAAATACCACAGCAGTAAGTCACAGTTTAAAAAACGCTATAATGTAGTAACAATTAATCACCGGTAGCATACTATAAGTGTTGTAATGTACACCACATAAAAAATTAAAATCAAAACAACTTCAAATAACTGTTCGTACCTACATTCGATAATTTTTGAAAATAACTATTTATTGTAGACTGTGTTACGGTTTCAATATTTTTATAATCTTATACACTCAAAAAACAATTAAACTAAACCACCTAATGAATAAAACAAATAAATGCCTACTAATAATAGAAATTTACAAAATACGATATATTGATAGTGGCAACATTGGCAGAGGCGTATTCGACATTTTCACATATAGAATTTATACAACTGGAGCCTAAAACGATGCTTTGGCATTTGGAGTTCTATTGCTATTATTAATATACCAATTTTTTTGTATATAATTAATGTTATATTTTTTTACCCCTCTTTGTGCGTCCTAATAAAGAATGTTTTAAATAACTAAATGCAAAAAAATACACAGTTAAAACTATTAGATTTAAGGTGGAGGCTTGGTCGCCTTATGTGTGTACGGAGGCGAGTAAGATAGCTATGCACATATATATATATATATATATATATATATATATATAACAAACGTATTTTTTTTAATGCTATACAGTACTAAAAGTTAAGTTTACAGACATCCTATTTATTACTTTTTGCGAATTAAAACAATTGCAATTCTTTTGTGCTCGTATTGTAATGTATGTTTTATACGTAGTGCATTTTATTTTTAAATGATGCATTTTAAATTTATTTCAGATTAAGCACAAGAATATATATACAATTTGTTGAAGTTGAAATTTGAATTAAAAATACTTCTGTAAGTATTTTTACTGCAATAAAGATTAGAAAATTTAGTCTTAAAGAGTAGATACATTTTATTAATTGATAGATCAAAATGCAAAACTAATTTTTGGGTATTATTTTATAGCCAATTATAAACAGTGACGACCAAAGTGATGCTTTATCTATTCAATTAGATCTTTTAATTTTAGAAACTATATGCTTATAGAAAAAAGAAAACTCTTACATTTTGTCCACACATAAAAAAATAATATTTTTGGACATTAAAACTATTATGACACAAAATTATTTAAAAAAAAAAAGTTAAGAGTATATATGAGAAAAAACATTAAAAGCACTAACACCAGTCGGAAAAATAGCAAGTAAGCTGTACACCTGTGCACCTAAAGTGCAGGTGTAAAAAATAGACAATCCATCTAAAGTGCGTTTAAAAAAAAAGCATTTGATAATACTACTCAAATCCATTTTGATGGAAATACAAATTCAACAATTGCAATACAAAAGTGGAATATTAACTATAATACTATATAAAAAGACTGTGCAAGCTAAAGTCACGGATGGGTGCCTTTAGGGCAGTGTGCTTTTACTTTTACTGTGGTGTCTCGTCATGAACGGCCTACTACAGGTACTTGGTACTGATGATATCACAATTCTTGTAAACAAAAAATTTTGGGCAACTGTATCAAACATGCTGCAAAATGCACTAAACACAGCAAAGTCAAATGTAGATTAACAAAAATCTGCACTGCATAGACAAAATATTGATACCAAAACTTATTTAAAAAAAAAGATTAATTTACAAAATGCATTAACTGCAATTCTACTTGTAATTTGAATAAAGATAAGATTCCATATTAATAATAATAATAATAATAATAATAATATTTATTTAACGTCATACAAACATTTTACAAGGCTTAAAACTATACTTAAAATTACAATTACACTTACACTAGATTAACACATAAAACAACTGTTATGCGTATATGGCACGACGAGCATCAATCTTAAAACGAATTAAAGATGATGCAAAGTTAAGACTGTCGCAGTATCTGTTTACAATGATACAAATTCTTACAAGCGGATTATATAAGAGATCGAGTTCGACTGAACGAAACGTGTAAAAGTGAAGAATAACGTGTTCTATAACATGGTACGATTAAGCATTCAAAGCAATCGGATGAACTGATCAAATTATTGAAAATTTTAAAAGCAAAACATATATCATAATATTCTCGCCTTTTTAAAAGATTTACTAAGTTGACGTATGGGGTATACAAGTTGGGGTAACTTGTTGCAACGTTAGTATTATATTTTGACATTGCAGTTTGTATTTTATATACTTCAGAAATTTGCGTTGTACAGACTCAAGTCTATTTACAAATCCTTCGAAGTGTGGTGACCATATCAATCATACAGCAGTACTCCAAAATGGAGCAAACTAATGTAATAAATAACACTCTGAATGTTTGTAAAACCCTTTGTGATATGTTTAATAAAACCAAGCATTTTATTTGCTTTAAAAATAACAATTTCTATATGGTAAGAAAAAGACAACTTTTTGTCAATGTAAAAATTTTAATGTATTGTGTGTATAACTTCGCATTGTTTGATAAATGTAAATAAAATGTAGAAAACATTTCTCAAGAATAATAAAAATTCAACAATTAGGAAAAAAAACTAGAATAATTTTTATCAAATAAAACAATGTTTGGTAAGTTTTTACTAACACTACGTTGCTCTAGTATAATATTTTAATAGTAGTTCATATTTTAAATATAGATGTTTGCTCCGTGTTATATATACAGGGTGAGTCGGGAGGAACGGACCAAACTCCAAGAACGTATTGTACACTTAAAAATAATGTAAAAAAAGTCAAATTTTGTTATCCGATTTTCATTTGTTTTTAAAAAATATAAACTTTGAAACCAAATATTTATAAAAAGCTTAATTTCTACATTTTGAGTATAAGAGTTAGAGAAACTGGTATAGTGTTTTCAACTCTGCAGGTTATGTCATCGTTTACAATTTGCAGAAAATATAAAATAAAGCGCAGTTTCACTTAAACAGTTTGGTTAATAAACCAAACTGCCAATATTGTGCCATGGATAATCCAAGTAATGTGGTGTAATCGGTTTTTATTTTTTTAAGAAACCTAGCGGCCCACACAGCAAGGGCTTTAATGAAAGAGGATTTTATAAGATAATTTGTTTGTGAATTAAATAATGCATTATAAATTACTTTTTTTGTGTTTATATTAATTATATGTATTAGTTTATATAGTGCGTCAATTGCTTTTGTGTTTTTTATAATTAGGTGTTGTATGTGATTATCCCATATTAAATTGTTGTTTATTGTTAATTCTAGGTATTTTGTAATCATTGCTTCACTTAAGTTTACGTTGTTACTTTGCAGTGTAATATTAGTTTTTTTTGGGTGTTATTAAGCTGTTTTGTTTTACTTTTATTAATGGTAAGTAGCTTAATGTATAGTATGCCCATAGATATAGTGTTTTTACAACATGGCCTTAAATTATCTCAGCTCAGTTTGTATTAAATAAATAACTTAAAACACCTCAATGTTCAAAGGTAAAAATATTATATAAATATACAATATTTTCACTCTTAAAAATTACCTCGGGTTCCAGGTATATAATACAATTATAATTAGTTGCTAATGAAATGATCCATTAAGATAAATTAAGCCTATGTCGTAAAGACACTATATCTTTGGGCATACTATAGTACCAGTCATTTATTTGATCTAAAACTTTTTGTTTATTTTTTTTTTATGGCTATGTGTTAAGTATGTATTGTCAGCAAAGATGTATAATTTGCCATGTATCTTAATTTTAAATATATTGTTGACGTATGATATACGTCTTTTTTTGATATCCCAACATTGCTAAACATTTGTGTACTTAGTATGTTGTTATTTTTTTTTATACTTTGTTTTTAAGAATGTTGATATTAATTGTAGTTTTTTACCTTTTACTCCTATTTTGTTTAGTTTTTCTATCAGTTTTGTTTTGAATATTGTGCCAAACGCTTTCTTTACATCGAAGAAAACTATCAACATTTTTTTGCATTTTCAGACCATTTTGACCATTGTAGCTATAGATCTAATACACAATGTATTAGATCTATAGCTACAGATTTAGTTTTGATACATTTATGAAACACAAATTGCCTTTTATGTATAATTTTGTAATTTTTAATGTGTTTAAGTACTCTATTATGTATTATGCTATTTACTATTTCAGCTATTGTAGGTATTATAGTTATTGGTCTGTGGTTTTATGTTAAACATTTTTAAACATTTATAAGTTTAATCAAACTTGGTGTGATTTCTTTAATTAGTTTCAGTATTTCTATTTGTTAATTTATCTTTTCTAGGTATTTTTCTTTTTTTAAGACTAGTTTAAACATACAAATCTAATAATCTTGGTTCACCAAGAAGTCTATCACAAGAAAAATATGTGAATTGCTGAATAAGTTGAGTAAGATTATGAAAAGCATAACAATTTAGTATTATTTACATTAAAATATCCTAACAAAATTATTTTAACTTTTCTTTGATTATTTTAAACATATTTAGTATAAAAATTATGCTGATAACCAATGCCTTGAATTTTGTACCTAGCCGGTCTAGAATATGCTTATTGTTTGTGGATGCAGGCAAACACCTTGCTGATCATCAAATGAGTGTTCAAAATGGCAATCGGAATCGACTAGATTAAAAAAATCTGGATATTTATTGTTTACTTAGATATTAGTTAAAAAAAAAGATAAAAGTTTTTTATGTTTAAGATGTTGATGAACAGAATTTAAATTCTTTTTAAGACTACAAATATTAAAGAAATTAACTTCTAAGCTACAAAGTAAGTCAATGTCAATGTTTGGTTGATTAAATTGGTTAGTGCAACAAGCGAGGCCTTGTTCCGCCAATTTAACCGTATCATAAGCTATGTTTGATCTTGTGGGAAGTTTGTCCAGTGGATTAGTGCTACTAGCAGTGTTATGGCAGTTGCTTGATGACGGTCGGGAAGGCTTACCATGTTGCCACTGCTTCCGTACAGAACTAGGGTATCCCTCCCTTGTTCTGTAGACGTTTTTTCTGTTTGTTTGTACATTATGATAGTCCATAACATTATTCCTTTTATTTTATACTTATTCTGGCAAGTTATCATCAACAAAGTTTTATATCAAAGAATGAGATAAAGCAGAGAAAAGATAGCATAAGTAAAAAAATATGAAAAAAATATGAAAAAAAAACAAGGTAATTTGAACTCCGTGACCAAACCAAAATCCTAGTTAGAAAAAAAGAAGTCCATCTCCCTCCGTCATTTCAACCCCCTTGCGTTGTCCAACCCCTCTGCGTCTGTATAGTTAAAAGTAGTTTTTTTTTGTATTGGTTTCAATTATATAATTATAATAATAATAATTTATTTGGTATTAAACCATTTTAAAAATGGATATACATGTCATAGATACATAATGTTTAAAATTTAATAAATACATAATACAAAAGTTACAAAAAATGTCACAAGATAAAAACAGCTAAAAGAGAACACAAGAATATATATTATTAATCATTAAAATAGTCCTGAACAGAGTAAAAACATTTTTTTAGTAAAAAAGATTTTATAAAAGTCTTAAAATCCTTGAGATTCATATGTTGTGCCTGAAGAGATAGTTTGTTGTACAGTAGAACTCCTATGTAATATGGCGATTTTTCAAATTTTGAAGAGTTATGAGGTACTATTAGCAGTGACGTAGCATGGCGTGTATGATACTTGTGAAAATCGGAATTTTTGGAGAATGTTGAAATATTTTGCTTGACCATTAACAGTGTTCTATAAATGTAAATCGATGGCAGACTTAAAATGTTATATTTAATAAAAAATGGTCGACATGAATCTCGATGGTTTACATTAAAAATGAGGCGAATAATTCTTTTTTGTCCAATAAAGACTCTTTGCCAGTTAGATGCTGCTCCCCAAAGAACGACGTTATATGCTAGATGACTATATATAAATGAATAATATGCATTAAGAAGACCCGTTAAGTCTACTGATGATTTCAACTGAGATATTGCATAGTAACCCGTGTTAATTTTTTTACATACATGTTCCAAGTGGTAGTTCCAGTTTAAGAGATTGTCCACTACTAAACCTAAGAACTTAGTTTTATTTTCCGATGAGATATTTAGATTGTTTATTGCAAATGTTAATCCAATGTTGCTATTTGAGTTATGAAAATATACACAAACTGTTTTGCTGATGTTTACCATTAACATATTTTTTTCACACCATTGATGAAACTGAGAAGCTGTATTTTCAACATTAATACGAAGTTGATCCAAACTATCAGCAGATATTAAAAATGATGTATCATCAGCATATATTATAATATTAGTGATTGGTAAGATGTAACTTACTAGGTCATTAATAAACAATAAAAATATGAGAGGACCTAGCACTGAGCCTTGCGGCACCCCTTCTTTGCTTTCAAAATATGTAGAATATTTTCCATTTGCCTTTACACAGAATTTTCTATCAATTAAAAACGATTTTATTAATTTAAGCGTATATTTGTTAGCGTTTTTGTTAGTGTTTTAAAAGAATTTATTTTAGTTTAAATAATTTTGTTTTTGAATATTTTTTGTTATCATGGTTTGTTTTGTATTTTGTTAATATTGTATATGTAATTTTAATTTTTATTGTGCAAGTTGTTATAACGGCATTATGATCTGGCTTTTTATTCTAGCACTCATTGTGATGTCGCGCCACGTCATAGATTTGTAATTAATAATACAAATTGACGTTCAAGAATACAATTAACATGAAGCTTGGTATTGAAAGAGATCATCGGCAGATTTTAATTAATGATGACATCAGAGATAATATGCGATATAAGCCAGAATAATCTCCCTGTCACATAATTTTTTTTTTATTAGTATTGGTTGATTTGTAATAACGTGATCAAAGTTTTGCCTGCTATTTCTTGAAGTTGCCTATAACTATATGTTTTTTTGTGTTTAGTATATGGGCAATTCCATTTCAAACGGAGGGGGGAAAGTGCATTGAGAAACTTGCTTATGTATTTTTTTTTAGTTTTTATAACTTATTAGTAGTCCCTTGATCGGTATATGTGGGTATGAAACCGTTGCAAGTTTCTCAATGCCCCCCCCCTCCCCCCAGCTCTAGTCCGTTTGAAATGGAATTGCCCGTATTATTTTTCAGTACGTTTAGTATGTTGGTGTTAATTATTTCTGATGGTTTAAATATGTTTTATGTTCTATTAGGTATACGGTTATTAGTTCAATTAAATTTATTGTTTTGTTTGCAATTAATTTATATTTAATAATATTTTTTTTATTCGTGATGCCTCTTCCTTTACGTTTTTTTGAGTTTTGTATACTGGTGTAGTTTTTTAGTTGGCAGTTGGCAGTAATTTTTTTTCTTTGTTTTTTAGTTTAACTGTTATATCGCTTGATTCTTTTGTAAATTTATTTTTAAAAACAGTTTATCATATCTTTATAAAGTTCAATATTCCTATTCCTTTAATTACATTTTTAATGTTTCTTTTTATATTTTCTTTTTTTTTTTTTCATTTTTTTATATTATTTTTATAAAAATATTATTTTTAATTTTATCTTGTTCAATATCTTTTAATTTTACTTCCATTATATTTATTTTACTTTTTAAGTCATGATTTTTTTTCCGCTAATTCTTTGTGTGTATATGCTATTTCTCGTGATTTGGATTGCCTAGTCTTTCTTCCTGTATTGAATGTTATTTAAAAATACTAAAATAGTATAAAAAGGATGATGTTTAGATTAGAAATATTTTTAAAAAAGGTTTGTAATATTATAACCTAGCAAATTATTATTATTTAATATTTTGTTTTAAACGGTTGTCCGTTGCTTTTTTTCCGGCTATCTTTATGGATATTAAACCTTCCAAAAGTCTTCTTTTATTTCTGAATTATTATTGGTTATTTTTATGTATTTGTATTGCGTAGTTTATAATTTATAATTTCACTTTAATAAAAAATCTAAAATTGTGTTGTGTTGTAACTGATGATCATTTATGATTTATATCAGTAAAATTAAACATTTAAAAAAGTTTTTGAAAATAAATTGAATTACAGATACACCAAAAAACTTATTAATAGTTGTAGAAGAGATTTTATAAAATAAATAAATAAAATTTAAAAGTTTTTAATAGTTTGTAACTTTTTTATAAAATAAAATTGATATTATTGATACACAATGCAATACAATATCTTCGTATATCATAAAAAAATTAACAATAAGTTTAATACAACAAAAGTTCTATCTGAATAACTTTACGATGAAAACAATTACCGACCAAGGTAATGCTCAAACTTTCTATCGTCAACAACATAAAATTTGAATGATATCCTACGTACAATTCGTATCTCTAATAAGTGCAATGTGATAACCTAATTATATTATCTACTATTCTGTATAAATGTAAAACTAACATGTTATAATATTATTTTTAATGTTTTATATCGCACGTAAATCATTTCTTTGTAGTCTACATTATTGTTATTTTAGAATCTAAATTATCTATACTATAATTCAACATGATTAATTTATTAAAAAATATGTATGTATGTTATCATAACAGAGATAAATAACATAAACTATTATTAGTTTTATATTTTTATATGGCAATAAGCTAAAGTGACTAGATTTATATGTAACAAAAAGTGAAACATAGTACATATTTATTTGATGATAGTGCAAGGGTAATACTTTATTTACTGAAAATGTTTATAATTGTTACACAAAAATTTAAAATAAATAAATCTAAATTTATTTGCATATTAACAAAACATAAATCTAAAATTTTTGAAACATAAAAAAAACTTAAATAAATTCAGAACAAGCGATTTTACATTAACATTGATTAAAAATAGCTAATATGTGAAAATTTATCAATGAACATGCGATTGACAAGGAATTGCAAAATTGCATTTATTGTATTATAAAAGGTTGAGAAATATCTATTTATCTTTAGTTATAGACTCATACTCAGAAACATGAAGTTCTTACTTGCTTTGTTTGCTCTTGTAGCTGTCGCTAACTGTGGCATAACCAACTGGAACCACCGTCATCACATTTCTCACAATGTGGTAAGTATTTTTACATCCAATTTAATTCAATTAATTAATTTATTAAAAACTTAATATTAAACATATATATAATATTATTAAAATATGTACTACAATTAAACTTTTGTTTATTCTAATAGACTGAACTCATTGCTGAACAAGGTTATCCAGTACAAAACTTCACTGTTGAAACCGAAGATGGTTACTTATTGGACATCATTCGCATTCCAGGAAGTCAAGAATACAGACAAAAATTTGAAAATAAGCAACGTCAAGAACGCAACAATGAAGTAACCACTGATAAACCCGCCGTAATCCTCATGCACGGACTTATGTCTTCTGCTGAAGATTTTGTCATTGGTGGCCCATCTGAAGGTCTTGCTTTCATCCTTGCCGATCGCGGTTATGATGTTTTCCTTGCCAACGCCAGAGGTAACATGTATGCCCGCAAACACACCACTCTTAACCCAGAAAAGGATGCTGCTTTCTGGAGATTCTGGTAATTTTATAATAAAACTTAATTTGCAATTTTTAATTGTTTAGCAAACTAACTAAGCTTTATATAATTAAATTTACTAAAGTTGTTTGCTTTGTAACTAAAATTTAAATAATTATTATACAATTGATTATTTAAATTTTTTTAATTTTTACATTACAACACTTTTAGCTGGCACGATATTGGCAAGAAAGATCTTCCAGCCATCATTGATGAAGTTTTGAGAATGACCGAACAAAGAAAAGTATACTATATTGGACATATGCAAGGATCTACTGCTTTCTACGTTATGGCTAGCGAAGTTCCAGAATACAACAACAAAATTGAAATGATGGTTGCTCTTGGACCAGTCGTTTACATGAAGGATGCTACCAACCCAATGCTTAGAGCTATTGCCCAAAACCAAGAATCCAAACCAGTAAGTAATTATAAACAATCTTTTGCATTTTGTCAATAATATTGCAATAAACAAATATACTTTACAAAAGTTTAAATAACAAAGTAATATGTAATAAAATTATTTAAATTAGTGGCAAATGAAGAATCTTGGAGTTAACGAATTCCACCCATCCAACGATTTTATGCAATCTGCTGGACAACAAGACTGCGTTAGCCGTGGAATGGACGAAAGAGTTTGCCAAAACGCTTATTTCCTTATCAACGGATACGAATCCAAAAACATGAACATGGTAATACTTTTTTTTTATATAATTTTATTTATTTAACTTTTATTAAAATTTAGACCACCATGAAAATGTACGCTCCACGTCTTCCAGCTGGTGCTTCTACCAGACAAGTCTTGCATTACACCCAAATGATGAACAGCGGTATGTAGTAAATTTACTAATAGTTATTATTATTAAAATCTAATCTAATTTTAAAATAGGACGTTTTGAAAAATATTCCGGAGATATGTCTCAAACTGAAGAATACGACTTAACCAGAGTCACCGTTCCAGTAGCTGTAATGTATGCCACTGAAGACAAAATTTCTTCCGAACAAGATGTACAACGCTTGATCACTAAGCTCCCAAATGTCGTCGAAGACATCAAGATGAAACAAATTACCAACAATGTTGATTTGTTGTTCTCTAAGAATGTCAGATCTGTTGTATACAACACCCTCATGGACATCTTGAAAGGACGTTAATCATTTTCTTAAAATATTAATTGAATAAATTATATATTTAATGAAATTAATAAAAATTGTTTATGAAAAAAACCTTTTTTTTTCTATTTTGCGTTCATAATAATGACATCATGGCAAGCTATTTGTATTGCTATAAAACCTATTAAAAACGGTATTTTATTATTTAATATACATTGCAATGAACTCAGTACGATTAACGATCGCAGTTGTGAATTTTTTTTTTTTTTTTTTTTGTTGTTGGAGAAAATGTCATATTGACATAAAATATTTTATACGATAAAATTATAAGAATTGGAATGTATAATGAATATTATCATGTAAATCGAAAGAACACCTGGATTTATAATAGTATGGAAATCATGGGGAAGCTGTAGTTGCTGCAGAGCGGACATTAATTTAGTGTAATATAATTTTTTTGTAAAATTTAAGGGTTAAGTGGAAGAGCAGCAAATAAGCTGAATTTCGCCCTTTCATATACATGTAAAATGTAGTTAATAAAGACTAGTTATTATTATTATTATTATTAACTCATTCACTGCATTTATGTTTCTATAGGCTTTTTGTACCTCTTTTAGTAATAAATTTTACACCTCCAGTTGGCGGCTTATTTTGAAATGGGAATAATCTACGTGTTTTGACTCCTATGGAAGAGTTCAAATAACAAACAATTTTAAAATACGAAAGTTTCCAAACGCATCTACTTGAAAATTTTAAATTTAATCTCACCGGCCGGGAGTTAGGCTGATGTGCACATGTGGTTCGTTTTAATTTATTATTTTCTCGGTTACAAATTAGTATTTAATAAATTTTAATTTTTGTTGTTTCAAATTAATCTAATTAAGTGCAGTTTTATTGTGTAATAATCTTTGTGTGAACGCTTCAGTTAATAAAATAGATATTTTTTTTGTTTTTTTATGTTCCAGACAATTTTTATTGCAATATTTATTTACTATTATTTTTTTTCAATATTATACTATCCGCTAACTTTCTAATTCCTGGTAATCGTAAATTTGAAGTCGTCATAATAGACCGGGTGACGTGAAACGTCTTCTTGTTTGTTTTTTTATGTAATTTTTATTGTTCTAATATATAATTGTAATAGTTTTATAATTATTATAACTTTTAAATTTTTTAAATATTATCTATATTGAGTCAGATCAGAGGCTGTGGACACATAATTTGCAATAAAACTAAATGTGTTAATTGTAGATCATATGTCCACCGCGCTTGTGTCGGCACAACTATCGGTAATCACAATTGCTTAAGTTTTAACAGTTTAACCTCTAATTCAGATCTAACTAAAATGTCTAAAACATACACAACGAGTTCATTAAGCATAATTTCCATAAAGAGTGATTTAAACATTCAACCGTCACTAAACTCAATAAATCAGATTCCAACTGAGTAAAATACTCAATTGCTTTCGGCTATCTCTAAGTCTATTAATACAATTAATAAAACCTTAGATCACAGAACATAGTATCAATCAATTGCACAACTTTAAAAACCAGTAGCTCTACTTACCATACAACTCGAGCAGACTCGTAATGAAATTGCAGAACTAAGGTTCTTAATATCTAATATTATTACCTTACGTGATAAAAACATTGCATTAAATACTACTGTGAATGCATTAATAGAGCGTATTGTTATTCTGGAAAACAAATCTGTTAATATGGAACTTTTAAACATGAATTTATTAGCACAATCACCACCTACGAATACTTCTGAATTAATAAATTAAAAAAATTGAGAATCTAATCTTATTTAGTTTAGCCTCCATGAACCAAGTGGAAACTCTAAAAGAATTTGAATAATGTCAAAACTGAGTTTGCTAAAATTAATACAAAGATCTACATTAAAAGTATTCACAGAATTGAAAAATCAACTACAACACTCCGTCCTTTGAAAATCTTGTTAAAACCATTGCATTGCACCAAACTGATATTAAAATATAAATCTAAACTTAGCAAGAATTTACACATCAAATCAGGTGACACACCAGCACAGCGAGATTACCTTAAAACTATACGCGCTAAATTAAATGAGCGTATTTCAAATGGTGATAATAACATCACAATGAAGTATATTCACAATGTGCCAACTATTGTTCCAAACAATCTCAGTTATCATGAAAACCCAAACGTTCCTAACAGACATTAACATTATATTATCAAAACGATAGAAGTTTAAATTCAAAAAGTGTTGAGTTTTATAACAAAATTGCGTTCAATAAAATTGATATTGTGTTAATAACCAAAACTTGGTTAAAACAAAGAATTCCACAATGAAGAAATTTTCCCCGCTAATTACTTTGTAGTTTGAGCTGATAGACCAACTAAGAAAGGTAGTGGTGCCTTGATTGCAATAAGCTTTTTGATCAAAGCAATTGATTTAGCTTATAAAACTCCATGTCATAATATAGATATTGCAACAGCAAAAATATTTGTTGGAGGTAATTGGTTAACGCTAGCTTGTGTCTAAATAACATCTGGAACTACAATTGAAGAATATAATATGTTTTTTGAGGATATTGAAGAATTTTTTTCTGGCAAAAATCTACTTTTGTGCGGTGACTTTAACGTAACTACTTATGTTGACTACATTGAATCTGGTAATTCTTCAACTACTCTGCTTCCGCTAATGAATTTTATAAACATTTATGATCTACAACAATAAAACTTTATTAAAAATGAAAATAACCAAATATTGGGTTTAATATTATCTGCACCAAACAAAAATTGTTCTGTAAAACCTGCTGATTATCATCTGGTTAAATCTGATCATCATCCACCACTGAAATTTTTAATCAACCATTATGATACAACACCAAATTTTGACTGTAATAATGAAAACCCTAGCTTTAATTTTAGGAAAACTAACTATATAGCATTGTACCGTTTAATTTGTGATATTAATTGGTCATTTTTGTATGAATGTGATAGTGTCAACATGGCTTGTGATATCTTTTATAAGCAAATATATTCTTGTTTTTGTACCAACATGTAAAAAACACGCCAACCAACAATTTCCTTTATGGTTTAACTCAAAAATAATTAAAATAAGATTAATTATGCGTTATAAAAGACACAAAAGTAACATAATTAGTAGTGAGTTAAAAATTCCAAAAAGAAATATGAAAGACAAAACTAAAACCACATATTTAAATTTTATTAACGCATCTTAGGCAAGCATTAAGAAAGACCCAAAGTTTTGGTCATTTATGCACAACAAACAAAACACAACAAGAATTCCCGGAATTATGTCACACAACGACAAAACGTTTATTACGTCACATAAAATTGTAAATCAATTTAGTGTACTTTAGTAGCGTGTACAAAAGTCAATCAAACTATCAGCAGCACATAACTTATAATAACGTATTGAGTAATTTTTCAATAAGTGCATCTGATGTACTAATAAAAATGCGTAAGTTTAATCCTAAACTTACTAGGGCATAGATCAAATTCCACAATTTATAGTCAACAATATAGCCAGCTCACTTTGCATACCGTTAATTTTAAAGACATGTAGATTTTCGGATGTTTAAAGAAAGTCAAAGTTATTTCAATTTTTAAGAAAAGCGTTTATACTAATATTGCTAATTATTGTCCAATATCAATACTCAGTAACTTATCAAAAACATTTAAAAAAGTTTTAACTAAGTATTTTTACTCTGAAGTACGCTGCAACATCTTGCCACACTAGCATGGGTTTATAAAGAGACGTAATACATCAACAAATTTGCTAAACATTACTCAGAGTAACTTAGAAACTGTTAACTTAGAAAAAAGATTGCAAACTGACGTCATCTATATTGATCTATCTAAGGCGTTTGATAGGATTTCTCATAACATTTTATTATCTAAATTGAATAATTATAACATATGCTCTAATGTACTATCAGTATTAGCTTTATATTTAAATAATCATGTACAATTTGTACAAACTGTACAATATAAAAGCTTGTATATAGCAAAAAGCGGTATTCCTTAAGGATCAAACCTTGGGCCGCTCTTGTTATTATTATTTCTGAATCCAATCTGTGATGAACTTGACTGTGATTATTATATTATAGGTGTAGGTATATAGACATATAAAAACTATTGATGACTGTAATATTTTACAACATAATCTTAATAAGTTATATAAATGGTGTAATACTAATGAGCTCAGTGTTAATGTTGATAAATGTTACGTGGTGTCTTATACTAGAAACGTACATCCTATAAACTATAATTATAACATTAAAGGCAGTATGTTAATTTTTACTTATGCAGTCTGTGATTTATTCTTAGAGGATAACTTACATAATATAATATCAGAAAGTGATATTGTTCATGTCAGTAATATTGCTGATCATAAACTTATCTATTGCAAACTATTACTATCTAACACTACAAACAACAACTGCACTTACACATACAAAAAATTTCAAATTTTTTAAATATTTAAGTTAGATTTGGAAAGATTGCTATTATATTATATAGCTGAACTAAATGATATATACTTTAAAGGTGTTTTTACATTTGTCAATTTATTGTTCAATTGTAAGGACTTATTTATCTCATTAATTGCCGTCAGTTTTTTGACAATTTATTGCAGATTTGCTTCACTTTACACTTGACAGTTTATTGTTCAATTTCCAATACTGCCAACTGTATAATAAAACAGCTGATTGCCAGATTATGTGGTAGATGTAAATATTTATGCACTGTGACTAAATCATATATATTTTGCAGTTGGCTACACCTAACTTCATCAATAAATTAAAGCAAAGTAGGTTATGTTTTAATCTGATATTTTATCTGACAATAAATTGGTCAATAAATTGATAAATATAAAGTGACAATTTTATCTGATTGGGGCTTTAAGGTCAGTAAATTCTTAAAATTGAACAAGAAATTGACAAAAGTAAGAACACCTTTAGATTGTGTTTTGAAATGATACAATATTGCATCTTTTTAACGTCTGTTTACCAATTAAAATTGAACAAAATACACGCCATAGTTAACAGATAATATAAAACTTTTAATTAAGATGTGAGATAAAGCTTTAATTAGTTAAAAAAAACAAACGTATGGAACAGTAGCAATATTATAAAACCTTGCGTAACTTTTGTAATGCAGTTCATAAAGAAAAGAAATGCTACTTAGAACATAAATTAAAAGTTCAAGTTGTAAATAAGGTATGGGATGAACTTAGTTAGCAAGATGAATGTTTACACGAAACATCGTACTTCAATACCGCCTCATCTACAAAATGCGGAAGAAATAAACAATTTTTTTATAAACAACATTCCAAGTCAAACTAACAATTCTGATACGTTTATAGATTACTATAGCAATAGTATGAAATGCAACTTTAAAAAGTTATTAATGTTTAAAAAAGTAAATAACACAGATGTAGAAAAATGTTTATTTAAGATAAAAATCTAATGCTATAAGGTTGGATGAGCTTAGCCTATTATTGTTGAAATTGTGTTGTCCATATAATACGTTAACAACTCACATTATTAACTGTATAGAAATCAGTTGTTTTTCCAATAGTTGGAAAGAATCTAAAATTTTACTTTTTCCTACAATAATAAGTCCAAAACACTTGCATAATTTGAGACAAATTAGTATTCTACCAATGTTATCCGAAGTTCTTGAAAAATATATAGCTAATCAACTGCGCAAATACTTATAATATACTTTTAGTAACTTAATCTGGGTTTAGGCCAGGTTACACCTGCGTATCAACAATGATTAATGTGATTGATGATATTATTAAACCAACAGATAAAAATAGTAACAGCTTTAATAATGTTAGACTATAACAAAGCGTTTGATACTATAGATCACACTATTTTAATATCAGTATTGAAACATATTAGGCTATCTTACAATGCTGTTTAATAATTGAGGTGGTAGACTAGACATTAGTTATATCTGTAAACATGATTTATTTTTGTAGACAAATAAAATTATTATTATTATTATTATTATTATTATTATTTAGGAGTAGTGTTTGACAACAAACTTACCTTTAACAGACATATCTTCAACTTATTGTCTGAATGTCTTAGATTGCTAGGTTTTATTATTAGAGCGTTAAATTATTTTAAATTTATAAAAAACTATAATTTTGTTATACTAGCCATATATAATCAGTAAACTAGAATACTGTTCTGCAGTGTGTTGTCATAATTATCTAAAATAAATATAACAAAATTCTCAAAAAAGTACATTGTCGTTTTTTGAAATATTTATATTTTTTCAACAGCGACACATACCCGGAAAGGCATTATCCTTATGCATCCTTATTATTAACTTTTAAAGTACCTTCTATATAAAAACGTCATAAAATAATGTTAATGAAAAATTTATATAACATAGTACACAGTAGCTACGACGATATTAAAATGTTAAACCTCATATCTTTCCATGTACCACAATTTGCATTAAGATGAGTGTACCGAAGCTACTTAATTTAACATTTTATTTTTGTATGCAATAAAAATAATTATTAATTTTAATAAAGAATAAGTATGTATAATGCATATAATACATATATTTATAATCTGATAATTTAATTTATTAGATATTCTGTCCAATTCTCTATTGATATTGAACGGTAAAATAGCTTAGTTAAAGAGCGTTAGCGTAGCACGCCGACAGTTCGATCCCCAAATATTACTAAACTAATAACTTGCTTTTTATCCACCGAGGTGATTTGGAAGTCATCTAATAAGCCGTTGGTTCCATTAACCCTCTTTGTTGTAAGACTTCTGGGGCGATGTAAAATAGCTGTAAAACACGCAATAAAGAAGATATTGCTAAATAGTAATTTTGTTTTCATGTAACAAGAATTTTGTAAAATTTCTTTTTTGTTTTTTTTTTTCATCCAAACAAAATTTAAATTATTATTCAAAATTTTGATTTTTTTTACAATTTTCATAAATTTGTTTGGTTTTTTGACAATCAAACAAAAGTTTTTTTTTTTTTAAATATGATTTTTTTAACTTTTTTTATTTTGAAAATATTGTGTTTTTTAATTTATTTTGCAAATATAAAAAATAATAAAAAGAAATATTATTTTTGAAAATTATATTCTTTTTAAGAGGGTTGCAATGGCTAGCTAGCAGTATATACTTTGCTTACTTCTAGCAATGTGCATAAAGAATAGCCATGTATAATATTATTATTGACTATAATATTATTATAATATGACTATAACAATGCTTTGCTCATGCAAACACGAAAACACGCCACCAATATATTCACACGTTTTTTATGTATTTTTATGTATTTTTATGTATTTTGATGTATTTTTAAGTATTTTTATGTATTTTTATGTATTTTTATGTATTTTTATGTATTTTTATGAATTTTTATGTATTTTTATGTATTTTTATGTATTTTATGTATTTTATGTATTTTTATGTATTTTTATGTATTTTTATGTATTTTTATGTATTTTTATGTATTTTTATGTATTTTTATGTATTTTTAATGTTATTTCTATTTTAAGTTACTTATAAGTAAGGACCGGATTATATGCAAATGCATATTTGCATATGCATTTGCATATTTTGACCATATTTAGGCTTTATTGCATATTTTATCCATATTCGGTTTTTATGCATATTTCACCAGTTTTTAGAAAAAAAAATTGAACATCAATTTTTAAGTTAATATATCATCTATATTAACATAAAATATCCCAAAAATTAAACATTAGTTATTTTAAAATATGCATAAAAATAGTAAAAATATGCCCAAATATGCAACTATATGCAACATGATATAAACAAATATAGATTATTTATTTTATCAAAAAAAAAACAATTTATATAACAAATTTTATTTTTTAAAATTTTTAATAATGTTATATAGGTAAAAAAAGTCAAAACATACAACTTCATATGTACAGGGTGTTAGACAAAAAACGTAACTCCATTCCAATTCAGGGACAAGTATGTTTTAATTTTTAGTATACTTGCAATAACAACCAACTTTACTTTTTTAAAGAGCAACATGTATTTTTTTTTTTTTTTTTTTTTTAATATAATTAAGACATTTTAAATATAACCTAGTAAATTAAAAAAAACCTTTTATTCGTTTTCTATTTAAAATTATTGTAATTGAATAGTTGGCAGTAAAAATAACTAATGTTTAATTTTTGGGATGTTTTTATGTTAATATAATCCGGTCCCTAGTCATAACAATGGATTTTCAAAAAACATAATTTAAAATATTATTATTAAGAAAAAATATAGCCTCACCATACAGTTCATTTATCCTAAGATAAAAGTCATGGTAACATCCGAGAAAATTTATCTTGATTGATAAACTAAAAACCATCAACAGTTTTATACAAGATCTTATTGATCATACCATCAATGCGAATGAAAGATCTCAAGCTGTCAACAATATCGAAGATAATTTTTACGATAGTTTAAGTAAAACTGCATTTGCAAAAGAAAACATGTTGCTGCGTAAACTTATCAATAAACTTGAGAACAAAAACGAGCTCTTATCTGAAAATATTTTAATAATGAAAAAAAAATTGGCAACGCAGCCATCAACGAAAAAAAGATGACTAGTGAACGCATTCCACACGGAGAGAAAAATTACCGCTCGAAGACCCCAACAGTCCCAATATTTGCATGTGAAGTGAATAAAATAGTGCCCGTGTCCGTGAATCAATCGATTGCCGCATAATCGATATGCTAAAGATGGAAATATGGATTTAATGTCCAATGAAACACAAGCTAAAGATTCAATAAATAAATTTCCAGCTAAGAAGAAGCGGGAAAGAAAGGTAAATATGAGTCAATGATATTAGTATTCTACCGATTCGTTATATTGTAAATGAATTTGAAACTTTCTTGCATAATTACAATAACAAATACAATTTTATATGTCTATGTGAACATCAAAGTTAAACAATTTAATCACTGCATCAACAAGGTCTTAAAGCATTATCAATTGATAGAATAAAAAATCAATCGATTGAAAAACGTTGTGAAATAATAGGTATTTTATTGAATGAATATGTGATTATTTTAAATGTATATAGAATACCAACGGTATGTATGTTTTTAATGATTAAATTTTTTTTAAATGATTATGTTATTGTGTGTGGTGATTTTAATGTACAGATTTCAAACCCAAACCTTCAGCAAGCTACACTTCTAACCGATCTATTAGTTGGTTATGGTCTTAGAAAACATGTAAATTTTAATACTTGCAAAATAAACTGTATAGACAATATTTTATCAAATGTTCGAGAAGAATTTATAACTGATGTTTATCCAATAGATACATTTTTATCTGATCACAGAGCTTGCTGTATCGATATCAAGATGAATACTAATTACTAGAGTGCGGATAAAAACAAATAATAATCATCTCGCGTAATTTTTATCACTCATTCTTGCAAGGACCTTTTGCCTGCTAGAACAAGTTTGGTGAGGTCGATAGAATATAAAAACGCTAATTTCATTTAATAATTTTATTTCAAATTTGAGTAACAAACAAAAAGCAATATGGTCTGTAATGCCTAACTTTAATGAGTGAACTGTGCCAGTGTTTGATTTTAAATGTGTTTAATATAATGAAGTTCGATGTGAAAAACAATTTAAAAAATAGTAAAAGTAGGGATATCTATGATATATTAGTAGAAGTTCTAAAATTTGTAAATAATTCAATTATTATTTAAAAATATTAGCCAATCAGTTAATTAACAACTTTAAAAAAAATAAACTTATTAAAAAAAATAAAATGGATTTCATAAAAGTCTTTCAACAGTTATTGCTATTCTGACATTAATCGAAAATGTTACTTGATTTAACTACGGCGACTGTCTCTATATTTGTACAACCTTTATTCAGAAAGCTGTAGGATGATCAATTATTATCTATTTTATTGTGAGCAGGTTGTGTCATTTAATGGTTGTTTATCTTACAAAAATGAACTTAATATTGAAATTTCTCATAGTTCTATACTGGGACCTCTTTTATTCTTCCTATTTATTAATGATTTGTCTAACGATAATACTTTAGTGAATGTGCGGATATCACTACCTTAATTAATGTAGGTAAAGACGCTGGTTTCACAACCAATTCAAGTCAACGTTTATTGAACTGACTTCAGTGTGAACGGAATGATAACACAAAAACTAAATTGGACTATGCATAGTGACTGTGTAGCTGCAAAGGTTAATAAATGTATTTATGTTATTCGAAATTTGTCAACTTTGTATAAAAGGAATGCTTAAGAAGATTGCTTAGTTTTTATTGTTTCATATAAAGTCATTTACATAGACAAGAAATAACAGTGGGCCCAGTATGGAACCTTGAGGTAGATATATCTTGAGTTGAGTAAATTTGGATCCTGAAGTAGAAGAACAAATTTTAAACTGGATATTCTACCATCCAACGGATAGCATTAGTGCATCGTATTTCATCCGTACCATTTACAAAAAGTGCAAAATCTTTTAGAACCAAGGGATTTTATAGCCAGAAAGATTTTTTGTGCTTGGCTTTCTGTTAAAATTGCAGAAGATGTTAGTTTTTGGAAAAGAGTGTTGGTTATTGACGAGGCGATTTTTACGCGAGATGGTATTTTTAATCAACATAATATGCATATTCCATTTATTTATTCTCTATGTAAACAATTGTTTAATAGGTTCCTTTTTTTCCTCTTTTCTTTAAATGATGAAAATTATTTGCGTTTTTTAAATGAAGATCTACCGGTTTTATTAGAGGAGGTACCTCTTGCTACAAGAAGAAACATGTGGTGCGCGCTTCGTTAGAAATTGGCTAACAATGAATGATCCCCAAAGGTGGATTGGAAAAGAAGTGATGATGCATTTGTAGCTTGGCCACCTCGTTTTCCAGACCTAAATCCAATTGACTTTTATTTTTGAGGACATTTAAAACAAAAAGTTTATACTACCCCTATAAACACAATTGAAGAATTGGAAGAAAGAATAATACGGTATTCTAATAAAATCAAAAATTCAGCTGAAGTGTTTCCAAAGGTGCGATCTTTAATGCAAAAACAAATAAGAGAATGCATAAATCAAAATGGCGGGCATTTTGAACAATTATTAAAGTAAACGTTTTTTGAGTTGATGATTACATAATATTTCTTATTTTC
This sequence comes from Tachinus rufipes, assembly GCA_963932245.1. NCBI lineage: Eukaryota > Metazoa > Arthropoda > Insecta > Coleoptera > Staphylinidae > Tachinus > Tachinus rufipes. Next base: position 44,289,508 of record OZ010745.1, on the reverse strand, counting down.
TTTTTATTCTCATTAATTTAATCTTACAAAATGGGCAACCTCCTAATACTATTTTGTAGTCACTAATTTAATTCCAAAATTAATCTGCTGCTGCATTTTTTAAACACTCCAAGGACTAGATACATATTAATTTTCTGTTAACTTTAAAGAGCTATAACGAATTTATTAAATATAATATACTAATTTATTAGGTCAATATTACTCAATTTGCTTGTAGTTTCTGGCATTTATTTTGACTAGTTAATTTGGGACACCTTGTATAATAAACGTTTGCTGCTATTTTCTTTTTTAATATTTTTTTCTTGTAGTTTGTTTTTAGTTCTACGAAAACATTGTTTTCAATACTGTAGTTTTTTTTTATCCATTCTTTAATAAAAAGTAATAATTCACGCTTAGTTTTTAATTCGACGTCGAACTATGTTGGGTGATAATTAGAGGAAAATCTTATAGTTTTAGTTTTTATTGGAAATGCTACAGCTACAGCATTTGTAAACTTGTTTAAAAACTTATTGAATTTATTATCCAGATTGAGGTTACTATTTACAAAATTCACATTTTTTTTTGTTTTTTTGTTGTTTTTTAACTTAATCGCTTTTTTTATAAACCGCAAATTTAACTAAAAAAAAAAAATTCCTAATAAAAACAATTAAAAATTTTCCGTAGAATCCAAATCTGGCGCTAATTTATGTCTATACCCTGTCTATAAGCCGCAAAAGCCATATAACCATGTTTTTGTTCTCAGTGGGCTGGGCAAGAAAGGAACATTAAAAAAAAAAATTAACCGCTAAAGTTGACGTATTTTGATGTAAATTAAATGAAAAAAAAAATTTGTGTATTTGGGTTTTAAAGGTCTAATACTCAAAAAAACTGCAAAAATAAGCCTATTTTTCAACATAATTTCTTACAAATGCACATTTAGCAGTTTTCAGAGAAACTATACACCAAATATTATTAAAAATTTGAGTTTTGCAAACAATTCTATATAGAAAATAGTCAGTGTCGTGCTTTGGCGTAGAAAAACAAAATCTAGAAAAAAAATGTGTTCAACATTTACTTAATTTTTTTTTTTTATATATAATTTTTCTTAAAGATTATTTGGATTATATTTTTTTAAGCTTAATTCAGAAGTTTAACAAAGACATCTTTTGTCGCTTGAACCAAAAGGCTATTTTACTCTCTGTCTGATAGTTTTTGCGCTTGCGGCACAAATTTAGACTCGATCTATCGGCGCCAAAATTTGAGAATATTATTACTTTTGGAATTCAAACATAAATCCACCTAGAACTTATCAAAGTTTGTTATAAAATAGTTTTAAACCACACCCTAGTGTGTTTATAATATATTTGTGAATATATAAAAAAAAAATTTAACGCATTTTTTGCCTGAAAATTTTGTAAACATTTCTTTCTATGTGGACTTTTCTATAGACGATGAGTACTACACTGACTATTTTCCATGTAAAATTGTCTTCAGAATTCAAATTTTTAATAATATTTTATGTATTGTTCCTTTGAGCGCGGCTAAACGTGCATTTGTAAGAGTTTATGTTGAAGAATAGCCTACTTTACAGATTTTTTGAGTTTTCGACTCTCCAAACCCAAATACACAGAACAAATTTATATCTTCTAATTAATTTACATCTAAATACGTCAGCTTCGGCGGTAAAAAAAAATTAAAAGCGCTCCTTTTTGCCCAGCCTAGTGAGAACAAAAACATGGTTTTATGGCTATAACGGCTTATAGACAGGGTATAGATTTGGATTCTACGGAAAATTTCTGATTGATTTCATTAGTAAATTTATTGTTTTTAAGTTAAAATTGCGGGTTTAAACAAAAAATGCGATTAAGTTAAAAAACGTAAAAAAACTAAAAAAAATCGTAGAATTTATTAAGGGTTTCATACCCTCATATACTAATCAAAGGACTACTAATAAGTTATAGAAACTAAAAAAATACATAAGCAAGTTTTTCAATGCACCCCCCTTCCCCCCCAGCTCTGGTTCGTTTGAAATTGCCCATATTGTTTTGAGGCTTTTGTAGATGCTACAGAAGTTTTAAGACGTTTTTTGAAACTACAAAGTATGAAGGGTGTTATCATCTAGTTAAAATTGATCATATTGGGAGTGTTTCATTTAGATATTATTTTGAAGTTTTTGTTTATAAATACTACAGATTCTAGCTTAGGATTTTTAAGACGTTCTACCATATTTGTTGAGATAGATTTAGGAAAGTACGAAGAATGAAAGGTGTTATCATCTGCAAAACTATGAATAAGACCTTTAGTTATTTGAAGAAGTTTCTTAATGTAATTCAAAAACAAAGTTTACGAAAAATCAGAACCTTGGAACTACAGCTTTTATGATTTTGCGGCCAGAGTTAAAACCATTAATTCTAACTATAATTTTTTTATTGTCAAAAAAACTATTGATGAATGTTACAGTGTTTTTATAGATTGTTGACCAGATTAGAATGACATACCCTATCAAACGCTTTAGAAATGTCTAGAGTTACTGCAAGATTTTTTCTTTGTTTGTGTAAAGTAAAATTCCATTTGTGACTAACATAAGTCAGAAGATCTGTTGTCGAACGTTTTGATTGAAATCCATGTTAAGTTATTTAGTTCTAAGAACTTGACAATGTAAAAATTAATATATTAATAATATGCCGCCCAAACAGCCTGTTGTGAGCGTAACGATTTTTATAGCATATTCTGAGTAAATAATATTTAATTCGGAGAAAAATGGGCGGTGTTATTGTTTTTTTGCGGTGAATTTTTTTAATATATTGTTTTCTGCGGGAGAAGAAAACTGTTATATACATAGTTTTTGATTTAGTTCCTGTACACAATATCCGGTTTTATAGCCGATATTTCCCGTGTTCCAGAAAAACTATTTTTTTTAATATTGTCTTGAAGATAAACAATTATTTATAATAAACTTTTACGTTTTTTCGTAGATAAAATGCGCATTAATAATTTCTGGTGTTATGCACGCTATCCTGGCACGATGTGATAAAAACTTTAGTTTTTAATCTAAAGATGTTAAAATGCAATAAAGAGACAGTAAGTTGGCTTGAGATCTCAGATGTTTTTAAAAAAGATGCTGTGCATATTTTTATCTAAATGATTTGGTTTTGAGTTATTTTGTTTAGCATTTTTACATAAGTTTTTAACTTTTGACACCGGTAATATTCTATGGTCGTCTAGATTCTCTTCGAGTTTTGATATTGTTTTTAGCGCCGCTTGAGGTAGAAAGCTTTCTTGTTAGTTTATTTTAGTCTTGAACTAGTTTTATAAGAGGGTCAGATTTTTGAAAGACATTTATGTACACAGATTAATTTTGTGAATTGGGATGTAAGCTATTGTTCATATGCATAATTTCTCTTGTTGCAATATTCTGTTTTTGTAGTTTTTCTTCAGTTCATTTTATGATATTTTATTCTTCCGCATATTTTTTTGAATATAAACAGACAAAAGACGAAAAAAATAAAATAAAAGATAAAAACATACAAAACAAAAGTACAGGAGCAATATTAAAAGATACTAAAGATGAAACTAAAAGAAAAAGAAAGGAAAATAGTCATTCAAGGAAAATGGAAAATACTCAAAAACAGTTTATTAGGCTAAAAAACTTGTGGAACAACATAAATGGGAAATAAAAAAACCGAATGGTAGTCAAAAAAGATTAAAAGAAAGATCAAAGATTTAAAAAAAAATGGAAACTATACGTTAACACAAATAAGATAGAAGACTACAAAGTATACAAAATGAAAAGGAATGAAGTAAAAGGGGAAATAAAAAGACCTAACAAGAATATTGTATAATAATAATAATTTGGTATAGCTAAGAGTAACAACTACAGAAAAAACCAAAAGTTGTTTTATGGAACATTAAAACAACTTAAACAAAAAAAGAGAAGAGTCGGGCACAAAAGGAATTAAGGAGATAACAGAAGAAAAAATAATAGAGGCAGTAAAAACACTGTGAAACGGAAAGGCAGCAGAAATAGACAAAATATTACCAGAGATGATTGGGAAAAGAAAGAATAACACAATTAAATGACCTTCTAAGTAAAATAATTAAGAACGGAAAAACCCCAAGAGAATGGAACATAGGAATCATACTCAATACACAAAAAGGGGGATAAAAAAATTGCAACAACTACAAGGGAATACCAATAACAAGTGTTGTCAACAAAATCCTAACTAGAAATCTAGAAAAAAAAGAGGGATAAACTTGAAGAGATAATAGAGGATAGTCAATGTGAATTCAGAAACGGAAGAAGCGCCCAAAACCTGATCTTTATTCTACTACATCTGTTTTGTAGATCTTGAAAAGGCTTTTGACAGAATTCGTAAAGAAGAAATATGGAAAGAATTGGAAAACAAAGGGATTAAGAATACAACGATTGAACTATTAAAAAACAAGTATAAAGATAATACAAACATAGTTAGAACAAAAAATGAGGAATCAAATTTTTTTTCTACAAAACATGTGTGTGTGTTGAGCTTACTATTATTTATAAGAGTACTAGACAAGGTAATTAAAGGAGCAAAAAATAAGATGAAAGCACTAAAGATTGGATACTGGAAAATAAAACCAACACAAATTACAGAACTACTACTTGCAGATAATATGGCAATTGTAAAAAGACCTACAGCACAATATGGTTATATTAATAAAGGAACTGACAAAAATAAACATGAAAATAAACATTGAAAAAACGAGAAGCATGATAATAGCAGAAGAAATAAGAACACACGAAATTATAATACAGGAAAATAAAATTGAACAAGTAGAACGATTCAAGCATCTAGGAACAATAATACAGAGTAACGGTAAAACTAGATAAAAAAATAAAAGACAAAATAGGAAAAACAAGGAAGATATATAACATGTTTAAAAACACCCTTTTTAAGAAAAAAGAAATTAAAAAAAATACAAATACAAAAATTGTAAAAAGAGTAATGCAACCCACGCTAACATACAGCAGTGAAACGTGGACTTAGACATAAAAACAAAAAATTAGAATAAACGCAATAGAAATGAGAAAAGACAAAACAAGGACGAGACACACAGACAGAACTTCTAGATTTGACCAATAAACAAACAAATTACAGAAGGACAGATGAGATGGTTTGGACATGTATGCAGAATGAATTAAAATAGAAACACAAGGAGAATATATGAGACACAAGTAACAGGGAAAAACCAAATAGGAAGACCATGAAAAAAGTAGAAGGATGCAATAAAAGAAGAAGCAGAAGGAAAGGGACAAAGTGGGAAGAAGTAAAACAAATAACTTATAACAGAATGAAATGGAAAAACTTTTACAGAATAAAACCTGATTAAAATAAAAATTTACGCCTTACACTGTAACGGTAGAAAGGCTTATAGTCTGGGAGCTATCGTTGCATTTTTGGAAAAGATTTTATACCAAATAATTTTTGGTTCTAGTAAATAATTAGGTATTAATGGTGTCTAAAATAAAAGTTAGTTGTTGCACCCGCGGTGGAGGTGTTGGTGAGAGTTTGACAAAGATGTAAAAAATAAAAAATTTAAATTAATTTTATACCGCTCCAAACTTTGTACTGTTGATTTCTTATATAATAACTATTAAAAAAAAACAATTGTGTTGTAAAATAGGGATTGGTTGGTCAAAATTAAAATTAAAGTGTCTTAAAACTTCGAGCAGAACTCATGCAATTTAATTTTTAATTTATTTATTTTTCAACGTGTAGAGAATGAAATTTTTAGTGTAATCAAATATAAGAAAATCCAAAACCTTCAATTGTCTTTTAAATTTTTAAATTAAATTGTATTTTTTTTCCCAGTCATACTGGGCAATTCCATTTCAAAGGGACCAGAGCTGGGGGGGGGGGTGCATTGAGAAACTTGCTTATGTATTTTTTTTTAGTTTCTATAACTTATTAGTAGTCTTTTGATCGGTATATGAGGGTATGAAATCCATAAAAAAAAAATTCTGCGATTTTTTGCCCAGCCCACTGAGTAGAAAAACATGGTTTTATGGCTTTTGCGGCTTATAGACAGGGTATAGACTTGAAATGGCGCCAGATTTGGATTCTACAAAAAATTTCTGATTGATTTCATTAGTAAATTTATTTTTTTGAGTTATATTTGCGGTTTTTACAACAAAAATGCGATTAAGTTAAAAAATTTAAAAAAAAATTCTGCGATTTTTTTTTAAATTTTTTAACTTAATCGCATTTTTGTTGTAAAAACCGCAAATATAACTCAAAAAAATAAATTTACTAATGAAATCAATCAGAAATTTTTTGTAGAATCCAAATCTGGCGCCATTTCAAGTCTATACCCTGTCTATAAGCCGCAAAAGCCATAAAACCATGTTTTTCTACTCAGTGGGCTGGGCAAAAAGGAACATTTTAAAAAAAAAATTTTACCGCTAAAGTTGACGGGTTTTGATGTAAATTATTAGAAAAATATAAATTTGTTCTGTGTATTTGGGTTTTAAAAGTCTAATACTCGAAAAAACTGCAAAAATGAGCCTATTTTTTAACATAAACTCTTACAAATGCACATTTAGCAATTTTCAGAAAATCTATACACCAAATATTATTAAAAAAATGAGTTTTGCAAACAATTCTACATAAAAAATAGTCAGTGTCGTATCGTCAGTATCTGGCAAAGAAAAATCTACCTAGAAAAAAAAATTTTTTTTAACATTTACTTAAAATTTTTTTTTTTTATTTTTCTTAAAGATTATTTAGATTATATTTTTTAAGCTTATTTTAGAAGTTTAACAAAAACATCTTTTGTCGTTTGAACCAATTTTGGGCCATTTTACTCTTTATTTGAGTTTTTGCGCTTGTGGCACAAATTTAGACCCGATCTATCGGCGCCAAAATTTGAAAATATTATTATTTTTGGCATTCAAACTTAAATCCGCCTGGCGTTTATCAAAATTTGTTTAAAAAAGGTAAACTACACCCTAGTGTGTTTATAATATTTTCTGTAGATATAAAAAATAATTCATTTTTGACGTATTTTTTGCCTAAAAATTTTGTAAACATTTCTTTTTAGATAGACTTTTTTATAGACGATGAGTACAACACTCACTATTTTCCATGTAAAATTGTCCCCAAAATTCAAATTTTTAATAATATTTGGTGTATTGTTTCTCTGAGCGAGGCTAAACGTGCATTTGTAAGAGTTTATGTCGAATAATAGGCCTACTTTGCAGATTTTTTGAGTTTTAGACCCTTAAAACTCAAATACACAGAACAAATTTATATTTTCCAAATAATTTACATCAAAATACGTCAACTTTGGCGGTTAAAAAAAAATTAAAAAATGTTCCTTTTTGCACAGCCCACTGAGAACAAAAACATGGTTTTATGGCTCTTGCGGCTTATAGACTGGGTATAGACATGAAATGACGCCAGATTTGGATTTTATAGAAAATTTCTGGTTGATTTCATTAGTAAATTTATTTATTTTGAATAAATATTGCGGTTTATAAACAAAAAATGCGATTAAGTTAAAAAATGAAAAAAAAACAAAAAAAAAATTGTAGAATTTTTTTTTATGGGTTTCATACCCTCATATACCGATCAAAGGACTACTAATAAGTTATAGAAGCTAAAAAAAAATACATAAGCAAGTTTCTCAATGCACCCCCCCTCCCCAGCTCTGGTCCGTTTGAAATGGAATTGCCCATATATTATCAAGCCACCGTCCACCATAACCTACCAGTTTATAATATTGACATTTATTATGATTTTAATTAATGTAGCAGCAGTAACAAACTGTTAGAAAAAAATCTTCTTTACTAGTTTTTAACTTCCACACCTACCACTACTGGTGCAGCTGACGGTCGAATGTATTATCAGTAGAACAAAAACAAGCATTGGTAAGATTATCAGCCGGTATAAAAAGACTTATACAAAAGTAACGCTAGCTCCCGGACTATAAGGATTAAATATATAAAGTTATTATTATTTCATTTCTGACTTTAATTAGTAAGTACAGTTTATTCAAAGAAGTTACCTACAACTTTATTAATCTTTTTTAATCAAGGTTGATGTGGGTTCAAACTATTGATGTTGTGTTTGAGATAACTGTTTTTAAAATTGGATGTAGGTCAGAGGATGAGGTTTGTAATTTAAGAAGACTTTTATGTAGTTTCTGTGGAACAATGCCAGTTATTGATATAAAAATTGATATTATAAATACATTTTTTTGTTTCCACATATTTTTAATTTTATTAGCTAATGGTCTGTATTTAGTTTTTTGTTCCATAAAGTCTGAAGGTTGTGTAAATTAGGAATGGTTATGTCTATTATGTACGTTGTGTTTGTCGTCTTATATATGAGTGTAATGTTTGGGCGGTTACATTGATGGTTTTGTCAGTTATGATACTGCGGTTTCAATATAATTTGTGAGTGTTATACACGAATACGTTGGCAGGAGTATAGTTGTAATATAAACACGTATTTTTTGTTAGTTTAGGCCATGTTTGAGTAGATAGCTGGTGGGCATTAAAACAAAATTATTGAAATTATTGTTATTATTATTATGTTGTGTATGAACAGTATGTAGGTTTGGTTATTATTCCTCACATGCTGGTGTTTAATGTGAAACCGGAAATACACAGTATTTCTATGGTCTTTGCTACCTTGTCATGTCTTTGTATTTGTTTTTTAGCAATATTGGGCAGCTGGATATAACATGCGCAATAGTTTCATTATGTGTTTTACATATTTGGCATCTAGCATCAACATTTTATTTTTATTATTATGTAATTTTGATCGGCCAGCCAGTCAAAACTGGTGCCAACAAAAAACAACCTGGAACTAGCTCACAACGACAACTAACTTTCATTATAACTGCTTGACCATATTACAAAGTTTGCAAAATTACCATTGTACAGTTGGTTATGATTTGGGCTAAAAAAAATTGTTGGCTAAACTAAGTTTTTTTATTGCTGTCGGGTGTTAATGAAACTTTAAGTTTTTTTTTATATGTTACTTTTGTAGATAACTTTCTCTTAATGCATAATAATCCAACACATCGCGCAGGAATCGTTTAACCGTATTTGGTCAAAATTAGCATTCTTGTTATAGAGTAGGCAACAATAAATTTAAATGCAAATTCTATTGAACATGTTTGAGACTTGTTTGGTCAAAGAATTCAAAACTGTGTTACTGCTTTTGACTTTGAATGAATTGCAAGCACTTTTGAAGAAATAGGAACTTAATTTTTAGGAAAACATTACTCATTTAATTTTAGTTATGAGGAAAAGAATGGAAGCAATTGATAATGCACGCCATTGAACAACTTTTTCTGATTGTTTGTGTTGTTGTTATGTTTGCTACAGAACCAAAATGTTTTTAATTGTTTTCACTTTGTCTTGAAAACTGTTTTTTTTACAATAAACCGGTTGTAATCTTTAAAAATAATTAAAACAAGTTTTTTGTTTGTTTTTAGATAAGAGTTTAAGTATTTATTTATAAAAAACTATTATTTTGATTGAACCTGAAAAAAATAACTGCCAGTTTTTGTGTCAGTGAGTATACATCAATATAATAAACAACAATTTGCATGTAAAAAACTTGAAGACAAAATTTTCAATTTATTACAACTTATAATATTCATTCACTAAACCAATAAATGTAATTTTAAATAAATTACTATATTAAGTTTAATAAATATTAATACAATACATGTTTTAAATCAAATTAAAATAAATTAGTTGATCAAACATAATTAACTTTTTAAATATTATACACAATAAGTTAAATCTTATTGGTAAAATATTTTATAACGGTAACGTACTCCTGATTCAATGTCTTGTCATAAGACTAAACACTTTGTTATAAACTAAAGTGTCAGCATCAATACCAAACAAATAATCAAGATGGTTCCATTTATCATCGGCAATCAAAAATTTTCCTTGAACATTTCCCAATTCTTTGTACAATTTCAATACATCAGTTTCAGCTGCAAGCCAATCGTTATGGCTGTAGAGAAGATAAACTGGTGCGGATATTGCAGACAATTTGTAATTAGGTGGAGACGAGCTGCCATAACGATCTTTATTTCCAAAATAACCATAATCATATTGACGGAATTTGCCTAAAAATGTGCATTAATATTTAAAAATATAGTTATGTTTATAATAAATTACCTGAATTGATTTCTTGGGCATAATGCAAGAATTGTTTAGTTGCTGACCCTGCTGGTGTATGACCCATTAAAATTGGAAGCAATGTTGTATTAGTTTGATCTTTATTAAATCCACACATTACAAATAATGAATTGGTGCAAAGTACTTGAAGCACACCATCATCGCAAAAGGCTTGGGCAATGTTGTGCAAGAAACCATCGGTAGGTAAAAATTCATACATACCAATTAAGTTAAGTAAAATCTGTAATTAAATTATTAATATAAAATTAAATTATACTAAACATTGACGTACTTCTAATCCACCTTCCGCTAAAGCAATCACTTTGAACAATGGACTAGTCATATGATTCATATATGCAATTGGGGCCAAACTGAATTGAGCTCTAATTTTGTCATTATACTCTGGTCTTTCAGAAGCCATAACGTAGAAAGCTGTAGTACCTTGAGAATGGCCAATATAGAATAATTTTTCTTGTCCGGTGGTTTGTAGAGCTAAATCTATCATGGCTGGTAAATCAGTAGTTCCAATTTCATGCCATGAAAAGTCCCAAAATTCTTTAGATTCAACGTCCAAGTATGCATGAGCACGTGAATATCTATTTCCTCTACCATTTCCCATCCATACATCATAACCACGATTAGCTAACAAATACGCTAAACCTTTTTCGGGGCCAGCTATAACCCAATCGGCTGAAGAGCAAAGAATTCCGTGTTGTAAAAATACAACAGGTCTGTTTTTAGATGGTCCATCTAGACCATAAGGAATTCTATGGACGCCTAATTGATATCCATCTGTAGTTGTAATAGTATAGGTTTCAATAGGATAATTGTATTTTTCTATTAGTTCAGGCTATAAATTAAAAATATAATTAATATTTATAAAACATTTTAAAGTTTACTATTTGTTATTATAAAAATATTTAAAAAATACTTACAACTAAAATATCAGCATCTTCAACAACAGCTCTTGGAAACAAACTTTTCCAATCATTAGAATTTACCAAATCATTAAAACTTTGTTGCAAAGCAATGTCTTTACTTAATTGGTATGGTGTTTTAACAGCATTTGCCGTCGTGATTAACAATAGTGTTGCAACAAGTAAACGCATTTTTAATTATGAAACGGTTCTACATATCAGCACAATTTATACAGTTATCATTATCTAGATTGCAGATATAAATCAGGTGTTTGAACAATTAATACATTGTTCCTAAATACCGCACATTTAAAAATACCTGATTACATATGATAATATTTGCAATTGAGTGTTTATTATTTATATTTCAACAAATTTTAATTTTGATTTTATCTCGTTATTGGAATTTACTTTGTTATGATCCATTAATAAAAATGGATTTAGATATTTTATCTGAGAAATGGTTTTAAGTACTTTAGTAAGTTTATTTACATTAGATTATTATGTTATGGTTTATTAATAAATTTAATATTACAATCAATATTTATTTGTTTATAAAATCAGCGACTTAATAGAAAAAAAAACTATTTATATCAGTGACATAGGAGCAAAAAAATCTATGTTTTCGTTTAAAAAAATTACAATCATTGATAGAAAGAGCATCAGTTTTTAACTTCATTTTAATATAATAATACTATGCTGTATTATTTAATAATTTTAATACTTGTCTACGCCTAAACATAAATGTTTTTTTACAACTTTGGTGTTTTAATTGTTACGTGTTAATTTATTTATATTGCAATTACGTGTTATTAATTTTTTAACCAACAATAGTACAATAAAGCTGCAACGGTTGCAAACGCAGCTTTTGTGAGCTAAAAATTATCCTGGCAAAGCACATGCTATTTTACGTGCACCTCCAAGGGACGCGGTCTCAAGAAAATTTAATTTTTGAGGTTTTACATGCACAAAAAATGACTTATTGCCAGGTTTCCGAATCAAAGACAGAATTGATATTTTCTGAGAAACAAATTAAAGATTATAGAAATAACCTTCAGAACTAAACTCTAGGCTATCGCAATTTGGCTTATTGTTCCAATAAAAACCACATCATACAACTTATATTTAAATAAGACTTTAGAAGATATACAAAAACTAATTTTGCTGCTTCCACAGCCCTATCATTTAAGGGCCAATTGTAACGTCAACAATTTGCTATGAAGTTTTCTGAAGAAAGACATGCAAGGTAGTTTAACAGAAGATCAAAACGACTTTGTTCTCTAAAAACACGGGTTTCCTTACACACTTTGGAAGTAAACGTACAAATTTGTTGGCAATTGATTTGTTTTTGTCGTCTAACCACAAGTTTATTGTGGCATGCATTAGAATATCTTTAAGGTTGCGATCAATGTTTTATTACAATTAAAACCATCACGAACCGGTCATACAGTTCGTTCTCTGTAGATGTGTGTCTTGACTTTAAAGACTGGCATGGTTTTCAAGTTCTCAGCAGAGTGATGTCAAGACCACCTTGAAGGTTTCTGCTAACTGTATTGTCTAAACAGCAAAAATTTTTATACCAAATGTTTATACAGTGGTCAGTTAGTCTATCTGTTGGTTCCCTGGTGGAACGATAATATTTGTGTGTGTGTGCAAATTTCTTGAATGCTGTTTGCGTGTTGAAAGTGAACAGAGAAGCAGAGGCGAGAGGTTTTTACTTCTCTACAAAAAACCTTGTTTGTGCATTTTTGCCTTCTCAGAAAACCTTGACAAAACCCGTGCTTGACTTGCGGGGTTCAACAGTCTGTTTCTTTAAGCTTGTACTTAATAAAACCTTTTTGTTTTGAGCACATTTTGATGAATTGGTCACAAAGTGAAAAAAACTTTAAACGTAATCAAGTGCTTGGATAATTATAAAACAGACTTACAAGCCTAAAGAATAATATGTGGAATAAACAAACAAACAGAAACGATTACTAAACAGGAAAGCAACACCAAAGCAACATTAGATGATTGTATTGAGTCTAATGAGTAAGACGCCTAGTCTACCGTAGATTGCAGAGCAAGTAGCATTAATTCACGCAATAAACCGTTTACAAGATCGGTTTATGATACGATTGAGTTGGCTAAAGAAGCCCTAGTCTGTTCTACTAACCAATTAAATAAACCAAACATTGACTTCATTTATGGTTTAATAGTTAATTTTTTAATATATGTAGCCTAAAAAAAATTAAATTTTGATTATTATCATCTTGAACAAAAAAAACCATACCCTCTTTTTGACTAAAACTAAAGTAAACAATAAAAATCCAGATTTTATTAGAAAGCCAACCTTTAACGTATACGTATACCGTAATCAAATAATTGATACACAAACTTATAAACCAACATACACAAAATCATATCAATACTCTCAGATTTACAAATAAGAAGTTAAAACGCAAGTCAACCTAGCTTCAGTCCAAGGTCACCAGTATGGGTAGTTCCTAAAACAGCTGATGCTTCCTCCAAAAATCAAATCTGTTTTGTATATATTAACAACATAATCATATAAAAAAATGCTGTGTTTTGTTTTGATAAAAAAAATGCGACAAAATATTACAAACATGTAAAAATTTGTTTCAACTTCAGATCCCATTTTGCAGTATCCAAATTTTGATCAGGATTTTTTTTAACTACAGATGCTTCATCATTTCCAATTCAGTTTGAAATAAAAATAGAATCAGACCTTACACAGAAAAACAAACATCAAATAAAGAAAATGATTCTGATTTAAATTAACTTATTACTAAATACTCATTTCTTTTCCAGATATAATGACAATCTTGATCATTAAAAGTTATTTATTTTTAATAGCTTTATCTTATTATTTAATATTCTTATTATATTTATTACTATCCTGAAGAAACACTAAAAATATCAGACATGACATGGCAGATTTTAGTGTATAAAGATTGGATATATCTAAAACAAATTTATCAAAAATATTATGTAAATTCTGGGGTTGCGAGATTCTAAAACTATATTTATTTTATATGTATGTATATTGTTACTAAGTATATATAATAATCCTACCTCTACTAGCATTTTGTAAATTTAGTTTTCAAAACTAAAACTAGAAATTTAGCTAAATAATAAAGTTAAGGTTTGGGTGGTAGAACAGCAAGGTTAGTACCCAATACTGAATCCCGCCTTATGATTCTTTTTCTTTTATATTATTATTATTATTATTTTTAATATTTGTATGTAACAAAAAAACAAAAATTATTATTATTATTATAAAAAAAGTAAGGGTATGCTAACTTATTACTGCAGAAACAGTATTTGTACTTTTAAAACTGTAACTCCGGCTTCCAAGTTTTCAAACTTGTTTTTAAAACTACCATCGCGTTTTTAAAACTAAATATCTATATCTACAAGTAGAAAGTTTGTTAGTTATTTAACTGTTAAATGTTCTAAAAAAGGCCAGAGTCTAAAGGAGGTTCCTCCCTTCTTAATTCATAGGACCATTTCCAATATTATTAATTAAACTTTAAATTCATGTAAGAAGTTGAGAAACGGTACTTTTTTTTTTTTTTTAATTTTTTATAATATATTTACATATTTATATATTTCATTTTGTTTTTTCCCCACTTGCTGCTCTACACCGTCTTCATATGGATCGCTGCAGAGCTTCGTATTCGGGGCATCATTTTATGTTTCAATTTTTTTTATTTGTTATTTATGTTGTTTGTATTATCTATTTTATTCATTTTTTTGTTCTGATTTTTTTAATATATAGTGTTTTTTTTTATTTTGAATTCATTATAGCTCTTTATTTTCTTAATACTTTGAGGCAGTTGATTTTACGTGACTAGTTCATTGCCTAGTATTGTTTGTTTTGCCTTTTCTGTTTTTGTTGTGTGTACATGCATATTGCTTCTTCTTCTAGTGTTATAACCGTGAATTTCTTTGTTGGTTTTTATTTGGAGGTTGGTTTTAATTTCTTTTTTTTTTAATTTTGTATATTAGTTTGCATTTTTCTATTTTTATTTTTTGTTTATCTTTGTTTTGTTAATTATTTTGTATACTTCTTTTGTTGGTGTTAGTTTTGGTAGTTGTGTATTATTTTTAGAATTTTGTTCTGCTGTCTTTGTATTTTTTGTATGTTTGTTTTTGATGTTTCTCCTCAAATGTTTATGAAATAATTAATTTTTGCTAAAAATAGTGAATGGTAGATACTTAATGAAAAGTTTCTTTTGTTATGCATTTCCTGGCTCATTGAAGTAAAAGATAAAATACAGAGCAGTAAAATGCAGGAATGCACGTCATTAGGTAATATTGCGGTGACAGTTGAGCCGCATAAATCCTTAATTATTTCGAAGGGACTTATTTTATGGTATGAGTTGTTACACACAATTGTTGACAAATGCAAACATGAACTGGCGTCGCAAGGCGTTATCGATACTTAAAATATTATTAATGAAACTTTAAATTCATGTAAAAAGTTGAGAGATGGTACTTATTGAAGTAAAAGATAAAATACAGAACAGTAAAATGCAGGAATGCACGTCGTTAGGTAATATTGCGGTGACAGTTGAGTCGCATAAATCTTTAAATATTTTGAAGGAAGTTATTTTATGGTATGAGTCGTTACACAACTGTTGACGAATCCAAACAAGAACTGGCGTCGAAAAGCGTTATCAATATTAAAAAGCTAGCCTCTAGAAAGGATGGTGAGGGTGAGATCAGAGATACACCATCTACAATTTTAATATTTGATTTCGAACGGCTCCCAAATGAAGTTAAGGTTGCATTTGTAACTTGCCCGGTTTGTCCGTTTATTCCTAACCCATTGAGGTGTTTCCATGCCAACGTTTTGGACACACTGCTGTTAGGTGTCCAGGTGTTGCAACATATGCAAAATGCAGTAAGGAGAAACATGACCCTAAGCCATGCAACAGTTTACTTTTATGTGTGAATTGCAAAGGTGATTGTCCAAAAATAAAAGAAGAAAGAAAAATAGCCGAGATTAGAGTAACAGACAAACTCTCTTACTTTGATTCTCAAAAGAAATATAGAACAATTACGGCTCTTACCTTTTCTAGATTGTTTGCTGCAGTTGTTGAAACAACTATTGTTCAACAAGCACCGATTATGACATTTACTGCTATTGCAAAAACTTCTCCAAGTAAGAACAATAGCTCTAATGTGAAAGGTCAAAAACCCGTTGCGGGCTCATCAGGCAAAAAACAAAACTGACTACGGTCCAATCTAGACCAAGGTCACAACGAGTGGGACTTAAACCAAAACCACTCAAGATGGGGGCTCATTTAAAGCTTAAACCATCTAAGGTATTGGCTCGTATCGGGTCAAAACCTACTAAAGTGGCGACTTTCAAGTCAAAGTCTAAACAAGCTAAGATTCAATCTGAGTTAAAGCCTGCAAAGACGGCAGCCTAATCTAGGCTACCGCCACCTGAGGTGCAGGTTTCTAACGATACTGCGCACTCAGACCCTAATATTGACATGTCGTCAGAGTTGATGGATGTGGAAGTTATTTCCGCACAACCTACTCTGACAGATGAAATGATGTCAAATAGTGGGATTTTTTCTAATTCCTCAAATAATAAGTCAGAAGAAAAACCAAAAAAAAGCGTATAAACGTTGATCGTGTTCAGGGTGAAGCGGAATTAGTAAACACGGTTACGGTTGCAGCACCACATTCTTTTCATGAAATTTTTTATGACTAATTTGCACATTTACGGCTGTATGTCCTCGATATCTTTACGAATTTCATTTTTAAGATCTTGAATCGATTGTAGAGCATTTGCATAGACTTTATCTTTCACGTAGCCCCAAAGAAAAAAGTCTAAAAGTGTTAAATCACAAGATCTCGGTGGCCTATTGTAATTACCTCCTTGAGAAATAATACGGTCAGGAAACTTTTCTTGTAAAATTGCGATTGCTTTGTTGCTTGTGTGGCACGTAGCGCAGTCTTGCTGAAAATAAACGTCGTCTACATTAATGTATTCTAATTCCGGTCATAAAAAATCATTAATTATAGCTTGGTAGAGCCATCCATTCACCGTAACAGTTGCACTAGCTTCATTTTCTAAAAAGTAGGGTTTAATCACACCGCAAGCTCAAAAACCGCATCAAACAGTGACACGTTGAAGATGCAATGACTTTTCAACAATCATTCTTGGATTTTCTAAACCCCAAATGCAACAATTCTGCTTATTAACGTAGCCTCGGAGATGAAAATAGGCCTCATCACTAAAGATGATTTTTTGATGAAATTCCGGATTATTTTGATGCGTTTGAAGGACCCAATCAGCAAAGATACAACGTTTATGATGCTCGACCGGTTTGAGTTCTTGTGTCAACTGAACTTTAAAAGACTTAAGTGTTTACGCAAAATACGGTGTAATGTTGTTTGTGTAATGTCTAATTCCAAAGATCGACAAGAAATCGACAAACCTGGGTTTTCTTCAACACTACGGGGTACATCAGCAATATTCTCATGTGTCCTTGAGCAATGCACACGGTTTAAATTCTTTACATCACAAACTTGTCCTAACAGCTCAAATTTTTCCACCAGGTTTACTATTGCCGGCCGAGAAGGTGCTTTACGACGCCCAAAAAGTGCTTTAGATTTGCAAACTGTGACTGAAAAGTTTTCACCATTTTTGTAGTGAATCTTATTTAAATAATTTCAATGCGCTGTTGAAGCGTGTATCGTTCCATTTTTAATAATGGCGTAGTTTTTACTTGTCAAATGTCAAAAGATAATACCTTCAAAATTGACAGATGCCCAAATAGCCTGCTATTTAAAATGAATCTTCTTATTGGAAAACTCTTTACAATCAGCTCATGCCAGTATTCTACTGTGTTTAGGGAAACCTCGCAGAGAGCCCGTTCCTTGGTAGAATTTTGATTGTGAACAAGCTAAATTAAACAAACCCAGTTTTTTAAGGTTCAATAACTCTCCAACTGAGGAGAACTTGTTAGTTTATTTCAAGTATAAAGCTGTTGCGCGAGAACTTGCAGAAAAGCTAAAAAAAAATCATGGTCAGAATACGTTACCTCTATAAATTTGAGAACCTCCATCGGAAAGATGTGGGAAAAAGTTCTGACCGAACTGCATCTGTACCTGTTAGTGGGTTATTGCCAAATGATTAAATTATTACCGATCTTTTCAAAATCTCAAATATTCTGGTCAATGTATATTTTGACGCTTCCAGTGATAATAATTACTATAAAAAAATTTAAAAGATCAAAACTAACATAGAGAAGAAACATCTGTTATTTGTTTCCGACAATGATAAAATATATAATGCACCGTTTAGTGTTTGGGAATTTGACTCGGCATTATCTGAAGCGCACAATACTGCTCCAGGTGCCAATTTGATACACAATGCTATGCTTAAGCATTTAAATCGCTCTGCCAAACATCAGCTTTTGGCAGTTTATAACCGTGCATGGTCAGCAGGGTACTGCCCTGGCTATCATTGTACAAGTACTTAAACCTGGTAGATAAAAAGATCCCAACAAGTTATTGGAATATCTATCTAACAAACAAACGCTTTATTCGTGGGGTATTTGCGGAAGCTAGACATTGTTCATACAAAGCTTTTTAACTTTCTGTTTATTTAAGGTACGTGTAGGTGATAGCATTTCGGGCATACGTCAGCAACATAATGGTATTCCGCAAGAGCCTATTTTAAGCGTGACGCTATTTATAATAGCTATTAACGGCATAAGTCAGTTCATTCAACATCCGGTGAGCGGATGTATGTTTGTTGATGACGTAGCTATTTATTGAGCTTTGAGAAACATGCCAACAATGAAACTTCAAATACCTATGAACCGCATTTTGAACTGGGATAATAGCAATGGATTTACTTTTTCTACAAGCAAAACGTTACTTATTAATTTTTGTAGAATACAAACTACACGGTGACCCTTTATTATATATTGGGGGAGAACCTATTCCTGTACAGGAAAGTCTTCGATTTCTTGGTGTCATATTTGACCGTGCATTAACTTTTCGTCCCCATTTAATAATAAACTTGAGATCAAGATTTGTTTTGGCACTAAATTTGCTCAAGGCTTTGAGTGGAAAGTCATGGGGAGCGGATCAGAAAACAATGCTACTTTTGCATTGCGCTTTGGTGCGTTTAAAACTAGATTATGGTTTCATAATCTATGCCTCTGCAGCACCAACTACATTACGTATTGTTGATTTTGTCCACCGTACAGGACGTTAGTTAGCAACTGGCACTTGTTCTATTGCTAGTATTGTGTACAAGGCGGCTAAACCATCACTCTGTCTTTGGCGTAAGATCTTGACTGTTAGGTACGCCGCGAAACCAAAATCTATACGCTTGCATCCGACGTTTTCTGTTGTGAATAATAATGGTCTGGACGATTTATACAACATCAGGATACGGTTGCAAAAACCGGTTGCTATAAGAAATTGCAGTACACTTCAGGAACCAGATTTCCAATTTTCTGATGTCTACCAACTTTTTTACTGCCGCGATCCTTCTTGGACGTTTCAACGTTTGAGATTAAATACTGCATTATTAAGAATAAGCAAAGCATCAACTTTACCAGTTTAATATTTAACTGAATTTGCAAAAATTGAAGCAAGACACGTAAAAGTACTTGGATTTTTACCGATGGCTCAAAAAGTAACGACGGTGTGGGTTGTGCTTTTCTGGTAGGTGAGCTGCAGTTTACATTTGGCTTGCAAAGTGTTAGCAGTGTTTATACTGCAGAACTGTATGCTATCTACCAGGCTCTTGTCTACATCCAACTAAGTGCAGGTACATATTGTTGGAGTATGAAACATTAATAACACAACTATATGGTATGCAATTTGAGTTGCATGCTTCTATATACTTTATATACATATAACAACCTTGTTTTTAGTTTCTGTATTAACCACCGTGTGCAACGGTTCGATATAAGTTACCTGAAAAAACGTTATAATTGAATCCATAAACATCGCTTAATCTATCTAC
Source organism: Tachinus rufipes (assembly GCA_963932245.1). Taxonomy (NCBI): domain Eukaryota; kingdom Metazoa; phylum Arthropoda; class Insecta; order Coleoptera; family Staphylinidae; genus Tachinus; species Tachinus rufipes. The sequence continues at coordinate 44,269,416 of OZ010745.1, read as the reverse complement.
CCAATACATTTAATATTCTCATGGTTCAACAGGTTATGGGCCAAAAGTGCGTTACGGTAGAACATTAAGTGTTTATAACAAAAACACGTGCTCGTTTGATTAATTAGAAACACGTGCTTGTTTGGTTAGTTAAGTGTACAGCAACAAAGTATTTACGGTAGAACATTAAGTGATTATAACAAAAACACGCGTTTTTTTGGTTAATTAGAAACACGTGCTTGTTCGGTTAGTTAGTGTACAGCAGCAAATCATTTAAGATAATGGATCGACACAGTATAACAAAGCTCAACGGAAACTGGAAATTCCGCATGGAAATGATCCTAAAGAAGCAAGAAGTATGGGATACCATAATTAAAGATTCCCCGGATCCAATAACTGAAAAATGGTCTAAGTCTGATAAAAAGGCAATGGCAACAATTGTTTTAAGTATTGAAGATGAACAATAAAATTGCAGTTAGTTCGGAGTTGCAAAACACGAGTCGCATGGAATGCGCTTAAACAATTTTATGAAAAGGACACCCCGAGTACTCGAGTTAGTATACTCAGAAGTATTATGCGGTGCAAAGCGGACGAGACGTCTAATATTGAAGTTAACAAAATCAACGATCAATTTCAGAAGATACAAGCCTTGGGGACAGAAATCAACATGAAATTTTTGATGAATGCAACATTGCTTAGTTCCTTGCCGAGCAGTTATGACAGTCTTATTACTGCCTTGGAAGTTTGAAAAAAGGAAGAGCTAACATGCACGCTGGTCAGATCAAAAATCATTGAAGAGTTCAGGCGTTGCAAAGATAGAGATATTACGTGTAATGATGGTGCAATATTGAAAATAGTTTACAACAATGCCACATCACACACACAGAACAACCCTACATGCTACTTCTGCAAGAAACCGGGACATGTAAAAAGAGATTGCAGGCGGTTTGCCCGATGGCAACAAAATAAACAAAGCTAGGCCAATTTTGTAAAAGAAGATGAAGAAGAGTATTTATTCTGTATAAATCCAAGATACGAAGGATGGGTGCTTGACACAGGAGCGACATGTCATATATCTGGTAAAAGAGAACACTTTATAAGTTTGATGAAAATAATGTAAAAACTGTGTGTGTTGCGGACGGAAAAAGTCTTTCAAGTTCTGGAAGCGGGACTGTTCGTTTGCAGGTAATGAATAGTTTCATTAAAATTACAACAATCACATTGAATAATGTTCTCTATATTCCAAGCATTGCGGGAAACTTGATATCAGTTGGAAAACTTACCAAACAAGAGTGTGAAATTAAATTCAACAATACTACATGTGAAATATATTTTAACAACAAACGCATAGCAGTTGCAAACCTGCACGACAGTCTATTCAAGTTAAAAACAATAAATGACCAAGAAAGGATAAAATTTGTAAAAAACCAGAACTCATGTTGGCATTAACGTCTAGGTCATCGCAATTTAAGTGTAATAAAAAAGCTAGGTGAGTGCAACAAACTTGAAATTTCAAAACGCAACAAACCTGAATGCAATCAAGAATGTGAAATATGCATCAAAGGAAAAATGGCAAAGCGACCCTTCCTACAACAATCGACATATCGGGCAACGGACAATCTACAACTCATTTATAGTGATATCTGCGGTCTTATGGAAAACCCTACCAAGTCTGGATTCAAATATATTCTCACATTGATCGACGACTTCAGTCGTTATTCAACTATATATCTATTAAAGGAAAAATCTGAAGCACTTGAAAAATTTAAAATCTACTTTGAAGCAACAAGAAATAAGTTTGATAAAACGGTTAAAGTAATTTGCTCGGATAGAAGCGGTAAATACTTGAATGCCAAATTTCAGAATTTTACTTGGTTTCGATTCCGAGTCCAAGGCCTATCGATGCTACGTCCCACATAGAGAAAAAGTGATAATTTTTAGAGACGTAATATTTTGTAAACATAGCGTTAAAAAGGAACAAAGCAACAACAGAAGTACAGAAACAACAGACGTTCACTACCCACTCACTCAAGAGGACAAAACTCTAGAGGAAGATAAGAAAGAGGACGGGATTCAAGAGGAGCAAAATCAAGAGGAAGAAGCGAGCAGTGACCGTGGTGAGTATTCAAAATGTAATTTAAATAATTACGATATCGGAGAATATGAAATGCCTAACGAGCACAATATTATTTATTGAGCCTTCAAAGAATATCGGCAAAAAGTAATAAAGGTGTACCACCACCAAAACTGTCAGACTACCACGGTTATTTAGTTACAGATACGGAACCACAAACTTATAACCAAGCCATAAACAGTATCGACAAAGACTTATAGATTAATGCTATGAATGATGAAATTAAATCCTTAAACGATAATAAGACATGGTCAATTATAAATGCACCAAAGCATGTAGACATTATAGGTTGCAAATGGGCATATAATATCAAAACGGAGATAAATAATAAGAAAATATACAAAGCACGACTAGTAGCTCAAGGATTTAACCAAAAATTTGGAGTAAATTACGATAAAATATTTGCATCAGTTGTAAGGCAAACGACATAGCTGCTGGAAATAAAATGACGATTATACATATTGATGCAAAAACTGCATTCTTACATGGAGAATTAAACGACACAATTTACATGAAAATACCACCTGGATTAGACCTAATAAACACAGACAACAAGGTTTGCTTATTGAATAAAGGTTTATATGGCTCGGCTAAGATCTGGAATAAAACCTTGCATGATGTTTTAATAAATGCAGATTTTAAACAAAGTCAGTATGACCCCTGTCTCTACTCAATGAAAGAAAGCGATACCATTCTGTACGTGCTCATCTATGTAGATGACATATTGATTTGTTCAAACTCACCACGCTTAAGAGAATCGAAAATTTACTGAAACACAAATTCTCGATTAAAAACCTAGGAGAGATCAAGCAATATCTAGACATCAATGTTACAAAAGGAAAAAATTGTTACTATATCGATCAAGAATAATATATCAAAAAGATGGTGTCCAAATTTCAACTAGAAAACGCAAAAATAAGTACAATACCTATGGACCCTCAATATTTTAAAAACGATGACACTGAATTATTGCCAAATAATGATAAATACCGTAAAGCAATTGGTAACCTACTGTATGTATCAGTAAATACTCGTGCAGACATTTCTGCTGCAGTATCAATTCTAGCTCAAATGGTCGAAAAACCGACAACAAAAGACTAGTAAGAAATCAAAAGAATTATCAAATATTTAAAAAGTACTGGAAATCAAAAACTGAAATTAGGCTCAAAAGCAAACGATAATCTCCTGGCATATTTAGATGCAAACTGGGCAGAAGATAAAATTACAAAAAAATTGAACAGTGGGTATGTCTTTCTTCTTGGAGAATTAATAAGCTGGACTTGTCGAAAACAGGATGTAGTTGCTCTTAGTTCCACTGAAGCCGAACTTATTGCCTTAGCAGAAACAACCAAAGAGTGCAATTGGCTTCGAAATATTTTAAAGGATTTCTTCATTGTTACAAACATGCCAACTGTAATACATGTTGATAATCAGAGCTGCTTACAAATAATAAAAGAAAAACGGATTAGTGTAAGAACAAAGCACATCGATATAAAAGCGTATCATATTAAGGAAAATGTTGATAACCAAGTTATTAAATGTGTCTATTGTCCAACAAAAGATAATATTGCAGATCTATTAACAAAACCTTTAATAAAAACAAAGTTCTACAAATTTAAAAACAAGTGTTCACTAGTAGATTTAGATGCATTTGGTTTGAAATGTATAGATTAAGGAGGAGAATCATAACACTTGCTAATTATTGTAATCATTACATTTTATTGACAAAAAGACAATTTTGTTTATGAAGATTTTATATGTTCTATGTTTTTTATTTCTAAGTGTTCAATTTTTTGTTAATTATAAGTTAATCATTTATAACATTTGTATTAAGGAGGAGTGTTGGAGTATGAAACATTAACAAATGTATGGTATGCAACTTGAGTTGCATGGCATGCAACCTAAGTTGCATGCTTCTATATACTTTATATACATATAACAACCTTGTTTTTAGTTCTGTATTAACTACCGTGCGCAACGGTTTGATATAAGTTACCTGAATAAACGTTATAATTAATTCCATTAACATCGCTTAATCTATCTACCCAATACATTTAATATCCACATGGTTCAACATATATTATGTTATATGTACAGATTTGTTGAGTGCATTAAATGTCATAGATGTTTGTAATTTTTTACAACAATTGATATTGTCTAGCTGGTTTGCTATTTAAGACAACAAGCTGCGATGTACTAAAAGAGTCATTACACCGAGGAGTTTGTCATGTAGGCATTTGTTGGCATCTGCTGTGCCGCCAGTTTGTGATACCTGTAATGTTCCATTAACTGTTCGTAATATCTTATTGGATTGTCGGTAGTTTTCTGAACATAATATTCTAAAGTATCACTCAGTTTGTCGATTGTCTTGGGCGATCAGATCGTTGAAGTCGATTGTCTGCTCAAATTTATTCAACGGAGCAAAGACCTTTTACACCGTAGACACTGTTGGAATTATCTAATAATTTTCGCTATAGTTTTTAATAATTTGTGAATGTTAATTTTATTTTTGTTTTTTATTTATTTATTTAATTTTATTCTTTAATATGTCATTTTACATCATATTATTTTACATTTTTTATAGTTAAGGAAAGAATCGGCATTAATAGTCTTCTTAAGCTGATACGCCAAAAATCAATCTAACATAATAATTATTAATTTGGTCTTTAAATTATAAATCCGCTTGTTATAACTGTAAATCCGTCTTCTAAAATTGTTAATCTAGTTCTTAAGTTATAAATTTATCTGAAACAGTTAATACTTATAAATTACAAATTTTGTAACTAACAAGTTAAATTTTTTTAATAAATTGTTAATCTGGTTTTCAAATTATAAATCCGGCTTTTAAACTATTCTAGTTTTAAAACTGTAAACGGAGCATTTAAAATTAATAATCCGGGCACCAACGTGACTTTACTAAAACTTTTAAAAAGCTAGAATTTAATTTATAAGGCAAATCTAGAAAATAAAATAATATTTGTTTATATTTAATTCATTATATTATCACCCCACAGTCTGCCATATTCTATAAACTTATAATATGACATTTATTATGATTTTAATTAATGTGGCAGCAGTATCAAACTGAATTTAAAATTTTACATTTTATCATACATTCACAACTACGAGCAGAACTGTAACAATTGTTATTTTAGAAAAATAACTTATAACACAATAAATAGTCTACTAAGTTTAATGTTCAATGAAATATAACTCTTAAAGTTTAAGCAAATATTTTAACAAAAAAATACAATTTAATTTCAAAATTTAATAGACAATTGAATGTTTTGAATTTTTATATATTTTATTAGATTGGAAATTTTATTCTTTACACGTTGCAAAAATCCGATTTTAAAACGGAGTTTGCGTGAGTTCTGCTCGTAGTTTTATGACACTTATCAAACTGTCCTCTTAAACTATAAATCTAGCCTTTAAATTTGTAAATTTGTTTTTTAAAAGTGTAAATTGTCAAACTGTTAATCCGACATACAAACTATAAATTTAATCGCCAAATTGTTAACCCAGCCTTTAAATCTGCAAATCTAACTTTTAGAAAAGAAAAAGACGTTTTTTAAAATAAAAATCCACCAACGTGTCTAATCTACTGCTGAACTGTTAATTCTACCTCTAAATTGTTGATTATAGTGTTAACAGTTGAGACGGTGTTCAGTTATTGGACATGTTTCTTTGCCGGTCCCTGCGGGGTTAGTTTGTTGGGTAAGAAAGACTGATGAATCCAGCAGGAGTCTATGGTTGCATATGAAAATGCGGCATTTTTATTATTAGAATTACCGCTACCTATTTCATCTGTGTGTTGTTGAGACGGTTTTATAAAAAATAGTATATATTTTTTTAAACGGTAATTAACGGTCTTAAAAAATCAAAACATTGTCATAAAACACTACTAAAGTCCAAGCAAGTATAAACTGTTGAAAAATCTTTGAGTTAGCAAAATCCAGCATAAAATATCAAAATATTGTTAAAATAGCAAAATTGTTTGAAAAATAATTTAAAAAAAAAATCAAAAAGCACCAATATTTAGTTATTAACTGTTAAACGGAGAAAATTCTATCATAAAAAGTAAAAAATAGCTAAAAAAATTCAAATATAATCAAGTCGGTTAAAAAGTCCAAAGTTTTATTATAAAATCCTATAAATAGCAAATTTTGGCTTTGAAATATCAATATATTTATATATTATGAGAGTTAAAATTAGCTTATAAACTGTTGAAGAGTGCAAAATTCTATTTATAAAATGTCGAAAATAGCAAAATTCAGCCATTCAGTATAAAATTACTGTCAAAAAGTCTGAATATTTACCATTAACTGTTAAAAACTGCAAAACTATTTATAAAAAATCAAAAATGGCAAAACTCTGTTATCAAACATTTATTAATAATAATAATAATTTATTAGTGACAACTACAAAAAGTATTACACAAGTCAGGTCACTTGGTTTGAATTAACAAATGGAATATACAATAAAAATATTTAAGTAAGAAAAAAATGTTACAAAAATAAAAGTACAATGAAAATATAAAAAATACAGTAAAGATACAATACAAAGTAAGACAAAACAAATAAATTTAAAATTTAAAAGTACTGCCAACAAAATCATCAATTGAATAAAAAGCCCCCTTTATTAGATAGTCTTTCATATATGTCAAGAAAGCTTTCTTAGGAAGATTTCTAACATGGTTTGAAATTTAATGCAGTGGTAATTAGATCCCATTTGTGATTTTCACAATCTTAGCTGGTTTGGGTAAATATCAACTTTATTCCTAGTGTTATGTGAATGATTGTTTTCATAAAGTTGAAATTTATTGAGGTTGCTTCGCATATATTTTATAGACTCATATATATATATATACAAACACGGAAATGTCATTAACTTTAATACACGAAATTGATTCAAACAATCATCCCTATAACCAAGGCCTGATATTACCCTGATGGCTCTTCTTTGTAGAGGAACATCCTGTTACAAACAGAAGAATGTCCCCATATTAATAAGCCGTAAGTTAGATGTGATTGACAGAGAGCAATGTAGGCCGTTTTTAAGACAAATATAGAAACAGTACCGTTTAAATTTCTTAATCAGAAAATATTGCTGCATAACTTCTTTGCTAGTGCGTCTTCATGCATTGACCATTTCAGATCTGAATATGCAGACCTAAAAACTTTGTATTGTTATGACTTTCCTGATGATTTTGTAACGAAAATGTAAGAGTGATGGATTTCTGAGGGTTTACAGTTAAAAGATTACTGCAAAACAATCTCTCTCTGCTGTAGCAATAGCTGCATTATGTCCATTCTTAGCTATATTGATGCATTTATGCTTAAATGAGATGGTAGTATCATCCGCAAAAAGAACAACATGTTCATCTTTAAAAAGTTGAAGAAGATCGTTGATATAGATAAGGAATAGCACTAGACCCAGTACTGAACCTTGTGGTACACCTGTAGTTAAAAAACCAAATTCCGAATGTGTTTCATTGTGGTAAACACGCTGTTTCCTATTATGCAACTAGGACGACAACAAACGACAGCTTTCTGGCTTAATATTAAACATATACAGCTTACGTAGTAAAATCTCGTGATCAACACAATTAAATGCCTTGGTCAAATCGATAAAAGAGGTTACTGAATATTCACCATTTTCAAAACAATCAATTGTGTTGCTCACAAAGTTTAGTACAGCTTGTGTTGTAGACATTCCTTTTCAAAATCCAAACTGACAACAAAAAATAAATGTTCTGATTCAAAAAATCAACTAATTGGTTCTTTAATAAAGTTTCTAAAATTTTAGAAACAATTGGTAGCAGACTGATAGGTCTATAATTTGAAGGGTCATTAATGTCGTCCTTTTTGTAAATAGGTTTTACATCAGCTAGTTTTAAAGCGTCGGGAAACGTTTGACTATTAATACATTCATTGAACAGTTTAGTAAGTGGAACTATTAAAAAATGTGACACTTGCTGTATCATATCAGCAGTGATACCATAACAATCAAAACACTTACTTTTTTTCAGAAATTTGATTGTGTCTCTCATTCCAAAAAAGTTGGTTTACGAAAATTATAATAGTTTGGTACATTTACATTGTTAACTTCACTACACATTAAAATAATAGGATCCACATCAGATTTAGATAGAGGTCTTATTAAAGTAGACGGTATATTTAAAAAGAAATTATTAAAATCATTAGCGCTTATATCACAGGTTGTATCACAGTTTTTATTAATTGGATTAATGATTCTCCACATAGCTTTTTGAGAGTTGCAATGAATACTTACATACTTATTGTTAGCATTAAGCCGAGCATTTTTGATGGCTAAATTATATTTTGTTCTGTATGTTTTTTTAATTTGTTTTAACTGAGGATCATTTGATCTAAGACAAACTTTGTTCATAAATTTTAAGTTTTCACGCATTTCCTTTAAATCTTCGTTAAACCAAATTATTTTATTTTGTTTACAGCCATTACTTGGTTGCAGTTCTTTATGTGGAAAAGCATTTGAAGCGTTGCTTGATAATGTTTTCAAAAACAAATCCACTTTTGCATTACAATTTAGGTTTTCATTATCAAGAAATTGCCAATTAATATTTTCAATCAAAGAGAAGAATTTGATTTTTCCTAATTGAATTAAAGGTCGACATAGTCGCGGCTTAACTTGATTATTAGTAATGTGTTCAAACGATAATTCAACTCCAATATGGTTGGAAAAACCAGTATCAATAGTATGAATAGATACTAGACTCTGGTGAACGTTTGTGAAAATATTATCAATACTATTATCTAACCTGGTAGGACAGTTAAAGTTACTTATTAAGCCATGCCCACTAAGAAAGTCAATAAGCCTGGGCCTATTAGGATCACTGCCATTAAATGAAACATTAAAATCACCTGTCAGAAATACCATATTGTGAACAAAGTTGATTTTGTTGAAAGCACAGTACAAGACATTTAAAAACATATTAAAATCTCCTTATGGAGAACGATAGATATATACAACAACGCATTTCATATTAATTAATTCTATGGCAGAAATTTTGCAATCTTTTTCTTTAGATAAATTATTTATGTCCATAGACATACAGTTAGTATGTGACTTAGCAAGTATCATAACACCACCACGCTTATAAATAACTTGTGAAAATTGCGAAACTACTGCCAAATCATTTAATTTTACTTGCAGAGCTTCATTGCTAGAAAGCGAATGTTTGCATATATATAAAAATGAATATTTATTCATGCGCTTTGATAAAAATGATTCCATTTGAAGAATTTTATTACGCAAGCATTGTATGTATGATTCAGTATTTTTGACTGTTGATTATCTTTTAATGGTTATATTTTGACATCTGCAATTTAAGATTTAGTAATTTTTGACATATTAGATTAAAGAAATTATTTTTAACAAATGGCATACCTTTTTTAAAATATTGCAAAAATTATTAAAAAGCACAAAACAAACGTAAGCTCAGCGTATTCCATTGCATCATATCAAAATCACATCTTATCCGCGTCAAGTAGAACTTAAATATAAGATGCCGTTTTTTAGTGTGCAAGAGAAATCAACAAATGTTTATTTCATTGTAAAGAGGAAGGTATGCCATTAACATTTGAAAACAATGTCAAATGGTTGCCACGGTTACGGTTGCAGTACCACATACTTTTTATAAAAATTTTCATAACCAATTTGCACATTTGCGGCTGTATGTTCTCAATAACTTCACAAATTCCATCTTTAAGATCTTGAAACGATTGTGGAGCATTAGCATAAACGTGGCCGCAAAGAAAAAAGTCTAGAGGTGTTAAATCACAAGATCTCGGTGGGCAATTGTGATCACCTTTTCAAGAAACATCACGGTCAGGAAACTTTTCTTGCAAAATTGCGATAGTATCGTTGCTTGTGTGGCACGTAGCGCCGTCTTGCTGAAAATAAACGTTGTCCACATCAATATCTTCCAATTCCGGCCAAAAAAACTCATTAATCATAGCTCGGTAGCGCTATCCATTTACCGTAACAGTCACACCAGCTTCATTTTTGAAAAATTAGGGTCCAATCACACCGCCAGCTCAAAAATCGCACCAAAAAGGTGACACGTTGAAAATGCAAAGATTTTTCAACAATTATTCTTGGATTTTATGAGCCCAAAATACGACAATTTTGCTTATTAACGTAGCTTCCGAGGTGAAAATGGGCCTCATCACTGAAGATGATTTTTCGATGAAATTCCAGATTATTTTGATGCATTTGAAGGACCCAATCAGCAAAGATACGACGTTAATGGTGATCGACCGGCTTGAGTTCTTGTATTAACTGAACCTTAAAAGCCTTAAGACTTAAGTTTTTATGCATAATACGGTGTAATGTCGTTTGTGGAATGTCTAATTCTAAAGATCAACGAGGAATCGACAAACCTGGGTTTTCTTTAACACTACTGGCTACATCAGCAATATTCTTATGTGTTCTTGAGCGATGCACACGGTTTCAATTCTTCACATTACAAACTTGTCCCAACAGCTCAAATTTTTCCACCAGGTTTACTATTGCCGGCCGAGAAGGTGCTTTACGACGACCAAAAAGTTTTGCAAACTGTGACTGAAAAATTTTCACTATTTTTGTAGTAATTTTTAATCATTTCAATGCGTTGTTGAAGCGTGTATTGTTTCATTTTTAATAATGGCGTTGTTTTTACTTGTCAAATGTCAAAAGACAACAGCTTCAAAATTGACAGCTGCCTTAATAGCCTGCTATTCAAAATGAAACTTTTTATTGGAAAATCTTTATAATAAATTAATGTCAGTGAAAAACTGATTAAACAAAACATTTTTATTTTATTTATTAGAAAAAATCATTGATTGCAAGTATAGTCAACATTGCCAAATTTATACGGATCTTAGCAAAGACACATTTTAAAATACATAATACCTCACATACTCGACATATTGGCTAGGCCAAGTTACGTCTTAAGTAACGTTCACGAAACCGGGATTAAGTTAGATGACGCTAAAAAAGTTAAAAATTGATTTAATTATTAATTAATTATTATTATTTCTTTAATTAGGCAACAAACTGGCAGATTTATTAATGCGGCTGAAAGTAGCGTAAACAATTTAAGAATTTTTTTAACAAAATCTAAAAAAAGTTATTTTGCAATTTATTATTAAAAATAAATTATTTTTAAATGGTAAAAAAATACATAAATATTCAAAAAGATTAGCATTTAGGGCGATTTTATTAATATTACATTTTGTAACTTATGTTAAAGCACATACATCTTATATTACATTCTGCGTTTAATGTCTATATTTTATTAGTAAGGACAAATTGATCATTCAGTGAAGTTTTATGCGCTTAAATATTTCGTTATAAACAAATTTCTTAGCATTTATACCATATAAATAATCCATATGATTCCAATTTGGATCAGCAATTAAATGTGTTTCACAATTTTTCAATTTGTCATATAATCTCATTACATCTTTTTCAGCCGAAAGCCGATCATTCTTGCTATATAGAAGATAAACCTTTGCCGTTATTTTAGACAATTTGTATTCAGGTGGAAATCTGCTGTTATAAATACGCCAATTTTTAAAAGGACCATAATCAAATTGCTGGAATCTGCCTAAAAATGTGCATTATTATTTAAAAATTTAATTAATTTTACACATTTATTACATGACCCGACTTCTTGATAATAATGAAATATTTGTTTAATTGATGATCCTGCTGGTAAATGCCCTTGCACTATTGGAAGCAATGTTGTGTTAAATTGTTTTTCATTGAATCCAGTCATAACAAATACTATGTTTTTGCAAATTTCTTGAAACAAACCTTCATTTCTAGTAAACAAATTCACCCAGCTCTTATGTGGTAAAAATTCATTCTTACCAAACATATTAAAAAAACCACGCTATTAATAGATGATAATTAATTATATTGAAAATAAACTTGCTTCTATAATAGGACCAGTAAACCTCATAAATCGGTGATGAATGTTACACATGTAAGCAATTGGAGCCAAGCTAAATTGAGCTATAATTTTATTATTATATTCTGGTTTTTCAGAAGCCATAACGTCGAAAACTGTAGTACCTTGAGAATGACCAATATAGAATAATTTTTTTTCTCCTGTTCAATGCAAAGCATAATCTATCATAGCTGGTAAATCTATAGTTCCTATATCATGCCATGAGAAAGACCAGAATGCTTGAGAATTAACGCGCAGAATTGTGTGAGCACGTGAATATCTGTTTCCTCTAGCATTTCCCATCCATACATCATAACCACGATCAGCTAATAGATAAGCTAAACCTGTTTCAGGGCCGGGTATAATCCAACCGGCAGATGAACACAGAATTCCGTGTTGTAAAAACACAATAGGTCTTCTTTAATTGCTTGATATTTTGTATATTTAATCCAAATATAACTATGTTGGATACGTCTATTTTTATTTATGTGGTTTAATTTATCTACTAGGTTTTTATTTTCTATTTCTAAGATGTTAACTTTATCTGCATATATCTGCAATTTTAAGGTTAATTTATTTTTTACCTCTTTAATTTCTCTTCTGATGTTATCTATATCTTCTTTTAGCAGACTATATAACTGATGTGTGTCTATTGCTATAATTGTAATAATTTAATTGTAGTTATAATGTTATTTATTTTATCACAAACTTGCATACGACACGTGTATTATTATAAATAAAATAAAATGTATATTTACTGGTGAAACGCAGTTTACACTTAATAGAATTAACAATTGTCATTTACTGTCCAACTGTTAATTTGACATCTGAATTATAAATTTGGTTTTTAAAAAGTCAATTTTTAAAAGTGTAAATGCGGCACTTGAAACTGTAATTCTGACCAACTATTAAATATTACTATCAAAATGATAATCTGGCATTTTGTTAATTTGGTTTTCAGACTATAAATTCAGCTAACAATATTTGGTTTTAATAAGGTTATGGTTTGGATGGTAGAACAGCAGGGTTGGGGAATGTACCCAATGCTGAATTTTGCCTTATTATTCTTTTTTTTTTTTATATTGTTATCATTATAATAATTATTAATATTTTTATGTAAAAAAAAATAAAATTTATTATTATTATTATTATTAATATAAAAAAGTGAGAGTACGCTAATTTATTAGTACAGAAAAAGAATTTGTACCTTTAAAACTAAAGTGGCCTTTCAAAGTGTTCAATTTTACTGCCGAACTGTAAATCCAGCTTCCAAATTTTTAAACTTATTTTAGATCACACACATTTACTGCCAAACTATTAATTTGGTCTATAAATTATAAATCCGCTTGTTAAAACTGTAAATCCGTTTTCTAAATGTGTTAATCTAGTTTTCAAAGTGTTAAATTTATCTGCCAAACAGTCAATCCGGCTTATAAATTACAAGTCTGGTAACTAACATGTTAAATTTTATTGATAAATTGTTAATCCGGTTTTTAAATTATAAATCCGGTCTTTAAACTATCCGGCTTTTCAAACTGCAAACTCGGTTTTTAAAATTAAAAATTTGTGTTAAATTTTTAATATCAAACTGTTAACTTGGCTTCGAAATTATAAATTTGATATACAGGGTGTTTCAAAACATGTGTCGAAAAATAAAGAATGGGATTTCTTGGCTAATTATAAAAAAACATGGTTCCGCAAACGCACCGTTTTTGAGATACAAGGTGTAAAAAACACATTTTTTTAAATTTTTTTGACGGTATCTCAGGAACGGGAAAAAAAGTAGCAACATGATCACAAAACCTTTATTTTACAAAACTAAGCAATAACATTAAAAACAAGAAAAATCACAAAAATTGTTGAAAATGACCTCCTCCTACGGTAACGCAGGCTTCCAACCTACGTCTTAGTGACTGACGTACCCGTTCAAAAATGCCTGGAGTGTTTCGTATCGTATTGGAGGATGCAATAATGCGATTTCTCAGTTCTTCATCAGTATTAACTGATATAGTGTAAACTAAACTTTTCAAGTGACTCATCAAAAAAAATTAAAAACATTTAGATCTGGAGACCAAGAAGACCAAGCCTGTGGGCCTCCTTGACCTATCCAACAGTTTCTATACTGTTCATTTAAGAATTGACGCGCAACTAAACTAAAATGTGCAGGAGCACCATCGTACATGAACCACATTTTGTGTTTTAATTGAACCGGAACGTCCTCTAAAAGTCCTGGCAGCTTTTCTTCAAGAAAATTACGATATGATTAACTATTTGAAAATGTTTGCTGATGATGGCCTTCCATTATGGCATGTGGATTTTTGTCGGCCCATGTATGATTATTATGGAAGTTCATAATCGCATTGCGAGAAAAATTTACTTCATCCGTAAATAAATCTTGTTCTAAGAATTGAAAATTTTGCGCAATTCTTTCATTAAACCATAGACATATAGCCAATCTTTGCGGAAAATCCGCTGGTAAAAGGGCTTGTACTCGCTGTATGTGATAAGGATATAACATCTGGCTTTTTATTATCCTACACACTGTAACGTGACTGTGAAGGTTTAGGTTTAAAGCTATTCTTCTAGTGCTAGTTGATGGATCGTCTTTGATTTCTTGAAGAAAATCTTCTTCAATGTGCAAAGTTTGCAAAGTCTCTCATTTCCTGCAGCTTTTTTTATATACACTTCACTTCCAGTTTGATTTAGAGGTTCGTGAATACGAATGAATGTTGTTTCATTTGGTACCTGTCGGTTTGGAAACCTTTCTTGATAAATTCGACAAGCTTTTGCTGCATTTCTATCGGCAACGCCATAAACAAAATGCATACTGCTCATCTTGCTATCTTTGTAATTATTCATTTTGCTATCACCACGCAAGCAAAATATTTGTGTAATAAAGATTCCCGCAATATTGACTCCTTTTAAAAAATGGTTTTTTAACAACTAAAAGACAATTGTCAATAACTCAAATGCATAAAACATGCATGAACGCTAACGACTAGATCAAAAAACAAAACATTTTTTTCATGTTTTCCATTATAAAATTCCGTATTTCTCTAAAACGGTTTACGTTAAAGCTTTTGACTAGAAGCATCTTTTTTGTGTAGAAACTTTTGATGGTTCACAATGTGCTTTCAGAATGCCAAGTGTCATAAAAATTAGAGCCATAAAAACCTCACGCAGACCTAAAATCTCCGTCAATGGCACATGAAAAAAATTGAATAAGCGCTTAAAAAGTAGCTTATATTAATGCTAAGATTTGTACAAAAGCTGAGTTTTGTATCTCAAACGGTTCCTGAGATATCGTCAAAAATTAAAAAAAAAAAAATACACTCTGTATCTTGAAAACGGTGCGTTTGCGGAACTATGAGTTAAATTTTACTGCCAAATTGTTAACCAGCTTTTGAGTTATAAATTCAATCTTTAAAAGTGCGAATTTGGTAGAATGCCAAATTACACAACTGGCAATTTACCTAACAATATTTGGCTATATTAAAAAAACGGTAACTCCTTCAAAGTATTAAATTTTACTACAACCAAATCCTCTAATTAAAACTATAACTCAGTTTTAGTGTTAATAATGTAAATCAGGTTTTTCAAACTTAAAATGTGGCAACCAACATTGAAACTTTACTACCAAACTGTAAATTTGGCTTTTAAATTGTTAATCCGGTTTTTCTTATTGTAAATCCGGTTTTTAAAAACGTAATTGCAGTTTTCAAAAGTTAAAATTCTGGTACTAATGTTTTTAGTCTTCTGCCAAACTGTTCCGGTCTTAAAATTATAAATCCAGCCTTTAAAAGTTTAATTCGGTGTTTAAATTATCAAATTCTGCTGCTAAATTGTTAATCCGGATTTTAACACTGTATATCCCGTCTTCAAAATGTTAAATGTTACTGTAAAACTAATAATAATAATAATAATAATAGCATATGTATTTGTTAATGCAATAAGGTGTACAGAGATACATATATACAAAACTACATAGCAAATAATAGACACAATACAATCACAATAATAATAATAATTAATAATTCGGCTTTTAAATTATAAATCCAGCCTTTAAATTTGTAAATTTAATTTTTAAAAGTGTAAATCCGGCTTTCAGATACAAAATATAAATCTTGTCTTCAAAGTGTTAAATATAATTGCCAAACTGTTGATCCAAATTTAAAATTATATATCCAGTTTTTAAATCTGTAAATCTAGCTTTTAAAAAGGTAAATAAGATCTTCAAAAATGAAAATCTGGCCACCAACTTGTTTAATCTACTGCTAAATTGTTAATTCTACCTCTAAATTGATGTGTCTGGTCTGGATCAAACTGTAATAAAATGTGATCAACAAAAAATGAGGTTTTTTAAATATTTTTGGATTTTTTTTTAGTGATATTAGTATCCCTGATCAAAATAATTCCAAAAGTCACCAGAATAAACGTCAATTTTTATAGACGTTTGTCAGTTTTTAAGTAAGGTTAATGTTTATTAAAAATAATGTCAAATTTAATTTATTATAAGGGCAATTCTATTTCAAACGGCCAAAGAGCTGGAGGGGGGGGGGTGCATTGAGAAACTTGCTTATGTGTTATTTTTTATTTTCTATAACTTATTAGTAGTCTTTTGATCGATATATGAGGGTATGAAACCCAAAAAAAACTCTACAATTTTTTTTTAGTTTTTTTGTCGTTTTTTAACTTAATTGCATTTTTTGTTTAAATTTAGTAATGAAATGAAATCAATCAAAAATTTTCCGTAGAATCCAAATCTGGCGCCATTTCAAGTCTATACCCTGTCTATAAGCCGCAAAAGCCATAAAACCATGTTTTTGTTCTCAGTGGGCTGTGCAAAAAAGAGCATTTTTTTAACATAAAATTTTACAATTGCACATTTAGCAGTTTTCAGAGAAACTATACACCAAATATTATTAAAAAATTGAGTTTTACAAACAATTCTACAAAGAAAATAGTCAGTGTCGTGCTTATCTGGCAAAGAAAAGCCCATCTAGAAAAAGAAATTGTGTTTAACATATACTTAATTTTTTTTTTTTTTTTTAAGATTATTTGGATTATATTTTTTTAAGCTAATTTCAAAAGTTTAACAAAGACATCTTTTGTTGCTTGAACTAATTTTGGGCCACAAAGAGTAACTTTGTTTGATAGTTTTTGCGCTTGCGGCACAAATTTAGACTCAATCTATCAGCGCCAAAATTTAAAAATATTATTATTTTTGGCATTCAAACATAAATTCGCCTAGGGCTTATCAAAATTTGTTAAAAAAAGTTTTAAACCACACCCTAGTGTGTTTATAATATTTTTTGTAAATAAAAAAAATAATTAATTTTTAACGCATTTTTTGCCTGAACATTTTGTAAACATTTCTTTGCATTTGTAAGAGTTTATGTTGAAGAATAGGCATACTTTGCAAATTTTTTGAGTTTTAGACTTTTAAACTCAAATACACGGGTCAAATTTATATTTTCCAATTAATTTACATCAAAATACGTCAACTTTGGCGGATAATTTTTTTTTAAATGCTTCTTTTGGCTTAGACCCCTGAGAACAAAAACATGGTTTTGTGGCTTTTGCGGCTTATAAACAGGGTATAGACTTAAAATGGCGCCAGATTTGGATTCTACGAAAAATGTCTGGTTGATTGCATTTGTAAATTTATTTCTTTATAGTTAAAATTGCGGTTTTTAAACAAAAAATGCTATTAAGTTAAAAAACGACAAAAAACTAAAAACAATAGTAGAATTTTTTTTTATAGGTTTCTTACCTTCATATACCTATCAAAAGACTACTAATAAGTTATAGAAACTAAAAAAAAAATACATAAGCAAGTTTCTTAATCAATGCCCCCCCCCCCCTCTCCCAGCACGGGTCCGTTTGAAATGAAATTGCTCATAATAAAATACAAATTGTGAAGTGAATGAATTCTGAATAGTGTGAAGTGTGTTATACACAAACTGTGATTGAATAGAAGTGTTAATTCAATTTTTAAATTATATAATAGTCATTGTTTAAGGTTAATGTTTATTAAAAATATGTATAGGTCAATTTAATAATAAATTATAAATTGTAAAGTGCAGTGTAAATTTGAAATTGTGTGAATATTGAAATTGTGTTATGCATAATGTTTATACAAAAACAGAGTGCTATTAAAGTCGCAGTGGAACTATCAATGAGGATGGCACCTGGTCGTACTCTATTTAGTCTCCAGAATTTCTTATAAAAAGGTTGTGAATAACAAATTACAAATTATGCACCTGTAAAAAGAAACCACCTGACAGGTTGTTTATTTTAACTGAAGAGGTTGTTTACAATATAAATAACGATGAATTACCGATGAAGCTTGGTGGTTGTTGTCAATCCCTATTATTTACTCGAAATAACGTTACACTTAATTGGTATTTGGGTTGCAATTTTAAGGTAAAGAATAAATAGACCTATAATTTTTGATAAAACTATATTAAATTAATTTCGGTACGACTAAAGAGAGTACAACCTATTTATTGATTGTTCTACTGCGATGATAAATTTTTACTATAAAAACATTCTGTTTTTGTGTATATTGTAGTGTACATATAATTTAATCGTACAATTCACAATTTTTTACAATTACTTATCATTATTATTATTATGTTAAATACTGAGTATTAATATTTTAATTAATAATTACCCAAATAAAAATAAACTTTTGCTATTTTTCATAATGGTAATTTTGTCAATTAAAACATAAAAACATTTTTTTTTAAGTTTATTTATTTATTTGTATATTATATGTATAATCATTAAAATTGTTGTTTTTTTTTAATTAAGTTTTAAAATAGTTCTTCGTTGTGTATTATGTATTTTTTTTTAATTATTAACGCTGTTACAAATATTTTTTTGTTTGTGTTTGTGTAAAAACCGTTGTACATATAATTTAATAATGCAATTCTCAATTCTGTACGATTACCTATTATTATTACAATTATTCTTATTATGTTTATACTGAGTATTCATTTTTTAATAATGATTAACCCTATAAAAATATACATTTGTTATTTTTCATAATGATTAAGTTGCCAATTAAAAAATAGAAACATTTTATTTAAGTGTATTTAATTATTCAAATATTATTTTTATAACTATTGAAATTGTTGTTTTTTCTTTTTAAATCAAGTTTTAAAATCATCATCATTGGTTATTATGTACGTTGTATATATTTTAATTGTTTATAATTACATTACCACAAAAACAAAATTTGTGTTACGCCTATGGTGATGGTCAAAAGCAGTCTAGGGATATTTTTTTAATATTTACAATAAGTGTATTTAGTTACATCGTAAACTTTGGGCATTCTCGCTCACCATGTATATCAGAGTATTTTAGTGAAATAATAGTTAGGAAATAAATTGACAATAAACATATCATATATAGTTTAATCTTTTTTGAATGTTTTGTAGAAACAGCAAAGTTGCCATTTTTGTTAAATACTACAAATCAAGGTAGCGGTTGGTATGGTCATAACATTGCAATGACTGCGACCAATATTATTTTAATTATTTATAATAATAATAATAATAATAATAATAATAATAATAATAATAATAATAATAAATACTGAAAGCCAACATAACAACAGATAAATGTAGAAAATGTTATAAAACTGCAGAAACTATAACACATATTATCACAGGATGTGAAAAACTAGCTCCAACTAAATATACAGAAAGACATAACAACGTAGCGGCAATTATACATAAAAAAAATGATAAGTAATACAAATTTAGAAGAAGAAAATGACAAGGTACCATACTATAAATACATTCCAGAACCCATTAAAGAAAACAGCAATCATAAGATACTATGGGACATTTCTATACAGACTGACAAACAAATAATACATAACAGACCAGATATTATTTGGACCAACAAACTCACAAAAACAACATATTTAATAGACATAGCAGTTCCAGCAAGTGAAAATATCATAAAGAAAACCGATGAAAAAATACAAAAATACAAAGAACTAGCATATGAAATAAAACGAATATGGAAATTAACAAACATAAAAATATTACCAATTATAATTTCTGCAACAGGATTAATACCTAAGGAAACGGTAAAAAATTTAAAACTAATAGGAGCTGAAGATACACTGGCAGATCTGCAAAAATCCGTTTTGCTAGACACAGCACATATAACACGTGCTTTCTTAAACTAAAATCATTTTTTAATAAATAACATAGTTATATATATATACCCTTGGGAAACCCGCGTATATATCGATAAAACACGACAACAAGTTAGTTAAAAAAAAAAAAAATAATAATAATAATAATAATAATAATAATAATAATAATAATAATAATAATAATAATAACCCCTTGGGGTTTGTCAGTTCCTCTATGGGTGCGTCCCGTGGGAATCGGGGAGTCTCGCCGGCTTGCCGGAGGGAACTGGGGAAATAAAAATACCCGGCGTGAAACAAAAACTGACACCTTTACAGCGTCTGACCCAGATTGGGCGGCTGTAGGCAACCTGTAGCGTCTGTTCCAGATTGGGCGGCTACAAACGGCGTCTGCGTCCAGGTTAGGATCGGCCGACATACAAACCTGGCAGTAGGTAAAATGCAAAACCCATACAATAATGGAGATACAACCTGTTAATACAGCCTCGGACGCATCAGACTTAAGCAATAATCAGGATACCCGTCCTATCGAACGTGCATTAGCTCCCAATGGGTCAGCTACCACAAAGATGGGCAAACCCAGACAACGAATGGCTTGGACAACTGAAGTAAATACAAATGTCATTCGTTGTTATCTCAAAGCAACTAATTTGGAATCGGATATGACACTATATAGAACAAAGATGCATAATTTGTTCAAAACAGTTTACCCTAACACTATAGTTACAGAACAGAGGATTGCAGACCAGCGTAGAGTAATAATGAAAAATAAATTGCTTCCAGACGTATTAATTGAAGAAATAAGAAGACAGGTTATGCTAGAATCTACAGAACAACTAGAAACAATAGAACAACAAGAAGATCAAATACAACAAGAATCACAAGCAACAGAACTACAACAAGAACCAATGGACGAAAATCTTCTATCACAGTCAATAAGCATAATAAACCAAACGCAGGACACAAATATCTTAAATAATGTATGCATCCTGACTAACCAATTGTCAGAACAATTTTACAGAAGGCTTATACAATATGGTGGGTCTGACCCAACAAAAAGGCCACCAATCCCCAAACAGAGTTCTTCAATAAAACTTGCTAACACAACTTGTAAAATGAATGTTATCATTAGCAAATACTTGCCTAATACCAACAAGTTTGAAGAACTACACACGGCCATTTACTGTGCAGCTCTGGTTTGCGCAGAACATAATGGGGCTAAAATAAATGAAAACACATCAGAGACCAAAAAGAAAGAACAAATGCATAAATTAAAACCAAGCTGGCAAACCAGATTAGAGTCCAAAATCCAAAAATTAAGATCAAATGTCAACCAGCTACAACAATACAAAGACGGAAAAAGATCAAACAAACTTAACAAAGAAATTGAAAAAATCTGTAATAACTACAAAATTCACACAAAATATGATGAAGACAATACAAAATTGCATGAGTTTTTGGACACTTTAAAACAAAAATTAACTGCATTATCTAAACGATTAAAAAGATATCTAAATTGTAATCAAAGAAAAAACGATAATAAATTATTTCGGGAAAGGGAAGGCATGTTTTATCGTAGAATAAATTCAAAAAACAATAACCTAGCTACAAGCGAAATTCCAAACAAAAACGACATTGAAAACTATTGGTTTAATCTATGGTCACAAGATGTAGTACATAACAATACAGCAAGCTGGATAAAAACAGAAAAGAAAAACTCAGAAGCCATCAAAAAAATGCAGTTTAATTCTATAAATGAAAATGAACTAAATAATATAATTAAAAATACACATAATTGGAAAGCGCCTGGAGTAGATGGTATTCATAATTACTGGTACAAAAGATTTCAAGCTACACATGTCTATTTAACAAAATATATAAACGAATTCATCAACAACCCCAACGGCATACCCGCATTCTTAACTCAAGGAATTACATTTCTTCAGAAAAAAGAAGGAAATTTAAAAGACCCTAGCAACTACAGGCCAATAACATGCTTACCGACAATCTACAAAATAATAACTGCCTGTATAAGCAATTTAATATACACACACTGCGAAAATAACAATATATTAGCAGAACAACAAAAAGGCTCTAGAAAAAAGTCTCAAGGATGCAAAGAACAGTTGCTGATTGATTTGGTTATTATGAAACAAGCGTATAAGAAAAACAGAAATATATATACTGCGTATATTGACTATTGCAAAGCGTTTGATTCTGTACCACATACTTGGCTTATTGATATTCTTTCTATATATAAAATACACCCAACATTAATCCATTTTCTTACAATAGTCATGTCATCGTGGAAAACAACAATCAAATTATACACAGACAACAATTGCATCATCACTGACCTCATCGACATTAAAAGAGGGATTTTTCAAGGCGACTCGTTGAGTCCACTTTGGTTTTGCTTGGCTTTACAACCGCTATCAAGTATGCTTAACAATATGAACAAAGGCTACAACATTAAACAAGGCAATACTATAACATACAAGCTCTCCCATCTCATGTATATGGACGATATAAAACTATACAGCAGCACACCGCAGTCCTTAAAGCACCAACTGAAAACTATAGAATTGTTTAGTAATGACATACACATGGAGTTTGGCCTAAACAAATGCAGAACACAAAGCATAAACAAAGGCAAAAGAGAAATAATTAATTATGCTTTACTAAATGAAGAAGAAATAAAGGGAATGGTAGATGGTGAATTTTACAAATATCTGGGCATGAGACAATCAAGATTACTTGAAGAAAAAATAGTAAAAGAAGATCTAGTCAACAAATACCTTGACAGAATTAAGAAAATAACTAAAACTATGCTACACGGCAAAAATATCATAAAAGCCATCAACACCTATGCTGTTCCTTTATTAACGTATTCTTTTGGAGTAATTAATTGGACGGACACAAACATAAAAGATATACAAAGAAAAACTAATAAAATTCTTACCGGAGCCAATATACACCATCCTAGATCCGCTACAGAAAGATTGACGCTACCAAGAATACAAGGGGGAAGAGGCATGATTGATATAGGCAATCAGCAAAATAAACAAAAAAATCTTTTGCGAACATATTTTCTAGAAAAACAACAATCATCAGCACTTCACCAAGCAATTGTTGGTGCCGATGCCGATTATACCCCTTTAAACATGGCAAATAACATAGAGTTTCAAATAACATCTGACAGAGAAAAGATAGAATCCTGGAAAACAAAGCAGTTACACGGAAAACACGCTCATGACTTAAACCAACCACATGTCGATTATACTGCGTCGAACGCTTGGCTGATTCGTGGTGGACTATTTCCGGAAACCGAAGGATTTTTGCTTGCAATACAAGATCAGGTAATATCAACAAAAAATTATAAAAAATACATCATTAAGGATGGCACCCAAAACGACAAGTGCAGGCGATGTCAAACATTCAGTGAAACAATACAACACATAATATCCGGTTGCCCTGTATTAGCTCAAACTGAATACAGGACAAGACATGATAATGTGGGAAAAATTCTGCACCAAGAACTGTGTATTAAATATGGTCTTATAACTGAGAAACTACCATATTACCAATACACCCCAGAAAACGTAATAGAAAATGCAGACATCAAACTATACTGGGATAGAAGCATCCTTACAGATAAGTCTATAAGTCACAATAGACCAGATATTACTTTTGTTGATAAAAATAATAAAGAAGCATATCTCATTGATATAACAATACCCAATGTTGCAAATTTACAGAAAGCTCATGCAGAAAAAATTGAGAAATATGCAAACTTAGCAATGGAACTAAAACAACAATGGAAACTTGACAAAGTTTGTACAGTTCCTATAATAATATCGGCAAATGCAATCATACCTTTAACGCTTCATGATTCTCTTCTACGACTTCACATTGACAAAGACATCTTTGTCCATATGCAACGCGCTGTAATCCTTGGTACATGCAGCACAGTAAGAAAATTTTTACAATAAATTTCTTTCTACTCTGGCTTAAATAGCCTGTAGAATAGAAGAAACACCGTGAATAACACGAGAAATAACAAGAACATAATAATAATAATAATAATAATAATAATAATAATAATAATAATAATAACGGTAAAAAATTTAAAACTAATAGAAGCTGAAGAAACACTGGCAGATCTGCAAAAATCCGTTTTGCTAGACACAGCACATATAACACGTGCTTTCTTAAACTAAATTCATTTTTTAATAAATAACATAGTTATATATACCCTTGGGAAACCCGCGTATATATCGATAAAACACGACAACAAGTTAGTTAAAAAAAAAAAAAAATAATAATAATAATAATAATAATAATAGTAATAATAATATGGCTTTATTTCAAGTAAATATAATACATGAAAAAGGCTAAATTCAATGTAGCACTGATGACTTAACCTTAATTTGCAATTATTTACTACTACTTGCTTTTGTATAATGTAATGCATACTAATGTTCATTATAATATTTAATAAGTTGCAGTATAATTGGTTTCAAAGTATTTCAGTTTTTTTTTTTTAAATAATATTTATGTGACACATAAATAAGCCTAATGTAATAACTTTTGATACTCATATTTTATAATAAATTAATATCAGTGAAAAACTGATTAAGACAAAAACATTTCTTTCAATTAGAAAACAGCATTACAAGTATTGGCGGCGTTGCCAAATCTATACATATCTTAGCAACAACGCATTTTCAAAATGGATAATACAACACATTTTCGACATAAGCTGGGCTTGATTCTGAGCTGAGCTTGGCCAAGTTACGTCTCAAGTGACGTTGGAGATACCCGGCGTAAGTTACATGACGATAAAGTTAAAAACTGGTTTAATTATTAATTAATAATTTTTATTTTTAATTAAGCAATAAAATGGCATATTTACTAATGCGGCTGAAGTTTTATAGCGGCTGAACGTAGCGTAAACATTTTAAGAATTTTTTTAACAAAATCTAATAAAAAATTATTTTTCAGTTTATTATTTAAACTAAATTATCTTTAAAGGTTATAAGTAGTGATGCCGCCGGAACCGGATCCAGATATTTGAAAGATTTGGTTCCGGCCGGGTCTTGATAACCATCTGGTCAGATTCGGCCGTATTCATTTTTTTAAATAAATGAATCTAATAAAAGTAGAATAAAAATGTAAAACAATTTAGCAGCAGTACCAAACTATTAGAAAAATGAATACACGCGGAAATTTCAAATATTACATTTTATCATACATTCACAACTACGAGCAAAACTATAACAATTGTTATTTTAGAAAAACAACTTATAGCACAATAAAAAGTTTACTAAATTTAATGTTCAATAAAGTATGACACTTAAAGTTGAAGCAAATATTTTGACAAAAAAATCATAATTTAATTTTAAAATTTAATAGACAATTGAAGGTTTTGGATTTTTATTTATTTTATTAGACTGAAAATTTTATTCTTTACACGTTGCACTTGCAACAAAACGATTTTAAAAAGGAGTTAAATAGCGTGAGTTCTGCTTGTAGTTTTATGACAATCAATAAACTGCGCTTTTAAATGACCAACGGCATTATTCTTTAAATATTTGAATAACGCCTTTATTTTTTTATTTATTACATTGGATAACAATGCTATTGCTGAACTAATTTTCTTAATCATTTCCTCAAAATGTTTTAAGAGACTTACAGTCTTTTTTACTAAAACCTACTGAAGCCCATTTAAATGTTGATAATTGTTTTATGAATCCGGCCGGATCCGGTTGGATTCGAATTCAATTCCGGCTCGGTTTCGGTTTTTTGTAGGTGATGCCTCTGGTATCCGGTTCCGGCTAAAGAGTAGATCCGGCGACATCATTATTTGTAAGAACAAGTTTCAGAAGGTCTTCTGAGAAATAAATACATAAATGGTGCTATAGCGTCTAAGCGCAATTTTAAAAATACAAAATTAGTATCAAAAGTTTAGCTTTGTATCTAAAACACTCTTTTTACTAGTAGTATTTGTTTCTCATTATTGCACAGTTTAAAATAATTGAGGTTAGGGTATTTTAATAAAAAAATTATACTTTATTGTGCTGATTTTATTTTATATATTAAGACCGGTTTCGGCGGTTAGGCCATCATCAGTTCTAAAATATTACATTAATTATGAATATATATGTGTTACAAAGATGATTTTAACAAAACTTACTTTTCTTTTCTTTTCACAGGTGTTGTTGTGTGTTGCGGGTGGTGTGAATTTGTTGTGGTTACTGTTACATTAATTGGTTATTGTGTATTGTGGTTATTGTTGTAGAGTGATTAACTGTAGTGTGGTTATTGTTTTTTAAAAATGTTTAGATATGTATGTTGGTATGGGTTATTGATTTGTTCGTTTAGGCATTTGTAGTTTTTATTGTTTTTTAATAAAATTAAAAAACAATAACTGCCGAAACCGGTCTTAATATATAAAATAAAATCAGCACAATAAAGTATAAATTTTTTATTAAAATACCCTAACCTCAACTCTTTTTACTGTTTATTAAGAAAGTTTTTGGTTTTTGAGAAAAAACCTAAAACAATTATTTAATGAAATAATTAATCTATTTTAGTTAATAAATATAATTGTATGTATTAAAAGTAGTAAATATATTTATTTTATGATAATAACATTTGTTATACATAGTGTAATAATACATTCTGCTTCTAATTATATGTCTGTATTTTATTAGTAAGTAAATATCTTCTATTCAGTGAAATTTCATGAGCTTAAATATTTTGTTATAAACGAATTCACTAGCATTTATACCATACAAATAATCCATATGGTTCCATTTCTTATCAGTTATTTTATGTTTTGACGAATTTCTCAATTTGTAATATAACTTCATTACATCTTCTGCAGCCGATAGCCGATCATTTTTGCTATATAAAAGATAAACCTTTGCCGTTATTTCAGACAAATTGTATTCAGGTGGAGAGTAGTTGAAATAATACAACAAGTTTTTAACAATACCATGATCATATTGACAAAATTTGCCTAAAAACGTGCATTGTTATTTAAAAATATAACTATTTTTATAATAATTACCTGAATCGATTTCTTGGGTATAATGAAGAATTTGTTTAAGTGACGATCCTGCAGGATAATGCCCTAGCAGTATTGGAAGCAATGTTTCGTTAAATTGTTCTCTATTAATTCCAGTTATTGATAATAGTGCATGTCCACAAATTTTTTGGAATAAAGGGGTTTCTGACTTACACCAACGTCTAGTTATATGTTTCAACCAGGAGTACGTAGGTAAAAATTCATTCTCACCAAGCATAGTATAATAACCCTAAAACTAAATTATTAATAAATGTTAATTATTTTAATTATTTTAAAAATAAACTTGCATGAGCGAAAGGAGTTAAATAATTGAAATCTTTGAGATACATATTATTCATGTAAGCAACTGGAGCCAAGCTAAATTGAGCTCTAATTTTATTATTATAGTCTGGTTTTTCTGAAGCCATAACGTAGAAAACTGTAGTGCCTTGAGAATGACCAATATAAAATAATTTTTTTTCTCCTGTACAATGTAAAGCATAATCTATCATAGCTGGTAAATCAATAGTTCCTATTTCATGCCATGAGAAACTCCAGAAATCTTGAGAATTATCGCTCATAATTGTGTGAGCACGTGAATATCTGTTTCCTCTAGCATTTCCCATCCATACATCATAACCACGATCAGCTAACTGATAAGCTAAACCTGTTTCAGGACCAGTTATAATCCAATCGGCAGATGAACACAAGAATCCGTGTTGTAAAAACACAATGGGTCTTCTTTTAGATGGCCTAAGCCTTCTTTTAGAACAATATGGTTTTTTAGATAACCCATTTTTATTGAAAGGAATTCTATGAACCCTTAGTTTGTAACCGTCTTTAGTTGTTACGGTATGAGTTTCTACAGGATATTTGTATTTATGTATTAGCTCGGGCTATAAAATATAAAAATATAAATAGATTAGTTCAGATTAGTGATCACTTTTTAAAATTAAAAACGATCTAATATTTTACTAATAATTATCTTTTCATAAAGTGATCCCAAATGAATATATACTTTTAATTTAATAGTTTTGTTAAAGATCATAACTGTTTTAATAAATTTATACAAAAAACAATTTGTAATTTAAAATATGCACTGCACAAAATGTAACGATTTAATTACTTACAGTTGTAAGATCTGCATCTTCTCTTACTGCTTTTGGAAACAAAGATCTCCAATCTTCAGGATCTGACAAATTAGCATATGCTTCTTCATAATACATAGCAGTCTCCAATTTGCTTAGTGTTTTGACGGCATTTAACGTTGCGATTAGGAATAATGCCACAACATGTAAACGCATGTTTAACTAGAATATATTCTTGATTTTAGAATGATTTATATGTTACATTGGAAGAATATATATATATACTAGAGTTTGTTATCAGATTATTAAAAAGCAATTTGTCGTGGTAATAAAATAATGTTTATGTAATTGGAAAACGGTTTAAGTACGTTAATAAGTTTATTTACAACAAACTATAATCTGAACTTTATGATTGTTTTATTTTTTTATTTTAGTAGCGTGTCTGTTTAGATTTACAAATGTTACCACATATTTTTTGAGTTATTATTTTTAGTGCCCCGTAAATTAATTATAATAGAATAGCTATTATACCAATAAAAACGTTTAAATGTGGCAAGTGATTTTTGTTTTCAAGCCATTAAAGTAGATTTGAAACCGTTTGCCAAATTGTAAAAATATTTTTTTACAGTTTTCTATAGCATTAAACTACTGAGTATATTTTTAAAATTCCCACTCAACAACACCGTTATGTTATAATACTGCGTTCTGTATATCAACCAAAGTAACCGGCGGTTAGGTTACGGCTATGATCGGTTGCTGAAATATAATAATTTTTTAATATGTCTTTACAATAAGTGTGTAGATTTAGTTGCCTACATCGTGATCCTTGGTTTTTCTTGCTCGCACTGTAGTATTATACAGGGTTGGGAAATTGTATGGAAACACCTGATTATTGGCTGCATTTTTAATTTATGTAAAATATGACTTTAATAAAAGTATTTGTAGAAATTTTAACTTATATAGTGATGTAATTTGATTTTTAATACAAGCCTTGTTCCACGAGGATAACGTCATCATCAAAAATAAATAAAACATCTTGTATTTTTAGAAAGAAATTTTTCAACAATTAGAATGATTTAAAGTTTTATGGGTCTACGACTTACGGTTTTTAAAATATTTATTAAAATAATTAATCAAAATGTAGTAGATTATGTTCGAATTACTATAGCAACAAGTAAAAACAATTATTGTTTTTTTGTTAATCTTAATACAATTTAAAAAAAACGTAAAAATAAGTGAGTATTTAA
This sequence comes from Tachinus rufipes, assembly GCA_963932245.1. Taxonomy (NCBI): domain Eukaryota; kingdom Metazoa; phylum Arthropoda; class Insecta; order Coleoptera; family Staphylinidae; genus Tachinus; species Tachinus rufipes. The sequence continues at coordinate 44,239,744 of OZ010745.1, read as the reverse complement.
AGCAAAAAGTCATCTACAATTAAATATGATTATTATTATTATTACTATAAATCATTTACTTACTACATTTTGTTCGATTATTTTAATTAATATTTTAAAAACCGTAAGTCGTAGACCTGTAATATCTTATATTAATGCAATTTTTGAAAACATTTTCTTCATAAAAATAAAAAAATATACTGGGTGTTCCATTTAAAAAAAAAAACTGATGATGACGTTATATCACGCAAAGCAAACCATGCATTGAAAATCAAAACACGTCACTATGTAAATTAAAAAATATACAAAAGCTTTTATTAGGGGCAGTTGAAATAAACTAAAAATGCAGTCAGAAATTAGGTGTTCCCATACATTTACCCAACCCTGTATATACAGGGTTAGTCAAAATTACCGGAACACCTAAATAATTCTCTAAGCGTTAAAAATTTAAAAAAAAGTTTCTAACAAAAGATTTTTGGTTTTAAACAAACCCAAGGTGTTCATTTTTTGTAGAAATTTGAAAATCTTTTTTCTTTTTTTAATTGAATATTCAGTATATTTTTACATTTTTTGATTCTAATATTAATTCACACATCAATGTTGGTACGACTGAATTTGACGTAGGCAGGAACGGGAAATTACTCGTTTAAGATCCATAAGCAGTCAAAAGTGGGACTGAAAGAAAGGGATGTAGATCTCCGGGCAGAACCGAGCGAGTTGCTTTAATTGTTGATGGTATCTAATTTTCAAATCCTACTCTGAAGTATATTATTTGTAAATTTGTTCACCGATTTAACCACTTTGTCAATTATGGTTTCAGCGACACACCATCCATTACCTATACTCGGAAGGACCTCCGGCCTGCTAGAACCAGGTTGGTGAGGTCGATAGAGTATAAACACGTAATTTTATTTCATTTAAGTACTCGACCTTTGTTGGTGGTTTTTGATCCTAACCTACTAACCGAATTACACACAGATGCTAGCGCTATTGGCTATGGTGTTATTCTTTTTCAAAAACATCAGGCTGGTTTACGTGTTGTTGCTTATTATAGTAAACAAACTAGCACTGAAGAATCAAAATACCATTTGTATGAATTAAAGACTCTAGCCATTGTAAACGCCTTGAAGCATTTTTGCGTCTATCTGCTGGGTGTGAAACTTAAAGTTATCACCGATGTAATCAAAGTGACGTCACATAAAAAAGATTTTGTTTCTCGTGTTTCAATTTGAAATGGAATACCGCAAAAAGAAATATGTTGCACACGTGAATTACTTAAGTTGAAACTCACCTACCCAAGATTCATACAAAATAAATGTAATTTGTGAAGGACCATCGTTAGAGGTAGAGCAAACAAAAGACCCAGAAACCCAAATGATAATAGAAAAAATCAACAATCATGATTTTATTGCTTTTGATTTTAAAAAATTTGCAGGGACAATGTTGTTGTTGTGTGTCTCCGATATTAAGTACCAAAAAGCAGTCGAATTAATTTATTACGATTATATCACAATGAGCAATGTTATGTGAGTTGTGATAAGACATTAAGCAAAATTCATGAAAAATTTTGGTTTCCGCGTATAAACTTTGTACTTTGTCCAAAAATATAATTCTTATTGTCTAGTCTGTACCGCAACAAATATTACTAATGATAATGTTTTTACCAAATACATTTTCTTAATCCTATTACAGTCACTTACCTGTTCTGAAACATGTAGTAAATTAAATGAATATTTAACTTTGTTTAGTACGCGATTGCGTATAATAACCGATAGAGCCATTAATTTTACGGACAGAAACTAAATTTATTGACGTCACTAAACATAGGATATCATATAATAACAACTAACGCGCCTAGAGCAAATGGACAAGTTAAGAGATATGTAGGAACAACTGTAAGTTTACTAACAATTGACATAAATAAAACGTCAGAATGGACAAGTGCAATTTCAAAAACTTAACTTACATTAAACATATCAATTTAAAAATTTACGCTTTTAAGACTTATGGTTGGTGTTGAAGTTAATACTGCTTTTGTTCAAAACTTAGTTAACTTATTACCGAGTAATGACAGTAATTATGATACGCTTAAAAATTGGTCCTTTGCATATAATAAACTGAATCTGAATGCAGAAACTTAAAAAAAAAAAGATTTGACAAAGTTAGAAGATATAGTCGGCTATTTACTATAAGAAATTACGTTTATATTCAAAAAAGAATGCCAGGGCGGAAAAATTGGAACTACAGTTTAGAGGACCATATAAAATTTTTTTGCCTGGTAACAGATTTGAAGTCAAAAATAAACGTTTCAAAAAAAGAGTCACTCGTTGTACCGTTAGACCGTATAAAAAAATGGTTAGGTGAATTTTCTGAAGAGTTCAATTACTCCACAAGTGGTAAGTTATATTATAGTTTTGTTAATAATAAATTGTCACAAATTGTAACAAGTTTTTGGAGACTTCTGAGTACAATTTTGTTGTTTAATGTAAAATGTAACAAACCCTGCTGTGGTCACTGAGTACATTAAGTAAAAAGTAAATTTTGTTTAAAACTTCTAAGTACGATTTTGTAATATAATTTGGACGTGTATTTTAAGATCCGTGGAACATTGTGATTAATGAATATGTAACAAACCCTTGTGAGGTCTCTGAGTACATTATCGGATGATGAAACATAACAAGCTCTTGAAGCCTTTGAGTATGATTTCATATGGTTTTAATTATGAAATATGTTTAGATAAATATGTAACAAACCCTTGTAAAGTCCCTGAGTATATTTTTAGATAATAAAATATAGCAAGCTTTCTGAATATGATTTTATGGATAATTTATTAAAAACAATAATTGGTTTATGATTAAACGTAGTTGTGGTTTTATAGAAAACAAAAACATGAAAAAATTTGAAAAGGTATTTCGAGAACAAAATACTGGTTAGGCTGGCCGTGTTAGCAGGCCTGACACCAATGTTGGTACTACTGAATTCAACGTAGGCAGGAACGGGGATTTACCCGTTTGAGATCCATAGGCAGTCAAGAGTGGAACTGGAATAAATCCAGATCTCCGGGCAGAACCGAGCAATTTGCCTTGATTGTTGGTGGTAACACTTGTGCATTTGTACGGTGCAATATTTTGTAATATGTTTTACGTTTAATTAAAGTTCAGTGATTATAATATATTAAACTTATATTTAATCTAATATGTATATTTATAACAATAGTCAAATATTTTGTAAAAGGCAAAAACTATTTCTATTTTTAATTAAAATTTGCTTATAAAATAAATGAATAAATTAATCAAACTCAATATGTTTTGGTACTACAAACCTTATCAGTGTGTCTTAAATAACTACGGCATCGCATAGTAACAAAATACAAATTTAAGTAAATAATTCTGTATTAACAAACACAATTGATGATGTAAATAATCAAACAAACGATTGTGATTTTATCTACTGCAATTTAATTAAATTAATAATTATTTTCTAATTATTTCACCGACTATTCCAAACCAAACTTTTTTTTTTCAAATGTGATATTTAAAAATTACTTAATATGTTACAACATAAAAATATCTTTCAATTTTAACAAGTAAAATCTCATTCGATATAACCATCACATTGAAAACTAGATTAAGGCAGTCTGTGAACATTGACCTTGAATGTTTGTGGCTTATAAGTTACAAAAAATACTGAATTTAGAAGTTTATTATTATAGAATTAGAACGGTTAAAAAAGAATTCTTTTAAATATTTGTTAGAATTCTTAGCAAGCTTTGTATTACATTAGATGGCAATATGTCTTGTATTTTGTTTGAACAACGTTCGTGAAAACATCTATAAAAAATGCAAAGATCTGCAACATTATTCGGGTGTTGTAAAGTATCTAAATTATTACGCAATTTTGTGTTTTGGATAATTTAGTATTATATTGCAGTAGATGAAGTCACAGTAATTTACTTGTCGTTTGTTACAATTTCATACATTCATAAATAATTTTAAAATATTACTTTTAAATTTCATGTAAATATACTCTCATTAGAAATTCTAATCTCGTGATTGACCGTCAGGGGAAAAGAAGAAGTACAGTTCTTACTTTGGCTTACTTGGTATTTTACAAATGGGAAAGTCTATTAAGTAAGGTAAAAATAACTGAGATTGGCAAAAGTAAAGCATCTTTATAATTAATTTAAAAAAAAAATTTAAGAAGACTTTATACTCCCGGCCAGTATAGGGAATTACATGTATACGGGCGCCAAGATAACTAATGCATCAATTAATATAATTACAATCCGAGACTGAATTTAGAAAACTTAAGCATGTCTCTACGATTGGATCGAGGCGATTTAAGAGTAATAGTGTAATTAATTTGTTATGATATATAAAGCATCGCATACTTTTTTAATTTTTTAAGTTTTAATAAATCTTTCTTTTTAATTGCTTCCATATCATTTCTCTTGTTATTTTATTTACATCTTGTTTTAGTAGTTGTGCTGTCTTTAGTTGTTTATCAGTTTTTCTGTTCGATCCTTCATAAAGTTTTAAAAAGTGCATCATCCAGTTTTCTATTTAAATTTGTTTGTTTTCTTTTATTTTTATTTTTTGTTTTTGTCTCTATTATTTTAACTTTTTTGCAATTTTCTTTGTATACCTTTTGCGCACTCTGCTATTGTTGTTTGGTCACTATGTCATTTTTTCAATTAGATTACTTTTTTAGCTTTTCTTTTTCTCTGTGTGCTTTCTGTGATCCACCATTGGCATTTTCTAATTCTGCCATTTTTTGTTCTACGTTTTCTTCTAAAAAATGTCTTTTATATCAATTTTGCCTGTACATTTCTTTAATGATACAAAAATTAACAACATATTAATTTAATTTGTCACTGTAACCATAGAGACATTGAAACAAACAATATTAAAACTTATAGCGTTTTCCACCGGTATTATATCGGCTCGAGCTGGTACCGAGCAAGCTCGAACTAGCATTTGCACGGTTTTCCGTTTTTGGGCCGCACCTGCTCGGAGCAGTGGAACAAGTAAGAAAGCGTTTTGTGCTGTTTTGCTATGAAAAAGCCCGCGATATATTAGGTATAATGTGTTTCTTATTTAAATGTTTTTGAATTTCAATTAATTCATTGTCGCGCTACTATCTGACGATTCAAAAATTATCTCAGCGACAATAGCTGATAAAATACTAGAATCCATTATTACAGAATGTATCAAAATAATCAAATGTCAATGCCAATATAGGTTATGTCAAGTTGCAACAAGAGCAAGAATTTCGCATCAGTGGAAAACGACCAGCTCAAGCTTAAAATTGTCGGTGCTACCCAGTGGAACATGCACGGCTCGAGCTAACTTGCATCAGCTCTGCTCCGAGCGACGAGGGGAAAACGCATTTACATTTTTTAATATATTTTGTTCAATTTTAAGGTCTTACTAACTAAAGTTGTGACATGAATCTAAAACTCTCAGGGGTAATTTTTGGGTACGGTCAAATTATATTACATTGCTTTGATAGACCACCAAAGCGGTGTAATACAACTATATAAATAATTTAAACGTTTTTTGGTCAAAACTTCTCACAAACATTTTCATACGTATAATAAAATACAAGACGCATAGAGATGTTATAATTTATACCTAACATTAACCATAAATTTTAATACGGTACAAACCTTCAAAAATTAGTATAAATTTCTTTGTTTAAGACCATAATGACAATAAGGGTTTGTTTGTAATAGGACCATCTCACGGAGCTGGAAAAAAAAGATAAAGTCTACCAAGATGTGCGGTTTTTCAACAATGAGCTTTCCTTATTAACGTTTCTTATTTCAATTTGACGTGGATATCATAAAACAACTTATCTTTTAATATGAGATTTGGTAAAATAATCTTGGTAGAACCCAATAAAATTGTAGTTTGTAACCTCTTTACAAAATGATCAAATATAAAATATATAAAGAAGAGACGCAATGTCCTCAAATGAGACAGTTGTAAAAGCAATAATTTCGAACAAAGCCTAGTATTTGAAATTATTGCTTTTACAACTGTCTCATTTGAGGACATTGCGTCTCTTCTTTATATATTTTATATATGTTATGATATACACGAAATTGTATAATAGTAATTATAATTTATGCAAAAAATTTATTCTATTTTTAATTTTCAAATTTCTGTTTTAATTCTTTCATGTCATTACCATCAGCTTAATATCCCGAAATAATTAGTTTATTTGTTCATTCTCAGAATGCTATTAACCATAGCCATTAAATAAAGTCATTAAGTCAGTTAGTATAAATAGTCAATACACCCTTTAAAATATTCACTTTGAACTGTGGTGGTGAACAATGTTGACGAAGTAAGTTAAAAATCAATTAGTTTAAATAAATAAAGCCATACTGATGAGAGGTAAACCTCGAAACGCGTCTATGGATGTTTTTTAGTTTAGAATATTTTTTCATAAATTTAATTTTTTAATGTTAAAATGATCAAAACTATTTAGTTACTAATCCAAAGGAAAGAGATATTGTTTCAAACTAATTTGCATCTAATCCTCCTACTGTTGTACCTACAATGCCAGCTAGTGATTAAATAGTGGGTTAAATTTATTTTAAACATCCGCCTAAAATAAATTTAATTTTGTTACAAGATATGTTTTTAAATTAAATACTGGAAAGGCATAACATTTGAAAATGAATTTGTTGACTACAATATTTGCCTTATTATACAAAAAAAAACTTTTACAAATTGTTGAAATATTGCAAATACTCAACATATAACTATAGCCCAATTGCCTTATTATACAATATGTAAAAAAGGTTTAAAAAATGCATTAATTTTCACATTGTCAATCAAGTTCTTACAATAAAATAACTTTATCTCAGATATTCAATATGGATTTTGATCAAAACGATTGACAATAATTTTTTTCTTTTTACATGTGTTAGTCACTCTAGACATTTTTAAAGAATTTATTAAAGTATGGCATGGCATTTTGATCTAGTTTGCGCTTGACGTCAGGTGGGTGATAGAAACCATAGCAACGCGCAATTCACACACTTATTATTAAAATCGCCGTTAGATCAGTGTATTATTGGCGTTGTCAGTGAATTTTTAAATATATTTGCTTTAAAAATAAAAGGCCAAACAAATTATAATTATCAAAAACTTTATTATACCATTATGTTCTGTGTATGGGTGCACAAATCATACACAAAAAACCAAAGGAACTGACATTAAATATTTTCAATTTCCGCTTTTTGGGTAATTACACGCACATTGGCAACACTGCTTATCATCCACTTGACGTCACGGTTTAGAGAGAGATAGATAGAATCATGCGCATTGCCACACTTATATACAGGGTGTTTTAAAAAATGTGTTGAAAAATATAGGGTGGAATTGGTTGGCTAAATAGGAAAAAAAGTTCCCATTAAGGGGGAGAATTATTGCGCTATTATAAGGATTCACAGCATCCAACTCAGCAAGAAAACGCTTGAATATAATTGAATAAAATTTTCTTGTAGAAATTTGATGCAAAAAGTCGTTTCTTTGCAATTAATTTTTAAAAAGTGACGTTTTTAATTAGTTTTTTGTTATTTTTTTACTCTATAAATATAACTTCAAATCTTTATCTAAAAACATGAAGACATAGAATATTGTATGTAGTTCAACATATAAAAAAATTATTGACTAAAATCTTATCGTTTGGATATTGAGTTGGTTGGCGTTTTGTCCTATAAGAACTAATTTTAATTTAAAAACGGCGCTGTACGTGTTAATATTTTTCTAGAGAGAAAAGTTTACTGATATTCTCGTAGATGTGATAGGATTTAATATTTTTCCATAACATTACTACTAGTGGCACCACAACAGGACGGGGCGACTAACTCGGCAATTCTCTAGCGTTAAGATGGTTCCGCAAACGTAAGTGTAAGTGTAAGTTTTTTAATTTTTTTTTAACTTTTTGACGATATCTCAGAAACCGTTTATGATACAAAACTTTGTACACATCTTAGCAATAATACTAGCTACTTTTTAAGCGCTTATTCAATTTTTTTTATGTGCCATTGACGGAAATTTTAGGATTGCGTGAAGTTTTCATGGCTCTAATTTCTATGACACTTGAGAAATTGGCAATTTAAAAGCACAATGTGAAGCACCAATACTTTTTACACAAAAAAGGTAATCTTAGTCAAAAGCTCTAACGTAAACCGTTTTAGAGAAATACGGAATTTTATGATGGAAAACATTAAAAAAAGTAGCAACATGATTTGTTGTTGATAAAAACATTTATTTTTGATCTAGTCGTCAGCGTTTTATGCATTTGAGTTATTGACAATTGTCGGTTAGTTGTTAAATAACCTTTTTTCAAAAGGAGTCAATATTGCGGGAACTTATTATCTTTATTACCCAATTAATTTGCCCATTCTTAGTATTTTGCTTGCATGGTGATAACAAAATAAATAATTACATTGATAGCGAGATGTGCGATATGTATTTTGTTTATGGCGTTGCCAATGAAAATGTAGCAAAAGCTCGTTGAATTTATCTAGAAAGGTTTCCAAACCGACAGGTACCAAATGAAAAAAACATTCATTTGTATTCACGAACGTCTACATCAAACTAGAAGTGTACATAAAAGAACTGCAAGAAATGGGAGCCTGCTACCTCCGCAAATTGAAGAAGATGTTTTTCAAGAAATCGAAGACGATCCATCAACTAGCACTAGAAAAATACCTTTAGACCTAAACCTTAGTCACGTTACAGTGTGGATGATAATAAAAAAAAACAGATGTTATATCAATATCACAGCGAGTACAAGCTCTTTTACCAGCGGATTTTTGGCAAAGATTGGCTATCAATGGTTTCAAGAAAGAATTGCACAAAAACCTCGATTTTTAGAACAAGTTTTATTTACTTCCATAATAATCATGTATGGGCCAACAACAATCCACATGCCATAATGGAAGGCCATCATCAGCAAACATTTTCCGTTAATGTTTGGGCAGGTGTTAGTGTGTTTGCGCACGTCACTTTTTTGCTTATAAAAGTCCACTTTATACGTATAATTATACCGTATAAGTATAACGTTACCGTTTCTTACGCTATTTAAAAAATTAGTGGATCCAATCAAAAAACCTTACGCTAAATGTATCGCCCACTTGATGTGTATTAGACAGAATGAATATAGCCATAAACCGCAATCGTAAGATTTTCTTATCACTGTGTTTGTATAAATTGCAATTATTACTGTTTTGCCAAACATTGAAAGACTTTTTAATCAATTTATTTTCAAAATAAGATATTAATATGCAAGTAATTTGATTGTCCCTATGATATGTTTATTTAGGTTACGTTTTTAGTTTGATTATTTGTCAGTTTTTATTGTAACGTTATATTTCACTTGCGCAAACACTTTTAAAATTGTTTTCCTTACACTATTTATAACGTTATAATTGTAAGCAAAAAAGTGACGTGCACAAACACACTATTGTAAGAGACCATATTTTTTGCCGTTTAGGCTAAATGGTCAATCATATTGTAATTTTCTTGAAGAAGAGCTGCCAGGACTTTTAGAGAACGTTCCGGTTCAATTAAGAAACGAAATGTGGTTCATGCACAATGGTGCTCCTGCACATTTTAGTTTAGTTGCGCGTCAGTTCTTAAATAAACAGTATAGAAACCGTTGGATAGGTCGAGGAGGCCCACAGGTTTGGTCTCCGTGGTCTTCAGATCTAAATGTTTTGGATTTTTTTTATGGTGTCACTTACAAAGTTTAGTTTACACTACATCAGTTAATACTGATGAAGAACTAAGAAATCGCATTATTGCATCCTGCAATACGATACGAAACACTCCAGTCATTTTCGAACGGGTACGTCGGTCACTAAGACGTAGGTTGGAAGCTTGCGTTACCGTAGGAAAAAGTCTTTTTCAACATTTTTTGTGATTTTTCTTGTTTTTATGTTATTGCTTAGTTTTGAAAAATAATGGTTTTGTGATCATGTTGCTACTTTTTCTTTCCGTTCCTGAGATATCGTCAAAAATTTTTAAAAAAATATTTTTTTTACTTCTTATATCTCAAAAACGGTGCGTTTGCAGAACCATGTTAATAGGAACTTCTTTTCTTATAATTAGCCAATAAATCGCACCTTTTATTTTCCGACACATGTTTTAAAACACCCTGTACTCACACCACAATGGCATCCTAATTTTATTAGCTATTGTAAACGTTTTTATCACAAATCTGAAAGTCTTATCTATAACTTTTTTGACAATAGAAAAATTATATTAAAAATTGACAAAAATCATAAATGATGGTATTCCTCACGATCTGGTTTTTTGAAAATTTTATTTTTGATTTACATTAATAAATTTCTTTACATAACCAACAGCTTCATTTATAGTTTTGCAGATGATAGCACCTTTCATACTTCATACTTTCCAAAGACTATTTTCTCAAATATGACAAAGCGTCAAAATTCAAAATAAAAATCTACCTAATCCAGCACTAAATATTAAACAGAACAACATTTTAACAATCTGACATAATCTTTTCTGAAACAACCATGTTTTTGACATACCTTATCTTTCGTTAGAAGATGTGTTTAGGAGTTAGTTAGATGGTTACTTGATTTACCAGTTGTTTTGTAGATTAATGTGTTTCTATCTGGTAAGTTAGGGATTGGAATAAACCGCAAGGTTTTTGAAGTATTTTTTGGCCAAAGTTTTAATGTGATTTAGTATTCCAAAATTGGTTTGAGTTTTTAAATTTTGGACAAACCAAAGTTGAGCTTTGGAAAGCTTTAAGACGACTAAGGAACAGTTTTAAATAAGATGGACAAGAAAATAAAGCCTTAAGAATTTTTTGCTCTAATATGAAGTAGAAATGTGGTTTTTAAGCTTTATTATCAGACCTTTGCGGATACAAAGGTATCAGTCTTATAAGGCGCAGAGGAAAATTTTGTTTGATCAGTTTTAAAAAAAAATTATTTGTGTCAAACATTATCGAACGCTTTTTTGAAGTTAAAGAAGATCACCTTGTGGCTTTCCACTGTCTGAAACCATTGACTATGTGGTCACGCGGTTAAGTTGATGAACACTAGAGTTACCTTATCTGAATCCATGTTAATGAAAGGGGAAAAGATGATTTGATTTTGTGGGATCTTAAACTATGTCTAAAATTACCCTCTCTATGATTTTACTTAAAGTGCATAGTAGACTTAGTAACGGGTAGTTTTCTAGTTTTGGAAAAACTTCCGGGTTTTCTCAGGTTTTTGAATATTTACAACGAGTGAGCTTTTCCATTCTGTAGGAAAGCGCTCAGCTTTAAAAATTGCATTAGCAATGTTTGTAATTTTTTTTAGTTTGAGACGATCCAGTGAAGTGTCGTCGTCAGGGATTTTCAGGAAATCTTTGACTTCCCGTTATACTTTTTCAATGTGCTCTAGATCAGTGTTTTAGTGAATGAGGAGCAGCTTTGCAAATGCTTTAGCATTTCCCTCTATAGTGTTCCGTAAATAGTTGAAATGGGGACCGGTCTGTTTTTTAGGGCTTTGAAGATCTTTGGTGCACCCTTATGGTTTTACGGATTTTGTTGTGTAGCGCGTTTAGGATCACATAATCTGTGGGGTCGCAATGCATTTGCCATTAACGTTTGAATGTGTGTTTTTTCTAATCAATGTTTTCGTGTCCCGAGATGATCTTAAAGAATTATCGAAGCAAACCTGATTGGTTTTAAATGCTTTTCCCGAGGCTTGTTAAATTTGAGTTGTAATTAGTGCAGCGGTTTTTTCAATGTTTTTAATCATTTGTACTATGATCAGGCTACCAATACTTTATTTTAGGGATTTTGAGAAAAGAGTCCAATCAGTATAAATTACGAATTTTTTTCCCGCTTCTGTTGATCTGCTTTCATAAAGTAGTACTAGGTTGTAGTCTGATCTTAAGTCATTTATTGTTGTTACTACAACTTGGAAGAATGTTAACGTTTTTAAGTATTGCAACGTCAAAAACGTCCATTTGGTGGTATGTGGGTTTGTTTTGACCAGGAACTTGAAAACTGTTTTGCTCCACGTAGTCAAACAGAGTTTGATCTTTAGCATTGGTTTGTAAACTTCCACGTTTAGTGTTTTAAATTAAAATTCCTAGCAATTATTGTAAAATGTAAAATGTAAAATTAACAAAGATTGTATCAAAATTTGCCGTTTTGATACGATTGGTCAGATTGGTGTTATCTTGATTGTGCTCAGATATAGTCACTACTGTTGCATTTATTTTAAGCAATCATGTTGAGTGTATCCACTTTGGGGTGGTTCAATAATTGTTATTTGAAAATGTCAACGCTTGAGTGGGTTTGTGTTTTGACTCAGATACTAGTATGATGTCAAGGTTTTTTTTGAAAAATAACTGTTTCACTTTTCCCATTTTTTCCGTAATGTTGTTGGCATTCTAGAAGCAGACACGGGGTAATACTTCGGGTTTTTATAACTTGGTTTAATTACATTTTTAAGAGTAGATAAAATTCTTTCAATCAATTTTATTTAAAATTTATTCATTTCCTTTAGGTCGGTAAAAATTATTTGCGGACTTTTGTTGCGATGGAGGAGCAGCAGCCGTTGCACAGTAGGTTATGCCGATGACCTCAACAAAAAGTTTGATAAAACTGTATCTAAGTTAATGCAGAATGCACAAAACACTGTCAAAAGGTAGTACACGACAACAGCAATTGTCCTTTTTTTCAAAAATGTCAACAAATAAAACAAAAAGTTAAAAAGTTTGAAAACAAATGAATCCACTCTTACGCTAAACACCAAACTAAATTTTTATACTTATCTGGACTAGAAAAATTATCCGGGTGCTCTTTGCAACCAAAGCAATGGTTGGATAAGCATGAAAATAAACACTCGATATAACCAGATGGCACCAAAAAACGTCAGTTACGTTGTCCCTAGAAAAGCTTACAGAACTGATAATTGGGCACAACAGCTTAAATAAACACATGGCTAGAATGTAAATTCAAAAGGTTTCCTACGCCGCCAATCTTTATATTATTTATTCAACGTCTGCTTAGCAAGTGCGAGGCGTACAATCAGAAAGGCAAGATTTTTTTGTAAAACACATGTTAACTTAAAAAAGTTCAAAACAATCCCCTGGCAAAAAAATATGGACAGAACTATCAAAGAAGTAAGGAAAGGTGTGCACAATAGGACCAGCAAACAGCAGTACAAGGGGCGCGCCGCAGACCGCTTTAAAGGAAGGTTAGGAAGATTAGAAGGTAAGGATTAAGGTAAGATTTTAAGCAAAACAAATTTTACACTTCTGAACAGTACCCCTAGTGTTTTTTAAATAATTTTGCTTTCCTACGCAAAAATGCAACAAAACCTAGAAAAACTCTAAAGTTACTATTAATCTAGAGATTAAACACTAGTCTTTAAATAAAAAATTGTTATTAAATGTTGCCAAGGACGTTATCATTCAGTTTTATAACCAATAAAGCCGTATTGATTAATATCTGCCACTTCTCTACTTACTAAGTTTTTAAGTACATTTATAGATAAACAAATATCTTAAAAAAAACAACTAGATTATGTGTAATTAAAACTTAATACATGTGTCATATCCTAGGTAAACTAATATAAATTGCATACTAATATTGCAAAAGCAAATTATACGATTGATTTTTAATAAAAGACGCAGAAATTCTTGTTCAAGTTTACAAATCAAAAGATACTTAGTAAGGAGTTTTTATTTGTAAATGTGCAATATATGCAAAGAAAATATATCTTTTTTTGTAAAAAAGTCTATTCATGAACATAACACAAGGAAGAATAAACACCATTTCATAATACTACAATGTTCAAAAAGTCTCCATTTTAGATCATTATAACCGTTTTTAAATTTGTGTCTAAAGTGCGTTTGCACCTACATCACTCAAATCTTAAACTGTTCTTAAAACAATTAGAGTGACTTATTTCATTGCACCACAATCATAGTTAAGAGAAATTTAAGGCTTTAAGAAACCCTTACTTAAGCGGTCAATATTGTAGGCTTAATAAAAACTTATATTATTAATCAGTGTCAATTTTTATGCATGCATATTATAAAAAAAATATTATTTATAGAATACAGAATAAAAGTTTTAAGAATTAATTATTTTACATATTTTAGACTATGCCTTCATTTTATCTTTATCTGTAATAGCTTCTTTTTATTTTCAGTGTTTTTAAATTTGTTTTTAATATTATTTTAAAAAAAAAATTTTGCAGTGGTATTCTGGTAATCGGCCTATTTGACGACCTCCGCTAAAATCCGAAAGACCATAACTACCACAGAGCTGCATTTACCGGCTGCAATGAGCAAATATAGTCTAATTCCGGAAATATAACTGAGAACACATTTTCGACGACTTCTGCCAAAACCTCGTAGTACCCTGCAGAGCAATTACATTTTTTATCTTTAGGACACAATACCCAGGAGAAACAATTCTCAGAAGCACTGTTTCTACTCTTTGTGGCAATATCCAGAAGGAAACAAGCCCAATACTTTACCAACGTAATCAATTACATGTTTTTTTTAGAAATATCATTAGTCAAGAACCATCTTAGACTTTTGTCTTCCATAAAAACTAGGCCGTAAAAATTTACACCTAACATGAAGTAATTTGAAGTAAAGGTGTTCTACATCACTGGAACGACTTGTAGACTTCTAACACCTAGAGCCGTTTCCAGTGACTAAGACAAAGTTATCTTTTAGTTTCTCCCCGGTTCAAGTGCACTTGTCTAAAAAAACCATAAACCCCAAACCGGAAAACGTCACGAGCCTCCAAAGCCAACGCGGGTATCTTAACGTTGTTGCTGTTTTATATCTGGTGGACATGGACACTGTGTATGTTTTTATAGTTTAAAATATTATAATACATTAATATTATAACATTTGTAAATAAACTAGTCTATATATTTTTTTGTTTATTTTATTTAAATTTTATATCATATTATATCATATCATCATATCGTATATATACTTATTGTGTTTTTAAACAAGGGAAAAAAATCTATTTAAAGTTTTTTTTAACATAAAAGCTTGAACATTCTGTAAATGTTTATTCGTCATTGATAACTCTCATTAAAATAATCATGAAGCCTTTTTTTGACCTAAAACAAAAAATATTATGACTTGAAGCAATATAAAAGAGTATAAAATATATTACTCAGGTGGTTTTTCTGATGATGGTTCAGGTGATGCTTTTTCAAGTGGTGGCCCAGACGATGTTGCGTTTGATGCTCTATCTGGTGGTGGCCTAGAAGACGCTTCTTCTGGTGGTGCACCAGATGATGCTTCTAATGGTCTTTCTGATAATGGTCCAGGTGATGCTCTATTAAGTGGCCTTTCTGATGATGTCCCAGGTGGTGCTCTATCAAGTGGTGGTCCAGACGATGTTGCAGTTGGTGCGTCATCTAGTGGTGGCCTAGAAGACGCAGCTTCTAAAGGTCTTTCTGATATTGATCCAGGTTGTGCTCTATCAGGTGGTGAAGCAGCTGGCGATGCAGTTGATGCGCCATTTGGTGATGGCCTGGTAGGTGTTTCATCTGGTGGTGCTCCAGAGGATGCTTCTAATGGTCTTTCAGACAATGTTTCAGGTGGTCTAGGCGGTGTTGCAGTTAATGCACTATCTGGTGGTGGAGTAGAAGGTGCTCCATCTAGTGGTGCTCTAGACGATGTTTCTGAAGATGGCCCTTGTGCTTTACCTTTAGAGACAAAACCAGCTCCAAAACTTAAATGATCATATACAGTTCTACCATCAACTAGTTGTCTTCGAACTATATTATCCCAATTTCTTCCATTTTGTAATAAATTTGATACCTGCTTATTAAAATAAAAACATTTGATTTGAAGTTAGTAATCATCTTTAATCTCTTATTTAATGTATCAATAAACTTCAAATGTACATCTTCCAATGGTTTCCTATTTACAGAGAAAACAAAATTGAGAAAAAAGATTTGCTATTTTTAACTTACAAGATATCTTTTCAATACAAAGATTAATGTTAATCAAAACAATATTTTTTGTGTTTACTTAGTCGGTTTTGTAAAAATTAAACTAAGTTTATTTAATTATATAAAAAAGTTTATATAAATGATATTTATTTTTTATTTAATTATTGTGCGTTTTGCGGCTATTTACATTGCCTCAGTAAGTCTACGACTCGTTTCAAGGAGGTTAATGTGACCAACGGTGATTTCCGAATCAATAGCAAGTTTTTATTTAGTCATATTTCGGGAATAAAGCCATTCTAATTAGAAATATTATTACCGTAATTTAAATAATATTTGCTTATAGAAAATTAAATAATTTGGTTAATAATAATTTTTAATAAATAAATAAAAATAAAGTAATATAAAACAAAGTTTTGCTTTTAATATATTTTATAATATTTTATAATACATTTTAACTTACTTGAGCAACTACCACCAGTACAATCAAAACAATATTTGTCGGGATCATTTTGATGTATAATCGCAACCAGTGTGCGATTATATTTAAATTTTAAAGTTGCATGAGTTTGCATTTTATTCCAAATCAAACAAAAACCATATGCTAATATTCATAGTTATGAATTAACCGGATGCTTATTTGTATTTTTAATAAATAGTAATATTGATTCCATGCATGTAGATAATTATAGTAATAAATTTAACTAATGTTATATTTTTGGCAATTTACTGATGTACTTGTATAGAAAATAAAATATTATATATATATATATACAATATACTATTTTGTTTGTCAAGGCGTTATATATGTTTTTCTCTCACTGTTAAAAAAGTCTACCTTAATTGATAATATTCAATAATGTTTTAATATGTTTATTTTTAAATACACAGTGAGATAGCTCAGTTATAGAGCGTTAGCTTAGCACGCTAACAGTCCGAGGTTCGACTCCCGAATATGACTAAAATAATAGCTTTTTATCCATGATTCAGTAATAATAAGCCGTTGGTCCCATCAATGTAAAATTGCTGTAAAACGCGCAATAGAAAAGAAAACTATTGTTTATCTAATCTAAACTTGATGCTTATGGGAACATTAGTTAAAGATATTTTCACGGCCCGACAATGCAAGAAAAAACTACTATTTAATCAGCATTTTTAATCGGACTGCAGTTTTTGTAGTTGACAGTCAGCATTTATCTATTTATTAAATTAAATTATGATTTCAACAGAACTAATAGTTCCAACATGGAGATAATATACAGACATAGGCAGATATAATTAAAAACAAAATATGGTACAATTATATAGTAAAGTTAAAAGTAAACAAAAAATTATGAATAAACAAAAGTTATACAAAAATATACACAAGTTATACAAAATGATTAATAAAATGCTTGATTGGGTGTTACAGAATTTACAGCATTCATTATTCTGTTTATGGGTGTGTTTAGTCATACGTTACTGTGCAACCTAAAACAAGTAAATGTTGGTTGGTTTCTAGCTGCTAGCCTTGGTACGTGGAAGTTCAAACTGCTTAATAAGATCGGACAATCCACAACTCCGCAAACCAGCTTAGTGGCCAGCTATATATCAGCGTTTCTACTACGATCTTGAAAAGTGTCAAAATCAAAACGGCTTAATAGAACATCGTAATCTGTACGACCACGAGGCGGATAGTGGCCATCTTCTCGGTAACTCATATACTTTAAATAACGTCCTTGAACTTTTTCCAAAGCGTAAGAATAAGTTACGTAGTATGGAGACCACATCGTACTACAATATTCTAATTTACTTCTGACAAAAGCAAAGTAGAGTTTGTGCAAAAAAAATTTATTATGGTTTTGCTGACCTAATAATGAATCGCAGCGATTTTAATGCTGAGTTGACAATATTGTCTATGTGACTACTAAATGTTAATTGACTGTCAAACCCCTCACACCTAGTTATAAGTTGTAATCTTTGATAAAAGTTGATTGTCAATGGTATAATCATAAACTATATTTGATTTTTGCGAGAGTATGTCATCGTACAGCATTTTGTTATATTTAGTTGCAAGTAGTTTGTTTTACACCTCGTAGATAACCTTTAAATGTCAGATTGAAGTGATATGCAATCAGTCATAGATAAAATTTTAGAAAATATTTTTAAATTGTCAGCATATAGTACATTGATTTTTTAAAATTTTGTTAATATTATTAATAAAAATGATGAACAATTTTTTTGTTAGCCTGACGTTATAATTCCATTATGATGGAATTTTTGAATTGTGTTTTAAACTGTTTTGATTAAGATCGCTATTAAATTTTGCTTCAGCTGCAGTAGTAAACATTTTTCTGTTCAATGAAATGTAGCGTTTTGTTTCTGCTCGAAGGTTGAAATACTTTTGCCGATAATAATTATTTGTTTTTATGTTGACTACATAACTTGTGGTAACGCTTTTACTTACTAAGTAGTTTGCATAAACCAGTGCTAAACTACCAAGGATATCTAGACGACGACTAACGTAAAATTGACTTTGGAACATGTTTGTCTAATATTTTTGATATTGTTTGGTATATTTTATCATAGCATACGTCAACATCTGTTTCAGCATACACTAATGACAAGTTGAATAAGTTAGCTTTTTTAAAACAGTATTTGTATGTCTGTTGTGGATAAAACGGCAAATTTGTAATTGTAGAAACTTTTATGTCAAAAGCAAGAGCTTTATAGTGTGTATCTTCGGTTACAAATGGGAAATAACAACAAGAAAGTAAACAATTAATACTAGAGGATGTTAAAACAATGTCAAGTGTTTTATTATTGGTATTTAAAATATGATTATGTTGCAAAAAATTGTTATAGTTAAAGTTAATGCTTAACTAATCATGATGACCAGACAGAGATTGTTGAAGATTACGAATATTAAAGTCGCCTACAATAATGTATTAATGCTGATATCAACGTTTTCTTCAATAAATTCATAATAATAATAATAATAATAATAATAATAATAATAATTTATTCGACAAGTATGATCACAGGTTTATGACATTTGTCAAGTCAGTTCACATATTAAAACAATAAAAATTACAATAATACAATTTTAAAATATAGTACAATAATATAAATATAGCATAGTTATATAATAATACAATAAAGTATTTATAGATAATAAATTAAAAAAATTAAGAAGAAAAATATTTATCTAATGTATAAAAACAATTTTGCAAAAGGTATTCCTTAAATTTAAATTTAAAATTAGTCTTGCTTTTACACATTTTTATATTATTTGGGATTTTATTGCTTCTTATATGTTGATGTTCTGTGAAGTGGAATTCTCAGGTTGTTGCAGTTCCTTGTTAAGTGGTCATGGTTTTGAGAGATTTTTTCCAAACATAAGCTGGTTATTGTAGACGTAAGTTCCACATATATAAATATAAATACAATAAAATGGCAGTATTTTTTGGTTTTTGAAAACTAGTCTGCAAGTTTCGCGATAATCCTTATTGTAAATTAGTCTAACCAGTCGTTTTAGTGCGACATGTATTTTGGTTGACTCTTGAGATTTTCCCCAGGCAATAATATTGTATGCCATATGAGGATAAAGAATAATACATTTGCATTAGATAATAATGAGAAAGGGTGTTTTTTTTAATTTTAAAATTGCATAATATGCACTGCTCAGTTTTTTATTATTTATATATTTTATATAATCTATGTGGTTAGTCCATTTAAGTTCAGAGTCAATGAAGCAACCCAAAAATTTAGTACTGTCGGTGTTGAATGGGATATCTACTGTTGAAGTTCTATTTTTTTTAAATTGCACACTTACTGTTTTTTTTTTCTGTTTAAAATTAGTTTGTTATTTTTGCATTATTCTTTTACTTCCTTTATTGCAGTTGCTATTTTAATTTGAAGTTCATCAGCTGATTTTCCTTTTACAATAATTGAAATATCATCTGCAAAATTGATCATAAAACCAGTTGTAATAAACTTTACAAGGTCATTCATGTATAAAATAAATATTAATGGACCTAAAGTGGATCCTTGCGCTACACCCAATGGATTGTCATATATACTTGACTTACATTTTCCTACATTAACATATAATTTATGGTGAGTTAAAAATGACTTGATTAAATTTAATGCCGACCCCCTGATACCTAAACTCCAGAGTTTGTTTTCAATTAAATTAATATTTAAAACATCAAAGGCACTCGACAAATCAAAGAATAATCCGGCGCACATGTAATTACCGTCCACGGTTTTGTGTGAATGTTCAATAAAACTAAAAGTAGCAGTTTCTGTTGATTTTTCTTTTACGAATCCATGTTGCTTAATATTAAGTAAATTATATTTTTCTATAAAGTTCCATATCCTCTGTGAAATTATTTGTTCATATACTTTTGATAATGTATTCAGGATAGATACCGGTCTGTAATTTTTCATATTATCTTCGTATTCCTTTTTGTGAATTGAAACAACACGAGCTGTTTTTAGTGCTGAAGGAAATACTCCTTGCACTATTGAATTAATAGTGTTAGTGGTTCCTCAATCTCGCTACATACAAATTTTAGGACTTTAATCGATATTCCATCTGGGCCGGTCGATTGCTTGTTTTTTAAATTATGTATTATTGATTTTACTTCTGATACACTAAGTTCATCTACTGCCATTGTATGTATATGGAAGTCAGAGATTGCAGTGCAAACCGATACGTCATTTTGTCCAAAGTGGTTTTTAATCTTTTTACTCGCATTTGTTGAAAAGTTAATTCCAAAAGCATTTGCTATTTTACTTTGGTTTTTTGTGGATACTCCGTTAATATTTAATACAATATCCTTTTTTTTTTTATTACGTTTTAAGTCGGTGTTAACTAGTTTCCACATTGATTTTATTTTATTGTCAGAAGCATCTATTGTATTTTCAAAATATTTTCTTTTTGTTGTTTTTACTAACTGTCTGTGTGTATTTTTGTTAATTTTATATGCCTCATTTTTTTCATGACTTGGACTCTTATTTAAGGCTGCATATTGAAACTTAAGTTTTTCGCTTGATTGTTTTAGATCCTGTGAAATCCATTTTACATTATTAGTTAACCGTGTGTTTCTGGTAATAAGTGGACGTGTTGGTTCATAGATTTTATTTATTAATTTATACGAATTAAATAAAACACGAAGCATATTAATGTTTGTACTATTTATTAAATTGTCAACATTTAAGTCACCGCATAATATGATAGAATCTGCAATTTTAGTAGCATAGTCTAAAACTTGTTCTAATCGAAGTATAAAAGTTTGAAAATTAAGGGTTGGTGGTCTATATACGGATACAACGCAAAGTTTTTGTGATTGGATCATTATGGCGCAACATTCTATTTCTATTTCTATTGTTAGATTGACAATTTGTGGTATTCCTGTACAATTTAGTGTTGTTTTAGCAAATATAACTACCCCTCCATGTATATGCGTTTTTATGTTATAATATGACACAAGTTCGTAGTTATGAAGTTTTATAAAATGCTTCATGTATAGTTGATGGTTCAGATGGTAATATATAACAAAAAGAGTTAGCTTGTATTTATAAAAATGAATGGTAGCTGCATAAAAATCTATTTCAACAATTGGACAATGCGCATTAGTAATTGGAATGCATTGTGCAGTAGCATTATCAACAGAAATTAAAACACTACCAGCTTTACACCATGTACAATCAACTCTATGCACAAAATAATTTTATATAAACAATATTATAAATATAGCATATGTTAAGTATGCAAGTCAAGTATTACACTATTAGATTTCCTCGCACAATAAAAATACAAGATGACTCAGGTTTTGAAATAATGAGTACTCTGTTGATTTTACATGATTTTTTTTATTAACATTAAAGTTTTTGTTACAAAATGTCATTTTGTTTAAGTAAGTGCAAAAAATAACATGACTTAAATGACTTCTTTTCTCAAATGCAAATTTCAAGCTTAAATTAGCTGATCAATTCTTTGCAATTTACGGCAAATGACATTCTTTAACTCTTTTAATGTTTGAAGTTTATCTTCATAGAGATATAATCTGTTAGGTCAAGAGAACGAGATAGAACACATTGCCAAAACGTTAAATACTAAAAATTCTTATTAAAGCCTCTGCTATAGACCGATTTTACTACATTACTTGTGGATTATCCATGGCCTAATATTGGCAGTTTGGTTTATTAACCAAACTGTTTAAGTGAAACTGCGCTTTATTTTATATGTTCTGCAAATTGTAAAAGTTGTTGATAGTCACGTTCACCTAACTCTTTGTCAATTGCTATCTTATACAGACGGAATTTCAAATCTAATCGTAAAATGCGTTTTACAAAACTATGGCAATGTGCTTGCAAGCAAGCGCTGTGTTTGAATACACTCACCACTTTTAACATAATTGTTGTACACAAACACACAATGTTGCACATTCCACTGCGCCTTGACTAAAATGGCATAACATGCGGAAATTAATGACACTATACCGGTTTCTCTAACTCGTATACTTGCTGTGTACTGCGCGTTTAAAAAACATCCGGTTCTTCTGAATTACCCTGTACAAGAAAAAAGCGCATGGTTCAGATGCCATTTTACTAAAAACTAAGCAAGCACGGTAACGGTTTATACGGCAATAATTAGTTATCTAAGTTGAAAGCATTGTCAGAGTTTAACTGCGTAAGCTTTTCCCGCCGTGCAACAAACCGGCTTAAAGCTGCGATAAAGGCACTTGTAAAGGGTGGGCCATGTAACGTTTGGAATTTGAACTACCGTTTATTTTAATTTTCAAAAGTATAATGAAATTTATGGGACACTTGAACAAAGTTGGGAAATAATGAAAACTTACTTCCAAAGTGGTGAGTCTTCTACTCTAACGGTACGAAATTTGCGAAACAAATTTGATAGAAAAGAAGTGCCTTCAACGCAGTTTGTGGACCAATTTGTAAAACGAATTTGCAAAACTAGATTGTTAGTGGATAAAACAACACGTTCACGTTCTCGTTCAGTGCACTTAACCGAAAAAATTAATGCTGTTGCTCAGAGTGTGCGTGAACATGCATCAACATCAACTCGTCGTTCTCAGTAACTAAACATTTCTCGCACTTCTCTGAGGAAAATTTTGCATAAAGACCTCGGTTTGAAGACCTACAAAATTCAATTAGTCCAAGAAATTAAGCCTTATGACCATCCGATGCGTTTTTAGTTCGCCCAATGGGCTAGAGATCGTTTGGCCGAAGATGAGCATTTTTAGTGAACTTTAAAAGTACTACCTTTGACTTTGAGCATAGTATTAATTATAGCTTGATTTTTTGATCATTTGTACTCTTAATGTAAACACATGCACCATACACCTTTTCAGAAGCGTCTACATTACCATGAAATTCTATTCTACTCCAACTATTAATTAAAACAAATTTCAAAATCTCGTATATGGTTATTTAACAATTGCAATTGCTTTTATAATTGAACCCATTTTTTTAGTATAAAACTTAATATTTTTATTTATGTTTATTAACGCTTTGACTATTCTATTTTATGTAACCTTACGCTCACATCCGTTAAATGTTTATAATTTACACAAACATTTTGACAGAATAAAAATACTTTAACTTTGGCTTTGAAACATGTTTTATACACAACTTCATATTTTAGTTTTACTTGCAACTAACAAATAAGCGCCTTTAATTACTGTTTTGAAATTTCCAATCTTGAGAATCTGACAAATTAGCAAATTGTGGTTTAATATCTTTGTGTGTTTTTAATTGGCATCGTGTTTTTGCGGTATTGGCCGTTGCAACTGGCAATAATAAACAAGTAAACGCATTTTTAAATGTTTTACATACTTAATTAAATTACGTACTCTAGCCTTATACACCGCATGCATTAAAAACATATTAGTTACATTTCAACAGACATATTATCGAATTATTAATATGCATTTAGCAATGCTAATAAAAGGTTTTTAGATATTTATCAAATTTGAATTAAAAACAATGTTTTAAGTACTTTAGTAAGTTTATTTACAATAAATTATTAAGTTAAGTCTAATAATTAAATATTATCTATATTTGTCCATTAGTACCGCAACTTGATCGTAGAGAAGTCTTTTTGTATCAGATCCCCAAATGAAGTCGAGATGATTAAAATGTCGGAATGGAACTCTGAAGATTCCAACAAGGTTTCTAATTCGTCTTGCCATAGCTACATTATCCTGAAAAAGAAAGTGTAATAGTATATTGTGCTACCAGAGAATAATACTCATTTATAACAAATTTTTATAGAAGAAATTGCAATTGAGTTATACACTATGCAATTTCTACATTAAAACATCTGCAAAAAAAAATGTGTTTGTTATATAAAATATGAATAAGTTTTCTGCAAATTTTGTGTTGGCATGCAATGAGCGTGCTCAATAAAGCATATAAAATGGTTTACTTTTTCCTAAAAATAAGTTTTATAAGTGATTCTTTAAAGTATACAACAGAAAAACAAATCAATTTTATAGTTTAAGCACAACTAAAGCATGCTACATACTTGGCTTGATAAGCAGTTAGGACAAACGTTGATTAGTTGCTTGCGTCTTAAATACTTATTATAGGACTTCTAAGATCAATTTTACTATTTTTATTAAATTATAGAAAATTTTATTTATTATTTAAAAAGATATGTTTCTTATGTTATTAAGTTAAAGACAATTGTTTTTTTTATTTAATATTTAAGAATAACATAATTAGTGATAACAACATAAAAATACATTTAAATTTCTGTTCGATATTAAATAATACAATACAGATTATAATTTAGTAGTTTTGGTTTATACATCTTTGAACTGTCAACGTTAAAACTCATAGCAACCATTGTCCTTTAAGTAAATATTTGTTTAGATGGCAATATATCTTGTATTTTACACAATGTTACAAAGTATTTAAGTCATTAGTTAGTTTTAGATCGCCAATAATTCAAATAGTTACGGGCTATTCTGGCAATGCCATCCTTGCCCGGGTGTAGTTCCGTGATGCTTCCATTTTAGTAGAGGAATATTTTCACCTGTGTGCGTTTTTTGCTACTGGTTTATTCCATTTTGACCTTTGCTGTAATTGCAGATATTCTGTGTACTGACTTGTCTAAAACTGTTGTGTAATTTTCTGCATCTTTTGCCAATAAACTAAAATATTTTCTTTTAGGTGCATGGTATTTGTTTCTTAAAGCGTGCTGAAAACTCCCCAGTTAAGAAATGACTAGGGGACAAGGTTGCAATATCTTTCCGGTCTTCAGTTAGTGGCACTAAAGGTCAAAAGTTTAATCATGCTTCTATTTGTGTTAAGTATTCATTTTTTCATATGTCAGGGAAGTTAATCCAGTTATTTGATTTAGTTAGCCCTTAGTTGATTTTACCGCACTTTCCTATATACCTCCAAAATGCAAAGATCTAGGTAGTATAAAATGCCAATTGATTATATCATCTAATAGTGCATGGTTTATCTTGTTTTTGTGCTTCTTTGAATTCAACTCTTGTAGTATTTTAAGCATGTTATGTGTTCCGTTGACTGAATAAAGGTCAAGCAGCTCAGTAATTCCAGATGTACTGCCTTTGTTGCAAAACACATAATATAACCTTTGATTGTACGGCTTTCTTGAGAATGTTGTAACATCATTTAAAATGGACCATAGAAATCTACGCCTGTGTTGATGATTGCACTCTTGGTTGTAGACGTTGACCCATTACTAGTTGCAGTCGTTTAGAATTGACTCTACAAAACCTTAACACTTATGTAAGATCATTTTTAGAGTATTTTTGCCTGTTATCAGCAAATATGTTATTCGCACTGCTAAATAAATCAGTTTTAAGTGTTCGTAGTTTATTATGAGCTCAGTTAAAAGATGGTTACGTAGTAATATTATTGGATTACGTTGCTTGAATGATAGTTTTGAGTGCATTAACCTTCCACCCACTTTAAGTAGTCAGTCTTTGTCAATAAAAGTTGTATATATCACCTTTGAATTCTTTTGAATGAGCAATTCAAAGAAGTGCTATTGTAGCCCTATTTATTTCTGATACAGTCAATGGATCAGTAATTTTTGTTTTCTTTTAGTTTAAGAGCTGTGAATGTATCTGAGGCAGAACGTTACAATCCTCTTTAGTTTTAAAAACAAAGATTACTTGGTGATAATATAATTATTATTATTGAAAAAGCTACTACTTTTACTTTACAAAAACATTGTTGTACTTTTTCTATTATAAGCTATTGTTCTTGATTTAATTGTAGAAACCCTGGACCATGCCACACACAGGGTTGACTCCTTGAGTTAAGTTGAATTTACACCCCTAGATACGATGATCTTATGTGATTGTACATTCTTCCAATTTGTATTTCTCAGCTCTTGCACTTCAATTACATAATTTGTCACATATATGTTTTCCATTTGTTAAAAGGTGAGCAAATTCATATAAGAACAAAGGTTAAATCTGAAGAGTAGCATTCGTTGTCAAAATTCAGCTTGATCGCATTCTTTACCTTTTTTGCCAAGCGTGCAAGAATAACCTCTCCACTCAATTCTATTGTAATGAATTAAAGGTTGAATTCCATTTGTTATCTCTGTTGTTTTGTCCATAAGTAATGTTACGTTTTAGTTAATTTGCGGTAATCGTATCCAAGATTTGTTTGTTATTTAATCTCCATTTATGCAATTGAAAACTCACTTTCATCAACATCTGGCTTAATTAATGTTGAAATCATAAAAATCATATTGTACAACAGCGTTGGCATGAGAATACTGAGTTTGCTTTTCAATTGCTAATTGCTTGAGACTTTGAATATCAGAAATGGTGCTGACGCTTTGCCATAAGTTACGGTTTTTAATTTATATATTTGCAATTCAAATGACAAATTTTGTCTTTATATAGTTCGCAAATATTGTTGATCATGTTTGTGTATCAAGATTTGCCGATACATTTTTAATATGTCAGCGGTAATCACATAAAAATAAATGCAAAATCTGAGTAAGATCAATAACAAATTGTCTTGTACTGTAGGCTCAACTTGAAGAATGTCATTTAATAATAATCCGGTTGTTGTTTTTGTGGAACCATCGAATCTTTTTTAATAATGCAATAGTGTGGAAGAAAGTAAGTAGCCGTCATTGGTATCATTAATTGGTTCCATGTGTTTCAATTCCTCGTATTGTTGCATAAACTGTACTGCTTTTTGAGCGTAAGCATTTTAAATAATCTTTTTTCCAAATTGTAAATTCTGCAGATTATCATATTTTTTTTGTTAGGATTAATATTGAATGGTAACCGTACTTTAAATGCTTCTTCGTTTGTTCTACGTACTGTTTGGTTAAAGTGTTCTTCCGTTTACATTGCGTGGTTTTACAGAATTGAGTGTTCACTTCTTCTGATTGCCAGAATTTTTCATGCGTTCATTGCGTTTCCAATGAACTAGTTGTATTTAAATTGCATGTAATGACTTCTGAGTTTTTCGTTGTTGAAATTGTTCCTGATGCTATCCAACCTAGTTGGGTATTTTGCACTGTGAGTCCAAATTGTTGTTAGTTTTATCTGTCCAATGCTTAGTAAACTTAGATATATTTTAGCACTAATCCATAAATCTATCTTGCCCCTTTGTTCTGTTGTTATTTTAAAAATAAATTAGCTGGCAGTTCTTGTGTGATTTTGGGTAATACATAGAATTCAAATGTAGCCTTAAATCTAATGATTCGTGATTTGATAGTTGTTTCTATTTTATCTTTTAGTGATTATTGTGTTGTGGCATTTTTGTTTCCGATACCATTAATTTGTTGACGTACCGATTGTGTTTTTATGTTTAGACTTGCGATCAGTTTGTCCTTGATAAATTTGTATTGCAAAGCACTATCCAATAATGTCCTACCCTGATGATAATGATCTTTATGCTGATCGACTATGTTTACCAATGCAGTAGAAATAATGTCATTTGATATCTGTAGCTGCCATTTGTAGCAAAATAACAATCGTTTGAAGTGGATAAATTTGTACTCATCAAATCTTAGTGGTCATGTAATAATGTGTTATGTTTTTGTCGCATTATGTGCAGTGTCTAAATTTAGTTTTATTCAATTAAGCCAAAGTTTTTGTTTTTTGATTTGCTAGTTTATTACAACATCGGCGTAATGTTGCAGATCAATACAAAACATATTGTCATATAAACAAATATTTATTCCCAGTACAAAGTTTTCTAGAAAATCTAACAATTATTCATGGCTGTTTAGAGATGTAAGACCAAAACGAGGGGTTAACAACTTAGTAAAAAAATGTACACCTAATTATGAATACGCGTAATTATTACGTGATTATGTAATGATTACGTGATTATGTAATAATTACGTGATTATGTAATGATTACATGATTATGATTATGCATTGATTACGTGATTATTTAATGGATACACAATGATTACGTGATTATTTAATGAATACGCAATGATTACGTGATTATTTAATGAAAGCGTAATCATTATTTGATTATGTAATGAATACATGATTATTCAATGAATACGTGGTTATGAAAATGATTATGTGATTATGTAATGATTACATGATTATTCAATAAGTACACATTTTTTTTAAGATTTTATAATTCTGTATTAAATCTGCATGCATTAATTATTTTATACCGATCATAAAATTATTTTGATAATGTTTAATATTAATATATTATTATAATACTTATTATAATAAGAAACATAAACTAAAAATATACCTATCTCGATGTTTATTAATGTTTTATGTAGATTAGAAAAAATCCACCACCAAGAATAAAAATGTGATTTATTACATTAAAAAATAAACATATAAAAATCTTTTCAACAAAAATAATAACAATACATAATAAAACTTGTACCACTGAATAATTATATTCGACTGAAGTAGGTTTTTATTTTAATATAATAAATAAATAACTGCACACACACACACATGCCAAGGGTTGTATAAAAACACCTGTGAAATTGTCTGGGAATAAATCTCTAGCGGCACAATTAGATACAGATTGAACACGACTGAATTTACCATGCGAATATAAATGATTCCATAAAACCAATATTTGATTATGTGAATATGCGTACTCAACATTTGATTATTTGAATACGCGTAATCAATATTTGATTATTTAATACGCATACTCAACATTTGATTATTTGAATACGCGTAATCAATATTTGATTATTTGAATACGCGTGTTTTAATATTTGATTACACTATTTATTACAAGATTATGTAATGATTACATGATTATATAATTATTACGTGATTATATAATGATTACTTGATTATGTAATGATTACGAATATTACGTAATTATTATTTTATTCTGTAATGATTATTTTTATTTTGTACACTGATTACGCAAGTTGTTAACCCCTCGGACCAAAACTTTTAAGAAAAAATTTATTTAACCAATCTATCAAATTTATTATTTCCCGAGACTTATAATCCGAAACTATTAAAGGTCAAAGTTTACAGACTGCTTAAATATAGTCTTGAATGTTATAGTTGTAACAATTGTGATGTCACTTGTTGAAATTCAAAAGTATTTTTATGTTGTTGTGACATATAAGTAATTAATAAATATCACATTTTAAAACTGAAGAAAAATAGACAGTTAAAAATAAAACACGCATATTACCTGTTTTGTGACAAGTACATCTCCTTCGCCATAATGAAGAGAAACTGGTGTAGATATTTTTGAAAGGTCATACTCAACTAATGGTACTCTTGGGGCTGTAATATTTGGCTGGAGATCACTGGTATCCAAGGGAGCAAAAATACCTAAAAAATATGTTTTTTTAGTTCCATAGATTCATTTATGTTAAGGATTTTTTGTGTTAGTGTAACCAACCTCTTGCACAAGCTAAAATTAAATATGTTAACATTTTGCATTGATTAAATACTAACCGTAACAATGCGTATATAATAAATATAAGCTTTTAAATACTACTACGAAAATTAAGCTTAAGTGGAAGAGCAGCAATTGTGCTGAACTTTGCCATTTTTATACTTTGTTATTGTATATAATGTATATGAAATAAAGACTCACTAATACTAATACTAATACTAATACTAAACAATTCACCTCTTTCCAGAAAAATAAATAAACAATAAACCATAAAACCGTATAAAACCCTTAAAAATGTATAGTGATACTAAAAATCGTCAAAGTTTTTATTTCTGAATTGGTTCCCATACCATTACTTGTTGCAAAATACAAAGAATGTACAACAAATATAAATCTGACAAAATTAAACACATAGTTATGTGCAATATTAAGTTGGTAACAAAGCCATAAATAGCCATAGATATAGTGTCTTTACGGCATAGGCTTAAATTATCTCAGCGGATTATTTCATTTCATTACCAATCGCCACGGAGAAGCAATTATATTTGTATTATATACCTGGTAAGTTATTTAAAATTTATGAAACATATTGTATCGTTTGCATGATGAACTAAAATAAAATAATTTAAGTGTTAAATACATATTGGATGCCATAAAGAGCGTTAAATGCTAATGGCCAAAAAAATAATATCTAATAATCAACCTGTTTAGATTACAAACATAATAATAACGTGATAATTTAATAATAACTCTCAAATGCACCAATTTATATTAATTTAAATTTTATCAACGTTGTGTAAAACCTTTGCATTAGATATATGTTCATATACAAAAAAAACACCTAGATTTAAATCACAATCGTGATTGATTTATCAATATATTTAAAAACAAATATTTGATTATTATTGTTAACTGTTAAGATTAAAACGAATTACTTATAATACAATTCAATTTTAGATTAAAGGATTTTAAAATAGTATTTAATCGCAATAGAGACAATGATAATTGTTCTAAATCAGATTATTGATTTGATGGCATAAAAAGATTAATGATTCCATTAAGATAAAAACTTTACTACCTGTTTCTGCTCTACATTTTGCGTTTAAACAAGCAATATTAGTCGTTATATAAAGGAATCCTGAATTAATTAGCAACTTTGTTGTAAGGATTAAAAGTGTCAATTCTCTTGGGAGTTATAGCTCAATCAATTATTAAATGTAAAAATATGAAACCTTATTTTATTTTTTAATAATTAGTGTTGCTTCTACCAAGGAAACCAAATATCATCGATAAAACTTCAGCATCACAACTAGCAACCAAATTGCAATGTTTAAAAAGGTAGACACCAATTTTAGTTTAATGAAAAACAAAAGTTTAAAATCAATTACTCAAAATCCAATCCAACTCCAAAACGTCCAACCAAATACAGACAATGGCAATGGCAATGGTATGGCTTTGCTTGATAATAAAAAATAAATTTGAATAATTAATTTACGTAATCACAAGCTAGATAAGCTACTAACACAAGCTAGATAAGCTACTAAACACCGCTAATCCTTGGGTGCAATGAAAATGCACACCATATTTCACGAGAGAGCACCAGCATCAACTCATAGAGAAAACTTTAGGATATATTTTAGAAATTATTAGTAACTCTGAACAAAAGTAACACGTTTAGAAACGTAACATAAAGTTATCGACCTAATATTAAGAAATAAGCAAGTAAAGTGGTTTGCTGTCAGACCACACATAAGAGCTAGAAATAATGACAGACATGTCTGTTAACATAAACACAACTTTCAAAAGTAGTTGCCCAAGCACCTTCAAACACAACTCCAGCAAGGGCTAGCAATAAAAAACTTGTTCAATAATAACAAAAAAAAACTGTAATTTGATCTCTTACAGAGACAGCCTCATATCATAAAAAAATGCTATAAAAAAAGCAAAAAGAGAACTTCTGAAGGAGATATTGAAAAGGCGTAAAAAGCAAACCCACATGTTCTTGCCTCCAAAAAGCCTTGAGCAAAGATCGAACTACATTGAATCCTTTCAAACAAAAAAAGGTGGTTATACAAAGACGGCCAAAAGAACTCTGCAGGAGCTACTGCAGATACACTTCCCAGGCTATACGATACCAGAAACCTCCAACTAAAAGAACCTTGATAGGCCAAACAAAAGAGGTTGAACAAAGGCAAATGTCATATATAGTAAAAGCATTATATAATAAAAAATCGGTATATTTAAACCATTATACTATCTGCAGTATATACTATCATGTTACAGAACAGACAGTAAAACCCAGAATGTATTATTAATTTTTTGATAAGAGGTTACTCTTGTATTACTTATTTAGATACAACAGACTCTTCCAAACAACGGACCAATCCAGCCATAACTCGTTCAAGTAAAGCATGTTTGTATGCAAAATTAACAAAAACTCATTTAAAACCCCACAACCATGAGAGTCATGTTGATCATCGTTACTTTGTTACATTTGTTTGCAATAACACAAATATGACCTTTGGTAATTTATGAAATTCAAAATAAAAGTATTTAAGAATTATATAATAGTCAACAGATGCAAAAGTTTATGGCAGACTAGATTATTAAACAACGGCACAAAATAACGTACCAGAACGTAAAAGTCGCACTTTGGTTAAATCGGCAAAATTGATGTTAATTGCAGCAAATCTAGAAGAAAAGCTGTAGGTTAAGACTGTATTGACGACAAAGTACTTGGCTAAAAAAATGCAATAGACACGGTTTAAAAAAAATCTGCGTATGAACTATAGTTTGGCTGGGCACCACAGTGCGCTCATATACGCACATTTAGCTTAGTGGCATATCAATCAATTCCAAAGCATCTACAAACAATATGGCAAAAGAAAGCGCTTAAACAAATAATAGTGGGCTATCTACAATTAGTCAACATGTAACGTTCAATGAAGAGACTGCCACAAAAGTACCAAAAAATATTGAGCATCAATCTATATAAATGAACTAAGTTTGGTAAGTAAAAACTTTCAGCAACTAAAACTGAAGGTGTTGAAAAAACGGAACCTAACAAAAATCCCAAAATGCTTCATGAACTGCGTAATAGAAGTAATTCTAAAGTAATTGACTCTAAATTTGCAATTAAAAAAAGATTACGGGAGTTTTCCCATTTTGACATCAAAACTGCGTTTCTATACGGCAAACTATAAGAAAACATTTATATTTGTTTACCAGAAAAAAGTTGCTTATAAGTTGGTCGTATAGTACTTTTGAAGAAATCATTGTATAATAGAATAAGTGATTTGACAATTTTTTGAAGCTGTTTAAGATTGCCAATAGTGACGCTAATCCGTGACTGTATATAAGATATGTTAAAGAACTATTGGTTGTCTTGCTGCTCTAAGTTAATGATCAGTTGTTTCTGTCACCTAGCAAAGCTGCAATTTAGACAGTCATGTACAAATTAAAAAATAAATTCAACGATATCGTCGGTGATAAACATTTCTTTCTTGGCATCCAAATATACCTTTACCGTGCAAAAAAATAATTAAATGATAATTACTCAAAGTAATTATTTGATGCGTATTGTTAACAAATTTAGAATTTAATCGGTATCGATCTGTATGCACATCTAAATAATATAATTAAAGAACTCTTTGGACATACTGAGCCATACCATAAACAAATTCATTGTTTTTATCATAATTTTATTTTTACAAACATTCCTTATTTCGGCTGGGTATTGTAAGAATAAAATTTTACTAAGAAAGTAAATTGTTTATACTAATATTTTGCCATGTAACTTGAAA
Source organism: Tachinus rufipes (assembly GCA_963932245.1). Lineage (NCBI taxonomy): Eukaryota > Metazoa > Arthropoda > Insecta > Coleoptera > Staphylinidae > Tachinus > Tachinus rufipes. The sequence continues at coordinate 44,206,096 of OZ010745.1, read as the reverse complement.
TATTAAAGTATTTTTTTTTTTTTAATATAAAATTAATGGTGTTATACTAACCTCTTGTAAAGCTCTGATAATAGTGTAAAATGGTATTTATCGATGTCCCGGACGGATAATATTTAAACATGTAAGGAACATAACTCTGAAAAAAGAAATATATTAGAATTATGAACATTTATCTTATTCTAAAATCAAATTATTGTGTATTAAGTAAAACATTATTAAGGCCGTTAAAGTCCCAAAACCCTTATTTTTGGAGTTCAACCTCACCCCCTACAGTTTTTTGACAAAAACTTTATATTGGATGTTTTAACATAACTTTAAAGAATTGAAAACCTAAATAATCTAAATGTAACCTCAAGAATGTACTTTTTTGATTTAACAAAAATACGTGGTAGTTTTAAACCCAATGTTACAAAATTTCTTCAAATAAACCATTTTTTAAACAAATCACAAATAAATCCACTTATTGGAATTGTCTAAATGATCAATTTACCTTCAAATACATTTTTGTTTTAATTTCTCAAAATAAATCATTTTTTTCTTTCATATAAAATGTTTTTAAAAAACAATTCTACATATAAACCCACTTTTGTTGATAACCAATTCTTTAACTAAGAAATTAACACTTTAAGCACTTCAGTTTAAACTACTTGCTTTTTAGCGTTCCCTCTCACCCGTCCGAGTGTTTATTATCAATAAATAGGAAATTTTCTTTTTTCCAAGCGTGATAAGTCTTTTTGTCCAAGAAGGAAGAAAGTAATATGCAATCTTTTGATGACCAACACTAAGATAGGTGGTTGGTCACAAACTATAATTATTATCAAGTAGCTTGAAATAAAGTGCCCAACCACCCATCCTACAGTTTGTTATCAAGAAATTAAAAGTTTCTCTTTGTTGCAAGCGTTAAAAATCTTTGTCCAAGAAAAAGAAACTAGTACCCAATCTGTTGATAAGATAACATAACATCATAATTACCATCAAATATCTTAAACTAGAGTGCCTATCCACCTGCCCAAAAATTTCTTTAAAAAAAATTGGAAGATTTTGCATTAAAAGTCTTTATGTTAAAAGAATGGATAATAAATCCAATCTCTTAATGACCAACACGTGGGTGGGTAGATGTGTCCCCAAATTATGATAACCATTAAGTACTTTATACTAAAGCGCCCACCCACCTATCTAAAGTTTTGGTTTAAAAAATTAAAAATTTCTTTTCCTTGCAAGCGTTAAAAGTCTCTTTGTTCAAGAAGAAAAAGTTTATATCCAATATTTAGATGGCTAACATTTGGAGAGGTAGGAGAGTCACTCAAAATTATTATTACCAGTAAGTAGTTCAAACTAAAGTCCTAGTGCACAGCTACCCCCTCAAGAGTTTGTTATAAAAAAATTGAAAATCTCTCTTTTTTGCAAGCGTTAAAGGTCTCTTTGTCCAATAAGTATAAAGTAACATCCAATTTTTTTTATTACCATCACTTGAGCGGTTGAGTGGGTCACTTCATCATGTTTACCAGCAAGTAATTTGATCCACCCTCCCAATTGTTTGTTATCAAAGAAATAAAAGGATATTTTTTCTGCAATTATTAGAAGTTCTTTAGTCAGAAGAAGAAGAGGTTATATCTTACCAATTGATAGCCAATATTTAGGCGGGTAGGTTGGTCACCCTAGATCATAACTACCATGAAGTAGTTTAAACTAGAGTGCCTGCCCATCTACCTAAAACTTTGTTATCAAGAAAAAAAAACGTTTATCCTATTTCCAAGCTTTTAAAGGTCTTTTCACCCAAGAAACAAGAGCTGATACTTAATCTTTTGATGACTAATACTTGGGCAGGTAGGTGAATCACTTCAGATTATGATAACCATCGAGTGTTTTAAACTAGATTGCCTACCCACTAGCCCCAAAGTTTGTTATCAAGAAATTAGAAGTTTTTTCTCTATACAAGCGTTAAAGTTCTTTTTGTACAAAAAAAAAGCTAATATCCAATATTTTAATAACTAACATTTGGACGGGTAGGTGAGTCACTCCAGATCATAATTACCAGCAAGTAGTTTAAACTGAAGTACTTACTGGTCCAAGTATTAGTTATCAAAACATTGGATATTAGCTCTTTCTTCTTGAACAAAAAGATCTTCAATGTTTGCAAAGAAAAGAAACTTTCCATTTCTTGTTAACAAACTCTTGGGCAGGTTATATCTAATCTTTTAATAACCTACACTTAAGCAAGTATGTGGGTCACCACAGATTTTGATTATCATTGAGTAGTAGTGCTGGATCTATGTTGGTAAAATCTTTCTTGTTCCTCGCTCATTCCTGTTTTTGATATTTTGCGTAATACCAGTTAATAGTTTCAGTTGCATTCAGTAAGCAAACGACGCGATAATTCTTTGGATCGGTTTTTTTTTTCCTTTTTTAAATAACCTTTTATTGGTTGGGTATTTGGCCAGTTGTAAGTATTTTGTTGTAAAACGTGGCCAATTTGTCAATTAGTGTCTCTCCACCGTACTTGATCATTTCATTGGTTTGCAAGTTACGGCAATTTTATATTTTTAAATTTTTTTACCGTCTTTTCTATGTCATTTTTAGCTTTTGTAAATCCCGAGATTGCTACTGTCTTCGTAATGATCTGTGTCTGTGTTATGTTCTTTGTGTGCTTTTCCAAATCTTTGAAGTATTCTCTCATTAATCTAGTTTAATTGGGTTTATCTGGAGATCTATTTCTGTTGTTTGTCTTTATTGGTTAACGTATTTTTTTGTTTTGTCGAATAGCGATTCTGTTATTTCCGCCGGTTCTGGCATTACGTGTTAAGTGCCGTTTTTTATATTTGCAGATGCCAGATAATGTTCAGTTCCCGTGTTTTGTTGAGCTCACATCTAGGATTTTTGATGGGTGTATATTTTTGTCAGTATATAGTCAATTACTAGCTTTGTCTTCTATTGTTATTAAATGTGTATGAGTGTGTAAGAGTAGAATGTGTTAATAATTAATATTTGTCTCGGATTGACGTCTTCTAATATTATGATTTTGTTGCATTTTGGTATGTCGTCCAACATTATTTGTAGTGTTAGGTAAAAGTCGTTTGACGTCTTGGGATTTAGTCAAATCACTTATAATATGGATCCGTCTTTTTTATCTTTTCTGCTGTAAATTAGAAGATAGTTTCCATCTTTTGTATTACCTTTTCTTTTCTTTTTGGTTTAAGAAATCAAACATATATCTACTTGTGCTTATTCATTTTAATCAAGGATTTTTATTATTCAATGAGCTTGCAATTTGTAGTGTTTTCAGTGTATATTTGAATTTCGTAGTCCGTTTTCTTGCTGTATCGTCAACATTGTTTCTAGTCCGGTGCGAGACTATGTTGCAAATTCTAAAAACATATAATTGTTGTCGCTTCCAGTAAGTTGCTGGCCTTTCTGAAAGAATCTAGTCTGTTTTGGTCCGCAGGTGATATTTTATTTTTCACCTACTCGCCAATCGAGATTGGTTAGAGCATTCCCCTATCCGCCACCCAAGGACGCGTCTGATTGTAGACAGACAACTACGGCTTATGTTACAATTTATTTGTCAAAACAAGCCTAGCCTGTTCAACAAACTAATTTAATCAACCGGAGATTGGTTAAATTATGAGTAAAAAGTTAAGTTCTCTAACATTTGTGTTTTACAATAGAATTTTAACATGTACTTAGAAATCTAAACTTTCTGTATAAAATCGCGTTTTTTTTCCTATTTTCAATTCAAATAAATCGCTAATAAAATTTCTGTTTATATTTTTATTCCAATTGTAATAAAAATAACATGGAATCTGTTCACATACTTTTATATTATTATCCCTAAATTATGTTGTTTAAGATACATTACATTGACATAGTATATTATAATTATAATAATTTTATCCATATAAATAGCAAGGCTTGCATGACAAAAAAAAGAAAGCAAAACAATTTATGATGATGATCGTAACAGATGGTTTATTGTAAATTGTGATACTTCATATAATATTAAAAAAGAACATGCGTTGTTTATTTTGTAGATATGTATCCACTTAATCGAATTGATAAATTAAACTCTTTCATCTGATAAGTAATTTAGTATATCTCACCGTGTTGAATTGCTCGTAATCAACGCCAACTGTCAAGTAGATAATAGTTAAACATATTCCCTGAAGTGGAGAATGATCTTGACATAACGTTCCAAGTAATTCACTTATCAATTGGCGCCGTGGGAACAGTTCACTTATATTTTGTTGCTTTAAAGAATCCTGCAAATAAAAGTATATTAAATTTTACTAAACTTTGTATTGCTTAAATAGATTAAATGTTTGTTCATCTCACAAGACATAACTATCACTTGATTATTATTTATTCAAAACATTATTGTTGGTGTGTCAAAGTTTATTAATATTAATCTAAACAAAAATACCTGTAGATACTTACTACCATAGATGGAATTGCATTGAATACGATTTTCAAATGTGGAGCCATTCTGTGGTTGACAATTCCTGTTCCTGCAAAATTAATCATCAGTCTAATTTTCTGGTTATACTCTGGTCTCGTTGATAGTAGTATGTATCCGACCGTGCTTCCCATGGAGTAACCCACGTAATAAATACTTTTCTGGTTAGTTTTGTTTAGTATGTAATCGATTGAGGCAGAGAGGTCATAGTAACCCATCTCATGGTAACTAAAATATTAAAATATTTAATTAGATAATAATTTAATTTAATTAATTACAAACATATTAACTTGATTTTTTTTATCACAACAACGTTTTTTATGTATTTGTAAATACTGTATAATAAATAAATAATTATGTTCAGATTTTATTCAATTTAATTTTAGTGTTTAGAGCCGGTTCATACGTTGGTTTCCTTAGTACGGGCAAAAAAAAAATGGCTGTAAGTAACATGTTGAAGGTTATGCAGATCAATGTATATCACTGCAGGGCAGCCTCCATGGCTCTAAGCTCCTACATTATAAAACCTAACATTGACGTTGCTTTTATTCAGAAATCCTAGATTAACAAGAGAAAGATACAAGGGCTAAGCATTCCGGGCAGATGGCTTTTATCAACCAAACTTTCATGCAATTCCCGTGCATGTATTATAGCAAGATGTGAACTAAACCTAATGCCATTATGGGGCATTTGTTTCAAAAACCAATTGACACCCTAATAGATCCAGAAAAAGAATAAAAAAAAGCTTTTAAAAAAATATGGAAAACCAAAATAAACTGAAATGTATATAACAAAATACTAGATCAATTTAACTTTATAAAACAGCTGCACAAGAAAGCTGCCCAAGCAACAAAAGTTTCATAGGCTGAGGAATCAGTACGTTTAAACCATTCAAGTTACCAAGAACTGAAGGAATCTACCTGTATGTAAAATCTTGAGAGCCACCTTAGTACTTACACATATACCAAGCTGCTAGAGAGTAGTTAAAGTAGTATTTAAACCAAAACCAGGGCAACCCACATACGCCCTTATCTTTTTTGCTAAAACTATTATAAAAAAAAACAGTTGACAGGTATATACGGGACATGCATTAAAAGCTTTGCCTATGCATTAAAACAGAAAAACTGCAAACTGGCTATACATCAGCTAATTAGCAGACGTAAAAAACTACACACTACAAAGAAATTGCTTTGGAAGCCGTTTTAGACAATAAAAGAACCTTTGGCAACAATACCTTTGCTTCTATTACAGAAAAATGGCACTTGTTTAATATTGGGTAAAACCTATTCTTAAAAACTGTAACAATCATATTATATGGTAAAACTGTAAAAACTAGCGAGTGCTCACAGAACAGTGTGTTATCACTTCTACTGTAGTGCCTTGTCATGGTGCCAACATCAAGTAATAATATGGGCGTCTGTGTCATAGGCTATGCCAATGACCTCACTATCGCGTTAAAAAAAAAGTTTAGAAAAACTATCTACTATGATGCAGATAACACTAAGCACTGTTGATAGGTGGTACAAGAAGAAAAAACTTTTAGTAAACCCAATCAAAACGAGAATTGTCTCTGTGGTGCTTAGTCATAGACAATTTTATACAAGTACTCAACAACGTGATATAGAGTGCACTAAACACCGCAAGAAGGTAGTACAAAAACAAGTTATCAATGAACCCAATTATAACAACGATTGTACCGTTTACAAGACGGCAAAACATCACAGACCTAAAAAACCTAAGAAAGTATGGAACCAAGCTCCCGGTGTCAAAAAAAGTAAAATATCTAAAATTAACATTTGACGTTTAGATTTATTTCGTAATCAAATAGCTAGAATAAATGTATCACACTTTGAAGACCATTAATAAAATTTGTGCTGTTTTCTTATTTCTTTATAATTTTTAATGAAATTTTATGGTATTTTTTGTTAACAATTTGTACTGTATGTATGTACATTATAAAATTTCTACATTGTAGGTGTTTGTATGCAATGTTTTTTATTATATTAAAATATGTTTTTGAATATTGTATAAAGGATTTCCGTAAATAAACACTATTACTAATTATTACTAATATAACAACAAAAAGTATTCTGCTTCTCTTTTTGCAACCCAAATGATGGTTGGACGTACATAGGGTTAACACCTAATATGACCAGATGGCCATACACGGAAAAAAAACACTCACAAGTGTACGTTCAAAAAACTAGACAAAGTTCAAAAATTAGCACGTGTGCTGATAACGGGAGCAATAAGAACGTCGCCAACAAAAGCTATGAAAATACTATTATTGTTACCGCTACTTACTGATAGTAATTGCAGAAGCAAGACAAGCAGCATACAGAGTGCGAATAAATAAACACTTGTAAACCTTGCGATCTACAAACCTAACATAACAAATGTATTACATCAAGAAGAAACTGTACTGATGAGATCGGACTTCATAAAAGGTCATTGCATCAGTAAGAAATTTGATGTGATAATACCACAACAAAAACAAAATAAATAGATAAAAAACTTCAGATAACTGTTAACAAACCAATTTGATACACAAAACCAAAGACCAATAGAGCACCAGGGCTGGAATCTAAAAGAACAAATACCAAAGAAAGCAAATTTTGCTACCTTTGAGCAAATATGCTTTAATTTTTTTTGTGTATAAAAAAAGAACTAAAACCTGACAGATCAATAACAAAAATTAAAATATTCAAGCGGCATTATATGCTCTGTAATTGCCAGTAATAAAATCCAAAGTTTTTTTTTAATTAACATAGTATTTAATGTTTATGTTAAGTAATATTTAATGGTTGTTAATTACTTTTGCATATAGTATTTATATTTTAAATTGTATAATAAACATAAACATATTTGTCAATCATATTAATGTCAAAAATATTTTTTATATATTTATACACTTAAGTTTTTATTTATATAATATTTTAATTTTAATTTAATACAATTATATTTATAGTTGCTGATAATGCCTTAAACGGCGAAACCGGTTTATATATTAAAAATAAAAATAAAGCATATAAAAGTATAAAAAAATTTAATTATACAATTTAAAATAATATTTAATGCTTTATGAGTAAAACAAAACAAGAACATTGCAAAAAAAATAATTAAAAAATTGTGAATAAATGTGATCAAGATGCAATTTTCTAGAACTTGCCCACGATAAAAAGCAAAATTTTGTGTTGACCGCAAAATTGTACATATTCAAAATTTTTATTTATTTTTATAATTAACTTAAACAGCATTGGTATAGCAGCAACATAAAGTTTTCCAACTGTGCAACATATCCAAATGCATTTTAACATAAAATTGTTTTGGCATCATACCTTTAAACTATACAATTTTTTTTAATGGTTGTAGTTTAGTTACAATAGAGATAGAACATAAATATGTTTATTAAACATTTTTTAAATAAAATTGACACTTTGCAATTTAATCTAATCTGTATTATGGTTTGCTTAGTTGAAAATAACTGTTATTTTATCTGTTACAATTAACAGTTGTATCATGAGATGCATACTGTATACCAAATATGCATCTTTCTTTAAATGAGTAATATTTGCATAAAACAATAAAAAACAATAAGCTCAAAAACTTGAAACCAAGTTCACTGAAGCATAATAAAAAATCTCAAACACAAACAAATGCTACTAACTGGTTATTTAAAGTTTTCAAAGTGTGTACTTCAAACCAACTAAATTGTAGTAGCACCCTACAAAAACTCCCAAAAAAGATAAAAACACAGCTAAAGTACCCTTTTGCAAAAAAATAAGTAGTAATCCAAGTAATAAAAATGTATCCATTACATTACGGTCCCGTATTACATATAAGCCTGTTGATATAAAACCTACAGAAATATTAAAGCAAACTCTTCTACCAGATACATCAAGGCCCAACATTTTTAAGCGTTGTGTGGTTGGGTTGAATATGAAACAGGGTGCAAAGATAACAAAACAATTAATTTATTGCAACACATATTAATAGCTCTTTTCATTATCTTTTGCATTATTAGTTTATTTTACTAAATCTAGTTACAACTTTCAATTATTGTTATCAACATAAAAATAATATTAATATGCAATTCTAACTACTACCAAGTTTGCTATAAAAATCCAATATTACATTATTATATTACTACAAAATAAAGTCACTTTGCTTATAGTGACACACCTAATAAATTAAATCTACATTGTACAAAAAATAATCCTATCTAAAATGATAAATCACACAAATACAAAAACAAACATCAAATGCCACTGTTTAAATATATCAATAGATTAATATTATAAATATATTGAATATAAATAAATATCGAGTTAATACAATCATTTACATTATCAGGATCGTGATAAAAATCAGAAATATTAAACTTTTTTAATTTGTATCTACAGATTACAGAAAATGCATCTCTGCAAATAGTAAGTATTTAAGTAAGTATTTTTTCTAATTGACTTTGCATATTAAATACTGTACATCTATGCTAGATTGCACAAAAACTTGCATTAATGCCAAACAAACAAATAGGTATTTAAGCACACTATGTAAAATTAGTTTATAGTTTTATTAATAAACTTAAAAGATAAATTGGTAAAAAAAAATAACTTGAAAGTATGTTATTCGCAATTATTGATTACATAGAGCTTGCTTTATCTCAAGAAGACAAAAGGTAATTTTGAAACACTCTGTATAATGGTAAACGGCAGCTTACTAATGCACACTTATTTTAATCAAACAAGTTACTATTGTTAGTTGTTACCCATGATAGTCGTTAACGATTTAAGCAATGTCCTTCATGTTTTTAGACAAACCTAACTACAGTGCAAGTAAATGTCAAATTTGTTTTGCGCAATGGCTACCAATTTTAAACAAACAATAATAACTTAATTGCTTTTACGCCATTTAAATTTAAAAATAACCAAACAAAAAGAACCAAAACACAATGATGCATCACTACAAATTCCGCTCTCATGTCAAACAAGTAGTAGTCAAATTTATTGCTAACAAGAGATACATTTTATTTCTTCATCCTCTCTATTTTCTTACCATCGCCCACTACAAACTACCACGTCAACCATTTTCTAAAAAACTAACTAATATACAAAGTCTATGGCATTTTAGAGGAGTTGTTGATAAACAACGTCAAACTGTTTTTTGTAAATGTAGCAAATTCAACTCAATTAACACCAAAACTTTAACTTTATTATTAATTTTGTCAGTTTGTGCTTCCAGAGGTTTTCCAAACGTCCTTGTTCCATTTTAACTACTTGCACTAATATTTGATTCAAAAATAGTCTATTTTCTCTATACACTGCCATTATTCTTACATGGATATTCTTTGAGCTACTGCCTTTCGATAAAATTTCTGTATTCGAAGCAAAGCATTCATTTTTTTTTTCTAGTAATTGGAACCTAACTCAGATGACAATATAATATGTTACAGAAACTTGACAAACAAGCATTTTTGCGGATTTTTCAACTAAGTAGACGAAATAAAAACTTATTTAGTACGTACTTAAAAAAAAATAACATTGCCATATTTTTTTCGTTATTAAAAAAAAGATGTGTAAAACCAAAACTTATTTCCTGGTAAAAGCTTTGAAAACATATAGCAGCTGGATGCACAATTCTCTCGTATCAGCTAAAAGATGGTAATACAAAACATCTGCACTTGTTTTTTTGTGGGTGTAGTCTATTTTAGATTCTACACTGGCAAGCAAAAACAGAGGTCACTTTAAAATTATAACTTAGTTTTGGATTTATTTGTTTGTTAACCTTATGTTAGTAAATTGTAAACAATTTTACTGTATTTTGCAGACTAAATTAAAAAATCAACGTTGAATTGTAAAGCATATTATTGTTTTATTGCGTATTTTGGAAATAACACAAATTTACAGTTCAGACAAAATTCAAATTTTTGTTCCTATCACTAATATGGAACAAAAAGTATTAAAAAAAAACTTATCACTAATTACGAGTATTACCCTCTCTTGCATTAATGACTGCTTGAAGTAGACAAAGAATCACATTTTAGTGGTCAATATTATTCCATTCCTGCAATAGCAAGTGTCTTAGCTCCTGAGCAGTTCTTGGAGCAGGTGTATGCTTTCGGATACGTCGTCCCAACTCATCCCAGACATGTTCTATGAGATTCATGTCCGGGCTAAGAACTGGCCAATCAAACCCTTTTCATCCAGATAATCTCCGACAACTTTGGCTACGCTCTAGCATTATCTTGCATAAAAATGCCGCGCTCGCCCATACTTGTCATAAAAAGCATAACATGATCATCTTCAAGAACCTCCATAATGTATCTGTGAGCTATCATAAAGCCATTCTCTATAAAGACCAACTCTGTGCGTGCTTTGGTAGAAATTCCTGCCCAAACCATAACCGACCCACCGCCAAGTGGAAGTCGCTCATTAATACAAACTGAAGCGTATCTTTCTCCGCGTCTTTTCCACATTTTTCGACGTCCGTCTGATTCATTGGGACAAAAGTGCGACTCATCTGAAAACGGTACCCTGCTCCAGTCCTCATTATTCTATGCCCGGTGATTTCGGGCAAAAGCCAATCTTGCAACACGATGTCGGCGTTGTAAAGGTAGACCTGTAACCATATTTCTAAAAAGACAATCCAGCAGCCCAAAGCCGTCTCCCTTCTCCTAACGGTCCATTTACTAACATTTACACTTTTAATTTCATGAAGTTGATTTTGTAGATAAACTGTAGAAGCAGTTCTATTCCGCAAACTTGTGGACACCAAAAAACGATCATCTCTGTTAGTGGTGACTTTTTTTGCCTGGATCTTGATCTTCTGGTTATCAAGCCAGTATCCAAGTAACGCTGATACACCTTTCCTTGCAGTTTCACGTTTTCCACGCTCATCTTCAATCGACGCTATAATTCTTGCCACAACAATAGGGCCTAAAGGCATTATGACCTGTTAAGTACAGTACACCGTGTAAATGACAAGTTTTGCAAAGAAAAATCAACACTAAGTAAAAAACCACAACAAAATGTTTTCAATTAGAGCAAAATAGATGCTGTTTCATAAAAGTCTGTAACACGGTTGATAATAACTGACAGATAGATTACATTAGTCAAGAAATGAATTTTTAATTTAAACGCCTATCTTTATGTCCGTTTTTTTTTTTAATTCTCATGAAAAAAACCGGAAAATTAGTAAAATTACAAAAAATCGAAAAAAAATCTCTTAAAAATAACCCATTTTTAGAAATTATGTATTATACTTAGCGCTAAGGCAAGCAAATCCAGTTTTTTTTTTATAATTGCAATCAAAAGTACTATGTTTCAGGAGTATCATATTGAAATTTCAAGTCTCCAGGTGTAGCGGAATCAAAAATATCAAATTTTCAATAAAATGGTAATTTTCTTATTTAATGCAAAAAATTTTGGAAAACAAAAAATTTCCTATAAGATACACTTTTTGAATATGATTTTTGATTATTTTTTGCTTATTTACATCACAAAATTTGAAAGAAGACAAAATATTCTTAAAAAATTAAAATAGCCGCCATATACACTGTATTGCACCTAAAAATCTAAAATTTTAGGAATTAACTAATTTTGGTACCCCAAACATGTGTACAAAATTTGAGCGAAATCGGAGATATCATTGTAGAGACGATTGTGTCCGAATTTCCGTGGAATAACCAAAAGTTAAAACAAAAAACTCCAAAAATAAATCATAAAATGACCTCTACTTTTGGCTCGCTGGTGTATAATAATATGCAGTAATCTCAAAACTTTTTTTGGATTACCATTCTTTTACAAAGTTTTGAGAAACTAGAAAACCTCTAGAAATTTTCAGTCTTCTGTATATTCTAAATACTAGTCAATACTTTATTTGCATCATATTATATTGAGTAAGTTTTATTATCAAAACAAGAATGTATTACTTGTAATTTGCGGTAATAAATTTGCAGTTTATTAAGTACTATTGTATTAATTTATAACCACACAAATCATCATATTTTTAGAACAAGATTGCATAATATAATCATTTTTATAAGTGCTTAAACTACAAATAAAATAATCAAGATCTACTTCAGCATTGAGATAATTTATTGATATCGCTGTACTTAATTGTTTTAAAAGTCTCGGGTGTGTTGCCAAAACAATTTTATATCAAACATTTAATCGTAACTAAGCTGCTGTCAATTCAAATTATTATGTAGTTAGACACTTCAGAAAATACTTATGTAGCTATGTCACGGAACAACCAAATTACGCCCAAACATTGAACTGAAATGACCATACTGCAAAATATAATACTTTTTTGGTATATAATTGTGTTTATTGTACCACATTGCATTGTGTACTATTGAAAACAGTTGTGTGCTATAGTTTTGAATTGCACAGAACCTCCTTAGATTGAGTTATACATTTTAGCGTTGCATGAACGTTTACAAAGTCACACAACAAATCATTGTGTTAACACAGTTATAAGAGTCAAAGCTTTTCTTAAAAATAATGACGTGCTAAGTACATTCGTCTGTCCAAAAAAATTTGGTTTGGTTTTGGTTCTTAACTTAAGTCTAAATCGTCCTACGTTCAATTTCACTCAGATACTTCTATAAAATCGGTTTGTGGCCAGTTCGAACATCCAGAGTAGTAATTCCGCAAAACACAACTCCACAACGCTTTCCATTTTGCCTTCTCAAGTGTTTTTTAAGTGTTGGAATAAAAAAATAGTCACAGTGGGCAAGGAAGAGACTATATGGTAGATCTTGTATTACTTTTTAAACAGTGCTTTATACACTATGCAGTTGATATGCAAAAGCGGAGTTTTCTAAACATAATTGTAGTTTTTTTTGTCGGCTATACTATATTTCAAGTACTTAATGTTGTCTTTGTAAACATTCCCCTTTATTGTAGTTTCTTTTGGCATATATTCAATAAAAAAATACCTTTAGTGTCTCAAAAAACTACGGCCATCACTTTTTCACATAAAATTGCGTACTAGCCTTCTTGGTCGGCAGAGAGCTCTAATGAACATATTGCATAAAGTTTTGTAAATCCCAGTAGTGTACTCAGGTTACATTCCCAGTTACAGTTCTATAAAAAAAACTTTATTTTTATCAGCTTTTGTTCGGAACTGAGCAGCTTCAGAATCTATTGTGTTAACTCATTTTCAAATCATCATGTAAAATTTTAAAAACACTTGTTTCTAATATTTCCATTTCTCTAGCAGATATTATTATTATTATATTATTATTTAACTGAAACTTTTAGTCGGCGATCAATCAACACATCTTAAATTTATTGATCATTTTGTCAGTTCAAACTTCCAGAAGTTTTCCACACTGTGAGTCATCATAAATGAATACACTACTACCATTCTCTCATAAATATTCTTCAAGTTACTGCCTTTTTTCAATAAAAAATCCATGACGTTTCTGTATTCAAATTGCAAATCATTAATAAAAAATCATAAATCTTAAGCTATTAAAACCAAACTTGGGAGATAACACTAAATGTCATCAAAATATTTAACATATTTTTTTTTGTAATAGCAAATTGTTTTCATAGCTATGTAAATAACATTAAAAAAACTTCACTCGTAACATTTTCATTGCACAAGAAAATTAGAAATATATTAAACAAGTATAATAAAAAAACAAAATCTAAAAAAAAAATGTGTTTTCTACAACCCGATATAGGCCATAGTTTTTGTTTCAGTTAATTAAATGTTATATTCACCTGAAATTCCAATATTTTCTATCTTTGTTTGGATCTAGTGTGACGTGTTTTCTTGAATAATAATTCCCTCGTGAATTACTGAACCAAACGTCATATCCTGTATCTGATAAGATGTAACCTAAAATTTACAAACAAGTATTAGGTAAATAACAAAATTACATTTATTTATTATTATTGTTAATTAAAAAAAATATGATTACCAGTTTATACAATAAAAATAAAGTTTTTTTATTTGACCAGCGAGATGTTAGGTACACTGATAAAGGATGAATAGCCTAAAACATTAGTGTATGTCTCGCACTAAGTGAAGAGGCAATTTACATAAAATACATTTTATAATTTAAATGATAAATTTATTATGGTGATCTGATTTAAATAAAACACGCAAAAAATGCCTCTTTTTGCACATATCCTACAGTTCAACTTACTCGCAATAAAAGGCTTTACTTTTCTCTCTTAATTTAAATTATTATAAGTTATAACCAAATAAAAACTGTACCAGAATTTTTATTATAAATTACTTTGTTTTTATTAAACTAAAATCAAAACATAAATTGTAACAAAAAAAAATTTTTTATTATATAAATAAATACTAAATAATAGTTTTCAAATAAAAAAAATAAGTTTTTTTTTTATATAAAAATCTGTAACAGCAAACTTTGCATCTTGAAAGACTATATTTTTCTGGTATTCCTGGCAATCAGTTTTCAATTTTCCCGATCCATGGCAATGCAAAGTAAAACAAACAAAATAAACACTCTCGTACATGAATAATAAAAACTATTACTGTACTTATGTTTACAGATACCTCTACAATACATTTTTAAACACAAAATCTGTAAAGCGGAAATGACAAAAATGCATTTGGTTGTTTTAATGTTTAAGCTGGCTGGTAAACTTGCACAAAATGCGTTAAAACCAAACCTAATAAAACAAAAATATCTGACAAGAGGAGAGAATTAAAAAGAAATATCCAAAAAAAAAACTTTTTCATTTTAGAAACCCTATAAAAAAGTAAGTATTTCAAAAACAACCCTAAAAACCTTAAAATAAAAATAGAGTGGTGAAAAAAATGCCTCAACGCATACCAGTAATCGTAACCAGCTACCACTAAACACCTTAACTTTCAGCTACGTGTAGGTATTTTGATCAAGATGAAAGATGAAAAAAGTCTACAAATCAATGGTATAAGAGAAAAAACCACTTACAAAGTATTTTTAAAACTGACTGCTATTATAACAATCTTTAAAAAAATTACAAAAAATAGTTTTTGACAAACAACTAGTGCAACCGCAATCAAAATTAAGTGTTTTGGTTTTCATTAGATTTTCTATATATACAGGGTGTTCCAAAACATGTGTCAATAAATAAAGGGTAGAATTAGTTGGCTAATTATTAAAAAAAAGTTCCCGTCCTCGGTGTAAATTTTTTAAATTTTTTAAATTTTTTATAATATCCCAGGAACCGTTTGAGATACAAAACTCAGCTTTTGTACACATCTTAGCATTAATATTAGCTACTTTTTAAGCGCCTATTCAATTTTTTCCATGCGCCATTGACGGAGATTTTAGGGTTGCGTGAGGTTTTTATGGCTCAAATTTCTCTGACACTTGGGAAATTGGCATTCTGAAAGCACATTGTGAACCACCAATATTTTCTACACAAAAAAAAGTACTCCTATTCAAAAACTCTAACGTAAACCGTTTTAGAGAAATACGGCATTTTATGATGGAAAACATGAAAAAAAAGAAGCAACATGTTTTGTTGTTGATAAAAACATTTGTTTTTGATCTAGTCGTCAGCGTTCATGCATTTGTTTCATGCATTTGAGTTATTGACAATTGTCGTTTAGTTGTTAAATAACCTTTTTTCCAAAAGGAGTCAATATCGCGAGAACTTATTATCTTTATTACCCAATCAATTTGCCCATTCTTAGTATTTTGCTTGCGTAGTAATTACCAATGGAAATGCAGCAAAAGCTCGTCAAATATATCAAGAAAGGTTTTCAAACCGACAGGTACCAAATGAAAGAACATTCATTTGTATTCACGAACGTCTACATCAAACTAGAAGTGTACATAAAAGAGCTGAAGCAAATGGAAGACCTCGCTTGCTACTTCTGCAAATTGAAGAAGATGTTCTTCAAGAAATCGAAAACGATCCATCAACTAGCACTAGAAGAATAGATTTAAACCTAAATCTTAGTTACGTTACAGTGTGGAGGATAATAAAAAACCAGATGTTATAGCCTTATCACATACAGCATGTACAAGCCCTTTTACCGGCGGATTTTCCGCAAAGATTAGCTATGTGTCAATGGTTTCAAAAAATATCTTCGATTCTTAGAACAAGTTTTAT
Source organism: Tachinus rufipes (assembly GCA_963932245.1). Classification (NCBI taxonomy): domain Eukaryota; kingdom Metazoa; phylum Arthropoda; class Insecta; order Coleoptera; family Staphylinidae; genus Tachinus; species Tachinus rufipes. The sequence continues at coordinate 44,189,554 of OZ010745.1, read as the reverse complement.
TTACGGACAAAGCAAATTTTTCTCGAGTCCGTTTAGGCTAAATGGTCAATCATTTCGTAATTTTCTTGAAGAGCTGCCAGGACTTTTAGAGGACGTTCCGGTTCAATTAAGAAACGAAATTTAGTTTATGCACAATGGTGTTCCTGCACATTTTAGTTTTGTTGCGCGTCAATTCTTAAATGAACAGTATAGAAACCGTTGGATAGATCGAGGAAGACCACAGGCTTGGTCTCATCGCTCTCCAAATCAAAATGTTATAGATTTTTTTTTGTGGGGTCACTTAAAAAGTTTAGTTTACACTACATCAGTTAATACTGATGAAAAACTATGAAATCGCATTATTGCATCCTGCAATACGATACAAAACACTTCAGGCATTTTCGAACGGGTACGTCAGTCACTAAGACGTGGGTTGGAAGCCTGCGTTACCGTAGGAGGAGGTCATTTTCAACAATTTTTGTAATTTTTCTTGTTTTTTATGTTATTGCTTAGTTTTGTGATCATGTTGCTACTTTTTCATTCCGTTCCTAAGATATCGTCAAAAAATAAAAAAATATTTTTTTTACACCCTTTATCTCGAAAACGGTGCGTTTGCAAAACCATGTTAATAGGATCTTTTTTCTTATGATTAGCTAAGAAATCCCACCCTTTATTTTCTGACAAATGTTTTGAAACACCTATATATATATATATATATATATATAGCAATATTCCTAAATAAAATATAATATATACTACAAAAATGTATTATTTATTATTTAGTATAAATTAAAACTAATTACTTTTTGCAACATTTTATATATAGTTTATATTAAATTTAGTATTTAATTATAATATTCTCCATCTAAAATCATTACATGTTTGAATATGTCATTTATTATCAAATTGTAAAATTTTCCTGAATTTCCATTAATCATAATTTTATTGCTATAAATAAACAATGTCCTTAACAATGTAAATACTTCCTACGTTTAGCATTACAATAATCAGAAATGTATTTATAAAATTATATTTTTATTACATTTTTTTGAAATACAATGCGCAAATGAATTAGTAAAATAGTTGTATTATCTTTTTAAGCATTCAAAAAACTTTGAAACTCAGTTAGTAACTTTATTGTTTTATTTAGAGATAAGTCATAAACAATTTGATTTTTTCATTCGGCAAAAATAAACGCATAAAAAGCAAAGCATGATAAAAGTCTTGTTTTGATTATCTCCAGGAGGTCAATTCTGTTTTTGGCAAATTTTGTCATAAAAATTACGTCATTTCAGTGAAATCTAAGTAGCATTTTGTATCATTTTACAGACATTACGGCATTTTAACATTGGCAACAATTTTAATATAAATTTTAACAAAAATAATAGATCTAAATTACTAATTTTTTTTTTTTGTAAATATAGTCTTAAACATCAAATGCATTTCAATATCAGGCTGAAAAACTGCATAGGAAATAATTTCACCAATTGTAGTAAAAACATAGTTTATCCATTGCCTGTGGTCTATAAATGTAAGTAAAATTGATGCAAATTTAGGCAACCCCGTTAATATTAATTTCTAATCAACCTTATTTTACGGCATGTTCCAATTCATGTTGCTACATGCTTGATTGGGTGTCAAAACTTAAAAGACGCATCAAATTTATATCAAGGAACCGAAACATCTATACGTAGGGTATACGTATTTGGTACACGTGTTGAGTTCTTAGTCATCCCAAGTTTATGTTACCCTATAATATTTAGAACTTTTTGCAAGTTTTTCACGCCAATATAAAGCTTTCTGACGGCACAATTTCCGTATCCCAAAACATTTAACTTTTTGAAATCAAAAATTACCTGTTAACCATGACTGTTCACCACCATCTGCGTGTAATCTTCGTGTTCTGGTTACTAATAAATTCCAGGCAAACGTTTTTGTTGGTAAAGAGAAAACAAAGATAAACCTGCAAACAATACTTTTTAAAATCACTCTAAAGCTTATTCAAACCAATCTACTTGAAGACCTGTTAACTATATATTAAACTGGCCCAGGTTAACAACCAAATATAAACACAAAAATAAACTTAATGATACAACACCGTTTGCTGTTACCCTATTCCGGTTGCTTACCGCTTGGTAGTACTAACTGAGATAAACCAAATAAAAACGTGGGTGTTATAGAAATATTAGTAATCCTTTTTTCAAGCCCGTTGCTAGCTACTATTAAACGGGATGAAACTGTCTAAATCTGTTTAGATGCCCAACAAATAAATTTGGTGATGCAAACTAATATAGAGTTACCTCGAACACTGGAGGACTTAAAATTGAATCTATTTGAAGTAAATTTGATCTTGATTTTAGATTTAAGCCGTTTGGGCTGAAGAGGACTGTAAGTTCGTTCACCCGTTGCATAAATCTCATATGTGGACAGAATTTCAAGAGATAGTTCACCCCACCCATACGTGGTTGATTTATAATTTAAATTGACAACTTTTAAAGCTTACCTTAAGCATTTGGTTTGGATTATGACTCGGCTTGGAGACGCAGGGTTTACGCTTCGTTTACGTAAACGCCACTTTTTCTGTTCGGATCTTAGCAAGATTTCCTTCCACTCCGTAATATTACGGTTCTTACTGATCATCGCGTTCTCACTTATTTAATTTTTTGCAGACTTTTCCCTCATTGCCTTATAGAGTGGGTATTATCTGATCGCAAATGTTTTGTCTTGTCACCTTCCACGTTGCTTGCTCACATCTCTGATCTCAATACTACTACTCAAATATCTAACTTGAAACTGTCTGCAATCAAGTTTGCTTGCCCTTCAGATAATACTCCGGCTAACTTTTTTATTTAAAACAATATGTTGTTTATGCGACAAGAAGTAGATGCCTCTACTTTTTTCTGCTTACCGCCGCTCTTAACTCCAAAGTTTATTTATGCATAACATATGTATTTGAGGTATTTTAGTGTTTATAAGTGTAACATGTTCAGAACAATTAAGCGTTGTACCCATTAAAATGAAGAACAAAAGATGAACAAAATATGGACAAAAAAAAAAACTAGAGTAGAGACCAAGAGCCGATAAACGTAGCAGAGGAAAACCACCTACACAACCGATGACCTAAAAAGGATAGCAAACAACTGGATCCCCAAAACTCAAGACAGAAGACGATGGAGTGCTATATAGGAGGCCTATGTCCAACAGTGGACGGAACGGGCTGTTTGATGATGATGACCCATTAAAACGCGCTACGACTGCTTCGATTATCAGTTGCTTGCAAAAGCACTACTTTAATCAAGTTGGCTCATCCGCTCGGGTTATACCGGATTACCGAACCTAATTTAGCGTTCATCGTTAGATTAGTTTTTGAAGGAAAACTCAATATAGTCAATATTCTTCTCAGTTTGTCATCCGCAGAGCAACCCTGTTGAACAAGTGATACGCAAGTTGAAAAGATTATTTTGTATGTATGTAAATTATACTACATAGGTTGACGTTTATATTAGTAAGGTCCCCGAATCATCATTTGCAATTTTTTTTCTACCATTAAAGTTTTTGATCCTTAGACTAGCCTTGTTCTAACCAAGAAAAATTAGACCAAGGAATTTCAAAAAAGAATTAGAAGTGGTCCTCCGGAAGATGCTCCTTACTCCCAAGTAAGTGATTTGGTGTAGTTGCGTGCAAGCCCTATTTCATCTGCAGTCTCTCACCAGACTAAGAAATTCTTACCGCTTTTTAAAAAGTTCTATCAAATTGCAAGCGTGTGATCACCAAAACTTATGTCCTGCTATTTATATATAGAGAAAGGCATGTTTTATGCTAGTCATTTAAAACCTTTTGTGTCAACATCTTCTGCAAACGAGTGCCCGCGTGAGTTCATCCACAGAATGAAAGCAGTTGCAGTGGCGCTCCGCTTTTCAATCTTACCCCGCGTATTTATTATTTAAATGTAAGTAGAACTAGTGTAAATTTAGAGAAACCAGCTTAGTCACCCCGTTACCATTCCAGCGTACCCGGAAATTTCCTTAATACTTATCACATTTTTTCTTTAATAAAACTGATTTCTTTTCCTCTTTGTAGACTCTAGTTAAACTACAGTTTTTTGGTAAATAAATACATTTTCAAATCAAAGTTTATTTCTACTTGCGCAAGTAAGTCGTCTTATCCTACCATTATCAGTATTTAGAAAATTACATTATTTTTTAGATATTTATTTATTATTAGCTTTTGAAACATGTGACTGATGTTAGCTTATAAACGTAATATTTTGTAGATTATTATTGAATGTTTGTACTTGTTGTAGCTCATTAATGGAATTTTAGATTGTAAATAAAGAAATGTCATTAAATATCAATTGCTGTGATTTACACACAATCCCTACAAAAACCCTGAGAAATGTGTTTTTTGACAATATTAGTATTGATATAAAAATACCTAATCAAGTCAAACATAAAACAAGTGTAGATATATAACGACAAAAATATATCTACTATTAATTGGTTTACACCAGATTACTCCTATCATGCGCAAAACACTAGAATCATGGAAGCATAAAACGAGAATCCAGAGGGACCCTCAATGAAGCGGATGTCCGTAGAAATGGCTACATCCTCTGTGCAAGTGCGAGACTTAAAACAATCCCTCGGCAAACAAGCAGATTTGCACAATAAGACCAGAATACTGTAGTGCAAAAAGCCGTACCAACTCAAGAGAAAAAATCATTCGCGTAATAATAATAATGTGTAACATATTTGGTAAAAATGTACATGTCCCAATAAACAACATAATAACAATTGTAGCTATAAATAAGCTTAAGATTACAACTTTTTTTTAGTTTCAAAAACGATATTTTAGGGTTTACCGCTTATGCTACTACCACTCAAACTGCTTTTTGAATATGTACCTGAAAACACAAATATATACTATGGCACCCGTTAATTGAGAGAATAGAGGCGCTGTAGATATACTGACAAGGCCTATATAGTATCTGGTCCACCCACACTTTCATATTAAATGTGGTTAAATGGACACTTAATCACATATTAGACTAACGTCCTAAATTAATAAATGCCACAATTTCTTAAAATTTTCTGACAAAGCTGGGGCTCAAACCTGCGACAAATTATGCGCCAAGATTTGAGTTAGAAGATTCACTCAACTGAGACACTTTCCGGACTTAAAACTACAACACCATAATGTTTATCAAAATAACATAAATCTGTGTTAGCGATCAATTTTCAAAATATACACAATGCACACAATGTTAAAATAACGACAAAATAATCAAAAACATTTAATATAAATTGTAATCAAATTAATAGACATTCATTTTTGCAGCATACTCCCCACAAATATTTCACATTGATCAAAGATGTAAAAAAACTGAAAAATCTGCTTCCAGAACCTCTTCAATTTTAGTAGTAATATTATAAAATTGTATACAAAACCAATAGTTTTATATATTTTAGTAATTTTTTTAATTTATTTATTATCATTTACTAAAATGTATATTATAAAAATATTTGTTAAACAAAACTGTTAAGAAAAAGGTCATTACTATAATATGTAAAATATTTTTTTCAAAAACATTGCAACTACGGCTTGATATCCTTAAATGTAATGTTATAATGCAACTGTATAATTCAGTATCACTAAATACACCTTCCAATAATATTCACAATCACGATTATATACTTTACATAAATCCTTATTCCGTCCTCTAAACATCCAGTTCTCCGAAGCTCCAAAGATCCCATGATGCAAAAGGACAACCGGCCTCGGCTTATCCGAAATTGACCCATTATTGTGCGGTATCCGATGCAGTGTCAATATATACCCATCCTCTGTGGTGATATGGTGCTCTTCAAACGGATACCCAAAACGTGTTATGTGGAATTCCTGCAATAAAATTTAATTAAATCAAGTTAATTTGATGGAGGCAATTGAATAGACATATTATATTTTTGTTCACATTTTAACGATTCGTTTAATGTAATAGTAACATATTTTTAAACGGTGCATCAGCTGGTATGCGGACGTACTGGCCGACATCCGGGACATCTAATTATCATATAAAGGAGATATCATAATATTTATTTATTTGTGTGAGCGTTTCTTCACTTTTAACTTTCACTTTGCGTGCTATTATTCACCTGTATTTAACATAATTCTGCAAATTTAATTGTTTAAAAAAAAAACTGGTTCATATTTGGATCTTATTTTTAAGAGCGTGCACAATGCTATTACTGTCATACCTACATATCATACAAATATGACCAACTCATTAATAAATAATAACGTGCAATATTTAAAAAATAATCAGATGCACATATTCATAGTTCATACAAATATCTAAAAATAATCCAAAAGTCTTAAACTTTTGCCAATAATTAATTTAAAAAAATAAATGATAATATATGATAAAATGCACATCGCCGCATGTTTATGTCAAATTAATATTTACATTCTTATGCTAAACTGATTGAGCACTGCGTTATATTTATTAAGAATCACAAAAATTCTATTGCAAATAATTTCTAACCATGTTTTTATAAATAATTTAAGCAAAATAGCTCTATGTTGGAAAATTATTGGCTAACTACTCCGTAATCAAACGTTTACAGCACAGAAAAATTCTCTACAAACCACAAATAAAATGTTGAAAAGTTTGGATTATGGTCAAATTAGTTAACTTGGTAAAATCAATGCGATTATAATAGTATTTCACGTGTGCAAAAGCTACTCATGTTTTTTTCTTACATTTGCTCATTTCTTAATACATAGATCAATCTTCATAACTCAAGCAAGCAGTTCATTTAATAAAGAAAATGAAACTACTTCTAACTATTGCCAGATTGTCATATTGTACGTCTTTATGTACTTATAGAATCTTTGGTAAAGTTTTTTATTATATACAATTTTCTTTGATAATATTATCAAATTGCTTTAACAGATCATACAGGCTTTATCGCAATATACTTGTCAGTATTTACTAGCATTCAACGCTACTCAAAATTATTTAAAACAAATTTACAAATTCTGTTCAAAATTATCTCCTTTAGCTTCAATACGAAATCTAACCCTGCATAAAATTGATCGAGCAGCTTGTCGCACTATGTCTAGAAAAAATTTCATACTTGTGCTGCATTAACTGTTGACTTAATATGTCCCCAAAAAAAGTAGTCAAAAAGTGTTAAGTCATGTAACCTCAGAGGCCAAGCAATGGACCACCTTTTCCAGCCTAATAATTGTAATATAAATTTTTTAAACACATAGTTACCTGCCAACTAAAATAAAGCTGTGCATCTTCCTGTTAAAACTACATGTACATTTTGTTTCAAATAGAAACATTCTGTATCAAAAAAAGCAGTTTTTCCAGCAATGAAAATTTCAAATATTATTAACTTTCAGTAGAGACCATCTCTAGTAGCTTCATCAGTGTGCAAAATGTTGCCAAAAAAAATTCTGATGCTCAATAAACCAAAGCTAGAACTGCATCCGTAAATCAAAATCCGTTGGTAACATGGCTTGTACTTGTTGGAGTAAGTCAAATTTATGTACTACATACTTTCATTTGTGTAACACTTGCATGATTAAATACGCTTCGCATATAAGTGAATACATTACGTCCAACCAACTCAATTATATTTTCTTAATCGACGTTATTTAGTTCACGTTCAAAAGTAGATATAAAAAAAACAGTTTTTTTTAGAAACTAATACTCTGCAAATAGAAAACTGTCGTTTTTTATAAGTGCGTGTCTTTAATTTTCAATACAATATATAAATCGACGTATTCTTTGATGAAAAAGACATTTCACTAACTTTAGAAACAATATTAAACTACTACTTATTTTTATTTTTCTAATTACACCACTATTCCAACCTCAAATTTTTAATGCCTATTTTTTACTGTCAGGAAACATTTTCCTTAATCTATAGTCCTCGAATCCTAGAATACTCTGTATACTACCAAACCCGTTAACTGAAAGAAGCGTTGTAGATACTGACATTAAATGTAATTATAGTTACATATACACTAAATATGCAAACTAATGCATAATTTCTTAAAATGTCCTAAAGCACAAGTTATGCGCCAAAATTTGAGTTAGGGGCTTTACCCAACTAAACCACTGTCGTTTGTTATATACTTAATTTTGCAAAAATTTTGGAACAAGCGCATAGCAATATTTAAAACCCTTTTGATCCAGACTATATCAAAGTTGATGTGTTTGGTTGCAAAGATTGAGTTCAGACACGTTGCAAACTTTTCCTATAAAAGTTTTTGTTGCTAAACTTTTATTTATGCACTAAAAATAGGTCACCCAACTGTTTAAGTAAATCATGTTTTTTAGTTAAAAAAACACTTAATTTTTTTCTAATCAGTTTTATTTGATTGTAAAAAAAACTACTTTCAATTTGTCGATGTCTCAACAACAACCACTCTCCCGCGGTGTTAAGGGCAATTGAAAAATAGCTCATTAGTGTCTAGAATAATCCATAAAGGAAGTACCCTGCTAGGTCAACGAATAATATTACAACCAGATTAAAACTAATAAGTTATTTATATCCCCTATATCCTCCTGAATGACCGGATTACATCATAAACACATTTCTAAGAAGTATTGTGACACACCTGGGATCATCTAACAATCACCCCACTAAGAAATGGAAGGGATTTCTCAAAACATATATATATATATATATTTAAATGTTTTGTTTTAACAAGTAGTTATAAACACGATCGATAAAGAGTCTATGCTCTCGATACACCTTACATCTTTTATATATCAAATTAATTGCTATTTAGTTTTTATGTTTTAATAATAAATCAGTTTGAAACATTTGTGAATTTTATTAAACGGACTTACACAACTGTGAAGTCAGCAACACAATTTGTTAAAAATAACGCATTTTTGCAAAGCTATTGTAGCATATTACTTTTACTGTTTTTTTTTAAATAGTAATATCAAATTTAAAAAACCCGCTAAACGGCTTCTATATCTTTGTACTAAGTTAACACGGAAATATATTTTAGTCTATGCAGAACACTCAAATCGTGTACTTTCTTTATTCATACTCACGTGATTTAAAAAAAAAAATTAGTTTGAGTGCACAAGAATGACTGGAAATTATTAGTTAAGTATTCCAAAGTTGAAAGGAAGGGAGAATTATAGTGAAAACTTCCTAATATTTGAAAGGTTAGAGAAGTGTCTCAAGAATGAAAATGACGCAAAAGCAAGAGCTAAGTAGATCTTATCTATGGATTCATCTTTATACGTTCATATTAAAGACAAAAAGAAACAAAAGCATTGTGGGGCCATCTCAAGAAATTATTCGATGATTCAGGGTTCACACGAAGAGTAAGTTTGCTCCGCATGTTAATCTCTATTCGTTTAGAGGATTGCGATTCGATGACGGAATATGTAAACCAAATGGTGGAGACGGGACAAAAACTAAAAAGTACCGAATTTAAAATTGACGACTTATGGATAGGGACGCTCCTACTGGCGGGTCTACCTGAAAGATTTTTTTCTTTAATCATGGCGGTCGAGTATTCAGGCATCAACATCAGCACGGACGCCATTAAGTCCAAGTTGCTAGATATAGAAACATAAGGCGTTGAGAAAAGAAACGCGTTCGCTGCTACGCGTTTTAGTAACAAGAAGAAACACCAGCAGGTTGTTAACAGTGTTACTCCAAAGACGACATCTAGTAGCAACAAGAAGGAAATAAAATGCTACCAAATAATCAGATAGGCCATTTTAAAAGTCAATGTACTAAGAAAAATTATCGCAAGCATGAACAAAATGGTTCAAGTGGCAGAGAAGTGAATGCATTTAGTGCTACTTTCTTAACAGGACAATTTAAAAAGGACAATTGGTACATTGATTCAGAGGCTAGTTTTCATCTTACCACAAGTAAACAATTTATAAACAACAAGTCGTACAACTCAAGTGTTCAAGAAATTACAGTAGCAAATAAAGGCAAATTGACAGTTACATTAAATTAAAAACAGTGGTATACAATGATAGACATAGTGTAGTTATAAAAAATGTACTTTGTGTTCCTGGTCTAACAGCAAATCTTTTATCTGTCAGCCAACTAATTAAAAATGAAAATTTTGTCAACTTCGCAGAGAATTCCTGCAAAATTTTTAACAGAAATGGTATACTAGTTGGTTCAGCTGAACTAGTACATAATGTTTATAGACTAAATTTTGCTAAAGCAAATGAGTGCCTGCTTACTACTGCAAATAAGGTGTCAAGCGACATATGGCATAGGAGACATGGGAACATAAATTTATCAGATCTAAAGAAGATGAGAAATGGTGCAGTAATAGGAACTCAGTTTAAAGAGAATGCAAATCGTGGCAGCAAAAACTGTGAAAGCAAGCAGAGGTTACCGTTCAATAAGCAAGGCTCCATGTCAGAAGCCATATTTAACGTCATTCACAGAGACTTGTGTAGGCCAACGAAAAACAAATCTATTAGAGGATCTAAATATTTTCTTACCTGTCAGGATGATTACAGTAAGATGGTATTTGTTTATTTTCTAAAACGCAAAGAAGAAGTCCTCAGATATTTCAAGAAATTTAAGAATGAAGTGGAAAATCAACATTTTGTGATTTAATATTGGAAACAAATTCTGTAATAATAAATCCGAAAAGTCTTTGGAGAATCATAGTATAATCCACCAAAAAACAGCTCCATACACCCCAGAACAAAATGGCTTAATCTTAAAAAGAAGTTTTGAGCAGAAGCTGTAGATACTGCAGCTTATCTAAGGAACAGATCAATTTGTTCAGGGATAAAGGATAAAACGCCATTTGAGATATGGAACAACAAGAAACCTGATGTAGGCCAAATAAGGGGTATTGGGAGCCAAGCTATGGTACCACGTTCCAAAAGTGAAAAGAACAAAATAGAATAAGAAATCCAAAAAAATGATCTCTTAGGCTACAGTAAACACACGAAACGGTACAGACTGTATGACAAAATAAAGAATAAGGTAATCATCAGTAAGGATGTATTTGTAATAAAAGAAGAAACTAATGATAATATAATTGGAATGGAAAAAAGCTGATAGCGTGTTAGTCAGAGTCTCAGATTCAGTGAAAGCTAACGCTGCAGACCAACATAATACTTCAGAAGAACAAATCAAAGAAGATGCAGAAACATTTCAGTTAGAAAGCAAAGATAATACAGAAACAACAAGAAGATCAACCAAAAAACCCAAACCAAAATTGTTTAAAAACTATGTAACGTATATGTGTAAAACTAATACAACTTTAGAGTGTTGCCCTCTTACTCTTGAAAAGCGGCCACAATAGAAGAAGTAGAATCTTTCCATAAAACACATGCCTGGGACCTAACCGAACCACTGAGAAACGGTAGAGTAGTGGATTGCAAATAGGTTTTCAAAAAAAAAAAAAAACGTTTAAGGTGAAGTGCGTTATCGTACGCGTCTTGTGGCTAAAGGCTTTACACAAAAACAAAGCATAGATTACGATGAAACTTTTTCCCCAGTAGTGCGTCATTCCACTTTAAGACTTTTACTTGCGCATTCTGTAAAATTAGATTTAGATATAAAGCATATAGATGTAGCAAAAGCCTTTAAGATCGGTGTTTTGGAAGAAACTGTCTATATGAGGCATCCTGAAAGCTTTGTGGTACAAGGTAAAGAAAGCAGGTTTGTAAACTAAACAAATTGGTATATAGCCTCAAATAATCTTCCAGAACCTGGTACAAAAGGGTGGACATTTTTTTAATTTTATTGAACTATAAGAGATCAGATCTTAAACATTGAAAATTATTAACCATAATTGCATTATATGTTGACGATTTTTTTTTACATTTTCAAATCATTAAGACAAAAAAAATCCTTAATAGATGAGTTAAATTCGAACTTCAAGATAAAGGATCTGGGAGAAGTGAGAAGGTGTCTAGGTTTGATAATCACGCAAAACAAGAAAGTGATAAACCCTTTACTCTTGATCAGGAAAAATATATCAAAAAATTATTGCAGAAATTCAATATGCAAAGTAAAATGGCCAATACACCTCTTGAGAAGAATATAACTTTTAGCAATGAAGACATCACTAGATCATTACCCTATCAGCAATTAATAAGAAGTCTAATGTATCTAGCAGTCTTGACTAGACCCGACATTGCACATAGTGTAAGTTTTTTGAGCCAATATAACAAATGCTACAATGAGTCACATTGGAAGAATGCGAAACAAATATTGAGATACCTGATAAGAACAAAAAACTACTCACTAAAATATGAAAAGGGCAATGAAGAGTTAATAGAATACGTTGATGCTGATTGGGCCAACGACACAAAAGACAGAAAATCATACACTGGCTATGTTTAAATCAACCAACGCGGCTATCTGCTGGGAAAGCAAGAAACAAGCTACAATGGCGCTGTCCACGAAGGCGGAATATATCGCAACAACAATCGTGATGAAATAGTAATATTAAATTTGAAAAACCCGTTAAACGCCCTCAATATCCTGTAAAACCTTTTGTACTAAGTTAACACGGAAATATATTTTAGTCTGTGCAGAACACTCAAAGCGTGTACTTTCTTTATTCACTGTGTGAACATTAACAGTTTTGACAAAATGAACAGATGTCAAACACAAACTAGAAGTTAGACTATTGCAAGTATGGATGTAAACCCTGAAACTGGGCGGCTGCTAATGTTGCAATACTTCAAAAAAAAAAAAGTTAGCAATTTGTGATTTTAAAACATGGTATATCCAGAAGTACAGTGTAACAAATTCATATACGTTTCTTTTGAAAACTGGTGCAACGTTGAACTAACCTTCAATAACAAAAACGCTCATAATAAACGCTTTATCATGTTACAAACTTAGCAAAATCGCCATTCTGCTGTAGGAAAAGTTAGAAATTGTATTCATCACGTCCAGAAAGAAAGTAAACGTAAGTGAACAGGTACAAATTTGCACATCATGTAAAGCAACTTAATTTGTCGGCAAATCATACATACTATTGAGAAAAAATAAATAAAAGAAAATTTTATTTACAGACATGTCCAGGTTTTATCTGCAATCTTAACGTAGCTGTAAAAAAATATGGCAAAGGCAAAAGTAGCAATTGGCTGAATAAAAAGGTTCAGTTAAAGTATTGGCTAACTTCTTTCTGTCCGGTATGTTAATAAGATTATGTTGTTCTACATGCTATTTTTGTTAAAAATAACTATCTCTTGATGCACGATAACAAAATTAATATTCCCTTTAGGCAGCAGTAAGTTCAGTTGCCAATTCCTTTAACTTTAACTCGTTTTTTTTTGTCAGTGAATGTATATGCTGTGTCAAACCTAAAACATTACAAAGCAAAATGCAAATTGGTGCAATACGCAAAACTAGATTTTGTTAGATTAAAAACATTGTATCCGGTTTTTGTAGTTGCGGCTGGTTGCAACGTTTTGGTGGTTTGAAATATCTGAATACGTTTTTAAAATTTAAAACATGGTAGTTGTTCTTTTAACTATCTTGTCAATCAGCTTAAGTTATATTGCAAATGTAATCAGAAGACTCGGAAAAGATTTTATAAACCTACGATCAGATAACATATTATACTACAAAAAAGAAGAAACATTTATAATACATAAAAAAGGCTAACCAAGTAAAAAGTACATAACGCGTATCAACAAGAATCACTTACGTCATTATCACTATAAACAAATAATACAGTTTAAACGCTATACAAGTATACGCACCGACATCAGCTCACATAAACGTGAAAAAAGCACTACAATATTAAGATATTTTAACGCTAAAATAAGAAAACATCAACAGAAGGAGAATTGCATCAAAAATACAGTAAAAAGATGCGCAACCAAAAACACAAACCCTAATAAAATTAAACCTATAAAAAAAAACTGAGAAAATAAACATGATCTTTACCAGATGAGAATACTAAAAACAAGGTAGACTTCATTATTGTAAAAAACAAACACATTATTAAGGATGTAACGGTGTTGAATAGAAGTAAAAGCAAGAATGGTCACAGGCTAATAAGATGTAAAGTAGTTCTAGATACAAAAAGAGAAAATACCATGATTATAAATAAATGTAGGAAAACATCTAACCTAACCTAACCTAACCATTCACAAATACAACAAAATGCAAACACTTATAGGAAAAAATTTAAATAAAATATGTGTCTACAACCACTACCAAAAAATGCAAACGTAGAGCAGATCAACAAATATATCACAAAAACATGTGCAAAATAGTGAAAAATGTTATACCAATAGTCAAAGAACATCTAAAATCTCAAAAGAAACCAAACTAATAATACAAAAAAACAAGCTACTCCAATCTAAGTACCTGCACTGCACTGAGTTGTGATATTTTACTCTTTCAATTTTAAGTGTTTATAAGTGTTTTTAATTGTGAAGTTTTACCTAACGTACTGGTAATTATATTTGTGATTGTTTGTGCTATCTGTCTTAATCATTATTCAGTAAAATTTATGGTAAAGTTTGTTTATTGAAACTTAACCTAAATTTATAGCCGCCGCCCGCGCATTCTCATCCGCGCAGCGCAAACTAGTATTCTTACCAGTGGCGTAACTTGTTTTCTTTTAATTTGTGATTTTATATTTTAATTTGTGATTTTATATTTTAAGCTTGTTTTAAACACTCCTTTGTTTTCTTGTGTTATCCCAACCGTGATCTGCTTTTGTTTGTTTTGTAGTTAGTCACCAGGTGAAGGACCGCACCCGTGTGAATTGTGTATCCTTGTATTATTTTTTATTCCTAAATATTTAATCACTTTTATAGTTAATTTTTTATATTTTAAATTTTAATTTATTATGTCCGGTCAAGCGTGCAAATGCAGAAGTGTTGCACAATCTGGCGTAACATCTACTAGTTGTGGAATTATATTTCATAACAGTTGCGCCATTCGCCATAAAAAATGTCACTGTGGTACGTCAGTCGAACTTGACGATTCCGAACTTCCCAGGCTTTATAAAGAGACTATCGTACTGTATCAAGTTTTGTTAGATGAAGTTCGGTCTTACAATAAATTCCTATTAGATAAAGTATTGTATCTTGAAGAGAAGATTGCAGACAAAGATAAGGTAATACTTGAATACAAAACTCGTATTCAAGAATCTATGCCTTGTGTAGTTACACCAACTATTAATGAGGAAATTCAATTGCTTCCATCTGCAATTAATTCAGTAATTAATAATTCTTCTTCTTTTGCAACCCTTACTGCTCAAACAAAACCTAAACAGAAAGTTCAACCTAAAACCCCAACAATTTTTGGTTGTGGTCCAAGTAACGATAAGTTGCAAGCATATGTGCCAAACTCATATATACATGTCTCAAAAATTAAACGCGAAACTAAAAAATTCGATGTTATTAACTACATTAAATTGAAATACCCCCATAATTTAATCGACGCTGTAGATCAAGCTGTACAATCTGAAAGCTACAGTAGCTTTAAAGTCTCGGTTCAAGCTGACCATGCTCGAGCTATTATTTGCAAAGACATTTGGCCAGCTAACATTGCTGTCAAAAAATTTGTGAGTTATGGTCGTTCACAAAATGTTCCTGCTTCATCTCCAATGGATTTTCGGAGCCTGAATCCTGTCAACAGCTTGGACCCATCTTCAGGAATGATACCGGCTTCTCCATCTACTACCAGAACGTCGGGAGTTTAAAAACTAAACTCAGAAAACTCTTGCTAGCTGTAGCCGTATCAGACTACAATGTGATTGTTTTCACTGAAACCTGGCTTTCTCCAGACATCAGTGACTCTGAATTAAATCTATAAAGCTATCATTTATTTAGGTGTGATCGCTCGGCCCTTACAAGCCCTAAACAAAGCGGAGGTTGTGTTTTAATTGCTATCAAAACTCACCTCAAATCTGTATTACTTTACCCCACGTTTATACGTGTAGAACATTTGTTTGTAGTTGTTAAGTTTAATCTTGTGTCTTATATAATTTGTGAGGTATATTTACCACCTAATTCAACTAGTGACAAATATCTTGACTATTGTTATTCCGTCGAATCTATTGCCGACGAGTTTCCAAGCAGTAAACTAGTTATATTGGGCGATTACAATCTACCTGCAGCATCTTGGTTTAACGATAATTATATATATTATACCTAATAGGAGTAATTTGTAATGATAGTTACCCTGCTCATTTAGTAGCTAATTCATTTGGGTTCTTAAACTGCGTACAATGCATTTCTATTCCTAATAGTGGGGGTGAGTTTTTAGATTTATGTTTTACTAACGATCGTGATATTTCTGTGATAGAAGCTGTAGATGTTTTGTTAAATTTAAGCCAACACCATACAGCGTACTTGTTAACTATAAAATGTGATACTACCTGTGATATTTTAAATTGTAATTATGTTTTTAATGATTTTAAACTTGCCGACTACAACTCAATCAATAATTATTTGTTGAATGTTGATTGGACTGCACTATTTTATAACTGTGATATTGATATGTGTCTTGATGTATTTTACTCTGTAATTGATTATGTTATTGATTGTTTTGTCCCTAAAAACTGTGGCGTTAAAGCAATTTTCCTATTTGGTTCAACAATGAATTGATTTCACTTACTAAACTCAAGAAAACTGTACACAAATGTTATAAATCTTCAAAACTATTGTCGGACTATAATGAATTCCAATCTATTCGTACTACGTGCAAAAATCTCAGTGCACACCAATACGAGCAATATATTTTACAAACTGAAAGTAAAATTCAAAATAATCCAAAACATTTTTGGAGATTTGTTAATGAGAACAAAAAAACTAATGGTTTTCCAGCCACAATGCATTATAACGATCAAACTTGTAATAATGGGAACGACTTTGTAACTAATTTTGCAGATTTTTTTTCTTCAGTCTATGATAACGAAACTTATCCAACTCCATTGTTTAATTTTAATAATAACGTAATACATTCAAAATTTTCTATTAGTTTGTGTGATGTTTTTAAGGGAATTGAAAACCTTAAGAGTAATTTAAGCGTTGAACCCGACGGCATTCCCTCTTTACTGTTAAAAAAGTGCATTTATTCTATTGCAAAGCCATTGCACTTACTTTTCAATGCTTCATTGAATGAAACTAAATTTCCTCAAATATGGAAACAAAGCTATATTACGCCTTTGTTTAAATCTGGAGCCAAAGAGAATATCACTAACTATAGAGGCATTTGCATTCAATCTGCTATACCTAAATTGTTCGATAAAATTGTAACTGGTCAGTTGCAATGGATGTGCAAAAGCATCTTAATAGAAGAACAGCATGGATTTCGTGAATGGCGTTCCACACTTACTAATTTACTCTGTTATGAAAATGATATTTTAAATGCATTTGAATCTAAAGTACAAGTTGACTCAATCTACACCGATTTTTCAAAGGCGTTTGATCGTGTGAGTCATACTATTTTAATTGCCAAGCTCAGTGCTCTGTGATTTCATCATGATGTGACTTCCTGGTTATTCAGCTTTTTGAAAAATTGCACGCAGTGTGTAAAAATTAATAACTTTTTGTCACAGCCCATTCTTGTTTCATCTGGTGTTCCTCAAGGATCTCATTGTGGATCAATTTTATTTTTGCTTTTCATTAATGATATTCCACAGTATATCAATTCATCGTCATTTCTTTTATTTGCGGATGATATAAAAATGTATAGAAGAATATCATCTCTCAATGACTGCCATCTTTTCTTTTACAACTGGACTTGGATTTTATAAATACTTGATGTTTTATTAATAAATTATTTTTTAATGCTGATAAATGTTTTTCAATAAGTTTCCATAACTTTAAGTAAAATTTCTTTTAACTATATAATTGACACTAAAGTGTTAAACAAAGTTACACAAATAAAAGATTTAGGCGTTATTTTTGATCATAAACTTACATTTGTTGAACATATAAACATCATGTGCAATCGTGCCATAAAAATGTTAGGATTTGTATATAGAATGTCCGCCGATTTATCAGCCAGTACACTAAAACTTTTATATTGTACTTTGTTGCGTTCGCATTTAGAGTATGCTCCGTCAGTTTGGAGTCCTGTTTATGAAATTCATAACCGTAGTATTAAACAAATTCAAAAAAAGTTTTGTCGTTTATTGTCTTATAAATCCGGCATATTATCTGTAAATTATGATTACTGCTACATTGAGCTGATTTGTCGTTCTTGCGTAATTTAATTATGTCTGAGATTGATTGTCCGGAGCTACTTGGTACTCTTCCATTCCATGTAGCACCTAATAATAGACATAGCAGACATTCTTCTTTATTTCGCGAGTCTACTCATTCTACTAATTATGGTTTCAACAATCCACTCGGTAGAATGTGTAGATTTGCAAATAATTTACCAACTGATATTAATGTCTTTTGTGTCTCTAAATCTACGTTCAGAAGCCAGCTAAGTCATGCTGACTAATGTCTAATATGTGCGCTTTTATGAATGTTATTTTTTGTATTCTTTATTTTTGTATTGTAAAACATCATTGTTTATGTATATTTGATGTAGATGTAAATGGTAAGATTATACCGTGAATAAAGTATTATTATTACTAAGCTAAATCCCATACACAAAAGCAAACATAAAAAAATTAAACAAAGAAATTAAAAAAACAAGTGAAAAAGGATGTGTTTGTATTCAATAAAAAGCTTAATTTAACTACAGAAAAAAAATTGATCATAAAATTCATTGATGAGAATGAAACAATACTGGTTAAGAGACCATAAATTCTGCAATACATCAAAAAATTCTATGAGGAGCTATACTCATCCAAAAAACCTAAACCACCAATTAGGCAAAACAAAACTAACAAAACATTATACAGAGAACATCCATGAAGTTGCATATTTCAGCAATAACTGCATACCGGTGCATATTTAAAGCATGTTTGGTTCATATTTGTATATTTGGTTCATAATTGTATATTTAGTTCATATTTGTATAATTTTAAATTATTTTTAAGTGAGTGCCAAGATTCGTTTTTGTAAAAATTATAGCGATTTAAGAAAAAAAAATAAAGTTTTTGAACAACTGAGAAAAAACTCCAGCATATTGGAACAACAAAAAAGTTCTTCAAATAAACCCTTCTATTGATGTAAAAATAAGCTTTTCTGCAAACAAGCAAATATTAATAAATTTTTTCGGGAACATAAGGTTTTTTAAACAAATTAACTATACATACTGTACGTATTTACATATAATATATTAATCTGTCTGCATATTTTTATATAATATGCACATTATATTAAAATTTACCAAATTTAGCATATTATGTGCATATTTTAGCAAAACTGCGTGCATATATAAACACAAGAAAAACCGTTATTCTTATCTACAAACAAAGATAATAAAGAATATCTAAAAAATATAGACCTATCTCTTGCACCTATATAAACTGATATCCAATCGTTTAGTCAACTTTCAAAAGCTAACTATGGATCACAAATTCATGATAAGGCAAGTAATGGAAAGAACATACAAATACAACCATTGTAAAAGAATGGGCCTTAATCGCACTTAAAAGATGCAGATTTTTGAAAATACAAACCTAATTAAAACTAAACAGAATAAGACAAGAAAATACCGTTTAGCCTAAACTATTTACAAATACACTAGAAGACATTTTTAAGACAATAGTATAGAATAAAAAAGAAATCAATATTAAAGAAAAATACCTGTCAAATTTACCAGAATTATCTCAAATGATAAAAGGCAACGCAACTGAAAAAACAGAACTAAAAATTAACATTTCAAAATTAAAAGAAATAACCAATGACAAGAATGCAATATCCAATGTTGGCAAAGGAAACGAGAGCTTAGAGGTGGTAGAGTGTATGTATATCTAAGACAACTTATTTTTTTTTACACACGATGCCTAGAATAAAGAAATAAACTACAAGATAAAACTAGAATGGGCAACATATGGTAAACTAAAAAACCTATTTAAATCCAAAAACTACCCGCAACACCTAAAAACAAAGATCTTCAACCAGTGAGTAGTCCCATGACTCGCATAGACCTTTGAAACACAGACGTTAATAGAAAATGGAATGGAAAGAACAAAAATAACACAATTAGTTATGGGGAGGTCCATGTTGAGACTTACCAGAAGAAACATAAAAACCAATTTAAATAATAAAAAACAAAACCAAAGTAACCAACATAACTTAGTATATAGCAAAACTAAAATCTAATCTTGTGCTGAGCATGTGATAAAAGATAAGATGGACAATAGACAAATAAAATCACAAAATGGCTACCAAAAATTTTAACTTTAAAATTTAGATGACATCGCAAATGTAAAAGATAGACAATAAGCGTTTTTTTTTTGTACTTAAACGCTGTGCATGATGATGATATTGATTAAAAAAATCTTCTGAGAATTTTTCCAGTTAAAGTATATTGCTTCCATTCGTTAACGGCCCACGTATTGAAATAGTTTCAATATGTCTAGTAGTAAGAAATGTTGACAAAGCCGTATACATAATGTGCAAGGAATTATTAGTTAAGGTACTTTTTTGGTTTTGTATAGTAAATTGGTCATATAAGATAATTGAGTGTTGTAGTCATGTATTTTAAATAAAGAATACTGGCATGGCGTTGATTAAACAAAACATACAATTATTGGATGTGAATGAAGTTATACAAAATGGCACGTGCAGATGCAATTTGGTGCTGCCTTCTTCATAGTGGATAGCACTCTATAATTCATACTAAAAGCCATTTCAACAAATATGAAAGTTTTTAATGTTTTTAGAAAAAATAGTATTTATAAACAAAGATCTTATAATATAATTTTTAAAAACACCCAAATTTTCCAACATAATAAACGCTGTTTTAAAGTCACAATAATTACTAACAGTATTAAAATTAAAAAAACAAATCTAAAACTAATATAATTTTCTTTAATTTATTTTTTAGGGGATACAATATTACATAATTTGCTTTGAAATGTATGTTGTTGGTATGGCTTTGAAAGTATCTAAAAAATTTGGATTTTTATCATATGCTAACAGTTTTATTATTCTGTGAAATCTTTTTCGTTTGTGAAAGAGCAGAATCTTGAAAAACAAAATTTAAATGTTCATGGTAAAGTTTAAGTTTAATCAGAATCAGTTATGAAGCAAAATTTTACTCAATGCAAAAAATCTCTTAGTAGTAGAGCTTGTACCCTGCTTTTTAATATTTTGCAAATTGTAGAATGCAATATTCCAAGTTGTTTTGCAATTGCATAGGTTGCACCTCAACAATATCTAAAACATCAACATTCAAATTTAAAATGTGCTTTGGTTTATGGTTTCCTCCAAATTGCTCAGACCTTTTTTGTAAATTGGTGTATTTTTTTTTACTTTACGTTTAAAAAATTTGGTAATATAATAGTTAAATGAATAAAATATTCCACTGGGGAATAGGTGCTCAGCTGATGCAGTTACAATATATAGCGTTGCAATGCGACTTTCACTAGTCAGCTAAGCACTCAATCTCTGCAAAAAAATTGGCAAAGTGTTTTTATTATTAATTTAGCAATTGCATAATTAAATATCAGTTTTTGTAGATTTAAAAATGTCCAGTTTTTTTTATTAATACAGCGCGTTTATGCAGTTATTTTATCTCATAAGTTTTCTGCAAAACAGTAAAATATAAAGAACAAGTTTTATTATTAATGATATCAAACATATGTAACAATTAGATAAAAACGTACGTATGTTTACTTATATGACTGCAAGTTCGTCATCGATCTCAAACTCATTGTCGCTTTTGTAATCGCTGCAATCAATAATAAAACGCTAATTATTATCAACTCCGACTCCATTAAAGTTTTCCCATTGTTATTAGAAGCATTCATATTACCAAGCATTATGACGGTGAGACAGTAACGTCAGAATCAGAGCATTATATTCAATCTGGCAAACGTAGAAAACAATCTTTGTGCCTGCTTTTTTATGCACAGGGCATGTCAAATTATAATCATACCTTTCAACGTGGCCATTATTTACTACATATATGTAGCACTGATCATAATTTATATAAATAGTTTTATCACCAATTAAAGGTGCTATGTGATTGTTTTTCAAATCAGATAAACGTATTTGATCTGGTCCCTCAATGTGAAAATGTGTGAGTTGCATGTTCATGATCTTTAATTGATATATTTTCGTAAACAACTGCCAAACCTTCAATATTTGATTTAACGTCTTGTTTGCCTTTTTGGAGAAGTCGATAGACTCTAAACTCGAAAAGGAAAAAAAATTGTTTACAGCTGCTCATTGTAAATTCAAATGCAGTGGGCCATTGTTCATATACCAATTAGCTACATTTTTTGTTAATGTTTAATGTAAACATGTAAAAAAAATGTTAGCTTTATGTTTTTTTTATCATTTTTTGCGTCTTTGGAAAGCTGCCGAAGCCATACCCGCACTGTTGGCACTAAATAAAACACACAAAATATCAGCTTTGGATGGATCACTAACTCCAAAAGGTCGCTGGCTCTTGGACTGTAATAAGTAAAACCAATAAGCTTACGCTGTTGAAGTAAGCTTGATTGAGTATGTAAAATAATTTTGCTGTTGTGCAAACACTTACAAAATCATTTTTTCATAAAACATTTATATATAAACATTTGAAAAACACTGTATATAGATCATATCATGTAGAACGTATGCAAATTTATTTTGAAATAAAATAGCATCTATTCGGCAATTATCATTTTATTATAGTAATAATAATAATGATTTATTAATGTTTTCTAACTCTATGACCATTGGAAATGTTAATAGTACAATGCTCTGAATAAGTAAAACAAACAAAGTACTACTTAAGATTCAATTAATAAAATTAAAGATATTACTTTTACCAGCAATTTTCACATTATAGAACAGTTAATTAAATATATCACGTAATTTATAATGGTGCTAATATAATAATAATTGCGAATTAAATTACCGTAACTAAATAGTTGCTACTGTTCGTTGATATAAAATAACTTATAAATTATAGTTAGCCAATCGAAACATATTAATAAAAACATTATAAATTCACGGTATGTTAATTTTTTGTTACGTTAAAAAAATGTTAATGATTCATACACCAACAAAGATGTAGACAAAATTTCTTAAATGAAAAATAAATAATATATATAATATATATATATATATTTTTTTTTAAATACTGATTACTAAATAACTAAAATTTAGATTAAAAGTAGAAAAATTCAGGTTGTCCTAATTTCTCTTAAAAATCCATGATTCAAAAGGATCATCAAAAAATATCCATATAGTTAATTTATAGAAAATATCGATCATTTAGTTTAGACTCACACGCCATCTATAACTAAACTATGTTTAAAAAATCGCCTAAATATGCAGATTCTTATTTATATAATAATTTACCAAGCAAGATAGATGGTTAACAAAAAAATAGCTTTAAACAAAAATTAATATAGAAATTAAAGTGTAGAAGTGATGGTTTAAAGGAATTTAAAAAGTAGTGATTTATATTGTAATAAGTCCTCTTGCTCATTCAGCAAGTTAATAAGAAGATTACATTGTTTTTTGTAAATTTCGGCGTCTTCTAACATATTAAGCTTATTGCTTTTTGTACAGCTTTGGAAAAGGTACGATTAGAATAAAATTTATAATATGATTTGGAAATGAACTTGTATCGTGATTTAGACTTTAAAATATTCAACAACATATACACTATTGCATTCGGAATATGAGATTTCCTAAACACCAAATTTCCTTAAGAGATTGATTAACTTTATCTTTACCATTAAATAATAGATGCTTTCCTTTTGGACAGTTCCGAATAATTCTGTGCTTGACGCCCCATCATGCCCCATATACCTTTCACAGAGAGCGCGACGCCCCTAAGCTGTTCTGAAAGCCTTTTTCAATTGCCAACACCCAATAACAAAAAGTATCTATCATTTACTACCAACTTATTAACATAGTTACTAGTGTTTTCTGGTATTGTTGTCGCCGGAGATAAATTTAACCTTAAAAGTTAAAATATGAGAATTAAAAAAAGTGTTTAATTCTTTGTAGTTTAGAATATATATTGTGATTAATAAAACTTTTTTTTAATTATTATACAAATCAATAACAAAATGATAAGTTAAATAAATAATTATTTTAAAATAATCTGAAGACTGCTCTTTGGAATGTGTAAAAATATTGTATATATGTAAATTAAAATTCTTTATTCCAATTCAAATTATTTTATTTTTGCGACTAGCAATTAATTATTATGTCATAATAATTAATTGCTTGACAATGACGTATTAATTACAATCAAAACTAGTCGCAAAAATAATTTGAATTAGAATAAAGGATTTTAATTTATATACAATAAATAATTATTTGACAGTTATGTCGCTAGTCAACGCATCATATGCCATTATATATTGTTCCCTTCAGAACCATTCAGAACGGTTCTGTGCGTCAAACTCTGAAGCGTGTTGCTCTTGAAAGGAAACCAATAAATATGTTTGATTTTGCAATTTGTCTAAAGGCAATTTGATGATTTTGTTTTGTGGTTTTTCCAAAATAAGTTAATGTTGTGAATAAATATTTGTTTAAATTTTAAACCGTTAGGTAAATGTAAGAAATTGTGTTTTGATTCAATTTATTACTAAACAATCAATCATATTGTATTTTTAACTGTGTTTTTTATGTATGACAAATTTTATACAACACTGGCGAGCAGAAAATAGATGTCACTTTAAAATTATGACTTATTTTAATTTTTTTTTGTTTTAACCTTATAACAGCAAACTGTAAACAATTGTACTGTATTTTGCACACTAAATTAAACATTTACGCCCGGTTTCTCCAACGTCACTTGAGACGTTACTTGACCAAGCCCAGCTCAGAATCAAGCCCAGCTTATGCTGAGTTTGTGTTGCACCATGCATATAGAAACGCCTTTTTTGCTAGAGTCCGGATAGATTTGGCAATGTCGCCAATATTCACAATGCTATTTTCTAATTGGTTATATAAACCGTTATAAACCGTCAAATAATTATAATTTTTAAAGAACACTTTAATTACAATATTTTTAAGCCAATTATACTGTAACTTACTAAATATTAAAATAAAAATTAATATGCTTTACAGTATTTAAAAGCATGTACTAGTAAATAATTGTTGAGAGTCTACAAAATAATATTGATGACAGTTGCAGAGCTTGAGCTCTCAAAAACGGCATCTATTTTTTGAGCTCTGATTGACGCGAATAAGGTAAGATTTTGCTTTGGTGCAACGGAATAATCTCGGCTTTCAGCTTAAAGCCTAGTTGAGGTCTAGTTAGGGCTTGAGACATGCTGGAGAAACCGGGCGTTAATGTTGAATCGTAAACCATATTTATTGATTTTATTGCGTATTTTCAAAATATCACAAATTTACAGTTCAGATAAAGTTCAAAATTTTGTTCCTAGGACTAACTGAAAATACTGAAAATCACTAATAACAAGTATTACCCCCTCTTGCATTAATGGCTGCTTGAGTCGACGAGGAACACTTTGAATTAAATTAAGGATCACATTTTGGTCAATATTACTCCATTCCTGCAATAGCAACTGTCTTAGCTCCTAACCAGTATCCAAGTAACGCTAATGCACCTTTTGTACATTACAAAGACTTTTACTTACCTACAATCTTTGCAATTTCACGTTTTCCTCGCCCATCTTCAATCAACGCTATGATTCTTGCCACAACAATAGGGCCTAACGGCATTATGACCTGTTAAGTACAGTACACCGTGTGAATGACAAGTTTTGCAAAGAAAAATCAACACTTAGTAAAAAAACCACAACAAAATGTATGTTTTCAATTAGAGCAAAATGGATGCTGTTTCATAAAAGTCGTAGCACGGTGATAATAACTGACAGATAGATAACATTTGTCAGGAAACAATTTGCATACATAAAGTTAAAACAGCAAACATAAAGTTAAAACAAAAAATTCCAAAAATAAGTCATAATTTTAAAGTATTTTTTGCTCGCCAGTGTACTATGTACATTAGTCTACTAGATTGTTAATACTAAACTTAACTAACAAGAGCTTATTTCTATATTTTTTTAAAAAAATTCAGTTTTTTATAGTAGATATATTTGATTATAAAATGGCGTCAATAACTCAAATTTTAATCATTTATACAACACAAATATAATAATAATTAAACATGTTGTCAAATGCAACTGTCAAACTACTGAAAATTATTCTGAATACAAGTTTTGACATTAACATACGCAATATTTATAGTTCTATTTAAAACTATTTTAAAGAGCGTTAAAAACCAATTATTTTTTTAAGGAATTTAGAAAAGAAAATATGCAGAAATCATTTTAAAAAATAACAAAATGTCCTGTTTTAAATTTTGCGTCCTTTTTATTCTGTTAAATAGCAGCCTTGAATCGTTGACATTTGACATTAAAAACTATACAATTCAAAAAAATGGGAGTGTCTCCAACAACATATAGAAATAATAAAAATTCATTATAGACACCTGTAAAAATTTTGCCAAAAATTTAAACAAAATGGTCAAGTTAGTAGTTAAAATTGTAACTTTTGACCCGTATTGTCAGGTCAGCCCAAAACATTGCCGTTGTCGCTAACAGTAGATTTGGACGGTTTGCAAACTGTCCAAATCGTAGGTTGGAATAGACTTATTGTCGCAGAAAACCTAGGTTTGTCTATCTCATGACGTTCACAGCAACTAAAAATGTCACATTCCAGCCTTCATCGCATACTGCATAAAAATATACAGTTTATAAAGTGCAACTAACGCAAAAATCAAAACCGGCTGATCATGAACAACGCCAAATTTTTGTTTCTTGTGTGCTGAAAATTTTGACTTTTTTAGAAAAATCGTCTTTAGCAAACAGTCCATTTCCATCAGTCAATAGTCAGAACTGCCGCATCTGGGATTCCAAAAATCTTAGAACAATAGTCGAGAAACCTTTTTATTGTCAACAAATTACTGTTTGGTGCAGTTTTTAGGTCGGCAAAGTCATGGGACTAATGTTTTTGAGATCGACAAAGATGCTGCAATTAGTCAATGCGGATTGCTACCGTAGACTAACTAACTTTCTTTGGAATATGTTAGACAATTTAAGCATAAACAATTAATATTTTCAGTAAAATAGCGGTACAAACCACACACGCCGTAAAACAACTACAGTGTTGCACTAGAAATTTCCTAGGCACATGATTTCGCAAAACTCGGGTCATATTTGACCCCCTAGATCGTGTGATTTAACTACGCAAAGAAAGTCTACGCTAATGCTCTGCAAACAATTCTAACCCCCAAAGAATATTAGAGCTGTTATTTGCCAGATAGAGCCTTAGTTGTACAACTACAAGCAGAACTGGAACAATTGTTATTTAAGAAAAATAACTTATAGCACAATAAAAAGACTACTAAGTTTAATGTTCAATGAAGTATTCATTCATAATGTTCTACACGTTATTATTCACTGTGCAATCTAATGTTGTATTAGATTAAAAAACATGTTTTTTAAACACAAGATTTAATAATTATCTAAAATATATCTTTTCTAACTTAGAAGATACTGATTTCAAGATTCACTTATCGTTACAGCAATATCAGATATATCATCATGACAAAAATTAATGTTAAAAATACTACACGTAAAAATATACAATCAACAATTCATCGTCCATAACAACTTGGTGTAAAATTGTTCTCTATTATATATGTTTACTGGCAATTTATCTATTCTGATAACTGTGAAATCAGTTTTAACAATTTCCATAATGCTTTATTAAAGTTTTTCAGAAAAGTTGAAAAATAAGTAATAAAACCAACGGCAAACTAAACTGGTTTAACGATAGTGTGACGTGTAACTTTTACCTTACTTCAATTCTTATAAAGTTGCTAAAAAGTTTTTAAGCATCTATTTAGACAGCAAACTATTACAGAAACATCTGTGCAAGTACTTCCAAACAAACTTTGCTCAAATGTTTATCTTATTAAAAAAACTACGCAAAATGTAGACACAGCTATTACTCAAATAGATTAATTTGCCTTTTTCTATCAATGGTGTTCTGTTATGGGGTACCTCTCACCATAGTATAAAAATCTTGTTTTAATAAACTTTTTTCAGGAAAGTAGAAAGCAAAGTAATAAAACCAATGACAAACTAAACTGGTTTAACAATAGTCTTAAAGATTTAAAAAAAACCTTAATTTAAAAAACTTAACTGACACTAAAAATTAATATAAGCACGCACTTAAAAACACAAAACTCAAATGAAACAATAATTATACTAATAAATCTACAAATATACATAAAACAAACATCCTCACTTACACATTCCATATTTCTATGTTTAATTTTAATTGTGTCAGTCCATGTTTGAAGTTTGTTGAAGTTTTTTTTAATAAAGTTAGGGATGCTATAAGCTTTTTAAACTCTTAAAAAGTAGAAACAAATATAGTTTTACAACAAAAATAATTAAAACGATTAAGCATTTAATTGTGGTACCCTTCACAAAATTAATAAATGAGCTCATACAAAATTCGGTTTATCCAAAATACCAAAAATAGCAATAGTAATGCCTGTATTAAAAAAAAGAAATCAAAGTGATAGAACCAATTACCAGCTAAACCTTCTTTATTAAAATAAATCTTCAAAAAATCGTAACCATTTTACACAACATAATTTATTTTACAAAAAAACAATATAATTTTCTAGCGTTATTATAAAACTAGTTAATATCAGTATCTGCTTTTAAATATTAATTGGTTTTCTCGGTATGAGTAAAGTTTTTATGCTAATGACACTAGTAATAATAATAATAATAATAATCACTTTATTCCAATAGATCTTTTACAGATATAGGAAGGGTCAACATATAGATAAAATAGAATCATAAATAAACATATTAAAAAAACATATTAAAATATAAAATTAAATTAAACTAAGTCACAAAATACAGAATACAAATTGCCAGATACATTAAACAAAATAAAAACACATGTATTTTATAAAAATAAAAAAGCAACTATAGATCATCTGTTAAAAATTCATCAACTGTATAGTATGCTTTATTTAAGAGAAATGCTTTTATTGCATTTTTAAAGCATACATTTTTTAAATGGGTTAATGACGTTGGTAGTTTATTAAATAGAACAATTGCCATGTATTTAGGAGATTTCTCATAACGCGTTGTAGAATGTTTTGGAACTTCTAAAACATTACCATGTCGTGTATTATATTGGTGATATTGATTTAATGTTTTGAATTTGGATAAATTATTTTTGGCATATATTAATATATCAAATATATAAACGCAAGGTAATGTCATTATTTTGTTTTTACGAAATAGTTCTTTACAATGAGCTAACGTTGTTTCATTACAAATATAACGAATTGCGCGTTTTTGCAATTTAAATAGGTTTTCTAAGTTTGAAGCAACTCCCCGTGCTAAGATGCCATATTTTAGTAAAGAGTGAAACCTAGCAAAATAAAACATTTTAACAACGTTGGTCGATACAATTTTTGATAGTTGTCTTATTACAAAACATAATGATGAAGCTTTCTTGCATAAATAATCGACATGTATGTCCCATTTACAATGTCTATCAATATGTACCCCTAAAAACTTTGTTTCATATTGTTGTTAAAGACTTGTGCCGTTGTATTTGATGAGCTGACATCAGAAAATGTTGTAGAGCAGATGCAAACTGCTAACAAACTAAGCAATGAAAAACTGCCCTTCGAAAATTCTTAAAAAAATAGTTGACTCAACTCAACTTTAGATTGATTCTAAACTTTTTTAATTTAGATAACATACAACAAATATATTGCAAACAAACTTAACAAGTCAATTTTCACCTTACAATCTTTAAATTGTTCTTCATCCGATAGCAGTTTAAAAATGGTTATTTTGCTTTATGACTTATGTTTTTTTTAAGAAAAACTGTCATTTAAAGTTCTGCAAAATTTTAAAAATTCAAAGAAAAAAAAAATGTTACAAACGATAAAAAAATGTAAAATTAAAATTTAAGCCTTTTATCGCCAATTTTAAGTATTTCTGTGGATACACTGTAAGATATCTTGAAACGTAGTATTCGTCTTTTGCACATATAAAAGCCCGTTTTTATCCATATTTAAAAAAAAATACCAGTCATCTTTAAAAAAAAAATGTTTTTTTTAAGTTCTGCAAAATTTTCAAAATTTAAGGAATAATTTTTTTTATTTCCTAAAAATGCAACCCTGAGATGTTACAAACAATCAAAAAATGTAAAAAAAAGCAAAAAAAGCATTTTTTTTCAAATTTTGATTGCTTATTACTCAAAAATGGCTTAACAAAAAAATTCACAAGATCAGGACTCATGTAGAAGAGACTCAGACATGGCTATATACATTCTGCAATCTGTATGTAAAAAAAAATGTCAGAGTTTATCAATTAAGCTTGTGTCATTGATAATTCTGACTGAAATTTACGTGATTGCCGCAAACATTTTTTTTTTTTTAATTTTATTTTTGCATTTTATCAATATTTTTAAATCATCAAATTTATTTTGAAACACATATTAGTTTGACAAAAATGATCATAATGATTTAACAAAATAAAAAATTGTATAGATTTGCCTGATTTTAAACTCTAGTACGCTTTATTTTATGATTTTATATGTTAAAGTAAGTTATCAAGTGGCACTTTATGTATTATGTAACTGACAAATGCAACAATTCTCTGTAGTTGATACATAAATAAATCTATCAATCTAGCTATTTCTTTTCTTTTCAAAAACCTGTAAGAAAACTTGTGTTAACTAAACTATTTGACTGGGACGTGATACTGTGATATTGATGCCTAGCCGTCTTTCCACCTCTCCATTATTCTAGCAAGCATCTGTGTGGTGTTTGTCTTGCCATCTTACTCGGTCTTGGCAGCCCTGTGATTTCTCATGCGTGATATATGTTCATTCCACTGTCTTCTTCTGCTGCAAACCACAAAACACATGCTTTGTAAATACTTAATTTAATTGATGTTATTATGTTTTTGTTCTTCTTTGCGTTGCTCCTAATATTCTGAAAGTTTTGTAAACTTAATTTGTAACGCTGGCTTTTAAGTCTCCGTATACATTTATCTGGATCCCTAAATATTGAAATTCCAAGATTTGCTCAATAATGGTATTGTTTACAACTAGCTTATACTTATTTGGGTATTAAACAATTTGCAAGTTTTTACTTTTTGTTGTGGCTATCGCCATGTTTCGCGTTTTTTTCTAAAGGTGTTAAGTAGCCCTTCTAGGCCATAATCTGAGTCTGTAATTAACTCGGCGTCGTCTGATGTAACTAGCTTTTATTAGCTTATTCATAAGAAAATTAAACAGTAGCGGGCTTAAACTGTTTCCTTGCCGTATTCCGTTTTGATTTGGATCTTGGTTTTTCTCCCCATTCATCGCTTTGAGTTTGGTTGTGTTGTTAGTAGTGTTTAGATATTTTATTGTCTCTATTATGTTAAGATACATGCTTTTACTAATAAATGTTGTAAGTATGTCTGAAAGCCAAACTCCTTCTCAAAGGTTCACAAAAAAAAAATAGGCAGGTTTGTTAATAGTGCTATGCTTACGTTATCTATCCAGTGCTGCAATGTTCACATTATTGACAAAACTATGTTGTATAGTTCTGCCAACTGTCTAGCTAGTGGCTGTGATCCGTATTCCAATAGTTGGTTTATGTCGTTAGTGCCGGGTGTTTTGCCATTTTTCAATCTAGGTTTCCCATTGGTCCCCGGTGCAGCCTATCAGCACTAACCATTGGACGAAGCCTACAAGCACTATCGTATAAAATGACCGATTTTTAGCCGCAAAAGTTAGTCAGTCCAGTAAATCCGTCAAGAAATACCACGCGACGCAACACTAAAATGCATTCACAAAATTATCCGCCTAAAATGCAAGACAGTAAGATTAACTGGAAAAACAGTAAAGTAACACTGGCAACCGTATAAACAAATAAAATGAGTGCAAATAATAACGCGCAAGTAACACCCGGGCGCAAAAACAAACTGTGGCCCCGTAACCGCAACCACTCACAGGTCATAAGTCCTCGCAAGTTTACGGACAGCACCAGTTGTAGTCAGTCTAGTGCGGTGTACTGACACTCCAAAAGTGATAAACGGTGACCTGTTGATAATCCCCGCTAGACCATGAACCCCCCAAGACCTCCAGCCACGTCGCCTGCTGACGCATGGTTTTCAAAGCAATTATCACACACCCCGTAGCCAGCACCGCTTCCCCACGCCAAGTAAACGGAACAGCACTAGATAAACCACCAAGCGTTTGGAGGCTTACCACTACCCACCCCAGAGCTTCTGAACGTAAACTTGGACGGACATTGTGCCGCTTTAATTCCGTTCACTAAAGCACCCCATAGGTGCGCTAACCTCTAGGAGTCCCCGATACTGGGAGATTCAACCGGACAATCTACTAAACCGTAGATTAGACAGGACCTTCCCGGCGACTTTTCTTGCGGCGCCGGGAACGCACACACGTGCGGCCCCCGTATCCTCTCACGCAAGAACCCATTTCGCGAGGTTAACCAGACGGACCCGACACCCGGAAACTCATTTTGGTGGGCCACGCCAGAAAGCCTATCGCCCGGAATTCCAGCAGGTCGTACAAGCCTCGGCCAGACACCACTCCGGGCAAAACCAAACAGTCCGAGACGGTGAACCGGTTGCTAAAACCCCGAATGGTCCGAATGGTAACAGTTGTTACTATTACTAGTGCAAAATAGTTTTTGCCTATTATTGGTATCACATTATGTAGTTTTTTATCATTATGTAAATAGAGTACTGAGAAAACAAGCTTTAACTTATCCATGCTCACGCTGTTTATTTGTACTGTTTCGTAAATTTTATCCCCAATTCTTCCGCGGCAGCTTGGTTAATGTCTCCTTTAATCTATTTATTAATAATATTATAACTTTAACTATTTTGATTTTTGAATAGTTAAACGACCTGCAATGATACAATAAAAAAAGGTGTTTTGCGTTAAAAACAAATAATCATATTTGTTTTATTGGCTATTTTTGTTCTTATACAAAATTTATTACAATTACGCTTATTGCATATTCTTATAGAATGTGCATAACTAGTTAAAAATGTTCGGATAAGTTATTGCCCTGACACTATTTCACTTTCGTGTAAGAAAAATTTAAAAAAGTCGAAATTAAGGTGTATTCAGTTTCTTTAAAGCAACTATTAATAAAGGTATGGCCTGTTTTAATTAAATACTGAAGCAGTTAAAACATACAGTCACATTAGAAATATTTACTTAAATATCAGTAAAGTTTATTTTTCAATGTGCGCTTATTAACTTTTAGAACGCGAGATACGCCAATATCCACAACATTTACGGCTTTTGTGATAAAAACTCAGTAGCAAATGCTCAAAAATATGAATTGAGGATTTCAAACCAGCGAAACTTTCCCGAAACCATTAAATAAGCGTCCAATACAGAAACTACTAGACAATCAAAACAACATTAAATTTTGCCGCTGGATCAATCAAATTAAAAATCTACAAATTTTATTTACGGTTGAGGCAATATTTACAAAGAATAGCTTAATGAACGAAACAAAAAGCCACTTTTAGAATTTAAACAATCCACCCAAAATCACAGTCAAATACATAGGTTTACAGTGAATAATTTTTAACAGCCGACAGGTACTTAAATTTTCTAGCTAGAAGATTATTTGAGAAAATTGTTAGATGATGTCCTTCTGGCAATCAGACATTGTAAGTACTTGTAACATAGTACCCCTCCGCACTTAGCGTTACGTGTAAAACACTTCATCAATCATCAGATTAATCGTTTGAAAAACGTGTAAATAGTGGAGGAGAACAGCACTCCTAACCCCCAAGACCTGTAGACTTAAACTGGTAAGATTATTATTTGTGATAATATATAAAAGATCTGGCATTCAAACACCATCCGAAACTATTAAAGATCTTAGAAGACGCACTTTTGAAGCAACAGTTCCGTGTTCACGTAAGTGCTTGTTCATTTTTTGAAAAACTCGATTTGAAAATTACAACCCATATTTTTGAGTAGCCGCTCCTGAGATTTCATAACAAAAATAATAAATGTAATGACTATCGGCAAACTCTCTCTATCGCATTGCAAAAGTAAACATCTAACACTGTTAATAAGCGCAAACAAAGAAATTAACCAGATTTCTATTAAAAAGAGCCAAAATGTGTATCAAGACTCTATATTTTAAAATCGGTTTACTTTAAGGCATAACTTTATTAGACTTTTGGTCATAAGATTACGTACACAAAAGTGTACCTTGCATCGTAAAACACTTTGTATATAGCAATAAATCATTTTCGGTACAAAACATAGTAGTTATTTTATTTCATCATTGTATTGTCAATTTTATTGATTATATTAACAAGATAACTGTAACATCCGTAGAGAGGGTCTGAGTAGTAATTAATGTATTTATAAGAATGAAAGTGAGATAAAAACATAATACTATTTCAATGCTTTATTAGATAGTTCTCTATAAATACAAACTGAAATTATGCTAAAACAAATGTACGTATTATTATAAAACTCAATAGTCTTTTCTTCGAGCTGTGCAGTATTTTTACTTAAAAAAACACATTTACAATATATTAACTTATGTGTATATTATTCTTTCCATTTTAATGGAATCAATTTAAATCCAACAAGTTGCCACTAAGTAGATGGTATATATTTTTATATAATATGTATATTTTCATCTTATTTACATACACATACCAAAAAGTTTTATATTTATGTAGTAAATTAATTGTATCAAAACAAAATTATCTGTATGTCCTTATATTTATAAACCAGTCATTAACCGCTACTACAATTCAATGCAAAAAATATATGATAACAGGTTAATCAAGGCCCATTTTCCATCCACCCTGTAAAATATAAATTTGACCGACCTTCATAAAACAAGCCAAGGTCTCGTGGCGCCAGAAATTTAAGGTTAACGATTATTAATTATACATTTAACCCAGTTGTATGCAGTTTTTATTGCATTTTAGGTACACAAAAGTTAAATTTATATATCATACAGATTAAAATTTATTATCTAAACTAAAACAAAATTTGTACATTTTATTAATTGTGTCATAGCATTACAGTGACCCGGTGAGTATACTTTTTGCACCAAATTAGTAAGCGCCTTTACTACATACATACATATATTATTACAGTTATTGTTAGTACTCACACGGATTCTTCAATATATACAGTGACCGGTGAAAGTGCACCTGATTTTTTTAGTTGTATAATTTAACTCGTGAGATACTAATATTATTATTACTATTGTAGACACTACACTAAGTTAAACAATACTTACTTAAAATCAACATTTAAAAAAATTAATATTTGTTTCTAACATAAAATGTTTAAACTAATAATTATTTATATTCAAATTTTACATAATATCAGTATATTAATTAACTAATTAATGGTGTTTAATTATTTTCTTGGTGATTTAACCGTCTTACTGACACTATGAACAGTTTTGAGACAATTATAAAATGTTTTACTGTTGGAATTGATTAACTTAAACAATGAAAAGCAATTAACTGTGCGTACAACATTTGCTTATGCATAAACTACTATAATAAAAAAGAAACGGAAACTATTCTGTACTTACTACTAAATATTAGTAAATAAATCATAACAAAACACAGAATTAATTCTTATAATTTAGATCAATATTAACTTATTTATTAAAATTTTGAATTTAAGACAAAAAGTTTTTTAAATAAAAGGACTTGTTGAAGACGGGATTGTATAAATTAATATCAGGTAAATGAGTATAACATTTACGTCTTTGCATACTCACGGGGCCGCACGTATTGAAAAAAATAATGTTTTAAATTTCAAATTTATTTAG
Source organism: Tachinus rufipes (assembly GCA_963932245.1). Lineage (NCBI taxonomy): Eukaryota > Metazoa > Arthropoda > Insecta > Coleoptera > Staphylinidae > Tachinus > Tachinus rufipes. The sequence goes on along the minus strand of OZ010745.1, from coordinate 44,153,603 downwards.
ATTTGAAACATTAAAAAATATATTTTTGTATGGTACCAAAATTTCTAAAAAAATTTTTTTTTTTTTTTTAATTTAATTTAATAATATTTAGAAACTACTTAATATCACCTTTGAATTGCAACTTTTTTAAACTATTACAATACACAAGAATTTCAAGCAGCCATAAGTTGAAGTTACAATACATACAGACATTTTAGAAGTAATAAATTTGTAAAATGGTTGGAAAACATTAAGGATAAGCTGCTTAATATTTAAGCGGTTGATGACAATGTTGTCATCGGCGTACTTTTTTTTGTTTTTAGCATTTTTTTTCTTTTAGTTGAAAAAAAGTCTTGAATCAAAAGTTTAAGTTTTTTGACCAAAACCATTTAACGTTTTATAGAACTAACAACAGCATAAAAATTTGCTAAATAACCTCCGGTTTTTTCAATAATTTTAGATTTGTTATTAATTGCTTATATTCCTACAACCCACATATTGCAGCAAAAAATATCAAAAAAACTATTCAAAAATATATGTTTTAACAATAATAAGAAACGGTCATAACTGATGCAATAAATTTGTTGCGGTAGAGATAATTTTTTAACCAATAAAGACTTATGGTTGGTAATTTCACTAATCCTATACAAATAACTACTGACATAAAATTATTAATTTTAGATTTAGATGACAAATAACTTAAATACATCTACACAATCTTTAAATTGTTCGTGTAAGACATTTACTACGTCTCAATTATATTGATATTATTTTCTCATTGTTTTTATAATAAAAAATTTCTTCATCAATAGTTTCTAATAAATCGCGGCTGTCAGCATCTGAATAAATGTTTTTATTGTCAGAGCTAAACAATGACAAAAAAAAAATATAATTGCAATTTGAATTGAAACTATCAGCAAATGAGTTAGTTTCAAAATCATCTGAACCGGAATCTGAATTTTTGCAATTGGTTTTGTTGTACTTCCAGATAATACAATTTTTGTGTACAAAATAAACTTTTTTTATGAAAATTAACTACGTAATAAACATGCATGCATACATACTTTTGAAATTCACAATTGCTTTTTGTACCAATTCACAATTTACTGAAGACTTAGATACTACTACAACATCGGCATAATATTGCAGATCTTTGCATTTCCATGAACATAGTTCAACAAAATACAAGACATATTGCCATCTAAACAAATATTTTTTTATTGTACAAGGCTTGCTAAGAATTCTAACAAACAGTCACTAACAATTCACAAATGTAAGATCAAAACATAAAAAAAATATTTACAAAAGAATGGTAGCAGTAAATGAAGAAAATAAGCTACCTTATTTTAAAGTCAAATATTAGTTCATGACCAAAAACGTGGAAAACCTCTGAAAGCAGAAACTAGCAAAATTGTCAACAAATTTATAAGATTTCTTTTATAAGAGTAATGCTAAAAAAAGTAAAAATATCAAAAACGAGTGTTTTTAAAATTCTGTATAAAGGTTTGGAAAGTGTCAACCCAATGAATTCCTAAGCTGATCAACAAACTTGCAAAGAAAAATTGACCTCTTTATCCCAAGATGAAGACTTGTTCTATAAACTAGGGATAAAACCTGTGTATACAACTGAGATCTTCCCACATGGCAAAGACGCAATTTTATGCGCAAAAAGTAATGGTTCTTTTAACGTCTCAGGAAACTGTTTCCTTGGACGCTGACAAAATATTTTTAGTGGAATATTTGTTTAAAAACTATTACAATAACAGGAAATGACTACAAAGACACAATTAAAACTTAAAAGAAGCTGATCACAAAAACAGCAGAATGCATAAAACACAAATCATTCAAAAAGTAGTTAATAAATGCAGTTTTATGAAATTACACACCCACCCACCTTACAGCTAGTCCCTACCTTGCCTTTTGTAACTATCGTAACTTTCCAAAACTTAAAAAATGCGTAAGAATACATTGATTTTTATTAAATAGCAATTTGGAGTTTTGCATAATTACCAAAAATTATCAATTTTTTTCGTTACTAGAAAAAACGTTGGAATAAGTGTGTTAGTGATAATAGTTCTTACGTTAAAAAATAAAATTTTGTTTTGTAACTCCTTGTTTTCAGATAGGTAGATAACATAAAAAACTCTTATATAAGTACTTCAAACATGCTCATAGAATCACATTCATTCAACAAAACGTAACCGCACTCTTTTATACAACACCATATATTGTATGGTACAAAATAAAGCAAGTCATTTTTTAATTTGAAAATAGTTTTAATAACATATTGATAAAACTATCTATAATTTATTTGAAGACTTTCTTTTTATCTTTTATTTTACATAGTTATATATTAAATCATATTACCAACCTGAAGTATGTCAAAAATCGTTTGTTTTCAATATTTTTTTTAGTTTTATTTTGTTAAGCTTGGCGAAACAAGAGTGAAAAAGTAATAGATAATAATGACATAGATTAAAATTAAAATATTAAGTTAATGCATGAATATCCAAAAATTTAGGATTTTAATCATTTCTTATTTAGTTGATCTTGTTATGGGAGTAATAGGAGTTTGCATTAATTCTTTTCTGCATTGGTTCAAAAAGATGCCAAAAATATAAACTATACAATAAATATTGCAAATATAAATGTTCAATTAATAAAAATTAAAATAGGTATTGTAGAAATTTTTGCAACTCGTGAAAACATTGATTGTGGATTACAAAGCATTTTACTATATACAATAAGTTACAACATTTTATCTTGCCGGGATTTAAACTTTATTATTTTTTGAATTAATATTATATACACGGTGGTGTTGCAATCTTTGTATAAGAACATTTAAAATATGAAAAAATAACATTTTTAGATATTTTGATTATTTAACGGAATCCACTCAAAAAGGCATAAATAGATGTTTTAGTTCTTTTCAAGTCAGTTTTCCTAATAATCAGCCTACTAGAACTTTTATTAATGTACTGGATCATACATCTTCCAGTTGTATTGATTACGTAACTACTAACCTAAGTAGCAAAAATTATAGCTGTAAAATTGTAGATCCTGTTGCACCAGATCACCTTAGTGCAATTTTAAATATCTCATTTAAATCTCAAATTCCTCACTTTAAGGTTTTTTCAACCAGAATATATTTTTATTTTAATGTTAAAAAATGTTAATTCATTTAGTTAATAATAATAGTTTATTTTCTTGTCATTTAGCGTTGGAAAATATTTACATTTTACAATTTATCACTTAAACAAAATTAATAGTTAATAGAATTAACATATCATAATTTATAACTATCTACATTTACACTACCCAATCAACATAATATAATTACAATTACACTCTACAATCCTTGTCAGTTTCCTGTTTTATTTTAGTAATGTTTCTCATTCATACTATTCTTCTTCCATCTTCATTCAACAAATCCTTTCTTTCCATTTGTTCTTGTATCACTGGCTTCTCCACACATTCTGAACAATTTGCTTTCCTCATTCATCCAAAATTTACAATTTTTTTCTTCATTTCCACATCTAAATCTTGCTAGTATATTTTTTCTGTTTTTGTATACTTTGAATGATTAAGGTATTTTGGGATATTATTTTTCATAATAATTGCATATTTCTCATTGTACCTTGGTTCATTCGCTCTTGTTCTTCTTTCTTGCATTTCTATATCCCTATCACGCATTGTTATTTCTTTCTATACAACTCTTCCACTATTTCTCATTCTTTCTACTTCTTTACAGTCATATCCCTTTCCATTATAATATTTCTTTCTCTTTGCTCCTATTCTTTCATATCTTTCATTCATTTTTTTTCCTTCAGACATTCTTGCAAAATTTTGCATTCATTTCTTTCTCTCAATCTTTTTTTCATATTTTGCCGCTCTTTTTCCTGCTTCTACATTTATTTTATCTCTTTTCACTTCCTCTAACACAATGTATGCTGGAGTTTTCCTATTTAATCCAAGTACCCATCTCCAGTATTTTGTCTGTATCACTTCTAATATATTTTGTTCTTTCCACCCCTAAACCACATTGTTTGCGTTTTTTGCTAACTCTTGTATGTGCTCGTTCTCGCCGTTATTTGCACTGAATACATATCCTAAGTATTTAAATAATTTTACTTCTTTAATGTTTTTTTTTTTACAATTCCAATAATTCAAATAACAAATTAAAGTCAATTTGTGCTTTAATTAATAAAAACCTAGGCAAGACTAAAAACGTCAAAAGGTTCAACTAATAACAATGCACCCTCGGTTAATGGCTAATAAATTTGTTGAGTATTTTTCAACTGTTGCGTCAACTAATGTTAATAATGTTTTTAATTCATCTTCATATATTATTTGTATAATTACAAAAAGGCATATTGCAAATTTTTTTGTATTATAGGAAATTAACATTATTGATGTAAGGTCGAAAATCAGAGATATCTATCCAAAAAAATTTTTTTGTCAATGATGAATTATCTAGAAGAATAAAAACAGCTGCTGTTACTCCGCTTTTTAAAAAGAATGAAAGTAAAACTGCTACACTAGAATTAATTAAATTTGTTATTAAATTGCACAGTTTAGGTTTTAGAAGTTTTGTAGCAAATTTTATAATTTCTTATCTTACTGACCGTATAATGGTTTTAAAGATTAATAACTTTCATCAAAACAAAAAGATTTAAAAATGAAAGTTCCACAAGGCTCTGTACTTGGTCTCTTGTTATTTTTAGCGTTTATAAATGATCTACCAAAGTTTGTAACAGAAGGATCAATAAATATATATGCTGATGATACCACAGTTTTAATATCTGCGGAAAATCCAGAAGAACTTATGGTTAAAGCAAAAATAGCTAATACTCAGTGATATTCCTGGTGTTTAACACGTTGAGAGTCTCGATAAATTTTCCGGTCGGGTCCAGTGCGCCACCCATTATAAATTTAAATATGTTGGAATCCTGCGCTGGAAGAATTATTTACAATTTGCTGCAATATTATATAATTTCAAACGCACACCACAAGACTAAAATTAGTGCATTGGATTTTTTTTGACGTTTGCATATAAAAATTTCATGGTTTTTAATATAAATCGTGTGAATCCAGTTAAAATCGACAAGGTAGTAAACAGTTATAATAAAATAATTTTACTACATTTTTTGCAAAAACACAATTTGCAAAGGTTATATTTTTAAAATAAAAGTGACAACCCAACATTCTAAAACTGTAAATTCTGAGATTGAATTTTTCTATATGCTGTGAAAATATCAATATAATCGTATATGTACTTTGCAAGATAATAAAGATTTATTTTTACATTATATGCATTTTGTCCGTTATTAAAGAGAGCAATAATATTGGTATTGATCCAAAACTTATCTCGTAGCAATGGCTTTCAACAAATATAAAAATTACATACGTGACTCTCTTTTATCAGCCAAGATATAGTAATACAAAACCTAAGTATATCTGTACTTGTATTTTTGTGAGCTAGTCTGAGATTGAGTTTTGTCTATAAATTTCGCCCTTAAAATGATCATGTAATGACATATAAGAAATACTGATGATATGATTCAGTCAGTTTTTACAAATGTACTGTAATCAAAACTACGCATACTTTTAAATATATTGCAATTGTCACAACACACAAAATCAAGTACAAAAGTACAAAAAATCCATTTTTTTTAGTTTAGAACCAGCGCCGCAGTGCGGGGGGGGGGGGGGCAAAATGTTTTGGGGCCCCTAAGCCTCAAAAACTAAATAACCAAATTAATTAGATATATTGATCAGTGATCACTATTGTTATTTAATAAAAGTTAATAAAAAATAATGTTTAATTTAGTATAAAGGTATTTCAGCCGGACTGATCATCGCCGTTGTTGTTGTTTATTTGGCTGCACTAAAAACAGCCCAATAAAGATTCTGTTTTTACACGTAAGTTGCGTTGGTTTGTTTGCATGCTTCAACCAATGAAGAACTTGGTTGTTCCAGGCACATGCGCTCAATTCTTTATTGAGCAGTTACCATACATATGAAGCGGTATTTAACCGGCAATAGTGATAGTGCAAGTGATGTTATAGCCTAGAATAACTTTAGTTTTGCATTTGTGTTGTTCTTCATACTCTCGCATTCTCGGGTTTTGTGTATTTTTTCTAAAATTAAACGTTAATTGTGCCAACTGATCCAATCATCAAAGTATCTACATTTGAACAATGAACATGATCCTGGTAAAAACTTTCAATAGATATTCTAGCCTCTTTATCAAAAGGATTAAGACATCATTGAGCATTTGGTTCTTGATTCCCTGTCGATGAAGGAAGATATTCACTCAATTTATCAATTTCAAATGCAACAACTATAACTTCACTCATCGTTTGGTTTTCAATGCAAAAACCTAAAGATGACCACATTGTCAAAACTGGTCGTTAATATATTTAATTAATAAAATACAAATGTAGATTATAAAAGTCTGATTTAATTTTATTAACCTAATATTTGGACACGTCTAGTGTTACATAATAAAACATAAACGCGGAAACAGCAATTTGATATTAATTAAAAGTGAAACTAGGCCAAGGGTCAAAAAACGTAATAAGATGGATGCATTTTTAAAAAGCGGGATGTTGCAAAGAACACCGCCGGATAAAAATAAAGATAAAGAATTAGGTCAAACGAATCAAAAAAGAGGGAGAGAAATAGATTCGCCAGGAGGTAACAACGAGGCGAAGAGAGCAAATAACCCCACAACAATCCAAATAATGGGGAAATTAACTAGAGAGTTAAAAAACTTAACCAGTGAGTGTACAACCACTAAACTGGAAATTAAATAGGTGGCGAATCAACTAGAAACAAATATGGAGAGAATGGAATTTGAAGAAATCCAAAAAAAAAGAACAGGAGAATGAAAATAAAACAAAAATAGGTATAGAAATGTCGACACAGACAATGGAAACTGGAGATAATAGGGAAGAAAACCGTAAAAACCATTTCATCTCGGACGAGGAGATATTAAAAGTGGCTAATGAAGAGGATATAAAAAATATTATAAATAAAGAATGGAGAGATACAGACTATAAATATGTAAACGTGAAAAAAAAAACCCAATAATGGGAAAGGAAATGGATACAGGACTTTTAATAAATAAAGATGAAATAGGCAAAGAAGGTGGTATCTTACAACAAGCAAAAATAAAATACCCTGAACTAATGGAGGAAGAAGGAGAAGATGAAACGCCATATATAGAAATAGTTAAAAATCTAAGCGGAAAAAATGTGGGAAAAGTACACATCATTAAGCAGAAAATCGAAACGGCAGGGAATAAGGAGATACTAATAGCTATCGAAAAAATGCTTATCAAAACAAAAACATTAAGTATTGAAGAAATAAATATACCAATACCAACGGGAATTACGGCAAGAGATGCAAAAAAAATTATGGAAATAGCGGGAAGAAGAACTAACACAAAAATAAGACTGTGCGTGCCAACACAGGGACAGGTAGCGGAGACACATAGAGAAAAAAAAAACAGGTACGGAAACAGGTGCTATAGTAGTGAGCAAACAAGGTGTCACATATGCAGATTTGCTGAGACAGGCAAAAACCCAGATAAAAGGATCTACGTTCAAAGAGGTAAGAGAAACAAAAAAAAGGGAGTTGTTACTAATTACAAAGGGTAATGAGACGGAGAAAGAGATAGAAAAAATTAAAAATGGAATGGAAGGCTGCAATGTACGAAAAGCCAGCAACAAAACTACAGAACTGGTGATAATCAAAGATATTAGCCCGGAAATTAAGAGAGAAGAAATACTGGAAGAAATTATGAACAAAGTGAACACAGAAGGAAGTACAATAATTTCCATAAAGAAAGGTTATAGAGAAATACAAACCGCTATAGTCAAAATGGACAAAAAAATAGCAGAACAGATAATAGGAGAAGGAAGAATAAACATAGGACTCATAAGATGCAGAGTAGAGAAAGTTAAAGCAAATGAAAGAAAATGTTATAAATGCTGGAGGAAAGGGCATGTAGCGGCAGAATGCAATGGGGAAGACAGGTCTTCGCTATGTATAAAATGCGGAAAGGAGGGACATCAGGTTGCCGAATGCAGAAACAAAGAATACTGCATTGAATGCAAAGTATTAGGACACAGAACGGGAGAGAAAAGATGTCCAGCTACAAAGAAAAAAGAAATGAGGAAAACAAAGAAGAATATGGAGGACAACAACCCAGATAACTGGAGAGAACAGGAGGAAAAAATAGTATCACATAATGTATAAGTTTATACAAATAAACATAGGGAGGGGAAGAGAGGCTCACGATTTACTAATAGCTAGTGAGTGAACCTAATAAAAACAAACTAAATGGTAAGTGGATAAGAGACAAAGGAACAGATGCAGCAATTTTAGCTAGGGGGAAGTGTAGGGACAAGGTGGAAAGATGGGGAACACCAAAAGAAGGAATAGTGTGGGCAGAAGTACAAAACATGATAGTATACAGCTGTTATATCAGCCCAAACTGCGGTCTGGAATATTATCGAGAGTGGATAGAAGAATTAGAAAGAAGTTTAAGAAAACAGAAAAACAAAAAAATTATTGTAGGAGGAGATTTCAACGCAAAATCACCGAGATGGGGAGGCTACAAGAACGATTTAAGAGGAAAAATCTTAGAGGAGATGATAGCAGGGTTAAATCTTACAATCTGCAACAATGGAGACAAACCGACGTTTGTAAGAGGAAGCTCAAAATCACATATTGACATCACCATAGCAACGTGGGAAATGGCAAAAATAATAAATGAATGGACCGTGACTGAAGAAAAATCACTGAGTCTACACAAACATATACAATACAATACAAAGGAGAAAGGAAAACAGGAGCACACGAGAGAAGGTAAATGGAACGTAAGAAGAATGGACAAAGAAAAGATAAAGAAAGGCATGGAAACAGAAGAAGTGACAGAAAACGAAAATATTGAGAAAAGATGCGAGAGGTACTCAGAAAAACTGAGAAAAGCGGCGGAGGAAGCAATTCCTAGGTACAGGAAAGGCGGACGAAAAGGACCATACTGGTGGTGTGAGGAAATAAAAGAATGCAGGAAAAACACAATACAAACAGCGATGAAAATCAAAAGGCTGAGAAGAAGAGGAGAGAACACAGAGGAAATAGAAGAGAAACTAAAAAACGACAGAAAAATTTTAAAAAAGGCAATTAGGGATAGCAGAAAAAGATGCTGGAAAGAAATGATAGAATCTATAGATGGGGATCCTTGGGGAAAACCGTACAAAATAGTGATGGACAAATTGGGTGGAAGAACAAAAGGAATCTGCTTAAAAGAAGACGAAGAAGAAGAAGTCATAATTAAAAAACTATTTTCCAAGGGAGAACCAGTAGAAGAACCAGAAACAAAAGAAGAAGAAGCAACAGTTATGGCAACAGTGGAAGAGATCAAAGAGATCATAAAAGAATTGCCTAACAACAAAGCCCCAGGTCCGGACGAAATAACAACAGAGATTGTTAAAGCAGCATTAGACGGAAACGAGATAGAAATAACTCAAATAATCAACAGGTGCCTAAAAGAAGGAACTTTCCCAGGATGTTGGAAAGAAGCCACTCTGGTACTGATTGAGAAAAAAAAAGAAGCAGGAAAAGCAACATCATACAGACCAATATGTTTAATCAACACACTGGCTAAAATAATGGAAAAAGTTATTGTACGGAGAATAGAACAAGAAATAGAAGAAAAAGGAGGATGGGAAAAAGAACAATACGGATTTACCAAAGGAAAAACAACCTTAGGAGCTATTGAAAAAGTGAAAGCAATAGCAAAAGAAGCAAACAGCGGAACGCAGAGGAAAAGGCAACACTGTGTAATGATAGCGTTGGACATACAGAACGCGTTTAATAGCGTATCATGGGCAGCAATCATAGAGGCGGCAAAGAAGAAAGAACTGAACAGAAAAACAATCAAGATTATATGGAGCTACTTACAGGACAGAAATCTAGTGACCAAAAATGGAAGATTCAAACTTACTAGAGGGGTACCGCAGGGCTCAGCACTGGGACCAAAACTGTGGAACCTTGTCTATAACGAGTTACTTCGAATGAAGATGCCGGAAGGCGTGTCAATAACAGCATTTGCGGACGACATAGCAGTAGTAGGTAGAGACGTAGAAATAGAAGTACTAAAAGGAAGATTAGAGCTGGCAATTGATATGATACAAATATGGATGAGAAGTAAGGGCTTAAAACTAGCAACACAAAAAACTGAGGCGGCATGGCTATCGACTAAGAGGAATAATAGAGGAACAGGTAAGATACAGGTGGGAGATCAAGAGATAACCATAGGAAAAAAAATCAAATACCTTGGAGTGACACTCGAAGCAAAGGGATGGAATGAACAGGTTAAGGAAGCGGTCATTGGAACAAAGGAAATTGAGAAAAAGCTTGGTAGACTTATGCCAAACAACGGAGGTCCAGGAGAAGAAAGCAGAAGGCTAATAGCAACGGCAGCAAGAAGCAAATTGCTGTACGCCGCAGAAACATGGGGAGAAGCCATGAAAACAAAGAAAAACAGAAAGGAAGTAAGAGGAGCCACAAGAGCAAGCTCGCTAAGGATTTGTAGAGCTAACAGAACAGTGTCACAAGAGGCAGTAGAGGTAGTTGCGGCAACACCTCCCGCGGATATGATGGTGGAGGAAAGAATAGAAATAAAAAAACTTGTAAAAGAAGGAACGAGTAAAAAAGAAGCAAAGATAAGAGCAAGAGAGAAGACTATGGAAAGATGGCAGAGAAAATGGGATACAGGAGAAAAGGGGAAATGGACGAGAGAATTAATCCCAGACATAAAAGAATAGGTAGAGAAGAAACCCGAGACGTGTTATTATACAACACAAATACTGACCGGGCACGGAGCATTTGGAAAATTCTTGCAAAAAATTAAAAAAATAAATGAAGAAGAAAGGTGTACATTTTGTCAGGAAGAAACACACGATAACGCAGAACACACTCTAGTAGAATGCGAGGCGTGGGAGGAAGATAGAAAAAAACTAGAATATATACTTGAAAGCAAAGTGGATAAAAGAACAATCATTAACAAATGCTTAAAAGATGAAAATAAATGGAGGGCGTTAAAAAACTTTGCAACAAGTGTACAAAAAAAAAATTGAAGAGTTTGACAATAGAAGAATATAGAAAAACAAACAATGGAAACAAACACACAAACTAAAAGCCATAGAAGAGAAAGGAAAAAGATGAGAGAAGCTAAATGGAAACAAGAAAACAGAGAAAAAGATCAAAAAGAAAAAAATAAGAAAGGATATGACAATTGTGCATACCAAGAAACAGAAGAAAAAAGAAGAACATTTACAGAGACTACGATACCAAACGAAATTGCAGATAAGGAGAAGGAGAAAAGAAATATTAAAGGAAAGCAGAATAACAGAAATAACAAGGCATATACCAAATGGTAGATATGCTATCTCGAGGATGACTGAGAACGCAACCTTTCAGATAGTCAGAATATACCTGGCAACGAGAGGACATGAAGAAGTAATTCCTGATGGAGATACAAGGATATCACTGGAGGTAAAACTTACAAATCTAGGACTGCCAAAAGGAATACAACTGATGGAACTGCATAAATTATTCATGAAGGAGAGGGGATATGATAAAGAAGAAGTGAACGAAGACCTTAGTAAGCTAAGAGCACATCTGAGAACAAATTATATAATTAGAGTAAATTGTTAGAATTAATATAGAACTCTATGACTCCATATATGTATCAGTAACGCTGTAGTTGGCTGTAGTCAGTTGCACATGTAAATGTCAGTAATAAACATTTATTTTCATAATCTCCTTGTGTTCTCATTTACTGAATATCGAACAGGTTATGGGCCCAGTACTGAGATAACGGGAGTTTTGAAAATTACGAGAAAAATCGTAGTGAGATTAAGGAACAAAGAACAAAGCAAAAATGGCTTCAATGGAATCGATCACGTTGCCGCAACTAAAAGACGGAACGAACTTTGCAAATTGGAAGTTTCGCTTAAAATTAATACTTGAAATGAAAGAAGTATCGGATGTCCTAGAAATAGAAAGTGTAACAGAAGCGAACAAGAAAAGGGATTGCAAAGCAAAAGCAATCATAGTGCAATGTCTGAGCGACAAGTACATTGAGTACGTGAAGAAGAAAGAAACGGCAAAGCAGATGATGACAGCGCTAGAAGAAGTATTCGAGAGAAACAGTACGTTTAACAAATTAAATTTGAAAAAGCAACTGCTAAAGTTAAAGTGTTCAAATAATGATAAATTAGTAGATCATTTTCTGAAATTCGACACGTTGATAAACAACATTGAAGCTGCGGGATCCAAAATGGAAGACACCGACAAAATATGCCATCTACTAATCACAATGCCGGAGAAATATCAACACGTGGTATCGTCTATAGAAGCGATGAGTATGAGTAGTACACCTACATTAGAGAAAGTAAAATCATGCTTGCTAGATGCAGAATTGACACAAGCTGAAAAAGGACCAGTGAGAGACACAGCGAGAGAGGAAGCAGCATTCGCTACACACAAAGAAATCGAATGTTTCAAGTGCCATAAGAAAGGCCACAAAGCGTACGAATGCCGGTCGTCGAACAAGCGAGGCCGAGCGAGCGGTAGAGGATACAGACGTGGTTACTACCACAGTCAAAGCCAACGCGGTGCTGCCGGTGCAAGTAGTAGTGTACCTTCTCAACAACAGACGCATGTAACGCAAAACGACGAGTCGTCAGCGTATGTGTTTCGTAGCCAGTATGGTTAGCGCGGAGTGTTTAAGTGCAACGCACCATACAAATCCGAATGAGGTCAACTTCATCGTCGACTCAGGGGCGTCTGAACACCTGTTAAGAGCAGATTTAACAGCAGTTCAAAAAGTAAACAAACTGCCGGTCACAACAAAAATTAAAATAGCAAACGGAGAATTATTAAAAGCTGAAAACAGAGGTGAAATAACAGTGCTAAGTGACAACAAGAAAATTAAAATTAACGGTTTGATAGTGCCTGGACTTTTTGAAAACATTTTATCGGTAAAACAACTAGTGGAAAAACGCTATGTTATAATATTCGACGAATTCGGTGCAGAAATAAGCAATGGAATACAGTCTTGGCAATGTAAAGAGGAAAATGGACTCTTTATCATGAAAGGAAAGCATCTCGACAACAAGGAAAACAACGTACCGAGGAACAACGCACACAATGACAGCGAGGAAGCGGCTCTTACTGTTTACAAAAACGGTAACGAAAACACCAACGCCTAGGACACCTGAACAGGAAAGGATTAGCAAGAATGCAACTATCAACGTCCGATAAAATATGTGAGCCATGTATAAAAGGTAAAGCAACTAGGTTACCCTTTATGACTGTAAACAAACCAAGAAGTAGTGCAATAGGTGAGCTTTTGCATACAGACCTAGCGGGTCCAATTAATCCAGCATCAAAAGACGGATTTAATTATTTTCAGACAATCACTGAAGATTTTTCGCATTATATTAAAGTCTATTTACTTAAGAATAAATCGGAAGCGGAATTAAATTTACGAAATTACGTGAGGGAAATAAATACTCAATTAAACGTTAAAGTCAAGAGAATTAGATTTGACAATGGGGGAGAATTTGTATCAAATCATTTTAAAGTATTTTGTCAAAATAAAGGGATAAAAATGGAATATACCAGACCATATTCTCCGCAACAAAACGGCGTTGCAGAGCGAATGAATAGAACTTTGTATGATAAAGCCAGAACCATGTTAACAGAGACGGGCTTTCCAAGGTATTTGTGGGGCGAAGCAGTTATGTGTGCTGCGTATCAATTGAATAGATGTCCCTCAGCAGCTATTAATAATCAAATACCTATGCACATTTATACCGGAAATGTAGATTTGAGCAAGTTAAGAGTTTTTGGCGCAAAAGCGTGGTTTGTCATTTTGCCAAAACCAGCGAAGTTTAATGATAGGGCGCAAGAAGCGCGTATGGTCGGATATGCTGCTAACGGATATAGATTGTGGGAACCAGTGACCAAAAAGATAATAATTTCAAGAGATGTAAAGTTTGATGAGACTAATTTTGTATTTAATAAAAATAAGACTGGAAATGAAAATCAACTAATTACATTTGAAAGTAATGAAAAAGAAAATAATGATGTAAATAATGAATCTGATGTAGAAGATAGAAATCAAGATAGTGAACAAGAATCAAATCAGAGTTTGGATGACGACAAAGCCGAAAATGAAAATAGATCAAAGAGAAGTAACAAGTTACCAAACTATTTAAATGACTACGAATTGCATACCGCATTTTGTCTTGTCTCAAATAATGAACAAGTGCCAGATAATTTTGAAGAGGCTAATAAAAATAAAGAATGGTGCAAAGCAATTAATGCTGAACTAAGCGCACATGATGCTATCAACTCTTGGACTGTAACTGAGCTACCGGATGGAAAACACCCGATTGATGTTAAATGGGTATTCAAAATTAAAGAAGACGGTACTAAAAAAGCACGTTTGGTTGCTAAAGGATTTCAAGAGAAAGAAAACTTTGAAAATAACTATGCTCCAGTAGCAAGATTGAGTACGATCCGATTGTTGATGGCACATGCAGTTCAATGTGATTATAAAATACACCAACTTGATGTACCAACTGCATTCCTAAATAGTAAACTAGATAAAGAGTTATATGTAAAAATTCCAGATGGATTAAAGAAAGAAAATAATAATAAAGTATTAAGGTTAAATAGAGGACTTTACGGGCTAAAGGGTAGTCCAAAGTATTGGAACAATAGATTTAACGAGTATATGGGTTTTATCAATTTAAAGAGATCTTCATACGATTATTGTTTATACACAGGAAAGAATGTATGGTTAACTTTGTTTGTTGATGATATTTTAATAGTTGGAAACGAAGAAGAAGCCAATAAGTTAATAACATTGTTAAAGAAAGAATTCAGCGTCAAATATTTGGGCGAAGTAAAACGCTTCTTGGGAATGGAGATTTGAGAGAGATCAGAATGGCTTAAAAATTACTCAAAGCAAACAAAATACAAAAAATGTTGGAAAATTTTTACTTAACTGAAGCAAAAGGAGCCAAGTCTCCAATAAACAAGGGTTTTCAAGTTGAAGAAAGAGAAGAAATGATAAATGTACCTTACCGAGAATTAATCGGAAGTATTATGTATGTGAGTGTTGTATCAAGACCTGAAATTGCCTATGCTGCTAGTTATTTAGCTCAATGGGTAGAAAAACCAAATAAAAGTTGTTGGATGGAAGGAAAAAGAATTTTACGATATCTTAAAGAAACGAAAGATTTAGGTCTAGTTTATAAGAAAAGTGCAATAAAAAGTTTACAAACATTCTCAGATGCCGATTGGGCAGGCGACAAACAAAACAGGAAGAGTGTAAGCGGGTCAGTCACTTTGTATTCGAATTGTGTAATTGCATGGTTTTCGAGAAAACAAAACTGTGTATCATTGTCCACCGCTGAAGCGGAATATATAGCTGCGGCTCTTAGCGCATGTGACCTAATCAACTTGCAGGGATTGTGTAAAGATTTGGATGTTGAATTAACCGGAAAACTTTTAGTTGATAATCAGGGGGCAATAGATATTTCACAGTCTTATGAAAATTCAAAACAAACAAAGCACATCGACATTAAGTACCATTACATTAAAGACCTAGTAATAAATAAAAAGATCATATTGATACATGTCGATACAAAAATTAATATTGCAGATGTTCTCACTAAAGGCCTGACCAACGAACGATTTTTAATGCTGAGAAAAATGTTAAACATTCTATGAGTAATGAGTATGAAAACAAAACTTGTTATTTTATTTACATTGTATTTCATATTTGAATTGTTTAGCGATTGCGAAGTTTGTTCATAAAGAAAAACTTCAAATCGAGGAAGAGTGTTAGAATTAATATAGAACTCTATGACTCCATATATGTATCAGTAACGCTGTAGTTGGCTGTAGTCAGTTGCACATGTAAATGTCAGTAATAAACATTTATTTTCATAATCTCCTTGTGTTCTCATTTACTGAATATCGAACATAAATAACACAAAGATGGGAGAAAGAAGAGAATGCAGAGGTAGATGCCAGTGCAGATAAGAAAAGGCAAAATGACAAAAGAGACAGACAAAGGTAGGGGCTATAGGGAGAGAGGGGCCGGGGACAGCATGCGTGCCGCAGATGATGCGTGAAAATCCGCGAAGCAAAAACCAGCCCGCCTCAAACTAGCACCAAATGTAGGTTAGTTTAGACAGGGACATTAAAACAACAGGATTTGCGCAGAGAAGAAAACCGGAAGGTATTACCATGCGTAAGTTATTCTTAAGGGCCACTTGTTGAGAGCCAAACAACTCACTACGTCCTAAAAAAAAAACAAAACAAAAAAAAAAATTTGGATTAAGGATTAAAGACTAAGAATTTATCAACACATCAATCCAATCATTGAACTACCTACATTTTCAGTATTTATTTTATTTTATAAATAAAAGTTTTTTTATGTATACGTATTTGTTTATAAGGTTTGTCTCACACATATGCGGTTCGTTTTCGGTTATTAGGTACCGAATAGAAATAAAAAAATAACCTAAAACAAAACGAACCGAACCAAATGGAACCCCATACGAGTGAAACGAGTCTAAGGCGTTAAAATTTTTGAAGTATACAAACACGATAGGGGCCCTAAGAAAATTCTTGCGGGGAGACCCAAAATTTGAAGCTACGCCACTGTTTAGAACCTAACATCAAATTCAGCGTCACATTTGGAAATATAATCCCAGTCAGCAAATCCGGCAAATATATGGTGAGAACCAACATAAAATGTTCATTATTTAGAACGTCATAAAAAACTTGATTAGATTTGGTTCCATATTGTAATCAGTTATTTTGTCATTTTATTTAATTATTTGAAGTTTGTGAAAACCCAGTTTAAAATGTATTTTTGTATTGGTTGCGTAAATAGATGGGTCAGTTAACATTTTCATGTAACTCTGAAAATATAGAGCTGGTAAAACAACCAATTCTTCATAGTCTTAGTTTTAGACGTTAACAAAACGTGATAAACGGTGTCGTATTGAGTTTTTTTAAGTTATAGAGTTGTCAACCAAATATTGCACAACATCTTTTTATTAGTGACAAAGTTCACTTTACTTTACATAACCAGATTTTTTGTTACTGAGCTTCAGAAAACCCATGTCAAACTTATGAATGACCATACATTTGCCAACAATGACTGTTTAGTATGCTGTATCATTATCAAAAATTATTATAATTATTAGTATTTTTTTTAGAAAAATGGCAAAACAGTCAATTCTGAACAGTATACACATTAGCACCAGACATTTTTCATTTTGCAACTTCAAGAAAAAGAAAGAAACCACTTTTTACAACAAGACAGTGGCACCTGCAATACAGCAAGACAGATATTTCCAAACAAACTCATTTTCAAAATAGTGGCCCGCAAAATGTCCTTACAAAAACCTAATTTCTTCATAAGAGTTATAAAAAACAAAAGTGGTTATAAGCAAGCTTAAAATTTCAAGATATATTTGAGCAAGTTATGGTTGAGTTTGTCCTTCATTTGAAAAAGTGCGTAGATAATAGAAACGGTCATTAACACACAGATTACTTTTTATTATGTATTTCATTTTTTTTAATGTTACATAGTACAAAAGTTAATAGTATATTACCACCAACACAATAGTTAGCTTACAAAATTACATTTTTTTTAAATGAACAAATCATTAGTATCCGCGTTACAATAATTACATTTTATATAGCTAAATCAGATAAGTACTACTAAGTTAACTAAAGGGTTGTCAAATATCGTGATTTGCTGTTATATTGGTATATATTTTTAATAAATTTATTTCTTCATTAATAACGCATCTGTGCTAAGATGTAGCACAGATGCGTTACTAATTTATTTTTCTACAAGTTAAACAAAAAATAAGCATGTTTGTTTGTAGAATTTGTTTTAATTCCATTTGATGATTTAAATACACTGTTTAAATTTTCCAAAAACAATTTGAACTACCCTGTATAATTGATCAATTAATGAACTACGTTATTAATTATTTTCACAAAACATTTAACTAGTTTTACAATATTACTTGCGTTTCTGTAAGCAATGTGAGCCAATCAGAAACCACCGCTGCACATCTTCGAGACAAAAACATTTGTGATTTTTTTTTGGGACATCAAACAACGTAGCCTAGCATTGTCTTCTTTATTAATGATTAATCCCAGCTGCCGCATCGCAGTTTTCATCGACGCTTCGACTTTGCAAATTCTTGTTAAAAATCATATTTTAAACATTTTGTGAATCATTTCTGATTTGATTGCAGCTAGAATCTCAGCTACTATCCCAACTAATGCAATCAGCAATACTCAATTGCCCTTAACTTAGAAGACAACAAAGTATTTAATAAAAAAATGGTCATTACACTTAAGACTTATAAAACTATAACTACAACCAAAACTATTTTTGTCAAAAAATCAAGAATAGTGCAAACATTGTTTTGGCTGCAAGAACAATTATTTTTCCATCTAGCAGCCCACCGGGGAAATGTGAACTTTTACATTTATGCAGTTTTGCACCTCTTTTAATAAAACCTGGATTAACAAATCTTAACATTATAGAATATTAGTAAATATTATTTATAATTTATATTATTATATTTACTCAAAGTTACGTTGGTTGAATCTCGTTGTAAACAAAGTAAACAGATTACGTCGTAAAAATCCATAGTCGATAAATTCCATAATGTCCAAATCATCATCAAAAATATTATCAAAGTCCAGAAAATTCATCTTAACTAAGGATTTTTGTTGGTTAATTATAATATATTATCAAAATGCACTAATTAAATTCTTATAGTTACAATGCAACAAATGTCAAGTTGAAAAGTTTTAAAGTTAAGTCGCGTTAAAGCCTTGTTTAAGCCGCCAAACTGATGGCTGATGATGGCTTTAATAAATCCTAAATGTAAGCCGACTTTATTTGCAATGCAAGCTACTTCTGAAACTAAATCATGGATTAAGGCTTAATCATTAGAATAGATTAAAATTCAAATCAGTACCATCGATTTTGCACTCAAATTGCTATATACAGGTAATAAAACAAATTATAACAGACTTAGTTTGAATCACAAGTAACCTAGCCGGCTTAATAAAACCTGTTACGTAAATTTTTACAAACATCAAATATTTCATTTATTATTTATTAAACGTTTTACAGGTAGTTTACATCGCTCCATAAAATTTGTTTAGAGAGAATTAAGTATTGATAAAGCCAACAAATTATTAGGTTACGTTCTAATCTATTATTAAAGAAGTTCCAAATTACACCTGAGTAAACAGCAAGTTTTTATTAACCAGGTTATAGGGATGGAAACCTGGACTGTAGCGTGCATAGGCTTACAAGACGTAGAGTTCATTTTTTTAGCATAATGTCCAAATTTGGTATCTTTTTTGATGATATGTCCTCTTTTTCAAAAACACTTTATTTAATTAAAAAAACAAACAGATTTGCAATATTTTTTATTATATTTACAAATAATTATTTTTTAAATTTTGAAACACAATGTTTGACTATACTATCTGATATAATATTTTTTTTAATATTTTGAAACCATGTTATATAGTAAGGTTAACGTGTATTATAATTTTTATAGCCTAAAACTTTATACATCAAACTAATCCAAAAATTTGAAAAATTTTGTTTGTATGTTCAACACATATTATATTATACTCGAGAAGGTTCAACTTTGAAACAAAAAAAAAACAAGAAATACAAAAAATCCATAATAATGTTGGTCTAAAACATTATGAGAAAATATGAAAAGAAAAGTTGGTCTGGCATAAATTAAATAAATTTCTAAAAATTAAGACTTTATACATTAAAGAAATAGATTAAAAACTACGATTTTTTAGATTTTTAAGCCTTAATAATTCCGCTTTTTTTCAAATTTTTTATTAAACATTTTTTATAAAACATTTTTTATAGTATGCCTGACATATATTTAATTGATTCCCAAAATCTACAACTTTGGGATACTAAGAAAAAAGCTTATTTTTTATATTTTGAAACCTGAATTAGGCTACATTTTTATTTATAAGTATTATATTATTTATTTTTTACTAAATGTTTTTTTTCCATATTTTTAAACCTAAATTAAGCCTCAATTTTATTTTTGTCAAGTTTTCAACAAAAATTATTATTTTTAGATTGTCTGGCATGTACATACATATATCTATTTCTAAGAATATAAACTACAATACATGTTTTAAAATTTGGTTGAGTCTCTAAAAAGTGTTAAAATGTACCTTTAAGTTTTTTAAGTCTTTTTCTTCTTCTTTTTCCACTCCTATCAGAAATTGGAAATCATCAATGCTATCTTCACTCTGTTTACTGCTGTTCTAAATAGTTCTGTTTTATTGCATTCGTACTATTCTACTAGGAAGTACTTTCCTTTTCCATTCTCCTTACTACCTCAATATTTGTTACATGATCAGACCAGAATATTCTCAATATTTGTCTGTAACACCACATCTCAAAAGTCTGTATCTTATTTATGTGAACTTGTTTTGGTGTCCAACTTTCCATACCGTATAAAAAAATGAGATATCATAGTACCAAATCATCCTTACTCTAAAATTTAAAGACATATCTCTGTTATTAAAGAATGTATTCATTTGTGTAAAAACATTTTTGCTATCTCTATTTTTGTTCTTATTTCTCGGGTTTGGTCTATATCGCTATTATCTTAAGTGCCAAGCTATTTATAGATGTCCACTTTTTCAATATCAATGTTAAAAAAATTCAGGCTGTCAAACATGTTGTTGTTTTTTAAAATCACCATAAATTTTGCTTTCTTTATGATCATTTTAATACCCAATTTATAGCATACTGTATTGGTTCGTTCCACGAGTCGTTGAAGGTCTTTTATGTTAATAGTCAAAATAACCGTAGCAAATGTTATTTAGTATTTTGCCATTTATGACTACTCCTGCTTCCTCTTCTTCTAGGGCTTCTCTCCTCGCTGTATAAGTTAAATAACAGTGAGGACAAGGCACACTCTTGTCGCACCCCTCTGCATATTTTGATATCATTGCTGGTTTTGTTATCCTATCTGATGTTTGCAGTTTGTTTATAGTACAGATTTTAAATTATGCAAATGTCCCTAGTGTACAGGTTATTCTTCTGAAGAAGCTCAAGTAATTATTGATGACGGATTTTATCAAACTCTTTTTCAAAATCTATAAAGCATATGTATAGGTCAACATTCATATCTAGACATCTCTGAATCAATACATTTATCCCGTATAAAGCTTCTTTTGTTCCAAACCATTTATGAACCCAAACTATGTGTCTTCTATGTTTGTTTTTTTATACATTCTGTTGTAGATCAGTTTTAGTAAGATTGTAAGCGTATGGCTCATCAAGCTAATTGTCCCGCATGCGGCCCGCCTAGATCATTTTAGCGGCCCGCAATATTTTTAACATTTTTACAAAATATATTTATTTATTAATGGCCAAAGTAGTAAAAACCAATATATTCAAAAACTAACTGTAGAAATTATAACAAAAAATTAACTTTGATTTTAAAGTAATATTCTTGCGCATATATGACAGATATGTGTGTCGGACTGTATTATTTTATAATTTTTTTAATCTTTTTTTCTAAGCTTGTCTATCTTGGAACATTTTCGCTATCTTGCTCCACTCAATTCCTTTCTTTGTCTGCTGCTTTGTGAGCCTGTTTGGACCTGCTCTTTGTTTTTTCCTGTATTCTCATTTATGTATTTTTTGATATTCGGATTCTATCTAATCTGTGTATGTGTTCTAGCTTTCCTAGCTGTCTCTCCTCTATTAATGTTTCTATAGGTTTAATTTTTAGTTTATTTCTTACTTCCGAGCTCTTCACTTAATCTGTTCTCGTTATTTTTTTAATTATCATTAGAAATCTCATTTCCATTGCATTAATTTTGCTCTTTCAGTTGTTGTTCAAGATTTGCTCGAGTATATTAGGGTTGGCCTTACTACCTTTTGTATTTCTGTTTTTATTGTCTTCGTTATTTCTTTCTTAATCAAGAAGTGTCTTTTGAGTGCATTGAATATTCTTCCTCCTTTTCCAGTTTTTGCACCTATTTCCATGTCAATATTCCTTGTTCCTTCTATTATTGTACCAAAGTAGTAATATTTTACTTGTTCAATTATTTGTCGATCCAATTCTATCTTGTGTCTCTTAAGTTTTGTCGCTACTACCATTGTCTTTGTTTTGCTTGTGTTTATTTCCATGCCTATCTTTTCTAGTTTTTCTTCGTATATTCTTTTGTTTCTTTGTAGTTTCTCTTCTTTGTCTGCTATTAATATCATGTCATCCGCAAACATTAGGATTTGAATACCAATTTGTTCCATTTTTCTGTATCCTATCCTGATGTCTTTGGCTCTTTTTTGACTTTTCTTTATAGCCTCGTCTATTAATGTTGCAAAGAGTATAGGGCTTAGAGTTTGCAGAACAGTTAAATTATATTCTGTTTCACTTTTTCACTTTAAAAAAATGTCTATAGTGAGTCTAAATCTAATATATGGATATATATTTTATATGCGACCCGCGGAGTTATAAAGCATTTCCAAAGTGGCCTGCAAGATCATTTAGGTTGGCCACCTCTGACTCTGACAGAGCATTCTGTGACATTATCTTTCTTTAGTGTGGCTATAAAAGTGAAAGGCATTCTTGGGGTATGAAACCTGTGGTGTATATAGTGTTGAAGAGTTGTAATAGTAGTAAAAGTATTAATCGCATCATCATTTAAAAGTTTAAGTAATTTGATTGTAATCTCATGCGGTTCCGTTGCTTTGTTTCCTTTGGTTTGCTTAATATCGTGTAGTACTTCTTCTTTCAATATGATCGACCCTGTGTCTTCGTATTTATTAGTTGACAGTGTTTTTCAGTTGTCTTTAAATAGTTCTTAGACGTATTCTGTCCATCTTTCTATCTTCTTTTGTACGCCAGGCATTAATTTACCATCTTAATCTTTCAATATTCTACCCGTTCCAGACATTTCTTTAATGCTTTTGTGCATTTGGAATGTTTCTATTTCTCTTAGTTTTATTTTTTTTAAATCTTTGTTTTCTTGTCTGCTCTTCAATGGAGTTTGATTTATCAGTTATCCATAGCTTGTGTTTTGTATATGGGAAAAGTCTCACATCTTTGTTTTTCATTGTTGTTGTATTTTTTGTCCCCAATGTCTTTAAGTTATTATTGACTGATTGGCAAACTTATTCTCAAATATTTTTCTCTTTTAGTTTTGTCCAGTCGGTTCTTTTTTGGTTACTTTTTTTTGTTTTGGTGTTATTTTTTAGTTTAATTTCTATTACAGCCAGCACGGGATTATGGTCTATAAATCACTGGCCTACTACGTTTCTAAAAACTTCACATGCCAAATGTCAAATATTGTCAGTAAAGTGTAATGCTTTATTAACGTACATGTGCAATTTCAACCCTCTACTTTAATTAGTCTTGTAGTGATATCCAGACTAACATTGTTAGGTTTCAACTATGCCAGATTTGCAAAAAATTGTGTGCCAAGCAATTATCAAATTCTTCACATTAGAAGGTTTTACCCTTCATCAAATTAAACAAAATTTGGATGGCGTACATAAGATGAGCTGTGAGAGTTCAAAAACAGCATCGAGTTGATTGTACTCAATCTTTTTTGAAACTCTGTGAAGTTCTGCAATCTATTGTTACAGAAGATAAAACTATGGTCTTGTATTATAATTCTCTATCCATGGAATAGCAGCGTGCAAGTGAAGCATCACCAAAAAAAGCCAGGGTATTCCCGTCAATCAAAAGTAAAAACTACTATCTTTTGGGATTGTGAGAGCATTTTGATGATTGATTTAAAAAAAAGTAATGCCACAGCAAATGACGCATATTATGCTACCTTATTTTATAGATTGAAGAAAAATATTCAAGCAAAGCGTCAAAGAACATTAACAAACGGAGTCAGATTGTTGCACAACAACGCACCTGTGCACACCGCAGAGCTTGCTCAATTTGCCATAATGCGGTTTTTAAAAAATCGATCATCCCTTCTACAATCCAAACTTGGCCCCTAACGACTACTTTCTGTTTTCTAAATTTAAAAAAAAATCTTTGATGACAAATCTTCAGAATATTTTTATAAGAAGATAGAATTACTAATAATTGTGTTAAAAGGTTTCTTGGTTAAGCCGGCGGTTACCTCGTATGACTGCTTAGTCAGGTGTTGGCCTTAACAAGTGGCCCTTGAGAATAACTAACGCATGGCAATATCTTTCGGTTTTCTTCTCTGCGTAAGTCCTGCTGTTAATTTGTCCTAGTCATTGTCTCTAAAGTGGTACTAGTTTAAGGTAAGCTAGTTTCGGCCTCGCGGAAATCACGCAGTCTGCTGCGGCAACACATGCTGTCCCCGGCTCATCTCTCCCTATACCCTTTTCTGTCCTACATTCTACACTGGCATTCTCCTCTCTTTTCTCCCATTCTTTTGTTATTTAGCCTAGATATTTGCATTGTCCTTAGATATCTTCTTAGTTTTTCTATATCTTCATTAACTTGTTGTATCCTCTTTTTTTCATTGATATTTTGTGTAGCTCCATTAAATGCATCCCTTTTGGTAGTCCTACAATTGTCAGTTTAACTTCTAGTGAGATTCTTAAATCTCCATTTGTGATTAATTCTTCGTGTCCCCTAGTTGCCTGATATACTCTGACTATTTCAAAAGTTGCATTTTCTGTCAACCTCGAGATTGCGTATCTTCCGTTTGAAAATTGTTTAGTCAATTCCGTCAATTTATTTTCTTTAAGCAGTTCTCTCCTTTTCCTCCTTATTTCTGCAATTTCTGTTGGTACTAGGGTTTCAGTATATGTTCTTCTCTTGTCTTTCTGTTCATCTTCCATTGCTTGGCGAGCATAGTTGTTTTGACCTTCTTTGTTTCTTTCCACTTTATTACTTTTTTTTATATTCTTTTGCATCCATTTAGCTTCTCGCTCCTCCTTCCTTTGTTTTCTGTGGCTTTTAATTTGAGTGTTTTCTTTCATTTTGGTTTACCTAAATCTCAAAGCTTCAAACTCCTCTATCTATTTTTTCAGTACTGTTGTTGCATAGTTTCTTAGTGCTCTCCATTTGTTTTCGTCACTCAGGCATATTTTAATAATTGTAGATTTGTCTACTTTGTTTTCTAATATCTTTTCTAGCGTTTTCCTATCTTCCTCCCACGCTTCGCACTCTACTAGCGTATGTTCTGCGTCGTCATGCGTGTCTTCTAGACAAAATATACATTTTTCCTCTTTCTCCATCTTATTTATTTTTTGTAAGTACTTTCCAAACGCTCCATGTCCGGTAAGTAGTTGTGTTGTATAGTAATACGTCTCCGGTTTTTTCTCTACCCGTTATTTTATTTCTGGTATTAGTTCCCTTGTCCATTCTCCCTTTTCTCCTTCTTTCCACTGTCTTTGCCATCTTTCCATAATAATCTCTCTTGCTTGTCTCTTTTGCTTGTCTCTTTGCTTCTTGCTTAGTAGTTTTTTCATTTACTATTTTCTTTATACCAAATCTTTCTTCCATCATCAAATCTGCGGGTAGTGTCGCCGCAATTACTTCTAGTGCCTCCTGCGACACCGTCCTGTAAGCCCTGCAGATCCTTAACAAACTTGCTCTTCTAGCTCCTCTTACTTCTTTTCTGTTTTTTTTGTCTTCAAAGCTTCTTCCCATGTATCTGCGGCATGCAATAGTTTACTTCTAGCCGCAGTTGCGATTAGCCTTCTTCCCCTTCTCTTGGTCCTCCCTTGTTCTGCATAAGCCTACTAAGCATTTCTTCCATTTTTTGTTCCTCTTACCGCTTCCTTAACCTGTTCATTCCATTCCTTTGCTTCAAGTGTTACTCCAAGGTATTTAATTTTTTTGCCTATGATTGTTATTTGTTCACCTACCTGTATTTTTCCATTTCACCTGTTCGTCCTTTTTTGTCGATAGCCATGCCGCCTCGGTTTTCTGTGAAGCCAGATCTAACTCTTTGTTTCTCATCCAGCTCTTGATCATCTCTATTGCCAACTCTAACCTTTCATTTAGTACTTCTATGTCTATATTCCTACCTACTAGAGCTACGTCATTCGCAAATGCCGTTATTGTCGCTCCTTCCGGCAGCCGCATTCTGAGTAGCTGATTATAAACTAAATTCCATAATTTAGGACCTAGTGCGGAACCCTGTAGTACAACTTTAGTCAGCCTAAATTTTCTATTTTTGGTCAGTAGATTTCTCTCCTAAAGGTAGCTCCATATTATCTTAGTAGTTTTATTTGTTAGTTCTCTTTTTTTTGCTGCTGCTTCTATAATTGCTTCCCATAGTATGCTGTTGAACGCATTTTGTATATCTATCGCTACTATGACACAGTGTTGTCTTTTTCTGTATGGTTTACTGATTTTTTTGCTATGGCTGTTACCTTTTCAATGGCTCCTAGAGTCGTTCTTCCCTTTGTAAATCCATATTGTTCTTGTTTCCATCCTCCTTTTTCTTCTATTTCCTGTTCAATTCTCCTCACAATAACTTTTTCCATAATGTTTGCTAATGTGTTTATCAAGCATATTAGTCTATACGTCGTTGTTTTACTTGTTTCCTTTTTTTTCTCAATTAGTACTTGTTTTGCATCCTTCCAGAAAGCCGGAAAAATTCCTTCCTTCAGACATCTGTTTATTATTTGTGTTATCTTTATCTCATTTCCTTCTAGTGCTGCCTTCACTATCTCCGTTGTTATCTCGTCTGGACCTGGTGTTTTATTATTAGGTAGTTCCCTTATAATCTGTTTTATCTCCTTCACTGTTGCAAAGACTGCTTCTGTTTTGTCCGCTATTCCTGCTGGTTCTTCTACCATTCCTCCAGTGAGATTTTTTTTTTCAATAATTACTACTTCATTTTCTTCTTCTTTTAAGCACACTGCTTTCATTGCTCCTAATTTATTCATTACTATTTTGAATGGTTTGCCCCAGGGATCCCTGTCTGAATTCTAACATTTCTTCCAAGCATCTTTTCTTATTGTAATTGAATGCTTCCTTTAATGCTTTTTTGTCATTTTTTAGTTATTCTTCAGTTTCATCGGAATCTTCTCTCCTTCTTCTTTGTCTTTTGACGTTTCTTGCTGTTTGTATTGTTGTCTTCCTGCTTTCCTTGACTTCTTCGCACCACCAATATGGTCATCTTCTTCCTCCTTCTCTGTATCTGCTACTAGGTATGCTTTTGTAGACGTGATGAAGTAAATCTTTGTCCAATGAGTATGTAATCAATTTAATTCCTTACAATGTGTTCTTCTATATCTGCAAGTAAGCGCCTAGTTTTTACTTGACTGCACTAGCATCCATCTACCTTTCCTTCTCCTACTTTAGCATTGAGATTTCCTATTATAACTGTAACTTCATGTATACTTGTTGTATTAAGGACTGTTTTTAGTTGTTCATAAAATGTTTCTATTTCAGCTTCTTCTTTATCTGTGATGGGTGCATACACCTGTATTACGTTGACTTCTCCATTGTGGTAATAAATTGTAGCATCATTACTCTATCGAAGAGTAAAGTAAAATTGACTATTGATCTATTAATGTCTTTATCGACCATTATTGCTACTCTGCATATATTTTATATACCGTAATATATCATGCCGTTGTTAATAGGGCACTTTTCAAAACCTTGCCATTAGGCATCACTTATTTCTAAAATATTTATTTTTAGACTTTGTATTTCTATGGCTACATTTTCTAATTTGCCCGCTTGGTATAAGCTGCGAGCGTTCAATGTAACAATTATCATTCAAGCTGTTCCGAGTAGCCTCCCTATTAAATTGACAGCAACGACTCAGTCCCCTTCTGCATTAGCCTTTACTCTGGTGTTTCCATACTCTACCACGGAGAGGTTGCAGATAGGGATATTACCCGAAGACCTTTCTTCAGCCCTCCGTTACTTTAGAGTAATCTCACTTTCATTAAATATACCAATAAAAGAGAAAACCAAACATCATCTTCAAGTCAAGACAAAAAGAAGAAACAAAGTAAACTAACATTCTCTGTCATCCTAAACTCAGCTGCAACCCTATTATCTTAAAAAGTCTAAATGTGCTTTGTGCTTTGTCTTTTTTAAATTATTTTATTATTAAATATTAGGGTAGGCATTAACGGATCTGAATAATATCTGGGTACAAACGATTATCAACCAAAAAAAAATTAACAACTACTTCTTGAAACTATGATTATATCATAATTGTGATATACCTGTAATACTATTCACACAAATAATTTGACAAAGTATATATATATATATATATGAGAATTTCCACAAGAAAAAAAATATTTTTAGATTTATACATATATGTATATATGTTATTTACACTTTTTTATTATCCATAACTCAAACTACAACGTAATTATTTTTTAAAGCAATGCACTTGATGCATTTTATTATGCTCAATTAATAATAAAAATCAGAGTTTCGTATAATTATATTGAATCATCTTGATGCTTGGAATTTTGTATTAATTATATATTATTTCCACAACAAATTGAACCGACTATTCATTACATATGTAAAACATTCTTGATAATCTGGTACGCGATTCTATCGCACCACAAATTCCCTATCAATATCTACATTGGTGTCAATTGATGTCCCCATAATTTTTTACTGTTAGTTGACAGCATAGGAAAAAATCTCCTCATTCAATCCCATATAAAAACAAACGTATGATTAATTTGTGACGTATGTAATAAAATTTATTAATAAAAAATAAATTTGCAGTTATAATAAGTATTTAATTAAACAGTAAAGATCTTAAATTTAATTGAAGGGTTAATATTTGTTTTAATCTTTTCTAATTTAATAAAAAAATAATTTAAAACTGGATTGTTTTATTATCAATTGAATATTTACACACTAAATATAATTTCATTAAAAAATTAAAACAATATTATTATTTATTCAAATAAACATCTTGAGGATTCACAATTAAACATGTTATTGAAAAGAAATGACACCAAACTGTCAAGCAATAGAATAAATTTTTATATTATTACTAAAAGACTATACATTACTATTTATTATATTTTCTATTCATAAATTTACATACAAAGTATTCCAAAACTCAACCACGACCTTGACCTTAGACAAAATCTTGCTGTATTACATCACTTGGAATTTCTTTCTCCGCATTATCTGACATTAATAGCCAGTTCATCATTCCATTTTATAAGAGAGATGGATTCAGCTAGTTCATTTTAATAAATTCTTTGTCAACATAAGTTTCTCTTCGATTACAATAACATTTTTAAAATTCCATATAAATTTTATTTCAATTAAATTATGATAAACATTATTAGATTCGATATATTATTAATTAGCATGCAGTAACGGTCACCTTAATCAATGATTATGTTTGCATAAATTCAGTAGTTACTGTTATACTTTTTCCAAAGACGAATATTAATTTGTTTAGTTTATTGCCCAACCTAAGAGGAATTCCTGAAATATAATTAAACGTGGCGCGCGTGCACATCTGTTAGTTTTAAATTATTTAATTTACTCCATCGATAGTTATGTAGAACAGATGAGATGAAGGTAATTTTTCTTCAGCTAAATACACACAGACAACTAAAACTCCATTTAAAGGCGGTAATTCTATGCATACAATTGTAGTAAGAAGTTAAATGATGCGCAAAGCATATTTATATAATTTCTCTATAATTTAGAGAAATCTAACAGTTTTGGAATGAACCCACCGTTTCATCTCTTAACATAATGGCCTTATTGATGGTTCTTATTGCAAAAGGTAAACAACCAAGAATACAATATAAATTTGTAAAAAAAATATAACAGTCTTTATTTTAAATTATTTAAATATATTCTCATATGACCTTATTACTTACATATCTCAATAATTTATAAGCTATGCAATAGGTAACATTATTAAACATGTGTAGTAACATATTATTAATGTTTCCTATCAGGAAGATATTATGACCAATAGTTGCATTTGAATATAATATGTATCATGTTATTGGTGTTTCATCTTATGAAGTGTAAACATTTTCCAGTTATTGTTTGATGTTTTGTGTCGAGCTCTATTATTAATTAACCCAACAATTATTCATTTATTTACAGTTTACCAAATGCAGACAAAAAATAATAATTAATGCAATTATTAAAATATACGAGTATGATCATTCAAAAATGAATTACATATACTTGAATGAAACAAAACATATGTAGTTGGATTTATACGATGGTAGCAATTATGTAAAACATAATTAATTAAAAAAAAAAAATTAATAAGTTGACAGAAGAACAAATTTAGGTAAATTTATTATACTTATTTGTCAAGCTTACCTTACCAATATACATGTGTCCTATGATGTGAGGTTACCACTTCAGAGCAAAGGTTGCATATTTGGAATGGGTCATCAAAAGTAATATTAACATAAGAGTTACATCGACGAAGAAAGCTTACGATACGATTGAATTGGCGGAACAAGGCCTCGCCTGTTCCACTAACCAATTTAATCAACAAAACACTGATTTGGTTTATGATTTTGAAACAGTAAGTAGTTGACTGTTTTTAGAGTTAAAATTGACCATGTTGGAAGTGCCCTATTCAGATATTGTTTTGAGGTCTTTGTTTATAAAGAGTGTGTGAGGTATTAACAAAAATCTATTTTTTTTAAGGCCCAAGTGGTCCAATTTTCAATTACTCTTCCGCATAGATCCGGCTGAATGTGAGCGATGGCCTGTGTTATGTTCACCTTTAAGGCATCGGTCAATTGTGGTTTATTTGCAAAGACCTGCCTGCAACTTCAAGAAACCCCAAAAAAAAAAAATAATATACTTATTTGTCAAGTCTACCTTACCAATATACATGTGTCCCATGATGTGAGGGTACCACTTTAGGGTAAAGGCTGTATATTTGAAATGGGTCATCAAAAGTAACTTTCACGTGAGAGTTACATCGAAAAAAAAAGTCTAGCGGGGTCAAAACGCATGACCTTGGTGGTCAATTCACATCACTGCAAGAGGTAACCTTGCCCTTACCTTACCACATATCGTCTAAGTCCATATGGTTCAATTTGGGCTATAAAAAATTGGTTATCATTGTTCTGTAGCGCTCGCTGTTGATGATGACCAAAGTCTGTTAAAAAAAAAAAAGGATCAATGACGCCGCCGGCCCAAAATCCACACCAAACGGTAACTTTTGGAGGATGCATTATCAACTGGTGAACCTCGTATGGGATGGAGTCGTCCTATATACGGCAATTTTGCTTGTTAACATAGACATTCATCAAAAAATGTGAGACTAAAGTCGCTAAAGATTATTTTTCCGCCAAAATCTCTATCCTCTTCCAAACAATTCAAAGCCCAGTCAACAAACAAATAGCGTTGTCTATGGTCATAAACTTTCAGCTTCTGGGTCAATTGGATTTTGTACGGGTGTAGGCTTAGTCCCGATGCAAAATTCGCCAAATTAAAGTCTGCGAAAGCCCGAGTTCTTGTGCAAGGCAAGGAATCGACTGCCTCGGGTTCTGCTGTACACTTTCACAGACCGCGGCCTTGTTCTCCGCCGACCTTGCGTTCCTTAAACGTACAGAGTCGACTGAGAAGGGTCACCACGTCTACCGTAAAATGGGCGCAATGCACGCAACGTTTGCACTAACAAACACTCATTTCAATAATAAAGTTTTATCATTTGAAGGTGCTGTTCCATCATGTAACTTGCCATGGTGATTTGGCATAAGTAACTGAATAATAAAAAAAGATTTTATAGGTATAATAAAAAACAAAATGACCGCCACGCGCCGCCTAAATCTACCTGCGCCAACTAAAAAACCATTTAGATACTACAGATTCCAACATAGAAATTTCAAAACGCTCTGCCATATTTATCGATATAATTTTTGAAAAGCATGAAATATGTAGGGTGCTATCATCTGCAAAACTATGAATAGGACTTTTAGTTATTTGAAAAAGTTCATTAATGTAAATCAAAAATAAAGTTAGCAAAAGAGGAGAACCTAGAGAAACACCAGCATTTATGATCTTAGAGTCAGACTTGTAACCATCAATTCTAAATAATATATAATAAATAATAATAATAAAAAATGTATAGAATGCATGTAAAGCTTTATGCTCGACTGCTAAAATTGTCTTATTTTCAAAAAAAAAAAACTATAAATTGATCTTCTTCTTCTTCAGCCTAGCGCCATCCACTCCTGAATGTAGGCCTCTTCCAGTCTCTTCTATGTCTGTTTGTCCTGTGCAGTTCTTATCCAGGTTTATTCCGCGGTTTGGACGATGTCGTTTCTCCACCGTTTTTGAAGTCTTTCTTGTTCTGAGTTTATTTGCATTTTTTATAGTTAGTGTTGTCTCGAGACCATATGTTGTTACTGGCAGGATACATGTTTCGTAGACTTTACGCTTAAGATTTTAAAAGATATGTTTTTTTTTTCAGAATAAATCCTAGCTTTCCAAACGCAGCACAGTTCAGTCCTACCCTTCTAGTTATTTCCGCGGTCTGATTTTGTTTCCCAAGTGTGATCTTGTGTCCGAGATATACATATTCTGACGTATTTTTGAGAGTATTATTATTGATAGTCACTTGAATTTGGTAGTTGCTCATTATTTTGGTTTTGATCAGGTTCATATTAATCCAACAGTTATAGATGCTTGGTCAATTTGTTCTATCATCGTTATGATCTCTTTTGCCTTATTGCTTATAAGGACAATGTTGTCCGCAAACCGCAAGTGGTTTAGGCAAGATCCGTCAATATTGATTCCCTTTTCTTGTCACGATAAAGTTTTAAAAATGTCTTCAAGCGCCAATGTAAATAATTTTGGGGATATTGTGTCTCCCTGTCGAACACCTCTGTTGACTGGTATTTTGTCTGTAAACATTTCTTCTTCGATCTTAACTTGGAGCGTCGCGTTGTGGTAAATATTTTCTATAATATTCGTGTATCGTGAATTAATTCTCACATTGTCTTTTCAGGGTTGCTCACGTTTCCACAGAGTCAAACGCTTTGTGATAGTCTATAAAAACCAGATGTAAAGGTATATTGTATTCAGTATTTTTTTCAATAATATTATTGTTTGTAGGTGATCGGTTGTAATATAATATTTGTATAACAAGAGTGGATAGTATGCCCATATCTCACGAAGACGAATTTGGAGCACGACGCTGCAGGCGGAGTGCTCCAAACGTCTAAGTGCGATATGGGCATTCCACTCGAGTTGTACAGCTTACTTTTTCTACGACTGATTAAAAATATAAAAATTATTTTAAAACTTTTCAATTAATCATTTAACATTATTTTATATTGAAATAAATTCAGGTTATGTTTGACATCTGACGTTTTGCATAATTATCAAATTCAGAACTACCTATAATTTTGGTTAAATTAAGTTGTTAAAATATTTAATTAAAAATGTTTTTAAGGTTTATTGTATAATAACAGTTAATAAATAAAACGTTCTTTCTATTTTTGACATTTTACAAATAAAAAAACCATTTGTATTTAGCGACGTAATCAAATAAACATTGTGATTTGTATTTTTTGTTTTTATGGTTGGTACGGCATATCATATCCACACTAGAGTGAATATATGATACATATCCATTAATAGTGCGTTCCGTATATCAACCGAAGTAACCGACGGTTAGGTTACGGCTATGATCGGTTACTGAAAATCTTTTGTTGATTTATAGAACGACAGCGGTTATAGCCGGTATAACAGGCAACTATACACAATAATAATGTTTGCTCTGTTGCACTCATGTTTTCCCAAAACAACTTGGCAATGTCTACATTCTAATAAACCCTACAAAAATAATTTATTATAATATTTTCTTGTATTTATTGTCGTAATATCCAACTCATAATATGGCGGAATAACCTAACTTTCAATTTAATTTAATTTGTTTTATTTTATTAACACCTCTGAGCAGCTAACATTAAGGCCCTTAAGCTCATGAAAAGTTTAATTATCTTTTAACTCATAATGCACACAACGTCCCAACTACTAGACACACAATACATTAGACGCTAGACGAGTAACATGTTAAGTTTTTGTTCACTTTTATTTGCATTTCAAATTTACCGCCATGAATAACCATGATTTATAAAATTCACCGACGTTCGTTCATGGTGAGTGCGGTCGCAACCCTTGCGACCTTTTTCAGGTAACCGCGTTCCGTATATAAACCTGTTTCAGGATAACCGGGATTTCGGTCGCTTCGGTTGATATACGGAACGCACTATTAGTTAGGCGTGAATAAAAGTGACAATATATAGAAGTGAGTAGACAATAGTATTTTGTATAACAAGAGTGGATAGTATGCCCATATCGCACGAAGACAAATTTGGAGCACGACGCTGCAGGCGGAGTGCTCCAAACGTCTAAGTGCGATATGGGCATTCCACTCGAGTAGTACAGGTTACTTTTTCTACGACTGATATAAACCTAAAAATTATTTTAAAACTTTTCAATTAATCATTTAACATTATTTTATATTGAAATAAATTTAGGTTATGTTTGACATCTGACGTTTTTTGGTTCGTACGGCATATCATATCCACACTAGAGTGAATATAAGATATATCCATTCAGTTAGGCGCAAATAAAAGTGACATTATATAGAAGGGAGTAGAAAAAATACTATTCCGGAAGCCCGCTTGTTTAACTGGCTGATAGGAGTCCTATATTCCTGTTAACCGGTTCGTTATTACTTTAGTAAACAGCTTATATAGGTGTAATAATAGACTGACTGGTCTATAATTTTCGATGTTCTGATTGTTGCCTTTCTTGTACAGCAATATTACTTCGGCAATTTGCCACAGAATTGGGATTTTTCCCTCATCCAGCCATTTATTTAGGAGAATTTTTACGGCCTCTTTTGCTTCCTATTTTAAGCATTTCGCTCATTATCTTGTCTTCCACTGGACTTTTTCGGTCTTTCATGTGTTTCAGTGCAGTTGTTATTTCCCATTTACTGATTTCAGGAATGTATTCTGAACCTACATTTGTGATATTTTGCCTCTGCTGTTGTGGGTTTGGGGTGACAGTTTTATATAGCAATTCGTAGAAGGCTTGTATAGCTGTGATGATTTCTTCCTTGTTGCTCACTATTGTTCCTTGTTGGTTCTGTATCGCTGTTATTCTAGCTTTATCTCTGGACATATTTGATTTTATCTATAAAGCAGAATAAACATTTCATTTATAATCTCAAAGGCATATAGTTGCTGATGCAACATTTTAGGTACATAGTTACTATCTAAATCAGTGGTTCTTAAACTTTTTGGCTGCCTACCTAAAGTACAAAACTACTTAAAGCCTGCAACCCTACCTGTTTTATTTTATAATATAATATAAAACAGGTAGATAAGTTATAAAATGTATGTTAACAAAAGTAAATTAGTTATCATCAGTTTAATCTGTAACTAAAGCTTGAGGCTTGCTGACATCAAATAATAATAAATAAAATTAAGTTATTTTTATTGCGTTTTAAGATACTCTGTCTGTGTCTACATCTATTGTTACTTATAGTAATCCCAATATAGTTTGGCCGGTATAATAAGCAACTTAATAAACAAGAAAAGGTTGTTTGCTCTGTTGCACTCATGCCTTTGCCAATTTTAATATCTTTAAATCCTACACATTTTATAAGCCAAACTAATCAGTACAACCAAACCTAAGTTGCGTTGGTACAACTGGTCATAACTACCCTAGTGTTGTATTTTTAAGAAAAAAAAAACTTATACAAAGTATACACCGCATGCCATGCTAAAAATCCAATCTTATTTTGTATTTATTTATTATGACAACAAAACAGAAAAATCCTTTCCAGATAGTTAACAAATTTTGTCGAGAACAGTGACGTAGATAGGATTTTTTGGCCTTTCCAAAAAACATTGAGAAAGGCTTTTTTACGGTTTTGGAAAAAATCGTACAAAATTTAAAATTGTAATAAATATTGTCAAAAACAACAAATCCAACCATAAACTGTTAAAAAATAGATGTTTTTATAAAAACTGTAAAATAGCTAAATCAAGCTACTAAATATCACAACACTGTTGGATATATTAAAATCCGGTCATAAAATATTAAAGTATCTTAAACATTTATTAAAATCCGGCCATAAAACTGTTAAAAATGTAAAATTCTACTCATAAAATGACAAAATTACCAGCCTTAAAACGTCAAATTATTGTTAAAAAGAAAATAATATCTAATGTCAGAAAGCTCAAAAATTTGGCCGATCCATAAACTAATAAAAAATGCAAAATTCTATTCATAAAATGTCAAATAGCTAAATCCGGTCTTGAAATATAAAAATATTGTCAAAAATCATTAAAATTCATTTCAATGTTATTTATGAAATGACAGAAATGCAAAAGTTTAGTCCTTATTAATTGAAATAATGTTATAAATCACCAAAACTTAGCAATAAATTGTTGAAAAATGTAAAAGTGAAATGCGGCCAAAAAATATCAAAATAAAATAATAAAATTTATTCAATAACTGTTTAAAAGTGCAAAGTTCTGTATATAAAAAGTCAAAAAAACAATATTTGGTTATACAACATTACAATACTGTCAGAAAAACTAAAATCCAGCAATAAACTGTTAAAATGCGCAAAGTTTGATTTATAAATTGTCAAAAATAATAATAATAAGTTTTGTCAAAAAAAAGTAAAATCCGTTTAAAAACAGCTGAAAACGCAAAACTCTATTTATAAAATTCAAAATCCTCTCCTATATAATATTTTTTGCTCTGATATATATAGTTCTAACCCATCCTGTTTTAATCCAAATTCCTACATCCTACAATATGCTGATGATACAACATTGGTTTCTCACGCTAAATCTCTAAACCAATCAATTGCAAACCTTGCTAGATATTACAAATTTGTGGTTCAATAAATGGCGCTTTTTTGCAAACCCGCTAAAATCCCAACTACTAATTCCCTACCACAAAATCCATGAAAATTCACCTAGTATCCAAATGAACCAACAATCCTTAAATCCATCTCATATTTGTAAATATCTAGGAGTAAACTTTGACCCTAAACTAAGTTTTAAGTTTCACACTAACTCCATTAAATGTAAAATCAGATCCCGAGCAAAACACTTCCAATCCCTTACGTATAGAAACAATGGAATTGACATTAAATGTGCCACGCACATATACAAGACAATCTGCCGCCCAATCCTTGACTACGCATCCATAATATTCCTGAACTCCAATAAACCAACTCTCAATCCCCTTTATGTAGGAGAATGGGCATCTCTTAGAACTATTACCAAAATCCGACATCCCAATAACTCCCTCCATAATCCTTCAAACGAACTACTGTATGAAAAAACCAAATTCATCCCACTTTCCAAAAGACTCAACACACTTCAAACCAAATTTGCAAATAATCCTAACAACCCAGAGATTCTAGATAATTTAATAATTCCTAGAAATCTAGAGATTATTGCAAAATATAAAAAACCTGCTCTTTCACTATTCCAACATATCCTGACTCTCGCTAATGACAACGACTAACTAACAATATCACCTGACAAACCATATTACTGAATCATATATCATACATCATGCATCATTTTTTTTTTCGTTTGTTTTTTTAATAAAAATTACAATTTAATTTACCTTATTTCAATGGCTGAAAGACTACGGTCGATAGCCGTTTGTACAAAACATTTTTTTTTCCTTCTATGTATTATACCTGTTCAAAATATTGTAAAATACTTGTGCAATAAAAATGTTATATATGTATATAAAATTCAAAAATAGCAAAATTGAGCATAGAAACATCAAAATAATGTCAGAAAACAACAAAATCAGACCAACAACTGTTGAAAAAATTTGAAAAACTCAAAAATTAAAAATCCAGCTTAAAAATATTATATCATCAAAGATTTTAAAATTTAAATTATTTGAGAGTTTCCCGCAACCCTCCTAAATACATCCCGCGACCCGAGATTAAAAACCACTGTTCTAAATATTTGACGTATGCTTTTTGCACATGTGCACACGACGCATTAAAGTTTAGACTAGTGCAATCTATGGTTCCAGATTTTATTTTTTTATTAAAATAATATAAATTATGTAAATTTTATAAATATTTATGTAATGTTTCTTTAATTTTATAGAAGCAATTTTTCAGAAACTGAATTTGAAAAAAGTCAATAAAGAATTACGCAAAATGAAGAGCATTGTATCGGATCCTCCTAAGGATGATGATGTTCTTATGAAAAACATTAATACACTTTTGATTTATTGAAATAATGCCAGACAAGAAGTTGTTATTATCAATATACCCAAAACTCCACAAAATTCATTATGACGATTTAGATGAAAAATCTATGAATAAACTGAATGATAAAGAAGAATATAAGCTACGTGGTAGTAACAAAATGTGGATTAAAGTTGGAGTTATTGAACTATGTTGTTTTACCAAAATTACACATAAGAACAGTTTAGAGCACTTTTAAGTGCAACTGAGAACTCCTAGGAACAATTCGTAATTCATTAAAAAGCTCAATATTACATAAAAACACTTTAAACTTAGTTAAGAACAGTTCAGATGCAACTAAAAACACTAGAAAAAACACCGAAGAAGATTATTAATAGCTCAATACACCCAGGAGCAGCTTAGAACACATTAGAAGCAGTTGAGTTCAGATCCGGTACACTTTAAAATATTTTATAACAATTCATAATACATCGGAAAAGTTTATAATTAGTTATAAATAGCTCACTTAAATTGGAAACATTAAAACAGATTCATTTTAACCTAAAATACATGCACAGCCAAGAAACACTTTAGGTGAAGTTTGAAAGAATTCCTTCATAAGATAAGTTTAAAATTAATTAAAAACTGCTCATTGAAAACATTTGAAAACAGTTTAGGTGCAATTGGAAACACTTGAGAGAAACTTGCATTTCT
Organism: Tachinus rufipes; assembly: GCA_963932245.1. Taxonomy (NCBI): domain Eukaryota; kingdom Metazoa; phylum Arthropoda; class Insecta; order Coleoptera; family Staphylinidae; genus Tachinus; species Tachinus rufipes. The sequence goes on along the minus strand of OZ010745.1, from coordinate 44,114,561 downwards.
TTAAAACTGGTTATTTTTTTTATAGTTGAGTAGACTTCTAGTACACTTAGAGCTATTTGTATCAATTTAAAAAAAATTGAAGTCAATTCAAAACAGTCCACTAAACTTGAAAACAGCTTAAATTTGCTTAGAAACAGTTTAAGTGCAACTGAGAACACTTTGAAGTAACTCAAACTGAATTAAAATGATTAAACTAATTAGAAATAAATGAATAAATACATTTAGGGATAGCTTGGAACACTTTTCGGTTCAGTACATTTTAAAGCAATTCCTAACATTTTAAAAAAATTTAAAATCAATTAAAAACGTGAACTGTTTAGAGAGAAACTTAAATTACATTAAAATCTCGTTTTTCAATCATAGTTTAATTCTTTGTTTAACTGAGTTTATTTTACATTGTTATCACAGATTAAAAACTTTATTTCATTTATGACAATTTATCTGTAAAATGTTCGCAGTAAAATGACAAAAAAAACTTCTAAACTGCATTATTACTACGTTTTTGAGAGTATTGTTAATTAAAAACATGTAATGCATAACATTTTTAAGCATCAAATTCTACTATCACAGTTTTACCAAAATTTATTTTAAATTTAAATGTCCCGCTTTTTCCTGTCTCAAAAAATAATATATAAGCTGTTTTCCATTTGACAAAATAGTCGCACTTGATGGCACTAATTCAATAATTTTTGAATTCGACTGTCAAACGCGTTTTACATTTTCGATGAGTTTTTAAAGTACACAAAACTAATTTGAACCTAGCTTAAACTCCAATCTTAGCTTAAGCAAAAAATGAAAGACCGGTCGTTGAACAAATTAATTTGAAGTGAAATAGTTCACCCAGAAGCAATTTGGAACATTTAAGGTACAGTCAAAAAAAGCTTCGGTACATCTTGAAACACTTTAAAGCAATTTATAATTATTTTTTTAAATTTCAAAATGTAATACTCAATAATACATTGAAAAAGCTTACTATAATTGAAAACATATCACCATATCAGATACACTTGGAAATAGTTTAAGTACAACTGAAAACACTTGAGTGTAACACAAATTTTACTTAAAATAAATCAATGTTAATTATAACAGTTTACGTGCTACTATCAACAGCTCAAACAAAGTTAAAAATAGTTTAATTGCACTTTGGAACCTTTGAATGCAACTTGTATCTTATTGAAACATTAATAACCTCTGTAGACTAATACTTAGAACACTTCAGATACAGTCTAAAACAGTTCAGGTGCTACTAGTAACTGCTCAAATTTTACATACAACAATATTAACCAAAAATACATCATAAGCAACTTGGAACAGTGATGTAGCTACCTGTAAGTAAAAGTCTGCTAGAGGATGAGGTTTTATAAAATGAAGTAGAACAAATTGAAAAAATTACACAATTTTTTTCCAAAACCGTCTCAATACTTTGCGGTGGGGTCCAATCCTAGCTATGCCACTGCATGTTTTCTATGTTTGGCATGACTGTATATTTTGAGTAGATTGAATAAATAAACAATACAAATACAATTTACTCGATATAAATATATAATTGATGGTGGTAAAATAAATCAATTTACTATGTTTTTATCACAGTTTTATGACTAGTTTCGGCTGAACCAGAACCTTCTACAGATGTAATAACTGAGTTAACTCAGCTGAAACTTGTAATCCATTCGTAAGAATACATTTGTAATAAAAAACATTGTTTTATTATTTGAAGATATAAATATGGTAGTTAGTCACAACAAAAAATTAATGTTGATTGACGCGGAAAATAATCTTCCGCTCAAAAATGTAGAATTTAGATGAAATCCGTCTGGTCAGAAGAAGACAGACTTGAATCCGTCCGCTTAGCAGAAGACATGCTTGAATCCGATTGATTAACAGATCTGATCAGCTGTTTCAAACAATTATTAAATTACTTCTATATAAGCCTTCAGTGTTGCTTCTTGCATTATTAATAAATCTTAATTTGCATTCAAAAAATTGGAAAAGGGCGATAATTTGTAAAAAAATATACTCATAATAATTAATAAACGTACTGATATAATTTCATTAAACAATATAATAAAACACAAAATAATTTAAAAAAATATATTTTGTGTGACAAATTTTACTATCTTTATATTTTTATTTACAGTCAAGCTATAATAAAATTGATATTTACTTATTAGACGCCACTCGACATTTATTACATTTGTTAACATTGTTGTAGCGCTTGAAGGAAGTTGAATTTACTACCAAAACCTCTACATGTTTTCTGCTTTAAATAAAAATTGTTGATGGACGTCAAATCTCAATAAATAAATTTTAATTTCATTAATCCTAACCTCTTTCCATTACTTAATTTAGAACGTAAAATTTGCACATGATAAAGTCAATAGCAATCATTATTAAAAATTTAATAAAAAATCATTCATGCTACGCCTTACGAGTAAAATTATATTTCATAGCAATAGCTAATACGTTTACCAATACTTTAAACCATTCAATTATTTGGTTATATTAGTAATAATGTAAATAATAGCTTTTAATAGTATTATGTAAGAATTTTTCAAAATTTTATTGTTAATATAAAAACTGCATAGTGCCCAAAGCAGTTCTTTAAGTTAATTAGTTAAAATAAATATAGAAACTTACAGCATCTGATATTGGAAGATCCATCCGGCTCATATTCCTATCCGAATTAGTGCCACCAGCATCCGCATTGCGTAATCTGGGCCCAAATACCAATTCCAAGAGATCCATAGCACAAATTCTCGTGACTAATCCACCGCACAACACCACAACAATCACAAATAATTTAAATCCCACCATCTTATTATTAGTAATATATTATGTTAAATCCCACTGGAATTTTCAAACCGATATTTCATTGTCAAACACTGATAGTAGTATTAAGTTCATTGTCAATGGCCACAACTTTCTCTTCTTTATTTTATGTCATCGTTCATTCTCATCCGTCGTCTCGAAGAACACTAAAACAAAAACCGTATTAACCCACAAAAAATAAACAACTCTTATATTTTAATCAGTTAACGCTAGCGAATTAAATTGGAACCACCATCATTGCAAAACTGATTGCGAGCGACTAAAAAAACTTATTAAAGAAAAATAAAAGTGTACATCCAATAATTACCCATTTATTGTTTTTATTTAATTTTAAACAGACCGGAACCGAAGAAAGTGATTTTACATAGAAATTTAACTCAAACAATTAAGTAAATAGATGCGAGTTTTTAAAAAGTCGATAGAAAATATGTAAAATGTATGCGTATAATGAATAAGTGCGAATGTAATTAATATTGTTTAAAGAAAGTGATTATAAAGATTTTATTATTCATGAATGAATACGGACTAATTATAAGGAATTTAATCCACGCAATAAATCTTAAAGAAAAAAAAAAGAAATTTATAAAATTATTATTAAAAAAGTTGTTTTAGTATTTTGTAGATTGCATTGTGATCATTAAATTTAAAATGAGAATAACGTTTTGGTCGGTGTAGTAGCCGATTTATAATTATACATAAATTACAATTTCTCGTGCTTCGAGGCAGAATCTAAATTTGTTTTCTGAAATTGAAAGTGAATCATATTTTAATTAATACATAAATTGATATGTTTTCTATAGAAATGATAACAATTCAGTTTTAACCTACTTAATTGTTTATTGATCATGCTGATTAATTTATTATTATTATTAGTATCAAGTTGTGTCGCTTATTTAATTACTCACAATCTCAAACACGGAATATTGAAGAATTACTATTATAACAATTAAATATATCAGTAATTACTATGCACATCTACAATAAAACTACTAAACAAATATTATATAGAATACAATTTATGAATATTTTTAAACAGTTTATAAATTTTGTAAATAATTTAATTTTATCTCTTTTTAATTTGTTAGCTTGTATAATAATATGTTATTATTTGTTTAATGACTAATAGTTACCTGACATTTCAAGTATTAATAAAACATGTATCAGTAAGCATAGAACTAATTTTATTACGGTATCCAATATCCAATCCAATAACTGGTTAATTCGCCAAATTTAAAACTGTATTAGCAACGCGGTTAAGAGGTTTATCAATTTATTTATTTAATTATTATTTTTTTTTATTGGTCACCGGAAGCCATTACAAAATAATTACAAATCATAGTTAAGCATATAAAGGTAATAAAATAAAAAAATAGGAATTAAAAAATGTTATTACTATAACAAAATTTAAAAGAATTCTTAAAATATCTACTGTGGCCTTATTAACGTAGCAATGATACTTCAAAAACAAAAGTAGTCTTATTAAGTAGGGGAAGACTAAATTTTTATAAAAAAAAATTTTACATTGTCAACAAAAAAATGCAAATGCAGTTTTTTTACTTGTATGAATTGCACACTCGCCAAGGCTCATGAAAAAACCGTACTTGTTGCACAATATACTGATTTTGTCCGACGGCAAAAATAGTATATAGTGTATCAAGGGCCGAACGGAACGGCTTTTAGCAGCTCAAAGAAGCAATGCAAGTGAGGGCGTTAAAAGCAAAGCGCCGCTAAAGCATTTTGGCACGAGTTACACTCAATATTTTTTGCCAGCCCCAAATAAAATATTGTTTAAAGAAATTTTGAAGTTTATTATAATCTGTTACTACTGTCAGATTTTAAGGTATGGCGTCATCATGTGAAATCGTGATTTACTGTCAATCAAATACCGTAAATGCTTTAGAGGACCGAAAGCCTCTAAATTGTCTTTTCGGCCCGCATTGTAGAGATGGTTTCGGTAAGCAATTCCGATAGATTTCCGTCTTATAAAACTATACAATCTAAAAAGAAAAAATGCTACCCAAATAAAGAATATATTAAAGTACAACTTTGACAAAAGTGCAGTTGCAAACTCTTCTAAACCACACAACAAGGAATTGAAGAAAGTATGTTTAGTTTTAAAGTAAAAATTCGATGGCAGCTTAGATCATAATTTGTACAAACAAACATTTCATGAACGCAAAACCAGTGATTCGGCTGTTTTTATAACATTTATAGTACCTGTGCATCCATATGTAACCCAGAAAAAAAAGAATCATAAAATAATTTGGCAAAACCCACGTCCTTCTATGTAGTACTAAAAATTGAGTCAACTCAAGTTTCTGTGGCAGAAAAAAAACGGGTATATAAAGAAACAAAACATACGTAGTAGTGATTTTGTCTACAACAACAGATTAATTTCAGTCAGTGACAAATTGATTTTTGCAATAATTGATAGTAAGCAACGCTCTCACAATACTTAATCTACATCTAAAAATGCTATGTTTGTAGCGCATCTTTAATTTTTTTAAATTTATTTGACAAAATGACTAAAATTAAGACTGTAAACTTGCAGTTTGAAAAATCGGTACCACAAGACATTTTTAGAATCCTTAATACACATAACTTACAAACTTCTCATCAAAACGTGGCAAGCGCGAGATGACAATAATTAAAAAAATAGTTGCAAAAACCAAATAAAGTACCCAAAGGCAATTTATAAAAAAATATGGCATTAATCATAGACGTCCCTACTTGTCAAAAGCAATTAGATTTGTCAGTGCTTCCGCTTGATTTCAAATGTGAAGACGATGATGATAATGATAATAAAAAATTATTGCATTTTAATTCTTATGATAGCTATTAGCACATATTATAGATAGTTATACATGTAAGCAAAGTTTGATTAAAAATGATTTATTCAAATTAAATAAAAATATTTTCATGTGCCATTTTTTTTTTTTTTTTAATTTTGAACACAACACAATTTTTGCTATTTTTGCGTCAATTTAGGGGTCAAATTCACACAAAAATCTTTATTCTGTCCCACTGTGTGTCGTGGCATCGACTCGATTAGAGTAGCCGTCTTCCTATCATGCCCAAACACATGTGCAATGCAATTCAAGTCAACACTTCTCAGGGGCCAATCCATTCGGTTGATACCAACGCCATCGAGGTAAGCATTAACAATCGTAGCAATGTGTGGTCGTGCATTATCATGCATTAATATGCCAATAAGTGATGCAGAAGATACCACATGATCTTGAAAAACTTGCAATCCTTTGCCACAAAAACTACACATAAAATTAGACCATCGTAGCCACCCGAAAGAAAAGACAAACAACCAGTTTCCAGACGCTATTCTATCTTCCAACACCGTACAATAAGATTTGCTTTGTATGAGGAAAAATTGTTGTACGGAGGCTGCGTTCAAAATAATATCAAAAATATCCTGAAACACGGGTCTTCTACCAACCACAAGCCTTCTTAACCGGCATTTAGATTGCAGTTTGCGTGCTTTGCTTTTCCTTAGCCATTAGGGAAGAAAACTTTTGTTAGCTTGCCACACCGCTATCGATTGGTTAACAAGTAGATTGCAAAGACCACTTCAAAGCAAAAATACCCCTGCTAAAGTGCACAGATAACAAACCACTTATACGACAGATTTCGTGCGTCGTTTAACACCCACGCTATATTCAGAATGCTGCTAAACTTAATCTTTGCAGATCAACTTCGACTCATAAACAAAAACATAAACACGCAAGAAGTTGAATCTTGTATTTATCATTTATTTTCTGTTCACAGATGTCATCTACTTTATCCACTTTAAAACAGTTTTCCCGTCTAAACAAAACAACCGCCCAATGTAAAAAATGAGAAAATCAAATTATTCTTATAGAGACAGGTCTAAGAACAAAAAAAAAATAAGTTTACAAAAAAAGTTTTCCGTAGTTTAGTACAATTTTTAGCTTTTGAAAAGCATTGCAATTCCTACCCCGGTACGCAGTCGCGTGCTACCAAAGGATGCATGCTAACTAAACCTGATTAACAATCTATTATCAATAAGAGTAAGATAAATTACTTGCAAATGCCGTAAGCCAGCATCAAGAAAACAAAAAGTAATCAACGACCGACCAGCCAAGACCAATAAGAAAAAAGAAAAACCAAGTATAGTAACAAAGATAAAAGAATTTCGACAGAAGACGTCAGCTTAAAAACCGTCCAGATAAATATGCCACTTGCCAAAAATTTTTTTTTACAGAACAGGCAAATTCCCTTTATGTTACGGGCACAAATGTGGCTAAAATAATATAAAAAACATTATTTTACCCATTTATCGATGTAGATGCATTTATTTATTAACATATCAACAAAACTGCAATATTGTTTACTAAAAAACACTGTTAACTCTTAGAAAACTCCATTTTTAAATTTGCAATTCTCCATCAAATATTTAAGAAAAAGAAGTAAACAGTTTCTAAAACAGCATGCGTAAAATTGTTTTAAAATTCTATATTGCAAAGTAAAACATTATACATTATCAGTTGTGCAAGTTTCAAAAAGGTCTATAGCAGCAAAAAATAAATATTTTAAAACCAGTTTTCATACAATTTCCTACGTACCAATAGATTTAATTTTGACAAATTAGTAAATTTTTAGCTAGGTTCTAGAACTAACATTATTTTGACGTATGCCAATATGACTAAGTACATTTACAAAGCATTGTGATAATAATATTAAATTTTTATTTGTTTATTGGCATCAAAAATTTAGACAATATTAAGACAGTAACACAAAGTTGCAAACAGCTGATGATGTTATTTATGTTAAACTTTTCAAAGCTATAAAATTTAAAATAAGATTCTTTATATGTAAACAAATTGGCGCAGTCTGTAGGTAATATTTTGCAAAATCAATTCTAGCTGGATTAATTTATTAAATTAAGCAAACGTAAAATAAGGTTAACACAGCCTATAGATATGTAGCAACAGCAACACATTTTTTCAGATAACAAAATATTTAAAAACAGATTTCAAGTTATTTTTAGAATATTTATTAATGTAAACAAACTGACACAACCAGTAGATTTCTAGTTGAATTAATTAATATAACAAATTAAACATTTTTAGTGCTAAATAAACAAAATAAGTTTAGCCCAGCCTATAAAAATCTAAAAAAAAATATTTGCAAACCACAAAATATTTAAGTATTAACAGCTTGACAGATATTGTGTATTTCAGACTTTTCAGAGCTATCAAGTTGTATTTAAAATATTTATTAATGTAAATCATTTGGAGCAGTCGGTAAGTAGCAATATCAAAACCTTATTAAGCAACACAAGGTCAGTACGTAAGAGTTTGCAGAAATACCACTCACACTATAATCAAACCTCCATCGGATGACAATCTAGAAACAATGTTGCACTAAAAATATTGTTTGCCAGCTCTTCTCCAAACTCTCTAAAAGCTCTAGGCCATGTGAAGTCTTCTTGCCATTAAACTAGCTTCATTAAAGCGTCTTTTAATTGTCTTGCTACTTACGTGCACATCTCAAACTTATGCACGACAATTTTTGAATTCAAAGGCAGTCAAGTTCTTGTTGCGCAGTATTGTCAGAATAAGAAAATGGTTATCTCGGGTTCTTGTGTATCTTTGGAGACTTGTTCCAGGAAGTTAACCGCAACATAAAGTTTTTAAAAAACGATTCCATGTTCTACGGACACGTGACTACAAAGAACTTGGGCGACATAACGTTGAGAACTGCGTCCAGTTCATCAATTGTGTTCAATCAGTTAGCATGGTGACCACAACAATATATTTGCAGATAATTTGTTTAAAAAATATATAGTAAATCGTGCCTACAAAATAAAAAAACAAACAAAAAATAACTTAATTTTTATTTTATTTCATTTTTATTTTTGGTAAAAAAAATTAATTTTTGAGGAAAAAAATTGTCACAACGATTGATTCAGCAAACTAAATGTAATCAAAAATTGAAACTAGTAATGATGAAATAAAACACATATTTGTGGTAACAACTTAGTTATTGTTTTATTTCATCATTATTATGGGTTAAGTAAAAGTCTCAACCATCCTTCATATTTAAACTAGTAAAATATCACTTGAATAAATTAACAAATAAAAACAAAAGAAAGTAACACAATGTTAATTTTATTGAAATAAGAATGGATTAACTTTATGTGTTTTAATACATTTTCGCTATCATTGCAAGCTCTTGCATAATCTAATTGAACTCGTTTACTATAAATTTTATCTACATATTCATTTTTTTAGTTAAATCTTGTAATTTAAGAGACCAACTTATTGGTTTGCCTCTTCGACCAAGAAAGTCAATATTTTACTACTTTCTGACTTGTATATGCAATGCTGAGCTAATACTTCATCTTGCTGATGATACCAACCACACTGTCCAGAGTCTAAAGAAATATTGTATACCTTAGTACTTAGTTAAAGTAAGTCAAATTAGCAAAATGTAAAAACCAGTTACGCGGATGTTTAAAAACCCAGGAGTTCATTCAATCAGCATCACACCAATGATGAATACTATATGTTTAAAAAAAATGTGCTGTGATGGGTGCGCCTTCTTTCGGTAAAAAGAACTTATTATCAATTGACAAAAGAGTTTATAGAAGCTCTCTATCACCTAACAAATAAAAAACGCAATTTTTGCAAAAAGTAATAAACACAGTTTTCAGGGACGCTGGATTTTAGTTCCCTATGCTGCTTCAGTGTTGCATGCACTTTAAAAAACTTAATCATTTAAGTTAACCTTAACTTCTGGCTAACTAACTAACTAAAAAAGTTTATAATCCAGCATCTAACAAGGAAAAAACGCAATTTTCGCAAAAAGTAATAAATACAGTTTTTAAATACACTCAGTAGATTTTTTTAATTGAGTATATGCCAAAAAAACTACAATAACAACAAATGTTTACAAAAACAAAATCAAAAACTTGAAAGTGGCTATACACAAAAAAGACCTTACAATTATGCTTAGAAAACTCTGCATGTATATGACAACTACAAAGTGCAAAAAGTCTCTAAGCTCTAATATAAGCCGCAATTACAACATTCATCCTACAGGCCCGACTTCGCTCACTGTGACAAGTATCTCAAACTCAAAAAACACTTGAGAAAGCGTTGTTTTTTATCGAGTGACAACTTGAAAAACGCTGTGGAGTCCTATTTTGCAAAATTGCCAAACGTTTTTTTTACTTACTCCATGTTTTTATAGCTACCTAGAGAACATAAAAACTCCCCTTGTATATGCAAAATTAAAGTAAATATCTATAGCTTATGTGTGCAACTTGTTTGTACAATTTACTAATTTAAATAATAACTAATGTGTGTATGTAACCAATACGTCTCAACAGCAACATAGATAGGGAGTCAACCCCAAACCAACAACCGCCACAATGGATTTCACAAAAACTACTTCTTAAAAATATTTATTCAACATCCTAGATACCGGACTCTATCTCTTCAGAACCAAACAGTCAGATAAAAACAAGCACCACCAAAGTGATCAGCTTAACCAAAATTAAATCTTATCTCAAAAAACTTTAAATAACAGAATACTTGCAATATAAGTTATTACGAACACAATAACAATCTTACTATAAATTTGCTTTACATAATATTTATTGAACAAGATAACGCCAAAGCTAAACCGAGTAAAAGAATATTAGGAAAAGGCGCAAGACTAATATATTTGTGCGTATGTACTAGTGTATGCCGCTCTTATAGCTATCAACTATCCGCCATCTGTAAGCCTTAAAAACCATCAAAATTACAAAATTCACAATTATAATAGTTAAATACACTAACGTTGACGTTTACGTATAGCAATATAAATAAAATAGCATAAATAGTTGTTTTCTACAGCATACTTCTCTAATTAATAAACCGGCAAAGAAAACCAATTAAAAATTGTGTTGCTCTTAATTTTGGATATCTTATAGCTTACTGAACCTATCACAAAAAAACATAAATATAATAATAAGCAAAAATTATAAAAACAATAGTTCTTAAGTGAATTAACGGTAAAATTAAAAAACTATAAAATCAATTTGACATTGATATTGATCTCTACAGTATCATAATCTAAATTATTACTAGAATTAATTAATACCTAATTAATTACCATTAAAGATTCAATTAAAATAAAACACATAGCCAATTAAAAATTTCTACATGTACTTAATTTAAATATCTAATTACTTTGTCCACAATATTTAATGCAACAAATTAACACTAAATTATTATTTCAATTTTACTTTTTAATTACTGTTATCTAAATTACACCTGTAATTACATGTTTTTAAACAATGGGAGAAACACAATTTTTATATCAATCTTTGATGCGTGAAATGCTCACATTTGCACAAAACCATTTCGGAATTAAAACGATTTTCTACAATCAAAGCTATAAAATGTTAATTGTTTTTGTCAGCCATGTGTATGTACATACGAACAAGTAAAACTGTTTTATGCATGGTGATAAAAGTCATATTAAAAAATATATATGTGCTAACGTGACAATGTAGAAAGTTGTTTCCTGGTCCATGGAAAAAAAGCAATAAAAAATAATAAAATTGAAAGCGTAATGTTAACACTTTTTTTGGTCTGTGGTGGGTGCAAAGTATTTTTTAAGTGTTAGAGTTATGGGTTTCCGTAATTTCTAAGAATATAATGAATGATATTAACATTTGTTAGATGAAAGAGAAATGTTTAAATGTTTAAATAATTGTAAAGTACTTTTTTTATACTATGCATAATTATCCGCCGTTTTGCGTCGTTCTGTTGTTTGATTTCTTTAATATGTCAATACCAATATGCTGTACCACTTCGAAAAAAGAAAATCTTTTTATCTATAGGTTTCATGTTTAGTATATTAACTGGTAGGTTTGAAATGTCTCCTTTTTATTCAAAAGTAATAAGACATTTTCATAGAATTAAAATTGACCGTGTTGGTGTGCTTTAATTTGACAGCTTTTCAATCATCTTAATTTATAGATGCTTACTTATATGCATTCGAACGAAGATATATCAAGACCGATAAGTATAATATTTGAAAAATGCATGTGTGTAAGTAATATATAATTGCCATTGTTATAAAAAAATTACTAATACATAAAAAAAAAATAAAATTTAAGATTTTAAGATCAAATTTAGAACCATCTAGAATTAGAATTCTAGATCATTTTTTCAGACAAAACAAACATGAAGAGGTCATAACAAATGACTTACTATTCATATAAACAGTGTTTACAAATAAGTGTGACAAAAAGAAAGAAAAATAAGTTTTGAAAAATGCTTTAAATACAACATTGTTTGCTTGTAAAAAATTAATGTCAAGTATTTTTTTATATCTATCTGTCAAAATGGACAGTATAGTTTTCAATAAACGTTTGATAATTATTAGAAAACATCACCAAAATTTAAGCTTAATTATGGGTGCTCACCGTTTGTTCACCAGTCGCCACCAACTCTAAACAGGTTATAGGCATTGTAAATTTTTTTTACATTTTTTGATCGTTTGTAACTTCTCAGGATTGCATTTAAAAAAAAAAGTTATTAGAAACGTTTTTATTTAAAATGATCCAAAGAATAAGTTTTCATAGCCAAAAATTTACTTAAATTTTAAAAATTTTGCAACTTTAAAAGACAGCTTTTCTTAAAAAAATATGACAAGTATTTTCTTTTTTCTCAAATATGGATAAAAACGTGTTTTTATATGTGCAAAAGATACCCTAAAAATTTCAGGAAGTGCCGTGTGATACTCTCCGAGATATCCTACAATGTATCCACAGAAATACTTAAAAATACCGAAAAAGGCTTCAATTTTAAAATTACATTTTTTGATCGTTTGTAACTTCTCAGGATTGTATATTTAGGAAAAAATTTAACAATTTTTTTTTCAAAATTGTCTAAAGATAAAGTTTCACAGACAATTTTTTTTTCTTTTAATTTTGAAAATTTAGCAAAACTTTAAATGACACTTTTTTAAAAAAAAAAGATTATACACAACACCAAAAAGACTAAAGTTTGTCTTCTAATCCGACAAATTATGAAGCATAAGAAGTTATAATACCTAATTGTTGTTTTATTGTATTATTATGTTTTATATCTATATTAAAACATTATATAAAATACATATTCTAGATGACCGGTACTCGCTGTACACTATTCAATATTAATGCATTAATAGAATTTTAAAACATGTCCGTGTGTTGTGCATTTTTATCAAAAATTTTAATTGTTAGGCTAGCAATGAAAATATTAAAAAGCAATGATTAATTATTAATAGCTAGAAACGTATGACATTGAAAAAAAATCTAATCTTGATTTAATAATTAAAAAAATAATGAATACAGATTTTTGTTTATTTATATTTATATCTATATTACTATGATGGTTTTGCATACATTATTTATTATATTTAAAATATAATTTATGTTTCGAAAAAATGTTAAATTATTTATTGTGCAATAAACTACAAAATGTTGCGTTGAAAATTGAAATTAAATTATTTGTTCAAGTAGCATATCACTATATTTTTTTTATTATTTTTCTCATAAAAACTGTATCAAGAGACCCACACAGCAATATTTATAATATTGCTGTGTGGGTCTCTTAATGCGTCACTGTAAAGCCTTTGCTCCGCCTACTTGCTGAAACCAGGCAACAGGCTACCTTCTAAATACATACTCTATCAACCTTGAGATAACACTGCTGTTAATTTAAGATTTTATTTAAGTAAATAAAAATGTCTTTCCTTTGCGGTATTTTTCAAACGCATCCATTTTGTATTTATCTACTTTACTATACATTTACAGCATGAATATATCGTCCAAAATACAATTGTCGTGTCTCCCATAATAAGAATAACCACAATTATAATTTAATTTTTAGAACAAAATATCGGATAACGCAATTATTGCAAAATGTTCAATGAATATTTTGAAAACTAATAACCAAATTAACTTTTTAGATCTTACCTTAACAAGAGAAAATAACAAACTATCATTTAATATTTTTAGGAGACCGACGTTTACAGATGCCACAATTTTTTTTTTTGTTTCAACAAAATTTAATTAATTGTGTGAAAAATGGAAATTTCGAATCGTGAGTGATAATTTTTTTATGATTTTCGATACGGTTTAACATCGCAGCAGTGTGTGGAAGAACTTAGTTCGTTATGTGGGGATGAAGCACCATCCAAAACTATAGTTTACAAATGGTTCCCAGAATTCAAGCGTAGAAGACCAACGTTTGATGACGATTTTCGCGAAGGTCGTCCATGCACCTCTGTTGTCGCAAAAAATGTTGATGCTGTGCGTGAAATGATTTGGTCAGATCGACATGTGACCTATAGTGAGATAGAGGCATCCTTAGGCATTGCAGCAAAACAAATACATACGATTTTGCACAATCATTTGCATGTCAGAGAGCTTTGCAGTCGTTGGATCCCACACAATTTGAAAGAAAAACAAAAACAGACATGGGTCGTTCAAATTCGGTAAATAACATCGTAACAGGTGAATCTTGGATATATTGATACGAGCCTGAAACTAAACAGCAATCGACTGTATAGGTGTTCCAAAATGAACCTAAACCCACAAAAGTTGTGTGTTCACGAAGCGTTTCAACAGAAATGATTGCTTGTTTATTAGGAAAAACGGGTCAAGTTGCAACTGTTGCATTGGAAAATCAAAGGACAGTTAATGCTGACTAGTATACTTCAATTTGTTTGCCAAAATCAGAAGGAAGAACATAAACCGACAAATCATTGTTCATCATGACAATGCAAGCGCTCACACAGCATGACAAACTGTAGAGTCTTTGACCAGTAACAAATCGCCTGATTTATCGCCCAATGACTTTTTCCTATTTTGACATATCAAAAATAAAATGCGTGGCGAGCGTTTTTCAACGCCATCGCTCAATGACTTCTTCCTATTTTGACATATCAAAAATAAAATGCGTGGCGAGCGTTTTTCATCGCCTGAAGAGGCCGTTGAAGCATTTAAATCACTTGTTTTGAAGGTATCTCGCTCAGAGTGGCAATATTGTTTTGAAGATTGGTTTCATCGGATGCAAAAGTGTATAGATTTTAAAGGAAAATATTTTGAGAAGCAATAAAGCAATTTACGTAACGTAATTTGTGTTTTGCTTTACATTTTCCGCAAACTTTGGCAGTGTCGCTCGTATAAGCATTTCAAATGGAATCCACAACTGGCACGTACGTCCGTCTCAATGTCAAATCACAAATGAGTAAAATTGAATTTAAAATACGAACACAAAACAAAAATCAGGCCCTATCAAAACCCGAAGGTGATAATAAGACTGTTTTTTTGAAACAACTTATTGCGGAGTTTAAGTACCAGTGCAGATTTAAGTAAACTCATTAGTGAAGAAATTTCTTCTAGAAAACTATAAAATTATTTAACACATTTAGGTTGACTACCAATTCCGACAACTCCGTATGGTGATACCTTGGTGATGCAAAGAACTCAACCAGTTTAAAAAAACTATTTAAAATTTTTTTAACAAACCATAAAATTCAAAAAATCAATGAGACTGTATATTATACGTCAACGTCAACAAAAAACTTGGAGATGTTGAAAACATCTGCAAAGCTAAAAAAAATCTTATTCAATAACTCCCAACAATAACTGAATATCTGTGTCAAATTGATAGTTCATACATATCCAATCTATCGGGAGCAACAAAAATATTTCTAAAAACTCACTTCACAGGCTGTATCGCCTCGGTACAAGTCTGGCCCGATGTTGCAACCCCAACACCATCAGAAAAAGACTGAAAAACTGCTAACTACCTTGTTAAAGATGTGCGTATAGCATGGGCAATTGAAAACTCTCCATATAAAGCGCCAGAATTAAATAAAATGTGTTCTGTCTTGCTATAATAAAGCAAAAATATCATCCTAATCACCTGGCAAGAATAAAGAATGCATTGCATTTCAATACATACCTATACCATAGAGAAAAGTAAAGTCGTATTCATACCAAAACCAAGGCGTAACAATTACACCCTTGATAAATCCTATTGACTAATCAACTTCACTTTTTTTTTCTTAAAAACTTTAAAGCGATTGTGCAAAAGATCAGTTAAGGAAAACGGCTCTTAACACTAAGCCAGTACACCCAAATCAACATGCATACACTCCAGGAAAATTCACAAAATCAGCCCTACATCTTGTAACAAACCAAATCAAAACATCACTAATAGACAAAATATCCACATTGAGAGTATTTATAGATATTAAAAGCGCTTTTGATAAAATTAATGCTAAAAACCTTAAGAATAATCAAAAATTGATGACCAGGCTCTTAAGCCTAACCCTTTAAAATACAAACTGGTTTTTTTCTCAGAAAAAAAGAAAAATTAAAAACAGAACTAACCAAAACTTCTAAATGCGCCACTACCGCTATCAACCAAGGTAAAATATCTTAAAGTAGTAAAACTCACTTAAACTAAAACTAAATATAAGACGCAAAAAAAATCATGGCTTTTTGGCAATTCAGACAAACTGTGGGAAAAACATGAAGACTGTCTCTAAAGATACTGCTATGGTTGCACACAGCCCATAAACATATACTCACAAAGCAAATTAAATCAGTTACAACAAATGGCATACCTAAGTATAATAGGTGGCATGCAGAAAACACCAACTGCAGTTATAGAGGTAAACTTGTGTCTGCCGCCCCTCGACAATTACGTCAAAAAGACTGTAACACTGTACACTCCTCGAAGAAGCTGTTAAAAAAATTCCTCTGTTAGGAACGCAAACAGATAACGTGTCACCCTTTTTTGTGTTTCAAACCCCTACAACGTGCGCACCCTTCTTTTGAATTTGTTCAATACTACGGTTATGAGTTTCATAAACAGGACTCCAAACTGACGGAGCATACTCTAAATGCAAACGCACCAAAGCACAATATAAAAGTTTTAGTGTACTGGCTGATAAATCCGCAGACATTCTATATACAAATCCTAACATTTTTATGGCACGGTTGCACATGATGTTTATATGTTCAACAAATGTAAGTTTATGATCAAAAATAACGCCTAAATCTTTTATTTGTGTGACTTTGTCCAACACTTTTGTGTCAATTATATAGTTATAAGATATTTTATTTAAAGTTCTATGGAAACTTATTGAAAAACATTTATCAGCATTAAAAAATAATTTATTAATAAAACACCAAGTATTTATAGAATCCAAGTCCAGTTGTAAAAGATGGCAGTCATTGAGAGATGATATTCTTCTATATTTTTAATACATCCGCAAATAAAAGAAATGACGATAAATTGATATACTGTGGGATATCATTAATAAAAAACAAAAATAAAATCGGTCCACAATAAGATCCTTGAGGAACCGCTGATGAAACAAGAATGGGCTGTGACAAAAAATTATTAATTTTTACACACTGCGTGCAGTTTTTCAAAAAGCTAAATAACCAGGAAATCACATCTTGATGAAAACCCAGAGCACTGAGCTTCGCAATCAAAATATTATGGCTCACACGATCAAACGCCTTTGAGAAATCGGTGTGGATTGAGTCAACTTGTACTTTAGATTCAAATGCATTTAAAATATCATTTTCATAACAGAGTAAATTAGTAAGTGTGGAACGCCCTTCACGAAATCCATGCTGTTCTTCTATTAAGATGCTTTTGCACATCCATTGCAACTGACCAGTTACAATTTTATCGAACAATTTAGGCAGATTGAATGCAAATGCCTCTATAGTTAGTGATATCCTCTTTGGCTCCAGATTTACTTTAGCAATCTGTAGAAATAACATCGAGTTGCTGTGGGTAAACATGCATTTCAACAAACATAACATAAGTAACATAAAGACGGACGTGCTGTCGAGTAAAAGTTAACCCTCATGGCGTATGGACCTAAACTCTGAACTGCTTTACTACTCAAAAGCTTTAATAACCTACTAAAAACTGACATACGCAACGTACTAAAAAAGCGTTAAGATGACATTTAGCGCAGCAGACAGTCAACGAAGGCAACGCTAAAACAGCCAAATACTACTTGCGAGTGTCCAGAAAAAACTTGCAAACTAGAATAGGATTTTGCCAACTAAGAAAACACAGTCCAACGTGTAGAAGATGTAAAATGAATAACAAGACGGAGTTCCCATACAAGTACAATAGAGAATACATGTTGGAGAGCTGCTAGCTTCACATGGCCAGTATTGAGAGACCCCGCCAAGCGTTGTACTTGCATACATCAGCTGCAAAAGATGGTTGAATGCTAAAACAACGGAGTAAGGTCATCACTAGAAGAAGTACAACAACTCTACCAACTTTAAATCCAGAAATCCAAAATTACTCCAATGTTGTAAAATATTTAAGTCATTAGTCAATTTTAAACTATAATGGATTTAAATAGCTTCATTTTAAATAACATATAAAAGAGAATGTGTAGTTTCAGATGCTCCTTCCTATACTTTAGAACAATATTCAATACAAAGGCGTATAAAGCTAAGTTTTATATATGCAAAGTTGTACAGAAATTAAGAAATCTTAGTTTTCTATACATTTTGTGTAGTTATATCAACAACATGATGAAAAGATTATGTAAGATTGTAATCCCTAGAAAACAAATGTTTAGTTTATTATTAGATACAGCTGATACTATATTTTGTCAAATATTGTAAAATTTTTTGTTTATACATGCTACAGATTCTAATGTGATCTTTGAAAAGTGCAAATCTGCAAAACAAGACGATTATTTGAAGAAATTCATTAATGTAAATCAAAAAAGTTGGCAAAATAAACGAACAATTGCAGAAGAATTTTGAACATAAAAATAATATATTGTGACAAAAGTAAAAATGTTTTAGTAAGAGTTTACCAAACAAAGCAAACCGATGAATGTTGCATAGATTTCTTCTACCATTTTTTTGATAAGCCCGGAAAAGTTTTCTAAGCTTGATTTATTATTTTTAATAGAGTATTAGGAAGATTTAAATAACTTTCTGAATCAGAAATCATGATAAAGCTACAAACAGCACAAGCTGGCGAGATTTAATAATGAACCGATACAGTGACAGCAGGCAACTAGACGAAGGTGAAAATTAGTAGGTAATTTTCGTCTCTGGGAACGACGATGTTTTCTATTTATACAAATTTCTAGATTTCTGTCTTGAGTCTTGACTATTAATTATTATTTAATGATAAAATATATACATGATTATATTTAGATATGCATGCATCAATTCCAACAATATTTTTAATTGACAACATGTACATGTATGTTTATAATTAATAATAAAAATTCTATATCAAGTACGTGCACTTCCAGTACGTCTTAACTCTACTAATACATACAATTTGTGTCAAGTCTTGTCATGAACAACACAATACCCAACGAGAGATACTTGCAGAGGTTGTAGGTTAAATATTTCTTGTAAATATATTATACAATAGCATACTGTACCGGATATATGCAGCTGCAAATATATTTAATAAGCTCACGTATATTATAAACACGATTTTATATTATATAGTAATATAAATTAATAAATAATCAAATAATAATATCAAATCTAAATACTAACATACAATATTTTATGATAAAATGAACCTACGTTAATTGGTTCAATAAATTGAATTGTTTAACACAATGAGCTTTTTTAATTATAAATAAATTAGACGCAAAATTATATTTGCAATATTTAATGATTCCAAATTTATTTACCAGTCTTGACTCAATCTGCAAAGAAAATAATTACCATTTAAGTTGATGATGTTTTATCACATGTTACTTAGTAATCTAGCACTTTAACAATTTAAATTAATTTTCTATTTGGTCACATTGTTTAATGGAACGGTACTTTTTTATATATTGAGGCGCACAATGTTGTGTTCAAAGAGGAACAATTCGCGGAATGTAAATAAGTAACGATAAATGATTCCGCTGCGGTTCGGCGACGAGTGTAATACTTTTATATAAAAATTTCGAATGTTACCTGCTTCACGCACACAAGACAACTACCTCAACGTCGGATCCTCCTCGGTTTTATTTCTTTATTGTCACTTTTCAATGTGGCCGTGTGGGAACGCGACTTCTTCTTTTCATTTGATCCGTCTGTTTATATGTGCTGTGGTCAATGTCATCTGGCATGCAAAATGTTGCAAGCTTTTCTTTCAAAATTATTTATTTAATTTATCCGTTTTTGCATCTTGAATGTAATTATATTCAATTGAAATTTTCTCCATATTTGGTCAGTTTAAAAATATTTCTTAATTGTACTACCAATTTAATCTTTTTTATCTCTAAATATGCAATATAATATTTTCGGTATTACACAAAATTTGATATTCGTGAGTTGAACTATAATGAAATAATTTCAATGTTACTACATGTTTATGAAATTAATAACATTTTTCTTTAGTTTTCATATAGAAATATTTAATTATGTTATAATATCAGTATCAATTTAGTTTCAAAATAAGTATAGTTATAATAATTCTTTTAATTTATTTTTAAATATATCTTATTTATTTGACTATATCAGTATTTACATAGTTTATACACCGACATATAGATGGCACGTCAAATCTAAGCTATACATAGTAGGGAAAACGATTGAACTTTCTACGTATGCCTCGACTTATTGTCTTGAGACGTAAGAAGCAAGCGACTTAAGACAAACGATCAAATGAAAATGCAACTGGTAGGATTTTTGCACAGTTTCATTCTACAACAAACAGATAAAAAACAAAGCCAAAGGCAACCAAAAAGATAAGAAGTGTACAGCAAAATAATGTTTGTAAATGTAGATGTTTCTTGTTGAACACATTTAAAAAAGAATCATATTTGATTACTCTTTGTAATAAATAAAAATAAATAATTATTAATTAAATCATGATAAATAAAATAAGCATTTTTATACACTATCATTATTCATTATCTACTTTAAGCCAAAGATCATTTTAAGTATAAAGAGTAAATTAAAACAAGTAGAGATGATTAATGTCTGTGAATTTGTTTGTCGTTAATACTAAAGAGTGTCTAAAAGTTAACGTAAGATTTGAATTAAATAGAAAACACAGTTTTTAGTCTTTAGATTGATATATTTATTAATTCATAAAGTACATAGAATATGGTTATTTATAAAATAACACATCAAGCAAATGGATCTACGGATTTGCTGGCACATTCGCACTCTTTTGTCAAAATTTTGCATGACAATTCTGCATAAATGTAGCTGTATTTTGCTGATGCAGCGTTTCATTTTCTTCTGTACTGCACGAGTAGTTGTGGGCTTGTTGACATAGACCTTTGACTTCAAATAATCAAATTCAATAATTAAATTGTTTCACGGGCTGTAAATATAAATTCTCAGTTGTCAAGTTGTATTTTTTTAAGACTGCCAACAATTTACTGCACAAATGGTAAATTCAAATCTTGGGTTAATTTTGGGACACTTTTCATATAGCTCAAAAGCGGCCACAAATAATTTACGCAGAGAAATAAAATCAAACGTGGAATTTTTCGTATGAGGCACACTACCCACTAGCTACTCTGCCACAAATTATGATAAAAATTGCATAATTAAAAACAAAGTAAACTTTGTCTGCACGGTTGCTGGTAGATTAAGTAAGCCAGTGATCATATTGCCGGTCCACTTTTCTCTGCACATAATACTGACAATTAATATTACGGGTGAATCTACAGTTTTAATTACACTGGAAAAACTGGGGTTATTATTTTTCTATTCCAGAGTAGAGAAAGATCTTAGTAATAAAACCCCACGCTAAC
Organism: Tachinus rufipes; assembly: GCA_963932245.1. Taxonomy (NCBI): domain Eukaryota; kingdom Metazoa; phylum Arthropoda; class Insecta; order Coleoptera; family Staphylinidae; genus Tachinus; species Tachinus rufipes. Next base: position 44,092,919 of record OZ010745.1, on the reverse strand, counting down.
AAGGCAAAATGAAAGAACGTACAAACGTTTAAAATTGTTTTCATTGTGAGATACAAACCCACAATGCAGTTGTCAAATACCCAAACTACTGCGCCATGCTCCCCTTAGCTCCCTAGCTAAGATAAAAAATTCTGAACGTTCACAAAACAATAGCACTGCCTCGGAACAGAACGGATTTAACAACGACTACTCACGCAAGAAAAGGAGAATGGAAGAAAAAGAACGTATTACGGGTTGCAACGTAAAATATAAGATCACTAAAGAAAAAAAAAACAACAAGTGGAGAAAAAGATTATAAAGCAACAAATATACATGTGCGCGTTTTTAGAAACCAAAAGAAGTAAAAGGACAAATGATATTGAAAGATTACGTGCTGTTTTACAGTGGTGTAGCAATAGACCAACAAATAAAAAAAAAAATGTTGCTTTGATAATTAATAAAATATACAAAAAGCAAATAGTAAAATGCCAATATGTATCGCAAAAAGTACTAATGGTAAAACTAAAAATAAGCAATAAGAAGATAAATGTTGTAGGAATCTATGCACCAGACAATTGTAAACCAGCAAATGACAAAGAACAACTCTGTAAGAACTTTCAGAAGGTGATAGATAATATTTTAAAAATAAAGTTATAGGGCGCTAAAGAATAGAAAAAAAGTTTTTTTGTATTGTTACTAGCCAAGGAGCTGGTCTCTTTTGTTTGGTCTTCCGTCCATTTTAACGGTCTTTCCCTCTACCCCAACTACTTGCCATTTTTTCCACATAGAGTTTGTCATACGCGTGGGATACGCGTCAAATTGTAGTGTTAGTGCGGTCTCTCTTTTACCTTCTTTGTCCATGGAGAAAAGTGGTAATCAACCACAACAATGTTTCTAAAGATAGCTATCAACAAGCAGAGTTATGAAGACTTAAACAACTACTTATAGCATAAGCTTCCTTTTTACCGTTTATCTTTATTTGAGGAAACTGGAATGCGGAAAATAAAAAAAAATCGTCTTATACGATATACGATACTTTTCCTGTATGATCTCAAGCATTATGCTTGTGCCGTTGTGTTTGATGGGTATTCAGCGGCACCATCCAGACAGCTGAACTGAACCGAAGTACAAGCCAGTCAGTTGACATAAACTTTGAACACATAAATTTCTTTCTAATAAACACAATAAATTCAGACTTATTTCATTCCTCTTAACTGCTCTTCACAACTATGGAATTAAAACAGAAAAAGCATCTACAGGGAAAATTATAAATGAATGGGATTATGTAATCACTTTAAATGTGCCGTTTTTTTTAAATTGTTCACTAAACTATTGGTTTTGACAGATCAACTTTGACAACTGTCAAGCAAATATATGAAAACATATGTAGTATAGTGGACGATTTTAAAAAGGCGGCATATTTAAAATGATTACGTAATCCCATTCATTTATAAACTCCCTGTAGTAACGCTGGTAAATTGATCATCCGCACAAGAGTCATAAAATCCTTAACTAGTGACAAAGTAGCAATGGTTGGCAAAGATGTTGATATTATTGTCCTCCTCATGGCTTTAACTTCATCTGAAAGACAGATATTAATTTTTAAACCAAGCCAGAGCAGAATAGAAAGGAACGTATATTCGAGTCAGCAATTGCAAACTATGAGAATAAAAACTGCATACTTTTTGTGCATGCATTTATTCAGCGGACTTCCGCTGCATATCGAAAAAAAACCAAATTGGTTTTGAATGCTAAACCAGACTTCTTTGCGCTGTCGCCCACATATGAAGCAGCAATGCAGCATGCTTTTTGTGTATACCACCAAATCCAAGTTTGGCTAGAAAATGAACTTCCTCTAGAACAGTGGGGTTGGAAGTTTGAGCCAGCCGGTTAATCCCAGTAACTACAGAAGACGCAGCAGAACCTAAGTCAGTCCTCAATCTTATTTCTTGCAAATGTATAATTAGATGTGGAAACAAATGTGGTTGCTAAATAGCAGAAATAATGTGCACAAACATTTGCTACAACTGCTATAAAGAATGCTTGAATGGCATTACTTCCTCCCCCAAAGAAGACTTTGATGATCTGGATTTCTTCATACTTCTGGACACAACAGTCGGTAAAAAAACTTGCAAATAAGAATCAAATTGCTGAGTTTACTGGACCTATAACTAAAAATCAAGTGAGATTGCACTTTTTTATTCTTCACTGATTACGAGCAGCTTAGCAGTAGTAATCAGTAATGTTTATACATTGTTTTACAGCTTGTTTACTTGTTGTTTATATAGAGTTCATATTTGTGTGACAGTTCTCTCACACAATTATTTTATAGTTACCTTTTTTTATTGTATTTCAAGCAGCAAGTGTCGCAGCTCAAGTAGATGCTTTGGCACCTTCAGTAAATTACATAATGTGCCGTGCTAACTTTTTTTTTTTTTAACTTAATCATTAGCGCTTTATAACTTTGAAACCGCTAAAAATACTACAAAAATGTGTATGATTATTTTTGCAAATTTTATCAGCTTTCATTATGTATATAGTTAACTTTTACGTCCGACCTACAGATATTAACAAAAAACTGAAAAAAGTGCCCTGTTTTTGGTGATTGCCTTTAGAGCTCGTGTCATATTCGTCAGGACTTTTAGTACATCCTTCACTAGGTACCTATAAATCATTGTAAAAAGTTTCAAAACTTTTGGATTTTTTCAGAGGTGAAAAGCTACTTTGACTGGACTAATATAAATACACGTTTAAGAGCCGGTATTATAAACATTTACTAACTAAGTAAATTATTTTACTTAGTTGATTTCGGTATTATAAACGTCAAATAATAAAAGTAGGTGACTAAATCTGTGGAATAAATTAATCATCCAAAATCTAGAGATTAAAATTTATTTAATGAATAATTTGACACGTCATGTTTCTTATGTTATTTTTAATGTGCACCAATTTCTGTTGAAAATTTTTGATTGCTCTACGATGCTATGCAACTGACTTTCAAAATGTTGTAGGGGATTATTGTAATATAACAAAGGCTACAATACAACACATCAATAACTACAATATTATACGCCAAGATGGCGGAACGAGTAGGTCGATCCCATTCCGAAAGTGAAATAAATATTAGTTTAAGTGAAAATAAAGAGTGTACATCATGTAACAAAGTTATTGAAAGCGATTTCTTTAAGTGCAGTATTTGTGATACTGAATATCATTACATATGTGCAAAAACTGAAGACAAGTTCGGCATATCCGCATGTGCTAAATGCGAGAAGAACGAAATACAAAAGTGTTCTCTGCAAGTCTTAATTGCATTAAAGAAAGAAATAAGTTACTTATATAATCAAGTAAGTTACCAAAACAACATTATAACTAATCAAGTAGAAAAAATTAAATCTTTAATCTATGAACTTAATGAATTTAAACTTAGTAGAGATGCAAACCAAGATAACAATACTAATAAAATAAATAGAAACAAGAAATCTTTAAATAAAACAAACTATTCTACAACAGATGGATCTGAAAACAATCAACCTTGCTATTTAAATTCAGATAGTAACAAAACAAATGGAATTTCAGACATACAACAAAAAAATGCTGCAAAAGTAAATATAAATATTGAAAAACCACGCACATCAAAGTTGAACGACCAGCACAATATCAATGCCAATGTCAACAAAATAAACACCGAACAGACAGGAGTCGATCAGGAGAATAATGAAAATAAAGAAATTATCAATGTAAATAATAATACAGAAAATAAGATAAACGACCAGTACAATAATGTTAGTAAAACAAACACAGATTGGACGGAAATTACTAGAAAAAATAAACAATACAAAAACTCCTTTAAATTTAGTGGAAAATCTACAAATCAAGATCTTCCTGTAGCAGAAGTGTCATTACGCAAATGGATTTTTGTTTCAAGGCTCCATAAAGATGTCGAATGTGAACAGATAAAAAAGCATCTCTCAAAAGCCGGAAATTTTTTATTTATTGTTGAAAAACTTAAACCTAAATACGAAGAAGCGTCTTATTCGTCTTTTAAAATTGGAATACCCATAGCGGCAGAAAAAACAGTAATCCATGAAAATTTCTGGCCGGAAGATATATTTATAAATCGATTCTTTTTTAAGTCTAAAAGTAACAATAGTTCAAATTTTCAAGAACGCCGACAAACAAAACTAAAACGGTAGTTTTAAATTCAAATTCAAATACATTACAACTACTACACCAAAATGTACAATGTCTTACAACAGCTTTAAACCAGTTACAAGCATTGATCGAAGGAGTTGGCTGTAATATACTATGCATTTCCGAGCACTGGCTAACACAAGAACAATTGCAAATGATTAAAATACCAAGCTTTAATCTAATATCAAGTTTTTGCCGGAACGAACAAAAAGAACACGGAGGAGTAGCCGTCTACATAGAAGAATCATTTCTCTCAACACCATTTGACGTAAGCGCATTTACAAAATACAAAGAACTTGAGTGCGCGGGTGCCCAGGTCAGTGTAAACGGAGAAACGATTATTATAGTTTGTATATACAAATCACAAAAAGCAGATATAACTAAATTTTATGAATTGTTTGAAAAATTATTAACCAAATTACTAAATCTAAATAGCAAATTTTTTATAGCTGGTGATTTTAATATAGATATCTTGAAATCTAATAACATTACGCTAGATTTCAAAAATATACTAATTTCATTTAATTTAAAGTATCTTATAAGCGAACCTACAAGAATTTGTAAAACGACACAAACATGCATAGACAATATAGTTACAAATGTACATTCCGAAATGTTAACACAAGTGTTACACACTACATTATCAGATCACACTGCGCAACTTCTTAACTACAATGTTCAATTAATTTTCAAATTGCCAGTATACAAAACTAGATTATTTACACATTCGAATATAATTAGATTCATTGAACATATTTCAAACGAATCATTTACTTATGCACTTACTCAACTGTCTGCAAATTCTAAATACAACACCTTTATGAACACAATTCTTAAACATTTTCATAAAAACTTTCCTATAAAAACTTATTTTAAAAATAGTAGAAACAACAACATTTTTCAAACCGAACCTATAAAACTAAGCAAAGATAAGCTTCTCATTTACAAAACAATATCAAAGTACAATCCCGATTACATAACATTGTATAAAAGTGAACAAAAAACTTATAATAATTTATTAATGGCAGAAAAACACAAACATATTGAATTGAAACTACACAACACCAACAACAAATCCAAGGCCTCGTGGAATGTTATCAGAAGTATAGTAGGAAATTCCAAAGCTTATAAGATGCCAGAACGCGATAATATAACTCAGTTAGCAAATAACTTTAATATATTTTTCAACGAAATTGCAAATAAATTAATTTTACTAAATCCTAACGTTAAATGTGCCAAAGTAATAAATATTCCTTTTAATGATCATTCAATGTATATGCAACCTACAAATGAACTAGAAATAATTAATATTACATACAGCATTTCAAATGATTCCAGCACAGGGTTGGATGAAATACCAATGCATATAATAAAAAAATGTATCAAACACATAGCTCGTCCCTTAAGTGTTATAATAAATACATCCATAGATACCGGTATATTTCCCGATCAACTTAAAATCGCAGTTTTAACACCAATTTATAAAAAGGGCAATCACAATCAACTTGAAAATTACAGACCAATCAGTCTACTAAATTCATTTTCAAAGATATTTGAAAGAGTCATTTATGTAAGACTAGTTGATTTTTTTTTTAAATATAATTTAATAGCCTCTACCCAACATGGATTCTTAAAAGGCAAAAGTGTAGAAACAGCACTCTTTGAATACATAGATTGGGTAGTTACAAATATGGAAAACCACAACTTATCTTGCGGAATTTTTTTAGACCTGTCAAAAGCTTTTGATACTATTGATCATTCAATACTGCTATCAAAGCTATACCAGTATGGCGTAAGGGGAATTGTATATAAGCTGATTCAATCTTACTTGGAAAATAGGATACACTACACAAGGATAAAACACCCACATGACAATACAACAGCACTCTCTAAACCATTAACATTAAATAAAGGAATTCCACAAGGTAGCATTCTAGGTCCATTACTTTTTATTATATTTATTAATGATGTTTCTAATCATTTACCACTAAACTGCAGAGTTTTAAACTATGCAGACGATACCAATCTTTTAATTGAGGGCGACACTTTTATGGATGTCATAAATACGGGTAATACCAGTATGCGTTATATAGAATCTTGGTTTCATAAAAACTGTTTAATTTTAAACAATGCAAAAACAGCATGCGTTCTTTATAAGACAAATCAAAGTCTTGATACTCCACAGTCGATAACACTCAACACCAATAAATACGACTTTACAAATAATGTAAAATTTTTGGGTGTTATCCTGGATGACACGCTCAGTTTTCTGCAACACATAAATTATGTATGCAACAAACTAAGCAGTGCTTGCTATGGAATGCGTATACTAATACGCAACACCAACTTCCAGATTGGAAAAATATTCTATTTTGCAAATATTAAGTCGCATCTAAGATATGGACTTATTGTTTGGGGAGGCTCAGCAAATGTAGGAAAAGTGTTCATAAATCAAAAAAAATCAATAAGAATTTTGTTCAAACTGAAATACAATGGTAGTTGCAGAGGTATCTTTAAACAAACAAACATATTAACAATTTATAGTCTTTTTATATACGAATGTATAAAGTTTTTGTGGAAACACAGTCATTATTTTGATGATGTTTTTTATTCTACGAGATATAATACTAGAGGTGGCAAGCTATTCAATATACCACATCACAGGTTAAATAAATACAAAACCGGATGTTTTTATTCATGCATAAAAATATATAACCACCTTCCCGTAGCCATAAAAAACATTACCAACTACAACAAAATTAAACAAACAATGTATAGTGTATTATGTGAAATTGAACCATACTGCATGGCAGATTACTTTAATTACAATTTTTTGTAGACAAGCTTTAACAAGTTACTTTTATGATATGTATTTTTATATGTTTCTTTTTTTGTTGACGTTTTTACATGTACAATTGTATTTTGTGTATGAGTGTAAATGTGAAATAAATTCTTACTTACTTATTAAAATAACATATAAACGCGGCGTTGCAATTCCTTATTCTACGAATAGTTAATTTAGTTTTATAATACCGAAATACGTTTATTCGTCGAATATATTTAATTTGAGATTTGTTATTAGGTGATTTATTTTGTTTTTATAATACCGGCCCTAAGAATACCAAGCAATCAATAATAGATTACATCTTAACAAACAGAGCATTATTATATTAGAACTATTAGAAGTGAGTAGCTTGACGTCACCAAACGTGGAAAGTGATCACAATCTAATATAATGCAAACTAAAAAAACTAAAATGGAACATACTAAATCCAAATCAACATCAAAGCAAGAAATTGACAAGACTAAAAATTGAGAATTTACAAGAAAAACTAATAGAAAAACTGTATCAAAAAATCTAAAAAAAATTAATAGAAACCAAATAAACGACGACGATCGCATATAAGAATGCTGCTAAAAACTACAAAAAACGTATTAGAAGCTACCCAGAACACTAGAAACCAGAACTATTAATACAAATAAATTTTTTTATAAAAACCCCACGGTTTACTGATGAAATTAAACTAAAATACTGTCTAAAAAAGGCATATCTGAAGTTTAGATCAGTAGTCAGACAAAGCGTATCAAAGTTATAAAAAGATAAGACCAAAAACCTAAAAATTAGTAAGAAAAACAAAAATGGAATACTCATAAAAATACACACAAAAATTGAATTACACTTCTATAGCCAGAAGAAACAAATATAGAGGTTCATAAGACAGCAGAAAAGTAAAATAAAAGATCTAGTAGAACGTGACATTTGGGAAGAAACATGATGGTACCCATCTTACACAACTGTATAAATAAAGAAAATAGAAAATCCTACTGCCACAAACAATAGACATAACAAACAATAAAAAAACAGCCATAACAGAGGAAAATGTAATAGAAGCGTAAAGAAAAGTAAAAAAATGTAAATCTTCAAAACAGAAGCAAACAATCTGTTAAAATACAGACAACAACCATTACCTAAAACAACAGAGACTTAAACAAAAGATTAAAAAACGGAACAGAGTTCCAGGTAAATGGAGGAACACCAATAGTTACATTAATAAACAAACAAAAAAAAATCCATATAACTACACAGAGATAAATCTACTGAGCTTCACACTAAAATTGACAACAAAAAAAAAACAAAAAAAAAACAACAAAGATTTAGATCCGGCAGCTCATGTTCAGACGCTGTATTCATTATAAAACAAGTAAAAAAAAAAAGAAAAATGTTGATGTATAACATTTTGACTTATGTGTGTTTGATAGACCTAAAAAAATATTATTTATCTATTATATAGTAAAAACTATTGAAAACATATACAAAGACAATAAAATAGTTGCAAGATTAAAAAGAAATGACAGAACCAATTAAGTGCGAATTGGAAATTAGGCAAGAAAATTATTTTTTCTGTTTAATATATATATTGTCATGGATAAAATATATAAAATTTTTATTGTCCTTCTTATATAGAGTAATAAAAAATTTAGCATCATGCGCTACGCGGATAACGCATTAATAAACCAAAATCGATCTGCAAAAACTGTTATAAAATTTTTTTCATAAAAAAAAATAAGATCAAGAAATTGAAAACTAAAGAAGATCATAGTAAATTTTTACTAATTGAAAAAATTAAAGAAACTTTTTTTATAAACATGGCAAAAAATTATGAAAAGAGATAGAGATATACAAAAGCAAAAAAGGAGAATGCAAGTCAAAAAGTCTAGGTACAACGTAAATTATAAACACATTATTAAAAGTCAACTGCCAATGTACCTAGAAAGCAATAGATATAGTAAAAATAATAAAAAGATAATTGAAAGATTCAGATGTGGTAATGAAAAGTAAGCGTCAAGATTTTGAATAAAAAAGGATTTGAAAATGTGCAGAATGTGCAGAGAGATTGAAAAAACTATGTTAAAAGATTGTAACAAAATGAGAAAATAAAACAATAAACAAGACCCAATATCAGTACAACACTGAAGAAACAACTAAGATAGAAATATTAAAGAGAGCAGCAAATAAGTATTTGAGGTTATAAAAAAAGTTAGCGGAAAATATAAAGCAAAACACAAATTACGTTATGTAAATCGCTTTACTGCTTCTCAAAACATACTCCTTTAAAATCTATACACTTTTGCATCCAATGAAACCAATCTTCAAAACAATTTTGCCACTCTGAGCGAGGTACCACCAAAACAAGTAATTTAAAACCGCTCGCAACGTTTATTTTTGATATGTCAAAATAGAAAGAAGTCATCAGGCAAATATGGGCAATGAGTTATTAATTGGATGTTGTTACTGGTCAAAAACTCTACAGTTTGTCGTGCTGTGTAAGCGCTTGCATTGTCATGATGAACAATGATTTGCCGGTTTATGTTGTTCCTTCTGATTCCAGCAATTACTTCCGGCAAACAAATTGAAGTATAGCAGTCAGCATTAACTGTCCTTTGGTCCTCTAATGCAACAGTGCAACATGACCCGTTATTCTAAAAAAACAAGCAATCATTCTTTTTGAAACGCTTCGTGAACGCCCCACTTTTGTAGGTTAATTTTATTTTGAAACACCCATACAGTCGATTGCTGTTTAGTTTTAGGCTCATACTGGGGCTCATATGAGTATATCCAAGATTCGTCACCTGTTACGATGTTATATACCAAATTTGAAAGACCTCCTTCAATTTTTTTTTAGTATTTCCTTGCACCACTTGACACGTGCCTGTTTTTGTTCTTCTTTCAAATTGTGTGGGATCCAAGAACTGCAAAGCTTCCTGACATGCAAATGATCGTGCAAAATCGTATGTATTTGTTTCGCTGCAATGCTTAAGGATGCCTTTATCTCACTATAGGTCACATGCCGATCTGACAAAATCATTTCACGCACAGCATCATTATTTTTCGCAACAACAGGCGCATGGACGATCTTTGCAAAGATCGTCATCAAACGTTGGTCTTCCACGCTTGAATTCTGCAAACCATTTGTAAACCATAATTTTGGATAGTGCTTCATTCCCAAATAACGAAATAAGTTTTTCCACACATTGTTGCGGTGTTAAACCGTATCGGAAATCATAAAAAATTATCACTCGGAAGCCAGGATTCGAATTTTCATTTTTCACACAATTATTACTCTCGTTAAATTTTGTTGAAACAAAACCGAGCAGTTTGAAATCGAACTGTCAACTGAATTATAGGTAAAAAAACGTCAAATTTTACAAATATGACAGTCGCAGAACGCTGGCAAAACAGGCAGTACTTGATTCCGCAAACTTAAGCAGAGCCCTTCGTACTGTACGTCAGCGACAACATTAAAAAATTAAATTTATGAAAAAATATTCTAAACTAAAAACATCCATAGACGCGTTTCGAGGTTTACCTCTCATCAGTATGGCTTTATTTATTTAAACTTAATAATTGATTTTTAACTTACTTCGTCAACATTGTTCTTTATATATTTTATATCAGCGACAACAATTTATACTTTAAAGTTAAAATACACACAATTATTTACAAAGGCGTTAACTTAGTTACAATAATGCAAAAAAAAACGATCTTTGTCCATTGTACACTTTCACTGTTTAACAGTTGATTTAATCGCTTCTTAATATGTCTTTAGTTTGATGACATAAAAATTAAAATATAAAACCAATACACATTACAACAACGCAGGACAATTAAATAAACTTCTAATACCAGATGTCCGGAATCCCTACGGATAGATAGCGGTACTGCTAGAATATTACATTTTTTTAAATAATTAAATGTATATATGTATTTATAAATAAATGTATTAAAAAAATCACTAAGAGAAAATGTAAAAAACATCAACCAATAATAATAATAATAACCATGGTTAACTGATAATGTACAATTGCTCATAAAATTACGTGATGATGTTTATAAGAAATTTAAAAAACAGAAAAAAGCATCCCAATGGGATTATTATAAACAGCTGCGCAATTTTACATTAACAGCAATAAAAAATGAAAAAAAAGCATATCTTAATTATAAATTTAACAAAACAAAAGGTAAAACTGTATGGAAAGACTTTGCAGATTTAAACATACATAACAAAAAAACATCTTCAATCATTCCAGACCATCTTCACAATGTTAATGAAATTAATAACTACTTTAACAACATACCTTCAATCACTACAGAAACAGAAAAACGAAATACACTTAGCTTCTATGATTATCAGAGTAAACCTTTATCTCAACAAAGGTTTATTTTCAAAAAGACAAATGAGACTGATTTACTAAAATTAATATCCAACATAAAATCAAAATCAATAGGATCTGACAAAATTTCAGTAGATATGATCTATATATGTTGTCCTTTTTTATTGCCGTTTATAGAACATATAATAAACTATTGCTTTGAGTATTCTACATTTCCAGATGCATGGAAAGAAGGTAAAATTGTTCCACTTTCTAAGATAAAAACTCCTGTTGAATATGGCGACTTAAGACCTATAACTATACTGCCAATTTTATCTAAACTAATTGAGAAAATTGTGGATGATCAGTTAAGAGCATATATTGAACGGTATAATATTCTTCCCAAACTTCAATCAGGTTTTAGAAAAAATTATAGTTGTGGAACTGTTATGCTTAAAATCACCGACGACATAATATCATCATTGGATGCTGGACAAAACACCATTCTTGTACTTTTGGACTATTCTAAAGCATTCGATATGGTAGATCACAAAATATTGCTTTCAATATTACGATATAGTGGCTTGACTGAAGCATCAGTGATATTTTTTAAGGAATATTTATCTAAAAGAAGTAACCGAGTTGTGGTGAATAGTGTCTTGTCCGAACCAATGGCAATGGAAAAAGGAATTCCGCAGGGTGGTGTTTTAGGCCCATTACTCTTCTCAATGTATGTTTCAAATTTTTATTTAGCATTTAAAGAAACAAAATATCATTATTAAGCTGACGACACTCAAATATACTTCGTATATAATTCGTTTGTCTCCAATACCGATATTGTGTCAATTAACAACACTATTAATACAGAATTGGATTATTTAGTTACCTTATCAAAAAACCACAATCTTAAATTAAATCCTAATAAATCAACAGTTATACTATTTGGTAAAAAAAAAAAAAAATTGTCATTAAAAACAGTCTTGACATAAGAGTAATGGGCAAAAACTTAAAAGTTGTAGAAGAAGTTAAAAATCTTAGAATGACAGTAGATTCAGATTTGAGATTAAGGAAACATGTTAACAATCTTGTAAGCAAATCTTATTTTAAACTTAAAACCTTATATGGTCATAGAACGTACCTTAATCAAAATTTAAAAACATTGCTATGTCAATCATTAATTTTATCTCATTTTAACTATTGTGATTATGTATATGGTTCATGCTTAGATAAAATGACAGCACATAAAATTCAATTAGTACAAAACGCGTGTCTTAGGTTTATATACGAAATACGTAAACGAGATCATATTAGTCACACACTTGCACTAGCTGAATGGCTGAATATGTCCAATAGACGAAAACTGCACGCTTCTTGTGCATATCTCAAAATAATTAAAATCAAAACCCCCAACTATTTATATGAAAAAATAAAATTCCGAACAGATATCCACACGGTTAATACTCGAGGTAAAAATAAAATAACTATCCCTGTTCATAGGTCTTCACTATTTCAAAGGTCATTTACATATAATATTGCTAAATGTTTGAATTCGTTTCAATTCGTTTAAGCAAAAACTTAAAAACCAGTTCTTTGAGGATCAAAGTTAATTTATGTTTATATTAGTATTGTATGTTAGTGTGTGTTTTAGGTGCAGGAGGAAGAATAGATAGCCCGTTTTAGGGCTAATCTAATCTTGAACCTAGTTGTCATTGATGCAATTGATTTTGTTAATATAATTCAAATTAATTTTATTAATGTATATGTATTTCTTTGACAATAAATGTATTATTATTATTATTATTATTATTATTATTATTATTATTATTATTAATAGATAAAAAGTAAAAAAGTAAAATATGATTAACACAGGCAAGATGACGTATAGCAAGATAGTGAAGATAGACGCCTAAGAAAATTATGAACCATAGATTTATAAACCAGAGAATTAAAAGAACGATATACAATATGCCTATTAATAAGCGAGAAGAAGAAGAAAAACAAAGTGTTTTTATGGTGTAGTTTATTGCTAATGTTGTTTAGTATTATTTCTTGAACGCTTAGGAGTCACGTAACGTTTACTATCAATAACGGTATTGTTTTATAATCACGCATTTTAAGTAAAATATGAATTCTAATTTCTATAATTCTTACAAATCACGTTTATTTTCATTTTATAGTTTGACATGACACATAGCGCTCGAACAGAATTAAACATTCTATTCTACTTGAAGAACAAATACAAACTATAAACTGTCATACGCGTTAGAAAAATTAGCAGACATAAAAATAAAGCTGGTCATAATTAATTAAATAATTCATGTAATATAGCAAATGACAATTTCTTTAATTAACCAGTAAATAGTCGATTGTTTGTCTAATAAAAGTTTTTTCAAAAGATTGGTGGTCACTTGAAAAAGTTTGAAGAAAAAATCCGCGGTGCAAATAAAATGATGCTTCTATTTAAGATTTTCACGCCTATAAGTTTATAAGCCAAACTTGGCAATGATCACTTACAGGAGTTGCCAATAACGCTTGACTGATTCTGTCCGATATGCAGATTTGGCTAGAAGTTCTCACTAAAAAAAATCCCATAAAAACGCGTATAGACTTTTTAAATAATGTTTTTTATTTAAACCAAGATTCAATTTTATTATAGATAATTACAATTTTCTTTTCAACAGAGCGGGTTTATATGCAACAAAACTATTTATAAAATTAAAGAAAGGCAACTTTTTTAAATAAAAAATGAACCATTTTTAGTAAGCAAATTAAAAAATTAAAATGATATTTATAGATTTTTTAAAATTAAATATCTAGATTCTAGAACATTGTTCAATTTTAGCAGTTTAATGTAATACTACTTTAAACATGTTCATCATTATAATTATGAAATGTAACTGTTTTGTTAATGTATGATTCGTTAATTTTTGCATATAATAGAAGTTGATTTTTAAGATCCTTGTGCCAAAATGAAATATTAGTAAAGGCTGTATATGTTTTAAGTATAATGATTTAAGAGTAAAGATACTAACAACAAGATGATAGAAAGTACCATTTACAAATAAAACTTATACTTAATCTTGATTTTTGATGCGGTTCTTCAAATCACACTAATGGATTATAGTCGTTGTACACAGCGTTCATCAAACCAAATTTCTTAGTACTGATTTGTTTTAACTGACAATTAAATCATTATTTTTAACAGTATTTATGTTTTATACATGTTGTCATTTGCATCCAAAATTACCGATGATTGTTCTTTATTTTCGGAATTACTAAGTATGTCACAAAAATGTAAAAATATCTTCAAGTTTTAACAAATAATCCCACACTTGTTAAAATTATAGATTTGTAATTAAAACCTATATAAAAAAATTGTTGAAAATGTCTAGAACTACTGCAAAACTTTCTGCATCTTTGTCTAAAGTAAAATTCCATTTATAAATAACATATGTCAGAAGATCTGTTGTCAAACGTTTTGATCAAAATCCATATTAAGTAACAAGAATAAAATTATTTAGTATTTGTGGTAAAAAACGTAGACAGTGTTTTATTTTATTATTATTATGGATTACCACGTAGTAAAGGTCTCAACCATCCTTTATATTAAAATTATTTTGTTTTAAAAAACTTGGCAATGTAAAAATTAATATATTTAAAAAGTATTTTTACATGTTGGGCAGTTCGCAATTAGTCTATAATTAAACTTATCTTTCTTTTAGGTATAGTTTAAACAATTTTTCAACAATATTTTTTTTATGTAATAATTTATTTTAAAATTAAAATAAAACCTAATTCACTAACAAATGTTTTAAAAATAATACGTGAAATTTTTCTATACCTAATGCTTTTCTGATATTTAATTTCAGAAGATATATTTTAAAAACTAGCTGCTTAAAGTGAGTTGAATCAATTATTTTACTACTAACGGTCATTCTATATACAACAATAAAATGATCTAGAACAGTAGAGTTAGATGAAAATTGGTTTCCCAAAATATTTGCTTTTTCTTTTAGATTAAACTAATAACTAAATTGTTTTGATAATTTTAAATAAGAATTATTAAAATCTACTATGCAAAAAATTTATTGTTTTATAAAACTTTCTGCTGTATATAAAAAACTGATAAAATGTATTAACTTTATCCTAGTTTTATCAAAATAATTACTGATAAATTTGTTAAATGCTTTTTGCTGTTTATTAACTGTCTGTTTTGTCTAAATTGAGTACACGTACTTTTATTTTAATTTAATAACGATAATTAACAGCGCTAAAAAAGTTAAGCAAGGCCAGAGCGGTCACGTGTTGGATGGATTAGGAACACAAAGTGAGGCAGAGCGTAGCGTTCTTTCAAAATAAATCCGTTACTTTATATAGGCATCCAAACAAACACATGGCTTTTTGTAGTTTGGTGTGCCCGACACCTCGATTCCCTATTCCGAAAAGGATCGATGTGACTTGGAATACATACACAATAACAGAGAATAATAAAACATTTAATGACTTTTTGAATATAATGAGTATTAAAATTAAAACGGTTAAGAAATTGTTTATTTTGCTATGATTATCTTAAAATAATGATGAATAGGTAGTTTATTTATAAATGCTACAAATTTTAATTTAGACATTTCAAAACTTTTTGTCATTTTTGTTAATATAGATTTTGAAAGAAGTATGCAAATGTAAATTAGACTTTTAATTATTTAATAAAATTTATTAATGTAAATTAAAAAAAAGAGTTGGCAAAAGTCCAAAACCTTGAGTAATACTTATAATGTTAGGATTAAAATTGAAAGTACACCGTTTCCATATGATTCCAGATGACTGCAAAGCTTTATATTCGGGGCGCCATTCTTATCTTCCGTTTCTTTTTTTCTTATTTGTTTTTTTTTATAGTATTATGTCCGTGAATTTCTTTGTTTAACCTTATTTTAGAAATTTGTTTTAATTTCTTTATTTTTAAATTTTATATATTACAATACATTTTTCTATTTTTTTTTTTTGTTGGTGTTTGTTTTATTAATTATTTTGTATAGTTACTTAGTTCTCATATCAATAAATATTGGTATTACATACTGTTTCTCATCCAACTTTGATTTTATTGGAAAAACTTATTTTAAGATATATAAGTCGTCAGTCTAGATTGTCTAGAATATGCATTTTGCGAATATAGACTCAAATACCTTGATGTTCATGAAATGTATGTTTGAGATGAAAATGAGAATCTACTAGATTAAAGCGATCTTAAAAACCAATAATTAAAAAAATTAATGTTTAAAGCATGCCAACGTCAGATTGATGAAATAAACTAGGATTTGTTCCGCAATTAATTGTATTATAAAGCCATGCTTTGTTACCGATTTGCAGACTTGTTCGTTAGTGCCAGCTGCTCCACTACCCACAGGAAACTAAACTTCGTAGTACAATTATCTAATAAAACTCTATAAGCGTCTTTTTGATAACCTGTGCTACCCGCACATTCAAATGAGTGACTCGTGTGCGGAATTAATCATACAATATCAACTCGCCTTATACCTTTCGCCAAGTCGGGTATAGTACATTTATTGTACATATTACTAAGTGGTGAAGAAAGTTTTATAAAAGACAAAGTATTACGATAGCAGGAGCAGGAAGTTTGGGTATGCAAGGTCACCAGACACATCAGTTCCCTGCGATTAAAATTAATATGATTAAGATATTTTGAAGCCGCTATCGCGCTGGAGTACGCGAGGACACCAGGCACCACTCCTTGAAAACTGAAATTGTCCACTCAAAGCCAGAAACCCGGTCTCGAATGTTATCAATTAATTACTTGTTTTTTTAACAAAAGCAACATACTTATGACAAAAGCTGAGTTGGTTAATATGTTGCACTAAGCAAGATTGATAGCCTCAAAAGATAATAACATCGACGATTGGCCGCCACATCAATCATTACACGTGAAAAATATGAGCACACCCTTGATAGTTAATATATATGTATTTGTAAATTTGTCAGTTATGCCCGTATTACACTGTCAATAATTATATCTTGAATTATATATATAAAAATATTTAAACCTTAAAAATTCTATAAAATGCACAAAATATCAATCTTATTGTAGATTGATATTTTAAGAATATTTTTAGGTTTTCTTTATAATTTACACATATAATGTGAGAAATAGCATTTATAATACATATAACCTAACTATTTTTTTTTAAACTGTTAATTTGTACATTTTTTGCGTCAATTATAAAGAAAAACTAAAATTATTTTTAAAATTTCAATCTGCAATACAATTGATGATTATTTGTGCATTTTACAGACTTTTTAAAGTTCCATCCATAATTATATATATATATAATTCTATAAAGAATTATAGATAGTGTAATACGGACATTACAAATTGTTTAACAAAACACAAGTCCTAAAACATTTTTTTTTTCAGTTTTATAAAATTTTAACTAAAAATTATATAATATATCCAAAAATTAATATAATTAATAAAAATATTATAATTTTAAAGCACATTGGTATCTAATAAAATACTTCATAATTAATGTTATACTAACTTAAAAGTCTACCCAAAAAAATAATTTTACACGCTATTGTAGATATGCAATGTTACGTGATGCTTAAATAATTTAATTGATAAATTGTTTTCAAACATAGACTTACTGTGACGATGTAAAACAGCCGAAAAAGCACAATAAATAAAAAAAAATACCAACTTCATTCACCTTTGAATTATAGTATTCTCCTATAATTTATTTGAAAGAAAAATATATTAGATTTTATTAAAGATCTCTATAACAGATTTTCTACAAATCAAAGTTTGATCCAAGGTGGTACAGTCACTACCCCTACAGGTTTCTAGAAATAACAGCTATCTTTTCAAAAATTTCACCAATAATAGTTTTAATTTAATTTAAAAGTTTTTCATTGCACTTGAACTAATTATGAGGCGTCCTATCTTCAGTATGTTTCTCCTAAAATATTGAACATTTGTTAAATATTATATAAAACTATTACAAATTATATAACAAAGTCTACAAGCAGAAAAAAATATTTATTGTTTGGTTTATTCACATTTATATCAAATTAATAAGAAATTGTGCATTAATGAAAAAGCAAATTAAAGCTAACTTTTTCCTTAGCGGTATAAATATTTTGCAAAAATGCTTCAATCCATACAAGTAGAAAATGAGTATTTCTTGCAAATTGTAAATAAATAACATGGTTCAAAAGAAAAAAGCAAGCATGTTATGAACAAGAATTATTCCTAATTTAGATACAACAAACCAAAACCTAATGGAACTAACAGATGTGAATATTTCATCATTACTATCATGCAACATGTTCCAAAAAAGATGAAATCTTAAATAAATTCAAACAAGTTTTGCACAAAATAAAAAAAATACGTTTAAACTTTACTATTAAGTAAAAATAAAACAACATATTATATCAAAAACATTTATTTATCATCTTTAACATCGTCAATACAATTTAACTCATTATCACTTTCTTCCAACTTAGCCTTTTTCTTTTTACTTTTCTTTGATTTCCTTTTTCTTTTCAGGAATTGTTCTGCTTCCTCTTCAGGATCCAAACCTTCCAAAATCCATTTTTTCTTCATATTTGTCATCTTTCTTTCGTAAAAATCAGTTTCATCCAATTTCATATGAGCTTCACTTTTCGTTACTGATATCTGGGTAAAAATTTTACCTACTTCTTTATCTACAACATAAAAATTTAATGTACAAATCAATTAAAATAATTCATATATTTACCATCAACTTTAAACTCTGTTAATTTTGTATTTATACAATCTTCAATAGCTTTCAATGCAGAAAGATCATATGGAGAAACTAATGTGATGGCTTTACCACCACGACCAGCTCTAGCTGTTCTACCTACTCTGTGAATATATTCTTTAGGCACTTTTGGAACCATGTGATTAACAACTAATTGTACAGTGGGTATATCTAAACCTCTGCTGGCAACATCAGTAGCAATCAACATTTTTACTGTATTTGATTTAAATCGTGCTAAAGCTGCTAATCGTTGCTGTTGTGGTATCATTGCATGAAGTGCAACATTTTCAAAACCCACTTCATTTAACATCATTGATAAGATCTGACATTGTCTGTAAATAAATACAATATATTATATTTATGCTGTTCAATTAATAAATTATCATTAATGTTTCTTTAAAAAACAAATGTACAATATGAATGAATGTATCTAAAATGTATTACAGTTTACTAACTTGCAAGTTTCTGTAAATATCATGACATTTCCAGTTTCATTCAAAGAACGATATGTCCGTATTGTTTCCACTAAATATGCATCCCTTACATCTTTTGGACAAAGTACATAATGTTGTACTAATTGCTCCACTGTTGCTACTTCAGATGGATCTTCATAAAGAAAAACTTCATTACCCGTGACCTGTTTAAGTTTTTCTAATGTATCTGTGATTGTTGCAGAGAAAAACAAACTTTGTTTCTTTTTAGGTAAAACTTTAAATATATCTTTTATTTGTCCATCGAATGAACCACCAAGAAGTCGATCAGCTTCATCAAGAACTATAAACATATTAAAAATTTAATTTCATTACTCTTATCTTAATCTAATAGTTATATAGTTGTAAATTATTTTACCTAAATATTTGATCCGTGATAAAGAAAAAGTATTGCAACTATCTAAATGATCAGCTAATCTTCCTGGAGTAGCAACAACAATATGAGGTTTCTTAGCCAATTCACGGCCTTGTGTTACAATATCCATTCCACCTACAATGACACAATGTCGAAGATTCATTGCTTTTCCTATTACAGCAAACTGGTCTGCAATTTGATAAGCTAATTCTCTTGTAGGGGTAAGAATAAGAGCATATATTCCATAAGGATCTTCACATAATGTTTGCAAAATTGGTAATGCAAATGCTAACGTTTTCCCGCTGCCAGTTTTAGCAGCTCCTATGCAATCATTGCCTTTTAATATAGCTGGTATGCAGTTTGCTTGAATAGGTGTTGGACTTTTTACACCTAAAAGTAATTAACGTAATATATCATAAATACTATATAAAATAGTTATGCAAATTGTTATAAAAATAATTAGTGAAATTTGTCATTAATTATAAAAGAATGAATATTCCATGTACAATAAATATTTATATAGCAAATATTTTATTTTACTAAATTAATAATAATC
This sequence comes from Tachinus rufipes, assembly GCA_963932245.1. Classification (NCBI taxonomy): domain Eukaryota; kingdom Metazoa; phylum Arthropoda; class Insecta; order Coleoptera; family Staphylinidae; genus Tachinus; species Tachinus rufipes. The sequence continues at coordinate 44,072,396 of OZ010745.1, read as the reverse complement.
ATAAAAAAAATATTAACATATAACCTGTAGATGAAACCGTTTATGATCAGAATGTTTCTCTAATACAAAGCTCTGCAGCCTACCATATATGGAAACGGTGCAAAGCAGCAAGTAAGAAGAGAAAAAAAATTAAATTAAAAAAAAAGAATAATGTTGTAAATATGTAAAAATATTATTTAATAAAATTAAAAAAAAAAAAAAAGTTAAAAATCGGTGGTATATAGGTGTCTCACTGCAAAATAATCTAATGTGTATGTAATAATTTATTGTTATTACTAAGTTTTATATTCAACACCAAATAAATAAAGTGGTTTATTTTAATTACAACATTTTTATTTAAAACATATTTATTAATTTATTTGATTTAAAAATTAAATTAAAAAAATAAACATTTTTTTAATGTATTTGAATAGAAGTTTTTTATTTATTTATAAAAAATAAGCAAAAGCATGTACATTTCTTTACACTAAAATACCTAATTATTTATTTTTCATTTGTGGTGCCAAATACAAGGTGATTCAAAATTGCACCACAATATTCTAGAAACTTGATATTTAAATTAAAATTTAAAAACATTTGTTTTACTATCAACTACTACTTCTATTTTAGACAACACAAATGTGTTGACCAACTTTTTGTTTATCGTAAACGGATTAAAAACTTCTACACACCCTTGTCAATTTTGATATTTATTGTGATACCTATTTTCATACTGTTCCCAAGCCATTTTTATGAATAATAATAAACGTTTATTTCGTGCCTTCAAAATAACACAACATACACTTAAATTCTTCCTTATTTTTAAAATAAATTTATTTTATTTTATTTCTTCTTTTTGTTACCGCCTTCAGTATATCCTTTCTTTCCATTTGATCTTCCCTTACATCCTATGTATTTTGTTTTATCCTAATTCATCCAAAATGTACACTAATTTTCCTCATTCCCAACTGAATCTTAAATTAAATAAACATTTTTCCTTTATGCATCCATATATCTTTTCGTTCAGATACTCTTGTATAAGATTTTACATTCACTTCTGTTTTCTTTTTCTTTGTACCTCATTGCTCAATTTCTTGCTTCAATTCATATGTTATCCTTCTTCACTCTAGTACTATGTATGCTGATGTTTTCCTATAATTTAATTCTTTTTTCATTTTTCTTAATCCTTTCAAAGTACTAGAGCTGGTACTTTGAAATATCTTTCCAATAATAATAATACTTAATAATAATATTTATTAAGCCACATGTGTGGATATGAATAGTCAATTACATATTACAGGTATAAAAATAGTGTAGATAATAAAACAATAAATAAAAGTAGTAAACATACATACAAAAGTTACATATTACAATAATATTAAATACAATTATTAATATTCAAATTCGTTATCACTTAAATAATCACAAGTTTGATACTATGAACTGTTTATATGATTTTTTCTTATTGTTGTTTTAAAAACATCAAATGACTGTATTTCTTTTATATTTGAGGGTAGTTTATTATAAAATTTAATAAGACACATATTTAGGAGATTTTTCAAATTTTGACGTTTTATGGTCGGCAGTTCAAAGATGATGCTTATTTCTCGTTTCATATGCGTGAATGAAATAAATTTTTCCTAACATATAAAATACATTTGTAAATATATACTGATGGTACAGTTAATAAATTATTATTGACAAAATGTATTTTACAAGTTTCTAATTTAGGTACAGAAAATATAAGCCTTATTATGCGCTTTTGCAATATTAATACTCTTTCTATATCACTTGAGCCTCCCCACAGTATAATATTATAAGAAACAGCAGAATAAACCATGGCGTAATATAAACTCATTACTGTTTCTTATGGTAACAAAGCTTTAATTTGTAAAATTGCGTAAAATTATTTGTTTAATTTATTGCACACTACTTGAATATGATCGGCACGATAACTTTGTATCAATTATTGTGCCAAGATACTTATAATTTTTTTCAAAATTGTAGTTGTCGCTATTTATGTTAAGTAAGATATTATTAAAAAATATTTTTTGTTGATAGATTGGGAGTATATACATCTAATCGTTTCATTTGCCTCTAGCATCAATTAGCATGTCATCTTCATATACCAATGCCCACTCTTTCTCTCTGCCCACTACATTAGCAATGTTCACAGCAAACAGGATTAGACATGAACATCCCTACCTCACACCTTTTGTGGTACAAACTTCCATTCACAGACTCTGCTTACTATTTCTACATATGCTCATGCTCACTAATAACTTCCTGTCAAACATGCCTACAGATTTTCTCTATTCACTCAAATTTTATGCCAAAGAATAACGCGTACTGATTTCCTCTTTTTTCCTGATATTTCACTTTCAATCATATGGTGAAGTATTTATATATTATCTATTATAGCTCCTTTTCTGAACCCAGTCTGATAATATCCCTTTCATCTATAATTCTCCAATATTGTACTCAGTAATGTTGTACTTCTGTGATTTTATGCATTATAATTTTTTTTCTATATTGTGAAGTGGGCATAAAATACCCACTTTCCACTAGCTTGGAAAACCTTCCCCCTTCCATTCTCCATTTATCATCTCAGTCCATCTTTCAATAAAATCATTCGTTCCAAACATTCATGATTCAATATAATCAATTGTATTCCATCCCCAGCTCACGTTTTCCCTTTTTTTAGTCTTTTTATATGCCTCGTGTTACTTCTTTTGTGATTTTGACTAATCCTAGTTCTTGCTCTCAAGGTATTTCATGTTGCATATCAATCTTTCTCTCTGTACCCTCCTATAATTTTAAGAAAATTTCTCATCCACTATTTCATTGTAATTGTTTCATTCTATCTCTTATTCTCTTTTTATTTATTTTTCTTTTCTTTTTTTCTTATATAACATCATACTCTCTTTGCATTTAGAATAATAGAAAAACTATATTTTGCTCATTCTGTTACTGCAGTTTGGATATTGGTTTTTCTGTATTCTATTTTTTCTTCTGTCCATCCATCTTTTTATTTGCACCCTCTGGTTAAACTAATTAAATTTTTCTACAGCTTGCCACACTTCTTCATTCACAATTAAGTATTACTGAGTGTTCATTTGTTCCTGGATATGTATATTCCCCTTCCCCTCTTCTATAATTTTGTCTAATCTGTCTTTCTTTTTTATCTTTTCACTCTTCCCTTGCTTAATCCAGTCCTTGCATTGAATTTTCCATCTACCATTAAATTTTTGCAATTCCCCAGTTCACTCAAAAATGTATGTGTGATAACTAATACAAACATAAAATTACAAGTAATAACTATACAAATGTGAAATAAGTATTCTCCAACAGTTCTATTAAATTTTTTTAGGCATTTTGTCTTCATTCATTTTTTTTTTGTCTACCCTTGTACTTGTACTAGAAGTACTCCAATTATATCAAATCTTTCCTTACAATTTTCATTTTGTTGTGTAGTTTTGTCTCTCCTGTTTTTGATGTCATGTTTTCAAATGCCCTTTATCGTCATATTCTTCACTTAGCAATTTACTGCTTTCTACTTTTTGCTTCTTTGCTTCTTCTCTAGGCACTATTTCTATAACATTATTTATCTTCTTTCTAGTCATTCCTTTTTTTATCAAGTGATTCTTTTAGTTTGTCATTTTTTTAAGTGAATCTTTTTCTTCTCTGTTATTCTTTAATTTTTTTTATTTTTCTCGGCATATCTACTTGGCTTTCTTCTTGCCATATCTCCCTTTCTATCCTGATTTCGTTTTTCAACTCAACAATGTCGTTTCAGTGTGTGATTTTGATGTCACTCAATGACTTATTGAGACTGTTTTTCTAACCATAAATAAATGCAGTATGCATGTGTGTCATCTTTTCAAATGTATGTTAAGAAATTTTCTACTAAAAACTTTTCAGTATACATATTCACTTTTATTGTTTCTTCACATCACATAATATATGTATGTCTGTTACTATTTGGCACTATTAGAATCTGGATTGAAGCATTGGATGCATCAATATGGTTGGTTATATTTGATATTAAGATTTTGTAATTCCTCTTTAGTTTGTAAATCTTTTTGTATAACCATGTTACGTACCAGTTTGTTATTAGGTGTAGCACTTTATTTTAAAAACATTGTAGTATATCTATGTTTAAGTTGCAAGCTGATCCCCAGGCTTCTGGACTGTTTAGTTAATTAGTATTTTGTTGCATAGTGTTAGTTGGGATTTTCAGCCAGTAGAAGTTAGTTGTTTTGATCCCAAGCTGTTTTCTTTTGGTCTAGATGTAAACCCAGATATTTTGCGCTGTCAGACTGATGCAGTTATTGTTAGGCAATTGTCTTTCTTCATAGTAAATGTAAAATGGATGGACTTGTAAAAGAGACAGATTTGAACCTCCAGTTTTTGAGCCACATTCTTGCAAAGGTTTAGTTACACGTCAATGTATTTGTTTCACTTAGAAGTATCTGTTGGTTAGGCAAGATTTCAGTAGCTCATGGATATGGTGTGGTAATAATTTTATCAATTTCTATCATAATTGTTCCCTTTTTTGTCTCATATGAGTGAGATTGCAACTTGTGTCCTTTTAATTACATTGTACGTCATAAAGAGTAAGTAAAGTTTCTGCAAGTAGTTTTGTATTCCTTCATTTTTAAGTTATGTTACAGCTTTAGGTCTTTTGTAGCTTTGTTGAGTGTTCATTTATTCTTATCTCTTCAAAATATTTGAATTTTTCTCTTTTCTGTAGAGTAGTTAAAATCGCTGAATGGTCTACTGCTAGTATATTGTTAGCAAACAAGATTTGTTAAAATGACAGTTTATATTGTTAGCAAGCAATATATAGCTTGCTTACTTCTAGTAATGTGCATAGAAAATTGCCCCAATTATGTGTTCTTTAAGAATAATTCTAAATAAATTATTTTTTACACATAATTCATAAATTAAGTTGTGGGTAATAGCATAATTCATCAAAGAGACAGAGTACAACAGGTCCAACAAGACCACAGTGCAAGGGGCGTAAGCAAACCACCTCAAAGTAAGAAAGAAAAAAAGTGAGTTTGTTAGTCATTAAAAACCTGACACTACCGAACAGGACAAGCTGCCCACTGTCTTTTGAAGATTTTTCCCTTTCCTACCCAAAAAAAAAGCATAATTCTATAATTACAAATGAATTAAAAATAATATGTGTTTCATTAAGCTTAACTTAATTTAGAACAACCATTTATATAAAAAGAACATATCTTCTTTCGTTTTCACCTATATCATTTTGAGGCAAAACCAGACAGCCTTCAATATAGTAGAATAAACTAACGTTATCTGCATACTTGTGAAATGTTTCAAAATATTGCTGAACAGTCTTAAATCATTAGTTACCTTAGCAATAGACAAAAACATTAAGCGGCATATTCATGTTTTGCACACAGAGAGCAATCCTGCATATTTTAATTATTCTTTAAAACTTAAGTTACTACTACTAGAGAGGTTACTGAATACTATGATAAACAACTTTGCTATTAATTCATCAAGTAACTGACATTATCAACAAAGTATTTGTTAACATCATTATTTACTAATTTAATTATCTTCAAGTTCTTAGAGAAAACTTAAAATAAATAATATTTATTATTACTTATTAATTCACATAGATGTTAAAAATTGGATTTATACAAATAATCTTACCTATACTCTGACATTGTCGAATAATCCATGTATTTAACTTCAAAGAATTAAAAGTAATCTCTGCCATCCTATATAAACTTGTTATTTACTAACATTCATGCTCACTCACTAATCAGTATCACTAACCTCGTTAGCTAACACGTGTTTCAAGTCTGTCATTTGACATCTAATTCTGACAGTTAACCCCAGTGATCAGCTGATATCTGTAAATAAACAAACGCTATTTCTTTGATTTTAATAATGGAATTTTAATAAATAATTGTAACATGGAGAAAGATGAAGAATTTTTGCATGGTTATTTCTCTCTTGTCTCACAATTGTGTTTTGATAAAGCTAAAGAACATGTAGTAAGTATCACCAATAATATTTATTTTATTTTTAAATTAATTACAAAAAAGTTCAAAGTATCTTTGATGTAATTAGTAACAGTTACTGATTTATTTAATAATGCTATAGTTATCAAATCAAAAACTACTAATTATCAATCATAAAAATGTATTAAAAGTATAAACAGACGGTAACTAAATTAAATTGTTTCTTATTTTTTATGATGTAAATCGAACATTGATTTTAGCTAACATTGCTGTAAAATTCACTTTTTGGCCAATCAGTTATTGAGTGTTTTAAATATTACCTAGCAACATTCAAAAAGTTTGTAAAAATGTTTAGAATACACTCGTTAGGTAAAGCTTAAGTTGTGTTGGTGCAATTGGGCATTAATAACTTGAGCATCTTTTGAAAACGGAATAGTTTTTACACTGACAATGTGGACTAATAGGGACGAAATGGTTGTAGCAGTTATATTTGAGGAAGTGGACCAAGTCTATAAATTGAAATTTTATATCTATACTAGCCAAAACATTTTATCAAGTATCCATGAGCAAATAAACCTGGGACAACTATACTAAACTTCAATTTTATGTGAGCACATAAATATGGGAAAATATTTTTGTTGTATTATAATTCTGTTTTTTTACAAATTATTTCTAACTTAAGTTTATTAAATATTTTAGTAAATACAAATAAGAATATTATTCAAACCTCAACAAGTTTTAAGTAATCAACATTTGTAGCCATTGAGTGTTATTGAAAATGGTTGTTGTCTGCTATTTTTTTTTTATAAATATCTAAGAGTAATTTACAAAGATATTTAAAATGTAAGTACTACATATAATTAAAAAAAACTGTAAAAAATTTTGGGCATACATTTTGTTTTATAAACTTGCACAATTATTATTAATGCCATTTTCAGAAGATAATCTAGTATTATATTGTGTACTACTGATGCACAAATGTATATGAACAGTAGCACATATAAATTTCAGTACATTTTACTTTTTTTTAGTAACATTTGAAGTTGAGTAATTATTTTTATAATATAGAACTAGTTACAATTAATAATAAAACAAAATATTTGTGAAATTTCACATTTCAAAGTAAAAGTTATGGGAACTTCTACTTTAAAATTACATCTTCAGTTAATTTTAAAACAAAAGCCAAAACTTGTAAAGTATTTGTAAAAATAAACTTGTGATAAAAACATAGTAATTTGTTTTATCATTTTATTTTGTTTGACGTTTATATAATACTTTAAATGTTGTTTGGCTGCTTTTTCACATTTGCACTTACACAGCGGCGGAGAGTGGACCGGCGACGGGGAGAGGTGCGGTGGCGTTGTGGACGTTAAGACATTAATTTGACATATTTAGATATTTAATAATAACCTTTTAGTTGCTTTTTGACATTTATTTCTCTGAACTGTTGACATTATTCTTAACAAATCTGTTTTATGAACTGCCAACTTTATTCTTGACAAATCTTTTATATGAACTGTCAATTTGAAAAATCAATCGTCAACTATTTCACAAATCTGTCATATGAACTGCTAACTGTCAATTCTATGGGGTAACTGTTTCACAATTTGTATTAAATTCTCACATTTTTTGAATTGATCTACATATAAATTGTCAACTTTTGTTTGGAAAATCTATTGTATGAATTGTTAAATGTTAGTTTTACAAATCAAATGTCTACTTTCTGAGAAAGTGTATAAGTATCTTACAGATAAACAGCATAATGTGATATAAATCTGTCAATTGCTCAATATGCTTAATTATTCAAATAAATAGAATTCAGGACAAAATTTTTGAAAAAATAAGTGGTGGTTTATATAAGTACTACATTTTAATTAGATACGTCTTGATTTACTTCGTATATTATGGCAAATCTTTCTACCAAGTAATACATTTAATTTTACCTTTCTAATCATTATTCAGAACTGAAAATTGCATAGAATGACAATAAAAATACTTGTCGACTACTACTAATACCAAGAAAAAAATTTCAATATTGTATTTTTAACATTCATTTATTTTAATACACTATAAATGTATCTAAATCTGTAATCATTTTATTATAAACAGGAAAAAGAAAAGGAAGTGAATAAATCATTATTCAATCATTCTGTACCATGGATTACACTTTTAGGACAATTACAACAATTAGCTTTAGCAGAAAAGAGTTATATAGAAATAGGATTTTTACAAAATAAGAATAAAGGATTTTTAAGGAAGGATGTAAGTGATTTAATATAATAATGCTTTATTACAAATCATTAACAATTTTATTATTATAGAATTCTTTGAGGGCTGTATATGAAACACTGCGATTTGATTTAAAACGCATAGAAGAATTGTGCAGACAGTCCAGCCAAGATAAAAAGATACTCAATCATTGTCATAGTATAGGAGAATTTGTATGTGCCAGAATAAATTTAATTGATTTGTATCCTTTAAAAAAGAATTAAATATTATTATGTTGTTGCAGATATTAGATTTATGTGATCTTAAAAGATTGTATAAAAAAATAATTAATAATTTTTGAGTATTACAAATGATGTTATTTTTAAATTTAGTTAATTCTTTCTGTCATAAGCATAATCACTCTAGTGAAATTACTGCACTACAAAATATACATAAACATGATGTGATGTGATAAACTGACTTTATTGTTGTAATATATTGAGAATTCTTACATGCACAACAAAAAAAAAGTAATTAGAATAGGTATTACTCTTAAGAGTACCAATGTGCATTAAAATCAGGCTTTAAGTGATACCACTCTACCAGAAAGAATTAATTAAATTTGTTTAAATTCTAGAAACTTATTCAATTCTATATAATTAATTTTTGTTTTCCTTAATAATAATTATTAGTTATGATAAAATATATTTAACATGTTCAAACAAATGTTTGAAATACACAGAACTACTCCAACATTTAGAATTCCTAATACAGAAGAATTTGTTGAGTTTTACTGACATTAGTTTAACGCCAATAAAGGCCAATTTTAGCTTAGAATGTGAAATATTAGATCAATTATTCAAGGCTTTGATGGAATTGCAGAGATTACAGTTTTTACCTTCATTAGCTTTAATACATGGTGCCCATGCAAGACTAGCTGCTTGGGAAAATAAAATTCAAAATCGAGAGGTAAGCATCATTAAAATTATAGTACTGTGGAGCCCAAAAAAGTTCTGAAACTTGACATGTATATTTTGACTTACCTATAGACAAAGCCATAATGGCAACTGGTGTTTTTTTTTTAGATATACCATCTAAATATGTTTCAATTAACATAGCTGATCAAAAAGAAAACAATAGATTTTTTACAAATTTGATTTATTGAAATAAATTGATAAATTGAATCTCATAATTGACAAAATATGATATTTATGAATCACTTAATATGTCATAACAACACCAGTCTGTGGACATTGATTAGTCACATTAATTCTTGGGAATGAATGAATTTTGAATCTTATTTGCCGATAGTCTATTTTAAAGTTTTGGTCTTACATCTATGAACTGACACTGAATAATTGTTAGAATTCTTACCTAGCTTTATACTACGAGTAAAATGTCTATCGAAATACATATCTATAGAAAAGATCTGCTACATTACTCTGACGCTATATCTAGATCATTAGTCAGTTTTGGATCAGCATTGATTTGTATCTCATTCTAGACTACAATTTAGAAGAGATAAAACTAAACTTGGTTACTTGAATTATTAATAACAGTAATATTTTTTAAGCATAAATCTCTATTTTGTACTTCTGTGCCAGTAGCGCTGTAATGAAATAAAACATTAAAGACGTTTAAGTTTGTGACATTTTTGTATTGTGAAATTGAAAACTACTGAAAATGAAGCAATTGTTACATATTGCAACTGAAGAATAAATTCTAAATGATCAACCCAAGAAATAGTAACTGCAAAAGAACATGATCAACTTGACATATTGTTATTTTTATGATAGCATTTGGGTCTGGTTTAGCTTTTCAAGGAGATAAATATTGGCTTATAATTGGATTTTTTATTTTTATTTAATATAGATTAAAAAGTACATTCAAATGCAATGTTTTCACGTTTGGTATTCTCACAACTTTATGCAGGTATAGTTCTCTTGGCCAAAGAAGATATTTATTTTTCTATGGAATAATAGTATATACATCAGACATATCTTACAATACACAATCGAGTTTGGGTACTCCAGGTCACCAGTTCTTGAATCCTAGTTTTAGCTTTTCTGCGTTTAGAATGAATACTTGAAAACACCACTCTACAAAAGCTGGATCTATACACTCGAAGCTAGAATACCGGCCTTAAGTGCCAGATCTAATTTTCTGTTACTGAAGTTAAAAAAATTGTGCACTGGCAAAACTAGAAAGCAACATTCTTTATTGGCAATCTTGTTCTGCTTGTTTCAAAATGGTTTCTCATGTTATTTTAGATCTAGATGTCCAAGTTGGCACAAGAAAAATATAAATCAATGTAGGTCAGGTGACTTTTTAATTGTTAGCAACTAAGCGGCCAATAGATCTTTATAGACAACTTGATTCAATGAAGTTGTGCAGATGTCTATTCATATCCATTGCAAATATATACCTATTAAACAAGGATGAACAACTTTGGGAATATTTCTAGTTAGAAATACACGATATTTTTATTTCCTAATGATGAATGTACAAAAACTTATTTTCTTAAAACTTTTATCAATAATTATAGGAGTTATATTTGAAAATTATGATGGCTTTGAGTCATATTTTTGCAACAAATTATTTATTGAAATAATGTTTAGTTTGTAAGAGCTTTATTTTGAAAATCAATGTTTTGTGCCCTTTATCTCACTTTACTACTGAATCGAAAATATTGAGTTTGTTAGTTGAAGTTGAAGCTCTTCTTTTACCGACAAAGTATACTGAGGCTATTGTTTTTGGAAACAATGTTAATATGGCTCTATGATCGTTAATTTCAAAATCAGTTGTGAGAAACAAAAAAAATTTTTTGCCAGTTTTGAAACAGTCTAACTGACTTAGTAATTGTGTTATTATAACATTTTATAAAAAAAACAACTTAACAGTATCTTATATAGAAACTATTAGAGCTATTTTAATTTTACACACACACTAAGGTAAGCTACAGAATGACTTTACTAATAATAATCACGTTAAATTAAAACCAATATGTAGCTTAATCCAATTGTCTTTACAAAATTACAATATCTCATGTAGTTTTGGAAAAATTTTAAGTGAAACTATTTTTAGACATGGAAACTTGGTTTTATAAAAACTAATCAACTACCTGCATTAATCCAGTGGCATCTGAAATTAAAAGGTGCTGTAATGAGTAAATTTAGCTTATTTTTTCATGATACATTAGCCAATCAAACATCTTCAACCGAGATGAGACAGTTGTGTGCAAAGTTACATTACGACTACTACTACCGGTTAGTATATTGTGATTATCATATCTTATTGCTAAAATTTATTTGTTTTAGAATGGTAACTTTTCAAAAGAAGTATGATCCTGTTTCTATATTATTTATATCTGATAATCAAGTTAGCTGTGATACTACTGATTATGATTTATTTCCTGTTATCATATGCTATCCACCAGTAAGTTTTGCGTACTAAATATACCATAATTTTGAATGACATTGTTATTATTTCAGAAACCACCGCAGCAGTTGGAAACTGTATTGAAAATGATATCAGATTCCACAACTGAATTATCAAATTCTGAAAGGATTATTTACAAATATAATTCCCAGGTATGTATGAAGAAGCCGAATAATGTTATTTCAAATTAATCAAATGTTCCTGTTACATTTTATTTCAGGATAAAAATATGTTTATACTTACAATTGTGGAACCAAACATATACCTGGTTATAGTGTTTGAAAGCAAGAAAACTGAAAAGGATGTTTACATAAGTACTTTTGTGTCGGACATCTGCATAAACTTACGTTGTACAAAGATATTTTCCAGTCTGAAAACTCAATACAAATAACAGTAACTAATTTAGGAACAATTGCATGTGTCATATTATGTGCTAGTCTCTGGTCTATTTTATATAAATAATTTTTACAAGATGATGTATGTTATATTTTGTTAAATAAATGTGTTTTTATTACTTTTAATTATTATTGTTGTTTGAATGACCCAGTTCTCTTGTTTGATTAGTATGTATACGTTTTTGAAGGGTTGCAGCAATCTCTAAGTTTGGTTGCAATCAGCTTTATTGGAGTATGAAGATCTAAATCACCAACTATTTTAATCGAGCTCTATTATAGAATAGCAAGTAATGATTGGGTACTGTTTTGTTAGTCAGCAATGAAAGTTAGGGAATAATAACCACTCATTTTTCATTCCATAATCCAAAGCTTATATATCTTTCTTTGACTCAAAAATTCAAAATCTTTCAGATCAGTACACCGCTATATATCTACACAATTGTTACATACATTCATAAACATATAATGACATCTTCTTTATTTGATTCTATATCACTAAATAAATAATGTGCGTCAATGCCGTACACACTGATACAACAAAAATGTTTTGTTATATTTCCAAACAAAATGTTTATTTAATTTACGTCAGTATAAAATAACTCTCGTTTATTAAAAAAATGATTTTTGTTTATAGGTGTATGTATGTATTGCTTTATTGGTGATTGCGCAGTTTTAAACTAAATAATAAATTAGGTTTTTTAAGTGATCAGCACTTTTGAGGTTTTGTCAGTTTCTCTATAGGTGGGAATCGAGAAATTTTTACTGGCTTGCCGGATGGAACCGGAGAAAAAAAAAACCTGGCGTAAAGCAAAAAATGAACGGACTTTAACTACGATTACAACACATGCATCACGCCTGCTAAGAGTTTAAAATGAATGGACAAGAGATTTAAATACTCAGGGAGGTTTCGCTAACGGGCAATCCTCCACTACCCAAAAAGTAGCCTGCTTCTTGGATTTTGGGGGGAGCAAACTAATAGCTGTGGACGAAGATGTAACAACAACAAACATAAAAACAATTGAGGACTCTTTGGCAAACCCAAGCTTGGCACGTGAAGGCAAAGTCGAAACCGCAAAGCCTAGGCTTTTGGGGCGACCAGGCGTAAGCTCTGAAGACAAAGAGATTCACAGGGGCTCAGGCAACTAATAAGGTAATGCGACGACGACACAGCAGCGATGCTCCGCAATAGTGATGTGTCGACAAGTTTTATTAATTATACGTGAATAATTATTACTATCTATGTCATTGTCAAATATTTTAGCCAGCAGAGGTAACAGACTATTACCTTAACTTTTAGAAAGCGGAAACAGTAAAGTCAACTATTTTGTGTAGGATTGATAAAATAAAAAAAGAGCAGGCACCACCCTGGTTCTTTAAATTGGATTTTTGAAAATGACATGTATGGAAGAGCCAACCAAACAATGGCTCTTTAGCACATTGACCAAAAAAAACCTATTGGAGAGCAAAGAACTTTAGATCATGGATCTGAAGGACTTACGTGAACCAAAGAAGGTAATGACATAGGTACTGGGACTATAGTTAAAGGTAGCGGTGCAAAACACCAAGGTCTGGCGAGTGGTCAACTCCAAACTAGAACTCGAGGAAATCCAACACATTCTGCTTATGAATAAAAGCGATTGGAAGAAGGTGGTTAATTAAGAGGGTAGATTCTTTTTAGATATCTCTAAAAAAACGGTTTGGGCTCTGGCCCTCTCCAAAAATGACAGAGACAACTAGATAAAACAAAGACCGTCGAGAACGAACAATAATGTTAAACATTGTGCAAATCAATTTACACCACTGCAGGGCAGCCCGCAGTGCGTATATTGTCAAACACGACATTGACTTTGTCTTTATGAAAGAATATTGGATTTATAAGGGAGAGATAATGGTGTTAAGCATATCGGGCAGATGGCTGCTAGCAGGACAACTTATATGCAAGCATAGTACATGAATCTTATTAAAGCATTTACTTAATTTAATGTCATTATGGGACCTATGTTTCAGAAACCTAGTGACAGCCAAGGTGGTGATAGTAGGGAAAGGAACCAAAAAAGAGATAATTTTTGGATCTGAGTATCTTCACTACCTGCAGAACTTCTCCAACTGACGAGTGGCAGGGATGACGCTACGCTGATTCTTGGATGCAATGCCAATGCGCCTAGAGGAGCAAGGACATAGGTTTATGTCCTTGCTCCTCTAGAGGTGAGAAACTCCTACAATTTATAATAGATTATAAGCTTAATATATGAACAAAGGTAACGCGCCAACGGTTTGCAATGCGTGGCGTAGCGAGGTTATTGACCTAACATTAGCAAGTATAAAGCGAGTGAAGTGATTAAAAAGTAGTACGTGTCGGACAAGCCCTAATTGTGTGATTATGCAATTCAATTTCGAATTTGAAAAAACGCTTTTTGAAATTCAGGAAGCCGAGAAAAACTAACAGGCAGCAAAAACATCACAAGAGCTAAAGATAATGACAGACATATTTGTCAATTTTATTAAAATTTCTATTGAAGGGCGTTGCTCTAGAACTGCTAAGCACACTTCCGACAAGATTACTTGGTTAAACAAGGGGCTTCACAGGGCACGGGCGGATACTAGAAAGTTGTTCAACAAACCCAAAAAAAAAGCGATGGGTGTGCCACATACAGGGTTAGTTAGTCAAAACAACAAATAAATCATTTTAATTGTAACTTTTGAACAAAAGTTTTTTTAAGATTAGTTCTAAGAATTAAAATATGTACAAATATATTATTATGAAATTTGGAATACGTGTTTCGGTAATTTTGACTAACCCTGTATAAAACCAGTCTTGCGGCAAATAATAAAGCCATAAAGAAAACAATAAGGTGGAGGAGATACTGTGAAAACGTTCATAACGTTTTTACATGCTCCCGCCTCCAAAAAGCTTTAAGCAAAAACCGTACTGGGACCATTAGGTCGCTACAAACCAAAAACGGGAAGTACACAGAATTGATCAAAGGCACTACACTTCCCGGGCTGTATGCTGACGGACCTGGAATTGCCAAACAAAGAGAGTGCGAAAAAGCAAAGATCGTAATTAATCGGGGCAACCTGAAATGGGGGATCAACACTTTGAATCATTCAAGTCGCCAGGAGCCGATGGAATTTATTCTATCGTGTTACAGAAAGGGTTTGCAGTGCTAAAAGAGCCTTTATGCGAGATCCTCAGAGCGAACTTAGCACTTTCACAAATACCAAGCAGCTGGAGAACGGTCAAGGAGGTATTTATATTATGAGTTTATGAGCTTTTTTACAATGCTTAATACATGTATTCACGTATGCCTTGGCTAAACTCTACAAACCAATCAGTTTGACATTCTGTATTCAAAAACTATTGGATGTAGTCCACAGGTACATATGGAGCGGGGCTCAATGACTGCACCAGCACCAGTATGTCTACCAAACGGAAAAATTCTCTGCGAACTAGCTATACACCAGCTAATCAGCAAGTGCAAATGTAAAGAAACAGCTTTGAGTGCTTTTTTTAATATTGAGGGAGCATTTGACAATACTAACAGAAATCTATTAAAGGCAATGGAGAGTTTCTTGTGCAACAAAGGGACAACCATATGTTCAAGAACCGGATTGTAACCATAATATTATATGGAAAAACCGTAGAAGCCAAAGTTGCCGTCGGTTGCCTACGGGGGGGCGTATTTTCACTTCTACTGTGGTGTTTAGTTGTAGATGACTTACTACAGATACTCAACGACATTGGCATTTTTGCCATAGGCTACGCAAGATAATCTCATTATCCTTGCATACGGGAAGTTTGGAGCAACCGTGTCAAACATGATACATATAGTGCACAATCTACCTTAGAAAGGTAGTGCAAAAAAAAAACGGTCATCACTGAATTCAAGCAAAACGACGGTTGCACCGTTCACAAGACGGCGAAACACTACAGACCTAAAAAACCTGACCACGTTTCCGATAAGAAAGGCGATGGCGGAGGCGAGATAAGCAACATAGAGACTGTAAACCTTGGGATCCACAAATCTAACATAACAAAAGTGTTGCATGAGACAATAAATAGCTGGGAACAGTCAAAGGAACTATCTGGTGGCAGAGGTGGCTGCCATCGAGTGATGCGCCAGACATGATCGAGAAAGGACTTAAACCTGACATACTGATTACTATCATGTTAAATAGTCAAGCGGCATTGCAGGTTCTGCAATCGTCAGTAATAAAAAAAAATCAAATTGGTTATGACTAGCAGTCTACTGTCAAGAAGCAGTGGTCATAATCTGCAAAGTTTTTCTTTTGTGGATACTAAAATACCAAGGAATAAAAGGAAACCTCATGGCAAATCAGCTTGCCAAACAAGGAGCAAAGGGGACATTCACCGGACCAAAACCTGCTTTCGAGATTCCATACAAGACTGGAAAAGTAATAGTCCGCGGTAGACTTGAGACGGAACACAGCAATCTGACAAAGAGCTGTAAGGGATTGACATATTCAAAAATATTTTTAACAGGGCCATCGCAGTCAAGCACATAACGAGAATAGCAATGGACTCTATGTCGCTGATGTATGGAAGAAGGTAAGACTCTGATACACTTGCTGAGTGAATGCGAAACAGGAACGCACAGGCATCTTTAGCAAACACAACCTAACCGAAGCTGTGCTGCACAGTTTTCCTTGTTTGTGCTGCACACCTTTGGTTAGGTTAGGAACAGCATGGCATGTTCAGTATCTTTTGAAGATTTTTCTTTCCTATGCAAAAAAAGAGTGATCTGCAAGAACTTTAAAAGTGACTATTACCCATTATAAAGTCTTGCTTATTTTAAGTCTTTTTTAGTATTTTTTTACTACATACATTTAAAATATTATATTTAAGATTTAACATTTGTTCTGACATGTCAATTCTACTAAGCAATACTCTTGTAAATTGAATACAAATTATATTTGAGCCAATTTTTAAATTATCTAGATCACAGAGCATACAGAAATTTTAAAATAGATTATTTAATTTTTTCAATAATATCTACGTCGTATGGACTAAACTCTTTAGGTTTTTTAAAGCAAGAGCTGTTATCGTTTGCTATCATATTTTATTGGGGTTCTGTGGAAAGTACATACATATGTGTTCCGTAAAAAAATAATATAAGCTTAAAATGGGTTTAATGCTGTGACACGTTAAAGAATGTTTAAAAATCCGACGCTCTTCACTTTGGAGCTATAAAGAACAGCAGAAGAGCACATAAAGTATATTTTTACTGCTTAAAATTAGGCTGAGTCATATCACACGTATGCCAACCAATGAATCACCAGTCTCTAGTGTCATTTTTGGTTTTGGAATCAACCAGGGCTTAACGGCAAACCCAAGATAACATTGTATGTATCACTATCGACTCAACCCGACCTACAAAAGAATGAACCTGCGTCAATCGGTCCCCAACGTCAACTACACGATTAATGAATTTGGAAAACAACACCAAATAGAAAAGAAAAATGGAATTTTGTTTTGTTTTGATTAACATGATTTGCAAGTTTGAACAAAATTGTGTTCAGAAAAACAAAAAAACTTAGTTGGTACTAAAACTAATTAAAAATAAATCCACTTTAAGAAATAACAAATGAAACGCTAAAAAAAGCTGTTGTTTACTATCTCGAAAGTTTATTGAAAATACGCCAAAAAATTGTTCCATGAACGCTCAAAAGTTTTAACGACCAATATTACTCGTACAAAGACACAAATGGTTTGCTTCTAGAACAAGCCAGTTGGTAAGATACCTTTAAGATACACCTAGTTTAAATGCCATAGTTGGTTACGAATATTTTCTGGAGATGAAGATCAAACATGTAACAATTCCAAGTCAAAAATCAAGTTACTTGCATTTTTTGCACAATCATGTTTTTTGAGTTACTTGCAAGCATTGTTTACAGAAACAAGACTGAAATGTTGCTAAGAAGTACATGTGCGGTAAGTAATTGTATACAAAAAAGTATAACTTATATCACATACTCAATGGAAATCGAAAGATACAATAATTAATTAAATAAATACAATACTTATTCAGTAAGTACTTCATGGTTTTGCAAATTAGCAAACTTTGATCTAATTATACTGCTATATTATTTTTTTGACTTGGCTGAATACAAATTGCAATAAATTATTGAGATAACTTGCAATAACATTTTAACAGAGTGATTTTGTAGCAAAATACAGTGTAATTTGTAGGGTGTTTGGAGTAATAATAAATAACTTTGCAGGGTAAAAGTATATGTTTATTAACGTAGTCTCGTAGTTGTCGCTAACCAATATCAACTGACTATACATGTTTATTTTCTCTTTTTATATACAAACAACAGGTATATTTTATACAATAATAAATATTTTATTAGTATCGCATTAGGGAAAAGCGGCCATTAAGTATCCTGGAATTCCTTAATGTAATCCTCTTAATTGGGACGCTTTGAGGCATATTTATTACAGGGTCAAACCCTGTCCACCTGGATAAGATTAAATTAATAAAAGTATGTCTCGACAGTCGCCACATAATTGTATGAAAGAACATTTATTGGAACAGGCTGCCATACTACACTAATCACAGCAGTGTGTATAAAATCTGTGTACGGGGTCAGCCTTAAGGAATACGATTGACATTTTTGTTGACACTTGTTCTACGTAAAGTTTATCTAATAACTTAATTTTTAAAATCAATAAGTTATGTTTTGACTCAAAGCATATATAAATATAATATAAGCGTTTTGCGCCTATAGTCCCTTTTACACGGAGCAGCAGTCACATCCTGCGAATCACGACTGTAGTGCACTTAGTACACTGCATTTGACGCAACAGACGAATTTATTTCTTTAAAAATAAGTTATTTATACGGACTTATACTTACTCATATATAATTATTGCACTATGATATATGCTAAATACAACGCTATTCGTCACCAAAAATTCATGGCTAGTGTAGAGAAAACAAATACAAAGTAGGTTCTGGCAACAAAATTAAATGTCAATATATTTTAATATCCAAATAATTGTATTTACCCATCAGTCAATTATCAATGTGGAGAATTAATCGGTTCTCGCCTTTTAGTCAAGTATACTTAAGGCGATATTTATCAAATGAATATGGAAACCATCCAGCGCCTTTGGTTATACCAAGAAAAGAAACTGATTGTATGGGTCAGTTGTTAATTGACAATAACAATTCTATAATTGAATATTTTTAGCTACGCATATCCAAGAGAGAACCGACAGAAACATTAACATACTGATAGACCATTCATCTAAACAATCACTATTAAAAATGGAAACGGCAGTAGAACATATTTCAGAAACTGATGAGGATATGAGAAAAGCTGCATCGTTTGACGATGTGCCCGGACCATCGTCATTACGTTATATTTCAAAAATTTGGAGTTACATTCCTTTATTTGGCAACCAAGTCACTACAAGCACACTGCAATACTTTCTTAGTGCTGGTAAAATATTTGGTAATATATTATTCACAATAAATCAATCATAATTTAATTAATATTTTAATGCACAAATTATGTTTTTAGGAAGTCAGTTAAGCTGGGGCAACAACTTAAGTATATTTCGTTATTTATTAAACGAATATGGACCGGTTGTGCGATTGCATGGACCGTTTGGTGGTGATGTAGTTATACTAAGTCGACCCGAACATGCCGGTGTGGTTTTTGAAAACGAAGGGTGTTACCCGATTCGTTCGAGTTTAGATTGCGTTGAAAAGTACAGACTTGAACATAGGATGTACAAACTGGCTGGGCCTTTTGGCATGTAAGTATATCTTATTATACAAATAAGTACAGTTAAATTGGTTGTATTTTATAAGGCATGGTCCACAATGGGAAGAACTGCGAAAGAAAATTATGCCGGCTTTATCAAAATCTTTAGACCATCAATACCAAAGTATTTCATTAAGCTGTAACGATTTTGTCGAAAGAGTATTGGCACTACGAAACAAGCAACAGGAAGTTCCTAAAACATTTAACCAAGAAATAAACAAATGGTGCTTGCAATGTCTTACCGGTATCATGTTTAACAAAAAAATTGCATTTTTGGATCCTAGAGGACTTAGTTCTACTTCAGAAGCTTCTGTTTTGTTAGAAGCCCTCCAAGATGCAACGGAAGCTCTTAGAAAGTGTGAATTTGGTAAACTATTAAATAGGTAATTCAGTTATTATTCTTATTTTTTTTAATTTTAAAAGGATTTCATCTTTGGAAATTAATTGAAACGCCGTCATGGAGAAAATTAATAAATAATTGCGATACTATTGACCACATATTAAGCAACTACTTGAGAAAATCACAAGACCAGCTTCGCGAGTGTAGAGAAAAACAGGAAACTTTTAACAATGATAAAATATCATTAGTGGATTATTTTATATTAAAAGATTCAATGCTAGCTGAGGATATATTAACCGTTCTTCTAGATATGATGCTTTTAGGTAAGTGGTGTTTAAAGAAAAAAATTGTTTTTAGTATTCTTTTATAGGTGTTAACATGACTTCGAATACTGCGGGATTCCTCATGTATCACCTAGCTAGAAACCCAAGAAGTCAACATCTACTGTACAAGGAAATTTCTGCATTACCAGAAAAAGTAACTAAAGATGATCTTAAAGATCTAAAATATTTAAAAGCTTGTTTGCATGAAAGTCTTCGACTAAAACCGCCTATGCCTGTACTAAGTAGAGTACTCACTAAAGATATTAGTGTACATGGTTATAAAATACCAAAAGGTAATTTAAAATGATCAAAAATATCAATGATATAAATTTAATATTTATAGGGACAAGCATGCTGATTGCTACAAATCTCTCCAGTCTAAGAGAAGAACATTTTGAAGATGCAATGAAATTCAAACCCGAACGATGGACAGATATTGAAGTCAATAAGGATTTGGTAACGTTGGCATCAATTCCGTTTGGACACGGGCCAAAAGCATGTTTGGCCAAAGATTTTGCTGAAGTCCAAATATATTTCTTAATTATAAAAGTACCGATAAAAATGTATTAATAATGTTATATTTACTATATTTCTTTCATTTTAGCTGCTTCGCAAATTTCGAATTGAGTATCATTATGGTGACATTGAAAGTAATAATAAGTTGCTAGCATCTCCGACTCGGCCATTCAAATTTAGATTTGTTAATCGTGAATAATTTATTTGATTTATATAATATGTAATTTTCATTAAAAATAATTGTATACAAAACTGTAGTTTTTTTTTTGAGAACAAAGGTATTAAATTTAAACGTATAAGGGAAACAGCAGTGACTTCTAGACATTTACCGGAAGCAGCAGGAAAAGAAAGGACCGTCTATGCTACACCAGACCATGAAGTAGAAACCACCAACGCAGGTAGAGAGCTGGAAACGCGCAAATGTACGAGTTGCGATCGCAACACTGTTCTACTATTCACAATGAACTGGTAACCACTCTTGCACTCGTATATGGGATAATACAGATAAAATTTTAGAAAAGTTAATCAATAATAGGTTATATTTTTATATCAACACTACTAAATAGTGTTTATAATACTAATATTATTCATTAAAAAGTTTAAAACTTTAATGTCCGTATTCATAAAAGTCAGTTACAGTAACGGATTGCTAAATTTGACAACCGCAAAATTATTTATACTTATGCCCGTATTCATAAAACGTCATTAAATATATAATGATTTGTTAAAAATATAACGAAACGTTTAATCAAGTTTTCGTATTCATAAACACTCATTAGCAATAATGTTCATTAAATTATTCATTAAATTTAACGCACTATTTTTGGTCCATTAAAACAAAACGAATCATTAAATTGACACATTTGTTTGATTTGAAAATGTCTAATTATTTGTATTAATTCACAGTATTTGAGGTTATATTGTATAGGTTAACATATTAATAACTTATAAAAAACAAAAGTAACTAAAAAGTTACTAAATAATTTAATTAATGACAATTTATTTATGAATATCATTATATTTTTAATGTTCATTAAATTATAATGATTCGTTTGATAATGAATCGTTACAAAAATGTTTTATGAATACGGGCATTATTCTACCATAAAAACAAGTTTGGCATAATAAATAACTATCAGAAATGAATAAAAAATAATATTTAATAATAACGCAAAATAAATAACATGTATTTCTATCAAATTTATAAAAATAGTTTTGACGTTTTATCAAATTGTGAGGTTATGTTTGCGCGATAATAGTTCCACACAAACATACGGGACATTACGGGACCTACAGTTTAACGTGGAGTTCGAACCACACCACTAGAGGGGTTTACTAAGCAAATACTTAGTTAGTTTGCCATTGCCTTGCAAAGGAGACGACCGCATCGAAATATTGTCGACAATTTAGATGCTGCCGGGAATCGAACCCGGGCTGCCTGCCCAACAGTCCTTGCACTAGACCATTGTGCTACGGTCGGCTAAGCGTAAGTGATTCAGATATTTGCGTATCTTTCTTTTTCCAAGGCATATTTTTGAATACTACTGAATACTGGTTTTCCTTGTCAGACCCTTTTACCCGTCCTGATCTTTTATACAATCTTCAATGCTACAGGGAGTTTATAAATGAATGGGATTATGTAATAATAAGTATGCCGCTTTTTTAAAATTGTTCACCATACTATTTGTTTTGACAAAGTTGATCGACAGCTGTCAAGCAAACATATGAAAACATATGTAGTATAGTGAACAATTTTAAAAAGGCGGCATATTTAAAGTGATTACATAATCCCATTCATTTATAAACTCTCTGTAGCATTGAAGATTGTTCAGAACTCGATGAAGCCAAGTATTGTATTTTGTATACTTTTTGATTAATGTGTGTATAGTCTATTTGTGATCCGGTGTGCTAAATTCTCTGCGGAAAACTGCCAGTTTTAGAAGTTGGTAAAAGTTTTGTTTGTTTGTTAGGCGCTTTGTTATTGTTTTTGTTAGCAGATGTGATAGTAGGCTAATGAATCTACAGTTCTAAGAGCTGTAATATTGAACTTTTAATAAGTAGGTGCCTTATTAGAAGTCGGGTATTAATTATTAGCTGAATAACCTAACTTTTAATTTAATTATGCGTAACATATACATTTAAATAGGTATTTTTTGTAATTATGTTCATACAAAAAAATAAAGACGCTGTTATTATTATTATTATTATTATTATTATTATTTCATCTAAAAAATCTCATTCTTTGAATGGCTGGGATTTAGGCAAGGCGGATTGTTATCAAGCCATACCTAATTGTTATTTAGAAAACGTCTGACAATATGGCATGTATCCAGTACGATTGTCTTGCTAAGGTTTTCGAAACGACTCTTGTAGTTGAGATAACCAATGGGAATATACGTACTCCTTTCAATTGCCACATTTGTTTTATTTCTGCAGACAGTTCTAAATATTTATTTATTTTTGTGGCATACGTTGATTGTAAGTTGTGGTTTAGTGATACTGCAATGTCTATGATTGACACTTCCTGCTGTTCTTTGTTATATACCACTATGTCAGGTCTGTTTGCTTTTATTTTAACGTCTGTTCTTATTTTGCGGTCCCAGTATAGTTTATACCTATCATTTTCAAGTACATCTGTTGGTTCATATTTATAGTACGGGGTATCAGATGGGAGAAGCATAAGATCTCTGGCTAGCTGTTGATGGATAATCTTGGCCATGTTGTTGTGTCTCTGCGTGTAGTCCATATTCGCTAACATCGAGCATCCGCCAGTGATGTGTTCAATGGTTTCATTTGGTTTTCCGCATCTTCGGCATTTATCAATTATTGATGTTTCTTTAATAATGTATTTTTGATAGTTTTTGGTTAATATAACCCTATCTTGGATGGCTTGCATGAATCCCGTTGTCTCAGCGTACAAACCTCCTTGTTTTAGCCATATGTTAGAGGCGCTAATATCGTTTGTATCAGATAATAGTTGATGCGGGTGAGTACCGTGGATTTCCTTCTGTTTCCATCTTTGCAGTTTGCTTTCAGTTTCATACGGTTCATGTTCATGCTCATGCTCATGCTGGCTCAGGTGTAGTGGCGAATTGTTAATATGTGCTTTGCATATTGCTTCAAACATGATGTTGTGGGTAGCTTTGCTCATAAAATACTTTCTAAGTGAAGTGATTTGAGATAGGTGTTGCTGCATTATGTCTAGTATTATTATTATTATTATTATTATTATTATTATTATTATTATTATTATTATTATTATTATTATTATTATTATTATTATTATTATTATTATTATTATTATTATTATTATTATTATTATTATTATTATTATTATTATTATTATTATTATTATTATTATTATTATTATTATTATTATTATTATTATTATTAT
This sequence comes from Tachinus rufipes, assembly GCA_963932245.1. NCBI lineage: Eukaryota > Metazoa > Arthropoda > Insecta > Coleoptera > Staphylinidae > Tachinus > Tachinus rufipes. The sequence continues at coordinate 44,048,007 of OZ010745.1, read as the reverse complement.
ATTCAATAAAATCATTAAGCATACAATTTTTTATTTAACAGATCAGAAGTGTTTATAAAATAAAATAAATTGAACTAAATTAAAAGTTAGGTTATTTAGCTAATAGTTTATTAAGTGCCTGCAAGGGAACTCTTCTCTTGCCTTGGCACTGAAACTACCTTATCTTCTTCTTTGTACTGTTTGCCTCTATTGGTCAAATTTTTCGATCTACTCTGGATCAATTTTCAGCAACCGATGCTATTAGGTTTTAAGGGCTAGAGAGCCAAACATCTTTTTTTTTCTTCTTTTCTCTCGAGCTAAACTCAACGCCTACAAAAAACATATCATCAGAGTGCGGCTGCCAATAGCCAAATACTAAAAAAAATTAACCTGTTGGTAGGTCACGAAGCTAGTAGTGATCTGATAGGGCATTGCGCTGTTCCAGTAGTCGTTAAAGAATTAAACAAACACAAAATATGGAAAAAACCAATAAACAATAAAATTGGAAATCAAATTACCGGTAGAGAGGGCTCCGGTGAAGATCTCCAGCCTTAAACATACGACAACACGGCATCAGAAATGCAGAGCGGGAGTCTATGCAATTTCTCAACAAAACAAAAACGAAATTGGGAACGTTGATAAAAAAGGCCTCGCGATTGAGAGAAAATACCCAGTAGTAAACTTACTAAAAAGCATTCTAGGTGGTATTAGAACCTAGGCCAAAGGATCAATAAAAGTTTGAAAAAGGGGTACAAGCCAAAACAAGGATTGAAAGATGCAGCATATAAGTTGCTTCTTCTAACAGAGCAGTTTGAATCAAATATAATAAATGAGTGGTTTAAAGAATAGGAAAGAAAAGTGTATCAAGTTGCCAGACGAGTAAAGTCAATATAAGAAACGTTAAAACTTACGAGGATTTCCTAGAGATTGAAGATGGCAAGTGAACACAAGAGACATTTAAAAGAACGAAAATCAAATGGATACACATGGGAAGAAACCAGACGCAAACATGATGATATGAGTAGAAAAAGAAAATGAAGACATGGATAAAAAATCCAAAAAATGATTAAAAACAGATATCTAGAAATAACAGACATGATGGATAAAATTGGCTTCCTCACAATAACGACAAGCATTAATAAAGAAGAAAATAGGAAAAACATGTCAAAAAAACTAGAAGAAAAGTTGCTGACTCGACAAGAAACTTTTAACTTCATTAATGAGGTCAGACAAAATTGTAATGAAGGGCAACCTAAACAAATTATCAGTACATGTACTCAAAATGAATAAGATCAAGACAAATTGGAAAATGCTCGATTGCTTTTTTGCTCACACAGAATTACTAATAGCAAACAACACAAAATCAAATACTGGCATAGACGATTGGATTAGATACATACGCAAAGATAGTAAGTAACATCAAAACAATATTAATATAGAACAAGACAACAGATAATTATTACAGATGTAGATAAAACCAACTTAAAAGAATATGTCAAGAAGGCTATACAAAAATAGTAAATCAAATTGACGACTGCAGACAAAATTAAAAAGGAAATTACAGTACAACCATTCGATTAGAGACAAAGGAAGCTGAAATAATGCTAAAGAAAAGAAATATCCAAATAGGGTAGTCAAATGGGAAAATATTTGACAAAGTCGAACAAACTGGGTAACAGACAACAACCTAATAGTGCAGAACAAGGGAATTAAACCCACCTTCATAAAAATAATAAAAAGTCAAGATTGAAGGCTGGAAGGTATTGTACCAAGAATTTATCAGTTTGCATCAGTGTATATACTTTAAAGTTAAGAAAGATAAAGAAAAAGGTACTCCAGGAAAAGATTAATAAGTTAGAAAGAACTTATTAAACCCAAAAATACAAATTGACACATAAAGAAGAGGAAGAAATAAAAGTTTTTGATGAAAGAACTGAAAACTGACTCTCAAAAAGTAAAATTTAAAAAGACCATTGGACCCGACAATGTACTTGCTGAGGTAATCAAAGCGGTTGCGGAAGAATGCTCAAACAATCTTTGAAGTCATAAACAAAGCACTAAGAAAGGGAAAATATCCTAAACCGTGGATAAAAGCCAAACTAATACTAATAAGCAAACCGAACAAAAATATAGACGAGCTATTAGGCTACCGACTCACATGTCTGCGAATAGGCTAATTATAGAAACAAAAAGAGATATGTCAGAAAAACAGTATGGTTTTTGGAAAAGGAGATTTATAATCTAACCTTAAAGAAAGTCGTAGAGATAGCTAACAGAGAAATGGGAAAAGAACTAAAGAAGAGGAAATTATGTGTTCTTATCACGTTTGATGTTAAGAACGAGTTTAATAGTGCTCAGTGGACTGAAATAATAAACAAGTTGAACAGAAAAAAAATAGACAAATGTTTGATAAATCTGCTTAAAATTTCCTCCAAGACAGAAACATCATCGACAAGGATTAAGAAAAAATAAAAATCACGGCGGGTGTTCCACAAGAGTTCACCTTGATCCACTTCTGTTGAACATCTTATATGATAAAATACTGAACTCGGTAAAAGACGAGGACGCTACTTGAATTTGCGGATCACCTGGCAATGGTCGTAGTAAGTAAAAAAAAAAAGGAATTAATGAAAAAAGAAAATTAACCAACACTTTTGATCTGCAAATGGGTGAAGAAGAAAAAACTAAAACTAGAACTGAGTGAAACACTAGCCAGAAACCAATTGTCTTACAAATGAAAAGCTTATGCATAACACCACAAAAGTTTTTAAAATACCTTAGAATAAATTTAGATCAAAAGTTTTGTTTTGCACAAAAACGTGCTCAAGAGCAGTCCAAACAATAGCAAATTTGAAATAATTCTACTTAAGATAAATGGTCCAGGGAAAAAAATGATTACGGTAGCCGAATCAATAATCCTGTACGCATTGTCAGGGAAAAAAGTCTTAAAGTTTCAGAACAACATGATAAAACTGAAAAAAATCACAAAGAAAAATAGCAAAAAACATTACAAGGGCATATGCCACAGCGTCAACTGAAAACAACTTAGTGATTGCCAGAACAACCCTACTACAATTCATAATTGAAGAAAGAGACAAAATCAAGACCAACACAACTGCAAAAAAAACATTAAGAAAATATACGCTAGATAAATGGCAAGTAGATACAAGAAGTGCACAGACTAGTACCAGATATTAGAAAATGGTATTTTTAGAAAACTCTGAAGGACTAACTACTATTGAATAAGCACGTACGGGGCATTTATGATTTAACTCTTACCTGAAGAGATTAGGTAAATGAGAATCGGACAAATGTACATAATGGCAAAATCGATACAGTAGAACACACGACGATCAGGTGTCAGAAATGGGTCAAACCAAGAAAAAAAGTCATGATTGCAATGGGAGAATTCATACCCAATATCATAATACAGAAAATGCTAAAAAATGAAACCACATCAAATCACATAAACCATTTTGTTAAGGTAGTAATATCTCATAAGGAGAAAGAAAAAAGAGGATAGGAACAAATAAAGATTTTTAGCCGATAGAACTTTACCTGTAGCACAGAGTTACAGGTCTCCTAGCTATGGATTAATCTTCTTTCACAAAAAAAAGATGCATTGTTGGCAGGTGGATATTAAAGCCCCTAATGTTTTTATTGTCTCCTAACTTCATTAGGAAAGAACGCCCTATTAAATGCATTGAAACTACTACTAAACAAATGTATAACAAACTGAGAAGTGAAGTAAGTAAATTTATACATTAATTATAGGATAGTTAGATTGTTTTTGGAAAACTTAAACAGTGTATTCAACTCATCAAATAAATAATAATTTCTATGAACATATATTTTTAAATGCTTCCTAACGATGATGTGGCATAATAAACTTTTAATATAAAGTCCAACTAACAGATTTTATTGTATTATTTTATTATCATCACTAGAGTTAGCAAACTACAATTAAATTTAAAAAACCTATTTTAGCAAATGTTCAAATTGAAATCAGCCGACATCATTTTCTGCAACTCCAAATCAACGCATTGAGTTTGATGCTTTTTCAATCTTTAAAATTAACTGGCATCTCAAATACTTTGTCTTTTGGAGTTTTCTAAACATTAATATTCAATGGATTAAGATTTGTTAATTTTGAAGGCCAGACTACGATCAACTGTGGCTAATTTGTACCATTCTAAAAACTATTAATCCAAACATTAATACCAAATTCATTTAAAAAAAAACGTGATTTGTGCGGTTTTTTATGTTATCAAACATGAAGCAGTTAACAATTCCAGTTCTTGTGAATGTAGTTTCGTTCGTCCACAGAATTTTATGCAAAAAATATTTATTTAAAAGCCATTTACAAAAAACAATTTTTTTTTTTTGGATTTTTAAGAAGCAAATCGTGAACAGGTTGCAAATGGTAAGCGTTTCTTCTATCTTTATGTAGTGTATGTAGATTTTGATACTTAAAATTGTTGTGTTGTCCTTTGAGAGCTGAGCATAAAGTTTAAATTAAATAAACAAAAAATGCAGTTATTATTTATTCTTTGAATTTGATTTTTATTTCGTTTTGGCTCATTATGCCAATTCAAACCTAATTCACAAAAACGTCGGTGCACACCAATAAACTCTTGGGCACTTGGGAGTCTCTTATTTGAACGCCGCGTTGCCGTCGCAAAATGTATAAATAAACTGAATGTTTGCATGTTCTTCATTACTAAACTGTATTGACATGTTACAATACACTTGTTAAACGATGTAACAAATCTCTCATATTGACAGACGCAATACTAATATATTTTTCAATCAGTCAAACAAAAAAAAAACATTTTTGTTAAGAAGCATTTAAAAATACATGTTTATAGAAACTTTTTTGTTTCATTTGATGAGTTGAATACATTGTAAACAGTCTCACAAACGCCACATATTTTCTGGTGCGTTTATTAAAAGTGAGACGCTCTTGCCCGCAAAGTTTTAAAAAGTTAATCAAAAAAGTTTTATACAAACTATTAAAATTAATAAAATAACTACAATGTCAAATTGATTGAATAATGTATCCCTTCACTCATTAAATTTAATGATAACTTATATTTAAGATATGATAGGTTATCAATGGAGTAATCTGGCAAAGGTAATTCTGGAAGTGATTTAGAAACCGTTGTCTTGGCGCCAATTGAAGTAACGGGAAAACAATTGTTGAATGAAACTATCACTATTTGCAGCACGGTTAGAGTATTTTATTTATTTTAAAACCAATATTAAAGTAAACGAGTGTACGCACATGTAGAAGATCCGAATAAAATAAAACAAAACGCGAGAAATAAGTGAGCGAAAAAAGTGCGAAATATACTAAAAAGAAGGAAAAAAAGTGGATAATCTGTGGATAATTAACATTAGTGTTAAAAAACAATAGTGAAGGAGTATTAATTAAAACTAATATGTGGCATAAATAAAATAAACGTAAAGTAAAACAAATTGAAAAACGTATTTATTTTTTTTTAAATAAAAAACTATATAAATAAAATAAATAAATAATAAATTCAACAGAATAAAATAACGGCATAAAAATGACAAGATCAAAAAACAAAGAAGAAGAAGATGGAATAACTCTTAAGGAGATTAAAAATAGCATAGATGAATTAAAAACATCAATGAATTTTATGTCGGAACAATTTGAAGAAGGAAGAAAACAAAATGAAGAGATAAGAAAAACACTAAAAGAAATTAAAAATGAAAACAGCGAATTAAAGAAAAAAATAATAGAACTGGAAGCTAAATGCAATGAAACCGAGCAAGATAAAATTAAAAACAATATTGTTATATCAGGTGCAATCAAACAAAATGAAAATGAAAATACTATGGAGATAATCAATAAAATATTTACATCTATTGATATAAATATAGAAAAAAATAATATAACAGAAGTATACAGAATGAATAAAACAAAAACAGCTCCAATATTAGTCAAATTAAAAGCAACAGAAGATAAAAAACAAATCATAATAGCAAAAAAAGAAAAAGGATCAATTAAAACAAAAGAATGCGGATTAAAAGGTGAAAATACTGAAATTTACATAACAGAACAATTAACCCAAACAAATAACAACTTATTCTACGAAGCAAGGAAACTAAAAAAACATGGATTCCGATGGATATGGTATAAAGAAGGTAGAATCCTTGCAAGAAAAAGTGAAGCTGATAAACCAATAACAATTAAAGGAATGGAACATATAAATGAGCTGATAGAAAATGCAAAATAAAAACAAACCTAAAAGTAAAAATATAAAAAATATAAAAATATAAATAACAACACATAACAGAAATGGACAAAATAAAAATATACCTACACAACGCAAGAAGCATAAGAAACAAATTTGATGAAATATTAACAATACCTAAGCTATACAACGCAGATGTTATAGTAATAAATGAAACATGGCTTTACACAAACGAAGAAAAATACTTCCAAATACCATACTATACCGCAATATTTAACAACAGACCAATGAAAGGTGGGGGCATTGCCATATACATAAAAAACAAAATCGCAACAACAGTAACAGAAATTAGAACAGAAAATAATACAGAAATATTAACAATAAAACTCAATAAAACAAACATACACATAACAGCAATATATAAACCACAAACCGCAAAAGACGATGACTTCTTAAAAGTAATAGACAAATTAACAAAAACTAATACTAAAAATATAATACTAGGAGACATGAACATAAATTTAAGAGAGAATAACAAAATCACAAACAATTACAGAAATTTAATTGTAGAAAATGGTCATTGTATTTTAAATAAAATAAACGAAGAAGGAGTAACGAGAAATAATGGTGATAAACCTGGTACAATTATAGATCATGTGATAACAAACATAAAAGATTATAACAACAAAATAAAAGTAGAAAAGCTAACACTATCAGATCACAATGCGATAATCACGGAATGGAACACAATGTGTAAGAAAACCAAATATGAAAAAGCACAAAAAAAGAAAATAAACTACGAAAAAATCAAAAAAGAATTTGAAAGCATAGATAATGAAACAGTAAAAGATTTTGACATACTAACATCAATATTACAAAACACAATAAATCAAAACACAAAAATAACGGAAATAAAAAGAAAAGAAAACAATAAGTGGATAAACATGGAAATAATAACGATGATAAAAGATAGAAATAAAGCACAAGAGAGATACATCAGAAATCCAAAAAATGAAATAATAAAAAAAATACTGAAAGAAAAAAAAAAAGAAGTAGAAGACAAAATAAAAGAAAGAAAAGAAAATTTTTACAAAAACAAAATAAAAAATGCAAACGGAAACCAAGCTAAACAATGGGCAGAAATAAATAGTATGCTAAACAAGACAAAGAAGAAAAGAAAACAAAAAATAACTGAAATTATAACAGAAAACGGACAAACAAAAACAAATGAAACTGAAATAGCGGACGAACTAAACAACTACTTTGCAACAGTGGGAAAGAAATTGGCGGAAAAAATTTAAAAAAATGATGACAATGAAACAATAACAACCGCAAGAATTGAAGAAGAAGCTACATTTAACGAAACATCAGAAGAAGAGATAGAAGAAATAATCCAACAACTAAAAATAAGAAGCGCGCCAGGAGAAGATCAAATAACCCATGAAGTGATAAGTCATAAAAAAAAAAATAGCACCAATATTGAAAAAACTCATAAATAAAATGATACAAACAGGTGAATACCCACAAATACTTAAAAAACAAATAATAAAACCAATATACAAAAAAGGAGAAAAATCAAAATGTGAAAACTATAGACCAATATCACTTATATCAGTTCTGAGCAAAATTACAGAAAAGGCAATATATAACAGATTAATGACACACATAAACAAACATAATATTATAAATAAAAAGCAATACGCATTCCAAAAAAAATCAAACACAATGGGCATAACAACTGATATAATACAACATATAGCAGAAAAGTTGGACAAGAAACAGTATGTTATACCAATATTTATAGACATGAAGAAAGCTTTTGATACCATTGACAAAAACAAATTGATTAAAAAAATGGAGTTATTAGGAATAAGAAACACAAATTTAAAACTGTTAAAAACATATATTAAAAGCAGAACACAACGAACACAAATAAACAACATACTTAGTAAAACAACGGAAGCAGAATATGTAGTACCACAAGGTGGAGTGTTGGCACCAATACTGTATATACTATACATAAATGATATATATAATATAAATCTGACTGGTGAAATATATACGTATGCTGATGACACATGTATTATATATCACGGAAAAAGTAAAGAAGCAATAGAAAGAAACATAAATGCAGACATTAAGAAACTAACTAAATGGTACAACGAAAACATACAAACAATAAATGAAGAAAAAACAACTTTTATGGTAATAAGACAAAAAAACACAAAAGATATTGACATAAAAATTGTAATAAATAACATACCAATTACTAGAACAAAACAGACAAAATACTTAGGAATAATATTAACCGAGAAACTCACCTGGGATGCACATATTAACAAATTATTAAAAGAAAGCGCAGCAACAATAGGAGCTGTCTATAGAGCCAGAAAATGCATACTAAAAGAAACAGCAATAAGTATATACCACTCACTTTATTTAGCAAAAATTAACTATTTAATAAATATATGGGGTGAAACAACAAAAACAAATATACAAAAAATCCAAAGACAACAAAACAAAATACTTAAAATAATACATAAACTTTCAAAGCTAACACCAACAGAAGAAATATACAAAATAATTAACGAAACAAACATTAACGAAAAAATAAAAATAGAAAAATGCAAACCCAGACGGCATAAAGAAATTAGTACTCCCCCCAGTCCTCAGACCCACGGATTAGACTCCAACAATACGCGGGTGTTACCGCGGCGTGGGTATCCCACCGTTCCCCCGTGGTCGCTCGGAAACTCCTCCAAACCTTCCTCTCTACCCTCCAACGATGGCTCCAGAAATGAAAGCTCACCTACCGCTAACCAACACAAAACCCAGCTCATTCTGTTTCATCACCCTAACCTCTATATCAAACACAACAATTCCAACATTCGCATCAACCTATGAAACCAGGCCATAACACCCATAAATAAAATAACATATTTGGGCATTACATTCTCCTCCACCCTCAACCTGTCAGTCACCTCTTCGTCAATACGCAACCAAGTCAGACTACGTTTCAACCTCCTCAAGGCACTCCGCGGTACCTTTAAATATCAGCAAAAAAACCTTCGTCACACGTACAAAATGTTTATCTGGCCCTTAGTAGATTACCAGGCTATCACTCTAACCCTGGCACGGTTAACCCACATCTCTCAAATCGCGAGCCTAAAAAGAAGAATAATCCGTCGCGTACTCAATTCCTCGGCACTCCTCATCGGCCGTTCCGGCACTTTCAAAAACTCCGCCCATTACTTCACGCCTTCAGCAACTCCAGGACAAGTTTGCCACTTTGGCAGGCTTTCGGTCGTCGCCCAGCCACGCGGCTATCTACAAATACATCACGTTTCTCCGGTACACTAGAAAAAAAAAATCCTACTCCCCCGCGATTACACTCCAACCCTGGCACGGCTAACTCCTGGGGTGCGTTCAAAAAACCGGAGCGTTAGTAAAGAACGCACTCTTTGTCGTTCAAAAAATCGGAGTGTCATACTGGGTGTGACATCTCAAAGCGTTCGAAATAAGAGAGCGTCGCACCGAGAACGCGCTCTTGTCTAACCAAGTCTAGAGCTGGGGTTTGTTCGAAAACTGGTGGATTTTACTCTGACATTTACGCGCGAAATGTGTTTAAAAACGGGAAACTTTCAGTAATTTTTCTCTGTAGTTTTACGTAAAAAACTCTAAACAAAATATTTAAAATGAACAAGTCTGAAAAAAATACATTTCATTAACAGACATGGCAAGTAAAACTAGGAATTTTAATTTAAAATATTTTAATGGAAAATTATCGCCCACACTTTTTCTAAAACATAAAAAAAATAAAATAAATCACAAAGTCTTTAACGGCCTTGATTATTCAGTAAAAATTATACTTATTAAAAAGTTATTACATAAATGTGAGTTTGGAGGTTAAATGCCAATAAGAACTCAATAATTTGGTTTAAGTTTTATTAAAACTGCATACGTTTTGACATCACCTAAATGTCTTCTTCAGTGCTTAAAAAACAAAACGAAATAGAAACTTAAAAAGATACTACCATATACAATACTTAATTAAAATAATATATGGGAACCGAATTGGAGATATAAATAAAACTTACCAACTAATGTAATTAAAAATTAAAAATTAATTGTAAAATAAACATAAGTTAAAATTAAAATTAGTGAATTAAACTGGGATAAAATTGTTTAAAATGTACATCGGTCTGCGTCTATAAAATAATGTTGAATTTAAAACAGAAGAATTTTTAATATTATTTTCCGCAATCGCTTTAATGCCTTGTGGACATTTCTAAGGATTTTTTAACAATTTTCTTACACTTTTAAATAAAATAAATATAAAATAAACATAAAATAAATATAAAACCGATACACAAATACATTTTTAATATATTAATAGATTGTTATTGTTAAATCCTTGTATTATAATTAATTATATTATGGTAAACTAGACTTAACTTGTACACATCTTTCTTAAAATTACATGTGGGGTTATTTTTTATGTGAATCATCTCACTAATTAATCTTTTTTTGTAATTAGATTCTACATCTAAGATTTTTGTGTTGTTAAAATCAAAATAATGACCTTCTTTTGTGTGGTGATGAGATAATCCCGTTTTTTATTGTGATTAATACAATTTCTTTTGTGTTGGTTTAATCTATCATTTAATTTTTGACTGTCCAATATATACTTTTTCACACGCCTTGCAAGGTACTGAGTACACCGTGTGTTTTTGTCTAATTTTACAGTTTTATCTTTTGTTTTAGTAAATAACTGTACTATGGTTTTGTTGCAATTAAATGTTATCTTTGTCTTATCATCTTGTAAAACTTGTTTCAGATTTTGTGAGAGTCCTCAACATAGGGAATTGAAAACCACCTAGTTTCCAGTATTCCTTTGTCAAGAACATTAGTTTCAATGTTGTTTTTGATATTATTTAGGAAACTATTAATGAGTTTTTTTGGATAGTCATTAATCACTAATTTGTTTTTTAACTCTCTAAAGTTTTTTTTTCAAAATCTCTTGTCTGACAATGTGGTTATCCTATTAATATTTACTTTAATGATGTTAATTTTTTGTGCTAATTGGTGGTTTGAATGATAGTTCAGTGTCCTGTTGCTGTTGCAAGGTTTTTGGTAGATATCTGTTATCATTTTATTGTGATTACTAATAGATCTAGAAAAGGAATTTTATTATCTACTGTTTTTCTATAGTAAAGTTTTATAACTTCCACCAGACTTTGAACTGAATAATAAAAAATAATATTTTCGCATTATTTTGTCAAAAATCACGTAATTTTATTTAAATTATAATTAGTAAATTCATTCCGATTTGCACAATATTTTTATTATGTGAACCATACTTGCTAAATAGAATGAGTATAGGTGTTTATGTACAAATACACACTGCACTTTAAGCAGGTTTGTAACAAAAGTTGCCTAAAAATGTGTCAAAATCGTATTTTTAATTGTTGTTTAAAATTGTTTAACGACGAGAGCGAGGCAAATTTTTTGTAATTTTAGTTAAATATACACATATAGAACATAAAAAAAATATTTCGTTAAAATCGGTAAACCGGGATTGTAGTAAACCTTTACCCTATTTTGACAAATGGAACACTGTATAACAGTTAATTTTTTTAAAATTATATAACAATTTATAATGTATCTTTTTTCTCTACACATCAACTGTAATATGCAAATGTACACCCATATGTATAATTTCTAAGAATTATTTTTTTAATTTTTTTTTGCCAAACAAATATTTGTCATCCTTATGCAATCTTTTATACACAGTAATCTGTTTGTGTGCATAGTTTGAACTGTGGTTTGAACGGCTTGCAAACTGTCCAAACCGTAGGTTGGAACAGACCTATGTATCTTAAATGTTGAAAAGGCATACGCCACGCCTGCATACGCCTAAAACCACAGCCACCTATGCACACTCTGTATGATCTATTTTTCATTTAATAAATGTTTTAAAATTGAAATTGAATTGAATATTCCGCCAATAAGGCTCCTATGGCTCTAGAGTCTAGCGCCATTTACGGCATCCGTCAATACTAATTGCTGAAATCTCAGTAATTCAAAAAATTCATTATAGTTTGTGTTGATATTTATTAAGTAAAGTCTGTGGTATTAGTTATTAATAGCTATTTTAAATATACTATACATCTGTGATATGTGAAATGTCTTATACACCAGAACAAATAGAAGCTAAAAGGAAAAATGCTTTACAAAAGCTTCAACAAAAATATAAACCTAACCTTGAAATAACAAACAATGAAAATCATGTAAATTCTTCAACAGAAAAATCCAAATTTAATTCATGCACACCACAACAAATAGAAGCTAAGAGGAAGGAGGCTTTAGAGAGGCTTCAACAAAAAAAGAAACATGGCTATGGGTCAAATATCCCAATTACAAAAAATACAGATTCACAAAACTCCACATTCACATCAAATTACTTTAAAATGAAATCATTTGGAACACCAGTTAAAAATGGTCCATACGATCATCAGAAAATACCTGTACAGTCGGATGTATACAAATTACCAGTGGAATTCTACGGAAAAGACAAAGAAACAAAACTAACAGCGTCACTTGCGATGATTTCTGTCAATCGTTTTTCTGTTAACTTATCAGGATACAGTGAAGCTGTTATTAATGTAATGAAAACTATACCATCGAGATTTTATGGTAAATATTTGTATATTATATTTTATTTTTATTTATTTGAATTATAATTGTAGATCCGAAAACAAAGGTTTGGAGTTTCCTTATTGATCATTATGATATGTTTCTAGAGAAGGTTAAGTCGTGTGTTATTGTTGATAAATTACCACAATTTGTTTTGAATGCATGTAGGTCGAAGAAGGAGGATATAGAGTACGATTTGACCAAAATTGATTCGGAATTATTTAATGCATTAATGCCATTTCAGATGGATGGTGTTTGGTAAGCATTGGCTGAATATTATTAACATATTGTTTCAATTTTTTTTTCATAATAGTTTAGATAAGGTAAATTTAAACAATTTAGAAAATAGATGAAATTTGAATGTGTTTTGACTGTTTATCATAATATCATGTTTTATTTTATGTACAATAATTAACCTTAATAATAATAATTTTATTCACGTTGGGTAACTGCTTTTACAATTAAAAAATAAATATATTGTACAATAACAAATATAAATATTATATATTAACAAAATTATCAAACTTGCATTCTCCTATGGAGTAGTTTTTAGAAATTAATACGTTTTGACTATCTGTTTGAAAGATTTTATTTTATCTTTGATATGCTGTGGTAAAAGATTGTAGATTACACCACTTATTGCTTTTTGTTCTGTGCAATTTACTAATTACATAGTTGAGTTTTCTTTCGAGTGTTATAGTCCCAATATAAATTGTTGATATTTTGAAATATGTAAATGTCAATGACACAGTAGCTGTGTTTGTTTTATAATTATAGGTCTATAATAATTACTGATATAAATAATAAATCATGCATCATTTCTAGACTAGGTATGTGAAAATGTTGTTCAAATGTGGTGTTTAATGTTGATTTTGAGATATCAAAAACTTATAGAGCATTGTGCAACTTGTATTTTGAAAACTTATGATTGTTGCATATTATTTTATTACTAGATATTATATTGATATTTAAGTAAAGTAGTTAGAAACTTTCTATGACTTTTGAAAATCTTAGGATATGTAACTTTTTTTATATAAAATTGATTTTTTATACATATTATTACCAGCTATAGGTACTTACCATCCTAATTGATACTGAAATTGTTTCTTTTAGTTTTGGCATTGACAAAAATGGTAGATGTATGATTGCGGATGATATGGGATTGGGCAAAACATTTCAAGCTTTAGCCATTGGGAATTATTACAAAGCTGACTGGCCAATGTTAATTGTGACGACTGCTTCTATGAAGTAATTTAAATAAATTAATCAAGTTAATTCAATAACTAAATTGATACATTTTAGAAACGTTTGGGAAACTACAATTTACAATTACATTCCGAGTGTTCCTGTAATGCACATTCAATATATGGAACAAAGTAAAGATTACATTGATGATGCAAAAATTTTAATAGTGAGCTATGAGTTAATGTCACGTTCTGTTGATAAGTTAATGGACATCGGTTATGGCGTCTTAATCATTGATGAATCACACAATTTAAAAAACTACAAAACAAAAAGCACGAAAGCAGCCACTTTATTATGCAAACGTGCTAGACGTGTGATTTTATTAACTGGAACTCCAGCATTATCACGTCCCAGTGAATTGTACACTCAATTATCATTAATCGATGATCGATTTTTTGGTACTTTTATGGATTACAGCAAGCGCTATTGTGATGGCAAGCAGAGTTCATTTGGATGGGATTCATCAGGACAGAGTAATTTAAAGGAATTAGAATTTGTTTTGGCTAAAAAGTTTATGATACGGCGTACTAAAGAAGATGTTTTGAAGAGTCTCCCAAATAAGAAACAAGAGGTGATTACACTTGATGTTAATTTGAGTCAGTTTAGTATCGAGGATCAACAAACGTTGTTAGCTTTGGCAGCTAAATATAATACAGTGAAGAAGGATAAGCATGCAGCCTTATTGACATTTTTTTCTGAAACAGCAAAAATTAAAATTCCATCAGTGTGGTAAGGATGAATTGTATTTTTTAATTTAAAGTTTATTGATTAATATCCTAGGTTGAATCACTGTTCTTACTATGTAACTTTTTACATTTTTAGTTTTTGTTTTGATTGAAGAATTAAAAGGCCAGTGCATTAGCTATATATAATTAGCTAATGTTACTAATACTTCACTGGTGTTATTTTGTTAGTCTTTTGTTACAGGAAATGTGCAAGTTTTTTAACATAATTTTTGCATAAAATCTCATTCAAATATGATAATAATATTAATTACATTTGATTTTATTTAGATAGATAGATCACTTTATTCTAGTAAAATCTTACACAAAGGCATAGGAATCTTCACTTGAAATGTGACATTACAAATAAAATAAACAATTACACAAATTAAAATAAATGATTCAATGATATAATACGATAAAATAGAAAATTGACTTAAGACTAATACATACATTTACACAAAAAATGTTGAAATACAGTTTAACAATAAACACAATAAAGTTGTATCAGCTAAATATTTGTCTAGTGAATAGTACGCTTTTGAAATTTGAAACTTGTGACTTGTAACTTCAACAAGTGAAGTACCATGTCAAGTATTATAGTATGCTTGGCTTAAAAATTGCAAGGTATTTCCATTATTTTTTACATACATTATGCTTTTAAATCTTAGCATACATAGCACTTTAACCCTCCAGAACACACATACGCTGTTGAAAGCACCGCACTTTAGCGGTTTGCGTATTTAGATATGCCTTACTACTGATCGAATGGGCTGTAACAAATCAAGCATAGTACGAGATAGGTCGATTTAACCATAGCGCGTGTAATGGTGTAGTATTTTAATTATAGCTTTATCAAGAGGTATGCTGATGATTCAAATGGTCCTTGAAGATGAGAATAAATGTGAAAATAAAATTGTGACAAAAAATTGGTACTTTGATATTTCAGAATTTAGTGATACAGACAAAAACATCAACAAATTTCTGAAGGCCACTACATACGAAGAGAGTGTGAAAATTTATGTCGGAAAGCAAAAAAATTAAATTTTTCAAAAAAGTATTAAACCTTATCATCTTCCTGGATCTTAAAATAAAATAAAAAAATAGAATTTATTACTTATTATTGTTAATTCCTGTGCGCGGTCGATTACACCACGTGCGTGTGCTGACGTTAAAATTTTCAGCGCGTGTTTCTGTTTGATAAACAATTGTTTGCATGTTTTTACCCTATATCAATAAATTGTAATTTATATGACAATGCCAATAAAGACAATAATTCGCTTTTTGGTAGCTTCTGCTTTCGTCTTAAAATAGCAAAATAAGTGCTATTCATTTTTCTAGTTCAGTCTACAATCAAATATGCTACCCAGAAACTGTGTTGCGTTTGAAATAATAATATTTTGCATTGAAAAAACGTTTTTAGAAATGTATTTTTAGTTGTAGTACTAGACATAAACAGACTTAGATTTATTTAGTACTAAATTATAACATTACAGTATGTTTTACACCGACAATTAAATTGTCTATAGATTTTTTGGCTCAAATATAGCAGTATCATCTACAAAAATTAATACATAACCACAAATACTGTCCAAAGACAGATTCTTGGGGTACACAATATTAAGAGATCATTTGCATGACCTCAATAACATAGTTTCTGCTGTCAATTTTATTTGATTTTGACTTTCTAAAATCATGTTGCAAATCTGATATTATATTGTATTTATTTAAAAATTTAGTCATTTGATTAGCTATGAGTCTCTCTAGAACTTTGATAAGACACTTAGAATACTTATAGGCCTATAGTTCAATTTTTCTTATCTTATAAATTGTTAGTCCTTCTTTTAACTTCTTTGGAAATACTGCTTCCTGGATACATTGATATAACAGATGTGTCAGTGGTGGTAATATTTATTTTTTTATATAATACTTTCTAAATCCATTCCAATTCTTTTCCATCTCCTTTTAGTGCATCATTTCTTCTCATTTACACTAATGGCGTTTTTGGCTGTGACATTTTAGGCCGCCTCAAGTTTTGACATAAGAGCAATATGGACTTTGCCGGTGCATATCCGTCGATCCGAGAATGAGACACGTAAAAACGTTTTCTGATTTTAAATCATATAACAAACAATTTTATCTTCTTCACTGTCGCTAATGGAATTTAAAAACTCTTCACAACTGATGGGCAACGTTGGTAATATTCTATTTGTATTAAAGAGCGTTCCGTGTCGGATTAATGTGCTGGGGTGCGTTCCTAAAGTACTTGGGCGAGGGTGAGAGTGACCCAAATGATCACCTTTGCCGTTCCTAAAGTAGGGGTGAAAGAAAAACATTTCACTCTCGCCGGCGTTCATACGGTACCCTTGTTACCGTCCTCTATGAGCGGGGGAAATATCACACCCGACCGAAGTTAGTCTGTTTTTTATGTTATCTATGGTTTGTTTACGTCGTTATTATAATTTACATTTTGAAAATGGATATTACAAAAATTTCCATTTGTTCCCATGAAATAATAAGAACAGAAACAGGAGCAATTCAATTAATTAATCAAGACCAAGTCATGGTTAAAAATAAAAATAATGCATATTGTTCTGACTGCATTTGCTAATGGAACAACAGCTAAAATTTTTCTTCTTTTATTAGCTTGTGCCATATTAACTAATAAATGTTGTTTATATTTGACGCATTGACGTTTGATTTTTGACAACCTTACCCAATGAAGTTGGCCTTACCTTAATACCCTACCCTAAACACGCCCGACTCGTTCATAAACTCTATTCCCCGTTTGATCATGTGACATCACACTCGCCGAGGTGTCACTCTCCCCTCACTCCGTGTTTAGGAACGCAGCCCTGGGCACCGAGGGCACCACAGTGACAGCTAATAACGCCATTAGTGTACTTTGCTCTTGTACCTACATATCTCAGTTTTTCATCATTATTTCTATTCATCCCATTTTTTTTTGCATTCTCATTCTTTCTAGTTCCTCTCTAGTATATCCATTCCTGTTATAATTTTTTTCTATTCACTCAATATTTTAAATCCAATTAATTTTTTCTTTCAAACACTCCTCTGGCCGGGATTTACATTCACTTCTTTTTCTCAGTCTTTCTTTGTTCCTCATCACTTGTTTTCCTGCATCAGCTCTTGTCTTCTTTCTTTACTTCATCTAGTACATACATATGCTGGGATGCGTTCCAATTTAGAGAGTGTAGTTTGTACAATGTCCTGACGTAAGATGTCAAAAGTAGGTCTTTTCTCCTTTAAAAAAGAACGCGTTTGTCAGTTTCTACCTGACAGCTGACACAACCTAACCTCTTAATCAAACTTATATTTCGACTTTATAAAATTGAATTTAAAATAACTATTAAAATAAGTTTATTTTAGTATTTTAGTTAATATAAAAAACATTATTTTTATTGGTTTACATAATTATTTTATTTTATAATACATTCTAAGAAAAACATATTTTAAATCTCCTGCCGCCAAAAACTTTACCCATGTCTGAGAGACTACCCGTCTCTATTTTTACTCGGGCGTCTTTATCCTGTATTTATGAACGGCTTGGACGTACATTCTCGGACAAACGTCCTGCATTTATGAACGCGTTGGTGTAAAAAAATAACGCCCGGGCGAGTTTCTCCTCTAAATCGGAACGCATCCGTTCTTTTTTAAAGGAAAAAGGACGTACTTCTGACGTCTTACGTCAGGACGTTCACCCAAACTACACTCTCTAAATTGGAACACACCCCTGGTGTTTCCCTAATTAAACCTAAATCTATTTTCAGTAGTTTGCTTGTATTGTATTCCCCATATTTGTCCTACTATTTCCATTTCTTTCTCAATGGGACGGACAACTCTCATTTCCAATTTTTTACTTTTTAATCTTTCTGAACACCATTACTTTTGTATTTACTACATTAACCTTGATATATTTTCTAAACACATTATCTGTTTGTCCTACAATGTTAAAAATATCGACATTCTTCCATGGAAATTATTTTGCTTTCTCTTTTTCTATCCTTTTTTTGTTATTAGAAGAACTTTCTTACTATATATTATCCTCAGCATTTGATTTTGTAGTTTTTTTGTGCATCCTGATATTGCTGTTGGTTTCTCTTTGCTTTCTTAATTTTCAAACAAGTAATAGAATTGCTTTCTTAGATATGGAAAAGGCGTTTGATAAAGCGCCAAGAAGAATAATATGGATCTTAAGAAAAAATTAAAGGTGAAAAACAAGAGAAAATAGAGATCATAATAGATAATGAAAGAGTAGAACAAATTTTCAAATACCTGGAAGAATATATAGAGGCAAAAAGGAAGGAAGAAATAGAGATAAATAACAGGGTTGAAAAAACAATATGAAGATGTACTATGCAATGAATAAATTCATAAGTAATAAGGAAATTGGAAGAGATACTAAAATTAAAATATATAAGACTATAATGACGTTTGGATGCAAGACATGGACATTAAACAATAGGAAAAATCCAAGCAGTTGAAAGGAAGTTCATGAGAAGAGTTAGAGAAGATGAGGAATGTAGATATAAGAAGAGAGCTAGAAGTAACACCTACAATAGAATACATAGAAGAAAGGCAAATGGAATGATGGGGACACATGATTAGGTGCCAAAAGAAAACGAAAATCTTAATTCCAAAATGCTGAGAAACTTGACCTTACGAGATCCTCAAAGTTTTGTTACGCTTGGCAACATAGCAAAATTTCTATTTTTATATTCAAACCTATAATGTAGGCAACTTAATACACACCTCAAATGTTATTATTTATTATAAACTACAAATGTTCATATTGACCACCGTTTACTTCTAAACACTATACGGTATCGAATTCATGACATTCTCAAGCATCACCAGCGTAATTTGCATATTCATTCAAAGTAAAAGTCATAATAAAATAGAAATATCAACTGACATTCATTGCATAGTCTACGTTATAATTTGAGTTTTATTAAAAAATTCTGAGTATTGAGTGTAAATGTTTAAAAATGAAATAATTAATTAACGGTAGAGAATTGCCGTGTTTAGTCGTCTCGTCTTGTTGTAATGCCACTAGTAGTATTGTTATGGAAAAATATTAAATTCTATCTCATATACGAGAATATCGGTGAACCTTTCTCTCTAGAAAAATATTGATTTTAAATTAAAATTGGTTCTTATAGGACAAATCGCCAACCAACTCAATATCCAAAGATAAGATTTTAGTCATCACTCTTTTTATATGTTGAACTACATACAATATTCTATGTCTTCATGTTTTTGGTTAAAGATTTGAAGTTATATTTAACGAGTAAAAAATTAATAAAGAGCTAATTAAAAACGTCACTTTTTAAAAATTAATTGCATCAAATTTCTACAACTTTGAGGACACAGATTGGACTTTCTTTTACAATGTGTGGAAATTTTATTCAATTATATTCAGGCATTTTCTTGCCGAGTTGGATGCTGTAAACCCTTATAATAGCGCAACTATTCTCCCCCCTTAAAAGTGAAATAATAAAAATAATCATTTATTAAAGAAATAGATAACTCCATTTATGGTGGACAAATAATGGCAAAAAAAGAAGAAGAGGAGAGGACCGCAAGTCTAGGAGGATATAGAGTAGTGGGTGTACAGGCAACGAAAAAACTTAGACAAAGAAACGTCAATAATAAGGAAATAAACTACCAAAACACAGAACCAGGAACCAGTTATGCT
Organism: Tachinus rufipes; assembly: GCA_963932245.1. Taxonomy (NCBI): domain Eukaryota; kingdom Metazoa; phylum Arthropoda; class Insecta; order Coleoptera; family Staphylinidae; genus Tachinus; species Tachinus rufipes. The sequence goes on along the minus strand of OZ010745.1, from coordinate 44,027,425 downwards.
CAGCAATAAAACCAATCAGTTGTGGAGACCAGGCCCAATACACAGCAATCAAACAACATTTGCAAATTAAAAGCCATGAGATGAAACAACTTATTACACAAATGGGGATGATAAACCTCATTACAACACTAGTTAGTATAATGGGACAACTAAAAATTGGGGTATGGAACGCCAATGGCCTAAGAAGTAAAACATTTTATACTGATGATATTGACACAATGCTAATCTCTGAAACCCACTTCACTTAGAAAAGCAAAATCCCTTTTCCAAATATAACATATACCACACATCTAGGAACATGGAATCGAATACACCAACCTACAGCCAATATTAGCAGAGGTACCACAAGGAAGCATATTATGGCTTGTATTATATTTGCTCTATAGATCTGATATACCCACAACAAAACTGACAACCGCAACATTTGCAAATGATATCGCAATCCTAGCATTGCATACCAACTCTAAAATGGCTTGAATGCACCTCAATGGCTACATGGGAATCGAGGCTCCATTTGGGCAGGATGCCCAACAGTAACCCTAAATGGAAAACAACTACATCAGTCTGAAAACGCAAAATATCTGGGTTTACACCTAGACAGAAGAATTACCTGGAAAAAGTACATTTTTACCAAAAGATTGGGATCAAACTGACTAACTTATACTGGATGATATGCAGGAAATCCCAACTAACACTATGCAACAAAACTAATCTACAAAAATGTGGCTCTACAAAAAGACTTACAAGTGCCTCCTATTAAAGAGGAAATACAAAAGTTTAGTATCAATTATAACAAAAGAGTAGAACCTGCAAATGAACCAAGGCATCTGAAATTCCTCAAACTATCAGACTTGCAAACCAGATTTCAATAATGCAAAAGTTTACAGTGGGAAATTTCTCAGCATGATACATTATTATTATACTAAATACTTATTGTCTTCTTGACAGATTGTATAAAATGTGGAGTTATTAAAAAAACGACCATTAGCTGGATGGCGTCGCAAGTCTTGCAATAACTTAATATACTATCTTGGTCATAAACGATTTGCTACAAATCTAATATTGCAAATAATTTATTTAAAAATTGCATATTGTATTAAAAGTGAGGAGAAGCCTTTATTGAAAAACTAGTATGAAGTATCCTATGAGTTTTCAATGATCTTTCTTTTCCACAAGAAAATAGATTTTTTTTTTTTTTTTTTAATTATTAGTACTTTAAAATCTTTTGATAATAGGTAGTACATATTTAGATAAAGTACATTTTTTTACTGCATTTCAACTAATAAAATAAAATGTTGACATTTTAATACAGAATTGCAATTTGCAAATCAAATAATTTGCAATAGTTGAAATATTAAGATTTTATTTGCACGCAGTTCACTTTTTGATTTTTTAATACTTAGATTTGGTTTGGAAAAAATCCAGCCATAAAATCCTGTATGTTTTGAGACAACATAATATTATATTGACTAAAAATTATTATTTATAATTATTGTTATTAAATATTATTTATTTTATTTTTATAGCTCATACGTGTTGCAATTGCTGGAGAGTTCCAACAAAAAGTTCCTAGTATTTGCTCATCATCAGTCAATGTTAAATGCAATCCAGCAGGTGCTCGAGAAAAAGAAGAAGAAATTTATAAGAATAGATGGAAATACAACTACTCTACAACGCAAATATTTTGTTGATAAATTTCAAGTAGATGATCAATATGTATGCGCATTGCTTTCAATTACGGCGGCTAATGCTGGCATTACTTTAACCGCTGCAGAACTGGTGTTATTTGCTGAGCTGCATTGGAATCCTAGTGTAAGTTGAGAATATCAGATCTACTGATGTATAGATGGCATTTACTTAACAAACAGTCCAGCATGATGAACAAAAGATTATAAACAATGAAGTTGTTGTTTGTATGTATTTGATTTGTTTGCTGGATTCATATTATTGAAACCTTGAAACGCTGTTAGCAGCTGATGTTTTTTGTTCTTTAAGATTGTTAATTGTTGCCATCAATACTTCGAGATTTGTATTTGATAAAAAGTTTAAATGAAATATGTTTTTTATAGATTTTAAGTCAGGCCGAGGCACGTGCTCATAGGATTGGGCAGAAGTCACAAGTTACCATACAATATCTAATAGCTCCAGGTACAGCAGATGATTCAATATGGCCACTTTTAAAAGAAAAACAGAAAACGTTGAATAAAATTGGATTAATGGGTGAATCATTTAAAAGTGTTGATGTTAAAATGCAACGAACGGACAGTAATGAAAATATTGCGGCTGGTTTGGGTACTGGCACGACGCGTATGAATACTTTAGATATTCGAACGTACTGTTCACCATCACCTAAAAAACATACTAATGAATCAACACTGAATCCCGAAGAAGAATTTCTTATGGATTCTGATATGGATTATTTGTTTGGTGAAGACAAACAGAATACAGACAGTAAAAAAAGTATTGCAGCCAGTTCGAGTACTAAAACGACGTGTATGAATACTTCAGATATTCGAACATACTGTTCACCTACTAAAAAAGATGGAAACAGATCAAACCTGGTTCTTGAAGATGAGTTTTTTATGGATTCTGATTTGGACGGTTTTTTTGGTGAAGATAAACGGAAAACAAAAAGTAAAAAAAGTATTGCGTCCGATCTGAGTACTAGCATGACGTGTACGAACACAACAGATATTCGAACGTACTGTTCACCACCACTACCTAAAAAAGATGCAAATGAACCAAAACCGATTGCTAAAGAAGACTTAGATATTGATTTTGATGTGGATGACTTTTTCGGTGATTTTTGATTGAGACTGTTTCTTATTTTGATTTTTATTATTTTTGTATTATTTATATAATATATGTATGTTACTTATTTCTTTTTTTATTTGTTTGTGAAGTTTAAGGATGGGGTGACTTTTTAGTAAAGTTTTATTTTGCCGTAGGTGGCGGTAGTTCCACGCTCCACTTCCAAGCGTTTCAATGTATTCCCCTACTAGACGAAACAGCCAATCATAGATGAGCGGGGTAGCACGTGCATTGTGTTATAGTCGAAAGGCATAACAATATGCGTGGCGGGGAGTACGATAGTGAGCGTGCGGATGAAATAGGAAGGCGGAGTGGGGACTTAAAAAATATATTTTTATTAATCTTGGGGCATGTTCATCTCCATTATTAATGCAAATTAAAAAAAACTAAAAACATATTCGTTTTTCTGATTTTTTTCTCTATATAGTGACAAATTTAAAATCGCTAAAAAAATAATTTACAATTATATCATTAACAATTCCTAAAAATTTCACATTTCTGCGTTCAGTAGTTTTCCTAATGAACATGCCCCCAGTTTATGGCAGAAATTCGCCAGCCTTAACTACTAAGGCATATTTTAGCATAATTATTCATAAGCAAAAAACCTGAGAAAAACTGCACAACAGTAACATTTTCAAAATATATAAGTAGTAAGTTTAAGATCACACAATTATAACTAGTGTGCGAAAACTTAAAACTAACATAACTGATGAGTTCAAAGTTGTAAATAACTTTTGTGCCTTGCCAGACTATAAAAAATAAACTTGACCTAATATTGCAGATGACATCAAAGCTACAAGGGACTTGCCAGAACCTGAAATATTCTATACAAGAATAAATAATAATAAATTTACAAACATTTTTTTCATGGGTCTTGTGTCTCTTAATACAGGACACATCTCCCTATCGACTCTTGGCCTACTTAACATACTATGTTGGGGAGCGATCATGACACATCGGCTGTCCGTCGTTCAGGGAGCCCTTCTCTCTTGTTAAGATCAACCGGTGACTTCCATGCCATTACGGAGAGCTTGGTTTGTTTTAACTTGTTCGCGACTCTGTCGTACTTCTGCTTCCAATCCTCGATGACCTTTAAATTCACATACTTTTAGAGATTGTCAGGCTTTATGGGTACATCGTTCTTGTGATCCGGCTCCGTAGGTATTCAGACGAAAACAATCGTTCTTTGAGACCGGATCAAATCGTATATTGCATGTATGAGCTAGACAGCGGATCGGCGCGAAGTATATTGAGCGGGCTTAGGGAGTCAGAACAGAGGCTGTACGAACTGTGATTTGGATATTTAATAGTAGTGCAGAGCTTGATATATTGCGTATAACTCGGCGGTGTACACATTGGCTGAATCGTAAAGAGACAAAGAGTGAACCGCGACGAGCCATCCGTGGACAACCGCTGAGAGTCGGTGTATTCCGCGATGATGTTCAAAAACTTGCTTCTGAAGACTTTGGAATCGCATCGAATCTCGACTACCCCAAGACAGCCATTTTTAAATCACAGGAATCAAATATATGCTCTGTACAAATTATTAAAACTTGGGCGTTTCCCACTTTGCACCAATACTCAACATGTAACATTTAAAGCTATTTGTATTTCATATGTTTGCTTAATTCTAATATTCGCTGAATTTTACCACCAATAACATTACTACCCACAAGCACAACCGCCTTAGTGACTAGCTTTCTGTGGAAGAAAGACGATTTTATTTCAGTAACAAAAAAGCAACAGCTTTGAAGAGTGTGTACAAAAACACTAGCGCATCATAGGCTTAGACAACGTCTTCCCACTAAGACCTTTCTAAGTCGCATCGGGAACCAACTCCGGAATGACGCCTGAAACAAAAAATAGAAACAAACGCACTTATAAAGTTGATCAAAACACAAACCACCACAAAATCACATCAAAGCCGATTAGAGCAAAGCTAAAAACACGTCTATAAACCTGAGTTTGCAATCTCTATTTATTCCGGTACCAATCGGATGAGAAATGCGGTTACTGCGGGATGCATTGTGCACATTAACGTTGTACCACAACAATAGCTTTTTAGTTAGATACTTACAACTAATACGTTAAATAAAAGCCAACATAACGAAAACAACACTATCAGACCTTCACTTTAGGACTTGTCACTCCCGCCTTTGACATTAGAAACGATCTGATAATAAATGGTGCTTAATCACAATCAACATTCATGGAAACTCGTAGACGCCGCGGCCAAGTTTAATAGAAAATTACGACTTAAATCTAAGTCCACAACCAATCGAAACAATCAGTTTTCTAAAAAACGCCGTCAACTAGTCAAGATAGTACATATATCTATTACGGACCACACTATCCATCGGGTAGTTTTACTATTTACGTTTTTGAGCAAGCCGAAACTTATTAGTGCATACATTTAAAGTCGCCACTACGTACCATGTCGACTAGAGCATTATTGTGAACCAAGGCAGTCCTGCACAGAGCTAGAAAAAAAATGGCAAAAAGAACGTTTACACCATTCTAAGTTCTTAGAAAATAGTGCTACCAGTTGACACAATACTGGTAAAACCATTTTACAAATCCCCAAACTTGAAACTTCCAAATAAGCTTATGCCACAAAACTTATAGTGAGCTTCTTTCACCGTGTTATTGTCACTATTGTGACAATAACAAATAAGAAGATTCTACGGCCAAAATATCTACACATATGAACGTTTTAAAAGTGTGGAATTTGTCCGGGAAAAGTGGAGTATTTAATGATTGTGTGGCTGGTCAAAAAAAAAGTTTTGAACTAGCATGGCACATGATAAAAAAAAATGTTTCTTCAGTTGTAATCAGCATTAACATACCCGCACAACACTTTCTCACTATTGTTCCGCTTGTATATTAAACATAAGTTTATAGAACCATGATTAGCTAAATGTTAACAAAGATGTACTAATCTAAAAAACAAATTGGAGTTTTGATAACTCGTTCGCGTGCTAGTTTTTCAATGACTATCACTGTTACTTGCTTTAGCTGTTGTTCTATATTTTTGCTACAAAGGCAGAGTCTTTGTACAGGGCGTAGAAGTTGGTGATCGTTGGCGATTTAAAACTTTGCCATTCTTTCCGGGAAACACATCCATAGTTTGACCCAATGGCCAATGTAGGCGTTTTTGATTGTCATCGCCGATAATCCTAACATCTCTCACCCCGATGGTACGAGATGATTTTTGTCCATGGGTCCGCCGTAGCTGTTCTAAACATTCGGAACGAAACCTTTGACGCAAATGTCTACTTATTTGATGTTGGTGTTGAACTCGTCGCTGTAAATCCACTTGTTCTATCTGGCGCACTTGTCAACACTGTCTTTGGATTGATCTCAAAGAAATATCTTGGGAGAAAGTGGTGCTTGATTGTTGGGATCATTGGATAGATAAGTAAATGGTCTGCTATTTATGACCGACTTACAATCACAGAGCAACGTATGAAGCTCTACATGCAATAGCAATGATCTACCCAACACCCGTTTGAGTAACTGTTTGACCAGCCGCACCATTTGCTCCCACTATCCGCCCAATCATGGAGCTACCGGCGAATCAAACTTCTATTGTATTCGGGTTGTGAAGTTGAACTTTCTTCCTACTGCCTTCTAGTTGACATTCCCGTCACCATGCAGACGCATTTTTAATTCGGTTTAACAGTAACGCTAACAAAACTGTCTCTAAATGTTTACCTTCTTGTCTGCGACAAGTCTGGAACGCGGTATCAAAAAACGTTTGCGTAAAATAAAATAAGAGCAACTGCGTGCTGACAACAGCATCGGAGAACAAAAATCTCCCGTGTCGGGTTGCTCTTGTAGACACGTTTTCAGTCTTTCCTCATCTGTATATGGTTGAAAGTAATTTATTTTCTTGTTTTTTAGATGAATGTTCTTTTTTGTACAATTTTTAAGAGACGTTTTTCAGCTTCTGTCACTTCATTTGCTGTCAATTCTCCTGTTCTTTCCTGGTTTGATACTCTGGCGTTGTGCATGAAACGACATGACCTAGTAATGTGTCTAATAAATAATTGAAAAAAATGACTGTACCATGGTTCTTCAATAACCGTGGCAACTGACGATACAACATATTTTCTTTTTTCTTTATTTATTTCTTCTTCATTGATACTTACATACGCATTAGGCCAGTAATCTGAGCTTTGTTTTAGCTAATTTCGCCCCTTCTAATAATAAAAACTTTTATTGGCATAATCATACATACATCAGTAGTAATAACACTCAAATAATAAATAAACAACATCCTTCTTTAGATTAAACAACAAATAAAACAAACCTTTTAAACACATGAAATAAAAATTTAAAATTTTACCTTGATGGATTTACTTTGCCCTCTTTAATTTTTTTAAATATTTTTACCCGTTTCACATTTTCATTTAAACATTCTTCCCATTTTCTTGCCTGCATTTGCTCATTATCATCCCACTTTAGTCCATTACACTCATTCACTCAATGATTCCAAGTCCTTACTTAATTTTTACAAATCTCACACTACTTATATTCTATATTACTATTTTCTTCACTGCCACACCTAAACCATGCAATCAATTGTTAAACATCCTCTAATTGGTTTTCCTGCAAATAGGCTGGTAGTTTTATGTATTTGGCATTGTATCTGCTACCATAAATTTTTACTTGCTTATCTTGATGTTCTACCTATTCTAGCCTGTTCAATAATTCTCCGTCTACATTTTTACCTTCTACTTTGTAATTGAAAAGGGGCTTTGCAGCTACATTTTCTTAATGACAGGTCTGCTGGGTTGCTTGCACCAAATAAGTGCCTCCACAGAGATTGATCCGTAAACTTACGATTTTTTTTAATCCTGTTTCCCACAAAACAGTCCGTTCTTCTCTTTGTGCTGATGACGGTAAAGGACTCGCTCCAAAAGTAACTTTCCAAAATAATGTCAGGACAGTTCTTTCATGAGAACTACTTTTGTTTTTGCTTGTAGGAGGTTCACGTTTACCGTTTTAATAGTTTCCACTCGAAGAAATATCGCGGTGGCGTACGCTTGACCACTAGCATTACAGAAAACGTGTATACATCTTGGTAAGTTTAGTGCAAGAAATTTTTTAATTCCTTGTACCACTTTAAAAAAATTCTCTTGGGCTGAATCATCTACCTTTTTATACTATTCAATCTTTTTAATTCACAGTTTTTGTAACATTAATTTAGGTCTTACCCTCTTAAATCAAACGCGGCTAGCTTCAACACTTAATGATTGCTGAATCACGTTGTTCAACTTTTTGGCATCATTGACGCTAGTGACACAATTGTCGATAGTTTCTATATCTTGTTGTTTACAAATAATTTGTGCTGAAAATGGTAAGACTTCCGCTTTGCAACCTTATCTCACCTTGTTGAGATGTAATTCTAACGTGGCCCCAGAATGTAAGAGCTAATGCACACACCAAAAACAACTTTTTTATTTCAAAATATCTTCAGTTGACCATCTTTTGTCATCCACAAGTATCTCAAGAAATCTCTGTTTTTTGTATATTTCAATTTGCTAGAGGGCCTTTCTTATGTTGGCTACAACACCAATCTTTTTAAGTATAAACTTCTGAAGAATTCTAGGTATGAGTTCTATAAGTTTTGGACCTTTTTCAAAAGCATCAAACACCGGCCGAATCTTCATGGTTGTCAATTTTTTGTTTACTACTGTCCTGCGAAGTAAATGATGCTTTACTAGATTCTGGTTTAACTTGCTTATATCTTCGATGAAGCCTTCTTCTTGCCAGTCAAAGAATGTCTTCTTGTAATCTTTAAAGATACCATCGCTTTTGAGTTTCTAAGTAGTGTTTTGTAGTATTTTCATTAAAAGATGTAATTTGTTCGGTAGGACAGAATGCTGTTTTAACATTATCAGCTTAATCAAAGCTTCAAATCTGCATCGGTAACCACTATTTGGATTGACCAATTGTATCTCGTAACACGAATGTTGCTGTCGTGCTCTAGCTACACCGGCAAAGAAAGCATAAATAATTTCTTTTGTAGGTTTTGCAAAATATTTGACCGTTGAGATCCATTGTCAATTATCGCACGCATTTTACATTCCAAACCTTCATTAAGTATTCGGACACGTCAAGTTTGTAAGAACACTTTTGTGTTTCTTTTTATAATAAATCAACAAATAATGTATTGTTTCCGTCGATTAAAGTTGATTATTAAAGTTGCACGCATTTTATTAAAAACGAAATAACAGTTGATAGATGACAGCGTAGCGGCGACAGACTTGTGAACTATCGCTCCTCGTTTCTGATCCCTATACTCTTGTGTTTATACAACACAACACCGGGTTGTCTCACTTTTAGTCTATGTTAATAGGTGCTTTCCTTTTACCAAGAAAGATAAGCCAAAATACTCTGCTTCTTTTTAATCAGGCGTCGTTGGTTACAATTTTTACAAATAAAATAATTTATTAAAGTAAGGTAAGGTAAATATAATTGAGAACAGTAGCAAAAAGGAAAGCAACAGTGCTTGTCAACTCAATACTAGATAACAAACATCCTTGGTATGCTTAGATGACATAACCTGTTTGCTTCCATTCCAAATTGGGCAGTTAGGATAAATTATTGTATATAATGCTCGGTTGACACAATTATATGCTGCTTTCCTTTCAAGAGCAACACGCTCCCGGGGCTTGACGCACAGAACCGTTCAGATGCACCGTTGTGGTAGGTGGTGCATGAGGGGAAAGGGGAAGGAAAATCTGAACAAGTTGGGGCGTCGCGCTCTCTATGAAAGGTACATGGGGCGTCAAGCTCAGAGTTGTTAGGAACCGTCCAGAACAGTAAAAGGAAAGCATCTATAGATAAAATGAACTAATGATCATCAATACGTTTATTTTTCGTCGATTATACGGAAAACTTATTTTTTTTATTTTTTAATCTACAATAATATTCATGATCATTTGTGCATACACAGGGAGTTTATAAATGAATGGGATTATGTAATCACTATAAATATGCCGCCTTTTTAAAATTATCCACTACACTATTTGTTTTGATAGTTCAACTTTGACAGCTGTCAAGCAAGCAAGGTTATAAGAATGTATACAAATGAAGAGAATATTTTTATTATTGAATCCTATTTTAGGAATGGGCGGTTTGATAATGGGGAATGGCTCTATTCTATTCCGATTGTGTAACATATGAAAATATATTTATTATTGAATCCTAAGATAGGCAACTTTATTTACGCATTTTCACTAGAGCTGCACAAACGTACATTAGATGGTTACATAATCCCAAACCTTTATAATTACCCTGTATAACTAAATAAAAAGCTTTATGCTGCATTTTTAAACATCAAATGTATTATTAATTATAAAGCAATTTTTTGTCAGATACTTTTGCTTAGTAGTAATGTTGTTGCAATCTCCCGAAAAATCTGCTATAATCTTTTCTGTAAGTGTTTGGTTGCTTATGGGATTATTGACGGATTTGTTCAATTCACTCCTAAGCCGGCCCTGTCCGCCTTTGGTTCTGTTTTGACACATGCGCTACGTTATTTGTCAAATAGCAGTGTCGCGTCACATGACCTGAATTTGTCCCCGTGACCAAAATTGACGGAAAATTCAAATATTTACAACATATAAACATTAATTAATAATATTATGGACCTTCTGGATCCACTGGATAACAGGTAACACATGCACAAACTCCGTTTCAGTACCTTCCTCGGGTGTGCTGTTATGTAACAGAGAATGATTATTACTTGGAATTGCAAGGTCATTATATATGTTGTGATTGCTGATTATAATAGATAAGTGCTCTTAATTCAACAAATAGCCTTTCAGGAAGGAGGTGTTTGTTATTTGAAACAACAGAGAGTTGATAAATCTTATTCAACAAAAATAGTTTTTAAATGATGCATTATTGATAACTGTATTCTAATAACAATATAAAATATGATTCATTATGTGTATTTTTTAGTGGGAATGAAGAACATGATCAAAAAGTTATTATAAGCCAGACATTGGGAATGGACGATCATAGTATGGGTAGTGATGATGATCCACGTGTCGAGCATTTATCACCACAAACTCTATTAGAAACACCACAGGAAGATGTACAGTATTCATTTCGAACACCAGAAGGTATTAATATTGTTAAATTAATTAGGTTATATTTAGTGAACTTGTGACTGAAGCAAATATCCTTATATTTATTTTATCTTTATTGTAGAAAGTTTGCAAAATGAGATAGCAAATTAAAATTTCAAACAGAAACGTTAGATATAAATAGTAACTACATGATCAATGGGAGTTTACAACAGAATGACAAACATATAAATAAGTTAAAAGATACGATAGAATTTTCTACGAGTGAATTATGATAATTGAATTTACTATAAATTAGACTTATTTTTACCTATTTATTTCATAAAAATGTGGAAATAGATTTCCAAGCATTATAGAAAACATAGTCTAACTAGAATGATTGATAGGATTTCACAAATCCAACAAGAAAAATTATGATGTTTATTGTAAAGTGAAATAGATACATAGTAATAATAATAGTATTTATTTCTAGTATTTCATATATAGAAAGAGTCAAAATTTAATAATGTACTTAACCTCGGGTACATTGTATGTACATTTTATGTCTGATAATACTAATAATACTAATAATGTTTTATTCCAATCCATTTGGACATTGGAAAAGTTACAGAAAAATTGATTGAATTTGTTTAACCGTAGAACTAAACTAGGACTAAAATGATTCAGACAATTATATATAAAAATAAAATATAACAAGAATACAAGATAACACATTGTAAATTATAGAGTTAAATGGAGATAAATATCAAATAAAATCGAATGTGTGAGATGATGTCATTTAAAAAATCAGTTAAGCTGTATATATTATTATATATTCTTTTTGAAAAGTGTAAGCGACAGTAATTTTATTACATTTGTTAAAACATTTAATTTCAATGCCTGGTGTTATAATTATGATTTAAGCACTTGAGTTGTGTTAGTATGTTAAGTTTTATAAAAAGTTTAGCACAATGTGCCCTACTACGTGCATTTGGCATATATCTTATAATTCGTTTTTGCAATATGAAAAGTTTTTGAAATTTGATAGCGATTCCCCAATCTGTAATTGCATATGATAAAACAAATTGTATGCTCCCAAATTAAAATAGCTTTGTCATGTTCAGGGTTGAAGTTGTTTGACCATTTAGCACAAGGAGCTAACATTCAATGTTATTTATTAATAATTAAGTTTTTGTTTTTCTTGTGCTTATGAACGTTGCATAGACTTGAAATTCTTTTTATTATATATATAGATTACATTATTTGTTGATTTATATTTGTGACTATGATTGGTAATACACAAAGGCACAATGTATATAACTCAAAAACTATCTTAATTGTTTACACTTCTTGATCAGCATATTGCTGGTTTTAAATCAATACCTTGTGAGTCGCAATTTATAATTTTGAACAGCAAATGTACTTAATATTATATTGTCTAAACGATATATACTGCAAAACCGCCCATAATATTAGGAAGAAATTTCAATGCAGCACATCTTTTCAAGGTTTATCAGTGCAAAAACTCTTTGAGAACTTTTCTTTTATTCTTCTAGAGAGTTTAAACAAATGTCAGTTTATGTTTTCCTAACTTACTTATCAACTTTATTAAAGAAAACCAATTGTCAGTAGTAATTTCCTGTAGCTGTTAACAATTGGTGGAATCAATCTAAGTATAATTGTAAACCTAAACCATCCAATTTTTTTCCGCCATAAAGATAGCCTTTATAAATAACTAGTACGTGTGTGTTACAGCTAAAACTATGAGTCATATGTATTTGGGTTTGGTGGCATGTAATCTTTTGATTTACTGCACCCTCAAAATGGGATAAGCATAGGTTTCTAAACGAATACAACTTTTGATAGTTGTTCACAGATATCTGTTATTGCAGCTTTTGGTTTTCCTTTTTTTCATCTTTGTTAGCTGAATTGTCAAAACACAAAGTTGCTATCAGGATCTAAAATTATTTTACAGACATTGCATGGAATGTTAAGCGCTCTGTAGCTTTTGTTGAAAAACATATCTTCCCGATTAGACTAAATTGCTGTCAACATAAGAAGAGCCAAACGCGCTTTTATTTTGGTTTCATCTGTATTCCTATAATTACACTTCTGATGACTTTTCTAAAGGATATTGAAGACGTATATGTCTCAATAATAGTGGAATGGTTAAACTAAAACAAAATAAAATTAATTAGTGCTGAGGTAGAATTTGGGATAGGATTCGAAACGTACACATGTTATCTGTATTATAATTAATAAAACAAATGGTCCTATATACCGCTTATTAATTTTAACCAAACAATTAAAATATTATGGCTGCAACCATGCGAGACCTGATACTCTTCAGAGAGCTACGTATTCAATTAATAGAAGAATAAGAATGTGTTGGTGAGGCAGCTCAATTTTTATTAGTAACACAAATTTAATTAAAGTTTTGGTTTTTCATGTCCTGTCATTTTGAACCAATATTTTAATTAAATTTGTTTTAATAAATAAAACACATTACACGATTTTATTCAACATGTTTTTTATTTTATTCTACCCGTTCTTTTAAATTTAATATTGCTTATAACTCTTTAACTTTTGAGGTTTGGAGAAGTGTCTAAGGCATTTTTAACTTAAAATTGTTCTAAGAGGCTTTTTAAGTCAAGTCCTGGAACACCCTGTATAGGGAGCCAAACATTTTTGGATGGTTTTCTTATTTTTAAGCATTTGGAGCAAATTTTTTCAAAATATCTAACAATGGTTTGCTTTAGGAAGTTAGAGAATATGGTTTTTTGAATTCAATTATTTATCAAATGCAATTTATCTCAGTGTTCCTGTGATTTTTGTGTAATGGTAATAAAAATAAGTTTTGTATATTGAAATAAAATTGTTCTGTTGCTTAAAAAATAGCATTTACTGAATTAAATTTATTGATTTTAAATTTGTTTTAATCATAATATGTGTTACTTATGCTCCTATTATTTTTGTAAACAAGCAGTTGATTCATGGATATATTATATATTACATTACATTATACCCTTGTTTATTGTGTTGTTTAGATAAGAATATGATAGGGGAGTTCTATTTTAATGTGTCATCAATTATTATGTAAATAATCAATTGAATGACTGTGTCTCCATCTAGTGCAATTGTCTGTGCTTGACTTTTGACCGCTGTGATTGTTTGAGTTTGAATAAATAAATGACTCGGAAGTCACCTAATAAGTCGTTGATCCCATCAACCCCCTTCAAACAAGTCGTAAAGCTATGGGGGCGATGTAAAATAGCTGTAAAACGCGCAATAAAGAATATTAATTTATTTCATAATTAATTTTAAGCAAATTCATTTTGTTGGCTATCTTTAGGTATTCTTTATATACCAGTAAAGATAACAAAACTAGCGTAATCTTTCAATGCAATAATGCAATTATGCATAAATGCTAGTTTTGATTTTTTTTTACTTGGTTGGAAAAATTTCTATATAAATCAAAAAATGTTCAGAACATGTTCTAATAATAAGAATATGTTTATTAACAGTTTATAAATGTGATATACAAAAAATTATAACTTTGATCTCTTTGTCGCTAAGTAGATTTATAAAGTGAATTGGCAAATACCCAGTATAATATTAAAATTTGTAAATACCCATGGTATGTACCCGTTGGGTAAATACTGTGTATATTGCAATTTAAATAAATACCATGTACTGGGTATTTAACTAAGTACTACCTCTCACAAATTGTAGTTAAATTAGGCTATTTAAAAATAAAAAGTGAATTAAAAAATCAAAATAAAAACAATAAAATAAATTATAAAAAATAAAAAAAAAGTTTTAATTAAAAAAAAAATGAATACACAAGTTCAAGATTCTTAACAAAATAAAACATTTTACAAACACAAAATATGTATCTCTATTTTCTATTAAATAACAATAAGGGTAAGGGTATAAACATAAATCATTAAAATCTTGTTTAAAACTTAATTACAGTTCAAATCAAAGAGTGATTCAGATTTCAGATTCAAAATTAGGTTTAGAATATTCAGTTGTCGATGTTGTGTCATTAATTAATCGCGTCCGAGTCGTCTATGTCTGTGAGTCTGAGTCGGATTTTGAATTCATGTTCATAAGACTTGTCACTACGTCATTGTTTTCAGTTTCTTGTTTTTCACTTCCTTCTTTGTTATTGTCACTCAAAGTAGAAGTGGAACTCTAGGTCGACAATTTCATCATGAGAAAATTGTTCAGAACGTGCATAATATGAAGTACTTGATTTTGGTTGTTACTCTGATTTATTGGATTTTTCAATTGTGATGTATGTAATCATATCAACTTTTTTTGTTGTCAATTTGTTTATTCTTTTATTATGAATAAACGAAAATGTGAAACTAGAGCAGTTAAAATTCTTATAGCTACTTTGTATCACAAAGTCTCTTCACCAAGAAACTAAAGATGTAGAGTGGATTTCTCTTTAAAGGAAGTTTTTAGACCATAATTTGTGTTTTGAATGGTAATTTGCTATATCAGCCATTGCATGTTCCAGAGAATCAACTTTCATATTTGCTGCTACTTTATAGATAAACTTCATTGCATCAATTTGTTATTCTTGAACTCTGATTTGATGAATCTAGTTATGCAGATGCAAAATGGATTGGCTTTACAGCACAACCTTTTCTCTTATCTAATCAAATGATTTCTAAATATAATTATTCTTATTGCTGCTGAGATATTATTGATAATATTGAGATAATTATCATTGATGATGAAGCTAAGGATGAGTCTGATTTGAATTGGGCTTTACATCATTTGGGCATTTTATACACTTTAAAATGTTAATTTTTATTTTGTTTACATTAATGAATTTATGCTTTGCTTTGCAATATTTACAATCTACTAATTTGTTTTTTTTTTATTAAACGAATCTTGAATTTTGTGCCTTGGATTTCTCATATTGTATAGTGTAAATACCTGATATATATTGGAATATACCCCTTCACCCTGTTGGTATATAACCAAATTTTATTTACCTACTTGTTAGATATTTACTCATCGTCCAACACTGGATTTATTTAAATATCTATTTCTATTTATGCAAATTTGTGGCAATGGGGGATCTGTCTGGATTCCCATTCTATGCATGCATTTGTTCTGGCCACAGTGTTCAGTTATAACTCCTGTAAGCCTTGTGTGCTTCATTCCCTGACAGTTGTCTTATTTATAATAGTATGTGGTGCGTAATTTTTGTCACTTAGTCACATGACAAGTAAATACTTGATTTAAGTTATTTTAAAGTTACTACTAGGTATTAAAACCTGTTATGGTATAAAATGTTACATATTATTAATAACGGGTGATTCATTTAAAGGTATTTTTTTAGTAGGGGTTTTATGACATATCAAGTGTGCGTGAGTCAAACTATCATGGTATTTTTGTTCAGTATTGTTTGACATTTCATCATGAAAATACTTAGCCCGGTATAGCGTCTACTAATTATTCAGCTGTATTACAAAAATTAGCGCTCTGTGAGGAATGTGTTTCGTGCGCATAGAGCAACTTATGGTCCACATAATTGGCTTACCGAAAGCACATTTCGAAAAATTTGAAACTCAATTTTCAGGGTCGAGGACACTTCGGCGCCGCCATTTCGCGAGAAAATATAGCGGCGGTAGCTGAGAGTGTACGCGATGACCATGATGCATATTTTACGTAAGGATCTTGGTTTAAAAGCATACAAAATTCAACTTGTGCAAGAATTGAAGCTGGCCGACCTTTCGAATCATTACCGTTTCAGTCTTTAGGCTCTTGAAAGAAGAATCCACTGTTTTTGACTAAAATTTTGTTCGGCCACATCGCAAAATTGCCGTATTTAAGCCAAGAGCAATCAGAAGAGGTTCAAGAGCTGCCATTACATCCAGACAAAACAATTTTTCACATATTTTTTCAAAAATGAGGTCAGCCAAAACCTAACTGTGAATTACACAGCAAAATACTTGCAAAATGTTTATATAAATTTTTTTTCTGACTTGATAAGCAAATTCCTACAAAATTGTTGTGTAATTTTGAATTACCCTGTATAAATAGCTGTTTTAACAGTTTGGCGAGGCATTGAAAAATATTCATTAAACTTTGTTACTTAACTAGTCTCATTTTGAAATTGATTAGTCCTAATGTGAACTTGTTAATTCTTAATTTGAAGTTGATTATTTGCCTGTCTGATTGATGTTGATTTGTGTTTTTCATTAATTTTGATAGCAATCAATTTACAATATTAAAAATAATTTTTGTTTCAGGTACCGTAACGTACGGTGTTTTAAAAGTGGAGGATGAAAATGTGCCACAAATTTTATCAGGAACCAGCTTCACAAATGCAGGGGTACAACAAGTATTAACAGGAAATTTAAATGGCCAATTATATGTTATAGGTAATCCAAATGATGTATTTGTAAGCAATCAAACAGGCACCACACGTGCAATAGCACCTAGATCAACGATGATTGAAACGACAACCACAGTAACAAACATAAAAAAAGTAAGCAATTGTAATAATAATAATGGTTTTAATTATACTTTACATATATAAAAGGGCGAAGTTCAGCTTATAGCTGTTCTTACAATTTTGAGTTCAAATTAATTCCGCATCTTAGTAATAACATCTCTATAATTTCAATCTTCTTAATAACCTCGGTGTTGTTTCTGTTTGATTTATAATCTTCTAAATAATTTATATTACTTTATAATTGAAGGGCTTGAGATAACAAGGCTATATGCCACAATTTGGTAATTTCAGACTTTTCATTACAAACCTTGGTTAAATAACGGTATTTATTTTGGGTATATTAATCTACACGTTTTTCTGGATAGTTTAGGAATATTTATATTAAAAAAATTATAAATTATTTTAGAAATTGCATATTTAAAGCAATAAAGAAATACGATTATTTTGGAAAAACTTTTTGTGGCATATAGCCTTGTTATCCCGAGCCCTTCAATTTTATTAGATAAAAAAATGTCAATATGACCTTATGCCATCAAAAACATCATTAATACAGTCAGTCACAAAAGTCTACATACACCCCTCAAAAACCTTCAAAAAATCGATAAATTTTATATAGAAAAACATTTGTTTATTAAAATATTTTGTACGATATTCTTTAAGCTTAAGTACATGTAATTTTCAAGAAAATTTCATTATTTGAAAACAAAACGCGCAACTGTCAAACACTGTGGAAGCTTGGTATGATTTGGGGATCTATGGCAGCTTCTGGAATTGGAAATCTAGTTTTTATTGAAGGAATATTGGACTACAAATTATATTTAAAGATTTTGCAAGATAATTTGCAGACCTCCGTTGATCGTTTGGAAAAAAAAAATCGATGGATCTTTCAACAGGACAACGATCCAAAACATACGGCACGTGTTGTTAAGAAATGTTTGCTCTATAGAACGCCAAAACAGCTTCATTCTCCGCCCTAGTTGCCTGATCTCAACCCTATTGAACATTGTTGTGGATTCACCGCAACTTGCACCATGTAAACACACATATATATATATAAATGTCAAGTGTCATATGTAGATATGTCATATGTTGTATTCAGTCGTATTCCAATATATCTGTTATTAGTAAAGCCATTGCGTTATCTTTGATTATCCAAGAGTAGTCATCCACACCCACAAACATCAGGTTATGGGCCCAGAAGAGTTAATAAACAGATAGATGCAAATATTAAGCAAGAAAGTGCGATAGGATTGGAATAACCATGAACGCAACTACGAGGATCCAGCCATTGAACAAATCCAATTACGACACCTGGAAAATTCAGGCACAGGCATTACTAATCAAAACCGGAGGATGGGAATATGTGAACGGCTCAAAGAGAAGACCAGAAGCAGACCCAGCAAAACCTACCGAAGTAGCAGAGGCCGCGTCGTGGGATCACAATGACCAAACAGCTAAGCCTGACCTCATACTATCAATTGAAGTATCAGCGTTGCGTGAAGTAAAATACTGCAAAACTTCCAGGGATGTGTGGCAAAAGCTAGCCACAATCCATGAGTCAAAGGGTCCTGCCAAAAAGGCAAATCTACTGAAGCAGCTACTCTTCACGAAGATGAAAAAAGGCCAGGACACCGATGCTCATCTAGAGAAGCTGGAAGAAACTGTGGACAAACTCCGAGATATGGAACTCGAAATTAATGAGGACCTGCTCACAATTATACTTCTCTACAGTCTACCAGAATCATACAACAATTTCCGCGTCGCAATCGAAAGCAGAGATGAACTTCTCAAGATGGAAAATCTACGCTTGAAAATACTGGAAGAGAGTGAATCTAGGCATGGCAGGCAAGGGCATTACACAAGTGATGCAGCATTGGCAGCCTGGAAACAGAAGAGACCATTCAAGAAACAATTCAATCAACAGCTGAAACAGAAACAGCCAACACAAGGTAACAGTAAGAAACCGCCTAGGTGCACAATATGCAAACGTAATGGACAACAAATAGCTGATTGCTGGTTCAATAAGGATAATCAAGAATCCTACTTTGCATCTGAAATATGCACACTAGCGCAAGAAAAAAAGGACAAGTGGTTACTTGATAGTGGTTGTACATCACACATGTGCAATGACAAAGACAAATTTACAAACCTAAATCCATCTGAGACACGGGTAAACATGGCTAACCACACAAATTCTCCATCTGTTGGAACAGGATCTGTCAAATTAGATGTTGAAATTGAGAATTATACAAGGAGATGTGACCTATCACAAACATTGTACGTTCCAAACTTAGAACTGAACCTAATGTCCGTTGGAAAAATAACCGAAAATGGTTACACTGTTACATTCGACCGAGAGAAAGCAATAATTCGCAATGAGAACAACATTCCAACTACAATTGCAATCAAGGAAAACAATCTTTATGTAGTCAAACAAGCAAAAAGCAAGCCAACTTATGCAACACAAGGCAAGAAAATAAAGTCTTTGATCTGTGGCATTCTAGACTTGGTCATCTAAATGCTAAAAGCTTATGTGAAATGATTCAAAAGAATTCCGTACTTGGAATGAATCCGTTGCCGAAGAATTTGAAAACTGAAATCAACTGCGAAATATGTCCACAAGGTAAAATGGCTCGAACCAAATTCCCAAAATCAAGTGACACCAGAGGAAACGAATTGATAGAGATAGTTCACACAGACCTGTGCGGGCGGATGCCAGTAGCTTCGAATGGAGGAGCTCTTTACGTCATTACGTTCACCGATACAAAATCGCGTTATACTATTGTAAACATCCTGAAGAAAAAGTCTTTCTTCTTGATGTACCAACTCATGTTATCGACATAAACTTCCTCTCAGAAGAAATTGTACCGTCCCAAGAAGAAATAATAATAAATGAAGAAGTCGAGCAAGAGCAAAATGATGTAAATCAAGACGACTCCATTGAAGTATCTGAAGAGGACACATTACAAGAAAAGGAAAACTCCGATTTCGTTCCAAGTGAAGAAGAATCCTCCAGCGAGGAAGCTGATGAAAAGCAAATCGCATTAAGGAGATCAACAAGGAAACCATGTCCAAAAAAATGGCCGGAGTACACGTGTAATGTATCGACGGAAGAACCGCTCACCTACAAAGAAGCATTGGAAGGGGAGAACAAAAATGAATGGCATCAAGCAATGCTAAATGAAATGCAAGCACAGAACAATAACGAAACTTGGACACTAGTAGATAAGCCAAAGGACGCTAAAATCTTGAACTGTAAATGGGTTTACAAACAAAAGCCAGATAAGTTCAAAGCGAGACTAGTAGCGAAAGGTTGCTCACAGGTTCAGGGCATAAACTACATGGAAACATACTCACCTGTGATTCGACACGAAACTATACGAATATTGTTTGCACTCGCTGCAAAAATGGACTTCAAGATTCATCAAATGGACGTCGAAACGGCATATCTGCAAGGCAACTTACACGACGAAATATACATGCACCAACCAGAAGGGTTCGTGAATGAAAATGAGAAGGGAAAAGTATGCAAACTTAAAAAGCCAATTTATGGTTTAAAGCAAGGGGGGCGTGAGTGGAATATCAAACTTAATGATGAGCTAACCAAAATGGGCTACAAACGAAACTTTGCCGACCCATGTCTTTATTACCAAACCACAAAAGATGAGATCGTCATAATTATAACATATGTAGATAACATTTTAATATTCTGTAAAAATGAGAATCACATTCAAGAATGCAAGTCAAAATTGACGCAAGCATTTAAAATCAAGGATCTTGGAGTAGTGAAAAAATTCCTTGGCATAACAATAATGAAGAATGCAAGGACTGGAACAGTCAGCCTAAATCAGTCTGACTACATAAACACTATCTTACAGCGTTTCGGATTATCGGATTGTAATCCAGTGAAGACTCCAATGCCAGTAGGAACACAGTTTGACGAGACATCTACCAAGGAAGCAGACATTCAGCTATACCAAGAAATGATTGGTTGTTTGATGTACCTCGCATGTATTACCAGACCGGACATATCATACGCTACAACTTTCTTGAGCCGATTCGCCAAGAAACCACTTGAATGTCACCTAAACGCCGTCAAAAGGATCTACAAATATCTAAAGGGGACAACGCAGATAAACCTACTCTACAAGAGAAATGGAGAAAACGAAGATATCGACCAAAAAGCATATTCAGACGCTGATTGGGCAAACGACCCATCCACTCGCAGATCAGTGACAGGATACATAGTGACGCTGCAAAGCGGTGCAATATGCTGGAAAAGCCGTCTACAAAAGACAGTCGCTCTTTCCACAGCAGAGGCCGAATACATGGCACTCTCAGCAGCCGTAGAAGAGTTGACCTGGGTGAAACTCTTACTGAAGGAGATCATGCCGAAAGAAATGAAATTAACACCTGTTTTCTGCGATAATAAGTCAACGATCAGCATGGCCGAATCCGAAGCAATTAAGCAGAGATCGAAACACATCGACACCAAGTATCATCATGTCAAGGAAAAGGTTGCCGAAAACCATGTTAAATTGATTCATCTTCCTACCAACGACATGATAGCGGACTACCTAACCAAAGCGGTAAACAAGGAGAAACAAGCCGATTTCAGAACGAAATCTGGGCTTGCGTTCCGGGGGAGTGTTGTGGATTCACCGCAACCTGCACCATGTAAACACACATATATATAAATGTCAAGTGTCATATGTAGATATGTCATATGTTGTATTCAGTCGTATTCCAATATATCTGTTATTAGTAAAGCCATTGCGTTATCTTTGATTATCCAAGAGTAGTCATCCACACCCACAAACATCAAACATATTTGGGATAAGCTAGAGCAAAAAATTAAATAACAAATTGCAAAACTTTAAAAAATGCGTTACGACAGGCTTGGTCTGAAATAACTTCTGTTATAACAGAAAATTTAATTCAGTCTATGCCGCGGCGGTTGCTAGCTGTAATAGATTTACAAGGAGGTAAATTTAGCGCTTTTCACTTTTTTCTACATTAATTTAAATAAATTTAGTGTATGTAGATTTTTGTGAGCTATTAAATTTGATTATTTATTTTGTAATTTTTTGTTTTCAAATAATCAAAATGTTCTTGAAAATTACATGTACTGAGGTTGTAGAATGTACTATAAAATATTTTAATAAACAAATGTTTTTCTATATAGAATTTATCGAATTTTTGAGGGGTGTATGTAGACTTTTCTGACTGACTGTATCTAACCTAATTAATAAAAGTTAATATAACCTAAAAATTGGTTGTAATAATTTATTAATGATGATTAATGTACTCACATTTAGAGAGATGAAAGAAGAAGAGCCACCCACAATGAAGTAGAACGAAGAAGAAGGGATAAAATTAACAACTGGATAACGAAATTATCCAAAATAATCCCAGAAAACTCATCTGCAGAACTGAAAGGCAACGGTCACTATGATGGGCTTTCGAAAGGCGGTATCCTGGCTAAAGCGTGTGAATACATCATGGAACTTCGAGAGTGCCAACAAAAAATGGAAGTGTGCATAAAAGAGAATAAGCGTCTGACTGAGAACCTTGACGTATTAAAACTGAAAAACATGACATTAGATAGGGAAAACAAGGCGTTACGTGATATACTCAAACAGAATGGTATTGAAGTTACAGACAGCACATCGTAGCTTTGTAAATAATAACGTAATGTTTATTCATTTGACAATTTAATTAATATAACTGAATCAAATAAGACGGTTTGTAATCTCTGCATTTTGAACTGAAATTGTATATTGGAGCTTACAAATTGAATTGTAAATAAAAGCGTTGGTTTTCTTTTATATAATAATTATAATTTTTAGCGGGAGTTAAATTGATTTATTTACAATTGGGTATGTGAATCCGTTAAATTATTTCTTGTCCAAGGACATTGTCCAACAGAATTGCCATTATTTCCATATTATTTATATTTACATAAAAAAACTGACGATAAAAACAATGAATATATTGTATACATATGTAATTTTGTCTTAAATTTGTTATATCTGTTTAGCCTTATTTTTTGGTTATTAAGATTATTTATAGTTTAAAAAATCTTTTATTATTTTTATCTGATTTATTGTTAAGATGTCATGTTACCCTTACAAATTTTGTTGTAAAAATAAAGTAAGTTTATTAGATATATTTCCCAAACCAATAATATTAGTAAAATTGAACAAATAAATCGGAAGTTTTGATTAAAATTTTCTGTATGCAGAATAAATTTGGTAAGTTTTTGATTTGATGGGGAGTATTTGCTTAAAATTTTATACTATGCTACCACTAAAACTCGAGTTGTTTGAATGACAGCTTGTGAAGGTAAGTCCTATATTTCGGTAGGGAATAATAAATATTTTAGGATTTAAAGACTCTTAAATAAAAAAGTTGAATCATAATTTTAATTGCAATTATATACATACAGGGTTAGTCAAAATTGCCCAGAACACCTAAATAATTCTCCAATCGTAAAAAATTTCAAACAAAAGTTTTTTGTTTTTAAACAAGCTATTTTTTAAATATATTTTTAATATACAGACTTTATTTTATTTTGGAAATTTTATAAGCTTATTTTTTTCAATAGAACACCGTGTATATTTTTAGACCTGATTTCACAGTGCGAGCTGGCCTGGTCAGTTACTGCAGTGCAGCTACTTGCCACCGTGTGACCCTATCAACGATAATGGCGAGGGACAGTAACTCTTATAATGCGGTCACACGGTGCCAATAGCTGCACTGCAGTAACTGACCAGGCCAGCTTGAATGCTAGCTCGCACTGTGTAACCAGGTTTTAAGAATATTTGTTATAAAATATTATGCATTTTGAGTAACAAACCACCATTTTAATGACAATTTGTCAATTGTATCAAAGTTGTTGAGAGGTTGTCAAGCTGCTTAGTGATGGTAGTTTAAACATTTATTTTTACCCTTTGTTTTTGTTTGATTAATAAAAATTCATTTTCCAAGTTCATAAATTCCTTTGCCAGTTTCTTCTAGAAATGTAATAGTGCATACACACTTGCAAAAAAGTGCCGTACGTAACATCTTCGCGCTACACGGAATAAAATTTTCTCCGATCCGACGACATAAAACCGACAAGCGATGGGATGTTGTTGCGGGGTGATATTACGCGAGGTGTGCCACAAGTGTGTACGCACTATAAGCTTTCTTATGCGCGCCAAATACTTTAGTTTATTAGTTATATTTTCGTAAATATTGATAAATGAAAAGAATGCTGCAAAAATGTAAAAATCCAACTTTATTGATAAATGCAAATTGATTTTAATGTGATAAATTGCTCTCATACGAGATGTATAAATTAAGTAATGAGACTGACAACGTAGCGTTCTGTAACACGAGTTTGAACCATGTTTTGTGAAATAGTTTTTTCTAGTGCGATCTAAAAATGAGTGACACCAATTTTGAGCAACAGTGTGCTATTAGGTTTTACTTCAAACTTAGGCACAGTGCAACAAAAATTTTAGCAGGCTTACGTAGACAGTGTTTTGGTTGAGGGCCAAGGTAGGCATTTTCAAAGTAAAGAAAATTGATTGAGATCTTGATGAACAAATTGATGATGAGAAAAATCTACGTAAAACCAATTTCAAAAATTCTTGATATATTTGACTTTTTGAAATTAATTTGAGCACGACCCGGAAATTAAGCGTCAGCGCATGGATTTTGTAAATTTCTAAAGCCGTTATCTAGCAATTTCTTGTGTTGTCATGCTGGAAATACATATTTTGTTGTATATCTAAATGTACGTGCAAAAGATCAATTTGGTAAGCGGCGTTTAGGAAAATCTACGGAATCGACTTTACACAGCGTAACAGATCAATTTAAAAAATCTTTACAGAACAAAATAAAACAATATATAATAAAATTAAAATAACACTCTCGACGCATGGTGTTAATCTAACAATCGGTGGATGGATAAAACGTGCTAGATAAAAGATCTGTGACAGTTACTGTAAGAAACGTCGCTGAAGTTAGCCTCGTTTCCGTACCCGTTCTTGCGTCGTTTTTTATGACGTGATGCAAACACATAACTGTACATTACAGTCGCCCAGCAAAATCATTAAATTTATATTTGAGTAAATTTACAAACTAAAAAAAAGTTCTGCAGTTAGGTACAAATAACAGCAAGTACAATTTAAGTTAATAATAATTATACTATGTTTTGTTATAATATAGTCAATTAACTTAATTAAAAAAACATAATACAAATTTTATGTGCAATAAAGAATAGATTCTATATTACCTGATGGAATATTACAGATTATTTATTAACAATTAAGAAACTAAAATTTTCAAAGATAATAGAAAAATTTATGTCGAGTGATAGTTTAACTAATCAATCAATGCACAGATGCACCGGCATGGTATGAGCGGCTCGCTTTTATTTGCTGTAGACACCTTTGTGTGTTTCATATTACCTGATGGAATATTACAGATTGTTTATTAACAATTAAGAAACAATAATTTTCAAAGAAAATAAAAAAATCCATGTCGAGTGATAGTTTTACTAAGCAATCAATGCATGGATGAGCGGCTCGCTTTTATTGATATAGACACCTTTATAGGTTTCATATTACCTGATGGAATATTACAGATTGTTTATTAACAATTAAGAAACAATAATTTTCAAAGAAAATAAAAAAATCCATGTCGAGTGATAGTTTTACTAAGCAATCAATGCATGGATGAGCGGCTCGCTTTTATTGATATAGACACCTTTATAGGTTTCATATTACCTGATGGAATATTACAGATTGTTTATTAACAATTAAGAAACAATAATTTTCAAAGAAAATAAAAAAATCCATGTCGAGTGATAGTTTTACTTAACTAAGCAATCAATGCACCGATGAGCGGCTCGCTTTTATTGATGTAGACACCTTTATAGGTTTCATATTACCTGATGGAATATTACAGATTGTTTATTAACAATTACGAAACAATAATTTTCAGAGAAAATAAAAAAACCATGTCGAGTGATAGTTTTACTAAGCAATCAATGCATCGATGAGCGGCTCGCTTTTATTGATGTAGACACCTTTGTGACGCTTTATTTTTAGCTGTGATCATTTACTTGGTTTCACTCTTAACCACTGTTTATGCACCAGCCCGATAGCTTCAGAGGAGAAGGCTAGGTTCCAGATAGAAAAAAAAGAGCGCCACGTGTTTTAGTTGGGTGCATGAACAGAGTTATTAATTAAAAAAAAAACACGAAATATGGTAGGTCCAATAATGAAACCAGAATAAATTCACCAAACATAAACAAATTATATTCATAAGAAAAGAAATAATTGAAAGGTTTACACCAGTAATGGTAATATATGTGTATATATCTATTATAAAAATTAAGTTCTCCAATAATTATAACAAATTAACGGATCGGGTACCGAAACTTAGGACAGCGCTGCCGTAAATCGCGACTCCGATTTACACAGTAAAACTAAACTAATGATAATTACTCCCGAAAATACACATGAACAAAATATAAGGTGCATAAAAAAAAATGGATAAAAATATATTATAATAAATTGTAATAAAGGTTGTTTTTGTGGAAATAAATTGCTTACAGCCAAACACTAATATTGTGGCCGGTGACTCCGTAGACAAAAATGGGTTGAAACCATTAAGCGAGACCAATAATAATTTAGGTACATTCACATGCAAAAACAATTTTAAATCGCGTCAGTCTTGCATGAACTGCGAGGAAAATAACATCGATGCTATGAAACATTTATTTGTTATTTTGCGAAGCCGGCGCTACCCGGGAATAAATTCAGTTTGTGTCTCTGAGTGTATTGTTTCCCTTTCTCGCATTATGCATCCTTCATTCTGGCTATAGTTTTCTTTCTCTCAAGATGCGCGGAAACGCCTGTCATGGGCCACAGTATTCGTGTTTGGCTGTATCTGGTTTTTTTTTTGAA
This sequence comes from Tachinus rufipes, assembly GCA_963932245.1. Classification (NCBI taxonomy): domain Eukaryota; kingdom Metazoa; phylum Arthropoda; class Insecta; order Coleoptera; family Staphylinidae; genus Tachinus; species Tachinus rufipes. The sequence goes on along the minus strand of OZ010745.1, from coordinate 44,000,090 downwards.
GTTCGACCTTCCTGCGGGACCGCGTGGTTCGATCCTGGATCAATTTTTAATTAAGTATTCCTACTTCTTGATGCTCATTCTAGGTCCGCAATCGAAGTCCCTTCAGAAAAATTAGACTAACGGATTCCAGGGTTGAGCAAAAAAAAACCTTCCGGGAAGGACAAAGCGTGGTTTCCCACTGGTTGGAAGAATGTTAAGGCGCTATGTAAAAACAATTAATTATTAGGATGGTTGCATTTAAATTGAATTTAATAGGGTTGAACAATTTAGTAGATAAAAAAAACGCTTACCTCTTTCATTAAGAGTTGCCCTTTTTAATGATGGGGTATCCGTGGCGGTTACTCCGATTTTATAAATATCGACACTATTATTTTATTTAAACTTTCACCGGATTAATACCGGAAATTTACTTAGTTTAATATATAAGTAATATATAAAATAGATAGCGGTTCGAAATAATTCCACAACTCGTGAAATGCGTAAATGCACCGAACCGACCGCTATCAAGCCACGGGTTGAAAAGATGGATTTCGTCGCGCTCGCGGAAGAGGTCCCGCGGGCGGATTAAGATTATCGGGGCATTTCAATGTTACAATTTTATTATTATTTGCGTTGTTAATAAAATGTTAAATTTCATTGTTTCACTATATGCAACCATACCTTCTTCCATCCAATTTTTGGTACTTTATTTAAATTAATTTAGAACCGTAACACCTTTATAGGTTTCATATTACCTGATGGAATATTACAGATTGTTTATTAACAATTAAGAAACAATAATTTTCAAAGAAAATCAAAAAAACCATGTCGAGTGATAGTTTTACTAAGCAATCAATGCACCGATGAGCGGCTCGCTTTTATTAATGTAGACACCTTTATAGGTTTCATATTACCTGATGAAATATTACAGATTGTTTATTAACAATTAAGAAACAATAATTTTCAAAGAAAATAAAAAAAAAACATGTCGAGTGATAGTTTTACTAAGCAATCAATGCATCGATGAGCGGCTCGCTTTTATTGATGTAGACACCTTTATAGGTTTCATATTACCTTATAGAATATTACAGATTGTTTATTAACAATTAAGAAACAATAATTTTCAAAGAAAAGGAAAAAATCCATGTCGAGTGATAGTTTTACTAAGCAATCAATGCACCGATGAGCGGCTCGCTTTTATTGATGTAGACACCTTTATAGGTTTCATATTACCTGATGGATTATTATCTGATGGAATATTACAGATTGTTTATTAACAATTAAGAAACAATAATTTTCGAAGGAAATAAAAAAATCCATGTCGAGTGATAGTTTTACTAAGCAATCAATGCATGGATGAGCGGCTCGCTTTTATTGATGTAGACACCTTTATAGGTTTCATATTACCTGATGGATTATTACATGATGGAATATTACAGATTGTTTATTAACAATTAAGAAACAATAATTTTCAAATAAAATAAATAAATCCATGTCGAGTGATAGTTTTACTAAGCAATCAATGCACCGATGAGCGGCTCGCTTTTATTAATGTAGACACCTTTATAGGTTTCATATTACCTGATGGAATATTACAGATTGTTTATTAACAATTAAGAAACAATAATTTTCAAAGAAAATAAAAATATCCATGTCGAGTGATAGTTTTACTAAGCAATCAATGCATGGATGAGCGGCTCGCTTTTATTGATGTAGACACCTTTATAGGTTTCATATTACCTGATGGATTATTACAGATTGTTTATTAACAATTAAGAAACAATAATTTTCAAAGAAAATAAAAAAATCCATGTCGAGTGATAGTTTTACTAAGCAATCAATGCATGGATGAGCGGCTCGCTTTTATTGATGTAGACACCTTTATAGGTTTCATATTACCTTATGGAATATTACAGACTGTTTATTAACAATTAAGAAACAATAATTTTCAAAGAAAATAAAAAAATCCATGTCGAGTGATAGTTTTACTAAGCAATCAATGCACTGATGAGCGGCTCGCTTTTATTAATGTAGACACCTTTATAGGTTTCATATTACCTGATGGAATATTACAGATTGTTTATTAACAATTAAGAAACAATAATTTTCAAAGAAAATAAAAAAATCCATGTCGAGTGATAGTTTTACTAAGCAATCAATGCATGGATGAGCGGCTCGCTTTTATTGATGTAGACACCTTTATAGGTTTCATATTACCTGATGGAATATTACAGATTGTTTATTAACAATTAAGAAACAATAATTTTCAAAGAAAATAAAAAAATCCATGTCGAGTGATAGTTTTACTAAGCAATCAATGCATGGATGAGCGGCTCGCTTTTATTGATGTAGACACCTTTATAGGTTTCATATTACCTGATGGAATATTACAGATTGTTTATTAACAATTAAGAAACAATAATTTTCAAAGAAAATAGAAAAAATTATGTCGAGTGATAGTTTAACTTTTATTAAAGAAATAAAAAAGTTTATAAGCAAGTGATGGTTTTATCAAGCAATGAATGAACGCGCGGTATGAGCGGCTACTTTTGTTGTAAACATCTTAATTAATATTACATTAGGTGATGACATACGAAAGTGACGATTGATTTTTATAAAAAATATTAGAATAGTAACTCGGTGCTGTATATACATCTTTATTTTTTAAATTGAATAATATCTAGGATACATGTATGTCTTTTTTAGTAAATTAACATATAGCAGGAAATCTCTATTCATAAATGGGTGTTTTTTTGTTAGGTTGTCTGGTAAAGTGAATCAACATGTGCGTGTGCCTCGCTGTCGCATATTGAATATATAATTGAGTTTTATAAAAAAAATCCACAATTGAATGAATGGAATTTTTATAGTTTGTTTTTTATGCTGACTTATCTATACATGTTTTATGTTATGTAAACTTTTATTTTGCTTATTGGTTTCCTTATTTATTATTAAATACAAATTTTAATTAAAGTTTTTTTTTTATTTAGAACCAAGTTCTGGATAAAATTCTAGCTTTGTTTACAATTGGTGTACGTGGTTATGGGTTTAATACTAAGAAGAATAAATTCTTTCATGTGATTAATTATCTTATTTGATGAAGGGAACGGCCAACCTGGTAATAATACCCAAAAGTAGATTAGAATACGGCAAATAAGAGGATCTATTATGCGTTCTTTTATTTATATTTAAAGTAATTCTTTAATATTTTTAATTTTTAATACCTATTTATAATCCTCTTATTGTATAATGTATATATATATATATATATATATATATATATATAAATGACCGCTATAATCGGTTATACTTTAATTTTAATCTTATTATCATATTTTCATTGAAGAGTTAGCTAATGAAAGATTGAATACTAGGAAATTATCAAATTTTTAAACTATAACCTGATCTATTTTCACTTTACTAACTCCCACACTTCTGCTAATTTTGTTTTCGTAATTGTTTATAAATAATATGTAATACTCCATCACGTAATACAAAATCTAATAAGGTGACTACAGCAAAAAACGAGCCGCTCACAAGGTGCATCGGTGCGTTGATTGCTTAGTAAAACTATCACTCGACAGTGTTTTTTTTTCTTTGAAAATTATTGTTTCTTAATTGTTAATAAACAATCTGAAATATTCCATCAGGTGATATGAAACCTATAAAGGTGTCTACAGCAAAAAAAGCGAGTCGCTCATACCGTGCGGTGCATCGGTGCATTGATTGCTTAGTAAAACTATCACTCGACATTGATTTTTTTATATTCTTTGAAAATTATTGTTTCTTAATTGTTAATAAACAATCTGTAATATTCCATCAGGTAATAATCCATCAGGTAATATGAAACCTATAAAGGTGTCTACATCAATAAAAGCGAGCCGCTCATCCATGCATTGATTGCTTAGTAAAACTATCACTCGACATGGATTATTTTATTTTCTTTAAAAATTATTGTTTCTTAATTGTTAATAAACAATCTGTAATATTCCATCAGGTAATATGAAACCTATAAAGGTGTCTACATTAATAAAAGCGAGCCGCTCATTGGTGCATTGATTGCTTAGTAAAACTATCACTCGACATGGATTTTTTCCTTTTTTTTGAAAATTATTGTTTCTTAATTGTTAATAAACAATCTGTAATATTCTATAAGGTAATATGAAACCTATAAAGGTGTCTACATCAATAAAAGCGAGCCGCTCATCGATGCATTGATTGCTTAGTAAAACTATCACTCGACATGGTATTTTTTTATTTTCTTTGAAAAATATTGTTTCTTAATTGTTAATAAACAATCTGTAATATTCCATCAGGTAATATGAAACCTATAAAGGTGTCTACATTAATAAAAGCGAGCCGCTCATCGGTGCATTGATTGCTTAGTAAAACTATCACTCGACATGTTTTTTTTTTTATTTTCTTTGAAAATTATTGTTTCTTAATTGTTAATAAACAATCTGTAATATTCCATCAGGTAATAATCCATCAGGTAATATGAAACCTATAAAGGTGTCTACATCAATAAAAGCGAGCCGCTCATCCATGCATTGATTGCTTAGTAAAACTATCACTCGACATGGATTATTTTATTTTCTTTAAAAATTATTGTTTCTTAATTGTTAATAAACAATCTGTAATATTCCATCAGGTAATATGAAACCTATAAAGGTGTCTACATTAATAAAAGCGAGCCGCTCATCGGTGCATTGATTGCTTAGTAAAACTATCACTCGACATGGATTTTTTTATTTTCTTTGAAAATTATTGTTTCTTAATTGTTAATAAACAATCTGCAATATTCCATCAGGTAATATGAAACACACAAAGGTGTCTACAGCAAATAAAAGCGAGCCGCTCATACCATGCCGGTGCATCTGTGCATTGATTGATTAGTTAAACTATCACTCGACATAAATTTTTCTATTATCTTTGAAAATTTTAGTTTCTTAATTGTTAATAAATAATCTGTAATATTCCATCAGGTAATATAGAATCTATTCTTTATTGCACATAAAATTTGTATTATGTTTTTTTAATTAAGTTAATTGACTATATTATAACAAAACATAGTATAATTATTATTAACTTAAATTGTACTTGCTGTTATTTGTACCTAACTGCAGAACTTTTTTTTAATTTGTAAATTTACTCAAATATATATAAAGAGAATTCAATTTATTGATTTTTGGACACCAAGCACACATGAGATGTAAAATGGTGTACATGTCGTTCTGGCAATGTAGACGGCGGGATGTTGGCAAGACATAAAGACTATCTCCAAAGATAGTACTGTTACTATACATATACAGCTGTCATAAAACCTATGCAGCACTAATCTTGTGATCAAGAACCACAAACTAATTAACAATAACAACTGAACTTAATCTTAACCGCTACCGGTGTAGCGGTCCGCTCCTATGTACAACATTTTAATGACGTCACTATTGATTAAAAAAATTCAGCCGACGACCTCTTTTCGTACTACGTCACGATCTAGTAATATATCAATATTAAACTAAGTTAATTGCATTTTTAAACATAAAGATATATTAATAATTATAAATTTTTGAATAAAATGTCAAATTTTCTCTTCTGGTTTAACGCAATATCAAAATCTGTTGCAGAATAAGGGCAGTGGAAACACCCAATAAGAAAAATATGTTACGCGTCATTATCAAACATTTTACTTAAGATAGTTATTTGAATTATAAGATATTTATTATTTGTTAAAACTGTGATAACCGATATCTTTGTTGGCATTTTCAGAGATAAATGTTTTTTATATTGTCAGATATGCAACTAATGCAGCTGCCGCACATTATACATACAACAATAGATGTCGCCACGTATAATTAATTCTTAAGGTTACAAACAACAAAAGTAATTAGACAACAATAAAAGGCAAAAAAAAAAACAAATTAACCAATAATTATAACGCGCACATTCACTTTCAACGTCTTTGGTTATTTGCAAGTGATTTAAAGATTTTTATGTAATAATTGACCAATTATTTTATCTAATTTAAATCAACTAATTTTAAAAAGTATGTAAAGAATATAATTTAAATATTTAATTAATATTAATTATAACCCTAAAATTAACTGTCAGATATTATTTCTGACAGAGACTGTAGTCATCAACCTTTAGGGTTCTTTGGATAATCAGCTGATAACAACATAAAATGAATTGGTGATTCATATTATTACTCATATATTGTATGAAATCTATGTATGAAATGAAATAACAAACATCTGTTGATTTGCAGGTTTTAATTACACTACCAATACAAAAGATAAAATCACATGTGCAGGTAGAGTCCAGCTTAGTTAGGAATCATGAATAAGAAGCCCCAGAGCTATGGCACAATGGCCTCCACTTCGGAGGTCCAATTCTCTAGTAATATTTCAACCGAATTTAATAATCTGTGTGATAATATTGTTACAAATATATATACAATAAATCAAAGTTGGAAGACGTTGGAGACATGTTACAAGTCGTTAGGAACAAATAGGGATAATCATGGTCTACGTGATAAAATGTGAGTATGTTATTATTTGAAACTGTAATATTATGGAAAATAAAACACATCTTTTGGTATGACTAAAAGTTTTTCATCTTTTTCATATGTAAATAGAAAAATATCAAAAACTTTTACAAATGTTTAGATTATAATAGAAATTCTTTATAAAAATAATAACACTTTAAATCCCACCATTACTTAATTTTTTGGTGCCGACTGGACCCGGTGATTTCACACTTACCTAAAGTTGTACATTCTGCGAGGCGTTGCGGTAATGCCACCGGAGCTTAACGTGTTAAAGTAATTTATGTAGGGCCCATACGCACCTGCCTTTAATAAGATCAATGTTGTTTTCGCACTACAATATTTTTGAATTGTAAATTCAAGGTAATCACAGACAATTTTAATATAAATCACCAAAAACCTTTATTTAAATTGAATTAGTGCAGTAGTTTGAAAATGTTATTAGTTAATATTTTTAATAATGCGGTGATTACGTATCAAGAAATCTGATATTAAAAATTAAATTAATGAAAATAAAACTACTATACTCTATTAGCGTGTGATCAGCTACTCACATTCAGGTAATTTGCATTCATTGTTACTAGGTATGGTCAACCTGTGCATGATGTACTAAATGCTATTTTATTCAATATTAGCCCCTAATGTTTTAATTGTGTATAGATGTTCCTCTATGTTGTAATCTTTGATATATATTATAATAATTTAAACCTTTTTTATTTATTCTAATATTTATTATTGTTTGAGCCTTTGATGATATTTCATCCCAAAGCTAGTGCCAGTCGCAGCTAACATGATGTGACTACTCACTAGTTGACTGATACTAGTAACTATGTAGCATAATGTCAACTCTGCTTAATGCTAGCTTACAACCTTTATGTTAGTCTACAGGTTTTAGCATCAGTTAAGTGCGACACACAGTTCTTACTTAATTGAGGAGAAATTTGTATTTGTCTTGTCACATTGGTTAAAACGGCGTTGACTAGCATTAGTTAACTGGTATGTTACAAACATAATGTAAACAATGATTAGCACTAATCAACTGGCATGTTACAAGCATAATCTAAAAAGTGAAAAGCACTGATCACTTTTTACATTATGCTTGTACATGCCAGTCAACTAGCATAATGTCAACGCCACATTTCATGGCCAATAGTAAAATTAAAATTACCATTTGAAGTGTTTCAAAATATTTTCAAATTGTTTTATCTATTTTATAATAGTATTGTTGTTTTATTTTTAGACATGTTACACAATTAAGTACAAATCAAATAATATCAGTGACGAGTAGGAATATACACAAACTAACTATGATAGTAAGAAAAGGAGAAAAACAACAAAAATTGCAAGTTGAAAAATTAACTGACAATTTTAAAGAAGCCATAGCGAGATACTCATCACTGCAAAAGGTCTGTTAAATTGAAAGTAACAAAAGAAAGTTTTTAATAAAATTTACATTGTGGTAAAAAGCTCTAAAGCATGATATGATAATCATCAATATATTTGAAATTTATATCACAACATTAAAACTATTCAATTATTTTTTTAGGAAAACTGTAAAAACTCTTAATATTTATGTATTTAATATTTTTAGCAAGTTGCTGATAAGATGAAATCAAATTTATTAGTAATAGCCAGTATTGAAAATGATAATAGTTTGGATGCTAGTGTGGAAGTAAATGAAAAACTACAAGAACAAGTACAAATTTCAAGAGAGATGGCGTTTGAGCAAGACTTATTATTAGATCGTGAATCTAGGATTAGAGAAATAGAGGCTGATGTTATTGATGTTAATCAAATTATGAGAGATTTGAGCACTCTTGTTAATCAACAGGGTGAAGTAATAGGTAAGATAACTGTCATATAAAATGTGTTATCCTGGGTTTAGATAATATCAAAGGCAAGCAATGCTTATAGGAGGGAGTGATGGAATAAGGAACATTTTTTAGTGATCCGGTACACATTTTAAGGCATTAAGATTCTTGATCCCTTACTGAAATTGCTGTGATCATTTATGATAGGTATACAGGGTGATCCAGAGTTAAACCACCAAACGTTCAGGGCTGATTTTTTTATTTCTATTAATGTATATCTTCTTTTTTTATTCTGAAGAGGTCAAAAATTCTATCTCCTCGCGACCGCAATGAAGTTGTCTATCTTAGACGTTAGAAAGTATTGGATTATGTTTGAAAAGTAAATAAATATAAATACACTTTCTTTAATAATTAAACCCAATTAATGAAACGTTTAAAAACAAAATACATATGAACAACACATGCCACCATTAAAAAATTAATTTTTAAAAATCAAATCTTACGTAATAATAAAAACGAAATACATAGTATGTATTAAAAATTAATTTGAAACTTACAAATACAAAATAAATTGTTGAATGCGTAAACCACACAACTACACACACACACACTTGCATAAAGAAGACGGATGTGCGTGTGATTTGTACAACTTCCACCATTCATACAGGGGGACGCATCTTCTGATATGTGTTGGATGGTTTGGGCAATCTGTATAGTTCATCCATGATAGTATCACTAGTAAGATATGATCAAGTTGACGTAACTATGTGACCACACCGCCATGGGTAAAACGATTACATGTAATTGTCCAATATTATTTTTATTAACCTGCAAATATGGTTAGGTGAGCAGTTTTTGGCTGTCATAATAATATTACTCCAACATACCGTTATTTTAAATTTACGCGTTTAGTCACGCAGTGACGTAATGCGCGGTTGAAACCAAAGGTTTACGTTGACCTACTCTTTGTATTGTATTGACGTTTTTAAGCCTGTTTGGAACAGAATTTGTAAAAAAAAATTATAGCTTGACTCTTCTAAGCTGTACCAAAATTTTATTTTGTTGTATTTGTGTTTGACTTGACTATTACAAATGTCACTTGAAATCAGCAAGCAGAGCATATCTGCGGCTCTCCACCATCACAGCCTTCAACTTAAAAAGACCAGTAAATTCATATCTTTAATGAATTTAAATGATAAATAAATCAATCTATCTCTAAGATTTTACATTATATTTTCTGGTTTGTTATCATTATGCTATTATTGTAATAGAAAATAACTTCTGAAAGACTGCCTATAGTGTATAACGTGAATCCCAGATTCGGAATCACTGAAGTATCCAGACGCAGACATTCGGAATGCGTCGCTCAAATACGTCTGAAAGGTCTCATTTAAACATTGCTTTAATGCTTATAATGCATTAAAGCAATGTGGAAGAGCTCTCTCCACGTCTATTTCAAAACTAATTTTGACATACCGTGAGTATAATTTGGCACTTTTCGACAGTTTATGGCCGAGTCTTTGTGCTTTTAAACAATATTCTGATGTTTAAAGACCGAATTTTGATACTTGTGACATTTTGTAAATAAAATTTTCATTTTAAACAGTTTTTGGCCGGATTTTGATTCCATCAGAAAATATTTTAATGTTTTATCATCTGATGATAGTAGTTAATTATTTTTGGCTTTCTATGAATAGAAATTTACACTTTTTAACAGACCAAAGTTTGGTGATTTCCGACAATATTTTGATATTTTAAGGCCGGATTTTGCTATTTTTACATTTTATGAATTATGAATAGAATTTTGCACTTTTCAACAGTTTATGCTGGATTTTGTTTTTTTCTAAAAATATTTCTTAGCCGGATTTTGCTATTTTTCAACAGTTTATGGTCAGATAACAATACTTGGATATCTTATGGCCGGATTTTGCAATTTTTGACATCTTATGAATAGATTTTTACATTTTTCAACGGGTTTATGGCCGGATTTTAGTGCTTTCTAACAATATTTTGATATTTCACAGCTGGATTTTGCTATTTAATGGACTTTTTTTACACTTTTTAAATTTTAAGGCCGGATTTTGTTATTTTTGACATTTTATAAATACACAATACATTAAAACCAATTTAAATTTATTGAAACTGCAATTTCCTTTGTTATTTTGTTATATAATTACAACTTTGTGTGATATTTCATTAAAAAGTAAAGTAAGTAAATAATCATATTTTCATATTTTTTTAATTAACCAACCAAAGGGGTACCCACTCAAAAACACCTATTATTAAATTATACATATAAAACATGGTTTTGGTTAAAAAACTGATAATTCTTATATTTCTATAAGCTTAGTTAACTTTTGAACAAATAGTATACAGGGTTTTACAAAAATTAAAGTTCCTTGATCAATATTATGAATTTTATCATTATCATGTGGTCTTCTTTCCAATATACTGGGCGTTTTAATAAAATAATCGTTTTTTTTTGTGATATCTAGAACTAAACCTGTAGGCGAGTTATTGATAAGATTTAACTAATACTAAAACCAGAGGCGTAGATACAACAAAGATTTTAATTAAAAAGATGGTGGATAACTAATTCTTTTTCCTCAAATAAACTCTCTCGCATTTTTTATTCAAATTTGCACTGTTGTGATGTAAATTAGTATTTTGTGATTATATGCACGATATCAAAATAGATTATAATAAATAAGCAGTATTATTTCTTTTTATTATGATTTGTACATTTCGTGGTTAGGATGACAAATAAAATTAAACTGTATTAATAAAATTTTACTAGCAATCTTACTTAGCGAAGAATGATTGTTTAAATCATTGGTTTGAAACTTGAAAACCCTGTATCTTAGAAATGAAGGCTTACGGCACATTTATATTAAAAAATATTTATAATGTAATTTTGTAACACTATTTTTAACTACGCTATATTTATTTTATTAAAACCTAAAGTTCTAAAATATCTATATTTCTAATTTCAGATACAATAGAGAATAGCATAGATCATGCAACAGGTAATGTGGAAGAAGGGACATCAGATTTAATGAAAGCAGCGAGTTATCAAAATAAATATAGACGCCGATTATGTTATCTAGTCATAATAGCTTTAATAATATCAGTAATATTAATAATTGTGCTTGTAACACAGCTGAAAAAATAAGTATTTTATAAGACTAAAGTTGACGAGAATATTTTCAACAATGTTTTTTTTTCTACACGTTTTTTAATCATAATATTCAAATGCTATTTATAAACGATAAAGTGTGCTTAAAATTATGTTATTACTTATCAGTTTTATTATAGTCTATTTATTTTAATGCATTTTATATCATATTTAACCTAATCATGTAACCAAAAATAATCACATATAATCTTTTTAAATGTATGTTTTATTTTTTTTATTACACTGATTTTATATTTTATTAATGTTATGGTGGATTTATATGCTTTAACTGAAATGCAAATTCAGAAACTATAATAGTAATTAACTAAGTGTATATCATCTTATATTGGCAATTGTTGATTTGACCTAATATAACATGATAAAATACTTACAAGTATGTATATGAATTCACCATTATAATGATGCATTCATCAGACAGTTTTAACTTTAAATAAATTGTTACAATTATTTGAAAAGCAATAAAACACATTTTGATTGTAAAATAATTCTTTATTTGTATTCGATTCGACTCCGTTTAACAAAATGTTGAATTTTGTCTTCCAAACTATCTGTAAATAATAACTTCAAATATATATTATCATTAAGTTATATTATTCTTACCACATTTTTGTCGTTTCATCAATGGGGTGTATTTTTTCGCTTTGACACCTTGCAGCAAACAGGATGTAAGTGAAACTGGTTTTTCATTTTTAATAATTAAAGAAGTCTTTTCTTCTAAATCATCAAGCATTGATTTGATCATTGCTGTCCTTAAATTTAGCATATTAATTAAATATTTATTTAAAAAAATTATAGTTTTACTTAATATTACTATGAGTCCACATGCTTCTTAATTTATGAAACACAATTTCCATTGCAGCTTTACTCCATTGCCAGTTTTCATCAATTTCATATTCACAATGAAATAGGTTTAATGGTATTTCACTTGCCATAGAATATTCTGGTTTTCTGAAAAAAAAAAAAAATCATTCATTTTACAGTAAAAGTCGTTTTATATGGCTTATAAATGTTACTATAATTATAAAAGAAGCTATAAGCAGAAATACACTAATTTTAAGGTCACAATTATAGTAAGATATTCTTTCTCTATAATCGATGCCAAGATGTTGCAGTTTGGTAGATTTGTTGACATGCTATTTGCTTCTATGGTTACTGTCATTTACCTGTGATGTTAACCATTCAGGAAAAGGTGGATTAATAGCCAACTTCATACTCCAGAACTCTTAAAAAAATGAAATATAGTGTGCGTGCGCATTCAAACAATTCTATAATTAAGGGGTTAGACGCCAAGAGGTCCAATTATAAAAATATAAATATAGAGATATCTTAATGTAAACAATCTAGACACTTGAAAAGCTATAAATACTTTGGTATGTTTGTTATAATTTTGCCAACACTTTACATAATTTAAGAATATGTTGGTGGATTTAAGAGGTCCAGAACAGGCTTAACCAATAATTTTATTTTTGCAGAAGTTCTATTAATCTTCTGTTAATACAGGGTAAGTGTCCCGTGACTTGATAGCCATTTGAATTACGTTTTAAATGGTTAGCTAGCACCATGGTGGTTGAAATGTCAACTACTATGAGATTACAATTTACATTAAACTAAAATTATATTTTTAATATTAAAATATTGTCATATTTGTTGTGACTGGCATGTGAAGTAAGTTATATATTAATTATAACCATTATATTGATGACACTTAATATAAATTTACTTAACAGTTTCATTTAATCTACAGGGAGTTTATAAATGAATGGGATTATGTAATCACTTTAAATATGCCGCCTTTTTAAAATTGTAAACTATACTACATATGTTTGCTTGACAGCTGTCAAAGTTGATCTGTCAAGACAAATAGTATAGTGGACAAAAATCTAAAAAGCGTGATTACATAATCACATTCATTTATAAACTCCTTGTAGTTGATACTTGTATGCACAACAATAGGGAGCATCTATTATATTTAAAAGCAATTTGAAGGTTATTTAAATGGCATGTAAACAAAACAAAATTCAATAAAATTGAATATATGAACACAGCGCAGATGTGACTTATGTCATCATTGGCATGTTGATAAATCTGCCGCCAGGTAGCGTATTCCTTAGCTGCGATCGTAAGTGTACTACAAATTTTAAATTTCAATATATATAAGATAAAAATAATCAAACAAACTGTGGCTCCAGCTAGTTTTATTTATTTACATCATCAATTGTGTTTATAAACACAGAATTATTTATTCAAATTTATCTTTTGCTATCATATGATGCCGTGGTATGGTATACAAGGTTGACTGACGAGGTTTGCAGAACCGAAACAATTGTCTGTGCTTGACTCTTGCCCGCTGTGATTGTTAGATTGGGTTTGAATAAATTATTAATTCATTTCATAATCAGATAATTAGAAAAAAATAATGAAAAAAGTCCCTATATAAAAAGATCTGCTTTTTGAGGAAACAACAATGGCATTAAATAAGTTGACATACATGGTGAAAGAAAGTGAAACAAAAAAAATACCATTATTTTATTTTGTTATTTTATTAGCATTTTCTGAAGATAATTCTGTTCGTATCCAAAATTCTTTAAAATGCTCTCAAATTTTCTAAAAATAATTGAATCTGAAAAATTGTAAAAAATAAAAACCTCCTTGTTCCTTGTTAAACCTAGACAAACGGTATAAATAAATATAATTGGTTACCATCAGTTTTTGTAATTTCTAGCTACAGTAACTAACCTCGGATTTTGAGTAACATCTAATAATTCCAACATAACTTCAGGTTCTTCTTTCTCTTCACCAATTAGCAACAGAATTCCCATTATACACCTAATCTGATGCCACAAAAATGCCTTTCCTTTAATTGTCATCGTATATACGGAATATTCTAAAATAGGTATGTTGATAAGTTACCAATAATCCTATATCATATCTTAGTGACAAAATATCAGTTTGTCTGAATTCAAAAGCCTTACCATACCTAATTAGACACAATATATTTAGAATAAATTCAGTTTGCTCTGCACAAAAATAAACCGGACAATTGTATCTATGTACAGTGGCGTAGCCATGATAGTCTTTTCAATTTTTCTTTGAGACCCTCAGGTTTTGAAACAAACGCTCGTTGACACTTCTGCATTGCAGACCTTGCTATACAGTAGCTACGCCACCGTCTAAATACAATCATAATGTTAAAGTTCATAAGTCTACTAAAAAACCCAATACATCTAATACACAGTAAATTTCTTACCACTTTTTTCATTAATATCAAATGGATCAACACCAATCTCCATTATATTTCTAACAAATTCTACAACTCCATTTCCTACATCCATTTTGCAAAGGTTTCTAAAGTCGTGGCATCCCAATACATATTTTGCTGCGGTTTTCATTTTCTAAAAAGAAGATGAAATAAAGAGGTTTGACAAGGTTTAAATTGATTGGTCCCAACCTTTAGTGAGATACATACAACATACCATTGAATATTATCCAGCATCTGCAAAAAATATTTCACATTTTAGTACTAATTGGTAAAAAATATGATGTGAAAACCCTATATGCCCAAATACATTATTGTCAACTAAGTTATTTATACCTTTTTAGTTGCATATGTCATACAAGCTTCTTTACCAATTAGCGCTAAAAAGCAAAATATGATTTTTTTGCAGATAACAATAGATTTATCTCTGATGCAGCAAAATTTGTTCATTCATACAGTAAAGCCACTTTAGCTTGTCCTATGGAATGGAATGACAGTTAGAGCATGAGTGCAACAAAGCAAACAATATTTTTGTGTATATTAAGTTACATATTAGCAAGCTGAAGTGGCCGCACTATACATACCAATATATTGAGGTTGCCTTTTGGAAAAAAATATTTATATGTTCGACTTGAACAATCAAATCTTGCACTAATATTATTATTTACAGGACACCAAGCCACACACTGTATATTATCAGGAAGTACACGATTCAATACTTTACAATAATCTATTTCATTTGTATAATCATCTTGTTTGTCTTGCGGTAATTGACTTCTTAAGTCAATTGATATAATCTGGAAGAAAATATTATTTTAATAATCAGCAATATATATTTTGTACACTAAATATTCTAGCTATATCATCAGTATACAAGATAAGAGTACTTTTAACTAAAAAAAAAAAAATATTTTTATTTTGTAAAAGTATATAAAACTCACAAATTGATAATTGACAAAAGTTGTAACTTTAAATAAATAATAAATTTTAGTAATAATTGGATTGTATCAAAAAACTGCTTTCAATTTCTTTTAAATTGTTTTCATAATTTTAAGTATTCATTGCATGTGCAATGTTGTTTTTGTTTGTTTTTATTTTGCCTTGAAAGCAGTTATTTTCACATAATAATCTTTAAAAGTAATTACAAGTTGTTTTGTTTGTTTGTAGACAATAGTTTAAGTATTTATTTATAAAAAGCTAAAATGATTTTGCGTAAAAAAAAACACATAAGTAAAAATGGAAAACTACAGCAAAAAAACAATGTAAAATTTTCAATTTATACACCTTACTGATGACGACACACCTTACTCAAGAATACTTCAGTAACATGATAACATAAGATCTAGTAAACTACCAAAAAACGACATAAGACATTTGCATTTTTATTAAAAAAAAGTTTCACACAAAAAAGTGAACATTTTTGAGCTCAGATCCGACTGTAAGCCTATTTCCGTAGCTGAAATCCCCAATTGCCCATTTTATAATACATAATATAGTTGCTTTCAGGTGGTACTTTTGGCAAAGAGAATATTTTCAGTTTCATTTTACTACTTTGTAAAACTCAAACAAAATAAGTTTATCATCCTACTGCCTAGTTGATTTGTTTATAGTGAGAAACAACAATTAGAACCACATGCAAGGACCTGAACCAGCCTAGCCATGCTGCGAACACAGTACCTCTGGTTGACAGTGCTTGGTTAACATACCATTATTTTCCACTTAAATAGGCTTGGTTTGCTTTTATAAAATATTAATTAATTATTTAGTATATTTAAAATATTAAATTCTGTAAATATTATATGATAATGTAATGATTTCTATATCAATACATACTTGCCCAAAAGAACTAACTCCTTTATCGGTCCTACCACACCTGTGATAGTTTGAACTGGCTCTGTCTTTTATTAAACATGTCTTGATTAGAGCTTCAAATAAATGATGTTCTATCGTATTTGCTGTATCTTCTTGGATCACATATCCGTGATAATCCCAGCCTAAATAGTAAAATCTTAGAAGTACATGACGGTGAATATACCTAGAAAAACAAAAATGTTAATTTTTTAAATTTTATAATTTAACAAGTTGGTAGAATAAATACACGTTATTCTTATAAAAAGTTGCCTGATTTTGCTTCTAATGTCCATACTAATAGTCAGAGATTAAATCTCGAATTCATGAATCCAAGATCCAAATAATCGTTGATTGGCTCCAAGATAATTCACGGATATCGTGACGGCGACTTAAGTCGCAATCGGCCAATGAATAATGCTTAATTCTCGGATCGTGTTGAAAACTATGCAACCGTCAATATAATCCTAGATTCAAATAATCTTGGGACCACCCAAGATCAATCTTGGATTGTTTGTTAGTATGTCAGTTATTAATTCTGACATTTGATAATAGGTATGTTCCAATTTATAATGAATTTTAAATAAATAATGATTGAAATTGACAAATATAATGGTTATTAACCATTATTTTTACAGATACAAACAAGATCTATGGAATATATCTATACTGCTATTATACTCCACAAACTTTCACATTCATATAAAAAGGATTCATGAATCCAGGATTAATCCGAGATTTAATCTCTGACTATTAGTACGGGCATAAATGATATAGAAGTAAAATTGTTTGATGACATAGGGGAGAGACCAATGTCTTGCTTTAGATATGTTCTTTAAAGTTAAGCTTTATGAAATATGCAGTATCTTTAAATTCTTTGCAGTTATAGAAGTTCACAACTACCCGGTGATATCTGCTAACTAATATATAAATTATGAGTAAAAAATAATTAATTAATTTAATTATCTTTCTATACTTAAAGAACACATCTCTGCCACTTAGTTAAGAATGTTCTAAGAAAATATTTTCTATTTACCTTGATATTAATAGGCATTATCGTTTTCAAAATGATGCACTCAAATAAACTATTTTTGATTTACAAAATTAATGTGCCTTTTCCGTGGATTATATCAAATTGTGATCGTGATGAATTGACAATTCAAACATAATCCAGGAGAAAATACCATGAAAAATTTAATCAGAGACAATATTTGTATTGTTTTCTAATTGCGACATTTTGCATATTATTACTAACTAAAGAACTGTAAATTTTATCAGTACTTTTGTACTAATGTTTTAGAAAATACAATTAAATTTGATTTACTGTTACATTTGAACTACCTAATTACAAGTAAATTAAGTCCGACATTTATTTTCATAATATAATATTGATTACTTTTTACTTGTCCTGGATTTATTAGTTCCTAACTGTATTAATTAATATAGTAATAAAAAAATAATTTATTTAAATAAAGCTGCACTGAGTGCAGTAGTTTAAAAACAAGATTAGTTAATATCTATTTTAATAGACAAGATTTTTTGGTAATATGGAAGGTACAACGCAAAAAACAAACGTTTACGGGACAGGGGTCGGATCCCCAGAACCGGTCGATAGTGGCGAGGTAGTAGACCACTTACGATCGTCAGCCAATGACTACGCCAAAACAACAAAAAACTCGGTTGAGGAAAAGCGCGACCAAGAGGGCGCACCTCAATCGGCAAACCACTACAGCAAGGGCGATGACGACCCGGCAAGGGAGAAAGAAGAGGAAACGAGAAGATTTGAATTGGAGCTTTTGAAGGAACAGGGCAAACGGGGTAGCCTGAGCAGATCACCTATCAGGAGGATCCCGGATGCAAAGGAAGAAACACCGGCTGCTCAAACCGAGAACAAGGATGGGAAACCTGATCACATAGTCTTGGGAAACCTGATCACATAGTCTTGGGAAACCTAAGTGAACTTCCCGCTACTCCATCTAAGGAAACAGGAATAAAAACGGAGGAAACCCTGCTCCAAAGCAATAAAAGAATGAGGATGGCTGACTCTCCCCAGAAGGGGGAAGTAGATCTAGAGGACTTTAAGATGGACTATAGAAAGCTGAAGGATCTTCTAAGGAGAATAATAGCAGAGAGCTCAAATCTGAGAAACATTGCGCTGTTAAACAATAGAATGAAACCGGAAGCTAGAGATGCAGCCAACATGTTGTATGGCTACTCATCAAGGCTGAGAGCGGATGGAGGGATTAACTTCCTAGAAAAAATGATAGAAAAACAGGAAGGTCGGGGGCCCGTTATAGGACAGCTTCCGAAATGTATAAGCCTAGTGGATAAAGCGGAGCAAACAGAAACAATGGAGACAGCGGAGGAAAGGAATCAACGAATGCCTATCAAGCAAAAAAGGAGTCGAAGCACTACAGGAGCTGATGAACGTAGACTAGACAGAAGACCTATTCACGAATTGTGAGTAGACGAGTGATACCTTTAAAGCTGACACTAAGGAAGACTTAGTAGTAATATTAAGTAGTAGCGAGAGCACAAAGGGATACCCTGCAAAAATAATAGCGGAGAGACACCCGGAATTGCTAGCAGCAATGACGGAGGATCAACAAGAAACTAAATGGTGGTGTGGGGTCACAAAAAGCTCCATAATTGCCCAAAATGGCAAAGCAGAAGAGGAAAATGAAAGACGTATGTAGTGAAAACCATGAAGGGGACGGGAACACTAGAAGGAAGTAGCGGAATAATCAACGCAATGCAGGAAGTAAAGGCAATGACAATGGAAAAGGGAAAATCGAGACTAGCCTGTATCACGGATGAAGAACCAGATATGACCAGGAAAGTGATGTAATACTGTCTTAAAAATGAGGAGCTTAAAATGACTATCCATGGCAAAAGGAAACCAATGCAAGGAAGAAAAAACGAGATGCCAAAGAAGCGCTGGGATAGACAGATGGATACGATTCTAATCAAACCAAAAGAGGGCTGCAGCTATGCAGAAGTAATGAAATGTATGAAGAATGAGGTGAACACGGGCGAGATCATCATCGCAGGGATAAATAAAACGAAAGATGGCAACATTAAACTTGTGGTCAAAAATAATAAGAAAGAAGTAAGGAAGGAGTTCAGGAAAACACTCGATGAGAAAATCAGGAAGGTAGCCAACATTGAACTAAATGAAAGAAAAAAGACAATACGGCTTCTAGACGTGGACGGAGACTTCAATGAAGATGAGGTGAAGGATGAAATCAACATGGAAATCCTGAGAGACAACCTGAACGGCAAGGTAGATTCGGTGAAACTATCAGAAAAGGTCAACCAGAATGGGGTAAGATATGCCTTCGTGAACATGCAGGAAAAGGCAGCAGAGCACCTTATAAGGAAAAGGAAAATAGGCTCAGGCTGGAATAGATGGAAGGTGATGGAGGTATTTGCTCCGCCAAAATACTACAAATGCCATAGAGTAGGTCACAAGGCAATGGACTGTAAAAGTACGGATGGCGAGCCCTGCAGGAACTGTGGGGGGACCGGACATAAAGTGAAAGACTGCACCAATAAACAGAAGTGCTACTTATGCAATATAGAAGGTCACAAAACGGACAGCATGAGATGCCCGGCGTTCAGGAAACTGGTGCAAGCACAGAAGGAGAAAGAAAGGGCCGAAAAGGCCAGAAAATGAAGGTTATACAGGTTAATCTAAACAGATGTAGAGCGGCTATGGATCTACTAGAATGGAACTGTCAAAAAGCAGGAGCAGATTATGCCCTAGTCTCGGAACCAAATAAGCAAATAGCAAAAATGAAGACGCGGCAATATACATTCCTGACAATACTAAATCCCCGGCATTAAAATCAGGAAGTGGGGTAGGCTACATCTGGGTGGAGGACCGAAACACAGTGATGTATGCCTGCTACTTCTCCCCAAAAGAAAGCATCGAGCATTTCGAAAAGTTGCTAACAGAACTAAGTAAGGACAAAAAAAAACATAAGAAAGATAAGATCATTGGCGGGGATTTCAACGCCAAGTCAGGCATATGGGGGTCTCCCAAAGACGACCGGAAAGGTGACATTTTGGCGGAATGGGCAAACGAAAACGAACTCTGCGTCCTGAATAGGGGGGGAGTACCTACGTTCCAAAAAAACGGAGCAAAATCCTTCATAGATGTGACCCTGTGCACCTCTAAGATGGTAACAAAAATTAGCAACTGGCATGTGGGCGAGGAAGAGAATCTGAGTGATCACATGAACATACATTTCGAAGTCAGGCCGGGGAAGGTAAAGACTTGGGAGAAAACAAGAGAAATCACCGGATGGTCTTTCCGCAATGAGCAAGAAGCAAAATTCCTCTCAAACCTAGACCTAAACACAACGGGAATGGAACACACTGCTGAGAAGCTGAAAGAATCTATAATAAAAACCTGCAAAAAGACTTTAAAGAAAAAAGAGGGCAGGGTAAACAGCAAACCAATGTATTGGTGGAGTGATGATATTGCAAACATGAGAAGGAGATGTATAAAAACTAAAAGGATTGGCACAAGATTAAACGGAAAAAACCCAAGAGACATATACCTTCTGCAACAAGCACAAGAGGCATACGCAGGTGAGAGAAAAGACCTTAAGAAGGCAATAATGGAATCCAAGAAGATGGCCTGGAAGAAACTGAGTGAGGAACTAAATGGGGATATATGGGGCAAAGGATATAAAATTGTCACAAATAAAATAGGCCAAAGATTCCCAATAACACTGTCAGGGGACGAGATAACTGCTGAAGCCACAAAATTCTTTCCGAACCTAGGCAGAACAACGTGGTTAGAGATAAGAACAGATATGGATATGATACCGGAATGTACAGAAGAAGAAATACTTAAGGCAGGTGGCAAAATTAAAAGAAAAAAGGCTCACGGGACAGACATGATACCGCCGGAGGTGATCAGAGCGATAGCAACAAAAAGACCTCAACTCTGCGCGAAGGTCCTTGACAAACTCATAAAGCAAGGCATCTTCCCCAAGGACTGGAAAAGGGCAAAATTAGTACTAATCGAGAAACCTACCAAAAAAAACGAAGACAAGGCATACCGACCTATATGTCTACTGAACCCACTGGGAAAGCTGTATGAGCACGTTCTCAACACGAGACTTACAGAGGAACTAGACAGGAATGGAGGCCAGAGTAAAAACCAACACGGGTTCAGAGGTGGCCACTCCACACTGGATGCACTTAGACATGTTAGGGAAGCAGTGGGGCAGGTAGCTGAACATCCTACACACAAACTGGCGGTGTTGATCACATTTGATATAAAGAATGCTTTCAACTCGGTGCCCTGGAGGGGACTAATGGAAGAATTAGTGAGAAGGGGAATTTCAACATACCTCAGAAAAATCCTATGCCACTATCTACAGGATAGAATCATAGAATGCAGCTCCGGAGCAACTCTGGAAATGACTTGCGGGGTGCCTCAGGGGTCTGTCCTGGGTCCCACCTTGTGGAATATATATTATGATGGTCTGCTGAGAGAGCAGATGACACAGGGGATTACCACAATACGCTGATGATCTAGCTATGGTTGTCAGGGGTAACAGTATAAGGGAAATAGAAGACGAGGCAGAGTGGGCGTCCTACGAGATAAGAAGATGGATAAAAAAATGGGTCTAGAACTGGCAACCCATAAAACGGAAGCTGTTGTCCTGGTGGGTAGAAGGAAGGACATCACAGTTAAAATCAATCTAGGGGATACAACAATTACATCCCAAGGCAGCATCAAATACCTAGGGATGAGGATAGGTAAAAACTGGAATATGAGCCCTCATATAACAGAGGTAAAGCAAAAAGCAGATAAACTTGTAATGGCCTTGGCACGTATCATGCCGAATGTAGGGGTCCAAGGGCGGAGAAACGTAAAATTATGGGTGCAACGGTGGACTCAATACTGTTGTACGCCGTACCGATCTGGATAGAAAGCTGCGAGAAAAAAAAAATACAGAATAATACTAGAGCGGGCCAGAAGAAAAATGGCAATTAGAATAGCCAGTGCCTACAGAACAGATTCGTCCAAGGCCATACAAGCAATAACGGGCACAATCCCCATACACCTTCTCGCCAAAGAGCGGGCCGAAGATAAAGGGAAACAACCAAAGGGGCACAGGAAAGACAAGAAAGTGGAGACAATGAAAAAATGGAAAGCAGAATGGCAGTGCAAGGGTGACGTCGCCAGATGGACACAGACCCTCATACCCTTGGTGACACCGTGGGTAAACAGAAAACATGGTAACCTGAACTACCACCTCACACAGATCCTAACAGACCATGGATGTTTTGGGTCATATCTAAAAAGAATGTGCCTAGCAGAACATGACGAATGCCCCTGTTGTGAAGAGAAAGATACCCCGGACCACACACTGGTAAAGTGCCCTCGCTGGAGAAGCACCAGAGAAGAGATGCAGCTAAGAGTCGGTAAAGAGATAACCGTAAACAACCTGACCACACTCATGCTTGAAAGTGCATACAACTGGAGGGCCATTGATGATGGCATACGGAGAATAATGGCAACAAAAGAGGAAGAGGAGAAAGCAAGAGCAGGAAGCCAAGGATAGTAAGATAAATAGAAGGTGTCCAGACTTTGTGAAGTAATACCACAACGGTAATCCCGCAAGGCTTGGAGGGCTTAGAAGTTAGGGTTTTTAGTGGGTATACGGGTAACCGGGAGCCCCACACAAAGTGCGTAAGGCATTTTTCCCCCTCAATTAAAAAAAAAAAAAAAAAGTATGTAAATATTTCTCTTTGAATCATTATTATCGAGTTATACTTCTCTGTATACAATTACATACCAACCATGTGATTTTTTTGCAACATTACAATCTTCTATATGGTTTGTGTATTTTCCCATATATAACAGTACTGGGTCTCCCAGAATAGATGTACCATGCTTTTAGAAACAAAAAGTCATATTAGAAAACCAAAAACGTCATTTTATAAATACAAATCCAATCTTTCAGAGTATGCTATTTTCATACAGCTACAGCACCATCTATTTTTTTTGTCGAATATGACACTTGTTCTTTGGTACCATTCAAAAGATAATTTAATTTTAATAATAATTAAACACAATATAACATTTTTTGCATTAGTTGAAATCAATCAACAAAATTTTAATATATTTTTCAAGAAACTTTGTTTTTGTATTTTTTTTGTTAGTGCAAGTGTAAGAAATAATAAAATTATATTATTAATTTACAAACAAGCCAGTTAATTAACTATTTATAATCAAAAAGAAAGTATCATACTTTTATTTGAAGAAGCTAAGAAATTTTGCCAATTAACAAAAAGAAATGATTTATAAACCAAAATGTAGAACTATTCAAAATAATAAATCTGTTGCAGCCGTAATAAGTTATTTAGAAAACAAACAATCCCAAAAATGTCACCAGACAAACTTCAATCGAGTTGAATATATCAAAATCCTCAATTCAGAAAATATTGAAAGACAATAGAATGATTATAAAATTAGAAACATACAAATGCTAAATGAAACAGATTATGAAAAAAATAAAAATTATAAGCCATATCATGGTAGTTGCTGAAGATCAAGATAAAATCATATTCTATGAACCAAAAAGTGTAAATTTTTAAGTAATAGTTTACTCAATAGTACCCTTTTTTAGAATGATGAAAATCCGCATGAAGTGAATGAAGTCCAAAATAAAGTTGTTAATGTTTGGTGCAGTTTACTTAGAAGACATCTCGTAGGACTTTATTTTTTTGAACATCGTTCTCTGGACAAACTTTCCTGAATTTTTTAAATACACACCTGCCCATTTTATTCATTCAAATATGTTAACAACTGTGTTGAATTTCATTTTCCAAACCGCTAGATTGGTAAAGCAACCCAATTGATTTTTTTTTGTGGGGGCTTAAAAGACATTGTCTACTAGCAAAAACCACAATATGTAGATAAATTAAAAGAAAACATAAGATTAACTTGTTATACTATAACTCCTGAAATGATTTACTAAGCTACACATAAAGAACTTTGAAATTTGTTTAAATTGTGATAAAAATAAGAATAGTTGATTGTAAATTAAAAACTTTATTATTATTATGTAATACATAAAAATGTCACAATGCATTTTTTTATTAAAATCAAATTATCAGTCAAAATACAAAAAAACTAATAAATTTTTAGAAATATATATTAATATCATTATATTACAGCACCTGTTGGAATAAATTTACAAAAAAATCATTTCAAAGCTTAGTACTGTATCTATAAAACGCCTTTTTAAGTTTTTTGATCATTTTTGTTTTTGAGAAAAATCATTTGTGGTAAAAATACTGTGTCAGTCTTTGTGATTTATTATTAAAATTAAATTATCTTTGATTCCAAGTGTCATCCTGGACAAAAACAGAGAGCACTGCAGCAACTATTGGCTATAGAAAAATGAAAAAAAAAAAAACATATTCTAAAAGAATTGTTTTGTATCTATAAAATGACGCTTTTAATATGATTTTCTGTTTAAAAAAAAAAGCATCGGACAACTATTCTGGGCATAGTATAATGTTTCATTGTCAAAATTAATAAAAGATATTAATAATTTATCTATTTTTTTACTAAATTTAATCGTTATACAGAATAATTTTTGTGATATACAAAGTGGCGCAAAAAAAAACAAAAGAGTATGAATAGTCTATAATTTTTTTATTGTATTTAACTTTTGATATTTGTGTAAAGAAGACTTGAGAAATATAAAATAAAAAGTTACATGGAAGTACAACAAACAAAAACTATAGACCTCGACAATCAATTGTATTGATGCAAAGTGCATAATCGCAATTTTTTTCATGTAATATCTAGACCTCAGATGCAATGATTAATCAATTGGATGCACAATTTTAACAATAATGCAATGTCTCTGACCTTCCTCAAATCGAAATTCCACAACATCAACAAGAATGTATTCAACACAACTTGCGTTGTCGCGGAATTCAACAAATTTTCTTCTTAATTTTGCAAATTCTTTCCAAAAAAAAATCAATGGAAACAAGTTAGCTTTAGCAACACAACTTGCGTTGTCGCGGAATTCAACAAATTTTCTTCTTAGTTTTCCAAATTCTTTCCAAAAAAAATCAATGGAAACAAGTTAGCTTTAGCAAAAATCAAAATTTTGTTTGTATGCCCATAATTGTTGTAAGATTGTTAGACGTCGCCAAAAAGAACAAAGAAATTTACAGTTTGCTGTAGAACAACATACAGCTCTTACACGCAGGGTGATAGTATGGAGAGCAATCGCTTATGAAAGTAAGTAAGTCTCCTCTAGTGTTCATTCCAAAAACTTAAAATGCAAATCACTACTTTAAGGCTGCAGTCTCACTGCACCACCGTCACCAACTATCACCGTTTGCCACTAACCACCAACATGTACTACGCCAGCCAGCCAGCCAGCCACTGGAGACCACCAAATATTTAATTTTTTCACTGATTTTTCTGTTAGTACAACTTACGTAAATTAAATTATCAATATCATCGACTTCCATAAACCTGTAATTTTAGTGAAATTGTAACAAAAATAATATATAAAATAGGTTAAAATAAGATTTATGTTTATATAATTTTATAATATTACCATGTTGGTATGTTTCAAACACCAATCAGTTGTTTTTGAGCGCTTGCATGCCTACCATCGCTGTAAAAATTCGAAAAGGTTCAAAATAATGAATCCACCGTTTCATCACCAAGTCACAGATGACAGCGAGTAGTAGTAATTCAGTCAAACCGCCTCCTTATAATTTAACGTGTTTGAATTTTAGTTTTCTGGGGGTGAGTGGTGCAGTGAGACTACATCCTAACAAGGTTCTACAACCAACATTAATTAATCTGAGAAAACTTAAAACACCGTTTTCCAACAAGATAATGATAATGCAGAAATTCCAAGAACTAGCTAATGTTGATTTACATCAAGGCCTTGTTCTCCAAGCCTATCACTTATTGAACATGTGTGGGATACAATCGGTAGAAGACTGAGCCATTTTCAGCCATCCCCACTCACTTTAACTGATATTCAGATGCATATTCAGGAAGCTGGGATTTAATCCCTCAACCTGAGATTGACAATTTGATTTCTAGCCTGCCTTGGGGAGTGCTCCAATATTCCTAGAAATAACTGAAAAAATTAACTTTTTTTGTTGAAATTTTAAATCATTTATTAGTGTAAATAATTTACATAGTATCTGAAAGAGAACTAATATGTATTTATAATAATACACAAGTTATAGAGGCGCTTAGCGCCAATGACAAAATCTAACTGATTTTTTTTCAAAAATTGCATTTTGTGACATTGCCCCTTTTACAACCAACCCACAAATATTTGATAGAAACCAATGTTTCAAGAATTATGAAACACTACATAACACCTTAATCTGAAAAACATCTAATTCCACAATGATGAAAAATAGATTACAGAGTTCCTGAACTAATGTTGAGTGTGGTTCAAACATCCTACTAATACACTTAACTTTAACAAATTTGAAGTTAATACGGTAAAAAAGAAGAGCATGGGGGGCGTGTGTTTATAGTGTGCAATTCATATTTCTACACAAACATGCAAGACCTACAGTTTAATGAAGAATCAAAACCACACCACACTTTGAAGATTAAAATATCAATTCTAAAAAATCTCACTACCACTAGTCCAATGACTTAACTTTGTTAAGTGTAATTGAAATAATTTTAATGATAAGAATGTGAGAATTATTAGTTTTATTATATTATTATTAGCCATACCTTTTTAGAAACTCTAAATCAAAACCTTAATATTGCTATAAAATTTATCAATATTTAGTAAGATATAAACAATAGTTTTTTTTTTATTCTCGAGGTAGTATGCATAGCATCCCTGCACTGCGGGATTACTTGCTTTTGTATAGTGTAATAAACTCCAAAAATTGAGAAGACATGTATGGATGCCTATATGAGGTAACGGACCCATATTGGGAAGAACGCTACGCTCGGCACCACTTTGAGTTCACCCATCCAAGTTATGACCAGAGCAACGGCCATGCTTAACTTTTGTTAGCGCTGGTATTTGTACAAGCCCTCTCTGCAGTACTGCCAACTTTTAAACATAACAAAATAATTTTATTGTAAATAAAATAATGTGATAGAATTTGTGCCACACAAATGAAGACATAAAAAGTTTGTGGCCCATGTTAAAGGGCTTCACGCTTGTGTTACCACCTCACTACAGATGCCTTTAAATATGTATCTTCAAACAAAAACACATATATGGCATCAAAGCCCGGTTATGAAAAGAATTGTATGTCCAAAAATATTTAGTACAAAATTTGTAATTTTGTACTATATTTTATATTACAAACTTACCTAGAAAAATCAATTTGTTTTTGATTTTTATATCCTGATTTCTTAATATTTTCACTTTTTGCCAAAAGATTTCTTAATTGCATATTGTGAGCATGCATTGATTGTATTTTCTGGATTAACTCCTAAAACAATTAAACAATTAATTAATTTTATTATTTAATAAATTATTAGTGATTGATTAGTTTCAATTGATTTTAACAGCCATCACCAAACCATATAAATATACAAGGTATTCAAAATATTTGCAAATAAATTTAATAAAATACAAACCAAAGATTCAACCCGGCATTGAGTTAATAGTGTGGTTGCACACGTCACTTTTTTGCTTATAAAAGTCCACGTTATACTTATAATTATACCGTATAAGTATAACGTTATCGTTTGTTACGCTATTTATAAAATTAGCGGAGCCAATCAAAAAACCTTACTTTAAATGTATCGCCTACTTGATGTGTATTAAACATAATGAATATAGCATTAAACCACAATTGTAAGATTTTCTTATCTATGTGTTTGTATAAATTGCAATTGATACTGTTTTGCCAAACATTGAAAGACTTTTTAATCAATTCGTTTCAAAATAAAATATTAATATGCAAGTAATTTGATTGCTTCTATGTTATGTTTATTTAGGTTATGTTTTTAGTTTGATTACTTGTCAGTTTTTATCGTAACGTTATATTACACTTGCGCAAACACTTTTAAAATTGTTTCCCTTACACTATTTATAACGTTATAATTATAAGCAAAAAAGTGAAGTGCGCAAACACACTATTAAGCCATTTTTGCAGTAGGTATAAATGATACTTCAGAAAATTGACTGCACAATCTAGATGCACAATTACACATACATTTTATAATAAAAAAATTAGCATTGATGTTTGGGTATGCGACTGAAGTAATTAAAGATAAATACTTTATAATATGTATTGTCACCAATATTTTGGAGAACTCAAGGTTCTACAATAATTGTTGACATATAGATTAACTATCATAATAACTGGTGACCAAATTATATGCAAATCTATATTTGCATATGCATTTGCATATTTCAACCATGTTTAGGCTGTGTTGCATATTTCAACCATAAAAAAAAAAAATTGCTAAAACATAAAACCGTTTTCATTAAAATATTTTAATAATATAATAATAAAAATAACAATCATATTAATAATTTTTTTAAGTTGCATATAATCCGGTGTTTAAACCTTAGCTGCACCACCTCTATTTTGTAACATTGACACACTAGTGGGGTCGTTGACAACCCCTTATCAAAAAATGCTTACAAATTACGAATTTAGAGATTTTTATGATTATAGCTGTACCATGGTGTTTAATGAAGTTTATCTAATGATACAACTATTCAATTTAATATTCAGAATATATATTTAATATTTTGCTATGAAGTTACAAAAATGCTCATTTTAGTAAAAAAAAAAACATATTTTTTTTTAATTTTCAATACTAATAGGCCTATTCTGAACATATTTTAACATCAATGTTAGCTAACATGGCTGTAGAAATTAGTTTTTAACCAATCAGGTATCAAGTTTTTTAAATATTACCTAGCAACGTTCAATATGTTAATTAACATTGCTGTAAAAAATGTTCAGAATACGACTATAAGACTTCAAAATGCAGAATTTATCAAATTATATATTATATTTTGAGAAAATAATATAAAGTATAAGTATAAGTATAAGTATAATGATTCCTTAGTAGACTAGTCAAATTTTGTATGACGCTATATACAAGGTGTTAGGTAAACATGCGGCAAATTTTGTTCTCCCTGTATCTTCAAAACAAAACAGTTTTTCAAATATCATATCATAGGGCAAAATATTCTTAGAATAGACCAAGGAATGACAACTAGAATTTTTGCCACATGTTTACCTAACACCCTGTATATAATATTTCATGATTTTCAATAAAAATTATCGTTTTTTCAAAGGCCCCACAGGTGCAACTAACGGTTAATAACAACATATTACAATAAAAATATTAAAAACTATATATAACTTACTGAATTTATGTTAGTATATATCCATATTATTATTCATAACATAAAAATATTATTAAATAATTGTATAAAATTAATGAATGTTCATATAATCTTCTTTAAAACTTCAAATAAAAATCAATTTAAAATAAATAAGGAAATGTTTTTACTTGTAGTACTACTGTTAGTAATTACTAGTAATTTAAACAAGAAACAATACATTTTTTTCACATAATTAAATAAGTAGTAAAAAATATTGCTATTTTTTAAATAAATAGTGTCATTCAAAATATTTGTAGTACATCAAAAATTCTAAAAAAAATAACGCTTGTAACTTTCAAATATTATTTGCTATATTTGAACCCAAGGTTACACTTTTTGATAAAAAGCTATTAATCGCAACTAATAAGATAAGAAACTAAAATCACTAGCTTAGCTTCCACAAAAATTTGAAGATTTTTTATAAATAAATATAAGTGCATAACTGTTTATAATAAATTAATTAATAGATGCATAATGTTTTGGACAGCTTGATTTGCCATAAACTAGCATTTTTTTGTTATCTGCTCGCTCCCAAAATAGATATAATACATCATTGTCATTTTTGAATTAATTAATAAAATAAAGTCACCAATAATATTCTTTTTATTTCTTTTAAAATTTCGGTCACTTCAACCTACATACCATTTCATACGCACATACCAAAAAAAATTATATTAAAATAAATATGTGTGAACACTCATCATACGAGTGGCTATCTAGACCTAAGTAGCGTGTATATTATTTCATACACATGGCAGTCGTATTAAAAAGCATTATTTGTTTTTACACTTTTGCAAACTTACTGCGACAATTAAAATGTCGTAATGACCAAGTTAGATTGCGCGTTATTAGTTAAATTTTATAAGTACTGCTTGCATCAGACTTGAAATAAATAAATAATTAAAAATAATTTAAGAACTGAACAGATACTGGGTGTATCTCAAAAACAAAGGCTGATATGACATGTTCATATATAAAAATCTTAATTTTAGACATATGTTGCTTCAGCATATCTCCACATGGTCGGAAGCATGACTTTATATAACTTTGAAATTACACTCTAAATAGTAAGTGGTACTTAAGTGTATAAAAATAATAATAAAACCACAATTAGAGACAAAATAATTGTGACAGTTTTAAATGAACTAAAAATGAGCAATATTTCATAATATCAATCAATCAATACAAATAACTTACATGTTTGGAGAGTCCTTCCAATACACTTACATCAAGGTCCCTATTTTGTTTCTTAATTTGCAAACTCATGTTTATGTTCTAATTTTTTGCACTTAATAATAAACGTTCACCAAAACTACCCCATAAAACTGTGGTTATGTTATTCTCATTCTCATATTCTAAAAGTGTCAAACGCACATGGCAACTTTATAAAAATAAACATTCCTTAAATCCTCCACAATGAATAACTTTACAATTAGTCATTTTTCTTTAATTATCGGTGATATCGATAAGTGATATATTAAGTATTGTTATCTAAGTTAATATTTATTTAATGAAAGATAATTTGTAAACGTTTGTTATATATCTCACGTTGGTATTGTGAATTCAATCATATTTTGACAGATACGGGGGTGTGCGTGCCATTGTTTATCATTTTGTCGGCGTTAATTAACGCTCCTTAAATATTATTTCTTGCAGTTAGGAAAGATGCCTGAGAATAAAAGAATTGCTTATTGGATGACTGAGAAGAAATCACAGAAGATTAAATGGGAAGAACTCAGAGAAGTTAGTGCAAAATATGGATTTGAATTATTTAAGGTGAGAAAATAGTCCTCAATTTAAAATTATATTTAGTTTAAGACATTAATAAATTCAAGTGGAGCTATGTTATTCAGTATTTGTGTTTGAACATCGAACTTTGTAAGATTTAGTTACTTTTCTATATTCGTAATTTGATTGTCAAATATAAAATATGTTGCTTAGTAATTCTATATTTATGAAATGATTTATTCGAATTCATAAGTCAAGCACAGGCTATTGTTTTAAGCTTGGTTTTATTATCTCTGAGTAAAGTTAAAAGTAATTAAGCTACTTGGGACTATTTGGAATCTCTTCAAATATATTTCCTTCCTCCGAAACTAATTTGTATTCAAATCATTTTTTAGGTTGGTTAGTTAAATTCTGTCGTGAATACCATTACTCAAGAACTGGTTCTTAGTTATACAAATCTACAGCTATTTTAAAATGAAAAAAATAGGGCTCTTGCTTGTTGAAGTATTTATTTAAAATTAAATTTCCATTTTTATATTGTTGTGAATAATCACATTACAAATTATGATGTTATATCAATAATATATACAGATTATTGAATAATAATAAATTAAGATCTTAATTCTAAACAAAACAACAGCATGACTTCTATAGATATATCTTCTCTGATTAAAATAGAAATATGTATCTGTATGTGTATTGAGAATATTCAGTTTAATACTGATTTTTAAAATCGGACTATTATTTTGTTGAATGTTGATGTTGAAATATGAAATAAAATCTTTGTTTAAATATCTTGTCTTTCAATGGAGATATTTGCTATTGGTATTTGAGTGTTCTAACATGACCATAACTTGTTGAACCGACAACATACTACATGCAAACCAGTTTATGAACAATCAAAACAGTTACTATGTAGCTAGATAAATTAGATAGAATAATGGTTGTAGTATCCAACTTCTAATATTTTAATAACACAATATTTATTACATCTACATTTCTTTTTTAACTTCTAATAAGTAATACAATATAATAAACAATTAGCAGTATAACCTATTTTTTTAATTAATTTTATTAACACCTATTAAATGATCAGCATTTAATAAATTAATGTTTTATTTGTTATAAATGTCTATATTAAGCATATATTTGATTAACTGTTCATAGATTTTAATAAAATATTAGAGTACGGCTCTAAATGTAAAAAGCAGATCAATGAAATAACATGCATTTTTTTAAATTTTAACTAATGTTATTTATACATTGTCAATGTACTAAACCACAAATGTCTCATTTAAAAGAGAATTTAATAGTTTGGTTAAGATTGACTAGCTAGTGCTTTTAAGCAATATCTGTGTTACAAAGAAACTTTCTTTAACTTTGTTTGAACTACAGAACCTGGTGGCGTTTGGACTGCAGAGTGCAGATACATATATATGTTTGTAAGTGGTTATCTAACAGTTCAATCATGCATAATGATAATAACTTTGGTACTTGCTCTTCAGGACAAAATCTGGTCATCAAATACTAATATATTTTCAGAAAGAAGCAAAATCTGGCTAAAAACAGTTAAAAAGTGCAAAACTATTTATAAAATGTCAAAAATAACAAAATGCAGTCTTGAAATATCAAAATATTGTCAGAAAGCACTAAATCTAGATATAAACTGTTGAAAAATATACAATTGAATTTATAAAATGTCAAAAATAGCAAAATCTGGTCATAAACTGTTCAAAAGTTTAAAATTGTATTTATAAATTGTCAAAAATAGCAACATTTTGGTCATAAAACTGTTCAAAAGTGTAAAATTCTATTTATAAAATGCCAAAATAACAAAATCGTATATTGTTGATTTAAGTAAAGAATGTATTTGTATTTATAGATAAAAAAAGCATTTGATACTGTATCTAAACAGAAGTTACTTTTAAAACTGGAGAAAATGGTAATTTGAGGAAAGGAATTAGATCTAATTAGAACATTTTAAAACACAGAACCTTACAAACAAAGATTAAAAAGACATTAAGTGTAGTAAAATATAGCCACACACCATTGCTTTGTAATGAAGCAATACTCTTAAAGCTTAGACAAAAATTTTAACCAAAAAATTAAAATTTAATAAACAATTGAAAGTTTTGGATTCTTATATATTTCATATCACTGAAAATTGTATTCTCTACACATTGCAAAAAACCAATTTTAAAAAGGAACTTACCAACTTTCCTACAAAGAAAACATTATTTATAATGCTATCATTAGTTTACAAACTAACTACATGAAAGTAATAAAAAAACAAACCAACTCGCAATAAAAAACAAAATGTATTATTTTAATAAAAAAAATACAACTTGGACTAACCAAAAAAGAGTTAATCTAACATCAAAAAATCTTAACTGTCGAAGGAATTTAATAACCATTATGTTAAGAAGTTAAAAGTATAATATGCAACATAAACAAGTTTAAGATCAAATTAAAATTAAAACTAATACACATCACAGGCCCTCGGAATCTCTACGGATAGATGGAAGTACTGCAGGAATATTACTTAAAATAGAATCTAGACATATCAAGAATTAAAAAAAAAATGTTTTTGATCTCAGGTTTTATTTGTACAAGACACTTAACAAACAGTCTTTCATTATGAGGACAGTACAAAAACAATTTTTTGTACTTTCTGACAAGCTAAAAATCTGTATTCATGCGGAAATTGAAGGAAATTTGATCATCTAATATCAAATTTTACTTACTGATTGATTTCAAAGTGGTGTTGATTTAAAAGATTTTTATCACAATATTCAAACAATTTGATAAGAATAAAAAATATGTTTTGTTTGGTAAAATATTCTGTAATGAACAGGTTTTATTTATTTTGTCTGTCTCACATGTTTATTAAAAATTAATTGTTTTTAAATGACTAGACAGATTCTTAATGATAAATAAATACATTTTTTCAGTTATAGTTATTATAAAGTTTTTTATAAAATTTGCATTGGTCAAAGTACTAGTTTAGGATCTTCATTTTCAACATTATTTAAAGGTGTAAATGGATAAGGATAATATTGAATCCAAATGAAGTCATACAGGAAATTATTCATTAAAAAAAACAAAACACAGATTTCACGGTAATTACTCAAACAATTTGTCATTACATTTTCAACAAACCTAATCTTTGTTTATATTTGATAAACTTTATTATTATTATTAATTACTGATACTAAACCTTTTAAAAAATAGAATAATCATGCATTATCTTAAAATAATAAAGGCAAAATGTTATAATTGCATGAGTATACTGCTTAATTGCTCAATCAACAATAATACAAAAAGAAAAGAAAACATTTCATTAATTAGGATAGGAATATTAATTGATTGATGGAAATTGTACATAATGATGATACAAATGTAAGTTTAATTAGGTTAAACTACATGTATTGATCTTGGGTTTCATCATGTGAAAAAAGGACAAAGTCAAGCATATAGCTGGTCTTACACTTAACATTTTTTTATAATTTGATTTTTAACTGTTTTCACATAATACAAAAAAGTTATTAGTTTTAACATGATGATGATTTTAAATATGGAAATTTCTAATGTATTTTTTACTAGAAGCGTGGGTATACACCACATTTCTTGTTTAATATTATATACTATTTTTTTAATATAAAATGGGTTCTATTGTTCTTTGTTTTTAGTAAAAACTAAAGTATTTTTTTAATCATTTTCAAGTTATTTATGACATTTTAGCCTTTCTAGATAAAACATCAGTGAATATAATTAAATTTGTGCACTACTGCACCGTATTTTAAATAATTTGATTTTTTGAAATATATTTATAATTTAAGGTAAGGACTAACTTTTTGTATTTTACTCTACATACTCAAATTAGATAATACTTATTTATTATTATTATTATTATTATTATTATTATTATTATCAAACTCTAACCATATGAGATAACAACTGTTTTTTATATCACATAATCACCACAAATGTGTTTTTATACTCATTAGCCAGAAGATGACTAACTAGGTTGAAATATGTCTGTAATACATAAATAAAAAAATAATTTAATACCTCAACATGTATATTTATAAACTCTCTATAAACACTGTACTTGCTTGAACAGGTTTGTGATTACTTACTACTTGTGTGTGAGAATATATATTTCTTGTTCAAGCCTCGTGATTTGTTGTTGGACCAGCATTTTGCTCTGTGTTCATATTTTTTTGTTTATTAATTTAAATTTTATGTGCATTATTATTATATTATTATTACAACACACATTGAAGGAATTAAAAAGTCCTTATCAAATGAAGATGGAGTTTTTCTTCATAAAACTGAACGGGCATTTTGACAGACATCTAAGTAGAATTCTATAGTCAATTGGTTTTTATATAGGGTTTCTCTTGTTTTAATATTTCTATTGCTGGTGGTACCTAACCTAATTGTCAAGTTTATTAAATGACTGTTATCAAATGATTTATTGAAAAATATGTTAAAGTTTGACATAAGGGATAGCTGTTACTTGACAGAGATCAAATGTAGTGAAGGTAGATTTTAGATTAAAATTTTGACACTATTTGAAAGTTAGTGATTGATAGATATCAACTTTAGAAATTGACAAATGTTAACTGTAATAAATGACAGATTCAATAATTAAGATAAGTTAAAATTAGATATTTCAAGGTGTCAAAATAGTGGTTGATTGATGTCAGTGATTGATGGTTTTAAGAATATTAATGATTTACAGGTTTTTAAATGTAAAGATTGTGCTAACCAAATTGGCCACTATACAAAATAGATTTAAAATTAGATGAATCATTGGTTTTGAGTTCAATGATTCTTTAGTTGTTTGACAGTTGTCAGATGAGTTTATTGATTTGTATGTCAAAGTTTTGTGATTTGCAGTTCTCAAGTTTGATACAACAAAATTGGTTATTGTTAAATTTAGTGGCCAACAATCATGATATTAAAACTATAAACTAACTGTTTTAGTATCATCGCCAACAATGATTTCAAATTGAATGATTGACAGTTTTCAAAATTAGTAAGTGTTAACAGGTATTAAATTCAGTGGAAGATAGATGTTAAATTTATATGTTGACAGGTAGCTTATTAATTGGACTTTAATAAGTGTTAGATTTAGTTATCAAGTTTAGTGTTTCTTAATGATTAATTGACAGTTTAATGATTGACAAATGTTAATTGTCTAATTTAATGATTTATATATGATAAGTTTCAAATTTAATTAAATAGTTGGAAACTTATAAAATTTTATAATTATATTATATATTGTCACCTTAATATTACAAGGTTGTATGTTATATTTTTGAGAAGTTATAAATAGTAAAATTCTGTAAAAATATATGAACAACAATAAGAAGGTTGATAAAGTATAAAGAAACTGTTAATTTAACAATTTATAACTTAACATATTTATATATGATATAGAACTTTGTAATATACGATATATCAAATTAATTGAATGACAAATTTAATTATAACCACTGTATGCATGCAGCAAACTTTTAGAGATTTGTCTTAATTGTGTGTGTTGGAACAGACCTATTTTATAAAATACTGTTACAAAACTTTTCAAAAGATCTAAATCTGCAAACACAATGTCCTTGCTTGATGTTACAAATACTTATACTAAAATTGTCTATAAAATTATTGATCTATATTGATATCAATATTAAATTGCAGGTTAATGAAGAAATATTATTTGATGTAAGATTTTTTGATTTTTATTTTGCTATTGTGAATAGTCATTGCATTCATTGTATATTTGTCTCGATCATTATTTATAATTATTAATTTTTTTAGTTGGACTTAAACAAAAATCTGGCATCTCAAGGACAATTTTCAGTATTTTTGCACAAATTAACAGATATCATAGCAGCTGCAGATAAAGGAGATATGAATGTAAGTACATAGATATATGATATAGTTCTAATAATATCACAGTATTTTATTTATTACATGAGATTATATTATAGCTTTGTTAATTAATTAATCAATCAAAAACTTGATTTTAAAAAAGTAATTTAGTAAAAATAAATACTGGTTTTCAGTAGATGGCTGGCTATCACAAATTTAATTTTCTAGTTAATTTATTATTTTAGTTAGTTTTTTCTTGTAGACTGCCATTTAGTATAAATTTGAAATAATGTTTATAATATACAGGGTGGTGGTTAAACTTTAGGGTCTAATTGTTTGAATAATTATCAAAGAAGTCATTAATGTTTGTTAAAAACGGCAATAATTATTATATTGCTTAAAATGACTACAACAATTAATTCTATCTTGTGATTGGGAAGCATTTTCAAAAATATTGTTGGTGTATTGATTTATGGTGATCCGAGAAAAAAAAAATAATAAGAATTTATGTGTGGAAACCCATTTTTTTTAAGTTTTATGTGATATTAAGGAATTCACTTAATATGTCACAACAACATAAAAATACCTTTGAATTTTTTTGAGT
Organism: Tachinus rufipes; assembly: GCA_963932245.1. NCBI lineage: Eukaryota > Metazoa > Arthropoda > Insecta > Coleoptera > Staphylinidae > Tachinus > Tachinus rufipes. Next base: position 43,961,835 of record OZ010745.1, on the reverse strand, counting down.
GAAACTATCACATTGAAGAATAGATTTAAGCACTCTCAGCACATTGACCTTGAGTCTTTGTGACTTATAAGTCATGGGAAATACTGAATTTGGAAGAAAATTTCATGTGTCGATAGTACGGTTAAAAAAATTTAACTTAAAAGTTTCTGCCCTACATCTCTGAACTGTCAGTGAGTGTTAGTTAGAATTCTTAGCAAGCCTTGTACTATGAGTAAATTCAACAATTTTGATATACACTTGGTATCAATTTGATTTTACATCAAGTTTGAATTGTGACTTTTTTATAAACAACCTAGCAAGGCAAAATAGACTCATAAACAGATGCGTTATAAAAATCTCTGCTGTACAAAGAAACGATGAAATATATTGCATTTGATAGAGAATCAATTCTTAATAAATAGGTTCTTATTTATTAACTCTCTAAAACAAATTGTTTGTAAGATTGTTTTTTTTTTAAACAAAATTTTATGTAACTTTTTTAATACATAAATATTCAAAAATTAGAAAGTACATAGGTTGCTACTGTCATTTTGCAAGTTACATATTGTAGGTGAAAGTGCAAGACTTTATATTTACATTTTTGTGAAAAATGGTTTTATCTTATTCAAACTGGGGTTGTTCTACATAGACATGTTCAAAACCTTGAATCTTTCAGTTCATTCTAATTATCATATTAGGATTTATAATGATTCAGAAAGGTAGGTAGAACATGAAACTCTTTTATCTAAACTTGAAATATGAAGTTTTTATCGTCTTCTGTAAAATTTTTGAAAATGTACATACGAGGTTTTGTACTTTTACTTACAATATACTATTTAACAGAAGCAACATTGCTCCACTAAAAGTACTTAATTGATTTTCTTAAATTATGAATAGTATATTAGTATTTTATTTTAAAGATAATATTTATTTTAAATTATAATTCAGTCACACTTTTTACAATATTATAAACTGAATTTACTTTGTTTATTTATTTTTAGAATAAACAAAGAAAATATAGAATATATTTAAGATAATACATTTTTTACATACTTCATAAACAAAACAATTTGTTAACTAAACGACAAAATATTCCAACTAGATAAGAAAACACAAAGAACATAGAAAACACACTTAAAGCATAGCTGGCTGTGATAACATTATACACAGTAATAATAAAAAAAATCATTTTAGTTTGGCTAGTTTTTGAATATTTCCCATCCTTATTGACGATAGGTAGGGAGCTGGAAGCGGTTGCGTATACCTGGTAACGAAATCTCCCTGAAGAGGTAAAAAATGAGCATTTTCAAAACATTTTAATACGAAATTTATTTTTTTCCATAATTTTTTATGTCACTTTACTATTATAAATCTATCTAGCCAGACAGTTTTGCCATCATTAACATTGTGCCCGACATAATTTAAATAATTAGAAAATAATAATTTTAAAATCAATTTTAAATGTCTGGCAATTTAATATATTGTATGTAGTTCCATGATAAAAGAATATACTGTTAATTTGTCAGACAAAAATTTGGTTGTTATCTCTGTCACGCATCCGAGGAATTACATGCCGCGCTCTTCCAACTCGCCTATTCTTTCCTGGATGATCAATTTGCTTATTAACCAACCGAATTTCTGTATGGCAAATTAACAGTATATTCTTTTGTCATGGAATTACAGTATATTAAATTGCCAGACATTTTAAATTGTCTTTAAAATTATTATTTTTTAATTATTTAAATTGTATTGAGCACGATGGTAACAATGGCAAAATTGTCTGGCAAGATAGATTTGGAATAATAAAGTGACATAGAAAATTATGAAATTTTTTTGTCTTAAAATGTTTTGAAAATGCTCAATTTTCACCTCTTCAAGGAGGTTGCGCTACAAGGTATACGCAACCGCTCCCAGCCGCCAGACGCGGCGCTTCTCAACCTATGGTTTCTCAATAACGTTGCTAGCTCTCGTACTAGTAGTACTATTTGCTATATTAATTCACTATTCATTGCTTTGATTAAATTAAAAAATTACTTGAAATCATGTTAATTAGGAGAATCTCATAGTGCAAATAATTATACTGCCGATTTAAAATCTTAAAGAACTCAATACTATCGATAAACTTTAGCATAACAAACGGCAACCAAATTGCAAAGCCTAGTAAAGCATAATTGAATGAACAACAAAGGTTTAAAATCAGTTACTCAAACCCAATCTAACCTCAAAGGGGCAAACTAAATACAGTGAAATCTCTAGTTGCGGACACCTCTATTAAGCAGACAACTCTAATAACCGACAATTTAGAATGCATCGGCAAACGTCCATATAGGGCGCATTAAAATTCTATTACTTTTAACAAAATTTCTTCTGATAAATGGACATTAGAAGCTCCGTTTTTTATAGAACGCAAAAAATGAACACCTGCTTCTGTTGTTTTTTATTTTGTAATTCAGTTTATAGGATATATTGAGTATTTTTATTGTAAATTTAGTCACCATTGGTGACTAGTTGGTTGTGAAATTATTACAGATGATATTTTATATGTATGTACATATTTGAAAATTTCATAGGAATTCTTTGATTTGTTAATTTTTATCTATGTGTTTAAGAATGTAGTATATTTTGTATTTCATATTTTACATATTTTATTTAAATAAATGTATACTATGTATATTAGACAGGTTTTTAAAAAAATGTTGTGCATTTTTTGTGTGTGCACCCTCAGAAAGTGATCTTTATGCAACAAAAGTAAGCTATGTCAAATTTTAAGATTGAAAAGAACACGTGTCACACTACCGTTGAATTTTTAAAATTAATAAGTATTATAGCTTTCAGATTTGAGTCAGATGCATACTCTGGGTCCTCAAGAAAGCAATTAAGTACTTGCTAATTAGGTTCCATATGAAACTACATTAATATACTCTATTTAATTTTTTAAGTGGTTTACTTTCAAAAAAGGGGGCAGGGTAAACTACAAATCAATGTATTGGTGGAGTGATGATATTGCAAACATGAGAAGGAGATGTGTTTTTATACAACTAAAAGGACTGTGACAAGATTAAACGGCAAAAACCCAAGGGGACATATACCTTCTGCAACAAGCACAAGAGTCATACGCAGGTGAGAGAAAAGCCCTTAAGAAGGCAATAATGGAATCCAAGAAGATGGCCTGGAAGAAACTGAGTGAGGAACTAAATGGGGATATATGGGGCAAAGGATATAAAATTGTCACAAATAAAATAGGCAAAAGATCCCCAATAACACTGTCAGGGGACGAGATAACTGCTGAAGCGAGGAAACTCTTTCCGGACCTGGGTAGAACAACGTGGAAGGAGATAAGAACAGATACGGATATGATACCGGAATGTACAGAAGAAGAAATACTTAAGGCAGGTGGCAAAATTAAAAGGCTCACGGGACACACATGATACCGCCGGAGGTGATCAGAGCGGTAGCAACAAAAAACCTTAAGTCTGCGTGAGGGTCTTTGACAAACTCAGCAAGCAAGGCACCTTTCTCAAGGACTAGAAAAGGGCAAAATTAGTACTAATCGAGAAATCTACCAAAAAGAACGAAGACAAGGCATACCGACCCATTTGTCTACTGAACCCACTGCGAAAGCTGTATGAGCACGTCCTCAACACGAGACTTACAGAGGAACTAGACAGGAATGGAGGCCTGAGTGAAATCCAACACGGGTTCAGAGGAGGCCACTCTACACTGGATGCACTTAGACATGTTAGGGAAGCAGTTGGTGATATAAAGAACGCTTTCAACTCGGTGCCCTGGAGGGGACAAATGGAAGAACTAGAAAGAAGGAGAATTTTAACATACCTCAGAAAAATCTTATGCCACTATCCACAGGATAGAATCATAGAATGCAGTTCCGGAGCAACTCACTCTGGAAATGACTTGCGGGGTGCCTCATCCTGGGTCCCACCCTGTGGAATATTTATTATGATGGTCTGCTGAGGGAACAGATGACACAGGGGATCACTACAATAGCATATGCTGATGATCTAGCTATGGTTGTCAGGGGTAACAGTATAAGGGAAACAGAAAAGGAGGCAGAGTGGGCGTCCTATAAGATAAGAAGGTGGATCAAAAAAATGGGTCTAGAACTGGCATAAAACGGAAGCTGTTGTTCTGGTGGGTAGAAGGAAGGAATCACATTTGAAATCAACCTAGGGGATACAACAATCACATCTCAAGGCAGCATCAAATACCTAGGGATGAGGATAGGTAAAAACTGGAACATATGCCCTTATATAACAGAGGTAAAGCAAAAAGCAGAGAAACTTATAATGACCCTGGCATGTATCATGCCTAACGTAGGGGGTCCAAGGGCGGAGAAACGTAAAGTAATGGGTGCAACGGTAGACTCTATACTGTTGTACGCCGTACCCATCTGGATAGAAAGCTGCGAGAAAAAAAATACAGAATAATACTAGAGCGGGCCAAGAGAAAAATAGCAATTAGAATAGCCAGTGCCTACAGAACAGTTTTGTCCAAGGCCATACAAGCAATAACGGGCACAATCCCCATACACCTCCTCGCTCAGGAGCGGGCCGAAGGTAAAGGAAAACAACCGAAGGGGCACAGGAAAGACAAGAGAGTGGAGACGATGAAAAAATGGCAGTGCAAGGGTGACGTCGCCAGATGGACACAGACCCTTATACCCTTGGTGACACCGTGGGTAAACAGAGAACTACCACCTCACACAGATCCTAACAGGCCATGGATGTTTTGGGTCATATCTAAAAAGAATGTGCCTAGCAGAACAGGACGATTGCCTCTATTGTGAGAGAGAAAGATACCCCGGAACACACACTGATGGAGTGCTCTTGCTGGAGAAGCACCAGAGAAGAGATGCAGCTAAAAGTGGGTAAAGAGATAACCATAAACAACCTGACCCCACTTATGCTTGAAAGTGCATACAACTGGAGGGCCATTGATGATGGCATACGGACAATAATGGCAACAAAAGAGGAAGAGGAGAAAGTAAGAGCAGGAAGTCGAGGATAGTAGGATAAATAGAAAGTGTGCAGACTTTGTGAAGTAATACCACAACGGTAATCTCGCAAGGCTTGGAGGGCTTAGAGATTCTAGGGTTTTTAGTGGGTATACGAGTAACCGGGAGCTCCACACAAAGTGCATAAAGCATTTTTCCCCTCAATAAAACAATTAAAAGAACAAAGAAATGTCACAAAACAATATTTAAGAACCAGTCTAATGTAGATATGTATATTTATCCAATTTTCTTTTAAGCGGACAAAATCAGTTGCACCGTCATTGTCCGCTTAATAGAGATTTCACTGTACAAACAATTGTTTTGGTTTTTACAAATTTGTGTATTTTAGTGATACGGTATCGATTGATGGAGACCAACTAAAATTAAAATTAAAATTATTGGTTTATAATTAAATTATGAATTCAATTAGGTAGGTAGTATAGGCGGGCGATGAAATTAATAAGTGGTAATTGTTTATATGTAAATATTAATGCAATTTGATTGCTATTAGTCAATATTTAAAGTTTGCTTACTTGGTTGTATTTATTAAGGGCGCTATATTTTAAGTGCCATAAAACTTTAAGCACAATTGTGCAGTTTAACTTCTTTTTACTTTTTAAAATCGTTTTTTGGCCACGTGTAGAGCAGTGATTGTTAACCTCGGGTTGCAACCTAAATTTTCAAATAATTTAAAGATTAAGTTTCATTTTCAACACATTTTTAATATATCTGATTAAATCAATGCAAGGTCAAAACGGCACCTCTTCTTTCTTCTTTATTGCATGTTTTACAGCTATTTTACATTGCCCCAGAAGTCTTACGACTTGTTTGAAGGGGGTTGATGGGAGAGAAGATCTTAATCACAACAATAATCTCGTGGGACCATGCCTATTTTTACATTATTTGTAAAACTTTGAAAATGAAAAATGTTTATATTGCGAAATATAGTACGTTTCAAACCCATTTGAAGTAGATGTGTTGAATATGATTCAGATGAATTATCTAAAATGCAAGTATAAAAAAAAAGATTTGCCAGAATAAGTCTCACGAACAGTGGCGTAGCTATCTTTAAGTAAGCATTTGCAATGCGGAAGGATCTACAAGCATACAGGGCTTTTTCGACGTTTATTTGGCAATTTTTGACAATTTATGGCCGGATTTTTGTTCATCTTAATGTTTTTTATAAATTATAGCTGGATTTTGCTATTTTTGAGATTTTATGAAGGTCTGTACTTTTTTTAATAGTTTAAGGTCATATTTTGGTGTTTTCTGACAATTGTTAAAATTTAAATTAGGATTTGGAAATTAATAAAAATAATAACTGATAATAAAACAACAATTACCCGAAATAAAAATTAATAATAAGAAGGAATATAAAAATTAACAAAACAAAATGAATGCAAAACGAGAAAGAGGATACGAGAGAGAAGAAGTCAATATAGAAAGACCTAAAAATGAATTAAAAGAATTTCAAAAAAGCAAAAAAATATTAAGATCTCCAGAACAAAGGAAAATAGAGAATGAAAGGAAAACGACAGTAGAAAAGCAATCCAACAGTGATACAATCAGAAATATAGAAAATAAAGAGAAGGTAGAAGTAAACAAGGATAAAAGCTACAGAGAAGAATACAAAGAAACTACAAATACAGAAAAGAAAATAGAGGAATTAAAGAGCATGATTAAAGAATTAATGAATGAGATGGCAAAAAACACAAAGGAATTAAAAGAAGAGATTAGAGAGATAAAGAAGGAATTAAAGGATAAAGAAATGAAATGGGAACAGGAAAAAATACAGATGATCCAAAAAATCGAAAGCTTAGAAAACAAAGCAGAAAAAAAAGAAAGACAGAAAAAAAGAAATAATATTATAATAACAGGAATAAAAACAAATGAAAATGAAGAACAAAGCGGAGTAGAGAACTTTTTGAAAGAAAAACTTCAGATAATAGCAAAAATAGGAAAAGCCCAACTAATACATAAAGATAAACAAATAATAAGAGTAGAAGTCGAAACATGGGAAACAAAACAACAAATAATGAAAGCCAAAAGAAATCTGAAAGGGACCAGGATATACATTGACAATGACCTAACACACGAAGAAAGATGCGTACAAAAAGAAATTAGAGACTTAGCAAATGAAGAAAAAGCGAAGGGAAAGAGGGTTAGAATAGGTTACCGAAAGTTAATAATTAACGGAGAGGAATATAGATGGAATAAAGAGTTAAAGGGTTTAGAAGAAGCGGATGTTCCAAAAAACTAACAACAATACAGAAAAAAGAAAAAAAAATAAAAAAGGCGAGAAAATGGTACAAGAATTAAGATAAACAATACAGAGAACAATGCAAATAAAAGGAACATAACTAAAAAAATACAGAAAAGAAAAAAAAAAAAATAAAGGAATAAAAAAGGAAAAGAAAAAGAAGAAAAATAAGGAAGAAAGAATAGGAAAATGGAATATAAGAGGATTCATGGGAAAAGAACAAAAAAAAACTATACTACGTAACGTTAAAATATTTAAAACATAAGAAGGAACACACTATGATGAACATAAAAGATATAAATAGAAAAATAATAACGGAAGAAGGCGAGATAATGGAAAGATGGAGGGAATACTTACAAGAACTAACGTAACAAGAAGTAAAAGAAAACAAAACAAGATAGGATGAAACAATGATACAGGGCAGACGAACAGAAGAAATAGATGAAAAAAAAAAAAAAAGACGAAGTAATAGAAGCAATTATCAAAGTAAAGCAACGCCGGAAATAATAAAATAAGGAAGATTATTAGACTTATTAATAATAAGATATATTAAACAAAGTATTAAAATGTATGTAATAGCCTTACACCGAAAGGTAGAAAGGTAAATTGAATAAATAAATAAAATAAATTAGGATTTTTGCAACTTATCAATAGTTAATGCTGAATTTTGGTTTTTGTAACAATATTTTTGATATTTTAAAACTGGATTTTAAAATTTTATGAATATTCTTCACTTTTTAAAAGTTTACGATTTTAATATTTTTAATTTTTTATAAATAGAATTTTGCTTTTTTAACAGTTTATGACCAAATTTGGCTATTTCTAACAATATTTTATGGCTTGATTTTACTATTTTTGGGGTTTTATACTTTTTTTGTACATATTTGAACAAATTTTTTGTTATAACAAAATTTTGATGTTTAAAGACGGGATTTGCTATTTTGAACATTTAATGGAAAATTTTGCATATTTTGACATTTTGGATTTTGCTATTCTAACAATATTTTGATATTTTTTACATACAACAGTTATTTTGATGCTTTCAGGTTGGATTTTGCTATGATTTTTTATAAATTGAATTTTGCACTTTTCAACTGTTTTTAGGTTCTTTTGGACATAATTTTAATATTTTATAACTGGATTTTATTGTTTTTTACATTTTATTATTGCACTTTTTAACAGTTTATGGCTGGATTTTGGTTATTTTTGACAATATTGACAATATTACTTATTTTTACTTTTTATAAATAGAATTTTGCACTTTTAGTGTATAACCAAATTTTGCTATTTCTAACAATATTTTATGATCGAATTTTGCTAGCTTTGGGATTTTATGATTTATTGAATAGTTTATTAATAGTTTGTGGCCGTATTTTGGTGCTTTATAACAATATATAAATGATCGGATTTTGCTATTTTTGACATTTTATGAATAACATTATTTTGCACTTTTATACGGTTTTAGGTTGGATTTTGATTCTATCTAAAAATATTTTAATGTTTTATGACTGAATTTTGCTATTTTATTTAATGAATTTTGCACTTTTTAACTCTTTTAAGTCTTTGGTTGTGCCGGAAAGAGTGCTTTCCTTACCTCTTCTTGAAAGTTGTTTGTCATTTTTATTTCGCTGGTCTTCCTCTTTCCATACAATATTCACAAATTCTTTATTAAGTTTTGTCTACTCTTTCTCTATATTTGCCTTTTATTGTGCCTGCTTTACTGTTTCTTATTCTTGTTATTTCTCATATTTTCTGTGTGGTAAACTATTCTTTTTTTTGCAACAGTTTTGTTCCACTAAAAAAAACCCGTTCCCTATTGGGTGCCCGAGTTTTTTTTTACTTGTCCCGGATGAACTGTGGGTTTTAACAAGGTTATCTATTGCCTATTGGTTGCTTTTTACGATCAGCAAAGAGGCTAGCGGAAGTATTCTTCTGCACTACCTCTTCCTGTAAGCGGCGATACGGCTTTTAAGTCCGGTAGTAACCTAACCTTAACTTAAATGTGTCTTGTTATATGTTTTATTTTATATTATTATACTTTATCTGCGTATTGACATCAATAAATATTATTATTATTATACTTTCAGTGATTTTATCTAGCTTGAACTTTTTGAAGTGTAGGTAACAAATTATTTTCATAATAAATTAAAACTAATTTAACCTAACCTAACCTAATCTTTTTTTTATATTGTGGTTGGGGGAAGCTTTGTCAGCCTGAGTGTGGAGCTCTCATCCACTAAACCGCTAATCCACTTGACGATTTGGATTTCAACCCTGAAATCATTATTATATTCAGGATGGATTGTCTTGATGAGCAAGCTCACAATAGATATTAGTTTGTCTTCTTACGTTTTTTTTTTTCTGCTTTCTGATCTTTTATTACTTTGTCGATGTATTTTTTATGGCTTTTTATTCTTAGGTCTATCTGCGATTGTTTAATATTACAAAAAATGGATTACTTTTACTAAAACAAACACTGTGGGTCAATGGTATTTGGTATTGCTACTTTTAAATAGTGTTTATGTAACTCTGTTTCTAGCAATATACTTACAAAAAAGACCTGAAATATCTTACAAGCTTTTTGTTTTAGAAAGATAATAATATAGAACATAGAAACTTTTTGATTAAAAATTCAATGCTTTAACAATTGCAATATATTTTGTTTCTTTATACAACTAATGGTAATAAAAAGTTTTTGAAAAAATATATGATTATCATAATAAGTTGTATTGTTACAAAAAAATCTTTTTTGCTAAAAGTCTAAAAAAATAATAGAATAAGTTAAATTTAATTATTGTTTTTTTTACAGTCGGCAAGAATAATAGAAGCAGTAGAGAAATACATATCATCACATAGAAACCTCATAGTTATGGACCCCATTGATAAAGTGCGTCAATTATTAAATCGATCTAACTCCTACACAATAATTCAAAACACAGATTTACATAAACACGGAATATTCACGCCTAATTTCTGCGAATTAACTAGTGATAATCCAAAAATGATGTCTAGCCAACTAAAATCTTCAGATATTACTTATCCTTTTATATGCAAACCTCGATTGGGCCACGGGTCAAAACAAGCTCATGAGATGTTCATAATCTTTAATGAAAATGGCTTGAAAGATTGCAAGGCGCCGTGCGTGGCTCAAAGTTTTATCAATCATAATGCTGTGCTTTTCAAAATATTTGTGGTGGGAGATAAATATTATTACGTAGAGAGGCCATCTTTGAAGAATTTTTACGCTAGCGATTGTGAATCAATTTCATTTCATAGTAGTATTGTATCAAAAGCAGGTGCTCAAAGTGATTTAACTATATTAGAGCCCCATGAAGAAATTTGTAATATTGTTCCTCCTGAACGTGGTATCTTGGAAAAGATTGCTGTTACATTGAGGAAGGCTTTTGGTATGGATTTATTGGGAATTGATGTGGTTATAGAGAATTGTACAAAGCGATATGGAATTATTGATGTCAATGCATATCCAGGTAATGTACTTTTGTATTTATTTTCTAAAATATTTAGTTGAAGTTTCTAAATGTATGTGTTAGTATTATAATTGAGTGCTTTGGTTTAAGCTTAATAAGATGTTGCAGAACATTTAAGTATAGATAAACTAAAGAAAATTAAAAACAGAAAAATAGTTTTTTTAGATGGAGATTGAATTGTACGTACATTTTATTATTGAAAACATTTAAAAGCAGAAAAACATACAGCATGTTCTATTAAAGCTGCGTTTGGCTATCCTACTCGAGTCACTCTTTTTGTTCTTTGACCGTTCGGGTATTGTTTTGAACAGCTCTATTTACCCTACCTCGACTAGCGTGGATATAGGAGTCGGTAGCAGAAGTAGGCGCGTAGTTTAAAATCATTGCATCGTGATTGACATGGGAAAACGAGAATTTTATATTTGAAGATGAAAGTAATTCTAAAATAATATTTTTATAAAATTCTTATTGCTATTAATATGGTAAAACAATAATTAGGCGACAATAAAGGACTCAGATAAAATTAGATAGATTTGTGTAATTTATATGTTTTAATTGTATGTACATTTTAAAGTTGTACTCATCTATCTCGTAAAAGAAATATATCTAATATTAATACTAGAAAAATCAAATAATTATTATTTTTAATATTTAGCAAAAGAAATTGGTTTTGTATTTATGGATGAAAATTTAAGAAATATATTAAACATTTCTCCAAAAAACCATGAAAAAAAACATAATTTAACTTTTTTTCTGTATTTAGTATTATGTGAAACATTTTGTAAATTGTTTCTTGTTTTGTTGGTTATTTGAGAGGTGACACTGACAAACTCCTTAATGCGTTCGGCTAGTTTGACTCTAAAAACACCGTGATCACGTGACTAAAAATCTACTCCAACACTACTCTTACTCTGGATTAATAGCCGAACGCAGCTTAAGTAGAAAATAAAGGACTAATGTCAAGCCTTAGCAGTAATCAAAAGAAATTTAGATAAAAAAGTTTAATTTTTTGAATAAAATGTGATTTTTTTGCAAGATAAAAAAATAAAAAAAATAACATAAATGGTCACGTGCAGTCTAACAGACTGCAGCAAACAATCAATAGCCTATATTTTAACAATATAAATTGCTAGCATGTGAAAAATTAGGTGAGAGGTGAGAGGATAATAATAATTTTAATTTATTGTTGAATGACTGGTTATTCACTAATAAAGCATTGTTAGAATATGTTAAATCTATAAAAAAAAATTTCAAATAATGTATTGAACTGTATGCTAACCGTTATTTTGTTTTAGGTTATGATGGATTTCCTAATTTTTATGATGCGCTGTTACAATGTATTAGCAATAAAGTAAACAAACTGACTGAAGAAAATAATGATAAAAATTGTGATAGTTTTAAGATTCCTCAAACAATCAACAACGAAACTAATTCAATTATAACTACTCTAGTATAATTGCATAAATATGATTACCTGATAGTATTCACATTGATATTTTTTTATTATTTTAATATGTAGATTTTTGTTATTGAGACTTTTAGCGATGATGTCTTCAGTGAGCGGGTAATTAAATATTGACTTGGTTAAGTTTAACATAAATACTTGAAGTATTATTGAATTGTCAGCTTGAATGTTAATGAGCAGCTGCTTAAGCCGCTTTTCAAGTTTTTCATGTTTTCCATCAGATGGAATTTGTAAACTAAATCTGTCAATAACAATAGCATAAGCAATTTTATATTCAAAAATTTCATCAAAAATTAGGATATTTTATACTTACAATTGATCTCTATTATTATAAAGAAAATATCATTCTTATATCACATACAGACTTCCACAAAACAGTTTTTAAATTAATTGTATTTTTTTGGTTTGTATTCATTCACTGAGCCTAAAATAATGTATTTTTAAGTAACTTTTAGAAAATAATAAAATGCTTTTATTAGATATTAAAAGCCGGGTTGTATATTTTATAGTTGATTTTATAATTATATAAGGGGCAACTATGTATTAAAAAATATGGGCACATAAAAGTAGGATTCTTGTTTCTTATTCAATCTTTAGCATAATATTTGGAACCTTTAACATGGTATAAAGGTATTTTTATCTATCTTTGTTACAAAGTTATTCAAGCTTGAAATCTTACATTTAATACCTTAAAATCAAGTGAATAATTTTAGTTTGCAAAAAAACAAACCAAATCATCAAAATAAACTCTGCAATAGTATTGTGGTGTTACGGGATTGCTTTTTAAGTTATTAGCCCCATGGTGGGTGAAATGTTAACTATTCTGTGTAAGCAAGGTCAAGTATCATATGTTTACATTATTTGAAACAATATTTTTATAATTAAAAATTGTCATATTTATTGTCAGAAAAGTGTAGTGTCGTCATTGTGGTGTCAAACAGTTCTAATATGTAGTGGTTTAGTACGACAATCTAAGTGTCGGATATGTTTTGATGTGGGTTGTCTTGTTTGCAAAGCAATGGCAAACAAGCGAAGTGTCTGTCTAGTAAACTAGGTATGGCACAATAATAAAAAGATAGAAAAAAATCTATATAATATTATTTTGTTCCAAATATCATGCTAACTACTATTTTTACATATCATTATAAATCACTCTGTATAGTAATTTAATGAAATGGGATGATAGTTTTACTTATAAACTCTGCCAACCCAACTTGGTTAGAGTGTAAAGATAAATTGAGGTGAGATGAATATTGTTGTAAAGTTGTTTTTTTATTGAAACCATAATACCATGTGTGACAGTTACAACAGTAAATGATTTTACATCTGCTCTGTAAAATATGGTAAAACGTAAAATATAAAGATCGGGTTGTTAAGAATTGTGTTGGGGACTTTTTGCATGCCTGAACCTTTCTGCCACTGCTGGCTCTTACATAGATAGTATTTTATTATAACAAACATTATAAAATGTACTTATAATATTTGTATATTCCAGTAATAGCTTTAATGTCTACTTTTTAAAGATGCCAAAAATGGAAATGTTGGAAATGCTATTCTCTTAATATTTACTATTTAAATATTACCAAAGACTCGTTTAGTTTTGTCTATGCGTGCTAATGAGATTTACATACTTTGGTATATTTTACATGCTGGGTGCATCTGTATTTATTATTTATACTATTTTTTGTTTTTTATCAAAGGGTTTTTACACATGAGAAGAATATTTATATATAAGCATTGTTTTGTTAATTTTATATACAAATATATTTATACAATTTTCATAAATTTGTGTATTATTTTTTACAATTACTTATGTATGTATTATAAAATCAACTTTCAAAAATACTAACAAATTTTTTATCATAGGTTTCTCCGATAAAATTTAATTTTATTTATTTTTTGTTTTCTTTAATTTTTGACATTTTAATGTATGGGGAGCAATACCAAAGATTGGTAATAAACCGAGTAAGTAATTATCGATTACTAATCATATTATGAGTTATATTTAGAAAAAGATTATAATTAATAATAATACAAATCTGACGTTTCTAGTTATTCAACTGAAATGATGTTTAAATTAATATTTTTTTTGCCATATTTTGTTTGGTTCTGTAGTTTTTGGTTTTCATAAATAACAAGTATAGGGTTTGTTTAGACAACGTCATGTGATATATGTATTCACTGTTAAATTAGGTAAGTATTTTAGTGTCGTATTGATTTATATGTCTGTCATTTTGAAAAATATCAACTTTTTTATAATAATGTTCTCAGTTTTTTGTCATGCTTTAATTTTAATTGGTATTAATGTAATTTTGCATGCTCAGTTTATGATATACTTGACCATTATTTATTAGTTGTATATTTATTTATTTATTGAATTTCTTTAATAAGTTAAATTATTTTTTAAATAGAATTTTACTATTTTTTCTTCAGTTATGTCATGTTTAATTACTAATGGCCGATCTCACCGACACATCTTAAAATTTAAGCCCGAGTTAAACTGCTAAGTCCAGGTTAATACGTTGCATTGACAATATAAACGCGGACTTAATGCTTAATTATTGTTTAAATATAAGTTGCCAGTTTCGTCTTCACCAATAGTTAAGCTTCAAGACCGCGTTTATAATGACGGTGCAACGCGCTAACTCGAACTTAGCAACTTAACCCGGCCATAATACATCATATTTTTTATGTTTAATTATTTAGTCATTTAGACCAGTGGGGAGGCTGGATCATATATTATATATATATATATATATATATATATATTCAATCTTTTCTTAGAGTTTCAAAGATTGGGAAGTGCTTGCAATAACAATTTTTACTTTTTACATTTGATATAATAAAGTTGTATTATGTACTATAAAACTTTAAGGTTTACATTTAAATAGTTTTATTTTTTAAGTTATATCAGTTTAAAAATTGAATGGTGGTGGCCGTCACTATGTGATAGTTCATTATAAAATAAATAAAACACATTTACTATGTACTATATCACGAACACGGCCAAATAACATTAGCACTTCTACTCTCTCAGTTAGAACTATTTATATGTTAGATGTTTTGTTTTTACAAAAAGAATTGTCGTTTTAAAGTAAAGGCTCAAAATACTCACTACATGTTAATAACGGCAACGCCATAGAAACATTTATTGTTGAATGCTTGCTCTTCAGTATAATAAATTCCAGATGACGAATTTTTAAAATCTAGAACAGTCTAAAATTCTTAAGAATCAGCCAGTTTCAGATACTTCCGACATTGACTTAAAATTAAAAATAAACACCTCGTTTTCACAAAACCTGACAAATCAAATGCTAGTAATTCTTCTGAATATCAGTCAAAAGTTTAGCAATTTATTAACGCTGAAAATTTTATAACATTACCTTCACATTGAACTAAGCAAATTCAAATCGAACTCCGATTTTTTCTTTCCAATAGTAAACTTTTATTTTCTCTTCCAAATAATTTAACTGCAATTAAAAGCAATCCATTAGTACCAAAACTATACGGCCTTATAAAAAAACCACAAACCTGGAGCATCACATTTTTCTTCAAAATTTGGTGTAGTTGATTTGTTAGAAATTGCTAACAATATAAAAAAATATTATAAAATTTTTTTTTTTTAATTAGTTTTTTTTTATAATAGTATTATGTTCTCCAACATTCCTCTGAATAAATGCATTGACTTAGTCTCAAACTTATTTGAAAAAATAAATATTAACCCTTATCTTCACAATGAAATAATTGTTTAAAGTTTTGCATTAAAAATAGCTACTTTCAATAAGTCTTTTGTTAGCTGAAGTATGTTGATGATATCTTAACTTGCTTTAAAGGTACTTAACGACAATTGCACACTTTTCTAACTTACGTCAATAGTATTCATCACAGTATTAAGTTTGCTGTAGAGACCAAAACTCAAAATAAAGTTAACTTTTTAGACGATATGTCACGCTAATAATAATCTTTTATTTGATATTTTCGGTAAACTTTTGAAATTACTAAAACAAAACAAAAAAATCATTCCGTAAACTTTCTTAATGATCAAACCGACCTGTATAAATCTTCTTTGATTGAAATATTTTAATCTTCTCCGCGTTTTGCGGAATGTTTTTGTCTTAATTACCTTTAAGTAAAATTCGCCAATCATTAATCTTTTTTTACTTGTTTAATTTGTTTTTTTCATTTTGTGTTATTGTATGTAATTCATCATGATTCTAATCATAATAATTTCAATGTAATTTTCTACTTACACAGTCCGAGCTGGCCTAGTCAGTTACTGCAGTGCAGCTACTTGCATCATCACGAGTTACTGTCATGTGCAAGTCGGTACCTAGCATCCGAATTACAGTAACATTACAGTAGCACCAATACTGAAAAAACTAATAAATAAAATGATACAAACAGGTGAATATCCACAAATACTCAAAAAACAAATTATAAAACCAATACACAAAAAAGGAGAAAAATCAAAATCAGAAAATTATAGACCACTATCGCTTATATCAGTGTTAAGCAAAATAACAGAAAAAGCAACATATAACAGACTTATGACACACATAAACAAACATAACATAATAAACAAAAGACAATATGCATTTCAAAAAAACTCAAACGCTATGGGCATAACAACTGACATAATACAACACATAGCAGGAAAGCTAGATGACAAACAGTATGTAATACCAATATGTATAGACATGAGGAAAGCCTTTGACACAATCGACAAAGACAAATTGATCAACAAAATGGAAATTCTTAGAATAAGAAACACAAACTTAAAACTACTAAAAACATATATTAAAAACAGAACACAAAAAACAAGAATAAACGACATACTTAGTACATCTACAATAGCAGAATATGGGCTACCATAAGGTGGAGTACTAGCGCCAATATTGTATATATTATACATAAATGATATATATAATATAAACTTAGTTGGTGAAATATATACATATGCTGATGACACATGTATTATATATCACGGAAAAAATAAAGAAGAAATAGAGAGAAACATAAATGAAGACGTTAAGAAATTAACTAAATGGTACGACGAAAACATACAAACAATAAATGAAGAAAAAACAACGTATATGATAATAAGACAAAAAAACAAAAAAGATATTAACATAAAAATTGAAATAAATAACATACCAATTACTAGAACAAAACAGACAAAATACTTAGGAATAATATTAACTGAGAAACTCACCTGGGATACACATATTAACAAATTATTAAAAGAAAGCGCAGCAACAATAGGAGCTGTGTATAGAGCTAGTGAATGCATTACAAAAGAAACTGCATTAAGTATCTACCATTCACTATTTTTAGAAAAAATTAATTATTTAATAAACATATGGGGAGAAACAACAAAAACAAACATTCAAAAAATACAAAGGCAACAGAACAAAATTCTAAAAATAATACACAAACTACCAAAACTAACACCAACAGAAGAAGTATACAAAATAATTAACGAAACAAAGATAAACGAAAAAATAAAAATAGAAAAATGCAAACTAATATACAAAATTAAAAATAAAGAAATTAAAACCAACCTCTAAATAAAATGCAACAAAGAAATTCACGGACATAACACAAGAAGAAGAAGCAACATACATGTACACACAACAAGGACAGAAAAAGCAAAACAAACAATACTAGGCAATGGACTTGTCACTTACAACCAACTGCCTGAAAGTATCAAGAAAACAAAGAATTATAAAGAATTCAAAATTAAAATTAAAAAACACTATATATTAACAAGATCTAATTAGAAGAAGACAGAAGCAGATAAATAGAAACATAAAATGGTGCCCCGAATACGAAGCTCTGCAGCCATCCACATGGAAACGGTGTAGAGCAGCATGTGGGGAGAAAAAACAAATAATATAAACTGTAAATATGTAAATATTTTATAATAAAAACCAAATATAAAAAAAATAATTTTTTTTTTTTTTTAACTCGCCTCTCGCAGTACCTGACAACAGTCAAGTTAGCAACTTGTATTGTGTAACCAGGCCATTACTGTCGTATATATGCTATGTAATTTTTTTTTTATATTCATACTTGTTTGTATCACTGTCCGATGATGGCCTTGTAAAGTTTGAAACGTGTTACGTTTTTTTAAAATTATTTGTGATATAGTACATAGTAAATGTCTTTTATTTATTTATATAACAGTTTACTAATTAAGATTGATAGTGTGTAATTTAATAACAAAAATTTCTCAAATACTAATATCAGATAATTAAATTTGAGTTTTAAGTACACATTTAAATACTCTAAGGTGTATATTAAATAATTAAACAAACAGCAGATTCTCAAATACTGTAAGTAATTTAAAGTTTAATAATTGTTTATTGCTACGGTATCTCAAGAATAGATTGGCCGGTGTTATAGGCAACTTAATATACACAAAAGTTATGTTTTCTCTTTTGAATTCATGCTTTTGCTCGTTTTTGCATCTTTTATTTGCGCTTACATTTTACATATTTTATGAGGCACGCTATTCTTGACATGCTATAGCTTTCTTAAAAGTAACATAAGTTTTGATATACTATACAATTTTATTTATGGTTTTCTAAAGCAACAAGGAATTTTGTTACACCATAAAATTTTAATTTTAGCCTTGTAAAGCAACAGGGTATTTTGATATACCAACATTTTATTGTACAGGCAACTGAGAGTTTTGATACACTATAAAAACTATTTTTATCTTTTTATAGGCAACAGAGTATTTTTATATTTTCAAAATTTTTAATGCTATCTAAACGTATCATAGTTTTAATACTTCATAGAATTGCACTTTAACCATCTTTGGGCAACAAGGAGATTTGATACTTCATAAATTTTTATTGCTATTCTTCTAAGGTGACATGAGTCTTGATACTCTGTTATTTTTTAATTGCTAACGTTTTAAAAGCAACGGAGATTTGATACTGCATTAAGATGAATGTCTGCGTGCCGAGTAGTTTCTAAGAGACGCAGCGGCAGGGAACGAGGTAGCAAGTGGGTGGGCTGAAAAGTATATCCCACTCCCACAAATTGGCTCTTTTCACACGCAGTTTAAAATCTTGGATTAAGTGATAAATACGTTTAAATGGGACTTTTCAGTTCTTTTTCGGTTCTGAATTTTTGCGTCAGGATTCTCCCGCGATTTTGAATCTGGGATTCACGTTATACATGTTATATGTAGTGATGCCGCCAGAACCGGATCCAGATCCGGTATCCGGCGGATTCGGCCAATATTTGATGATTTGGTTCCGGCCGGATCTAGATAACTATCCGGTTGGATTCGGCCAGATCCGGCCGGATCCATATTTTTTTAATAAATGAAACTAATAAAAGTAGAATTGAAATGTAAAAAAAAAACAAGTAAAATTTATTAATAAAATGTAAACAAAAAAATAATAAAATATAAAAACAATAATAATAAAAATAAATATAATATATTAATAAATAATAAGTAAAGTATTATATTATTCAATATTATCAATAATAGTCAGCCAATTTAATTTTTTTTTCATAAACATTGCCAGCTTGTAAAAATAGTCTTTTGCTGAAGATGCTGGTTGCCGGCGCTGATAAATATTGATTATTTTTTTATATTTTTGTGGATCCGGCCGGATTTGGTTGGATCTGGTCTTAGATTTGGTTCCGGTTTTATTTATAGGTGATGGTTCCGGTATCCGGTTCCGGCCAAAAAGTGGATCCGGCGGCATCACTAGTTATAAACATAGCAGCATCTTTCAGACGTGGATTCTTTGAGGTTCATATTCTTAAAATTTTTCACTAATAAAGTAAGACAGTCGCACAAAGGGACACGCATGTTTATTGAAACCAAGAGCATTTTGTACATATTAGCCAAGACAGAATTCTAGTTTAGAAATAAAATATAAAAATTATATATTTTATATTTAAATTAAATTATCTGAACTTTTAAACTTGATAACGCAATGCTCTAATGGTTAATAAGAATATAATTTTGTCAATTACATGATCTACATTATCAACGTTTTTATTTCGAATAATACAAATAACCGTGTTGTCTTGTTTTGCTTTGTTCCCATGTTTTAAAGTATACTAATAACTGTAGTGCTTTGTCGATTGTGAGGAAAATTTTGTATTTTTATAATAATTAGTTGATTAATAACTAATAATAATTTAAACAAATTCAATAGAACCAGTATATTGCTGGGAAAAGAAAAAGAAACATTGTGTTTGAGTACTAAAGGGCACAAACGTGATGAAAATTTAATGTAGTTAAATTTAAAAAAAATGCAGGTGTGTAATTAGTGAAATAAATATTGCGGTAGTAATATTTTTTGGATGTTAGTGACTTTTATGTTAATTATAAACTTTATTGTTATGATAATAATTTTATGTTTTATGTATGCTTGAGTAAATATTTTGAAAAACGTTTGACTACAAAACATTTTTTTCTTTGAATGTTTTATTAATCCAAAATTAATAATGTTATTATGAATTTGTTTACACTGTTTTATAAAGTAATTCTTAAATTTTGTTTTGGAAACTTAAAAGTGCTCAATATGTGCTCTTAGTGTCAGATTAAGTCTATTTAATCCCAAACCCAATGTAACATATTTGCTTTGAGACTTTCCATGGTTCTTGTAATGTGTCGTTTTAACTCATCTAAATAATTAGGAAACGGAGGGACGTAAATCAAGCGTTTGTAGTTCCAAACTTGCACGTGTTGTTGATTTTTGTGGACTTTGTTGGTAAACAGAACGAACACGTTCAACTGTTTTGACTTTACATAAACACCTTGTTGTTTCAAATTTACTGTCTAGTAGGTGGTGTTTTTTAAAACGTATTCAAAAGTGTTGTTGGACAACAGTTATGGGTTTTGTTTTTGCAAATTCAAGCATTCAATATGATTTTGTACTATAAAAGCTTTTACAGTTCCAGTTCCTAACCTATCAGCGCAAAAAGCATGTTGATATCACAAATAACTTTTATTTTATACAATACTAAAATTGTTTATTTATTTTGTAATAACATTGAACAGCTGAACTGTATGGTAAAAACGCTAAATATTTTGATATTTATTTTGATGAAAAATATGCATAAAAATAAATGATTCATAACTTTATCAATATTTTTTATTGTTATTTTAGAAATTAAATTACAATGCACTAAGACTGATATATTATCAACTAAACCTAGCACATCAAAAAACCATGGTAATTATATTTTACATATAAAATGTAAACAAATTTTGATGTAGTAGAGTATATAACTTATGAAAGTAAAAATGACTTAAAAGATATAAGTAAAAACAAAGAATTATTGGCAAAGAAGAAGATTGGTTGATATTGAACATTTCTGGAACATCAAACTACAGGGAGTTTATAAATGAATGGGATTATGTAATCACTTTAAATATGCCGCCTTTTTAAAATCGTCCACTATACTACATACGTTTTCATATGTTTGCTTGACAGCTGTCAAAGTTGATCTGTCAAAACAAATAGTTTAGTGAACAATTTAAAAAAAGCGGCACATTTAAAGTGATTACATAATCCCATTCATTTATAAACTCCCTGTATTTTTACACAAAGAAAAAATAAGATTTAAATATTATATAATATTGAAAAATAAAGTTAGAAATATCAAGATGGTTGCGACGGTTACTATGTGGTACTCCATATTTAATAAGTAAATAAAACAACTACTATGTTTTTACCACTAATTTATTGTTGTAAAATTATATATAAAGTATATATATTTTTACAAAATATATTTCACGACTTAAGTTTCAACGTTTTACAGTCATTATCAAGTGAAAAACAAATAAATAAAACAATACATATATATATATATATATATATATATATATATATATATATATATATAGAGCAATTGGTGAATTGGTGGGAAAATACAAGGAATTTAATAGAATATTAAAAAGTGGTGGATTATACTAAATTAGATTGGTTTGTTCGTTCAAAAAGTTAACGAGCAAATTATGGGAATGTTTATAAATTTTGGCAACTTCTAAAAGTTAAGCTTTGTATCTTTTGTACAGGTATGTAAAAATTTTAACATATTAATGTTTGGGAATGAATGATTATGATTACAATCTAAAATATGATTTAAAAATAAACCAGAATTTTTATTTAAACGAAATGCGCAATAATGTTCATGCCCGTTTGACCTATGTATAGACTATTACATTCAGGACATGACATTTTATATACATCAGACTTTTTTAAAGAGTCAACTTTATCTTTAGAATTAAAAAGAATGTTTGATAATTTTCAAATTGGTCTAAACGCGATTTTTTGATTTTGTTTGCAGTGAATGTAAGCGATTTTGTCTGTGGTTTTTTTCAAAATAAGTTAAAGTTAAAAATGAATTTTTATTTATACTTGAAAACTTTGGATAAATTTGAGTCATTGTATTTTGATAACGTTTTTTGTTTATTAAATTTTGTATAAGATTGATTGGAAAACCATTCATTATTCCAATTGATAAAATAGTGTTTAATTCTATAGTAAGGTTATTAAATGATAATGGTATTGAGAAAGCTCTATGAATCATAGAATGAAACGCAGCTAATTTGTGTGACATTGGATGATTAGAACTGAATGGAATAGTAGAATTTGTGCTCGTTCGTTTTCTATATATTAAATTTGATTTTGTTATTTTTATGAATTAATGGCGATCTAAAAAGTTAATTTGATTAAGTTCTTCTGTTTTTAGAGTGAATTTGATATTAATGCTATTAATAATATTTAAAAATTGATTAAGTTGACGTGCCGTACCATTAAAATAAGCAATTATGTCGTCTACATATCTATACCAGAATGATATGTGTTTTTTAGTAAAGTCTTTTTTAAATATTTGTTCTTCAATTTGTGACATAAATATGTCTGATAACAGGGGGCTTAATGGAGAACCCATTGCTAGACCAGTAAAATTTATTATTAAATTGAAAATAATTTTGTTTCAAGCAAATTTCAAAGGCATTAACAATTTCTGATTTTATAATTATGTTTAAGTTGTGTTTATCTAAAATATTTTGAATAATTTCAAGGCAATTATTTGTAGGTATATTAGAAAACATACCAATGAGTTAAAAGTTACAAGTTTTGAGTATTTTAGGATGGTTATTAATTTTAAGTGTTGAGATAAAATTAGAAATTATTTTGAACTAAATTCTGAGTATTTTTTAAAGATAGTATTTAATTTGATTGCTAACGTACATAACGGACTATTTATATAAGAGACTACTAGTCTGATATGGTGATCTGGTTTATGGGTTTTAATCAAACCGTAAAGTTTGGGAGCTAAAGAATTTATATTACATATTTGAAATTTTTTAAAGTTGTTTAAAATAATTTTTGTATTTTCTAATAAATCTTTAATTTGAGATTAATACTATTTGTAGGGTCTTTTTTTAATAGAGTAAGGTTTTCAGTTTGAATAAATGTATCAACTTTGTTTTATTGATTTGATAATTGATAAATTTGATGGTGGTTTTTGAGATAGAGTTTTTGGAATAAGGGGATCATTTACTTTTATAAGTGCAATTTCTGATTCTATTCCAGTTGTTGTTTTTACTATTTTATTATTAATGTGACTGAGTTTGGATTTTTAGATAAAAAGACTTCTTCTGGTTTATTAAAACTGGTATTTGATAAATTTATTAATTTTGGGGTAGAATTTAACTGTGTAGTATGTACTTTGTTCGTGGTTTTCTTTTGATTACCTTTAAGAGTTTCTAGTTTTTTGTTTTGAATTAAATATTTTTTGTAAATTACTTTGCTTACATTTTTGCGAACAAAATCATCGAATATATCAGTTAGTATAAAAGTCAGTTCCGACTGTAATACCTTGATGATGTTGGATAGCGTCTCTTCACCGATGAAAGTATTTGCATACACCCTAAAATCAAATTCACTCTAGAAACAGAAAAACTTAATTAAATTATACATTTTCAATTCAAGATAGTAAAACAGCATGCAAAAACTTTAACTCTAATCTTAACTCACTGATAATCTATCAACAAAACACAATTTAAAAATAAATTCTAAGAAAACCGAATTAATGCTTTTTGGACCTAAACATTAACAAACAAAATTTCTAGAACTTAATTTGCCAATTCAAGCATTATGCTTGAAGTATTACAATATAAAAAATATGCACAAAATTTACGTCTAATAATAGATGTAAATCTTAAATTTAAACAATACATTAATAAGTGCGTACAAAAAGCATATAGCTCATTGAAAATGTTATATACAAGTAGACACTGACTGAAAAATAAGACTTCAGCTCTGCAAATCTCTAGTACTTTCTCATTTCAATTACTGTGATAGATAGAGTTTATGGTCTATTTCTAAACAAAACTGAAGTATATAAAATTCTAAAAGTTCAAAACGCTTGTCTGCGGTTAGTTTTTGGACTGAGAAGGTACTGCAGAATCTTCCAGAAACTGGTAAAATTAAGTTGGCGAAATATGAAAGCGCAAAGAAAACTACATGCAGCCTGTCTGTTTCATAAGATTATAATTACTTTAAACTTTAGAACAGACGTTCATAATTTAAATATTAGATTTAAGGGTACCATTACTCTTTCTAAGCATAAATGCAAAAAATTTAAAAGTTGCTATAAATATCAAATATCTCTTATATAAGGTTATCTAATAAGAGGTTTCATTTTGAAATTAAAAAAAAACGGGTATTTTTTAAGAGAAATCAATAAATGTTTATTTTATTGTAAAGAGGAAAGTATGCCATTAACATTTGAAAACGATATCAGTCAAATAGTCGCGACGGTTACGGTTGCAGTACCACATTCTTTTCATAAAATTTTCTATGACTAATTTGCAAGTTTGTGGCTGTATGTCCTCAATAACTTTACAAATTCTATCTTTAAGGTTTTGAATCGATTGTAGAGCATTAGCATAAACCTTATCTTTCACGTGGCCCCAAAGAAAAAAATCTAAAGGTGTTAAATCACAAGATTTCGGTGGCCAATTAAGAGCACCTCTTCAAAAAATAACACGGTCAGAAAATTTTTCTTGCAAAATTGCAATTATTTTGTTGCTTGTGTGGCACGTAGCGCCGTCTTGCTGAAAATAATCGTCGTCCACATCAATATCTTCAAATTCCGGCCATAAAAAATTATTAATCATAGCTTGGTAGCGCCATCTATTTACCGTAACAGTTGCACCAGTCTCATTTTAGAAATAGTAGGGTTAAGCCAGCTTAAAAACCGCACCAAGCAGTGACACGTTATAAATGCAAAAACTTTTCAACAATCATTCTTGGATTTTCTGCTTATTAACGTAGCTTTCAAGATGAAAATGGGCCTCATCACTGAAGATGATTTTTCAATAAAATTCCAAATCATTTTGATGAGTTTGAAGGACCCAATCAGAGAAGACACGACGTTTATGCTGATTGATCGTTTTGAGTTTTTGTCTTAACTAAACTTTAAAAGCCTTAAGACTTAAGTCTTTAGGCAAAATACGGTGTAACGTTGTTTGTGGAATGTCTAATTCCAAAGATCGACGAGGAATCGACAAACCTGGGTTTTCTTCAACACTACGAGCTACATAAGCAATATTCTCATGTGTTCTTGAGCGATGCACACAGTTTCGATTCTTCACATTACAAACTTGTCTCAACAGCTCAACAGTATACATACATTTTTAAGTCAACATTGTTGTTTCAAAAATATCCATTAATTGGCATGTTTGCGTCATTTGTTCTAAAACGTTTGCCCCGGGACCATAATACTGCGTCTTTTATAAAACTTACTAACTTGGAATTATTTTGTTAAAAGATTTTAATGTCTGGTCAACAAACTACGATTTTTATTGTTCTTATAATTCTAGAAAATTTATTCAGCAACCGTTCTATACAGGTTGTTAGGTAAACATGCTTCAAAAATCTTAGGGGTTATTCCTTGGCCTATTCTAAGAATATTTTGTCCTATGATGATTTCTAAAAAACTTTTTTTGTTTTGAAGATCAGGGTGAACAAAACTTACGACAACTATATTTGATATTTGTTTAAATCATTAATGTAAATAAAACTATGGCGTAAGGTAATGAGTATATCAAGTACAAAAAATTAAAGAGTTTAACAAGCACAAAAAATTGATAACAATAACTTGGAACGGCTATTTTATTTTATTTTTTGACCGAAATTTTTTTGAAAACATTTATTGACGTCTTTGTGAAACAGACACATTGAAACAAAATTGAGGGTCAGGAAGATTAATGACATTAAGAACGGTACAAATAGAACAGAATGTACTGTGCAAGATAGAGAAAGATCCAAGTAGTTCTAGGCAAAAAATTGCCAACACCAAACTGAAATGTGGTGGTGCACCATCGTGTATAAACCACATTGGAATTTTTGTTGCCAATGGTACATCATCTAGAAACTGAGGTAGCATGTGTTCCAAAAAGTTGCAATACACCTTGCCGATAAGTCTTTCCGGTAGACATACTGGTCTAATTAGACAGTCGCCCACAATTCCAACCCAAACATTCAAGGAAAACTGATGATGAAAACGATATTCACATACCTAAAGCGGATTTTCAACTGAAAAAAAGTCTGTAAAATGCATAAAATGACCATAAATTTGATTGTAGATTGCAATTTTAAGAACAAATTTTTCTGTTTACTAGACGCAAACAATGTACGCATTAGCAGTTTTAACAAAATAGTTGGGTTATATTTATTATAATAATGGCTATTTCTTACATTTTATGCGTTAATTATAAAGAATAACTAAAAATTTACTTAAAATTTCAATCTACAATAAAATTGATGACCATTTGTGCATTTTACAAACTTTTAAAGTTTTATCTATTTTAATATACAATATATATATAATTCAAGATATAATTATGGTAGGTGACATACGGACATTAGTCTTGGATTGACATGTCAATAAAATGGTTATTTTCAGCCACTTTTGGTATAATGCTAATAAAACTAGCTTCTGTATGTGGCAAGACTTGACAATTGCTACTTAAAAATACACTAATAGTTAAGATATTAATAGTGTTAATATTTCCAATAAGTGTAGTAGTAAGTATAAACAAAAGAAAATAATGTAATGTCTTGGGTGTGCACGCCTGTTCTGTCATTAGAAATTATTATGCTTCAGTTGGAGTCTTTGATGTATTTGTAGAATAGTTTTAACATATTTTCATTAATTTTATTAGTGGCAAACGAGCTAATATAATTATCATTAAACAAATCTATTTTAAAAAAGCTATATTATTACGTCATAATTTTTTTGGGTTGCTAGTGAAAATTTATGCTGAAACACATTAAAGCTGCAACGGTACAACGTGGTTTATTCATAATTCATACTCGATGACATTCGCTGATGATTGTGTAACTAGGAGGCCATCCATTTAAAACACAGGTCCAGCGTGTGCCCACATGTATGTATCGGTGCGTCGTCCCAGTTGTAAAACGTTGAAAATTAAGAATGGTAGTAGTTTTACTATAAGCGTGTAAAGTGTGGCCATACTACACGGTGATGTAGTCTCGGCAGTCATGCCGCGACCGAGCGAGCAGAAAGAGTGAATTTGGATTATCAATCGCGAACGTACATTATATCGCGATCCGGCATGCTCAAAGTAGACAAGCGCGCGTCTCTTCGGGCGCTTTAACTTTTATTTTAAAACACGTTTATGGTTGATCGATTTTTATCTTCTTTAAAACTACATAGCGCCGGATTTATGTGCTACTAAATCATAATTTACGGCTTCATTTTTTTAATGATTGCGTCTTTTATTTGATGGTACAAAGAGCGCGCGAGGTTTTTTTCTTATTTTGGTTTTACTAACCCACTTGTGTGAGTGTGTGTGTTGTGTTTAGTGCGTATTATTTTTGTGCGATTCTCATTGGATTAATACGCCGCTTGCAATTTTTGTGATTAATAAGGTAATTTTTTTATCATCGTTATTTTTTTGATTATAAACGATTTAATTAATTCATTAATTCATTAATTTTTAAATAAAAAAATATAAAAATATTTTATTAATGGAATAAAACAATTAGTTTAAAATCAAGTTTGGTTCATATTTCAAAAATTAAGATTGTTATAACTTTTTATATAAATATACATATGTATAGTAGAATATATATTATTTAAATTTTACACAAATGAACTACAAGTAATTTTTTACACGTGCCACCTAAAAAATATTCAAATTTTTCAGTTTTTTTTCAATTTTAAAATATGATATTTAGGAATTACTTAATAACTAATATGTCATAGTAATGTAAAAATATCTTTGAATTGTAACGATTGAAACCATACTTGCTGATTAAAGACAACATTTAAGCGGACATTAACTTTGATTATAATTCTCGAGAAATATTAGTTTGGAAGCTTATTCTATTTGTCGATAGTTGAAAAAAATCTCTCTTACTGGTTTCGGTCTTACATCTATGAATTGTTATTGAATAATTGTTAGAATTCCTAGCAAGCCTTGTACAGGTATATTACAAGTAAATATTTGTTAAGAATGCAATATGTCTATCTATAGAAAATACAAAGATCTACAACATTACGCCGATGTTTAGGACATTAGTCAGTTTTGGATCGGCAATGATTCGAATACTTCGAATAGCTTGTTTTTTAAATATAATTTAGAAGAGATAGTGTAGTTTTAGATTTTTTTTTTATACTTTATTATTATAAAAAAAGGGTTTTTTGAGTATGTACTATAAGGAAAGTTATATTTATAAAAGTTATTCAGTCTAATGTATGATAATACATACTTCATAATCATAATCATAATCATAACAATATTTTGTCATAAATCTAATAAATATATTATTTGGTATTAAAATTAATACGACTGTAATTAAGAAGGTGACCTTAAAATTTATTATGTTCTTACAACAATAAATCTATTCTTAAGGGCGGTATTCAATTGGTCTGTTCTAACACACGATTTTGACGGTTTTTAAACGTCTAACCTATGCACAAAATATTGTGCATAAAAAATACTTATGTATGACAAATATTTGTTTGTGTTCACTGTTTGAACCGTCCAAATCGTGTGTTGGAATTATATAGACAAGACTTAATTTTGGCCTTAAGGCGTGCATCAAAGAAATCCAGTTCCTATATTTTTTCAAAGCTTTTGATGAGAGATAAGTCTTTCGTTCCATGTCTACATCTTTCTTCTCTTTAATAACGGATAAAATCAATATAATGTACAAAACGTGTTTTTTATTATCTTGCAAAGCATAATAGGCTGTTCATAAAATGTAATGTAAACTTTTATAGGTTACCTTATTTTTGTGTATTTATGTGTATCTAAAATAACTTAGCTGACTTAGATCTGATACTTGTTTTTAACTAATTTTTGGCTGTTGATTTCAAAAATGAAACAATTTTTGCCTATTACATCAAGTTCTTGACAACATATTGTCGCTTTTAGTCATTTTTTATGCTTTTATCGATTAATTTTATATACCAATGCTATAATAACTTAATTGATAAAATTTGGGGAACAATAGGACTAATTAAGTTAAAAATATTCATAAAATTTTATTTCTAGTGTCATATAAAGGTAATTATACAATTTACATACTTTTTTGTTGTCCGAAGTGAGATAACCAAATAATTTTAAATTTAAAGAATAAATTTTTGTTTGTAGGAATTTTTACAGTGCACTATTCCCAAACAATCTCTTTTAATGTTTCAACAGTAGTTAGCCATTATGTGAGTATCCTATCTTTCTTTGTTTTGCCTTTCCATATCTTTTAAATCTTGGTGGAAACGTTCACTCTGCTTATCACTTACATCTTCTAGTCTTCCGGAAATTTGTCAAGAAGACTGTATAAAAAATGAACTTTAATGCTCATGTTGCATCCCAGACTATGAAAATTCCTTATAAATTTTTGACATAATTGTCTGCTTTTTTATTTTTAAAGTGCCACGAAAACCAATATCTGATAGAACAAAAACTTGACTTGATAGGCAAAAACTGTTATCATTTTTAAAATCAGTATCCGAAAATTAATTAATAACCAGTATCAGATCTAAGTCAGCAAAAAAAAGTTAAAATTTGTTCTCCAGTAATTCATTGCACCATATAACGTAAAATCTACAGTAAATAATTTTATGAAAAGCTTATGCAAATGGTGTAACATATGGATTTTACATTATCTGTCGGCATTTTATGAACTGGGTAGGCTTTTTATGTAAAGTCTTATTACACTATAAGACTACAAGATATATAAGATTATCTTTAAATTCTCACAGCGTATAGAATAATTCAATTTCATAAGATTCACAGATTCAGAATGTCGAGTTGTTGCTATTGGTTCGGAAATATAACCATCTTTGCAAACTGTGCATCTAAGCTGACATACACGATTTCTATTAGAAAACATATTTTTGTATACTAACCTCAGAAAAAATGTACAATGTACTAGTTTCAATCTAGTAACTTGGGAGTAAATTTATACGATAACACTATAGTTATGTTTTATTTGACAAAATAGTCGCACTAGGTGGCACTAATTTAGTAGTTTTTAAATTTATTTGTAAAATGGGTCTTTTTTATTTGTTTTTAAGGTTGAAAATGTCTTACAAATGCAAAATATTGTTTAGTTCTAGTTTATCAAGAGTGAGACGCTCTTGCTCGCATGAAGCGCTCAAATAGAAAACACTTTATATATATTGCAAATAAAGAGTTGTTTGTTTTTTTTTTTAAGTTGGCCGGGTCAATAAGTTTTTGTAATAATAATAATAGAATATTTGTTTTGGTTATTGATTTTATTTATTTATTTCATTACTTTTTTCTTCGACTATCTTTTTATTTCTTTCCAAATGTTTACTTTTTTTGAAGCGCCTTCTTTTATTCCAATCTTTCCTGGGTTACTTTTGTTTTATATATTTTTTTAGTGTTTCTTTCATCTTATTTTTTTTCTTGTATTGGTTTTATTTGTAAATTTATATACAGAATGAATTACTTGTTTTTTAATTTATTTTTTCTTGTTTTGTTTTTGATCTTCCCAAGGAATCTCATTTCTATTGCATTTAATTTTTTTTATTTGTTTCCCAGTCATTGTTCATGTTTTGCTACTATATGTTAATGTTGGTTGATTACTTTTTTTAACTATTTTTATTTTTGTTGTTTTCAATATTTTCTTTCTGTTGAAGAAAGTGTTTTTAACATGTTATAAAATTTTGCTATTTTTTCTATTTGTATAACTTTTTTTTTCTTTGTATTATTGTTTTTAGGTATCTGTTTTGTTCAACCTGTTCTATTATTCTAGCTTATATTTTTATTTTGTGATTCAGTTTTTCTTTTGCAATTATCATTGTTTTTTTTATAGTTTATTTTTATTTTTATTTTCTTAAGTTGTTTATTTATTATTTCCATGTTGTGTTTCAATTCCTTGTTGTTCATTCTTACTATAATTTTGTTTTCTGTGTACATGTTTTTAATTACGTTTATTATTTCTTTCTCAATTCCTCTCTCTTTTAGATCTTTTCATATATCCTCTTTTTTAATCCTGTCAATTGCTTTTTGGAGGTCAACGAAGCATACGTGCAATATTTTATTCTTTTTTATCATCTTCTCACTTAGCTATCTTATGTTATAAATATTAGGTCTTGTGTACTTTTTTCTCTTCTAAATTTACATTGGATGTCTTCTATTGTTGTTTTTAATTTGTCTCTCAGCTTTTTTAATCATTTTTGTTAATATCTTGCTTGGTATGTTTGTTGTTCTTTTAATTATTTGTTTTAATGATTTGTTTTAATTTTAGTTTTTTAATATGTAATGTTTTGTAGAGAAAATTTCGTTTTCTTATGTTATTAAAATTTTATTATACGTTTATTGAGATGTAGAAACAATAATACTGTAATATGTATGTATGTATGTATAATGCAACAACAATGTATAAGATTACTTATTAATCTCATAAATAATTTTGATTAATTACATATTTAACAATATTATTGATACTTTATTGTTACAATAAATTATTTTGTAGTGTTTGTTTTAATTGATCGTTTCATACTCTAAATAATTTAAAATATTTTACAGATGTAAACCAAAATATGTACATAACATACAATAATATAGTTTTAGAAATAAGTGGAATCACAATTAGTTTGCATTTTTTCATTTTAAAATACATTTGGGCTTATTCTGTAAAATTTTAACATCGATCTTAGTTAAAACTACTGTTAAAATTTATTTTTAGCTACAAAGTTTTTTAAATATTACTTAGCAACGCAAATAATCTATTAATAATAATAATAATAATTTTTTAATATTATTTCTTAATGTAATATCACTTTTGGAAAAGAATAAGTTGCCTTGTTAAGTCAAGACATCTCAAAAAATATAATAAATAATTAAATAAAATAATGAAAATTGGATTCTATGTGTCGTATTTGACAAATTAATTGAAAGACACTACAAAAACCGAGAGAAAAAAAAAACAGTCAATTTACCCATTGTATGTAAATCTACAAAGTTTTAGTGCAAGAACTATTTGTGATTAAATAATTTTATTCCTACGACACTGGATTAAAATTAGTGCATTTTATTGAAATTGATATATACATATTTTATGTTTTATTGGAAATTGTTTGTGTCTGTATATATAATAAAATAAATTTGCTGCAACTTTTGTTAAAACATAATTTGTAACAATGATTATATTTTGGAAACAAAAGCAAAAGCAACGAATCAACATTCAGGAACTGCAATTCTTCTAAGATTGAATTGATTGAAGTAGAGAAAGATGTGTGTGTAAAACCAAAACTTTTATCATGGATGCGAGACTTTTTGTTTCATCTAGAACAGCGGTTTTTAACCTTTTTGGCTGGCGACCCAAAGTACAAATATACTTAAAGCCAGCGACTCTACTTGTTTTAATTTATAGTATAAAATAAAAATATATTTTATATTATAATTATTATCAGCATCACAGCATTATTAACTATCTTAGTGTTGTATTTTTGAGCAGAGAAAACTGTACGAACTGTTAAGTTTATAAAAGTGTACATTGCATGCCATGCTGAGAATCTAGCCTAAGCCTGCACTTATTTATTATAACAGCAAAACAGGAAAATTTTACTTTAGTTTTGTAGATAGTTCTGTCTAAAATTTTGTGGGCAGGTTTTTTTTGGGCTTTATTGCAAAATATTGAAATTTCTTAGTTTTTTTTAAATTTGGTTAAAAAACTATTGAAAAATGCAAAATTCTATTTATAAAAAGTCAAAATTAACTAAATCTGTTAATAAATATTTTTATAAAGAACCAAAATTAGACAAAAAAAGCAAAATTTTACATTACATACATTGTTAAAAAGTGTTATAAACTTTATGAAATTTTAAAGAAAGCAAAATCCGGCTATAAAATACCAAAATATTGTTAGGAAACACCAAAATCCGGTCATAAAATTGTGAAAAATGTAAAATTCTATTTATAAAACGTTAAAAATTGCAATACGGTTGTGTAATATCAAAATATTATTAAAAAAATCTATCCACAAAGTTTGAAATTCTGCTTATAAATTGTCAAAAATAACAAAATCTAGTTATGTAACATTAAAATTATGTCAAAAAGAAACTCCGTATTTAAACAGTTGAAAAGTGCAAAATTCTATTAATAAATAATCAAAAATATTTTATTGTTACAAAGCACTAAAATCTAGCCTGGCCATAAACTTTAAAAAAATGCAAAATTTTACCAACAAAATGTCAATAATAGCAAAACCTGGTCTTACATAATAATATGTTGACAAAAAGCACTAAAATTTAATTTTAAATTGTTAAAAATGCAAGTATCTATTTATAAAAAATCAAAAATAACTAAATTCGGTCATAAAATATTGAAATATTGTTAGATAAAATCAAAATTCGATCAAAAACGGTTTTAATGTGCAAAATTTTATTTATAAAATACCAAAAACAGCAAAATCCAGCCATAAAACATCAAACATCAAAATATTGTTAGAATTAGCAAAAAATTATGTTATAAAGTAATAAAATTGTGTAAAAAAAAACATCAAAATAATGTAAGAAAACACCAAAATTGTCATATATCAAAAGATGCTAAACTTTATTTATAAAAGGTCAAAAATAGTTAAATCTGGTCAAAAATATTACATAAAAAATGCTAATATGATTACAACTGCAAAGTTTGGTGTATAAAATGCCAATATGAAATATTATGTTAAAAAGAACCAAAATCCGGCCATAAACTGTTAGAAAATGCAAAATTTTATTCACGGAATATTAAAAATATCAAAATCCGGCTTCAAGGCTTTTTTGCATTGTAGACCTTTGCTTACAAAAAAGCTACGCACTGTTCTTAAGAACCCTTTTGCAAATCTTTTTTTTTTAGTATCTTATTTGGTAAATTATTTTGTTATTCATCTGAAATATTTTTAACACCGACTTCAACTGGGTTTCCAACCAAACTATATTTCTTGATATGGGTATTTTCTGGGACTTGTTTTTTCATTGTATTTTAAAATATTGTTGTCATTGAGATCTTTTAAAAATAAGTTCAATATTGAAAATGACACTTTTATTAAGTTATTTATACCTCTTGCGAATCAATTTTGGGTCGCGGCTTGAGGTTAAAAACCACTTATTCTAGATGATGGTAATACAGAACATAACTATACCTATACGCGTATTTTTGTGAGCACGTTTTAATATCATTTTTTTTAAATTAAAAATGATTTTAGTTACTATTTGAAAAAAAGTTATTTCTACTGTCAGATGGTAAAAAATATCAATCAATATCAAAGAGATATTAGAAGAAATAAAAGCGGGAAAATTGTTATTAGATTTTTTCAAAACTTGTGGGATTTATCACCAAATACGTCTAAACACTGCCACTATTAGATTTGTGGAATTGCATATAACAGGTTAGCAATTAAAACAAATAGTAGAGAATGTAATTAAAAGCAAAATAATTGTATCAAGTGCTTTTTAGTGTTCAACATGTTTATTAGCGACATTTTTAATATAATTTGCAATCAGAAGCAAAGAATTGTCGCAAACCTTTATAATACGTGTCGTGGTGTAGCTCTAAAACAATGATTGTATCAAAACGGTTTAATATGAAAAGGATAAAAAAAATATTGTTCTAATGTGTTCTAAGATGTGCCGGAGCTTTTCCAACTGAATCTAAAGTGTTCTAAACTGTTTCTGAGTGTATTGAGCTATTTTAAATTTATATGTTTCAATATAATTTAAACTACTCTTTAAACAGCTCACCTTTCTAATCAATTTTAAACTATTTTAAAATGTTGGGAAAGTTTTCCAAAGTGTACTGAAACTGTACCAAAGTATTCTAAGCTGTCCCTGAATGTATTTAGTTTTTTAAAATTAATATTGATTGTTTTAATTTAACTTGAGTTGCTCCCAAGTGTTCTCAGTTGCACCTGAACTGTTTTCAAGCGTATCTAAGCTGATTGTTTATATTAAATTATTTTTAAAATGCTACAAATTGTCTTAAGTTAAACAGATTCTAACTGCACCAAAAATGTTTCAAGCTGTTCTTGGGTTGTACTGAGTTATTTTAAAATAAAATTAATCTGTTCTCAGTTGCACTTAAAGTGTTTTCAAGTGCAATGAGCAATTTTTAATTAAATTTAAACTTATCCAATAAATTACGAATTGTTCTAAAGTGCTCCAAGGACCTGTTCCAACTGCACCTAAAGTATTCGTAGCTCTTGTTGGGTGTACTTAATGTATATTATGTTGAAATAAATTTGTTTTAATGTATATACAAAATAAGTGAGTTGTTTCTAATTAATTTTAAACTTTTTCGATGTATTAAATTGTTTTATAGTTTTTCAAAGTATACCGAAATTGTTCTTAACTGCATCTAATGTAAAATATATAAAAAAGAGACGCAATGTCCTCAAATGAGACAGTTGTAAAAGCAATAAACTTCGAAACGCGTCTATGGATGTTTTTAGTTTAGAATATTTTTTCATAAATTTAATTTTTTAATGCATCTAATGTGTTTAAAGTTGTTTCTAGGCGTACTTCGCTATTACCTTTTTTTTTAATGTAATTTATGTTTCTCTTAAGTGTAACTTGAACTGTTTTTCAACTGTGTCTAAGTTTAAGTTATTCTTAAATATACTGAAATGTTACTATCTTATATTGAGTTCTTTAATGTGTACTCAACTACACCTAAGGTGTTCCAAGATGTTTCCAAGAGTAATGAAGTATTTTAGTTAATGTTGATCTATTCCAGTGCAATTTGATTTGCTGTAAAGTGTTCCCAATTTGAGTCTAATTATTCCTATCTGCACTTTTTTTTTGCTAATTCCATTTGAGTTGGCACGCCCAGGTGGTGTAGTGGTTAGCGTACTCGACTACTACACTAGGGGTCTCGAGTTTGAGTCCTCTATCTGGAGGGTTAATTTTTCTGGTTAAGAAAAAATGTGTTGTAATGAGTACGCCTTCTTTTGGATAAGAAGAAAAACTTTAGTAAGTCCCTTGTACTGCTTTGATGTTGCGTTCACGCTAAAGAACCCAATAATTTAGATTGGAATTTCTGAATTTGCGGCAAAATTTCCAGATGTGGTAGTCTTAACCCCTGGCGTTGGTGATTAGCCCTGGCAACAGAAATAAACCGACGTTAAATGATAAATGAACTAACCTAACCATTTGAGTTGGCCTCGAGTGTTTTTAGTTACACTTAAACTTTTTTAGCTAGGATTTTTGAGTCTTACCACAAAATACTAAGAGGTTGGTTTAAAAAAAAAGCGTATTATTTTTTAATTAACTCTGTAACGCCTTATGTTTTAAATAAACGTAGCAGTCTTTTAGTAGGCTTGTGGGACATTGCACACCTTTGCTTACAAATAACTAAATAACTGAATGATAGTCATCAGTATATCCTTCCGCACCGCAGGGCCTGCAGCGATTATGCAGTTTATGATTGTAAATATAAAATGTATTAGAAAATGGCAATACATTACTAGTATTACTAGTTTCTAATGCATTTTTTTGCCATCAATAACCGTATGCA
This sequence comes from Tachinus rufipes, assembly GCA_963932245.1. Lineage (NCBI taxonomy): Eukaryota > Metazoa > Arthropoda > Insecta > Coleoptera > Staphylinidae > Tachinus > Tachinus rufipes. The sequence continues at coordinate 43,924,584 of OZ010745.1, read as the reverse complement.
CATTTTTGGTTACCTGAAATAAATATATTTGTCCGCTTTTCATCAAAATAAATAATATTATTATCAGTTTTTGTATTCCGTTGTTGTAGTAGTTCACGGATAATAAATAAAAAAATTGAATGACTGTAATTAATAAATTAACACGAGTTTTGAACTACCTACGCCTCATACAGTTATCAAGACTCAAGAAAATAAGGAGAGTGGGGTCACGTTTTTTAGCAAATCTTTGTCTTTGTGCGCAGTGAGGTTTAGTATTATCCTGCAAAAATAACACTTCCTTTTAATTGGTAAAGAAAGTTGTTTTTGGATTAGAGCTGATTGTACTTGTTGATGTTTTAAATAAGAACTCAGCAGTAATGGTTTAAATAATTTCCAAACATTTGTAAGGTACAATTTAAGCAGCTGTTCAACACACACAATATCTTTAACATTTAGAATTGAAGTACATTATTCAGTTTTTGTTCGAGTTAATTTTTCGATGAAGAAAAGATTTATTTTCATTGCGTGATAAATTTACCGAATAATTGGAAAAACGGGTTTGTTATCATTTGAAAATTTATGAGCGATTTATTTGTTTAACATCTACGTTTTTTACTTTCTAAAGGTGCAAATAATTAGTTTTATCACTTATATTGAACATTTCTGCAAGCTTCTTAGCACGTTGTTGGATTTTGCACTCACAACTTCTTATTGCACATCATTTTCTCTATAGTTGCGCTTCTTTAATATTTTTAGATAGATTGTATTGTACAGCTGTCTTTAAATGTTATGTTTCAGATTAATTCCTATAGCCCTTTTTTGAAGTATATATAATCTGTTTGAATGTGCTCACATTCAAACAGATTATTTATGCTTCCTCAAAAAATTATTCTGTACCTTAGATGCGAATAAAAGTTTGTTTAATAAAATATTGTAATTATGTTACAAATTTACATTTTTAGCAATTTGCAATCCAAAGAAATAAAAAAAAAAAATTTTGGCTTGCAAATTTCTAAAAAAAAAACTTTTTAGATTTTTGAGTGGACAAACAAAAGAACGTGACAATATTTTTATTTATACAGCATAATAATAATATTAATTATTTATTAGTGCTACTGACAAAGTCTTACACAAATCAGAATATTAAAAATAATAATTTAAAAATTTAAAAACGAACGTGATTTAGGTTGCTGTTAATATACAAAAGACATTCTATGAATATTTCCAGATGAGTTTTGCAGTTTTTTTTTAAATATTTGCTTTAGCTTCTTGTTGTAGACAAAATGTTCTATCACAGAGGAGTATTCTCAAGCTAGTAAGCCATATCTGATGTAGCAGTAGCAAGAAGAAACTTTGTAAAACATGTTTCTGAGGCAAAATAAATTTTGCTGAAGTAGTATTGTTTTAATCTCATTTCAGATCTTTGTCCAACCGAATTTTAAGAAACTTTGCTGTTTTTTAGTTGTATTCAATATGATTAAAGGTAAATAGCATTTTAAGCGTTTTTGTTTCATTTAAACAAAGATCAATAGGATGCCTCTGCAAGCTTTATATTATTTCTTTCTATTACTTCTTCAACTGTATTTTTGGTGTAAATTAAAGTGATGTCATTTGAAATGATAATACATGTGCCGTGGATATATTAGCAGAAATGTCATTTGTATATACTAAATATATCATAGAGCCTAAAATAGAGCTTTGTGGACCCACGTGTTTCATTGGTATGTAATAAGATTCTTTCACATTTGCACAGATCTTTTGACGTCTACCTGTTAAGTAAAATTTGATAGGCAAGATGCTAGATGAATCTATATTATATTTTTGAAATTTTTATAAAAACGTTGAATGTGACACGCATTTAAAGGTTTTAGAAAAAAGTAGACATTGCGTTTATGCATTTATGTACAGTAGGGTGGGTTTTTTTTTGGTCAAATTTTTATGAGGAGGAATTATGTTTGAATGTCAAAATAACATTGTTAAATTTTGGTGACAATAGGTTGAGTCTTGAGCCGCAAGCGCGAAAACTACTAAAGAAGAGGTAAAATCTTCCAAATTTGAAAAACTTTTGAAATAAGTTTTTTTTTAATATACAACAAACAAAAAATAATATTTCAATATCAAGTACTCATGCTTTTGCGTTCCACTTTGTTATGTTGTTAAGTACTACAGTTTCAGAACCGCTAGCCTATACAAATGTTTATAAATATTTACGTATAATTTTGTTTCTTTGTAACATTTTCAAAAGTCAAAGAGCAATTCATTTATAGCAAATAATTTTTTTTAAATCTTAATTTTTTTATTAAAACATTAATCTTACTCTACGTCTTTTGGAGTTCGGATGACGACATTAATATGAATGCTTTTATAGTTGCGAACAAATACGGTACAAAATATCTCTCAACTCTTAACTGCTACAACTACCAATGTAAATATTAATCATGTAACTCACGAGCTGCTTAAGTGTTTTTTTAATCATGATCTTATATAATTAATAACATATATCGACAAGCAATTGGAATTATTTACTATTATAATTAGTAATGCAAGAGGGCAATTAATTTACACAGCGTCAACAAAATCACTCATAATAATCATTCATTAAATAATACTCCTACATACTTCACACCATTTGCTTTTCTATTGTAATTTGATAGCCAGCATCATGTTTCATAGATGAGTCAAACCCTGCATAATTCCACAATTGTTTAACTATTTTTTCAATTCTCCATTCATTAATAGTTAATCTCTTGTTAAGTCATACTTTTTATTCGAGAAATTATTATAATTTATATTTAACCATAAATAGATTCCGTACGATCTCTTAAAAATTCGCGTCTTATCTGAAATAAGTGGCGCCTCCGGTTAAAATTAATATTAATGCAAGGCTTCCACCAGATGGAAGGTTTAATAAACAATATTTAAATAATAAAAGAACAGAAGTGTAAAAATAACAAACAATGCGGACGAGGCAATTTGAATATTGTAATAAAGTATCACTCCATGAGATTGTTATCGAGATTTGGAGGAAATTTCTTATTAAAGAAATCTAAATGTCAATGGCAAATATTTTTATTGTCCAATTATAACTTAAAAATGTTGTATGATCAATTTATTATAATTTGCTAATATTTAAATATCTCTTTTGCAAGTATTGGGTTATAAGTATTATAAATTTTAATTAGACGTCTCTTTGATTAATTTAAATTTCTGATTAAACTTTATACACAAATATTAACGTTTTTTTTTAAATTAATATTAGATCTTTATATTATAATATATTTACTTTTAAAACTAATAATTCTATTTTGTAAATTGCTTATTATTTAGTAATTTGATATAAAATATGCTATGCGGAAATTGAATATAATGTTATTTTCGCATGCTTGTATTTATTTTTTAGACAGATGTGAACCGCATTTTGTGCATCTTTTATCTTTAATGGTGTATAGAATTGTTTTTATTGGCTATAAAAGTATGTGCGATATATAATGTAATATTAAGTACACTAGTATTACCTAATTTTATTTTAATATATTGTCAGCTTTAATTTTAAATTAAATTGTTATAACATATTTTTGGATATTTTTAATCATTTTTAATCATTTTTAATCATTTTTAAAATATATTCTTCTTTCTTTTTTGTTTTTCTTTCTAGCATACTTCTCTTTAATAAGATCCCTTCTCAACGCAAGCCTTTTAGCTTTTAACTTTTTATTTTTTTTAGGATTAATAGAATTTAAATGTAAAATTAATAAAAAATAAATACATACATATATCCTGCTATTAGCAGTACGAAAGAGCGAAGCGAGTGAAGGCTGCTAAGAGTTTATTATAATTTGTCACTACTGTCATGGCAGCCAATCAAATACTGCAAAAAACTTTATGGCTCTTGGGCTGTTGTCGTTTTGGCCGGCATTGTGGGGCTTCTTTCTAATATTTTTTTTAGTAGCCTTGTTACGCGTTCTACAAAAATGCAGTTTTCAGTTTGGTTACATTATAATTAAATATAAAATTATTGGCTGGTCAAATATTAAAATAAAAAACAAACGTGGATTTAGTTTTAATTTTATTAACTTTAGAAAAATGAAAACCCTTAAAAAAAAACGAAATAAATGGTAGACTTTAAGAGCTATTATAGATAACTAAAACTGTTTTATAAGTCTTAAGTTGTTTTAGGACTACTTAGAAATAATTTGAAAAAATTGTAAAAGTTAGGACTATAAACAAACTGAAGTTAATAATTTTTAATTTATTTCTTTTTTGTGTTAACTGTGTTATTGTTAGCATTGTTTATAATGCTAGTTAATGTACTATTTACATTATTATTTGCATGAAGATAGTACGTCTGATGTTTGCATAGAGATAGTACGTCTGATGTTATGTTAAAGTTAGATAATAATAACAAAATAGTTAGAGTTTGTTATAATATTTGATGATTGAAAGTATTGGTGAATCTTTACTGTACAAGTTCTAAAAGAAAGAGATTTAATTACACAATGGCTAATGAAACTTTTAGGGGTGTAGTTCAGTTGTCAGAAGTTATTCACACATAGATCAAGGAAGAGCTGTGTAATACAATGTACATTGGCAGTGAGGTCATAGAGGTAATGACAGCTGTAGCATGCTTAGAAGGTAGTAAAAGATTGTTATTTACACACTGGCAGTTAAGGCTTTTGGATTCTGTCAGTAAGGTCTTATACGTAATAACTAAAAAACATGTTGTGCACTGGCAGTTGAGGCTTTGGGGTTGCACAATAACATCACAAAATTGTTAAGCTTACACAGGGCAGTTGAGGTTGTATGCAGGGCACATTACTTTAGTAAGAAGCAGTTATAAACACACTGGTATTAGGGTATACTTTGGGGTTGTGTTGATTAGGTAGTTAGTATTATGGTATATTATGATTGATGTTATGATGGAGATTTTGGAATTACGACCTATTCGGTCTTATGCTAGAGAGAGATTCTATGATTGTTAATTTTAAGAACATATTGGTAATTGTGTGCAGGTAGTATGCGGGTCGTAGCGGTGACGCGCTGATGCGAGAGGACAAGATCAATTTGCAGAAACTTGATTGCCTGGACATTGATTATGATTATGAATATTATGGATTGTAAGAAGTGTAGATATGGATAACCAGCTTATCAAAGATAGTAGCGGAGATAACAGAGTGGTAGCAAATACACTAAATTAATAAATTGATAGCATTAGTTCAAAATTTCTGTAAAAATAGAAGAATATCTGAGAATGATTATTAAACAAAATTGTGGATTACATGGTCCAAGGTACAGCCATAGCTTTAAGAGAATGAATAGCAGAAAATTCTTATGTGTAGTGAAGCTACCGACAGTGAATGTACAAAATTAATCAATTTTAATGTCTATGAAATTGTGTAACTGTCTAGAGAAATTTATGAAACTTTGAGTGAGGATTTTTGTGTTGCCGGCGGGTAAACTCTAGTGCCGGAATCTTATTGGTTTGATTCCTGTTAGAAATAAGTTGGTTAAGTTGGTATAGTATGGTAATTTATCTTAAATTCTGTAATTTAAAGTGACAAGAGTTTAAATAAAACTATGAATTAATGCTTTACGCATGGGTTTTAGTTAAATATGCTTATGTTTGAGCTTTGCTAGATTTCTTGAATAGGGTGGATTATAAACAAATATGCTTATGCATAAGAAAGTTCTTTGAGTTTCTGGGTAATAATATTTTGGTACAAATATGTTAGGAATTTGAACTTCTTGTTTTCTCAGTTTTCTTTTAAAAAAGAGAAAATTTTAAACTGTGAATACATTGAGTATTATATTCTAGTAGCGATTTACAGTTTTTTTAACTAATTAACTACAATCAGTTAATAAGTTGACTATTACTGATTTGTGTCTTATCATGTACTATGTGTATAATACGATTTTTGTAGCAACATTTGCATCTGTGTTGGATAAGTTATTGACGGTTCATATGGTATAGTGGTTTATTAAAGATGTGGTTTAAGGAAAGCTCTACCAGCCTGTGTGTTGGGCCCACACTCACTAAAACCTTAGTTTTTACTTGTCGTTTTGTACCCTATTCTGGTATTAGCCTAAGCTTTTTTTTAGAATAGGTGCGCCCGGACACGCATTCTGCGCACCCTAGATTTTGTGTCACTGTTGTAGTTATGCTTGGGTCTGGGCCCGTATTCTATCATCTTTTTCTGTGTTTTGTATGATCTCCTTGATGTATTGCGTATGCTGTTCTATTTTCATTCATCCTCTAATTATAGATTATATTTTCCTTTGTGATTTTTGTGTCTAATTCTTTTTCTATATTTGATCTTTTTACGTGCTATCTTGTGCACTTGTATATTACATGTATTGCTGTATTTTTAAAGCCGCAGTACGAGCAGTTGCCGCCGTCTTTTATTTTAAATCTTGCTAGATAGTTTTTGAAGCAGCCATGCTCACGTAAGAACTGGGTTAGGTGGTGGTTCACGAACCCATGCTTCCTATTTATTCAGTTTTTGATATCTGGTATTAGGATTTTTGTTCACCTGGCTTTTCCCGTGTTTTTGTCTATCTACTCTGTTATTTTGCTGTTAGTTTTTCTTGAATCTTGTTTTTCACTTTACTTTCCTTGTGCTGGTTTCTTTTTCTGAGCTCCACCATGAGATGTTTTGGCATTACCGCTGAAATTACCAGAATTGCTTCAGTAGAAACAGTCCTATATTGTGTTAATAACATTTTCTTATATTTCTCATATTTGAGCGCTTTTTTCCACATCTGTGCGCCATATAGGATGACAGAGTGGGTCACTGAGCATAGCAGCATCCTCTTCTTATATGAGGTCTATTTATGTTTGGATTGATTTTTCCTAGTGCACTTATCAGTTTTTCAGCTTTCTCAGTAGTTTTTCTTACGTGTTCTTTTATTTCTGAGTTTTGGTCAAACTAGTTTAGTTTTAATTTTAGTTTTACCAAATTCAATATTTAGTTCCTTGATCTTTAGCTTTTTTTCTTCTTTCTTGTAGTTGATTCTTTCCAGAGCTGTGTTTGCAATAGCCACCAAATTTTCTTCCAATTTTGAGGTTATAATTATTGCCGTAGCATCATCGAATCAGACCTTTTGAACCTCTTTATTTCCAGCATGTTGTTGTAATATATGTTCCATAGCAGGGGACCCAGAATGGAGCCTTGTGGGACCCCGCAGGATAACTGCATGCTTTCCTTCTTTTCTATGTATAACTTTCTATCCGATAGGTAACTATATATTATTCTTCGCATTTTATCACTGACTCTCATTTTTTCATCGTATTCATGATGCCTTTCCACCGGACGGTGCCAAAGGCATTTTTATATCTATCGTTATTAGCATGCAGAATTTCTTATTACTTGGTGCCCTGTTTGTAGTTTTATTCACAATTTCTATTACTTTGCTCATTGATCCAACAGTAGACTTTCTTTTTATAAAACCGTATTGGTTGGATAAAAGGTGTTTAAATACTTTGCCAAAACAGTTTATTAGGCACAGCGGCCTGTAGGTGATTGGTTCTTAATTCTTGCTTGGTTTCTCCAGAAGAACAAGTTTTGCTGCTTTTTATCTACTTGGGAATTGTCCTTCTTGCATTTTTTCATTCATTATTTTTAGGATTATCTCTAGTATTTTATCGATTGTTTCCTTGACTATTATTATCGGGATGTTATCCGGACCCGGGGCTTATTTAAGAACTTAGTGGCAGTGTTAAGAATAGTGTTGATGTTTAATTAGAGCGAGCTTTTTAATTTAATAGTATTGCAACAATTGGGATATAACATTCTTTCTATTACTTGGGTGTCTTTGATGATAAATATATATTTTTCAAACAGAGTAGGTTTTTTAGCTATTGTAAATGAATAATACTTACAATTGTTTGATTATATAGAATTAGTTATGAATACTTGGATTTAAGTTTTTGGAAGCAACTTATTTGAAGTGAAGATTTGAAAGTGGTAGTATAAGATTTACATATTTTTTTACAAACGTCGCGTCGTATTGATATTTTGCAAGGCTTCAGACTATTTTGAGGGCTGTAAATAAGATTTTTAGAATACAGAAGTTTATGTTATCATTGATGAAAATTAGTAGAAAATTTTATAGAGTTGTATGGGTTTTTTGTATGCAGAAATGGTTTAGTTGTGGAGATCTAGCTGCAGTTTAAATTTTAAATAGAATTAATGTTACAGTTTAAGAAAAATATTTGAGGAATGAGCCATGTTTTGAAGATTTATGTGAGATGGCTCAGTTATAGAGCGTTAGCGTAGCACGCTAACAGTCCGGGGTTCGATCCCCGAATATGACTAAAATAATAACTTTGCTCTTTATCCACCGGGGTGATTCGGAAGTCACCTAATAAGCCGTTGGTCCCATCAACCCCCTTCATACAAGTCGTAAGACTTCTGGGGCGATGTAAAAATAGCTGTAAAACGCGACATAAAGAAGAAAAATAAAAATCTAAACAAAATTTATAAGGTTTTAAGGTTTTTAAGAACTAAATTTGAATTGTTGGAGTTTTATTGTATAGGTTGTACTCGAGTTTAAATTATTATTTTTGTTTATTATTTAATAAACTATTGGTCGGCCTAAGTTAAGTTGTAACTGGGTATAATTTTTAAGTCAAACTGAGCGAGATTTTTAACCTGATAATGATATTTGTTAATGAGGTAAAAAACGTTTGAAGCTTGGTAGTGTTTTCTTACTTGAGTGCCATTGTTTTAAAGCGGAGCAGGTTTGTTATGTTTTAGGGGCAATTGTTGATTTTAGGTTTTTAATACGAAAGACGAGTCATCTCTAGAATACTTGATATTTTTTGGAGTTAATATGTGTACTTTTTGATCAAAGTAACAAATTGTTTTAAATGTTTTAAAACACTACTGGAGTAAACTGAATAAATGTATGTTACTAGAAATATACTAAACTTTGAGATGAATTGTCTTTTGAGATATTGTGGTGCTGAATTAAACAATGTATTGAGTGTTAGTGTTAACACATCTTTGGACACCTTTAGTAAAGGCATATGCAAGAAAGAGTAGTTATTTATTATATTGTTATTGTTATTTTATATTTATATTTGTGTTATTTTGCGGTGTAGTGGTTGTTTGTTGAATGATTGAATGGTTGTTTGGGTGCCATTATTGATTTTGGTGTTTTGGCGTTTTCAAACTTACTAATCATTTGAGAATGATATTGAGATGCCTTGAGTCAACAGTGGTGCTTGATGATGATTGATGCGCTGTGAAGTTAGTGTGTTTTGTTTAACAATGAAAGAGTGGTAAAGTGTGCGGTTCTTTACGCTAAACGCTGTTTGAGATATGCTGGCTAGTTCTTACTTATTTTACCTAAGTTTGTTTTTATATTAAAGAAGTTTTAGTAGAAACAGTGGAGAGTAATCTTAAGGTCAAAATTTAGGTAGAATGGCTAAATGTTAAACGTGTTATTTGTTTGCATGGTTTATAATAGTAGTACCTACTATATTATACGTTATTATTTGCGTGCAGGTGAAGGTCTGCGGTTCTGTTAATGGTAGATAAGTAACGAACTAGTTAGATTGTTATAATATTTATTTATGGAAAATATATCAGAAACTGTTGATGATTATAGGAGACGCATTTTTGAGACAGCACGTACTGCTGCCAGATTTCTTTTAAGAAAAGCCAAAATATATTTATATATATATAGGGTTTTTTAATAAGAGGTTTCATTTTAATATAAAAAAAACGGGTATTTTTTAAGAGAAATCAATAAATGTTTATTTCATTGTAAAGAGGAAGGCGGCATGCTATTAACATTTGAAAACGATATCAGTCAGATGGCCGCCACGGTTACGGTTGCAGTACCACATTCTTTTCATGAAATTTTCAATGACCAGTTTGCACAATTGCGGCTGTATGTCCTCGATAACTTCACGAATTCCATTTTTAAGGTCTTGAATCGATTGTGGAGCATTGGCATAGATCTTATCTTTTACGTGGCCTCAAAGAAAAAAGTCTAAAGGTGTTAAATTACAAGATCTCGGTGGCCAATTGTGATCTTGTGTAGTACGTAGCGCCGTCTTGCTAAAAGTAAACGTTGTCCACATCAATATCTTCCAATTCCGGCCATAAAAAATCATTAATCCGCGCTATCCATTTACCGTAACAGTTGCACCAGCCTCATTTTCGAAAAAGTAGGGTCCAATCACACCGCCAGCCCAAAAACCGCACCAAATAGTGACACGTTGAGGATGCAAAGATTTTTCAACAATTATTCTTGGATTTTCTGAGCCCCAAATGCGACAATTCTGCTTATTAACGTAGCATCCGAGGTGAAAATGGGTCTCATCACTAAAGATGATTTTTCGATGAAATTCCGGATTATTTTGATGCATTTGAAGAACCCAATCAGCAAAGATACGACGTTTATTGTGATCGACCGGCTTGAGTTCTTGTGTTAACTGAGTTTTAAAATCCTAAAGACTTAAGTCTTTATGCAAAATACGTTGTAATGTCGTTTGTGGAATGTCTCATTCCAAAGATCGACGAAGAATCGACAAACCTAGGTTTTCTTCAACACTACATGCTACATCAGCAATAATCTCATGTGAGCGATTTCGATTTCTTACATCACAAACTTGTCCCAACAGCTCACATTTTTTCACCAGGTGTATCGTTCCATTTTTAATAATGGCGTAGTTTTTACTTGTCAAATGTCAAAAGATAATAGCTTCAAAATTGTCAGCTGCCAAATAACCTGCTATTTAAAATGAAATTTATTATTGGAAAACCTTTTATATCAATAATAATTAAACTTTATTTTTCATATTTTTATTAAAGTTTTTAACTAAATTTGGTCTTCATAGTTGTGACCTCGCGTTTTAGGATACACTGTATTGTCCTTTTTTGAACATTTGACGTCAAAAAAATAGATAAAGTAATTATTCAGTTTTAGTAAAAGCATTGCTTAACATTATAGGTATTTGCATCATACATACATGACTGGAGAGAATGGAAGGATTTAGAAGAGGCCTATATTCAGCAGTGAATGTTAAATGGCTAAAAAAAAGTGTACGGAATGAAATTTTTTTTGTACGTGTGTAAATTATAAGATATTTTTTTAAATTTTTTTCAAAGAATAAGTTTTTACAAACTATTTTTTTTCCTTAATTTTGAAAATTTTGTAGAAAATACAGTTTTTTAAGATTACTGGTATTTTTTTTTTCTCAAATATAGATAAAATCGTGCTATTATATGTGCAAAAGATACTCTAAAAATTTCAGGAAGGTACGTGCGCTACGCTTCGAGATATCTTAGAATGTATTTACAGAAATACTTAAAAAATAGCGAAAAGGTCTTAAATTTTTTTAAATATTTCTGCGAATCTGTTATCTTATTTTTAAGAAAAACTGTTTTTTAAATTTCAGAAAAATTTTCAAAATTTAAGGGAAAAAATTTTAGGCTGTCAAAACTTTTTGCTTAATTTTGAAAAAAATGATTAGATACTAATTTCCTGAGAAGTTACAAACTATCAAAAAATGGAAAAAGCTTAAATTTCATTTTTTTTTAAGAAAAATTGTTTTTTAAATTTCAACAAAATTTTTTACTGTGAAAACTTATTCTTTGGACAGTTTTCTCCGACTCACCGACAAATCATCACAAAAATATTACATTTATGGATGCATTCTTAGAGAAATGAACAATTTATTAATATTACAACGTTTTATGGACAATACTATATGCATTAATTTCACGCTTAAACTATTGTTTACATATAGAATTCAAACTAGAAATAAAAAAAAAAATGTAAATTAAAATGAAAAAGAAAGAAATACATTTAATAAAATGAAAATGGATTTACTTGCAAATATTCCTAAAATAAAGCTAAAATTAGCCGCAGATATTACTGGAGCATTCATTTTTTGTTTTGAGTAATTCTGCACACAATTACTTGTAAGTACCAAATAGATACCGATTTGTTCTAAAAATACGCAATTGAATATGTACAAAGATGTGTCATTAATTATGGCTGGTATTATATGCCAGCTAGTGTCCACAAACTATTAATACATGGCTGTAATATAATATCTGTTGCATATTTACTTATGGATAACTATTGAAGAAGAATGACAAGAAGCCCGCAATTTTCTGCACGTGATGTTGATTTCTTCCGATCTAGTTTTAACTTTTAAAGCAAAGTTGTAAATAAAGGCTTTTAAACTACAGTAGACGTTCTTTTTAATTAAACATTTACTAGAATATAGATAAAATTAAAATTTATCAGAAGAGAACAAAGTTAATAAAAACATTTTATTTATTTATTCAATTGCGTTTCTACCTTTTGGTGTTTGGCAAAATATATTCAATAACCTCTTAATACCGTTAGGTGTCGAGGTGTCGGACACACCGAGCCACAGAGAAGACATGTGTATGTATGGATGCCTATATGAGGTAACTTTCGTTAGCGCTGGTATTTGCACATAATAATAATTTTTTTTAAATGTTTTATCGTTTTACGTAAACACTAGGTACAACTTTTCTTGTCAAATGAAAAATACACGGGAAAATGACAGATATTATATTATTAGATATTTTCAGCATTTTTTTTTTTTTAAACAAAAGTAACAAACAACAGAAACATTTTTCCATTGTTGGAAGATTGCAGAAGACAAGTCTAATTTTTCAAATTATAGACTAATTGCATTACTGTATAATCTACCAAAAAAATTAGAAATATATTAGTTTTCACATTATTATGTTTATAGAATATAATAATTTTATTGTATATTGTACTAAATCTATTTGAAGTAATAGTTCAAAACAATTAGAACTGTTATTGTGCATCTTTAAATTTAATAATTGCTCCATAGTAAAGTTCAATATTCATGATGAGATTTAATATTAGAAATAAATCTTTAAATCAGGTATATGGAGTATAATTTTTAACGCGTTATATACAGTCATTCGTCATTGGTATCGATTTTTATGTATGCTTAAACTCACAATACATATTATGCACAGTAAGAATGGTGGGTGTTTCTTATCGCAATTTATACACTATTGTTTCGAATTTTATATTACTTAAAGATAACATTAAAAACATTGAACGTATTATGAAGCACGGCGGCCTCCAATTTACGATGTTAGTTTTATTTTAAAACAAACACTACTGCGTTTCAAATAATTCAATTAAATAGTTTACATTTTTTGTTATTTAGACTTTTTTAGTTCAATTGTATACCTAAAGATTACACCTATAATGTATTAATTTTGGGTTATAAAATAATAATTTAAAAACAATAAAATTATTTATAATTAGTTCATATATATTATTATTCTATCGAAAACATGTAGGCATATAATATAATTTATGTGTAATTAAAAATAATATATGAGGGTATTGGAGGCAATTAATATCAAAATAAGTATTTAATGAGGCGATTCAAAAAGTTCAACATTTTTGTCTGGTGCACAAAAAAAAAGAGTTTAGTTTGCATGATATGATGAAATGATTGATTTTTAATTAAATTGTTTATTAGGTTTGTAAAAGATATTGTTAATACATCTTTCATAGACTTAATTTTTTGATAAAAACGTCATATTGTTAATGCTCAAAAAGACGTTAGCAATAGTCAATACATAATTTTATAAATTTTTATTTTGCATATCGAGGGCGTCAACGCAGGACCTCGCAACTAAAAATTTTAGTTTTATCACTTGCGAGGTCCTGCGTTGACGCTCTCGATATTTTTAAAGATTGTATAAATTGTCAATTTATGTAGTAAAGATACATTTTTGAAGCTGTTTGTGATCAAATGCGTTTAAGATCAATACTTTGTATATTGAAAAAATTATATTACGTTTTAGCACGAGAAATAGTTTTTTCAAAATAAAAAGTAAAGATATTTTGGATAGAACCATTCTGCTATGGTTGTGTTTTGAGAAAAACACACCGGGCGACGCTCATGCTGTAAACTCAACGTGATGTGGAAGTGAAATACTACAGATTTTAGCTATTTTTTGTTGTTGTTAAATTTTTAATCATAGTACTTGAGTATTACTGATGATGATTGGAAGTAACGATTAGTTAGGACTCTAAAGAATAAAATTGAAACTAAAAGCTTGACCATTGTTTGCAAAAACAAAAGTTGCCAAATCTGTTAAGATACTAATGTCAGACGACTGAACAGAATTTGACAGTTAAAACTGTTTTACAGAGTTGCAGTTTTTTATTTGAACAATTTTTAGTTGAATTTTACTGAACGAATAAATTGCTCAGATGTACAGTTCATACGATCGTCAATGTAGTTAACCTAGAAGAATAAGAGCAAAACTTTCTACCTAGCTAGTTTACGAAATCAAAGATTAATCTGAATGTAAATTTTGTTGTGGTTAATTACGACGAGGTAATTGTTAATTTGAACCTGGCTTATTGCAGAACAAGTGTGATGAGTTTCTTTATTAAACCCCAAATAAACTACAATTATTTTATAAAAAATTGTTTTTAATCATCGTTAAGGTGTTCTGCTTTTTGCAGGTCCAACGTGCCTCTTCTTCATATTTCTTGGTCATCAGTAATTTTTTGTCTTATTCTTCCTCCTTTGGGATTTGCATTCACTATTTCTTCAATCACGTACATCAATAAACAATTTGTTTTTAATGCATCCGTTATGTATTCTTTCTTTTTTTTATGATTATACTTGCTAGTGCATCAGATACTTTTTTATTCCGGATTCTTTTTGACAACTTCTATGCATTTTTCATCTTTTTTGTTTTACGTCTAAATTTTACATTCGAATAGAAACACACTCTATATAAAACATTTTACATTTTTTGCAGCTTTATATCTAATTTGCTACTCAAAATCTTTTTTCTAAAAGCTTTTTTTGCTATTTCTATGCGTACTTTTATTCTTTGGGACATACCCGATATGTATATGAATAATTATTTTCTTTGGAATTCATGTACATATTTGATTTGCAAAATTAATATATTTCCTGCACAATTAAGGATTTATTTTAAAAGATTTTTTGTAAGTTTGAAAATTATGAAAATAGCAGAAAGGAAGGTCCATCGCTAATTCAGTAGGTTGATGATGTACTATAGAATTATGACAATGTTTTTGTACAACATTGCTAATGACTAAATTTAGCAACGACCTAAATGATTTTTAATATAAAAATAAATATGATGATTATTTGTCTTAGTTTTTTTTGCATTTGTGTTTTGGATCATTGTTATGCATGATTAAATGTGTTCAAACATAAAGCAATCCATAAGGTCACATGGATATTGCCGGACAAGAAAACCAGAAATCAAGTATGGTCACCGCAATTGACAAGAAATGAAGAAGCCTAATAGCAGACGTAAGATCAATGAGGGGAGCAGATGGAAACACAGACCACATACTAGTACGAGCAAAAACAAGAATTAAGTTGTCAACGCATGAGAAAAGCAAACAGAACAAAATAAGATATAATGTACAATGGCTTGACAACAAGGAAAACATTCTGAAAATGAAAATATAGACCAATTATGGGAAAAATACAAGAATTTCATTAAAGAAACAACTATGGAAGTAGTAGGACGGAGAACCAAAAAACACAAAAATTGGATGACGCAAGTTACATGGAAAAAAATTGAACAGAGGAAAAAAATCAAACAAAAAATATTAGGCTGAAACAGTGCGGAAGAAGTAGATAAACTGGAAAATGAATACAAAAAAAGGATAAAGAAGTAAAAAGAAGCGCAAGATATGACAGACGTACACAGATAGAACAATTCCTAACCCAAGCAGAAGAAGCAACAAACAAAAATGACACCAAAACTCAATATGAAGTAACCAAGACTTTTTCTGGAAAGAAAAAGAGAAGTACTATGAAGCATATTAGAGACAAAAATGGGAAAAAAGTTTTAACAAAAGAAAAGGAATGAAGTAGATGGGTAGAATTCTTTAAGGATACATATAAAAACAAAAATACGCAAAATATAGAAAAAGATGAAATACTAGCAAACAAAAAACTGAATATAAATGAAGTCGAAATAACCAGGAAAGAAACCACAAAAGCCATAAAGTCACTAAAAAACAGGAAATCTGCAGCTTTATAGATGGGGTTCCAGCAGAAGCATTGAAAGCAGGAGGAGATACAGTAATCACAATGATGCATGAGTTATTAAATAAAATATGTAAGGAAGAAAAACTCCCAAACGAGTGGAACAAGGTAATCGTCATCATGTTACCAAAAAAAGGGGACAAAACTCTATTCAAAAACTAGAAAGGAATAACATTGCTTTCTACAGCAAGCAAACTGCTTACAAGAATTCTGTTAGAGAGAATGAACTTTAAGAAACAATCAAGCAGATTTCAGGCTCAGAAATTGTTGCACGGACAATATATATTACGTATAATCTTCGAAAGTACCATAGAATGGCAAAAAACTATAAATGTTAATTTTATAGACCTTAAAAAAGCCTTCGACAAGATAAACAAAGAGAGAATGTGGAAAATATTACAGAACTATGGTATACCTACAAAAATTATCCAAATGGTAAAAATATTATACGAAAACTATACAGTAAATATTGAAGTAAATGGCGATTTCTCCAGAGATATAGACAGGGGTAAGACAAGGATGCATCTTATTGCCAATGCTTTTCCTGGTCGATATTACATAATGAGAAAAGTTGCAGACAATAAATCTTGGATAAACTGGAAATTAAATGCAAAAACAAATGCACAAAAAACATGGAAAAATAAACATATCATGGAACGACCTAAAAAGGAAAGCAGAGAACTAAACAAACTGGAAGAAAACAGTAGAAGAAATCAGCAAACAAAAAAACACATACGACTGGCATCCTTTTTAAAAAAAGACTTGGGGAACAAAAATAGTTTTGAAAAGACTACACCAAATTAATATTAATTTTGCGAGTGCACTGAAAATTGTCTAGGAAAGCTTTGGTGAGCAAAAAAGTTTTAACAAAATTGTGTTAGGAATTAGACACGACTTGGCAGTATTTTGGAAATTTATAAAAATACTAAAATAGGAGTTTATAAAAGCGTAGTCAGGTCTAGAAACTATAATAAAATCTATTCAGGTGCGTCAAGGTGAGTTTATTAGAGCTTTTGAATGCATTTAGTTTAGAAAAGTTACAAACGTATATGGGTAATTCCACGATAGTTTGGACAAACGTCCTCACATTGACATCTCCAAATTTTGCTTAAATTTTGTACACATGTCATACCTCAAGCATATTTCTTGGGAAATACTACATTTGGAAGTTTATTTTATGTGTCAATAGTACTATTAAAAAAAAAAATTTACATCTCTGAATATTTATTAAAATTCCTAGCAAGCCTTGTACTGCGAGTAAATATTTGATTAGATAGCAATATGTCTTGTATTTTGTTTAAACAATGTCTATGGAAATATCTACAGAATATGTAAAGGTTTGCAACATTACGCCGGTGTTGTAAAGTATTTAAGTCATTAGTCAATATTGGATCGGCAATGATCCGAATAGCGCAATTTTTAATAAAGTATGACAGTGTAGTTTTGGATATTTCTCTCTATACTTGAGAACAATATTCAATACAAGGACGAATATAAGTTTTATATAAAATTCCAGAAGGTTAAACATTTAAAGAATCTTAAAGAAACTATCTTCCTGAAGACTTTTTTTATTCAAACTTTAACAGTTTGTGTAAATAAGAAATAAACTAATGTAAACAAAAAAATGTTACAAAATATTAAAAATTAAAGCAGTTAATTAAAAAAAAATCAAAAATTTCTGTAAACTTTAAAGAGCTATAACTCCGAATTTATTAAAAATAATATACTAGTTTATTAGGTCAATATTACTCAATTTGTTTGTAGTTTCTGGAATTTATTTTATAACTAGTTAATTTGGAACACCCTGTATATGCAAAAGCTGAATAGAAATAAAAACTGTTTACATCTATTAAGAAATCATTTCTAGCTGTGTCAAACAACATAGTCGTTTCAGAAAAGATTATATGAGATTGTAACTCCTAGTAGACAAATTGATACAGATTTAGATATGGTTTTGTTGTTTAGTTTAATATTTAGTTCTGATGAAACCTCGGGTTTTGGTTTTGAAACAGTAAGAAGTAGAGTTTTTTAGAGTTAAAATTAATCATGTTCAGATATTGTTTTGAAGTTTTTTTAGATGCTACAGATTCTAACCTAGAAATATCAATTTTTGCCATACTTGTTGATATGGTCTTATAAAATATAAAGTATGAAGGGTACTATAATTTTAAAAACTATGAATATGACTTTTAATTATTTGAGGAACAGCAGCATTTATGGTTTTCGTGTCAGAGTCAAATCCATCAACTCTAACTATAATTTTTCTATTATCTATCTATTTATCTATTTTCCATATTTGTCTAAAGTAGAATTCTATTTGTGACTAATATAAATCAGAAGATTTGTTGTCAAACATTTTGATTAAAATTTATATTGAGTATCTGACAATGTGGAAATTTATATGTTTTATAGAAACAAAGCGTGCAATCAAATGTGCAAAAAACTTTAGTCTAATTTATTTGAAGACTTAAAGACAAATGCATTAACTGTGAGAGCTGATGAAGAGGACAGGATTATATAGAAGTATTTTGTGAGAATTGTGTATTGAGAAAACTTGAAAAGTTTTGATTTTTTATTGAAGCTGACAAGCTGAAAATATTATTTTAACACACGAAAAGGTTTTAAATGTTTATGCTGATGCTATTATTATAGTTATTTTTAAATTAGTTAGTTGAGGCTGCAGAGGTAAGTCGGAAAAATTTAAAATAAAGTTGAGATTACTTTATAGGATTTTATTAGTACGGAAAAACTATTGAAAATGCAAGTACGTTATAAACACTTTTGAGAAACTTACCTGTCGGATAGAGTAAAATAGCTCAAGAAGACGTTAAAACCTAAAACTTTTTTGAAATTTAGGAATGGCAATGGAACATTTTGGATGGATTAGTAAATTATGCGTTTAGGGCAGCTTTTAGGTGAGTTGATAGAAGTGCGGTCAATCTATTATTAAAATTAGGCATATAAAACTTAGGGCTGCTTATAAAATCTTAATTAAAATGTAGATAAAATATGAGAGCGTGTAAGGAATTAGTTTGTTAGACTATTAGGTTACTAAAAATACGTAACGTAACCAAATAAATGCATCTGAGAGCGCTGAACCAGTTATATACATACAGCTAGACACGAATAGTGTGGCCTGTGTAATAGGCAACTTAGTATACACAAAACTTATGTTGAATGTGGTTAAACATTGCCTTTGCTTGTTTTAGCATCTTTCAATCCCAGAACAAACTATAGGCTCTACGATTTAACTACTCAGCTAGTGAAAGTTTTCAGAAATGTAATTTTCAATAAAAATAAGCTATTCACTGAAAGAAGTCACATAGTTTCTTCTGAATTTTTTTAATGATTCTATAATAAGTTGGTTTTGTGCAAATTTTAAACAAGTGTCTGTACGAATGACGTACTGAAGATTTGGTAAGATTTTTAGTGATTTATGTGTTGGTTTTAAACGATGAAATTCAATTGAATTGCATTTTAAATTGTTTTGAAAAAAGTTTTAAAGTAATAATTGGAACTTCAAAATGTTTTATTGGCTTGAACATTATTTTGAATGTATTGAAAGCCAATCTTCATACATCAGCAGAAGTACATAAATCAAATTTTAAGAAAATTCAACTTGCCAGAGGCTAATCTAGCTCTTTAGCTGATCCCATTACAAGATATCAAAAGAAATTTGCAAATAATTAGAAAAGAAGCATAAAGCTTACTAATGTTTGCAACCACCGCACATTAGAGTCAAATATCTGAAAAGTGACTTACCTAACTATGAAATTATTTACTTTTTGCTTAAAGGTTTATCATGTTTTGATTTGAGGCAACTATGACACAAAGAGGTCTACTATAGGTTATGTATTTATGGTAAACAGTTAGCAGAATCATGGTGTGCCAACGTCAAAGCATTGCCAGTCTATCAACAGCCGTAGCAGAATAAGTTGCTCATTTTAGCGAGTATAAAAAACTGATTTAATTGCAGACTTTGCTAATTGACTTCAGTGAGTATATAGTGAAATCATCCACTATCTTTGTTCACAATCAAAGTATAATCAAATAATCAAGTACAGGATACCATGCTTTGTCAGTATCTACAGCGCCTTTATTCTTTCAATTTACGGGTTTGGTAGTATATGTTATGTAATTAATTTACAAGCACATATTTAAAAACAACTGTAAGGTAGTAACACAAGCATAAGCCTTAAAGTATCGGTTTTTGTAGCAAAACAAAGAGTTAGTTAAAAACTCTTTATTCACTCAGAAAACATTGACATTAAATACCAGTTTATTTGTGAAATTAAATAAGATATGCGGGGTTATTCTCTATGTATATTGGTAAAAGTAAGTATGATATATATTGCTAGCTAACAATAAGAACTGTCATTTTAACAAACCTTGAAAACATAGAGAAGAGATGCGAAAGATATTTAGAAAAGCTGAGAAAAGCGGCGGATGAAACAATTTCCAGGTACAGAGAAGGGGGGCAAAAAGGATCATACTAGTGGTGCAAGGAAATGAAAGAATTCAGAAAAAAAAAACAATACCAACAAGGAGGAAAGTCAAAAGACAAAAAAAGAGGAGAAAATACAAAGGAAACGAAAAATGAACTAAAAAACGACAGAATTTTTTTTAGAAAGGCAATTAGGGATAGCATAAGACGATGTTGGAAAGAAGTGATAGAATTTATAGACGGGGGTCTTTGGGGAAAGCCGTACAAAATAGTGATGAACAAATTAGGAGGAAGAACAATGGGAGTCTACCTAAAAGAAAACGATGGAAAAAAAGTCATAATTAAGAAACTGATTTCTAAGGGAGAACCGGTAGAAGAACCAGACAAAAAAGAAAAAGAAGAAGAAGATAAAGAAGAAAAAGAAGAAACAGTTATGGCTACAGTGAAAAAGATAAAACTGATCATAAAAGAATTGCCTAACTTCAAAGCACTAGGTCCTGACGAAATAACTTCAGAGATTGTTAAAGCAGCTCTAGACGGGAACGAGGTAGAAATAACTGAAATAATCAACAGATGCCTGAAAGAAAGATTTTTTTCAGAATGTTGGAAAGAAGCCACCCTAGTACTGATTGAAAGAAGAAAAAAGAAGAAAAAAGCAACGTCATACAGGCCAAGAAAAAAAAATTGAACAGGAAAACGATCAAGATCATATGGAGTTACTTACAGGGTAGAAATCTAGTGACCAAGAAAGAAAAATTTAAGGTTACCAGAGGGTACCCACAGGGCTTAGCATTAGGACCAAAACTATGGAACCTTTGTTTATAATGAGTTACTTTGAATGGGTTTGCCGGTAGGCGTGACAATAACGGCATTTGCGGACCACGTAGCACTAGTAGGTAGAAACGTAGAAATGTTAGTACTAAAAGGAAGACTAGAGCCGGCAATAGATATGATACAGTTATGGATGAAAAATAAGGGTTTAAAATTAGCAATACAGAAAACAGAAGCAGCATGGCTATTGACTAAGAGGACTGATAAAAGAATAGGTAAGATACAGGTTGGAGACCAAGTGATAACCATAGGGAAAAATATTAAATACCTCGAAGTGACACTTGAAGCAAAGGTATGCAGTAAAGAGGTTGAGGAAGCGGTCATGGAAACAAAGAAAATGGAGAGAAAGCTCGGTAGACTTATGCCAAACAACAGAGGTCTAGGAGAAGAAACCAGAAGGCCAATAGCAACAGCAGCAAGAAGCAAATTGTTATACGTCGAAGAAACATGCCATGAAGACAAAAAAAACGGGAATAAAATAAGAGAAGCTACAAGAGACAGCTTGTTAAGGATCAGCAGGGCTTACAGAACGGTGTTACAGGAGGCAGTAGAGGTGATTGAGAAAGGATAGAAATAAAGAAACGTAAAAAGGAAGCAAAGTTAAGAGCATGAGAAAAGACGATGGAAAGATGGCAGAGACAGTGGAATAGAGGAGAAAAGGGAGAATGGACGAAAGAACTAATCCTGGAGATAAAAGAGTGTAGAGAACAAACCCGAGACGTGCATATTATACAACACAAATACTGACCGGTTGAAGGAGCCTTTGGAAAGTTTTTGCAAAAATATAACAAAGTTAAAAAAGACGAAAGATGTATATTCTGTCAAGAAGAAACACACGATATTGCAGAACACACTCTAGTAAAATGCGAAACTTTGCAACAAGAGTATTAAGAAACAAAAATGAGGAATTTGACAATGGAAGAATATAGAAAAAAAAAACAAACAAATAATGGAAATATATATATTTAATAAAAGCCATAGAAGGAAAAAGAGAGAAACGAGAGGAGCAAAATGGAAACATAAATCAGGGAAAAATATTGAAAAAAAAGAAATAAGGAAGGACAGAACAATGATGCATACCAAGAAATAGAACGCAACTTTTGATATGGTCAGAATATACCTAGCAACAAGAGGACACAAAGAAGTAATACCAGATGGAGATACAAAGATATCACTGGAGGTAAAACTAAGAAATCTAGGACTGCCAACAGAAATACAAATAATAGCACTGCAGAAACTATTCATAAAGGAGAGAGGATACGATAAAAAAAAGTGAACAAAGACCTAAGAAAACTAAGAACGTATCTGAGGTCAAACCAAGTAACTAGAATAAATAACACACGTATTGGAGAAAGAAGAGAATGCAGAGCTAGATGTCAGTGCAGATAAAAATATACAAAAAAACAAAAGAGAGCTAACGATACGAACGGTCATTACATCAGGAGGCGTGGCAAATTTCTAGATAAAATAATAAGAATATACAAAAGAATTATTTTGTTAAAGTGACAGTTTATATTGTAAGCAATCAAGATTTGCTAAAATGACAATTTATATTGTTAGTTAACATTATATATGTTGCTTACTTCTAGCAATGTGCATGGAGAATAGCCCCGATATTTGCTAAAAATAAAATTTAATTAGATAAAACTATTGTTTGTAATAATTAGTTGCTGAGGATGTAATTTAATGTTTTTTAGTGAGTGTTAATATAAGATTTAGTAATCTAAATGTACCACCAAAAGTGGTTTGTGTTTTGAAGGTTTATTGATAATTGTTTTTGTTGTTAAGTGAACAAGATGCAATAATTTGTCAATCGCTGCTTGTAACCCTGTACTATAATGAGTTTATCTTTCAGTAAAGTATATTAAAGTGTTCAGTTGGACTCTTAGTTATTAATTTATATTAAATTTTGTTAATTTATACGTTGCAGTTGATAAACTTTTGTTGATGTTCAACATAAATTAAAAAAATAAAAATAATATTAACAATGAATCTGGATTGGCAATTTTTGCAAATATTGAAGATTAATTAATACTTGTTTTATGATACATAAATAAGAAATTTATTAGGCAAGTTTACTAAGTAATAAAAAAGTGTATTTTGTAAATTTCAGTTTTAGATGTATCTTGTTAAATTTATTATGTTTGTCAGGTTCTTTTTCTTAGATCTGAGTTTTGTCTTTTGGGTTTCTTTTGTACTAACAGAAACGAGTCAATGAAAGTATAATAATGTTTTAATCTTAATGTTCGATCAAGACATATTTTATATATATATATAAACTTAATTATATTAATTAATTTAATATAAAATTTGGATTTTTAAATGATGATAGGTAATCACAATCTTTATTAATAAAAAAATTATTATATTAAATCTTTTTTATTTGTACTGCACCTTATTACATATAATATACTGACTATAAATATTGCTATATTGAACTAAATTGCATGTTTGAAAGCGTTAAACAATATACAAGTAATTAACAACTCAGTTTACTTTATAATTTTAACATAAACTCTATAAAGTGGTTGTTGCCTTGGTTGAGTATTAACAACTTGTGGTATTCATCTAGTAAATGGAGTTTACAGAATGGAAACCTTTCGTAATTAGCAAACTAATATTTGCACACGAAGTAAGGCGACACTAACGGAGTAAATAATGTGTGGCCATTAGCTGCTGATACGTTTCCGAGTCATTATGACCGGTGACGCAAGTTTTTTTTTGTAATTTCCATATCTCCCAGCTATTTTATATAATGTAAAAAAGGATTGTATATAATAAGTTAAAACACACGAGTTCTATGAACTTACATTTATTAAAAAAAGTGTTTCATTCAGACTTCTGATAAAATAAATAATATTAAATAAACAACAAATTCAAAAATGTGTATGATACAATTAATTATAAAACTGATTTATTACCACTTTGCGAAGCAATCCAAGCTAAACACCACTTCAAATTAGTAAGCACACATTTCAATGCCATAGTCCATACTTCTTCTGTATTAAATTGTATCTTAATACAATATTTATCAATACATGAATTATTTATTTTGTAGGGTAGAGAAAACTGTCCATCAATCATTTGAACTTTATTTTTAAATTGTTGCAAGCAATCTAAAAAAGCGATCATTCCAGAGTCAAATTTTCTATCCCAAACTATCCTGAAGCCTTCATTTCCATACAAATGTAAATCTTCTCCATCTATCACTTCGATGTATGAACGGGTTCCATATGGAATTAATTTATATTTATTGAAAGTTAAATTAACTTTTTTAGCTAGCGAACTTAATAGCAACACTGTTTGTCCCCAGGCTGAATTTATTTCTGACCATTCCACTCGTTCTGTTGCTAAACGTCCAAGTCTGAAATTATTTATAATACCAACATGGTTTGTAATGGAAATGTGGAATGTTGTGTTGAAAACATCTATCTTCATTGTTTTTAATTTAGATTCATTATAAGCCAACTGGTATTCTACACTTTGATACTCGTCATCAATACAATTTGTATCATAAAACGTTTTCGTTATTTTGTTAATATCGATTGATTTGGTTTTATTTTTCTTATCATTTATAGCTTTTATGGTTGATGTAGTTTCAATTTCAATATTAACTAGCTCACCTATTAATTGTTGCTCTTCTTTATTCAATAATTTAAGTTCTGTTTCTAATTTGCCAATAGATATTTGTGTATCGTCTTTAATGTTTTTTAAGTATCTGCAATAATCGTAGTAATCATTTTTTACAAGTTTAATTTGTTCGTCCAATAGTTCATGTAAATGGCTTGTGCATTCATTGCATATTTGGTGGTCAATTGTTGATAAATCACAAGAATGTTCATATAATTTAACATGAACTTCGGCATTTTTACTCAAGTCCAACATAATTTCTTCATCGGATATAAACACAAATTCGTTGAAATAACTATCAGAATCTTCTTCATTATTAACACACTTTGTTAGTGTTAAATCGTTTGGTTTGTATTTACTCAAGTTTTCTTCGAACTTCAAGGGTTGGAAACATTGGAAACACTTATTGTTTTCAGACATGTTTATTTATTATTTAGAAGATTGTAGTATATTTTTTACAACTAATAACGCACAAGTCAACAATACAAACACATTTACGATGTTTAATTTTTTTTCTTAATTGTTTAAATACGAATCTGGATTTTATGGTACGTTGCTATGGTCATGTTTGATAACACTACCAAGGTTACAGATAATTTATCGGCTGATTATTTAACTTTCTCAGGTATCGCGATTGCGTTTTATTGTCTGTATTTTTATTTAATTTTAATTGCTAAAATTTTAGAAATCAGATAGCTGGCTATGACTGACAAATAACAATTATTGTGATGACAAGGATCTGTCAAGTTTTTTTCATTAAACTGTGTTTTTGTGTTATATGGTTGTGTTGTGTTGTGTTTCTTGTGAACAAAATTTATATAATATACATAAGACAATTTTTAGTGAGTATTTAGGTTTACTATTGTTTATTAATTTTGAAGTTAGTGTATTTAAATTTTTTTATTAGAAATAAATCAAATCCTCAATGAATTAATACTTTTAGAATTATTAATATATTATATAATAAATAAATAAATAGAAATAGAATATTTGATTTGATTATTATTACTAATGAGGAGACATGTAATGTATTTATAATTTTTTTTTTGCTTAATTATATAAAGTTATGTGTAGAAAATATTTGCAATGTATAATAAGATTTAAACGTGAGTAGTAATATCAAGTCGAAATTAAAATGTAAGTATATATTTTTTTTATTTAAGTTGTAAAATAAATTAATCATTTATTTAAATAAGTTATAGTCTGTCCGCGTTAAGACTGCAGTTGCAGTTGTTATAGCAACTGGGAAACAATGCTCTGATTGGCTTAGAGACCATCCCAATTTACAATAGACTATTTTTTAATTCAAATCCATCATATTAAATTTTATTGCAGTTGAATTTATTTTGTACCTATTTGTAAAATATCGTTTTTTACGCTAATGTAAGTACAACTAATTTTATTTTATCTATTATTAAGTTTGCGTATTTGTAAATAAATATATGTATTTAAATTTAAAATACATTGATTATGACGTAAAGTATAACCTAAAAACTTGAAAACGTCATCTCAATGGCTTTTCAAATGTGAATTGAAATGTAAATTGAACAATATGTTTAATATTTTTTGTAATTTCTTAATTGTTAACCATTATTTTAATAATAATACTATGTCTTTATTTCTTGTTTAAATACAAAGAAAATCAGCTTGTAGCTGTTTTTCCACTTAACTTTTTTTAATATTACGTAGCTGGCAATAATACTATTTTTAAAATGGCTGATGTTAAAAACCTATTTGAAAAAGGGCTAAAAGAAGTAACACCAGAAAAATGGACCAATTGTATACGGCATGTTATTGAAGAAGAGCAGCGAATGTATTGTTTGGATAATATTATTGAAAACATACAACTAAATTTTACAGTTAACACCTGCTTTTCTGACGATTCCTTTGAAGAATTTTCATCAGAAGAAAACAAAACCTAAATTATTGTTACTATTTTTTTTAATTTTAAAATGTGTTATTTAGGAATTACTTAATATGTCACAACAACATAAAAATAACTTTAAATTTCAACGATAGGAACCACACTTGCTGAAACTATCACACTGAAGACTAGATTCTCTCTTAACAAAAATTGATATTACATTAAAAAAAGGTTAACTTTTATAATTCATTCAAAATGAATAATTAAAAAAATATAAATATGCTTAATTCTTTAATGGCCGATCTCACCGACACTTCTTAAATTAATACTTACGTAGGTTTTGCTTACAGCTAACTATTACATAAATTTTATATGCGTCTCACCGGTCATTTAAAACAGATACTTACGCTAAGTATAGTTGAGTTTCTGATTATCGAGCGGCACATCAGATATCAGCCAATATACATAATAGAGATTTTCCATTTGACAAAATAGTCGCACTTGGTGGCACTAATTCATTGATTTTTGAATTTATTTGTCAAACGCTTTTTACATTTTTTATGTGTTTTTCAAGATAGAGAACGTCCCACAAACGCCAAATATTTTCTTTGCGTTTGTCAAGTGTGAGACGCTGTTGCTCGCAATATTGAAAAATGTAAAAACGCACCGGGTGCATAAAGTGCGCAAATGGAACACACCTTATATTGACTCTAAACTTGGCGTGCGCTTTCGTTGTATTGTGTGTACAACTTAATATTAATATAACCATAAAATTAAATTGTTTGACATTTGAGGTTGTTTATCGGTTTCTGTAAATAAAACAATGAATTTATTTAAGTTACTGCAATAACAAACTATATTTTTATTAAAATTGCGTTTTTATACTGTAAAAAATAAAAATGAAACTTGATATTATAGTAAACTTGTCTTGGAATGACATTATTAATTGTATTCATAATAATAATATCAAATGAAATATCATCCTGTGTAATTATTATATTTTCCATCTTATATTAATATTTTTTTACTTGACACTTGCTATAAAAATTACAAATTTGGGGTTAAGTACACCGTAAGCCCTCGATATTGGCGGCTTATATTTAACCATTAGTTACGGGTTAAGATTGCGTTTAAATGGACGGTGCAACGCGCTAACCAGAGCTTAGCTATTTAACTAGTGGTTAACTTTTAAGTAGTGTCGGTGAGATCGGCCATAAGTATTGATATTATCATAAATAAATTTAAACAAATAATTTTTAAGTGTATAAAAGCAGAATTGGTGTATTTTTTAGCATTATACACATAAGTATAAAATTTTCTTTTTAATTCAGACAGATATTTATTCAGTTTGTTATGCTCAGAATGATTGAGCCATATGCTCGATAGTAAAAAAGAATCAAAATTAATCTAAATTGATTAAATTAATGTACAAATAAAATAAGACAATATAAAATATTAATACCAAATCTATGTTAATTTCACAAGTCTGGCAACTTTGTTTTTTAACTGCTTTACTTATTGCCGCAAAGTGACATTTAATTTAATTTTAGGTTAAAGTAAATAAAGAGCTGTGTGATACTGACTTAATAAACCACTCCCATTACTGCAGTCTTAACGCGAACAGACTATAGTAAATTTATTTATTATCTAATATAATATATATGGCATCAGTGAATATATATGTACAAGTCTAATAAATTTAAATTAGACTTGCCTACTAGTTTATAGATTCATAAATTTTCATTAAAAAAATAATATATAGTTTAAATTTGCCGCGGAATGCAAATTAGTTTTGGTTTATTCCGCTGTGATGGCGCAAACGTGGAAACAAGAGAGAGGCTGAGTTGCCGTTCTACACATTACAAAAAGGAGTAAACAATGATAATTAACCGCAAAACTACCCAAAAAACCTATCAATGGATAGCGTGATTAGTTCAATAATCAACTAAAAAAACCGTTAGAAATAATATATTGGAATATTATTTTGTAATTATTTATTTATTATCATTTCTTGTGACACATTTTGTTTGAGCGGTAAGTTAGTGGTGGTTACGTATTTTTATATTTCAATCAAGGTTATTATGGTTATGATTTACAAATCACATTTAAATAAAAAAAATGATGATTGGACCTAGTTCTTGAAAAGAATAGGGAATGTTTTATTATCTGTAGAAATTTATATAGTATATTATTGTATATTGATATTTGACGTCATTGCAAAGTGATAAAAATTTTAATGATGTATGAAATAAACGAGATTATTTAAAAATGTTGGCATTCAAATTTCATCTAGTAAAATATAAAAGATTCTAATTTGGAAAATATCAGCAATTTATTTACATTTGAAGTTATACATATATCAACAGTATTTATATTAGGTGCTTTCTCAAGTTGGCCAGATTTTTATAAGTAATAAAGAGTATAAGATATTTTTGTTGTATCTTAATTTATTGATTTATTATTATGGTTTTCTGCCAAGCGGTCGGAATCGACTGGACCGGAAAGAACCTTGCGCGCAATACTAAATTTCTGGCTGAAGAAGCGACGCATGTGTTATTAACATAATAATTGTCATCTTTGCAATGGTGATATCTAATCTTTTAATGACAAACACTTGCGCGGGTGGGTGGGTCACTCCAAAACATGAGTACAGACGGATGGTTTGAACTAGGGCTCTTGCCTACTTGCCCAAGTGTTATTTATCAAGGAATTTATAGTTTCTCTTCTTTGCAAGCGTTAAATTCACTATGTAAGAGGTGTTAATGGTGATGCCAATCTCTTGATGACCAACACTTGGGTGGGTGGCTGGGACTTTCCAATTCATAATTATGAGTGCTCACCCATTTGCTCAAGTGTTTGTCATTAAGAGAATGGAAGTTACTTCTTTCTGCAAGCGTTAGAAGTTTTTATGTCAGAAGAGGTGGAAGTAATTCTAATTATTTGATGACGGACATTTGAGTGGGTAGATGGAGCATTTTAGAGTATGAATAAGTAGGGGTAGTTTGATCGAACTGTAGTTTTTTCACCAAAGTATTAACTTGCTACAATCGGCTTACCCCGTTTGTCGGATGTTTATCCAAAAAGAGGCAAAAAACATGGAAAATTGTCGGTGTCAAAAAAACTGGAAAATTGGCGTGGGCAAATGAAAGAGTTTTGTAATTTTTGGCGTCGATTCTTCTTTCCGGTGAAAAGCAAATTGTTAGTTAGAATATGTTAGTTTTTTATTATATAAATCAAGTAACACCAACAGAAATTTTTGAATAAGTAGAAAAATTAACCGACATAATAAACTAAGCAAATGGTAAAATGGTTTAACTAAAAAAAATACAAAGACAAACCACAAAGCAGAATAAACCTCATTAAGAATAGGAATAATGCTTGAAAACTCAGGCAAAAAACAAGGGATCTTTAGGATAAAAACAGAATTACAAATATGACTAAAACAATAAGAAAAGAAACAGAAAGCATCTGACATCAGGGCCAAAAAAATAGATTACTAACGTACAAAAGCAATCAATTTTTGAGATTGTTAGCAATGGCGTACAGACCCATTTCATATTTGACAACATTAGGCAAATTGTCAGAGAAAATGTTATGGATCGAATGGACAACCATGAAAGAAGACATACTGATGAGTGATGACCATACTACAACAGTTTGGTTTTAGACGGAAGCAACAACAAATTGTTAGAAAAGTTAACGACATCTTCATAAACTACAATAAAGGCAAGGTAACTGACATGGTTTTACTAGACATTTAAAAAGCATTTGATAAGGTCAGAAAAAACAGCCTCATATACAAAATGATAATACAATAATATGCACCTCTTATTATTACATTTTTTAATTACTATCTAGAAGACCGGCAATTTTAGGCTGTAGTTGGTAACAAAAAATTAACAGAAAGACATATAGGTGCTGGTGTTCCACAATAATCAATCTTAGCACCTACATTTTTTTAATAAATGTATGTTTGAAAAATTTTCCAAAATTTGACAAAACAAATTTTATTTTTTATGCAGACGGTATTGTAAGTTTGATGTGCGATAACCTTCGAAAAATAAAATGAAATACACCTGAATAGACTACAGAGTTATTTTATAAAGTAAAAACTTTTAATAAATACCTCAAAATTAGATCTACAAAAATTACAAACATAAAGACATTTACACATATAAAACTCAACACTGTAAATATTAAAACTATATTAGGTAATAAGGCCAAGGATGACAGGATTCATTGAGTGTCCAGGACTCGACTCTGTGTAGTAGAATATATAAGTATGTTGTCTACCTCAGTCTCTATGTTTGTTGATTGTGAATTGAAGCACGTGAAAGGTCCCCGATTTGATTCTGAGCAAAACTACTTAAAAAAAATATATATTTGTCTGAAATGAGCAGCTCTTTTCTATGTTGTAGTGGTTATCAATCTGTTACCTAAAATGATAAACATGACAATTTTGTTTATTTATTTTGACATTTTGATATTTTGCAAATGGGATGCTCTATTAAGTGAGATGAAGTAAGGTGATATAAAAATAACCGAGAATAGGTGCTTGTCTTGCACCTAATAAAATTGTTTACATTGTCATCAAATGTTATATTAGTTATCATGTCAGCTGTTTCTCAAAAATGAGTTTTATCTATGTTTACCGTATGATTTTTTTAAATCAATTATCAATATGCTTTCACAATTCTAAAAGATAGTGGCCATGATCTTCTTGGTTGACGGGGATACCATGGCTTTTTTTGGTAGTAGTTCACCTGCACGCTGCCATTTTACGGATTTCTTTTTGGATTTATCTTAAACCTTATGGCTCATTTTTTCAAATCTATTCATGTCTGTCTATATATCACTATAAGAAAAAAGTAGAAGGTTAAAATTGCATATGTATGCTAATAAAGCATCACACTTTACTGACAATATTTGACATTTAATCAGAAGTTTTTAGAAATGTAGTTACCTTGTAGATTTGTTATTTTGGAGCAAATATGTTGGTATTCTTCTTCTTCTTCTTCTTTCCATGCCTTATCCGTTGCGAATATTGGCGATCATCATGGCTATCTTCACTTTATCCACGGCTCCTCGGAACAGTTGTATTGAGGTCACTCCAAACCACTGGCGCAGATTTTTAAGCCAGGATATTCTTCTCCCCGGACCTCTCTTTCCCAGCACCTTTCCTTCCAGAATAAGTTGGAGTATTCTGTACCTTTCCTTGTGCCTCATAACATGCCCAAGGTATTCTAGTTTTCTAACTTTTACTGTAGTCATTATTTCTTGATCCTTCCCCACTCGCCGAAGAATCTCCTCGTTCGTAACATGATCTATCCACGTTACCTTTAGTATACGTCTGTAGGTCCACAACTCAAACGCTTCTAGCCTGCTTTCAAAATCCTTGGTAAGAGTCCATGATTCTGCGCCATACAGAAGAGTGGAAAATACGTAGCATCGTAGGATTTTGAAGTTGTAGAGTCAGGTCTGGACTGGTGAATATTTTTTTCATTTGTATGAATGCAGCTATTGCTCTCTCAATTCTGCATTTTATTTCCACAGAATGGTCCCATTGTTGGTTTATGCAGGTACCTAGGTATGGATATTTATCTACCTGTTCGATAGGCGTATTGTCAAGAAACAGGTTTACCGGTGGCGGGTTATTTTTGCTCACTACCATATGTTTGGTCTTTTTTATATTTAAACAGATTCCGTATTTCTCACTAGTGGATTTGATCTTTTCCATCATAATTTGGAGTCCTTCAGCACTGCTGCTCATTATGACGGAGTTGTCTGCATATCTGATGTTATTGAGTTGTTCACCGTTGACTATGATTCCCTCCTCTACACTATCCAGTGCTTCTTTGAAGATTTGCTCTGAGTATATATTAAATAGCATAGGCGAGAGCACACACCCCTGCCGCACCCTTTTACATATTTTTATTTTCTTAGTTTTGTGGTCTCCTACTCGAACTTCTGCTGTTTGTTGCCAATATAGATTTGCTATGATACGGATATTTTTGTCGTCGGCTCCCGTCTTCCTAAGTATACTGATCAGCTCTTCATGTTTCACCTTATCAAATGCTTTGCTAAAGTCTATAAAACATAGATATACATCGCAATTGATGTCTCTACATCGCTGAATTAGAACGTTTAATGCAAAAAGTGCTTCCCTGGTACCTACGGCATTGCGAAATCCGAACTGCGTTTCCTCGATGTTTGCTTCACATTGTTGGTATATTCTAGCGTGTATGATTTTTAGAAATATCTTTAGTGTATGACTCATTATACTAATAGTCCGATATTCTTCACATTTTTTTGATGTTTGTTTTTTAGGAATAGTGACAAATGTTGAGTGGAGCCAATCCGTGGGTATTTCTCCCGTATCATACACCATATTATACAGGCGGGTAAGAATGTTTATTGGTGGTTGATAATAAATAATAAAGTGATTAAGTGATCTGCTACGGAACTAAAATAATTATTCAATTCTGAAGCGGCATTAATATATATTTTTTATCTTTTTTTACATTTTCTTCTCTCTGAATTAGTTATTTTCAATGAAGCTTTGGTTTTATTGACAGCTGTATTTATGTAATACATTTTTTTATTATTTGTTAAGTTTTTTTTTGCATATTTTTATAAATGTTTTAATTGTTTTTGTTTGTGTAATATTTATTAATGAGTGAGCAAAATGTAGATATTAAGTTGTTTTCTCTTATCTTTTAGCACATCATTAAACCATCCTATTAAAGTGTTAACAGTTACCCGTTTTGTACAAGTGACTTAATTTATTAATTTTGTTTGGATAAACATTGTGTATTTACATGAAACATACTTAATTCTGTGTCATTTGTCGTTTGTTTTACTATTTTTCTGTTACAATTTTCATTAAATTTCTAGAATTGATGAACTGTGTTTGGATCGTTGTTTTGAGCTGTAACAAAATAGCCGTATCAAAACAATATTGGATAAGATTTCTGAGACTACTGGTTGAAAGGTCATGTTCATAATGTGCATCAACAAAAAGTTTTATAACGATTGATCATGGAACATTTTTATAAAGAGTGGTTGCTGCAGTTGCCAAAAATAAGTTATTATCTTTTGTCTTTGTTTTTTTTTTTTAATATTTGCTGGTAAGTCTTATGTCTCAAAACATTGATTCCTTTAGCATACCACAAATGTATGCATCAGATCAAGCAAATGAAAAGGGGTTTGAGTACCTTGTCTGTACCGAGTCTGTGCACGGAAAATTATTTTGCTTTTAAAATGTTTTTTAATTAAGGCTTGTGAACGTCTAATTGTATGGTTTGTTGCGTTATTCTGTTAAAACCATTGTCTGTGCACTTGAGGAAAATGACAGTATATGCTTGAATAAAGATTTAACATTGTTAGTAACTAAAGGAAAAAAAACTGAGGAAACAGAGGGCAGGGCAAGATGTCGGACTAATAGGCAGGTAAAAAACTTTCTTAAAACAAAGGTGGACGAGTCGAGGATAAAACAGCAACACTCGATACTACTTTTATCAGCTACAAGAACGACAGAGGCACAAAAGCGTAATTTGTTTTGCAGGAAAACGAAGTAACTTAAAAAAACTTTTAGCAATACCTCTACGGGAATTGCATTAGCAATAATACCGGCAATTATGATATGTGTACGGGAACCAGAATTGGAACCGGGCATCTTATTAGGCGCTTTGACCTGCCAAGTGATAAACTTGAAGCCAGACTCCAAAGCCATTCAATACGATTTACTTATCGATAAGAGGGTTGGGAGAAGATTTAAACACCAAAGAGCACCTGCTTTTTCTAAAGTAACACTCCAGGCACTACTTTAACTTAAAAAAGATGGTTCTTATTAGCCGAACCATCATGCAATCCTTGTACATGTACAGGGAGTTTATAAATGAATGGGATTATGTAGTCACTTTAAATATGCCGCCTTTTTAAAATCGTCCACTATACTACATATGTTTTCATATGTTTGCTTGACAGCTGTCAAAGTTGATCTGTCAAAACAAATAGTTTAGTGAACAATTTAAAAAAAGCGGCACATTTAAAGTGATTACATAATTCCATTCATTTATAAACTCCCTGTATTATAGCAAAACATGCATTAAACCTAATGCCATTATGATAATAATACATTGATAATACTAGATGAAAGAGTTTATTGCTGTTATTGTTGTTGTGATGATAGTTCCATTGGCTGTGTTGTGCATTGAAAACTTCCACAACTAACACTTGGTCTAATGCCAAGTAAGTTGCGTAGGTGGTGGTTTGACTATCCGTATGTTATCCGGACGCATGTGTAGCAAAGAATTTTGGAAAACAATTATTTTGCAGATTGTCACGCTGGGCGGGGCTGCTGACCAAGTGCTTGTTGCCACCCGGCTACTGGGTGTGGGTTGGCTGGACGGTAGAGGATAGTTTGGGGTTAGGGCGCCACTGGGTCAGACAAATTATAATTGCGAAATTACAACACAGTACATTTATTAAAACACATAACTATTAAGTTCGCTAAGCAAATTCGAACTCTTAAGTTGCACTTGTGCAGCAGGATACAATACAATACAATACAATACAATACAATACAATACAATACAATACAATACAATACAATACAATACAATACAATACAATACAATACAATACAATACAATACAATACAATACAATACAATACAATACAATACAATACAATACAATACAATACAATACAATACAATACAATACAATACAATACAATACAATACAATACAATACAATACAATACAATACAATACAATACAATACAATACAATACAATACAATACAATACAATACAATACAATACAATACAATACAATACAATACAATACAATACAATACAATACAATACAATACAATACAATACAATACAATACAATACAATACAATACAATACAATACAATACAATACAATACAATACAATACAATACAATACAATACAATACAATACAATACAATACAATACAATACAATACAATACAATACAATACAATACAATACAATACAATACAATACAATACAATACAATACAATACAATACAATACAATACAATACAATACAATACAATACAATACAATACAATACAATACAATACAATACAATACAATACAATACAATACAATACAATACAATACAATACAATACAATACAATACAATACAATACAATACAATACAATACAATACAATACAATACAATACAATACAATACAATACAATA
Source organism: Tachinus rufipes (assembly GCA_963932245.1). Lineage (NCBI taxonomy): Eukaryota > Metazoa > Arthropoda > Insecta > Coleoptera > Staphylinidae > Tachinus > Tachinus rufipes. The sequence continues at coordinate 43,888,503 of OZ010745.1, read as the reverse complement.
CAATACAATACAATACAATACAATACAATACAATACAATACAATACAATACAATACAATACAATACAATACAATACAATACAATACAATACAATACAATACAATACAATACAATACAATACAATACAATACAATACAATACAATACAATACAATACAATACAATACAATACAATACAATACAATACAATACAATACAATACAATACAATACAATACAATACAATACAATACAATACAATACAATACAATACAATACAATACAATACAATACAATACAATACAATACAATACAATACAATACAATACAATACAATACAATACAATACAATACAATACAATACAATACAATACAATACAATACAATACAATACAATACAATACAATACAATACAATACAATACAATACAATACAATACAATACAATACAATACAATACAATACAATACAATACAATACAATACAATACAATACAATACAATACAATACAATACAATACAATACAATACAATACAATACAATACAATACAATACAATACAATACAATACAATACAATACAATACAATACAATACAATACAATACAATACAATACAATACAATACAATACAATACAATACAATACAATACAATACAATACAATACAATACAATACAATACAATACAATACAATACAATACAATACAATACAATACAATACAATACAATACAATACAATACAATACAATACAATACAATACAATACAATACAATACAATACAATACAATACAATACAATACAATACAATACAATACAATACAATACAATACAATACAATACAATACAATACAATACAATACAATACAATACAATACAATACAATACAATACAATACAATACAATACAATACAATACAATACAATACAATACAATACAATACAATACAATACAATACAATACAATACAATACAATACAATACAATACAATACAATACAATACAATACAATACAATACAATACAATACAATACAATACAATACAATACAATACAATACAATACAATACAATACAATACAATACAATACAATACAATACAATACAATACAATACAATACAATACAATACAATACAATACAATACAATACAATACAATACAATACAATACAATACAATACAATACAATACAATACAATACAATACAATACAATACAATACAATACAGATACATACAATAATACGGTTATATACAATATACATAGCCTACACTCATTACAATTACAAACACTACTTTACAAGATTGTTATTGTATCAATGTTTTTTTACCAAAAAGACCATTTGTATAGTAACCACAGACAATCGTATTGTCTACGGATTTGTTTCAGTTTTGAATAAAATTTTACTAAATTGTCTGTAACTGTAACACATTGGTTTAGAATAAAGTTTAATTTTTGAACAGAATTTATAAAATTAAAACTTTAATACACCGAATTTATTCTGTAATTGAAAGATAGTGTTTGCGCCATTATATTCTATAATTGTATGTATTATTATAATTAATTAATTTAATAAGAGCGTGCTCTGGAAGTATTTAAATATTATTAGTTGTCATAAAATAATTTGTCAAAATAAAGAATCTATTAAATCTGCATACTTGCAGTATTATATTTCTTAGATTATAAACAATACTATAAGAAATTATTTTTTCACTTGATAAGAGGCGAGCGCTTTACAAACGGTCGGTGAAGTAGAACAATTCCTCCAGTGCTGCATCATAAAAATTCACATCACAAAACATTGGTCCTTCGAAGCGGATATTACTAGGATTCGAAATATAAAAGAATTTCTGCAATTAACTGAAAAGTAACATGCCTGACGATGACGGAAACACCACCATAAAGCCAAACAAGGTTTTAAAAGAACTTCGTACCAAGAAAGGATTAATAAAATCAAAACTGACGCGTTTTATTAATTTCCTAACCAAATTTGCTGACACTGACGATTCACAAGAACTCATCACTGCAAAGGTACGAATCAATTTTTGCTACGATGAATTTTGCGCAATCGATTGTGCAATTTTAATGGAAGAACCTGAGGGAGAAGATGCACTCGAAGAAGAAATAGGCCAATTTGAAGAGAATTTTGATATTGCAATATTCAAGGCTAACAAGTTAATTCACATGCATCACTATAAGCAACCAAGACTCAGTAATAAAATTGCCACCCATATCAGTGCCCAAATTTATGGGTAATCTTGAAGATTGATACGGATTTCAAGACACGTTTATTTAATTGGTGGACAAAAACGAAAGCATCACCGACGGACAACGGCTGCATTACTTAAAATTTTCCTTGAGTGGTCAGTCAGCAGAAATTATTGCTTCCCTGGATGTTATTCCATCTAATTATGGAATTGCTCGGCAATTATTAAAGGATTGATACGAGAACAAGCGATTAATTGTACGTGAGCACATATTTGCCATTCTTGACATTATTGATTCAAACCGAGAATTATTAGAAAATTTAATTAAACTTGGAAACGGCATATCAAAGCACGATTGAGATCTCGACGCGCTAGGCATAAACAAATGATGCTATAATAACCAATATTGTTATTCAAAAAATGGATCAATTTACTGCTAACTGTCACTGTCAAAGTTACTTATTACCTACAGCCGTTGTTGATATAATGGATAGAAATGGTATGCCAAACAAATGCCAAGTGCTGCTAGATTCAGGATCCCAGTTCAATTTGTTGTCATCAGCATTGTTAGCAAAGCTGGAACTGGCTAAGAAAGCATTTCATATTTCCGTCAGAGGCGTATCAAATTCGAACTTAAACATTAGTTGGAAAACTTAAGCTAAAATACATTCTCGGATGAACAACTATGTATGCGAAGCAACGTTTTTGATTTTCGATAAATTACCTGAAAATTTTCCTACAAAATCTTATAAGGGAAGAGGGTTACAAGTACCTAAACAAATCAAGCTGGCCGATCCCAAATATAGCTGCAATACTTTGGTATCTACTAATGGTAGGACAAATACAAACTATTGATGGATTATATTAAAAAAAAAACAAAACTTGCTTGGATTGTATCGGCTTCTTTAAGTCAAGAAATTAATAAGACAACAATATCATGTCAAGCACAAGTTGACATTGATGAAAAAATGACTAAATTTTGGGAACTTGAAGAGGTTTCCCATAAATATCAATCTACTAATTATCTTTAGGCTGAAGAGCAATTTGCAGCAAACACCCGAAGAAATAAATCTGGACGATTCATTGTAAAACTTCCAATAAAGGAAAATGCCCTTACACTTGGCGAATCTTACAGCATAGCATTAAAACGCTTCTTAATGCTTGAGAAAAGAATATGCGCTAATACTCATCTGAAGTTAAATTACAAAGATTTCATCCACGAATACGAAAAACTTGGTCACATGAAAGAGTTAAGGAATTAAGACAAAAATCCAAAATTCCTTATTACTTACCTCATCAACCAGTGATGAAGGATGACAGCTTGACGACAAAAATGCGAGTTGTTTTTGACGCATCATGCAAAACGATACTTTGCAAATAGGGTCTGCCATACAACAAGACCTATTTAGCATAATATCCTGATTCAGAACGTTTGAATTTGTGATAACGGCTGATATAAAAACAGTGTATCGCCAGATAGAAGTGATCACAAATTTATCTCCAAAGAATTTTGTGCAGAGATAATCCTAAGGAAGAAATTAAGACATTTGCGCTGAACACAGTTACATATGGAATGGCGTCATTATTATACCTTGCCATTAGATGTCTTGATGAGTTAGCAATTTTAGAAGGTGCAACGTATCCAATGGCTGCAACCATAGTTAAAAGAGACTTCTACGTAGATGATCTTCTTACGGGAGTCAATACATTTGCCAAAGCCAACAACATACGGATTCAAGTAACCGCACTCCTAGAACGAGGCGGCTTCAAATTGCACAAATGGGCATTAAATGAACCAGTTCTTCTAAAACCGATAAATCATCAAGACACTTATGATGGAATATTATCATTTCATTATATTAATTCATCTAAATCAAATAAAAAGCCAACGAAGCGAAACATATTATCTGACATTACCAGTATATTCGACCTTTTGGGTTTTATTGGTCTAATAACTATAACCGCAAAGATGATGATACAGAAAATATGGAAATTAAAACTAGGATGGGATAAATCCCTGCCGATGACTATTCAAACTCTGTGGCTAGAATGTTTAAACGATCTATCACATTTAAAAAGCATTACAATACCCAGAAAAGTGATTAGTTGGCAACAACTAAAAATAGTGGAGATACACGCTTTTTCTGACGCCAGCGAGCAGGGATACGGCAAGTGCATTTATATATGCTCAATTAACAATGTTGGAAGCCGAAGTTCCGAGTTATTATGTGCTAAATCTTAAGTGGCACTACTAAAAACAATCTCCATAGCAAGACTTTGTGCAGCAATACTACTAGCCCGTCTCGTAAATAAATTAAAGGGATCTTTGAACATAGAAATAAGTCAAATATATTGTTGGAGGGATTCAACAATAGTCTTAAGTTGGATAAAAGCCGGACGAGATTGGAAAACCTTTGTTGCCAACAGAGTTGGAAAAATCACATCACTAACTAAAACAGATGATTGTAGACATGTGAAGACTCACGAAAATCTAGCTGACGTAATTTCAAGAGGACAATCTCTCCACATATTAAAAGAAAACAGTCTATGGTGGCATGACTCACAGTGGCTTGTCAAACCAAGCGAACAATGGCCTAATTTCAATTTTCCAATTAAAATTTCCCCAGCTTTGATAGAGGAAAGGGCACCAAAAAAGGTATGCCTATCAAGTATAAACACCAATACATTTTTTGAAAAGGTTATTATTCAAATTATAATTGACTAGTAAGAATTATGGCGTATGTAAAAAGATTCATTTACAATTGTTTAAAGTTTCTCAAACGATCCGGCACTTTAAAGACCGTTGAATTATTCGAATCAGAAGAGAGCTTAATTCTAAACAAACAGAAACAACATTTTGGAAAGAAATGCATGATTTAATAAACGGGCAAAGGGTTATGAAAAATAGCAAATTGGCTCTCCTCAATCCATTTAGATGGTCTAATACATGTAGGAGGAAAATTAAGCAATTCATCATTAAAATATTATCAGAAGCACCTAATTGTCTTACCTCACAGTATCCTGACAAAACTGATAATACAATCAGAACATGAGAGACTTCTTTATAGCGGAAAGCAACTTACTTTAGCTGCCATCAGAAAACAAAATTGGCCATTGTCAGATAAAGCATAATCCGACAGGTTCTAAAGGAACGCATAAAATGCTTCAGAGCCAATCCAATGATCACAAACCCACAGATCATGGGAGACCTTCCGAGTTCAAGAACAAAACAAACAAGACCATTCATGGTAACCGGTGTAGATTACTGTGGACCATTTCCAATCAAGATGGGAAACAAACGATTGAAGCAACACGCCAAGGCATATGTAGCATTGTTTGTATGTTTTACTACAAAAGCAGTACACATTGAAGTAGTCTCAGATCTGACCACTGAAGCTTTCTTTGCATCTCTGGAACGTTTCATTGCTAGAAGAGGTATGATAAGTGACAAATATAGTGACAACGGCACTAATTTTGTTGGTGCCAACAACGAAATAAAATAAAAATATATCAGTTGGTGAAGCAATCTAAAATAAGTATCATGGAACATCTCAACACAAAGAAAATACAATGGCATTTTATACCACCACGCGTTCCAAATTTTGGTGGATTTTGGGAAGCTGCAGTAAAATCCACAAAAACTCAAATGAAGAAAGTATTGGGAGAAACAAAACTAACGTTTGAAGAATTAACAACATTTTTGTGCAAGGTAGAAGCGGTGCTAAATTCTTGGCTTCTGTTCCCGTTATCCAGCAATCCAAATGATCTCAATTGCTTGACACTGGGACATTTTATGATTGGCGTTGCGTTAATAGCATTTTTTTAATCAAATCTGTCACAAGTTCCAGATAATAAGCTTTCGCGTTAGCAGCATTTAGAAACGATGGTCAACAGAGTTTTACACACACTCCAACAACGACTCAAGAATATGTCGAAAAAACGACTAGCCCAGAAATAGGACAACTTGTGGTCATCAAAGAGTACAACACAACCCTCTTACGCTGGAAGTTAGGTCGCACCGAAGTGTTTCCTGGCAAAGACGGCGTTGTTCGAACAGCAAATATAAAAACTTTAACTGACAATAAAACGTGCATCGAACAAAATATGTCCGCTACCTAACGAATAAATTCTTTTGAAAGGTGAACCTTTCAAGGGGGCCATTGCGCCATTATATTCTATAATTGTATGTATTGTTATAATTAATTAATTTAATAACAGCGTGCTCTGGAAATATTTAAATATTATTAGTTGTCATAAAATAATTTGTCAAAATAAAGACTCTATTCAACTCTATTAAATCTGCATACTTGCAGTATTATATTTCTTAGATTATAAACAATACTCTAAGAAATTATTCTTTCACTTGATAAGAGTCGAGCGCTTTACAAACGCTTGGTCAAGTTGAACAATTCCTCCAGTGCTGCATCATAAAATTGTACAGCACAAAACAGATAGCATTACCAAAAAGACCATTTGTACCCCAGCTTGCTATAGCGTGAAACTTGTCTGTAGTCTGTGTTACAGCATCGATTTAAAATAAAGTTTAACTTTTGCACAAAGTTTATAAAATTGAATTTTTAGGATACTGATTTTATTCTGTAATTAAAAGATAGCATTATTGCAGGTTCTTGATTAGTTGCGGAGGCTTAGAAGAACTTCAGTTAATTGAGGGCGCTACTAAATTTGGCTCAGAGAACTGATTTACCATTGGCTGCAGAACTATTGGCTTTTGTTGGCGTTTGCTTTTTATTTTTTTATTTTCTTGAGACTGAGCTGGTATTAACGTTGTCAGAATTAATGTCAATACTGACAATATATTGGCTATTTTAGGTTTAAATGTATGCAAAGCAAAACAATAACTGAATTGGATATATTAATACCAAGAATATACCGGAAGCGTAAAAATGGAAGAAGATATTAAAAATGAAACAGCATTAAATTATTGTAAAATTTAAAAGTTAAGTGGAAGATTAGTTACGTCACTGCAGTTTGCTTTTTTTGTATGTAATACGAGAAATAAAGTTAATATTATTGTTATTATTATTATTTACTGTAGTTTGTGGTATATTATATTAGTAGTTAGTGTTATAGAAATAATAATTGATGATGGCCGAGACCAGTCTTAAATAATTAAAAAACTTAACTTCGAATAGTTATTAATTGGTGTGAAGTTTGAGGATTTAAAAACACGGCCAATTTAAGTCGTCTATTTTTTATTGAAATTTTCAACTATCAGACATATAACATGTTAACTTTATTTATGACAAATCTGTCTTACGAACTGTCTCAATTTGACTAAGCAATTGTCATTTATTTTAAAATACTGTCAATTTTACAAAGCAAATATCAAATGTCTCACTAAATCTTTCAAATAAACTGTCAAATGAAAAATTGAAAATAAAACTTGGAATTGTTACAAAAACCTGTCACTAAACCTATTAATTTGACTAAACATTTATCAATTTTTTTACAAATTTGTTGAATAAACTGTCAATTTAACAAAAGAACTATCTCACAAATCTGTTACATGAACTCACAACTGCAAATAACATTTGTCGATTGTTTTACAAATCTGTCATATGAGTTGTTTGACATATGGACTGTAAATTTTAACCTTGACTGTTAGACAAAAAACGACTGAATAACGTCATTTTTTAACCGATTTATATGATTTAAAAACCATTTTAAATGGTTTTTTAATTATTATCAACTCAGGTACAGACATGTACGTTTTATTTTTAGTATAGTTGCTATGACAACCAACTTATTTTTTTAAATGGCAACATACATTTTTTATATATTTTTTGGAATCTATTTGACATTTTTAATACAACCATGTAAAATAATAATATACTTTTATAACAAAATTTTTTGATAAATTTAAAATATATAATATTTGTTTTTCATTTAAAATGATTGTAATTGAATAGTTGGCATTAAAAATGATTAATGTTTATTTTTTGAGTGTTTTTATGTTACTATACATAATATTTTGATGAACTTGCATTATGATATGTCAATGTTAACTGTCTCACAAATGTGTCATATGAGCTATCTCACATATAAACTTCAAACTTTAATTTTCGTAAATCTGTTATAATAATAGGTATTTATTGCCCTACAGGAAACAATTCCCAATTACAAGACAATATACAAAAAAAGTACCATATACAAGTAAAATAAAATATTAAAAATACATATAAAAAATAAAACAATTTAAAATATGATTAACATTTGCAAAAAAGAACTAAGTAACTTGATCAATTAAACACTTAAGATTATTTTTAAAGGTATCACAGCAGGGTGGCATATTATTTAAATTGCTACAAACATTCATAATTGGCTACTTAAGACCATAACTAGTATGTAAAGTTGGTAAACTTAAGGTTGGTTTTTGTCGGCTGTTAAATGACGGTATATGCAATTTAATAAATTTGTTGAGTAAGTTTATGTGATCAATGCCTCTGATAGGATAATGCCCTTCAGTTTTAAAAAATAAATATTTTAAAAACCTGCGTTGAACACTTTCAATTTGTTTTGTTTGATGTTGGTTCTGTGGAAACCAAATTAAAGAAGCGTTCCAATTTAGAACGCAGAAAAATTATATAATCTCTTAGATTTTGAAAACTGTTTTACGATGAATAAATCCTATAGCTTTTATGGAACTCTGTACAACGTTTTCAATGTGATAGTTAAACGTTAATTTAGTATCAAAGTGAACAACAAGGTCTTTAAAAGTACTTACATACTCAACTGGATGGCTAATAATAACATAATCAAACTTTATAAGATTAGTTTTTTGTGTAAATGACATAAACTTTCACTTGTTGATGTTTAAATCTAATCGATTGGCAACACACCATGTGGAAATTTGGTCTAACATGTTCTGCAACTAAAAGCAGTCATTGATGCTGTTGATCTTAGATTTTAAGATTATCTGCATATAAAAGATGCCCCAATATTGATCCTTGGGGAACACCAGATGTGGGAAAATAAGAAGTAGATTTATATTTATTTTTAGTAATTGAAAGTGACATACGACTCACTCTTTTTAAGATAAGATGACATCAGTAAAATGGATGAACTGCAAAAACTAAATTGATTAAGTTTAGCTAAGAGAATATTGTGTTCAACTCTATCAAAAGCCTTTGACATAATTGTCAGTTTTCCCAGAAGTGTCAAGAGTTTTAGCTATTTTGTGTGTAATAACACACATATTAGTTACAGTTAGCGTTCTGGAACAAAACCATGTTGATTAATGGAGATATAAGGTTTAACAGGGTTGTATATTTGATTATAGAGAATACGTTCAAAGACTTTGGCAATGTGTGGTAGGATTGCAATAGTTATCAATGTTTTGAAGGTTGGTATTAGTTTTAGGTATTGGAGAAATAGAAGTTATTTTAAGATTATTAGGGAAAGTAGAGATTGTAATAGATAAATTGAATAAACTTGTGAGAGGATGACAAAATAGCGCAATCTTTCAGTAAAAAATGCCGGTAAATTATCATCTCTAGCAGAATTTTTATTTGGAAGGTTTTTAAGAATCTTTAGCACAGCATCTTCTAAAACATGAGAAAATGTAAAGTTATGTATATAGCTGCAGTTATTAAGGTTGACATTAGTAGATGGGAGAATGTGCACGGAATCGAAAAACTTAGAAAAGCCATTAGCAATGTTTCTAGGATTATCAAATAATTTAATTATTACAAATCAAAGTAGAAGGAATTCTAGATGAGTTGGAATTCTTAGAGTTGATGTACGACCAAAACTGTTTTGGTTTAGTAACAACTTCATTTTCAATTGAGGATATATAGATATTGTAAGCAGATTTAGTTTTACGTTTAATTAAAGCTTTAAGGGGCGGTTTATTCATCTGTTCTGTAAGTTATTGATTAGTTACGTGTTCAATAAACTTATAGGTCACTTATATAAAGTTTGGGTGTATTCATCCCATTTTATATGACAAGTAATTACTGAACGCTTATAATGTTTTTATACGGCTAGTACAACTTAATAGAAAAAGATACATATGTGTAAAAAAGACAGAGATAGACTTAATAAAAAGAAAACGATTGTGGTACTACTGCTTGTTGTTATTTGTTTGTGGTTACATTTATGTGAAACAAAACGGCATAAAATTATGTTCTTTTAGTATTTTTTTTACTAACGGGCCAAAGTGATTTATATAATTTATCTGAATTATAAATTTAATTTGATGACAGGTTGTCACTATTGGCAGATGAATAAAAAAAATTATAGGAAGGTGAATAAATCGGCCCTTCGTTTAAACTCTGCTGTTATTGTGGGAGAGTTGAGCTTAAGTTTTAGTCTGACTGAAGCTTTTTCTTTAATAAGCTTTATAATTTTTATGTTATACCATATGTATATTTTCTTTTTTGTTTAACTTTGCAAGTTGGAGCAAATTTATGCAGCGCACTATTTAATATGTTATAAAATTTAACAAAAGCTAAATTTACATTAGATTTAAAAGTGTATTCCACTCAATATTGCTCAGATACGCATACAGTGCCGGGTAGTTACTTTTTTTTATAGTTAAGTTTGACTGTATCCTTATTAACTGGAGACAAATCCGGAAAACATTGAAAAACAAAAGTTTTATATAAAATACTAACTGCTTTTTTTACATTGTTGACCTACTATAAACTAGATTTACGACCAGTTTGCAGTATGATATGTCAAGTGTCAATTAGACAACTGTGTTTCAAATCTGCTATACGAATTGCCAGCTCTATTAATTGTTAATCTGCTGTATGAATTATCATCTACTGTTGGTTTGATAAGTCAACTGTCAACTTTCTGTAAAATTGGCTGACATATAAACTGTCAACTTTCTTCTTGAGAAATTTATAGTTTATACCTACAATAAATTTGTTAGTTTGACAAATAAGTTGAAATTTTCTGAAAAAGTGTACAACTGCCTGACATACAAAGTGCTTTACAGGTAAATTGTTCGTGCGTTCGTTTAAGAAAAGTGGAGTTGGAGTAGAATAGACTGGAGTGGTGTGGATTGTCGTTAGAGTAAATACATATATCCGAACGCAATGTTGTAAGTTGATTCGGTCACTCTGTCTCACACACTCTCTCGAGGTTGTGCATGAGGAGTGAACACTATCATCTCCACTCTATCATATCCGAACGCCTAAAAACGTGCTCTTTTTGTTCTGTTTGACATTACCGAACGCGTAAAGAGCAATTAGAATTAAAGGAGCACGTGGAGTAGAATAAACGAAAGCACTATCTAAAGTTTTTTTTTTATAAATCTGTTGAATAATCTGTCAGTTTGACAAATCAATTGTAAATTTTTGAGAATATATATAACTACAATTTTTTTGTTGAGTTAATCACCATTTACGTTTGTATAGTTAATATTTTTGAGCTCTTAAAAATGTTTTGCACTTGGGCTTTCTTATGACTAGGCCGGCCCTGAGTCATTGTACTGTGAATATTAACTGAGCGCTTGTTTAATTATTAATTATAAATGCTTTATAAAATACAATTCTTTTACATTTCGCTTATTTAAATTTTTCTTTCAGGTTTTGTTATTAACTTAATTCATATTTGCAGTAAATATGCAGATATGACACATTAATATAAAAGGTTGTTTAAAGTATAAATGTTATCCATTGTTACCTTTTATGTATTCCATACACAAAAGCCTAACATAGATTCTAATTAGATAAAATTAATTACAGCCACATTAAGTTTGAAATTAATTTTTTTGTTTTAGGTGAGTCAATTCCAGTATCTTCAGTAACAACCATGTAAGTGAAATCATTTAACGATGTGTTAATAGAATAATAACTGTAGCATAAAACATGCATATTTGTCGTAATTACACATAGCTGTTTAATTGTTCAAATTAACAAAGTTTCATTTTCAAAACATTTGTTTTATTTATAATAATTTGAATGGTAAACTGATTGTGTATGTACAAACTGTTGAAATAACTTTTCGGTAAAAGCTTTTACAATGCGTTATGCCGCAGTCATCCACTCATCGTCGGCACATAAATAATATTCCTTTAATTATGCATCTTCTGCATTTAATTATAATACTCGGTACATGTTGATGAATTTATTTCTACTAGTGCCCACGTCCAAAAACATTGTTTGGTATATGCCAGCGGCAATATTTCATTACATTTCTAAATATTTGTGTTTGTTTCAACAGCACTTACAGACAAACGTATTTTATATTATACATAGTGCTGAATCATCACAGTAAGTAATTATTATGAAAAGAACAATTTTTTATAAATTTATTTATTTATATATTATTATACACTTTATTTCACATTAGTTTAAATAGGAGTTCTTGATTTTTATACACATATTTTAATAATAATATAAATTTATTTTTTTTAGTTTGACTTTGACTATATAATTACTAATAGTTTAATCAAATTATCATTAATAAAAAGTCCACTTTTGAAAGTTTAATAACAAATATGATTAGCTTCTAAGATGACGGTGGGTTCTAATGAACCGTGAGAATATCCGCCGAAATCTAATTAAGTAAGGTTATCAATATAGCTAATTGCTTAATTAATAAATTTGAAAGCCAAACTAAAATGACAATATTTTCACATGTGATTAATGTAGAAATTGCATTAAACAAACAACGATTTAATTTTGAATTAATTATCATACATTATTTAAAGCAACTGTATTTTTAATTACGCACAATTAAGAATGAAAAATAAAGTCTTTGAAGAATCCGAAGAATTGAGGATAATTTTAATTGCAAACTGGAAGGACTGGTCGCTATTTAAGAATATATATTACATAATTATCCCCTTTTTAACCATGACAATAATTTTGTAATGCTCGAGAATTCCGCATTCGTTGAAATTTAATGTATTCCCGTTGTTTCTTTTTTTTATACAAGCAAGTTATTTATTTATTAAATGTGTTAATTAATTATGGTATAATGCCGCTTTTATAAGTGGAATCGTTTAAGTGCGATTACATAAACACACATAGTATTTTATAATAATTAATAGCTGTCATATTTTACTTTTCTCGTACGTATTATGTAGTTGGAATACGCTAATCACAGGTTTTTTTAAGTATCTATAGGAGTAGTAGTAATTTATTGGATTGACAATAATTATTTGTTAGATCAAATCTTTTTAATCATTATTTCTAAAATTTAACATTCTGTTATATTTCTTTCATTACTCTTGATAGTACATAAACATAAGCACATAAAAATTAATTATTTTTATAACAAAAAGAGCAATTACTTATTACTTGTTTTAAAATTTTGTAAATAGTATTAAAGGAGAATAGAATAACATATTATATATATATACATATGATAATTATAGTGTATTAAAAAAAGAGTATGGTGTATGTCAAAAATTAATATAAAGTCGATTACTGTCGATGAACAAGAGTAAGTTGCTAAACCAAAAGCTAAACTTATTGAAAATAAAAATATATATAATAAGACATTTACGTAGCTTTTGATACAGCAAAATGTTTTTTTAAGATTGTTGTTGTAATTTAAAAGTTGACTTACAATAATTTGTAACATTATTAATGGCAATGAACGATTTTTAAAGGTTTAGATGATTGATGTGACATGATTTTTGGAAACCGTACATATTTAATTTTATATTTGATGAAGCTTTTGTTAGCAATTGCAATCTTGTTATTAATTGTATCTTTAATGCATCTGTTTGCTACAGCAGAGAAACTCCACGTTAAAAGTGTGGCGAAAAATCTGCGCTACATTGTGGTGTATTGCAGATTTTTTTGTTAGTCATTTATTTAATTCAATTCTTATTTTGTATGAATGTTAATTGTTACTGGAATCACTGCTGTCTAAAGACTGCAAAGAGTTTTAGTAGTTGACAATGAATATACATGGTCCGGCAACTGGTATCATCTATTTTTAGTAAGCTGTTACGAAAACAACATTTTGTTATTGGCAAAATTAATTCTATTGTTAGATTTGTGAGCGTTAATTTATGCAGTTTAATAGATCATAGATAAGTTTTCCATTAATTTAAATTTTATTCAAAGTTAATCAGTTGTAAACACTTATAAACAGTTTTGTTTAATGTTTGGAGACACGAACGATTTCTAACACGACAAACAATAATAAGGTGGGCGCAAGACTTTGAAATTAGGGGGAACGTTGGCTCAAAATTTACTGGAGACGCACATACAGTAAGAACACTCAAAAATATTGAACGCGTCAGAGAAGCTGTAGGAAGAAGTGTGAGAGAATCAGTATCAAGGCATTCAATTGCATTGCAAATTTTAGAAAGAAGCTTGCTCATATAAAATTCAAATTGTTCACAAGCTAAAAGATTTTCCGCAAATTTTAGAAAATGATGAAAATTAAATAAATTTTTCTTTGATGTCAGATGATGCTTATTTCCATCTTAATGGATATGTTAACAAGCAAAGCTTCCGTTATTGGGCTAAAGTGAATCCACATTAACTAACATAAAATCACTTTATGATTGTAAATTGTCACCGTTTGGTGCGGTATTTCCAAATTGGGAATTGTAAAATCATATATTTTTTAAGCAAATGATTAAAATATTTTTAGAGCCGGAATTGCGTAGTCTTGGACAAAACCAAATATGGTTTCAACCACCGCACATACAGAACGGCAAACTTGAATTTTGTTGCAAAATATGTTTACTGGATACTTGATTTTTAGGTTTGGTGACATTACATGTCCGTTCAGTTTTCCCGATTTGACGGCTTTTGATTTATTTCTGTGGAGATTGCTACAAAAGCTCAAACAATACAAGGCTTTAAAATGCGTTTTTCAGAAGAAATAGAGAGTATTGGACCAGAATTGTTGAGAAGATTGATGCAAAAGTTTAGACAAAGATTGAAATATGCATCGGGGCTTAGGGAGAGTATTTAAATTATGTCATTTTTAAGAACTTAAATTGCACATAATGAAGTTAATACTTATATCAAATTTATTTTAATTACTTTACTTTTTATTCTTAGGACTGGTTTTGAAAATCAGGTGATACTGCTGCCGGAGCCTATACGACGAAAAGTTTTCTTGAGTGGAATTTTTATGATTGAAATAGTTGTTTTAAATTTATTACACAAATTGTAAAAAATATATAATATTATATTATTAAATATTAAATTATTATCTTTTGGAGTAGTCGTTGTTATGTGAGATTGCGTTGTCATACATTAACACAGTTTTTTGTTAATAAAAGAAACTTCTACTTACTACTACTACGTATTTAACTCAAATATTATGAATATACTTACTTATACGTTTTTTTTAAATTTTTATTTAGCATTTTTTTTCTATTATTATAGACCTACCTCTAAAAGTTTGAATAATGAATATTATAGATATATTCTTTTATTTAATTTCTATCTAGCGCAACTATATCTTCATGCATAGGTTCTTTAAAAAATACTTTTTTTTTAAATTTTATAGACTAATCTCTAAAAGTTTTATGTTGCAATAAAAATAATGTTTATAATGCAATTTTTTTATTAGTCTGAATACAAAATCTTGATTTATTTTTGAAAAGAATGTTATATTTAATCATTAATGTTAAAACTGATTTTTTTAAGTAAATCTAAATCGAGATACACCATGTTTTTTAGCATGTTGAAAAGCAATTACAACTACTTTGGCATTGATTTCAGATTATTTTAAGATATATATTGCAGCTATACTGCACTGATATGTCTTTAAGGTTAAACCTAGAACGTAAAAAAATGGTATTGTATTTTTTGCAACTCTAGAATACTAAAGTAGTACAATAAGTTTGCCACATATTTTTGGACGCATTTATTTTTAATGAAACATTGATTCAATGACTAGAACTAGATTTAAAAAAAGTAATTCAATTTTGCATGTTTATTTTTTTATAAACTTTACAATCAAAAGAGGTTTGTATGCTTGAAATTGTAAATAGTGGTTTCTGTTAGCATTGCTTCTTCTTCTTCTTCTTATAATTCCTTTTCCGTTCCGGACGTTGGTAACCATTCTTGCAATCATTACTTTATTTACTGCTGTTAGGAAAAGCTTGGTGGTGGTCATGCCAACCTATGTTCGAAGATTTTTCAGCCATGATATCTTTCTTCTTCTAACAGCTCATTTTCTTGCTACTTTTTCTTGCAGTATTTTTTGTAGTAGCTGGAATCTGCTTTCATTCTTTATAATATGCCCCAGGTATTGGAGTTTTCTGCATTTTATGGTGTTAAGGATTTCTTTCTCCTTCTGCATTCAGTGAAAAATCTCGGTGTTGGTTATGCAATCTTTCCACGAAACTCTCAACATCTTTTGATATAACCACATATATGAAATGTTGCTTCTAGTTTCTTGCTCATAGCATCGGTTAGTATCCACAATTCAACTCCGTAAAAAAACACGTAGCAGCGCAGAATTTCTAGCTTCGTATGCAATGTGAGGTCGTGGCTCTTTAGTTGGGCTCCCATACTGTTGAAAACAGCTCTCGTTTTTTCTATTCGGATCTTGATCTCTTGTGAGTGATTCCACTGATCGTTTACGGTAGTGCTAAGATACGTGTATTTATTTACTTTCTCAATGGGCTTCTGATTGACGGTGATGTTTATATTGAATATCAACGGCAATAATATGCAGCTTTGCATCACTTCTTGTAGAACGTTCATTCTTTTTGTCTTCTGTCCTTCCAATCTGACAACGGCTGATTGGTTCCAATACAAGTTTTTGATTATTCTTTGTTTTTTTCCATCCATTCCAACGTTCTTCAAAATCTCTATCATCTTTTGATGTTGTACTCTATTGAAGGCCTGGTAATCAATAAAGCAAGAAAAAATATCACAGTTTTAGTCTCTGCATTGTTGAAATAACACTTGAATGCTATATAGGGCTTTTTGTGTACCCACTGTGTTTCTGAAACCAAATTGCGTTGGTGATATTTGCTCTTGACAAAGTCCGTATATTCTCTTATGGATTATTTTGAGAAATAGTTTCAGAAGGTGGCTCATAAGACTTATGGTTCATAATAGTTTTATTTTATATTTATTTAATCCTATGCTTATCAACTTTTACAGTGTAAGACGTGCATTTTTATTTAAATCTTCACTTCGGTTTTTCTTTGTTCTTTGTGTCTCGTAATTCTCTTTGTGTTTTTTTTATTTATTCTGCAGATATTGTATAAATCTGGAGGTTCTGTGTAACTGTCTTGCTCTTTAACTTGTTTTTTTTAAGTCTTATTTGTTTGAAGAACCTCATATCCATAGCGTATATTCTTGTTTTTTGTTTTCCTGTTAAGGTCCACGTTTTACTGCTGAATGTTAGCCTGGGCCGTATTACTCTTTTTACATTTTCTGTTTTTGGGCTTTTTTCTTCACATTTTTTCAAAAATGAGTTTTTGCAAAATTTTTGCTCTTCAAGCATTGGGTTAGTATAAATTTAGTTGGATGGAAATCGGTAAAATCCTTTTAATTAAGTATAATTTTTTCTTTAGTGGAGATTAATTTAGAACCAGTTGGGGTTGTCGGACATCTTTTTAGAAACAGGTTTTGAAAAAACAAGAAGTAATAACAAGCTTAGAATAGTTTTTGACTGGAAAACACAGGCATATTTGGTACTTAAAAGTACTAGTATTTGGCACTTCAAGTTTAAATTTAGCAAAAGGTTTATCCTCACAAGATAAAAAATGTGTTTATATGAGGAGAACGTCATTATCGCACTGATGTATAATAAAAATAAACGTAGGAATGATTAATCAAGGAAGAATAAAAAAGTGTTGAGGTTAACGTTTTAAAATTACGAGACTTTAACAAGTTATTGGCTAAACATTTTGGTGAATTGAAGACGTTTTCTACGGTTATATTTAAGTTTGTTTGAAAACCGTCAAAAAACAAATGAGAACAAGGCAGCGGAAGATAAAATGTTCATAGAGGAAGAATAGAATGATTCAGACTAAACTGAAGATTTAGTTATTTAATATACACTACTTTAATATTAGTTTTTGCATGTTTACTCTGAAATCAGTTTTTCTGTTCTGAAAGTGATGTTTTGCGGCTCAGGGCGGGAAAACCATATGCATATAGCTTGTATGTTTTTTTTTCTTTTGTCATTTATTTCTTTATTTTACTTAGGTTTATTTTTAGTAGATAATAGTCACTTTCTATATCTATTTGTTTTGTTACTCTTAGTCTATTATTGATTTCTCATTTCTAGATGGTTTTGCTTTTGTGAATTTTTGTATATTCCTTGTTTGTATTTTGTATTTGTTTATTATCATCAGTGGTGTTCTGTTTTTTGCAGGTCCTTTGTGCCCCTTTTTCAGTTTGCTTGGTCTGCAATTTTTTTGCCTATTTTTCTTCTTTTTGGTTTTGCATTTACCATTCCTTTAATCACGTCTTTCAATAAACAATTTCTTTTTAATGCATGCTCTATCCATCTTTTTTTACAACTGTACCTGCTTTTTTCAACACTTTCTTATTCCGGATTTTGTCTAAATTTATATGTATTAATTTTCTTAATATCCACATTTTAAATGCTTGTATGCATTTTTTATTTATAATTTTATTATCCAAGTTTTACAACCGTATAGAAGCACACTCCATACAAAACAATTCAGATCTTGCTCTTTCTTTTAAAAGTTTTTTTTAATATTTTTATGCGTACCTGTATTTCTTTTTCTCTTCTTCAATTTTCTGTAATTTTAGTACCAAGATACTTATACGTTTTCACTTGCTCTAATTTATCTTTGTTCATGTACACATCTATTTCTTTTGTTTCTCCAGTTTCATAGCTTTTGTCTTGTTTTTGTTTATACTTAGTATGTATACAGGGTGATTTACACCAGGAGGTGAAAAATGAAAGTTTTGATATTGGATTCGAAACAAAAAATACGAAATAACTTTTTTCCCGAACGGTTTGTTGGAGATATCGAAAAAGTTTTCTGAACTTATTTAATTAACAAAAATATGTGGGATTTTTAACAGTCGTTTAAATGTTGCGTCCTAGTTGGAATTGTTGGATAATTACTTGCACGAGTTATTAGCAAATGTTCTACTTGTATTGCGCAACGTGATGTGGTATCAACATGATGGTGCGCCACCGCTTGCTGCAAGGGTTGTTGTAGAATGGCTAGACAACCATTTTAATGAACGGTAGATGGATAGGCGACGGTCCAGTTAAGTGGCTTGGTAAGTCGCCAAATCTATATCCACTGGATTTTTACTTTTGGGGCCACGTAAAACAACTAGTTTATGCAGAGGAAATTTACAATGAAAACATAATCAAATTTTGCTGCAGTTTATAATTCAGTGGTTTTGCTTTGCCAGGCTTGCATTGCGACTGGCCTTTTTGTCTTTCCGTCTTTCCGTTTTTCCAATGACATTTATCTCTTCTATAGTTATGTGTATGATTTATATCAATAGTTTTATGTTGGCAATGCTCATTACGCAATCTAAAGAGCGAGATGACGCAAATTCTTGCGTGCGTGGAAGCGAGAACGCACTAATACATTTTATAACGTATGTCAAAACTTGTATACATAATCCCATTACTCTACATTATTTAAATACAAATGACATCTTATTGCATTTGATAAAATAGGAAAACGCCTTTTCAAAATTCCAAGAGTTTTTTCAATTACATTTTTTGTCCTGATTTGTGCTTCATTAAATAATCCTTGTGCTTCAGTAGTTGGATTACTTAGTGGTGTCAATAAATAAGAACGCAGAGAATAGCCACTATTACCCAACAATATTAAATTTTCTATTTGACCTGTTTCAAAACGCATCATAATGGCTAAGTTATTAAAAATGTCATGAGTTGCACCAGGCCATCGCATAATAAAATCATTATTTTACATCTACATAATGGAGCAGACAAACGACCGGCGGCTACAACGAGGTATTGCTGCAATGCCGCGGGGTAATTTTGTTTACCTCGAACACGCGCCAAGCGCGCATCTATTCTATTATTCTCTCCATCTGAAACTGCTGCCGCAGCACGTGTTTAAAGACCCTGCCAAACGATCGAACACCACTCAAATCTTGCCGCGTTGCAGCCGCTGCACGCTCGTTTGTCTCCGTCATAAATTGATTTACTATTTGATCTAAAATATTATATATTATATAATACTCATTATTATCCTACAAATTTATATTGTCTGCTCCGGGTCTTACAGAATATGGCTTACGTTCAAGATTAACAATATCAACTAAATCAATAAATTCTTCATCTAGTAAAAGTTCCAAATCTTCAATTCCATGATGTTAAAGTTCATAAAAACCATACAATACTATAGGTTATCCTGTCAATAAATATGTATGGTCTGCTTCAACTGTCAAATAACTTATCGATCAGATAAACTAACTTATAGAGAAGATAGAGTTATAGGTATATGGAAATACACTATTTCTACTTATCGAGGAGATAAATGTTATTGGCAACTTTATAGAAAAATGGAAAGGCCGGCTCTAAAAAGTTTGAACTTCAATATTACTAAAACAATGTCGATCGGGAAAAAAAATATTTCGTATTTTTTGTTTAGAATTCAATCTTGAACACATTTTTTGTCTTTTGGTATATATCACCCTGTATTGATTCAATCTCTTTATGTTCTTTAATTAGCATTTTTAGTTTTTCTGTGCTTTTTGTAAACACAATCATATCATAGACAAATCGAATAATTTTTTTTTTCTATGTTCACTTTTTTGTTCTTTTTTTCACTTCATTACCATTTCTTCGGCATACATATTTGTAACCACTTAGTTTTTTTGTCATTTAACCTCATTGTTACTTGTTGTTTCATATACAAATTATTTTTGTTTATTTCTTTTTTACCATTGGTATCATTTTTGTCAGGAAATTGCACGGCCACTCTCCGTTATATATATATATATATATATATATATATATATATATATAGATTTGTTAAACCGCCTATACAGACCCGATTTGATCCAACGTTCTCAGGCCCGGTCTTGGGTCTGACAACGTTTTCATTTGTTTTTCGTTATTTTTTGGCATAATATAGTAGGAGACAAAACAACAACAAAATTGTTTTGAGACTGAAAACGTATATTAAATATGTCAACACATACAAGTTTAGTTCATTAAATATGGCAGACGAGGGCGCGCTCGTCGTATTTGTATACGCACTGCAAGACGTTATCAGACCAGCCATGCCATACCGACGTTTTCAAACCAAACATTGACTTAGCTTTGTGCCCGGCCAGAGTCTTCCGCACGCAACAAAACTTAAAAAACAGCACACATTGCAATGAAACCTATGGGCTGGCGCGGATAAAAACAAAACATGTGAGCGGGCACTGCAACCCAGGTGCCCCGGGTCCGTAAACTTTTTTTTTAATTTGCGTACCGTGCATCAAATTATTTACTTGATTTAATTGTTGATGATATCCTTTTTTTTTATTTCCTTTAATAAAACAAATGCGCTGCATTAGTGTCCATATATCTGATCAAACACGGGACACCTGTGATTGTATAGAAAATATTGTTTTTTTTTAATAGTGCTAGTTTATGCGTTTTTTATTATAAGTCATAGCCGTTTTTAATTTTTTTTATGCAATATCTATTCGTTTGGATAGAAAATTAAATAAAACAATTACTGTGTTTTATTTTATTTTTTATTATAAATTATTACGTAATAGCAGTCAACTCTATTCCTTTAGATGTCTATTACTTATAATATAATTTTAAAATAAGAATTTGTTTTTTAGTTATATCTATATGTTTATTAGAAACTGTTGTTAATAGTTATTATATATTTTAATAATAATATACTTAGTTTTGCGCCGCCCTAGTTGGGATTTGAGCCGGGCCCGGATTTTAAGCCTAACATTGGGCTGAGTTTTGGGTAGGATCGGTACTCTTATAAAGTTAACAACACTGATGCTTTTTATATTATTATATGCAATCTACATACTTTAAATTTATTATTTTTTATCCCAACGCGGCTATAGCAAAGAAGCAAAGCTATTGTTTGTTTTTTGTACCGTGCATAATATTTCTTACTCAATTTAATCGTTGTTAGTATGCTACATTTCTTTAATAGAACACATGCATTGGTGCCTAAATATCCGATCAAACAAAGATCATCTGTGATTGTATAGAAAATATTGTTCCTGTTTCAATAGTTCTGGTTTTTGCATTTTTTATTTTGTCATAACTACTTTTAATTTTTTTTAAGCGATAATTGATCCTTAGATGTTTATTATTTAAATCATTATTACAGGTGATGCATATGTATGTATATAAATTATTTAACCAAAAAAATAATAATATTACCGTACAGTTGCAATTATTATTTCATTCGTTTGGATTGTATTTAAAACTAAAAGAAAGTACAAGGAAAAATAATACTATAGATAATATATTTACCAACATAAGCAAAGCAGAATAAAATATTAAAACCATTAAGATCTAAATAACTTAAATAAGCATGTTCATTCTGATCTTATAACTACTCAATTAAAACTACTCAGAAAAAACTACCAAGTTGCAATACGGTTAGCCAAAAAAAAAAAAACACTTGATGACTTTATTTATAAATCAAATAATTCTCAAAGGCCTATGTGGCAGATAATCAGATCGCAAAGCAGTAGCCATAGCATTAACAATAATAAATTTTTTAGACCGGATTAGTTTAATAATTATTTTGTTGACATAGCTCCGACTATTTCTAATAACTTGTCTGCAAGTGCTACCAGTTTTATAAGTTACGCCAGCAAATCACCGCAACTTTCAAATCAATTAATTTTTAATTTTAGAGAAGTTACCTTTATTTAACTACGTGATATCGTATCAAATCTAAAAAATTCTAATTGCATGGATTGCTACAATATTTATAGCAAAATAATAAAATCAATTTTAAATATTATTTTGATTCCCCTAACAAAACTTATTAATGAATCAATTATGTCAAATCAATTTCCAAGTGTTTTAAAACTGGCAAAAGTTATTCCAGTATTCAAAAAGGTTGTCTGTAATACTAACTAACTAACGCAACATTTGGAAGTAAATAATATTTTATGTGAAAATTAATATGGTTTTTGACGTCATAGACCTACAGCATTTACAATAAATCATTTAGGTGATGAAATTTTAAATGGATTTGAGATTGGTAGTCATACTTATGCTCTGTTTTGCGATTTGAGTAAGTCTTTTGATTGTGTATCACATCATATTTTAATTAACAAAATAAAACATAACAACTTTAGTAAATCTAGTATTGATCTTATGTCATTATATTTTAGTGACCGTTTGCAGTATGTAACAGTGAACTCTATAAATTCAGAAACGCGAAATGCCAATTTTATTCTTAATCTATATTAATGATTTGCCATATTGTGACACCCATTTTACACTATTTGCAGATGATACAACCATTGTAAGATCTAATAAAGATATAGTTGAATTAAAAGTAGATGTGTGTAATACACAATCGATTGTAAATGATTGGTTTTTATCAAACAAGTTAAATCTTAACGACTGCAAGACTAAGCATCTAATTTTCTTACTAAGACAAATTAACACCAACACTGAAGTAGTTAAGTTTTTAGGGTTAATACTAGATTATAGACTTACTTGGATAGCTCATACCACTATGTAAGCTATAAAATTTCTAAGTATATCTATCTATTAAAAAAATTAAAAAGTATTACTTCACAAAAACTATTGCTTATAATTTATTCAGTCGTAAAATACGAAATATTAAACTGGGGTCATGCACCTATCTTAGCAAATGTTTTTCAAGATACAGAAAAGAGCAATCAGAATTATAAATAGTCTAGGGTATAGATATGATTGTAAGCTCAATTTTATTGCGTTGGGTATTTTAACTGTATTTCGTGTTTACATTTACGAATTTCTCTGTATATTAAGAATAATATTAATCAATATACCAGACAGAGTTCTTTGCATGATTATGCCACAAAGCAAAACAATCATTTAAGGTTTGACTTTTAAAGTTTGCTTAAAAGTAGAGATGGATCCAATTAGTATGCGATCAAATTTTACAACAAGCAACCTCCATATACCACAACTTTAGAGTTTAATAAGTTTAAAATATCTATCAAAAATATGCTGATAAGTAATGCTTTCTATACCTTTACTGATTTTTTTAAGCATAGTTTTGAAATAGTTGATTAATCTATGTATTTGTAATAATAACTTGTATTATTCCTATTTTTGACGTGTGTAAATATTTTGTATAAATATTAATATTATTATTTAAAACTTTTAAAACATTTGTTTATTTTTTATTTTAATTTATATGCTTATTAGAAACTGTTACTATATATATTTTATTAATAATATAGTCGTTGAAACGCTAATAACTTTTTAGTAAATAAAAATAAACATAAGTTCAAGTTTAAAAGTTATATTTGACAAATTACAACATGTTTTACTGTACAGTGTCAGCATTAGGCAGCAGATAACCAATAAAAAAAGCTCAAAAACTAATAAGTTAAAAAGTTTAAAACGTTTTTTAAGTATTATAAAAAAGATTAGTCAATAAATTATTAAATATTAATTAACGGCAATTTATTTAAATCTGTCTGATCTGACAATAAAATGTTTATTATTTTTGTTTTTCATTTATTACATTTATATAATTTTTTAAATTTTATCAATGTTTTACTTTATTAAATGACAACTTATATTATGTAAATGTTTTGATAATTTGAATAATTTTTTTGATTTGTTGAATGAAAAAACTTTAACAACAGGATAAATAAACACAAAACTGAAATAAACTTGCATATACATTTCAAAATTTCTTAAATTTGTCTATAAGTTGTTCAGGCTTTTATTACGTTCACGAAACGTATTTATCACATGCAATAGACACATAAAAAATAAACATGCACAAAGAATATGTGTTTCATACCTATCCAGGCCACAAAACATGGCAACACTGCTGGGTCTAAAACCGTCGGTTCTACTGTCTGGGACTAACAGAGATTGCCAGACATCAACTTTTTGTTTTCTTAATAATTGTTTACCCCTCTTTTATTGCTCTTAGAGTTCTTAATTAATAAATCAAAATTACTTAATATACACACACTTACAACAAAGATTTCTAGTGGGTCTGTGGTTGCCTGTTAAACATAGCGGGTCTAAAAACGACGGTTGGATTTATATATATATATATATATATATATATATAACAATGAGGTTAGTTCTTTTATTTCCTTTTCTTGCAGACATTTCAGTTTTAGCGGCATTTCATCCACCTCTGAAGCTTTTCTAACATTCATATCTTTTATAGCTCACTTCTTATATCGTAATGATTTCACGTATATTGTCTTTATTCTCGAGCCTCTTCCTTTCCACATCTAACTGCTCTGGTTTTTTATTTGTTTTATAAAGGTTTTTTATGTATTCTTATTATCTGTTATCTCTTTGAAACCTTTCTGTATCTTTAGCATTTTTCTTTGTTTGTTTTTTAATTTTATTCTGCTTTGTTTTGACTTTTGTTTGATTAATTTTGTTATACACCAGATCGTGACTACCTATCCTATCTATTTTTTTAATCTTTTATTATCAAACTTTAATTTTAACATAAAACTGATAAAGCTAGGCAGGCTTTATCAGTTCTGTGTTAAGACTTTTTTATATTTCTTTTTTTCTGTGTTTTGTGTTTTAATTTTTTTTTTCTTCTAGCTTAGTTACCATATCTTCTTTGCGTTTTTATACTCAATAATTTCTTCTGTTAATTTTTAAATTTTATTTGGATTGTGTTCTTTAACTATTTCTGTGCTACCTTAAGTTCAGTTATCTTGTTTCTTTTTTTTTCAATGTTTTCTTATTTATTATTTATTCTTCGTAGCTTTTCCAAACCTCATCTTAAATCCAACTCTGCTGTCACAAGTATATGGTCACTGTGTATATCCGCTCCTGGTAATAAAATGATAAAATCTATTTGCTTTCTATAACTGTCGCAATGTCAAGTATTTTCTTATGGTTTGCAGACCAAGTGTTTGTAACCTTCAGTTTTTTTTTCAATGCAGAATTTGCTTAATTTTTTGTTTTTTTTAATTTTTCTAGTCTATATTTGCCCTCCACTCCTCCTACACTACCTTTACCAACACTGGCGTTTCAGTCTTCTATCATAATATTTCAGCATTCTCGGTCTTGCTATTATGAGAATTCATGTTTTTTTCCCGCCTTCTCTTTGTCATGTTATTTTCTGAACACAGTTGTATTAATCTTTGTCTTCTCTTATTTTTTCTTGAATTTTACAGATTGCACTAAAAACTGACTCATTTTAATGGAAAGTTAAGAAAAAACACTTTAGTCTTAATACAAAAATCTTATTCAGCTATGAAGTCTATTTATATGAATTGCCATTTCATAGTAGAACGGTAGGACCGAATCACTTGTTTTGTCTAATTTTAATTTTTGTGATACTATGTATGGTTCAGCTATTGATCAATCTGATATTTATCGAATCCAACAAAATCTGAATTCTTATTTAAGGTTGATTGCAAACAAAGTAAAATAAATCAAATGGTTGTCTATTTCTACTCGTCGTAAGTTACATTTGGGCTGTTTTTACTTTAAGATTGTTTATATTTTATAACAACACTTTTTTATTATTGTTTCGAAAGCTGACATTTAGATTGGTGATACATAATATCAATGTTAGAAGTAGAGGGCTTTTGAGTATTCCAAAACATTTAAAAGGTTCTTTTCTTATAACGTCGATAAATACCACAATTCTTTAAATATAAGCCAGAGCCGACACTCGCAATTGAATTGCAATGACGTTGCATTGTTATTCTTTTATCTTTATTTTACTTGGAAGTTTTAGGCTGTTTTGTTTTTTAAACGATTCACCGATTTATTGTTCTATATGTTCTGATAATTTTAAGATGAGCTTATATGTACTTTGCG
Source organism: Tachinus rufipes (assembly GCA_963932245.1). Lineage (NCBI taxonomy): Eukaryota > Metazoa > Arthropoda > Insecta > Coleoptera > Staphylinidae > Tachinus > Tachinus rufipes. Next base: position 43,861,421 of record OZ010745.1, on the reverse strand, counting down.
TGACACTGAAGATTATTTTTTTACATTATAATGATTTTTTCTGTTACTATAGGGAGGAAAGATGTGGGTATAGAAGTAAAACTTATCTCTTAGGAAAAAATATAGCGGTTGGATGCATGACCTAAGATTGATTTTCATGTAAGAATACCGCCGTTAGATAATATTCTGTTGTGAACGATTAATCCGAATAAAATATGTGAAATGCAACTTCTGACTTTTCTTTAATTCAATTTAACTAGAAACTAACATTGATTTTTTAATATTGAAATTGTTATTGTATCATACATCATAAAATAAATTGGGCTAATTATATACAGGAAGCAAAAGTAAAACAATGAAAGTATACTCCCATCATTTGTACAATTTGTTCGTAAAACTTTACAAATAACTCAATTTGCAAAAGTCACTGTACATTAGTATGTTGACCCATAGAGTTGTTGATATCATTTAATGCGGATTGACGTCAGAAATAATATCCGTGGCCGAAAATGTTTGCACGTATCGAGAAAATTAGTCACGCCATATTCAATCCTCACTTTTATTGAATTATTATCTCGTGAAGTATAATGATATATAATTTTTATAGTTTTTTGGAAATAATAATTTTTAAAATAGTTGTATATAATAAATGAAATTTAAAAATTAATAAATGTCAACATAAGAAATTGCAAAGCTATTAATTTTAAATGTTTTCTCTGTAATATATATTATCAATATTCTATTCTCTAAATAATACACAGTTAAATTGTTTATTATCATTATTTTAAAATTACTCTTAATACGAACAAAATAAATAGTACTATGCAATGTACAATTAAAATATAAATTTCAAAATGATTATCGTCATTGAATCGTAGTTTGTTATATCGTGGATAATTTTATTATTTCATCATACTTTTAAATTGCGAAGAAAAAACGCCACAAACAAACACATTTCACTTTCATTATAAAATTGCTGGAAATAATTATATTCTGAAATTACCAAATATTATTTCGACATGGTGGTACCTAGGTCATATTATTATTTTCATATTTATATAAAATAAGTATACCGTTTTTTGATACACAAAACAATTTAAATTTTCTGCACTAGATAAGATTAAATTAGTTATTATATGCAAATTTATACGATGGCGAAGTTACTGCATACAGAATATAAAGTGATGAAAAATGGCTTATTATCTCAATAGTGCATTATTATAGAACTCACTGAGTATGAAGTTGTTTCGTATTCTCTAACATGTAAGGCTAAAATTTTATTATATTTTATAAATTTTAATTAGTAGTACATTAAGTACACCGTGGCACCTAACATAAATTATAAAAAATACAATCTATCTACCTAGCTCAAAATTTATTTTTTAATTTAAGAACCATTAGCACTAACATACTTAATTTGACGTTTTTCTAGTAAACAAAACTTATATTTGATACTAATTAACGTCTTCTAGTTATAAAAATATATTTTTTGTAATATTCAAAGTTCTGTATTTTTAAATGAAAGCTATTTAATAACTATATTTATATGTTTTAAATTTGAATAAGAAATATTTTCCTAAATATTGTACAGTGTAAATCCAATTGTTTTTATTTGTTTTATTTTGTTTCAAATTGGTTATGAACTGAGGAATACTGAGGTTTCTGTCAGTATTTGTTAGTTTTTACTTTCTAACACAAAGTAAAAACCTACGTAATCTATCAATAAATGACATTTTTTCTATTTGAAATTTTATTTGTTAGTTATATATGTTTTTCATACACATAAACTTATCAATTCTTTTCTATTGTAATCACACACTCAAGTATTCAATATTAGTTAGTAAAATTATTCTACCACAACTTTACTTCTACCATAACTCTTTCCTTACCATTTGTAGATGCATATACTGTAACTATTTTATCTGTTTTTTACAAATCTGGAAGTTACTGTTTTTAGGGCTTGGCAAACTTTTTTGAGCAAAAAGCCGGATTGAGCAAACTTAGTTACTTTGACTAAGTTTGCGACAATGATCAGAATTAGTTAGTTCTACTGCAATGCTATGCCTAGTCTCTTTTACATACACTAGGTCTAGTACTAAACCAACAACGCGCGACGGCAAAGTTAGCTTTTGTACTTCAATTAGTTTCAAACGCAATCGTTCAACCAGTTATAGTTTGGGTTATCTGAGAATATCACTAACTGGATATATTTTGTACAGTTGGTGGTATGATGTTAGGCTGTATTCTAAGTAGATAAATTTTATGGAAACTTAAAGTCAACATTTAACGGTGGTGGGTGACTAAATTAAATGTTATGTTAAAATTGCTTTTTTTTATTTTATTAAATTTTATTCAGTTAGTAATGATGCTTGGCTGCAATGTTGTCAAATTTAAACAAAATCCAATGTCTAGTTTTAAAGAACTTTATATTTTACACATACTACTTCAAAATTGACTTTGTAGTGTTATTATATTTGAGATAATGTAAAATATACCGCAAAATTTTAATTAATTGTATAAAAATGATAGTATTAATGGTGCACGATAATGTTGCTAAAATTTATTCAAATTAAATGTATAGGTTTAAAATTATTAATCTGGACAAACTAACCGGTAGTGCCAAAGTTGTTCTACTACTCAGGAAGCAAACTTTTTTTAAGTGGAAATCTTCCAAAGCTGTTGTACTGGAAGCTATGTGCAACTAAGGCTCGTTTTATTTGCAAAACTATTTCTATTATAAAAATAATAATAATATCTACTTTTTTATTGAGAAAGAAATATCTTTTGATGCATTTATATCAATAAAAGGTTATTATTTATATTGGTTTTATTTAATATAATACTTTTGCTTACTTTATAATACTATTGCCATTAGAAGCTCCGAACATGTTTCTATTAAATTAAAAGAAAATTAAATCGAAAAATTGAAAATAAAACATTGAAATAAATTTTATATGAAAAAGTTTTCTACATAATCTTATAATCTTACAATCTGACATAAAAACACTTGCTTAAATAATTTGTTATACACTATGAAAATATGAAATGTTGACACAAACACTGAAAATGAACTTTTTGCAAGTGCTTACTTGTCACCGGTGCTTTTTATTTGTTTACATTAGTTTTGTAATAAATGTTTTTTAAAAGTTTTAATTTTTGTTTACCTAGAATTCAACTTTAGGCCACTGTGCGACGGTGGAACCACCTTGGTGTATAACTACGCCACCGACTAACTTATTCTTTTATTTTTCTTCTTTTGCGCTACTCAATTATCTAGTTCTTTATTTTATAAAATATTTTGAATTATTTTTTCTACAATTTTAAATTTTGTGTCGATGTTCAGCATTGTTTTTTTAGTTTTTTTTTCTAAGTTTCTGTAGACGTTTTCCTTGTTATGGTCCCATTTTTTGCAGTTTCTTATTACTTGGTGCCAGGTTTATGCGCTTAAGGTACGAGAAATTGGGTTACATGGTGTAATTTTTTTAATTAATTTTTTTGTTCATTTGATTGTATCCAGGTGGGCTCCAGTTTTCTTTTTATTTTGTCAAGATGTCACTGATGATTTTGTTAAACCCGTGGTATGCGACCTCTTTTTTGCTAGCAGATGCGTTGGAATCACCCTTGCCATTATTTGAATTGCACGTGTTGTTACCGCTCTATAGGCTGAAGCTACTTTAAAGCAGATTTTTTATGCGTTTTTACGAGCAGTTTTATATATATTTTTTGTCCTGTTATAAAATTATACCAGATTGATGCACCGTAAAACATGATCGAGTCTACTACCCAGTACATTGCCCTTCTGCTACTTGTTCTGCTTTCCCCAAATTTGGCACAAACACGCTCAGTTTGTCGTTTTTTTGCCTTCTCGGTGGTTTTCACAATGTAGGGCTTCTTGTTAAAATTTTTGCCTATAGTCACTTTTATGTATTTCAGGCTTTGTTGGTTTGTTATCATTTTCAGACTAATTTTTGCGTAATTTGACTCAAATTTCTTTCTGCTATTATGAGCCCTTCCGTCTTTTTATTTTTTTTTTTAGTTGATGGTCTTTTCCTTTTAACCATGCAGTTGTTTTGCTGATTGCTTATTTTGCATTTTTTACAATATATTCTACATTTTTGTCGCATATTAGCAGTGCCAGGTTGTCGGCGTATCCGATAGGAAGTACCCTTTCTGAAAAATAGATTCTGAAAACGTTGTCATAATAGATGTTTTGCAGGGATAGGTCTTAGGACCGACCCCTGTGGTACACCACATGCTATGTGTAATACTAGGTTTTCCCACTAGTATTCTTTTTTTATGCATTTAAGCTTTTATCAAATTTATTAAATATTTTTTTCTTTACTAGCACTTCAACAATGCCTGTTCACAAAACTAAGTTGAACTCATTTTTGACGATCATGGTCACCAGAATGGCTTTTATCTTCTATTTTGTTTTTTAAATGGCATCTACGGTTGAACGCTTTGTTCTAAATTCATACTTTTTTTGTACGTCGGAGGGGTGAATCTTTAAAAGAACATCCAATCTATGGAATGCTGCCTGATTCGATTGCCATTCTACAGCTTTGCCTACGGACTAAACACCCCCCCCCCCCCCCCACACTAGCCGTTTTATCGCGGGACCGCTTACGCATTATTTCACGATGGACGTTGTCAATTTGCTTATCTATCGGTTTCTTTTTGCTCTTTGGTATATATTATGGTGCGGATTACGTCGTACACCTTTCTTCATGGTTCTTTAGCAGCCTGCAGGCCTGCCATAATATTTTCCTCGTTAAAGGCATTTCCGGTTTGAGCAGTGTAGCCACTTTTAAAGTTTCTCACCTGGGGCAGGTAAACAGGGTAAGTCCTACGTCATTGGTCCGGTCACAGTAAGTACACTTCTCAGTCGCTGCTCTGTGTCTGTCATAGAGGTATTTCCTGAAGCATCCATGCCCGGAGAGAGCTTGCGTAAGGAAATAATCTACTTCTCCGTAAGGGCGGCCTACTCATTTTTGGATATTCGGTATCAACTTGTATGTCCATCTACCATTGGTCCCGTTTTCCCAGCTTTCCTGCCACTTAGAACTTATGTCTACTCTTGTTGAGGAGTTGTTAAAAAAAATTGATAGTTTTGTAAAATACGACTTTTCAGCGTTTTCCAAGTTGTCTTTCAATAAAATGCAATGTTTTTTTAAATGTTAAGATATAATAGTCACAGGGGTAAGGTCAAGATTTTAAGGTGGATGTTGTAATTACTTAAAGCTGCATTTATTAACTATTTCTTGAGCAATTCTTGTTTTAATCAGCAGAATTTTTGAGCCAATTATGCTCAATGTATTTTTTTGTGTATAGCCATTTTCAAGTTTTTAATTTTGTCTTTGTAGACATTATTGTAGTTTCTTTTGGCATATACTTAATTAAGAGAATTTCTAGAAAACTGTAATTTTTGCTCAGATAATTATGTTTTTGCTTTCTTGGGTAGTGAAGAGCCATTATTAACCCATTGCATGGGTTTTTGTTTTGTGGGAGGATCCAGGGGTGTACTGAAATATCATCCCGGTTACAATTCTATAGAAGTTTTTATCTTGGGATAAAGCAGTTAAATTTGTTATCCACACAGTTTTTGTTTGGGATTGAGCAACTTGAGAAGACATTGTGCTGACACTTTGCTTATTTTCAAATTTTTAAATGTATATATGATGTTTTTATTTTTCTAGCTATAATTGTTGTTTTTACTTGGCAGTTAACCAAATTTTTAATTTTGTCAGTTTGTGCTTTCAAAGGGTTTTTAAATTTTATTAGGCATATTTTGTATATCTACTACAAAATATGCCTAATCAAATTTAAATAACATACATAAACACATAATATTTCTTTAGCATTTGAATAAGGTTAATGCTTTAATTTGATATTTTCCTCATATTTGATTGATTGTAACATTTAATATTTCAAAAACTTATGTACATATTTATAATTAATAAAATGTGTTTGTTGTGTACATTAATATTATTATTATTAGTTATACACAAAAAAATGCACAAAAAACGTACGGTTAAATAACATTGTTATTTTAAACCGATTTGAATCATTCAAAAACTTATACATTAGGCCAACTGAATAAAGTGCTTTCGAACATTTGGTCTATGAAAAGCTTTGCTGAAAACGTACGAACATTTTAGGGTTGTTTTTGAAATACCACAAAGAAACCTTTTAAAGTTAGTTTTAAATATTTAAATAACAAAAGCAATAACATTGTTATTTTTAAACCGATTTGAATGATTTAAAATCAATTTTTAATAGTTGTTTGATACTAGGCAGGCCGTTTTATACAATAGGTCAATTAAATAAAGTGCCTAGAGCTTACGAATATTTAGTCTATGAAAACTTTATGCTGAAAGCGTACCAACATTTTGGGGTCACCTCTGAAATACCACAAAGAAACATTTTAAAATTAATTTCAAATACTTAAATAACAAAAACAATATATTGTCGCGTTTTTAAACAATCTTATATAACATTGAAAAGGAAAACATGAGAAAGGTCTTAAATAGCACTAAATTAGATAATGCTACGGGAATTGACAACATATATACAGATATAATCCAAAAGTGAGTCGAAAGTTTGTTAGATAAAGTTATTGATCTAATCAATAAGTGCCTTATTAGCGGGGACGTGCCTCAAGAGTGGAAAATAGTGCAGGTAATATTCTAGCACAAAAAATGAAGACCAAGTTAGAAAATTACCGACTCATCAGTCTGATGTCACACCTACTTAAACTACTGTCGAAAACAATCATTAATAGACTGACATAAAAACTGGATAATTACCAACCCCCAGAACTGGCAGGTTTTATGACAAACTACGGAATGATTAATTGCTCATGATAAAACGGTCTTTGATAGCGTTGAACATTGGGTATACAAAGCTTTAGCAAACAGTAGAGTAGATTAAAGGTACATAGGATCTATTATGCTTAAGATATGCCGGCAATATCATACTTATTTCAAAAAGCATCGAAAAACTAAGTGTTACTTATAGATGGATTGAAAATAAATCTAAACTTAACTAATGTACCCAGCAGAAACAGTGAAAATAGAAATAGATGAAAAGATAATAGAACAAATGGAAGAATATTTATACCTTGGACAGAAAATAACACTACAGAGAAGTAAAAAAAAGAGAGATAAAAAGAGAATAATAGGACAGATAGTCTGTAGGACTGCTCTATATTCTTTAAAAGAAAAACATATAATAATACCTAAAATCACGAGTATTTGTCCAGTGCATTTGACTAGTCTTTACATATGTAGCGGATACATAGACAAACATAAAATTCTACTCGACACTCTGAAAATTGCACATAAACAGATGGACGAGTGATGATTAGCAGAAATAAAAGATGCAAATATTGAAATCAAAGGATACGAGATATTACTAAAGTAATAAATATTGCATAAAGAGCAGTATTTTAAAATGAAACTAAGCAGGACGTGTAGCAAGAAGTGATATAATACGTTGGAGTCTAAAGATTATTGAATAGAGATCATATGAATACATATAAAGAAGAGGAAGATCATCAAATAGATGGTATGACGATCTAAAACGAACGAAAGAGAGATGAAAGGAAATAGGAAAAGCCTACGTTTAATAATGAACATAACAGGCTAAGGAAGAAGAAGAAGAAGAAGGATGAAGATTTAACTACAGATACAGTTTTATGTTAGTGTAGCTTTCTGTAAAATTTTAATTTAATATAAAATTTATTAAATTTAAACATTTCGAGAGAACCTTACTTTTAATTGTATTTACATTAAAAATGCTAGTTACATAAGAAATTGTACTGCAATACAAAAGGGTGTTTTTTTAGAGGTGGCGAACTTTAAATTGTCAACATCTGTGACAGCTGATTTGACAGTTCTCGGTTGTTTTGAGGTTAACGTTTGGCAATTTACTATGAATAAACTCACGCCGGAGCAACGTTTGCAAATTGTTCAAATTTATTTTGAAAAACATGGTTCAGTTTGAGGAACTCATCGGGCATTACGATTAATTCGGGAAACTGTGCATTGCTTTTGTAATACGTTTAATCTAAACGATAAGCATTCTGTACGACGTTGTACAGTGCGCACACAAGAAGCAATTGATAGTATGTAGCGTAGTGTTAATGATGATCTAAATGTGTCAATTCGTCATCGTGCTCAACAATTAAATTTGTGTCCATTCACTCTATAGAAAGTTTTGCAAACAAATCTTGGTTTACGAGCTTACAAAATTCAACTTGTACAGGAATTGAAGTCACACAAATTATGTTCAGTGATGAAGCACAGTTTTGGTTAAATGGCTATGTCAACAAACAAAATTGTCGCATTTGGAGCGATAATAATCCACAACTTTTTCGTGCCTTAATTGGACAGGATTAATGTTGCAGATATGTGGTTTTAGCAGGACGGCGCCACATGCCACACAGCGCACAATACAATTAATTTTCTGAAAGAAACATTTTTCGAACGATTAATTTTACGAAATGGACCTATTAACTGGGCACCTCGTTTCTGCGATTTGACGCCATTTGATTCTACACCGATAAACCAGAAACAATTGAGCAATTGGAAGCCAACATTCGGCGCATTATTGCCAAAATATAGCCTGAATTACTGCAAACAGTGTGTGAAAATTGGATCTCCAGGTTACGCTATGTGCGCTCCAGCCGCGGCGATCACATGCCCGAAATCAAATTCAAACATTTCTGGTTCTTAAAAAACAAATTGTTTATTGTTTCCATTTTTAGAAAGTAATCTTTATGCAAAAAAGTAAACCATGCTATGTCTCTAAAGAAGCAATTTAGTTCACTTACTTATTAGATTCTACGTGAAACTTCACATCAATATACTCTTTTGTTTTAATTTATATTTTTAACCTAAAATTAGACGTAGACAAAAATCATTAGAATTTGATGCTTAGGTTGATAATTTTTTTAAAACTCTTAAAATGATGTTTTGTACGTTTTTTTTTTCAGTTGCAAGAGCCGATTTTTTAGAACTTACGTTTACGTTACTGCCGTGTACTTGAAAACACAATATGTGTCATATGTCTCATTTTGTCAAGTTTCTAGCATTCTAATAGTCTTATTTAAGTTAAGGTAAAGGGTTTATTTCACTTTCTAAAGGTGCACACAATCGTTTTTTAAGAACCAGTTTATTATACATATATATATTATATGCTGATGTTTTAGTATACGTGCAATGACAAACAACTTTAGCTTTTTTAAATTTCATTTTTTTTTTTAGAATTAGTATGCTTTTTGAGTCTAACCATGTATATTATTTACATAAATAATAAATATGTTTACACTACTAATTATTTGTGTAATTTTGTTTCTGGGAATTGGTCCTTGTGGTTTAAGTTTACTTTTTATATTGCACGATTTTTTGCTGTATATTTATGAAAGGAAATTGATTATTAAGGACTACTAAATGAAATACTATATAACAATTGTAGTCTGATTAAGAAGGGTTTTAAGAAAATAATGGAATTGCTATAAAAAATATTGATAGAACTATAAGTTTGGCATTAAAGATCACATTACTACAACAAATTTAACAATTCAAATTAGATCGATTAATAAGGAAAACATCACGTATTGAAGTACCAATAGCGAAATTCTAAAATGTATAAATTTTTTAATAATTTTAATTATTAACTACAAAGAAAGATGATCTAAATTAATTCAATTAAAATTTAAAAATGTTGATTAATTTGTCTGTTTTGAATAAAACAAAATTATAATAAATAAACTTATCACTTAAAACAATCATCAAACACACATTATCGTTTTGCAACATGCGCCAGTAATTTATCATATTCGAACCATTAAAATCTAGGTGTGGACAAAACATTACGGATTGTGCGTAATAATTTGACAGATCTCTCATTCCAACGCACTAATGTGTGATTAAACACAATAGAAAGTTTATTGGGAAAGCCCATACATATATACGAGTTTATTTTTTGCGTTTGCAACTGCGGGCATCGATTCTCGTGATTGGCACAACTCGATTATTTATGATAATTAACCTCTGAACCGGCATGCTTCGTTTTAGTATTGTCTTCATACTTTCTTCAATTATACAAATGAACGAATATTTAAGATATTAGCCATTAGGATATTATAATATTAAATTCTTTGTTTTAATGATTGATATTATAAGGATAACATATAATACAATGCGTTGTATTAGAATGATTTAAAAATGAACAGATCACAATCTTAAAACAAATGCTTGATGTATGTATGATGTATGTATAGTAATGTAGAGGTAGAGAAACAACTTGTTGTACTTTTGGATATATTGGTTTTCTAGAAAATTGGTGTCCAAAGCGCCCACTCTAGTTTTATGCAAATTTGATGGCAACACTTTGCATAGTTAGTTTGTTTATAAAACATCTTGTGTGTAGTTTTTGTTATACCATATATGACTCTTTAAAGTGTTAAAAGCAGTGTTACTGTAATATCTTTAATAACTAGTAAATCAGAGCTTAAAATTCCCTGCTTTCTCATAAAAAAGTGAAGATATTTTGTATTTATATGGCAAATTTTAATATAAGTCAAATGAAATTATCTTATGGTTGTTTTTTGAAATCCAACTGATATATTATCTACAATTCAGTATAACCTTCTTCATTTTCTCTTTAGATAAATGTATGTGTACTTCTTGCCAACAGAACAAATAGATGGTTAGTGATTAATATTAAAATTGTTAAATTTATTAACCAAATTTGAAAATATTAAACTGATCAATATGTGAAAGATCTGTTAATAAACTTACTTTTTAAAATACTTAATCTATTAAATCAATAAGCAATAAAATATATAGTAAATTAGACTGTTGCTGTTTATAGTAATTTAACACTTAATAAAAGCAGTCTTAAAATTATCTTATGTAGTAAATTTAACACCGATAACATTTGCAGAACCAGATTTCACAAACAACATGACATACAATATGCAAACCAATATTCTACATGTGTATGCAAATTTTATTACAGGCTATAAATTTCATAAACTCTAGTAGATAAATAATTCTTCCTAACATAACTCTTAAAACTATTTTAGTTTATTAACATTTTGGTATTTATAGCTCTTTGATTGACCTGCAAAAATACAGCAAATTAATTATAGATTAAAAAACGAAAGGATATTGTTAGCCTTTAATGTGTTATAATGAAAAAAAAAAAAAAGGCAGTTATTATCTCTGCGAACTAATTAAGAATAGCATGCAAAGCGTAGTGATCCCATCATAAATATATCTATGGGATCTTTGACTCCTCTTAAGGTCGGCACAATTTAGCGTGATCTTGAATTAATTAGTTTTCGAATACCTGACCCATGCGTGCTATGACCTAATATTAGAGAGTAACGTGATTTACTCATTTCGTATAATGCACACCAGCATCGCATGGAATTACATTTGATACAGAGGTCAATAAACGTATTCAATTACAAAATCATTTTGAAATTTTATATATTATATTTTATCTATTGAAATCTATTCAGGTAAACTTTAATTTAGAAAATTGATATTTAAATGAAATCTGTATGGATTGAAATTCATACAGCAGTGTTCTTTATGTAACATATCTTAATAGAATTGAAAATGTGTTGTAATGTGAGTAATAAAAAGTGTATCTTTATTACGTAAGGAAATAATGATAGATATGTTTCAACATATTATGGTATCAAATAATCTTGTATTTACAAGAAATGGAACATTTTTGTTGTCACTAAAATTCAATAAGCTTAATAAAAAAAAAATTCACATACAATTTTCGTAACTGTAGCATTATAATTAATTCTAATAAACGTCAATCCATCAGATAACAGGACGTTAACTACATTAATTTGGAAATTCATCGGTTGAGTAGGCTTGCTGTTAATTTTCTGGATTTTTATGCGGGGGTTTCCGATTTTTAACTCCATTCAGCAGTAAATTATTTGTAGATTTGTCTAGCACTATAAATCTTGTCGCCCACTAGAGTTTCGCGTGCCGAAACGTTATAAAGATTCAACTACTTTTATCAATAAAAACACATTGTTAATGCTCACTATGCAGAAGAACCGCAAATAAGTTCTTGCTTTGATTGCCATAAAATCAATGTGTTTTATAATACTTTGCGACGGTCGTATTACAGTGTTACAATGTTGTATGGCATTAATGCTTTAAGCGACAAACAACTTCACAAACATAATCATCTTGTATCATTTCACAACACTCATTTCATTTTGACTTTTTACTGTTGGAAATATTTAGGCTGTGGTCAAATGGACAAACGTTGAAATAGTAGTTGATCAGTTACATTGCAATACTATTTTTAATGTGTTTACATAATTTGCACGCAGAATTATGCAGTACTACTTATATGCACTCAATTATACTAATGGCAAATACTGGCTTGAAATTTACTGTGACATAGAGAATAGTCTTGACAGTATAAGTAGTTTTGAAGCAGTTTATCAAAAAGTTTAACTTGGTTGAGTTTTATTAGATGCTCCGACTGAATCTAATAAACACGATGTTCAATCCTCCTACATGGTTAAAATTTCGATACTAATCAAAGCACCCAGAACCAGTTTAAAAGCTAATTTGTTTAATCTAATTTTTAATTTAATTTTAGCAGAAGCTACTAGCTGACTTACAATAACAAACTTTAAAAATAGTTTATGAAATATTAAAACAATTTACTATGTTTTTTATCACAAATTTATTCTTGCGAATACATTACTAGTTTTGGATTTACTACACTTTGTCTGTAGAAGGCTCTAATAGAGGCAAAATTTTAACGTTACTTTTTTACAATTTTTTACAACCATATTATTTGATCAAAATTCGCTTTTATTATACATTAAGTGCTTTTGTTTTGCTACTAATTTTAGTTCAGTTAGTCTTCTTTTTAAGGTGTCATCTTTTATCGAAGATTGACCATTATTATAGTTATTTTAACTCTATTGATTGTTCTTTTAATTAGTTGGTTTTTGGAGCAAATAAACCATTCTCTTAGATCGTCGAGCCATGACTATCATTTTTGTTTTATCTTTCTCCTCTCATGATATGTTGAAGGTGTTGTAGTTTTTGAGCATTTACTTTTTTAACTATTTATGTTTTGTTTTTGAGTCGTTGCAAACTACCTCGTTAGTAACTTGGTCTATGTAGAATACTTTAGAGTATTTTTCTGTATAACCACATCTTGAAGGTTTCCATTTTTCTGATCAATATTTGAATCATTGTGGTGGTTTCTATTTGGTAGAGAAATATTGGGAATTGAGATAGCATCTTAGCATGTGTGTTTTTATGTTATTGCTTGTGTTGTTGCATAACATTTTTTTCATTTATATGACTCGATTTGGGCAATTTCAATTATTGATTTTGATGCTTACTGGTATTATTGGCATACCTTATACTACTGATTAGTATACTATTTACATTTACATTTTTATTATCTTTGCTGTGTAGCACTTGATTCATGATAGCCTGTGAATATAAGTTGAAAGTAGTGGTAAGTAGTAACTTACACATCTTTATTAACATCTAAGCATCTTTGGGACAGTACATTTAGAGTGAACAGTGCATTTCTAGTGCTGACTCCGTTACGGAACCCAAACTGTGTTTTGTGTATTTATCTGTATAATTTTAAGTTTAAGTTTTTTTGTTTGTTTTGGCATTTTGCTTGTTTTACAAGTTGTGTTAAAGAGGTCTATAAGTATGTGAATTGGACCAGCCGGTTTCCTGTTCTTCATGTTCTTAAGTGAGTATAAAACTTTTTTATTTGATATTTTTGCAACGATTGTTGGTAAAAGCTTTTGCGCTGAGCAAAAGTTGTATTAACGTAACTTGGATACTGGCCTGATAACCAGAAGATCAGGATCCGGGCAAAAAAATGTCACTACGAACAGAGATAACCGTTTTTTGGTCTCCACAAGTTTGGGGAATAGAACAGTTTTCGCAGTTTATCTACGAAATCAACTCCATGAAGTTAGAGATGTAAATGTTAGTGAATGAACCGTTAGAAAAAGGCTTTGAGCAAAAGGCAATCCAGCAGATTGTTTTGTAGAAAGATGGCTACAGGTCTACCTTTACAACGCCGACATCATGTTGAAAGGTTGGCTTAAAATTAAGGACTGGAGCAGGGCACTGTTTACAGATTAGTCGCGCTTTTGTCTCAATAGATCAGACGGACGTCGGAGTGTGGAGATAACGCGGAGAATGTAGTTTGGGCATGAATTTCTACCAAAGCACGCACAGAATTGGTTTTTATAGAAAATGGCTCCCTGGCTGCTTACAGATACATTATGAAGGTTTTTGAAGATTATGTTATGCCCTTTATGACAACTACGGGTGAGCACTGCATTTTAATGCAAGATAATGCTAGACCTCACGTAGCCAGAGTAGTCAGAGATTTTCTGGATGAAGTGGGAATTTTGCGGTTTGATTGGCCAACTCTCAGCCCGGACATGAATTTTATAGAACATGTCTGGGATGAGTTGGGACGACATATCCGAAAGCATACACTTGCTACAAGAACTGCTTAGGAGCTAAAACAGTTGCTATTGCATAGTGTTTCTTCTCGATTTCAAGCAGTTTTTTTTCATATTTTTTGTTCTATATTAGTCCTATGAACAAAAATTTGAACTTTGTCTGAACTGTAAATTTATGATATTTCTAAAATACACAATAAAAACAATAAATACGCTTTACGATTCAACATTGAATTTTTAAGTGTTCAAAATACTGAACAATTGTTTACAATTTGCTAACATAAGGTTAAAACAAAAAAATCCAAAACTAAGTCATAATTTAAAAAGGACTTTCATTTTTTGCTTGCCAGTGTATAATATTAATTCAGTCTTTTTATTTTAGTGCATTTTTTGTTCATCCATTTTGTTTTTGCGTTAATTATATTCTTTTGTATTTTTCGGTAATTCTCTGTATTTTGCTTGTTTTTTTTTCTGTGCCACTAGAAAAAGCCTTTTTGTTTTTTTTTTCTTTGGGTTCATTTGATAGTGTTCCATTGTTTGTTTGTATTTTGTTGTATATTACGGGGGTTTGTAATGCTTTTATTTTACTATTTATAATTTTTTTAACTTTAGTTTTATTATTTTTATTATTCTTGAGCTTTGTAAGATCTATCTTAATACTCTGGGTCTTTTTGTTTTATTTTAGTGTCAGTATAAAGGTTGTAACTACCGGGATATGGTCAGTTGTTATATATGCACCTATGAAGCTTTTAAAGTATACAAAACATAACCACTTACTAACAATAACTAAAATATAATTATAAAATGCTTTTCATTTGAATGTGCTGGCATTGGCCGATTTGAAACGGATCCTCAAAAAGACTACTAAACTTGAAAGTTTTCTTAGATGCTTGGACTTGGACTATCGTGGATTGTGAAGCAAGTGGCACTAATCCACGGGGCAAACCGCTTACAAAGTCAAACTTGGCTTATGATACAAATAAATTGGCGGAATGAAGCCTAACTAGGCATATATTGCGCTCTAAATGAAAGAACATCAAACTTTTTTGATGACTTTTTTGTTTGACAACCTTTGTTAAGGTAATCACAATTTGGACATTTTTTTGTTATTAGATTTTAATTACATAATGCTGAATGGTTAAGTCTCTTATCTTCTTAGTGAACTAAGGTTATAAGCTCTGTATCTTTCAACTACTTCAGAGATTACATTGACTGAAAAGGATACTTTAGGAAATTTTAATTATTTACTTCTTTTTCGTGCTTTATCTATCATTATTCTAAAGAGGACATATTAAAAATGAAACAATTTCTTAATTATTTTTTTTTTTGGTACTCATTGTTTATATTCCGAAGATCTACAAACTGCAGCAGAGATTCTCACAAATACCGTTTAGAAAAAAATGTGTCTTATTCTCTGATATTAAATCAGAACAAAAGTTCATAAGTTTAAACAAAACAGGCAGCAAAAAGCATTTAACAAATTGATCAGTATTGGTATTATAATAAAATTGATAAACTCTGTGACAATCTAATACAATTTGAAAAAGATATGATTGATAGGAACAAAGGCAGTCAAACTCAGTTTTTATAAAAAACAATAAATTCTAAAAATAAATTTATTGCTGGTTTAAAATCTTGCATTTAAAAAAAAGTATCAATTTGCATCTAACGGAAACGGGTATTAAGTGTAGATAAAATTTTATCTATTAAAATGGGAAAATTTATTTTTAAAACATTTGCAAATGAATTAGCTTTCACTCTGACTAAAATATTTGTTTTAACATACAAACAAAAAACAATCCTGAATTGTTGAAATGTTTAACCTATATTTACTTAAAAAGAAAGTTTGATTTTTTAAATTATAGACCAATTGCATTACATGAAATTCTACTCTAAAAAAACATGTAGAAAATATTGCAGTTCCAGGATTTTTTTAACAAGTTTTGTTGTATAGGTTGATCACAAATCTGCATGTCATATTAAGAGCTTTTTTGACAACAGAAAAAAATCAGTTGAAATTGTTGGTTTTTACTCTTACTCTACAATTATAAATGATGGTGCTCCTCAAGGTTGTGCTCATTTGCTGACTTTTTGACCTATTCAATTAACCATCAGTCTTTTTCACAGTTTTGTAAATTAAAGCACTATTTACACTTATTACTTTTGGAAATATGACAAATATGACCAAGCGTCTTGAAATTTTTAGTTTAGAATCTGTAGCATCTATAAACAAATATTTTGAAACAATATCTGACTATGGTAGTTCCAGCTTAATCAGTTTTACTTCTAAAACAATCGAACTTTTGACAAATTGAATAAGCTTTTAAATTCATTATAATATCAAGACTTATGTATAATCCGCAAATGTTCAAGATTAAGTTTACAGACTGCTTATGTCTTGTCTTTAATGTGATAGTTTTAGCGAAAGTGGTTTGAAATTTGAAAATTTTATGTTGTTGTGACATAATCGGTAATTCTTAAATATAATATTTTAAAGTTAAAAAAAAAAATATATAAAGCGTATGAAAGGAATAGCAATTCGTTTTTATTATTTTTTATTCTTTGATTAGGTTTATTTGATATGAATAACATTGAATTTTACAATTAATCGTATCTTCTTTTTATGAATATTATTTTCTAACTTGTGAATTGATGCTTTGTAAGCAAATATAAAGAATGAATACTTTTTTTTCACGTTACATTAAATCTTTATTGAGACATTTAACTTGTGCGTTTTAAATAGGTAGTTATTTCTTATTTAATTTAATTTGAACCAATGTTTTTTTTGCAAAAAATGTGTATGTGATAAATACATATATGACAATTACATACACAATTTGTATCTGTTGAAAAAGTAAATCAATCAATATATATTGAAAACCGCAAATTACCATATTCTTAATTTCCTTGTAAGTTTAAACATAATTGTTATGTTAGATAAAAACGCATTTTAGTGTTGGTATGATCAATACATTTAGATAAGCACGCACAAATTGTGTCATTCTACTACTGGTTTATGTTTATAGTGGTCGAACGCGAGCGTGCGAAAGAATTGCATGAGATTCCGTTTGGCCGGTTCAGGAATACGCATCATCTAAATGTCCAAACATGGCGGATTTGTATGGGAAACCCATTTGTCAAACAAAAATAGCCTGGTGTATTATTTGAGGAATTTGGAAAGTATGTTTTGATTTTTTTAATCTTTAACTTGATACTAGCTTAAACGGGAACAATTACAATTTTCTTTTTAAGTTATTATAACACTACATTAAAAAAAAAATATATATAAAATTATATTTGTTAGAAAAGGGCAATTCCACGTCAAGTGAGCAGTCCATTTCACGCGACCCTCTCCGATTTAGCTCAAATTTTGTACACTTATTTGAGTACCCAAAATATGACTTCATCCCAAATTTCAGATCTGTAGGTCACATAGTTCGCTTCGTAGAGCCAATTGAATTTTACGGCAATTTTTAAGTTCAACTTTTAACTTTATGTATCTTAACTGCATTTCAGCCTGGAAAAATTTTAGAATAGTCATAACCGATGGGAAATTTCCTAAGAAATTGAATGCAGCGGTCAGATTTTTGTTATCTTGTCCCGTACGCGCAGAAAACGCAAAAAACAGTTTTTTTTCAAAAATTCATTTCTCAAAAGTTGCCACCGATTTATAGGAAGGGGTTTTTCTGGTTACAAAACTTTTGACAATGGTTGGAATACTTGTACTTAATATAACCCGTGCAAGATTGGCACGAGTTCAAACATATGGTTACCAATCTCCTATGAGGAGAAGGCACTGGAAGAAGAAGTACTATATAAATCAAATACTTTGACTTTGTGCTGGAATATTTTGTTTGTTGCAAAATATAACATTTAAAAAAATATATTCTAGTAGTCGTATTCTGAACATTTTTTACAACGATGTTAATTAACATTTTGAACGTTGCTAGGTAATGTTTCAAAAACTCGGTGCCTGACAGGTTAAGTTGTGATTTTTACTGCGATGTTAGGTAATATCGATGTTAAAATATGTACAGAATAGGCCCATAAGTAAAATAGAAAAGTAAATTTAACAAAATTGTATGAATTTTTATGTTTTAAAGTTGGCAATGTTTTACGTAGCATACAGTCAAGTCAGTCATATATTGCAACTATACGCAATGAGACATCAAAACGTCAACAAGTAATATATATTTATCACATATTACTTTTTATAAGGATACTCGACAATGTATGCGGTGTATTGATACTTGTATAGTTAGCCAAGACAACTTTTTAAAATAAAAGCAAATTTATTAGGAATGTTGAAATTAAACAATAACTAAGTTTTTTGTTGTTGTTTATATATTACTAAAGAATATATATATCAATACAAAAAAAAATTGACGATTTAAAGTTTTGACTTTTGAAGGTCATTGTCAAGTAAGAACAAATTAACAAAAAATTAAATTTATACAGAAGAAAATGTATAGAAATTTAAATGAAAAAAAAATTGCATTACTAATGAACTAAAGAGATTTAAAAAGTGGTGAATTGTATTGTGGTCTTTCTGCGCATTTAGCAGATTAATAAGAGGATTACAAATTTGGTGGTTTCTAGCAGATTATACTTAATGTCTTTTGACCAGTTGTGTAACATTTTTATTAATTTTGGGAAAGGTATGATTATAATTTATATTATGTTTTGAAACGAACTTTTACTGTGATTTAGTCTAAACGCTTTGAAATGTTTTGTATATTGTTTTTTAAAACATTGGCTACTTTAACCAACATATACGCTATTGCATTTGGAACATGAGATTTTATAAACATTAGATTTAAATTAGAGATTAGTTTTATTTTTAGCATTAATATATTTGATAATTTGCAATTTGGTCTAAAATAAAAGCATTTTTTGATTTTGTTTTTGAAAATTGTGTGGTTTTTGTGGTTTTTGTGGTTTTTTTGATGATTTTGCTCTGTAAAAATTTAGTTTTGGGATGTGTTATTAATTTTATTTAAGAATTGATCAAGTTGACATAATGAGCCGCTAAAATACGCAATTATATCGTGATGCAGAGCGTAGCATTTTTTCTAAATAAATGCGTTACCTCATATAGGCGTCTAAACGTACACATGTTTTCTCTGTGGCTTGGTGTGCCCGACATTTCAATAGCCTACTCCGAAAGAGAACGGCGTGGGCGTGACTAAGTATACATACATAATATGAGTGTTTTCTAAAATATCTTTCATTTTTGATTGATATAAAGTGGTTGGGGTTTCTTTCAGAGTATTACATTTTCTGTTGTGATAAACGTATTTACTTTGTTATTATATTGAATCTTTTGTAAAATGACTATTGAATTAAATGTGTCTGCTTTTGTGACACTTAGTTATTACTTGAAGTTTTGACTTGATTAATTTTCTAATCAAAAAATCTGTTTGATTTTACCGATTATGAGATTTATGGTTGTGGAAAATAGTTTCTTAAATTTTTCTTAATGCAATTATTAGTTCTACTCAATTTTTAATTTGCTGAATGAGCAAAAGGACTTACTATAATATAAATCATAATTTTTTTTTTACTTTTTTTAATTGTGCGTTACAGATTTTTACTTTGTCTCAAAAGTCTTACAACTTGTTTTGAAAGAGGTTGATTTGTCCAATGGCTTACTTTCAAATTACCTCGGTGGATTTAAAGCAAGTTATTTTTTTAGTGATGTTTTGTGGATCGAACTCCGGACTATTAGCATGCTACCTTAACGATCTATAACTAATTTTTTGTTAGTTTGTTTTGCCATATAATTAGTTTCTACAACGTTGGCACCATTTAAACAATATTCTATAAATAGTTAGAAATATTTCTAAGGAAATTGCTATTGGTTTTTGATTTAAAATCAGTTTCTATAATTTGCATTTGATGGCTTTGTGGAATTTTTCTAAAAATATGATACTGGTATAAAACGTAAAACCTCTGAGTTTGAATATTTTGTTAAACATTTATTTTCAGTAATCTGACTGATGAATTGGAAATTTTTATTATTATTTTGTTATCAACTTAGTTTCTAGAATTTGTTTGATCATTTGGCATTAATTATTTTTTTTTAAATTAATTTGGTTCTGATATTTTGTTTGAGGCTATGTACCCATAGATTCTGCTTGTAGTTAGTATCTTTGGCTTGTTTTTTAATTTTTTATTTAATTTTGAAATTTTTGTAAGGTAAAGTTTTATTATTTGGAATCACACATCTACACATAATTTTTAAAACTTATAGATAGACTCTTTATTTAGGATTTCTAGAATCTTGTATTTTTTTTTAGAAATTTTGAGTTATTAAGTGTTTTACAGTTATTGTTTTATAGTTTAAATGTCTAGGTTTCTTTTAAAATTTCCTTAAAGTTATTAAGTTTTTATCATTAACAAATGTTGCCGTCTACTCAGTGCCGTAACTAGGGCGGTGCCGTAATTTTAGAGTTTGGAAACGTTAAAAAAAAATTAAGAATTTGTTAAGAAAAAAACTAAGAAAAACGCAACGGTTTACTTGAAGCTCCTTTGTGAACAGAGGGAGGAGGGCGCAAAAGACGCTTTTGCACCGGGCGCATCAGAAGCTAGTTGCGGCACTGCGTCTACTGTTCAAGATCTGGAGAACTCAAGAATCTGTTGGAGTATAATAAGGATCTCTAAATATTGTTTAAGGTTTTTTTTTTTAGTTTGTTTGTTAAATTATGTCTACTATTTGTAGATACTTATCAAAGTATTCTGTTCCGGCGGTGGCAACAATGGTTTTTAGCGGTCACTAGTTTTTAATATACATTTGAGTCTTTAATGGCGTAGAAAAGCGCATTAAACTCATTTATATTGCATTATATTTATTAAAAATTTGTTTCCGCAGTAACAACTCTTACATTTTTTTGCGTCGATAATTTTCCTCAATAATTATTACCATTACCCATTTGTAAAAAAATATACTATTATAGCATTATTTAATTGAAATATGCGTTTTAACGTTAATTATTGCAAGTATTTATTAAAATTTAAACAAAATACCGGTATTGTTGCTTAAATTTTATCATAAAATTCATTTGATTTATGAAATTGATTATTGCTGGAAATTTATCAAAAATTGCTAACAAAAAAAAAATGTTATTGCAGGAAATACACTCCGGAGCAAAAATAGAGGTCACTTTAAAATTATGACTTTGCACACTACATTAAAAATTCAATTTTGAATCGAAAAGCATATTTATTGCTTTTATTGCGTATTTTAGAAATATCACAAATTTACAGTTCAGACAAAGTTTGAATTGTTGTTCTTAGAACTGATATGAAACGAAAAATTTGAAAAAAAAAACATCAGTAATAACGAGTATTACTGCCTCTTGCATTAATGACTGCTTGAAGTCATCGAGGAACACTTTGAATTAAATTAAGGATTACATTTTGGTCAATATTATTTCATTTCTGCAATAACAACTGTCTTAGTTCTTGAGCAGTTCTTGGAGCAGGTGTATACTTTAGGATACGTCGTCGTCCCAACTTATCCCAGACATGTTCTATTGGATTTATCTCCGGGCTGCAAAACTGGCCAATCGAACCGCAAAATTTCTATTTTATCTATAACCATAACTGAAGCGTATCTTTCTCCGCGTCTTCTTCACAATTTCCGACGTCCGTCTGATTGATTGAGGCAGAAGCGACTCATCTGAAAACAGTGCCCTGCTCCAGTCTTCATTATTTTATGCCCGGTAACTTTGGGCAAAGCCAATCTTGCAACACGGTGTCGGCGGTGTCTAGAAAGATTGCTACAGGTCCGATCTTTCTAGACAATCTAGCTGCCCAAAGTTTTTTCCTAACGGTCCATTCACTAACATTTACATTTCTAACTTTATGGAGTTGATTTCGTAGATAAACTGCAAAAGCTGTTCTATTCCGCAAACTTGTGGACAACAAAAAACGGTCATCTCTGTTTGTGTTGACATTTTTTTGCCTGGATCATGACCTTTTGGTTATCAGGCCAGTATCTAACTAACGCTGATACATCTTTCGTACAGCACAAAAACTTTTACCAACAATCCTTGCAGTTTTACGTTTTTTTTGCTCATCTTAAATCGACGCTATAATTCTTGCCACAACAATAGGGCCTAAAGGCATTTTGACTTGTTTAGTACAGTACATTGTGTGAATTGCAGAGAAAAATTAACACTAAGTAAAGAAATCACAACGAAATGTAGGTTTTCAATTACAGAAAAATGGATGCAGTTTCATAAAAATCTGTAACACGGTGATAATAATTGACAGATAGATAACATTTGTCAGGTAATGAATTATTAAACGCTTACTTTGGTTTAAAATTTGCAAACATAAAGTTCTATTTTTTGCTCGCCAGTGTATATAAAAAGTTGCTTAAAAACTTTTTTGTTACTCAAAATTTATTAAAACTTGCTTAGAAGCTCAACGTTTGTTTGTCCCAGTGGAGACTTGTTGCGAGCAATTTTCACGAGTCTGCGGTCATCCATCTTGCTTATGTTCTTGACCTGTTGACATGTTGTTCTAATCGACTTGCTTTTAATCTAACAGTGACTTTTCAGTCATTTTGCGGAGTATCTTCATCTCATCTGTTTCTAGGAATCTTTTGGTTTTTGCTGTTTCTGGCCTGGTTTCTGCGGTATATGTCATTTACTGGCCTCACCACGGTTTTGTAGATTCTAGATTTAGTGTCCGTTCCTATATTTTTGTTGCATCATATTGTATTCAGGTAGCCGGCTATTCTAATTGCTTAATATAAACTCGCTTTTTGAAATGTAAAGGCAGTTCCTTGGCTGGTTAGTCACTGAACAAACCCTAAAGATCTGATTGGTTCCAGAGTTATTTTCAACAGGTGAGAGTAAGGAATTTATTTGCGGTTCCGAATAAATTCGAGAGAGAGAGAGATACGAAACGGATTGACTTGTAGCCGTTTGGAGCAAATTAATACGCTTAAATTATTATTGTTTTGTTGTTAATACTAAGTTAAGTAGTCTGAACTAGTCAACCGACTTTGTAAATATATTATAGGGAACTATATCACAGAATATATTTTGATTTTATACTTTAACCCCATTTGCGTTTATTTTATTTTAAACAAACCTTATCCCAGACTAGCATACCTGCGGCAGTCATTGTAACTGCTTTAAAACCGTTACAAGCCGAAAAGTTCTATACCCAGATACTATTCTGCTCGATCACTTTACCGTCGAGTTCAAGTTTACATCTTAGTGGGGTTTTTGATGATGTTAAGCACTTTGTTTTGGTCGATGATATTTCTATATTTAAAGACTTGGCTGTTAGGTTGAATGAGTGTAATAACCTTTGTAAGTCGTCTTTATTTTCTGCAATATGAGCGGCGGTTTTCTATGCTGACAATGCCGTCAGCATAGAAAACTTTTTAATTGCACAAAAGTTATTGAAAATTATTATACAACTTTTTTTTGCACAATATTGATTAAAAGTTGCTCATAAAATCATTTTAATACTTTATCACATCAGCTTTTGATGAGAAAACATTTTTATATCAGTAAATTTATCAAAAATTGGAGAAAGAAAATGTTGTTGAATGTATCAAAATTTGCTCAGAAAATCTTTATTACATAAATTCTTTTAAAAATTGCTCGGAAAACTGTTTTATTCCATAAAATTTATCAAAAATGTTGATAAAGCCTTTTTATTCCTGGAACTGCACAAATTTTATTAGAAATTGTTTAAAAACTTTAATGTTGCACAAAGTTGCTCAGAAAGCCTTTTTATTACTCAAAATTTGTTCAATAATTGCTAAGAAAACTATTTTTTGCATACAATTTGTCCATAAATGTTGAGAATTTATTTTTTGCAGGAAATTTACTAAAACTTGATCAGAAAACTTTTTTATTGCACAAATTTTATGGAAAATTGTTTATACAATTTTTAATTAACGTATTTGATTAAAAAATATTTCTTTTTGTATAAAATGTTAAGAAACCTTATTGCCGAAAATGTATATTAACTATTCTACGAGAAAAAATAGCAAGAAAAAGACGTGGAATGTTGGCCAAAGGTGTTTTGTTTTTTATTAAGAGAATATTATGTTGAACAATAAACTATTTTATCTTTTAAATTTGCGTTGCTTTTATGGTAGGCTACCTGTATTTTAGGGTATTTGTAAATTTTGAAAAAAAAAAATTATAACTTTCGAATTATATTGTACTAACAATTATTCATAATCTCATATAAAACTTAGAAAACAATTGCTTTGGTGTAAAAAGTACAAAAGCTTTTACATTGTACACTAATCACAATATTGTTTTCTATTAAACAAAACGACATACTGCAGAAAACAGTGTCAAATTGCTCTATCTTCTTAATGAATTAATTCAAAAATTATTACTTAGACGCCTAAACGTTTCAAGTGCTAAAAGTTTATAAAATAATAATAATATCTTAATTACGGAAATCTTTTTTTTACAATAATTACAAATTTACAAGTATTTAGAAACATGTTAAAATCAATATAAAAATTTACCCCATCTGCCGAAAGCTCTGTTGCTTGTCAAAGTCAAAGTAACATTTTTCAATTTTTTTTTTATCTACTAAGTTCATAAATCAATAGCTAAATTGCAAGTCACATATCAAAACATGTATCAGTTGTCAAAAAGCTGTCAATTGTCAAAATGTTCAATACTGTTAAAAAAGGGAAAGTTGATAAAAGGCTGTATCTACTCAGTGAATCAACTGTTAAATTATAAGTCAGATGTCAAAACATTTGTCAACTGTCAATAAGCTGCAGTTTGTCAAAGTTTTTTTTATATAATACACAAAACAAATTTATATAATCTAACTAATTTATATCAACTTCAGCGGTAAAAAATTACAAAACTGCTTTTTTTTGCCCACTGGGAATCATTTTTGGATTTTTTTAATAATATTTTTTTTTTAACGGCATATAAAAAACACTATTTTCATCTACATCATCCTGCACATAAATAATGATGAATAATATAAACAATGTGTAATACTTAAAACTAGACAAAGAATATAAAAAATACGAAATAAACACGGAAAATGTATACATATAAAGACAAAATATAAAATTGTTTATTAACGTATTTTAATCGGTTCTTAAATGTACATTAGAAACGCAAAACAAATCAATGTTATTAGAAAAGCTATTTGCAATTCTACACATTCTGCCAATTGGATTATTGAATCCCTAGTTAATAGAATGTATAGATTCTCTAAATAATAGAGACTAGTTTGGCAATTATTGTTGGATACTTGAAATGGAAAAGATACAAGTAGCTCTTGGCAATTAATTTCAGACATTAAAAGTCCATGTAAAAATTATAAGTCGATTCTTTTGCGCCTAAGTTTTAGCGATGATTATGATTATATTCTAATGCAATGTGGTTGAAATCGTAGTTTTCAGAGAAAATGCTCAATTTGTACGATAATAAACAAAAACATTTGTTTTGAATGCGTTTTATTTTGCGTATATGAATGCTGTAGAATGGGCACCAAACTCACGAAGCATACTCTAAATGAGAGCATACCAAAGCGCAATAAAGTAGTTTGAGTGTGCTTGGAGATAACAGTAACATGTTCCAATACTTTATTGTCAATAGTATAATTATACGATACTTTACTTAAAGTTCTGTTGAAGTTTATAGAAAAACATTTATTTGGATTATACAACAAGTTATTAATAAAACACCATGAATGAATAGAATCCAAGTTATTTTTAAAACTAATGCAATCATTGATAGATAATATTTTTTGATAAATTTTTAGAACGTCAGTCAGAAAATAAAAGAAAACACGAAAAATTAATAGAATAAAAAAGATTATTAATAAAGAGTAAAAACAGAACTGGTCCACAATGAGACTCCTGAGGAACACCAGATGGAACAATAATTAGATCTGATAAAAAGTTAAAATTCTATGGTTAACGCAATCAGAAGTTTTTAAAAAATCTGTGTAAATAGAATCAACTTGGACTCTTGATTCAAAGGCATTTAAAAGATCATTTTTGTAACAAAGAAGGTTTGTAAAAGTAGAACGATCTTCACGAAACTCATGTTGCTCTTCCACTATAATGCTTTTGTACATCCATTGTATTTGGCCAGTAACAATTTGATCAAACAATTTAGGACTGGCAGATCTTTGTAATTAGTAATATCTTCCCTTGCTCCAGATTTATGCAAAAACATCATGTAGCTTTGTTGCCAAATTTGAGGAAAATTAGCTTCATTAAGAGAAGTAAATGCATTGGCGTAGAAACGGAATAAACACTTTGTTTTAATGCTGGAATGCCGTCCGGTCCAGTGCTAAATTTACATTTAAGGTTCTCAATTCCTTTAAATACATCCAACAGACTAATTGAAAATGCTCGATGTAATACGTTTTTTTTAAACTCAAACAATGGAGTTTGATGATTTTTTTTATCGTAAACAGAAGAAAAGAATTCAGCAAATTTATTAACACAGTCATCTTTATTACTGCAGGTTTGATGGTTATAATACATTATACATGGGAAATACCATTAGTTTTTCTAGTGTCACTAACAAATTTCCAAAAGTGTTTTGTTCATTTCTGTTTGAGTAATATATTGCTTGTATAGACATATACTGAGTCTTTTACATAAAGTACGAATTGATTGAAACTCATTATAATTGGACAAAAGTCTTGAAGATTTATAACGTTTATTTAAATAGTAAAGGAGATTTTACGCAATTTTTGATAATTTTTGTAAGCTAAATGGTTTTTTAAAGTTTTATAAATAAATGGGTTATCAATAATTGTGTTTTTTTACACATTCTTCAGAGTTTTTTGTTGAATTACTAGCAGTAAATGTGCTTCTGCGGTAAGTAAATTTTAAGAAATAGTCTGGCTTTATAGGTAATTCATTATTATATTGTCGCTTTTCTACATTATAATAGAGCTCAAATATAATTTTTAAAATTATAAAAGTTAGGTTGTTAGCATCTTTCTAAAAACTTAATTTAATTTTGCTGACAATTTCTCCAATAGAAAAATAGTATTTGAGTAATTAGAAATGTGTGTATGTGTCAATTCCAGTACCAGTAGTTTTGTTATTTATATTTATTTTGGATATTTGAATGAATTTTGATCAATAATAATGTTTTTTATTACTCTCTTGTTGAAAACTACTGGTATAACCAAGTTTTGTATGTCTCCAGCTTAGTATATGTTTTTTGTTGTTAATTAGAGCAGAAACAATTCAACAAATAATTGTTAATAAAAATCAGAATTATTACAATTATACAGTTGTTAACTATTAATAAATTTAATTCTGTATGTCAGAAAAGACGTCTGAAAAGACTGTTATTATTAAAAGATGATTTGTTATTGTTTTATATCAAGAATTTGTTGCTACATTTAAAAAGATAAAATTGGATAAGTTGTAAATTAAATCCAGTTTAATAAAATGAATGTAATTAATTTAATTTTCAACTTATTCCTTTATTAATATGTTTCTTCAGATTGAAAATCACTTGTATTTATGTTCTCTCTACAAGAAATTATTTTTAGTAAGGTCTCGTTATAGCATCTGGATTAATTATGTAAATTATAAAGTCAAGTTATTTTTATATTTTATTACAGCATTAATACATGTGTGCAATTAAGGAATGAAATAACTGTGAATATTCGTTTTAGTTTATTGGCTCAGCGGACTCGATCGGTCTTTACATCTGCACGCTGCAATTTCACATCTGCACAATAGCAATTTAATTTGAAAAGGGCAGTTGACCCTATATTTACCCATCTGTAAAAGACAGTGTAAATGTTTTCGTCTGTAAAAAATCCTATCACGCGTTCAATTATCTTCAATTGGCGTATTGAAAAAATAAAGTACGGCCAATTACATACGGAATGGATTGTTATAAACTTTATTCTAGAATATAATAGATTGTATAACTAAAATATATAGTCTTTACAAAAATAGTATACGGTTTGATTGCTACTACTTATTTTTATTTTTATTACTACGTTTAATTTTCCTTCGATTTCTCATTGCGCTTTCTTTGGCCTCGTGTGCCGCACAGGCTGCCTTCGCAGCTGCTTTCTTTGTGTTTGCTAAATCTATTCTCGCTGCTTCTAGTTGTTTTTGTAGTTGTGCTTCACGGTTTTTAGCTGCTTCTACTAGTTGTTCTTTTGCTTGGTTTTGTTGTTGTGCTCCTTGTGCGGATTGTTCTGCATTTGCTGCCAAAGCTTGTGCTACTTGTAATGCATTACTTAATAATTTTACCTCAGCTTGGGCTTCTTGTGCGGCTTGTAAGGCGGCCCCTGCTATGCCAGCTTCTTGTTGTATAGTGTTAGATTCTTCCCTTTCGACCGCTTCGGCTTCCCGTACTTCTTCTTGTAATTGTTCAACAATAGCTTGCTTACCAGACAACGCTGCTTCGGCAGCTTCGGCGGCTTCTAATGCTTTTTCAGCTAGTTGTTCTTTTACTTGATGAGAAGCCTGCTGTCCGGCAGCAGCTTGCGCTTCTTGAGCGGCCTTAGCTTCCTGTGCTGCCTTTTGTGCGATATTTGTCGCTTTAGCTTTACCCATTTCGAGATTATCTCCTTTTCCTCCCCCCCCAACATTGTTACATGAATCTGAACTACTGGTACCTCCGCCACTAGCACCTCCAGGACCACCGGCACCAGGTGCACCTCCGGCTCCGCCAGCGCCTCCGCCAGCGCCTCCGCCCATTTTGTCATCATTAATACTTGCCACGTCATTACCGATATCAAGAGCAGCTTGCTCGCAAAAAATTACATAAATTACCAGAAATATTAACACCGTGGCATGCAAGTTCATAATTTGAAACTTCTATATAATGAACATCATTTGACACATTTGAAAATTATTTTATGTCAGTTGCGGACTTCATTGTTTTTTTTGTTTATCCATATTGCTTCGAAAATTTAATATGTTGCATGGTATTCATTGTAGCAATAACATTACTTTTACTTTATTCAGAATTAATATGCATGCATATGCATAATTATGAATGAAGTATATAGCAGAGAATTATATATTAATAATTTTACGTGAAATTAAAATTATTTATTTTTTATATTATTACTATAATATTGAAATTATTACGTTACACTAAAAATTGAAATACTGATTTGTCTAGCATATGTTAACTTGACATATAATTAATTGTTTATTTTTACAAGCACTTATTTATAATATCTGAGCGAATGTTATTGCTAGTAATATAACAAACTTAATAAACTATTTAATGAACAGTTTTGAAATTATTTTAAATTAAATACATCAAATCGAAGTTTAATTTATGTCTGCATATTTATTATAGTGATTACTCTGATGAATAGACCGAAAGAATGTTTGTAATTGTATTTATCTAACAGTACATAAAAGTATTTTATAGCAATTCCAGGACTAAAAATGCAAACATTTGCAATTATACAGATGGTCTGTATGGATTCCTTTGCGATCCCTTTCCAAATATTTATGTCTGCATTCTTTTAAATTTAAATTTGCATAAATCAATACACATATACATGTTTTAAATATTTACATTATATTCGGACAGACATTTTTATTATAATATATAATGGTCATTAGATAAATCAATCATAATTTAAATATTAATCAATTGAAAGAATATAAATGCTAATAATAATAATTTAAACTGAAAATATTTACAACTTGTGTTTATCCTATTTTATAATATTAAAGTGATGGATGAATTATATTGTAAATACGTTGCACATATTAGTTTATTCAAAATATTTATATAATATATTTGTCACTTAAGAGCATACCGACCGCTACCTTTATTTGTAGTATTTTAACAAAAACGACAACTTCCCCTTCATCGCTGCTTCTACAAATAATTTGATAATCGATTTATTTTTTTACCAGTACATTTAGAAAGGATTAAACTATGAAATGTCGAAGTCTTTTAGTCAAATAATTGTTAGGAAATAGCCGAAAAAAACCATCAAATATTGAAATAAATGCGTTTTTCTGTATTTTTGAATGCATTTTGTTGCTATTTGTAAATATAATTTCACAAAAAAGACTTCGACATATCATAGTTTAATCCTTTCGAAATGTACTGGTAAAAAATAAATCGATTATCAAATTATTTGTCAGTAAAGTTTAGGGAATAAGTGAAAGAAAATTTGAGTGTATCAGAGTAATTGGACTTATGTTTGATAGTTCAGTTAGAAGTATTATATTGTATGCATCAGAAATATGGGGATGGAAAGAACAAGAAAAATTAGAAGCAATACATGTGAAATATTGGAGATGGGTGCTAGGTTTAAACAGAGAAATTCCACTATATGTTGTACTGGAGGTCAAAATAGATAAGCTAAGGGAGATCAGGGAAAATTAATAGAACAGAAATGGTTATGCTAGCCAACGCATTGAAAAAATGAGAGAATTCTGGAAGAGAAATATGGCACGAAATTATGGAAGGAGATAGATATACACAAGTAAGAAATGAAAATACTAGTGAAAAAGTCTAAGTACAACGGAAATTATGAACATATTATAGAAAGTGAACTGCTAATGTACTTAGAGAGCGATAGATATAGTAAAAATGATGAAAAAATGATTGCAAGATTCAGATGTGGTAATGAAGAGCAAGTGACATGATTTTGGAAGGATGAGGATTTGAAAATGTGCAGAATGTGCAGAGAAACTAAGAAAACTATAGAACATATGTTAAAAGACTGTAACAAAATAAGAAAAGAAC
Organism: Tachinus rufipes; assembly: GCA_963932245.1. Classification (NCBI taxonomy): domain Eukaryota; kingdom Metazoa; phylum Arthropoda; class Insecta; order Coleoptera; family Staphylinidae; genus Tachinus; species Tachinus rufipes. The sequence goes on along the minus strand of OZ010745.1, from coordinate 43,830,200 downwards.
AGATGGGAAAAAATGAGATACTAAAAGAAGGATAGAATGGGTGAGGGCAGTTGAAAAACGACAAAAAAAGTAGATAAACAGAGGAAAAAAAAATTGTAATTGTGTTAATTTTATAAGGATTTTGATTTATTATTTTGAGAAGTTTTAAATATATTTGTAAACGTAATTTTCAATGCCGAAAAGCAAGAAATAAACGTATTATTATAATTATAAGTTACAAAAGAACAAAATGCCATTGTATCATATTAGCTTTAGTTTGATCTTTTTGCGGGGTTGTTTGTATTAGTTACTAATAGTTATTATAAAACATTATGTAGATTGTCATACAAGTAGAATTGGTATCAGAGCGGAAGTTAAAAGAAACAAGCAAATCTTATTGAAACATTTGGCAAAGCATATTAATATGTAGTTAATTTAAATTTTAGAATATTTTTTGGTTAATACCGGGCATACTAACTATAAATTGCAATTTTAAATAAAAATCTGCAAACTACAGCTTTTTAAATAATGTTTTGGACATTAAAACTATATTTAATGACATAGGGGATGTGATAAGATAATGCGATGCCTCACTTTTATGATAATACAACATAAGTGGTAATCTTAGCAACGTCAAATAAATATTACTTAAGAATAATCTAAAACAATGAGGATTTACTTTAATTTTAGTGAGTAAGGTTTTTTTCTAGTTATATTCGAAATCTTTGTTTGAACAAATCATTATAGTTTATAACATAAAATTGTTACTGCGCATTTTTATTTAATTATGTTTCCAAAATTTAAAAATGTTATGTTGCATGATCACGTTTTTATAGATGAACGGTAAACTACTCAATTTGTAATTAGTTCGGTTGGGGCAGCAACCTTTAAGTAAAAAAATATTTGATATAATGGAATTTGTACTATTCAAACTAACAAGTGCTTTAAATACAAATAAGTTTTTTATTACTAGTCAACGAAGAAATAAACATAAATTTTTTTTTAGCATATGTATATTTTTGCCTCCAGCTAGGTTTTTTTAGATAGATAGAAGTAGTTTAGTGATTATGCTATTCTACGATTTTTGTGGTTTTTTCCTTGTTGTTTTGCCACCAGCTTTTGCTTTCTCCCTAGCATGTTTTAGTTATTGCCATTTACTTATTCTAATTTTATGCTCAAACCATCTTAGTTGCTTTTATTCTATTTATTTTTTGTATTGTTATTGTTTGTAATCTGTTTTTTATTATATTGTTTTGAATTCTATCATTCTTTGTCACTTTTATTTCATTTCTGCATGTTGGACTCTTGCTTTGTGACTTGCATTCATCACTCACATTTTGCTTGCGTATGTTAATATCGGTGTGTATATCAATCTAAACACTGTTAGTTTTGACTTTTTTGGTATTTTTTGTTTGTTGATAAACTATTTGTTAATTGCTTTGAGTGTTTAAGCATTTTTATAAAGTAGGTAACATTAAGACGGACCCTTATGACGTTGGACTTGAACTCTGGACCGCTTTACTACTTAAATGCTTCAATAACTTACTAAAAATTACACACAACGCACTAAGACAGCGTTGGGATGACACTCCGGGCTGCAGACACATCAGCCACATAGGGTGGTTGGATGCCAGGACGGGTGCAAAAAGCCTAATGAGGCCTACGTGCAGTAGACTTTAGTTGACCTTCTAATGCCTATATGATATTGACAATAATTATATCTTGACTTATATATATATATATATATATATATATATATATATATATATATATATATATATAATTTAAATCTAAAAGTCTATGATATACACAAATGATCATTAGTTTTATTGTAGATTAAAATTTTAAAAACATGTTTTAGTTTGTGTTTATTATTAAAAAAATGTGAGAAATATCATTTATAATATAACCCAACTATTTTATTAAAACTGCTAATGCGTACACTTTTTGAATTAAATATAGAAAGCTTAAACATAAACATTTATTGTCAGTAACATCCGGGCATAACTTAATATCCAGAATCGAGAAAGCAAATGCAATCTTTGTGGCTATATTCTCGTAAACTTTCTGTTACTTGTCTAATAGTGATTATCTGGTATTGTGCACTCTGTATAGGTCTAAATCCACTCTGTGATCATCTAGCTTTTCTTTTCTTTTGCTTCTTAGCTCTCTAGAATTCTTTTGTATACTATTTCTGTTACGTTTAGCAATGCTATGTCTTTATAGTTTTTTTATTGTTTACAGTCTTTTTTTAGTATACGTATTATTACTGTCACGTTCTATTTTTTTAGTATTTTTTTTTTGTTTTTAGGTAAATGTACAGATTTTTAATTATAATTTTTGTTTTTCTACTACCATGTTCTTTATTTCCCGTGTCCTTTTCCTGTTTTGACTTTTTTATGTTTTAATTCTTTTTTTGTAATTGTTTTCCTAGACTTCTGTTTAATTTTTATCTTCTACTTTTACATTTTCTGCATTTTTATTTGCTCATTATATTTTTGTTGTCTTTTTTATTTTTGTTTTTTATTTGCGTAACTGTATGAATTTTTTACTTCTTAAGTTTTTAGTATCTTGAAAAAAATTAATTAAATTATTTTATCTACTGTTTTTCTTTATTATCTTTTTAAAAATCTTTCAGGTTTTTTGGTTACCTGCCTGTACTTCTTCTTTTGCAATCATTTTTTTTAATGAAGTTTGTTCCCTTACTCTCTGACTACAATATTTAGTTTTTTTAGTCTGTATGTTTTGGTTGATCTTTTGGCTGTTGTTTTTCCTGATTGTTTACTTTGTAGTTGACACTAGAATAAAATCAATTATCGACTTTTTATTGCTAGATCTTACATCTATACTGTATTTTTGAATGTTTTTATGTTTGAATTTGTAATAGATATATTGTTTAATGCAACTTTTTTTTTACCGTTGCATTTGTTGTTTTCTTTATGACCTCTTAGTATTTTCTTATATTCTTTTATTTTATTGCACACTATGCTATTAAAACCTTTTAATATTATTACTTGATCTTTTGCATCGTCTATCGTTAGTCCACTCAAAATTTATTTTTGTTTTCTCTATTCTCTTCACTCAGTTCATGTACTACTACTATGGTCAGTTTGTTTTTGTTTTTATTTCCTTAATTTTTATATTTATATATTTTTATTCTTTCACTTCTTTAGTCTATTTTTTTACATTACCAATCCAACTCTAGCTTTAGCATTTTTTGATTCTTTGACTCTACAATAATATAACTTGTTTCTACTTTTATACGTCATAATCATTTTCTTTTTTATTGTTGTCTTCATTATTGCAAGTGTTTGTATGATATATATTTTGCATTTTCTTAACCACATTTACTTTCTTTCTTTTATTGTTTAACGTTCTATGTTTCTAGACTGTACCTATTCTGTATTTTTTGCTCATGTTGTCGTTGTAGGTTTTGTCTTTTTTTTTAGGATTTTTTTTATAGATTTTTGATCCGTTTTTTGATCCGCATGGCAACTAACTTGTTATTCTTCTTGTTTCGTTTAAGCTCCTCGTCGTTTATTGTTAGTTTTTGATATTTTTTTTTTGCGATGTTTTTCATTTTCCGTTGTATTTCTCCTTTGATTAAGGTGCATTGATTATCAATGTACACTTTTGTGTTCTTTAGTTTTTCCTCGGTCTATAATTTTTACTTTTTTTTCTTAGGATTTTACCTCTGCAATTATTATTTTTATATTTCGGTTTTATATTTTAATGATTTCGCTTGTATTTCAGGTTTTAGTTCTTAAGAAGTCTTTTACTTTTTTTCCATTTCAATGATTTCTACAATATTACATTTTTGATGATGATATTATTTTTTTAATTTTCTATTTCTGTTTTCTCTATTAAGTTTTGTGGTATCTCTATTTTTTTTGATTAGTTGGTTTATCTTCTTTTAACTTCACTCCTTTCTTTTTTATATTAGTCTTAAAAGTTTATTTCTTGATATTCTCGGTGTTGTTAATTTTTTTCATTACATTAGTTTTTTATCATACTTTTTATTTTTTTAATTTCTGTAGGTTTTTTTTTAAATTTTTTTCTTCCCTTTTTTTTTGTTTTTTTAAGCTATATAATACTTTTACTTTGCCTGTAGTTTTTCACAACCGACTTTGTAAAACTTTTTGCAGCATATGCGTGTTTGCCCGTTAACTTAAGATTTTATGGTAAAATTAGTCTTTAATTACTTTACACTTTCTTTTTTTTAATATTTTTTACTGCACCTATTTCTTGAACCTTTAATTTTCTACGTAGTTGAAACTTTTGATGGTAATACTATTGGTTAATCCAAATTGGAGAGGTTATTATCACGGGTGTCGCGTACGTACGTATTTGGAAATATTGATTGCAAAACATAAATAATTGGTTAAAATGTGTTTGTTTTTTATTTTACGGTATTAGCTGTTATTCACTACTGTTGAAGAATGTAAAAGAGAATTGGCGTTGCAAGACGTTGTTGGCTGCAAACGGTTAACTCTATAGAAAGGATAGTGAGGTTAAGCATACAACATCCATGGTATTGACAATTTTGAACAACTTCTAGAAGAAGTGAAATTGGTATTGGTAGTTTTGACATTGTTACTAAACATCACAACATTGTTTGCAAACCGCAGATTAATTAGGAATTGGTTTTTGATATCTTTTGTTCTTTATTGGAGCTTCTTAAATGTGTCTTTCAATGGTAGCGTAATTAGCTTTTGTGATATAGTGTTGCTCTGGTGAACACTTTGGTGGATTGATATTTTGTCAGTAACAATATCTATAATATAATATCTTTTCTTGTAGTGTGGCATTTTTGTATGTATATATACCTTAGGAGGTTGGTATATCTTGAGTTGACTCTTGCATTGTCCATGCTATTGAAAATTACATCCAGTTCTATGGAATCGAACGCCTTCTGGTAGTTGATGAAGGCCATCCGGATTGTTTACTGTTACGTAGACCTTCCTAAAGCCAGCTTGTTTGCTATGTTTGTAGAAATTTAGTTTATTTGTAACCTTGTTAATGATGGTTTTACCATCGCGACTAGTTGTTTTTCGTTTGTCCATGAGCTGTATAGTATTATTTATTTTTTTGGAAAAGTATCTAAATCCTGTTTTAGGTTAACTTTTTTGACAGCTTTATTGCTTATTTTTCTGCATTTTATAGTTGCTGGGTATCTGGCTGATGGGTTTGTAGTATCAGTTTTTGTCTTTTTGATCTGGTGTTAATTTATTTTTTATTTGCAATTACGTCTATTTTTGTCCATCTTTATAGTTTAGGACTTTAAAAAAATGTATTTATACAAAATAGTTGCTTGATTTGTATTTAGTTTATAAGCCGCTTTCCTCTGTCATTTAAGACGCCTTGGCCAAAGCTACTCGTTTTTGCTTTTGCTAAGTTGCATTGAAGTCGTCTATAACAATTGACAATTGTTTTTTTTTCGGCTTTTTTTGTGGCGGTGAAGTCATTGTGGTGATTTTTTTCATTTTCGTATCCTCAGCGTCGCATGTGGGGTATAGGCTTGTATGATTTGGAGATTATCTTGGTTAGAAATCTTTATATTGATATAAATTACTCGATTTAATATAGCCTGCATTTCTTATTTTTGGTGTTTTAGTTTTTTGTTGACCAAGATTGCGACTTATCTGGTAGAGTATGTGTTCCTGAATCTAGTACAGTATGTTTTTCTTTGGGTAGTCTTATTTCGGATAAGCTTATGCAATCCCATTTTACTTGCTTTAGCTCTTATTCTAGTTTTAGTACTAGCTTTTTATGATCCGCATGTTGTATGAAGCAACCAATAACTTGGTCGAGTGACGATTATGTGTTTGCTTTGGTTTAGATGTTTTTTTGCTTCCCGCAGAATCCTTGAGGCAGCCTGACATGTCAATGTGAGATTTTTTTGACCCACCTGGAATAGTATTGTTTTATATTCCTTTATTTTTATTTAAAAATTTAATTTAAAAATGACGATACTATATTGTATCTATTGTTGCAAACCTGGCATTTTTTGAATTGAACTATATTCTATGCAATAAAAAAATAATGATCTTGAAATTGCCTACAAAACGTACGTTGCGTGCGTTATATTTAATTTTATGTTTAAGAGTACCGTCAAGTGTATTATTATTGAAATAATATATTTCTATTATTATTTCAAGTTTCTTTTATAAGGATTTGATTTGTAATTATACCATATATCAACAGAATACAAATATCGAACAGATTTAAATTTTATATTAATTTATATCAATGGTTACAGTCTTCATATTATATTTAGTTTTATCCTTACATAATTAAATTAATTCAATATTTTGTGGTAGATAAAAAATACATACTTTACGAATGATTAATAGAAATATGATGTTTAAAATGAATTTTGACTGACCTATATTTTACCGCACACAATAGGACGCAGCAATCGTACATTTAATAAGCAAAATATTGAAATCACAAATAACACACTTTGAAATTAAATTCTAATAAAATTCAACTTATGTAAATTATAGCAATCTCAATAAAGCATATTTTCTTATCACATGCGACAGCATATTCAAAACAAATCAGCTAAAATTATATATAGTTACAGAAAAATTCAATTTTGTGGCTTTAGTTTAATAATTTGAGATATTAATGCTTTGAGTTGCATTTTCTATTATGTGATGTAAATGAATATGAAAATTGAATAGTTTTGTTATAAATAAATGTGAGATCTAGTATAGTAAATCCGGGTAACAAAAATCTAATCTCAGCTACAATCATAAATAATATTGACAATTAATTAACATCAACGCAGTTATTTGCATAAATTATATTGGTAACTAATAAATATCATGGGAATTTTATGCTTATAAATATGCAACACTTTATTACCGATATAATGGTGAATTTAGAATCAATACGATTTTGCACAATTACGTTTGCTTTTAACACGTTTTGGTGGTTGCCCCAATGGTTGAAGATGAAAAAGCCCAAAACATCTGTTTCCTAATTATAAAGACCGACTTCCCATCCCGTTCTCAATTTACACGCACTAACGAGCCACTGCTACTGACATGTGATTTGACAATTTCAAGTTATGTCGCAGTTAGAATACACAAAAAGGAAAAAGAGACTTGAGAGAATTTTAATCAATATGCAAATAGAAATATGTTTTTGACGTAATTATTATAATTAATATGTAATAAATTGAGAAACTAAAAGTGGCTATGTGTGTACTATTAGGCGAATTATTTGATGGATTTATCAATTCAACACAGGTGTCACAATTTTAATTATGTTTCAATTTAAAACTGGTAGCACGGAACCTGTATTTAAATAATCAAGAAATCGTGCTTGGACAGAAAGAAAGAACCGATACGATGATTTCGCGATATTCTCTACGCTCGACTAAATAAATTCTTTACTTAGTAATAAATTCGCTTGGAGAATGATAACAGATTCAATAACGGAGTGCGAATGGATACTTTATTATCCTCTGAGATGTGTTATTCGATGCGTCCGTTATTTGCTTTAGAAATTCAATTGATTGACATAATTTCCGCTACTTAGAAAAGAATTATAGTCGGTGCATTCTTTTGATAAAATATGAAATTTTATTGTCGTTTTCAGAAATGATTTACATCTAACGGTGCGGAATTATTTTCAACTTGCACAATAAAATAATTAGAATATTTTATTCTAGGTGACGTCTCATTTATTCATGTACAATTCATAAAATTTGTAACATCATTCAGTAAAATTGACTTTATGCATAAATTATGTATAATGGTCTCAACTTGCGGAAGACCGTGTAAATATTTAATAATCGAAACATTGTAAAATAACTAAAGTCGTTAAAAGTAATATCAAAATAATGATACCATGGTGAACATTTTCAGAAGTAATTGTAAATGTGTGATGTTTGCATTTAATTTTCTGTCGCAAATATAAAAATCCCACATTTAGCTATAATTGTTTCATCTTTTTGTTTTAATTTTTCGGAAAATGACATTAAAAATGTGATTCTTGCGTGAGAGATTATTCTCATTTACTTTGAAGCGCATATAACTGTCATAATTAAAATATAATGATCATATAAATTTTATGTTTTATGCAATGAAACTTTTTTTTATTATCATGGCATTCATTATATCAAAGCAAAAATGTTTATTATTGTGATATTTATTTTATTTATAACATATAAAATAATTATTTAATGAAATTACTAAATTTTCATACTTTGGTTTAATACTCTCATATTCATATTTAAGAATTGAAAAACAACTATTTCATATAGTGGCAATTTTTTTTAATACGCACAATTCTATACTATTTAATTTATTAAACAAGAATAAAAACAAATTTAGTTGACGGTTTTTAATGAATAAAAAATAAAAATGAGTTGAGTTTTTGTATAATTATTTTACAAGCTTAATTAGATTTTACGCACAAATATTATTAAAAGTAAATTAATTAAAAAGAAAACGCTAAAAAAAAAACAAATAGAGAAAAAACATGTTTTAGTATCAATCAAATGAAATAAATCAATATCAACTAAAAGAAATAAATACAGAAAGGCAGAGGATAAAAAGACTAAACAAAACAATAATTATCAAGACAATCAACCTGTTTGTAAAAAAAAAACTGAAGATTTTTTTTTCTTGAGGTGGTTTGCTTAACTTTCTGCACCGATTGTTTTATTGTGCGCCTCTTAAGCTTACTTTATTAGTAGTTCTGTGTCTTTAATAAAGTCGCAGAGTTTTTGCTAACAGATTGTCTTCATTGTCATCAGTCCTGTAAGTTAGATTTGACTCCTATGTCAGGAATTGTTTCAAGAAATCAAGAAAAAAAAAACAATTTGGAGGCATATAAAAAAAATGAATAAAGTCAGCAATTATCAGATTATTTGTTGTTGATGGTTCTTTGCATGGTTGTATGGATAGTGTGTCCCCCAACTGATTTTGTGTGCCTTTGCGGTACTTAATTTCAAAGTTATATTGTTGATCCATTACCTGGTCTGATTTAACTATGAATTTATAGCCTTCTATGTAATGTTTTATCTTTTTAATAGCCCAAACAATGGCTAAACATTTTTTTCTGCTGTTTGTTAATTTTTTTCAGTTTTGTTAAAGGAGTCACTTGCGTATGTAATCACTTTATTTCTTTTGTCGGTCTTTTGTTGTAATGCTGCTCTTATCACTACGTCTGACGAATCTGTTTGTAAAACAAATTGTTTGCTGAAGTTTGGACATGTTAATACTGGTGCTGTTGTTAGTTTGTCATTTAAATTTTGAAAAGCAGCTGCTTGACTATTTGTCTAAAGAAACTTGTTTCTTTTTTTAACAGATTATTTAATGGGTTAACTAATTTTGAATAAGATGCAATAAATTTTTTGGTTTAGTTGGTGGAGGGATTTGAAGAAATGCTTCTATTTTGTCTGGATTTGATTTAATTTTCTTTTTACATATTACGCGTCCAAGATATTTAATATCTGTTTTGAAAAAATGACATTAGTCTAAATTCAATTTTAATCAGCCGCGCGTAGTTGCTGAAATACTTCTTTTAGATTTTTATGGTGCTCCTCATATGTTTTACCAAGGACATTAATGTTGTCTAAATATGCAAATGCCGCTGGCTCTAAGTCTGCACCAATTATTTTGTATAAAAGTCTTTGGAATGTTGCTGGTGCGGAATGTAATTCAAACGGCATAATTTTGAACTGGAATTGTAAAAGCAGTTATTTCTTTACTCGCTTTGTCCAGTGGGACCTGCCAGTAACCGTCTTGTAAGTCTAAAGTAGAAATATATTTTGCTTCTTTGAGCTTATCGAGTATAGAGTAAGGAATATTCGTCTTTATTTGTTACCTTATTAATTTGGCAAAAATTAATGCAAAATGTATTATTGTTGTTTTTCTATTTAACCACTACCACAGGTGAACTCCAAAGACTTTTTGATGGTTTTATTATATCACTTTCTAATATTTTGTTTATTTTTTTGTTTATAATTTTTGTGTTTTTTGGGTTTTTGGGACAATAGCGTTGTTTTAGTGAAGTTGTTTGCGCTAATTGGATTTTGTGGGTTTAAAATTTGTTTTTCTAATTCTATTTTTATTGATTTTTTTGTTCATTTTTGAGAACTTGTAGTAGGGTGTTTGTTTTTAGCTTAATCAAAGTTGAGATTGTCTTAACTGGTCTAATAGTAGGTTTGGGTAAGTCTATTCCTATAGTTGGAAACGGCAGTTTTTTGAAAACCATAAAGTTTACGGTATCTTTTTTGTTTTGTACTGTTATTTTAGCGCCGTTTGTCAATTCTCACTATTGTACCATCGGCTAAACTAGCAGCAAAATTAATTTTTTCAGTTTTTAATTGTTGATTTTGTGGACAAATTTTATAAACGTTTTCACTTATATGGTTTGGCCGATCCTGAAACAATAAGTGCGTTGTAGGAGAGTAAAAGTTTTTGGTAGTGTTTAGTTGAGTTGATTGGAATATCCTTGCCTTAGACCAATCGGATGCTTGTTTTTCGAAGCAGATTTTTTTGAACAGTTGCAATGTTTTGTTAAGGTATACATATGTTTTACGGTAGTGAATGCAAAAAAATATTTGTGGATTTGAACATGGCTGATTTGGGTGTAGCGTGTAGCTACAGCGCCAACAACAAGTAATATGAGTTTAAGGTTTGGATTAAGGTTCTGGATTAAAATAAGCTAATTTCAGTTGCAATGCCTCAAACTAATTAGTTTGTTCCATCAATTAGAATAAATTGTTGGCTGGCTTTATCACACTTTTAAAAAATATATTTATTTTATAATGGCCAAAGTAGTAAAAACCAATTTATTAAAACAATATATTATTTGTGTACTCATATTCAAAAATTAACTGTAGAAATTATGAGAAAAAATTTACTTTGATTTTAAAATAATATTTTTGTGCATATATGGCAGATAGATATTACATGTTTTATTTATGAGTTTACAGTTGTGAGTTTGCAGAATAATTAAATTATATTTTATGTTTCAATTTTTTACTCCAAAAAAATGTTTATAGTAGGTCTAAATCTAATATATAGATATATAATTTTATATGCGGTCCGCGGAGTTATGATGCATTTCTAAAGTGGCCCGCAAGATCATTTAGGTTGGCCACCCCTGGTCTAAAGGTTGGTTGCAGATTTGTATAAATGCGTTTTATTGTACTTTCTTCTGTAAAACTTCCGTGTTTGCTTATCAGCGTGTATAATTTGTTGATATAATTTCTTACATTTTCTGTACTGTGTTGTTGTTCTGAATTTTTAATTTCATTTTCCAACTTTGTCGGATTATTTTATTTAGTTCTTGTTGAAGTTTTGGTACCACATTAATGCTTTGTTTACAAATATCTCTGGCAAGGCTAGTAACAACGTATTTTCTTTTATGTTGTTACTCAATTTTAGCTCATTGAGCTTTTCAAGAAATGAAAGTGCTGTATTATTTTTATCATAATGTAGGTTCTAAGACCGTACTTTATCTTATATGTTTGGTTTTTGTACTGGTACTGATGGTTTTTTCTGCTGCAATATGTGGATCCTTAGAATATAAACTATTCTGGTTTTTTGTCCGGAGTAAAAATAAATTTAACGGCATTCTCTCTTCAATGTGTTAACACAATAATACGGCTACGAATGAAGCTGACATTGCTAATCTTTTTGCAATTTTTTTCTTATTGGTGTATTAATCTTTTACACACATTCAATCGACGTTTGTATTCAATATTTCTGTGAACTTAACTAACATTCCAGTCAGCTTAGACTGTGTGCTGGAAGCATTGGCAAAACCAAAAGTTGATAGTAATCCTAGACCAGATAACTTGTTTTCCTTGTTTTTACGAAACTGTTGCCAAACGTTATCTTACCCATTCTACAAAATTTATTTGTTTTCATTGAAATCAGGAATCTTTGTACTAATCTTTAATTCCGGTTCCAAATCGAATGTAACTAATTACAGGCTAATAACAATTCTGTCGGTACTGCCAAAAAAAATTGAAAAATTAAAATATGAACGCTTCTTTGGTGTTTTTAAAAATATAATTATTCATCAACAGCACGGTTTTTTCTCAAAAAGATCAACTCAAACAAACTTGTTTGTATTTACTAATTATATAATTAAAGCATTGGAAAGTGGTAATGAGGTTCATGCAATCTACATTTGAATTCAGTAAAGCATTTGATTCTGTTAACTATGGCTTGCTAATTAGCAAATTGAGTGCATATGGTGTCGGTAATCCATTGTTTAAATGGTTAACGTCATAATTAAGTGAATGTGTCCAGCAAGTTAAAATTAACACCTATCTATCTCAGTCCATTAAGGCGACATAAGGTGTACCCCAAGGGTTCTATTTAGGACCTGTTTTATTTTTAATCTTTATTAATGACATATCTGATATTTTAAACTGTCACCAACTGTTATTTGCAGATGATGTAAAGATATATCGTAAAGTTAGCACTATTGCTGATTGTTTTACTCTGCAAAAGGATTTATTAGCGGTCAATAAATGGTGTGTTCTTAACCACATGGATCTAAATATTAAAAAATGTAAGTATATATCATTTTTAAGAAGCAAAAATCTTGTTAATTTCATCTATATTTTAAACGGTATCTGTTTATAAAAAGTCGACTCAATCCGTGACCTAGGAGTCTTGCTTGATTCCAAATTGTCATTCAATCTTTATTTAGATTTTGTTATTAATAAACCTAACAAGATGCTTGGCTTTTTTAAAAGATCTATGGCTGATTTTAGTAACATACTTCTTTCTTATCTTGTACAATTTTCTGGTGAGATCACATCTAGAGTACTGTTGCGTAATATGGTCCCCATCTTACCAAACTTCTATTGACAGACTACAGCAGATCTTGGAAATGATAGATATTAATGTTTCCCAGCGTGGGGTTAGGAATTGCCCTTTTTTGCATATGTCCTATAGTAGGACTAATTATGGTCGGCACAGCTTACTGTCTAGTATTGCACGACACGCTAACTCTGTATCAAATAACGTTGACTTTGTGGGTACTTCATACGAGACGTTTAAAGCTAATTTATATAATAAATAATTTAACCAGTAAATGAAGTTATGTTAATAAATTATTATTAATATTGTTATAAGCAGTGAGTATCAAAATCGAAATTATTAAGAAGTTCTTTCAATTTTACTATGTTAATCTTTGAATAATGACAGATGAGGCGTGGTTTAGGTTTGGTTATAATAGAAGAACTTTCCGGGTGGTGTAGTGGTTATCGTACTTGACTGTTATACCAGGGTCTTGGGTTTGAGCCTTAAGCCTCCTATCTAAAGGGTCAATTTTTCTGGTTAAAAAAAAATGTGTAGTGATGAGAACAAATTCTTTTAGATAAGAAGAGAAACTTTAGTAAGTCCCGTGTCCTGAAAAAGAAACCAATAATTTAGATTGGAATTCTTGAATTTGCTGCAAAATTCCTAGATGGAGTAGTCTTAACCTCTGGCAAAAATATATTGACGTTAAATAATTGATTTAAAAAAATAGGAAGAGAAGTTTTAACAACAGAAGTAATAAGTGAATGATTAGAATTTTCTAAAGCAGCCTCCACAGAAAAATTTGTGGGTGCCAAATAAGTTGGGCAAGATTATGAGAAGCAGCAAACATTGTTATCCGGATAGTGTTCTAGAAAATGAGTCTTTCATAACAAAATTATTTCGTTTTTTTTTATGTTTACCTTGAAGAAGCTTGTTAAAACTTTTAGAAAGGTCATCAAAAAAGTTTGGAGTTGTCTTATTTGGAGAAGGGTATACGCCTGTTATGCTATTATAACCAATGCCTTGAATTTCGTACGTCGTCAGTGTATTAAATAAATAATCCTAACACTAATAATTGACAATACTGTTGAACAATGGGGTTGGGAAATGTTTGTAAGATGTAATATTAGAAGGAGACTTGTATGTGCCATCTAGGCCATTTAACATTAGATTAATTAATAAACCTAGCTAAGAAACACGTATGTGCTATCTAAACAAGCATAGCTTAATGATAGGAAGATTGTAGAGGTTTAATGTTTAAACAAGACTCAAATAAGCTATTTAAGCATTTAGCATTAAACAATTTTATTAAACATTTCTAGGAAACACGTGTGTGTCTAAAAAAGAAATTATTGACAGTATGGTATTGGTAGGGTAGGGTTTAGTATTTGTGGCGCACTTTTACCACGACTATATCTGGGAATTTAGACTATCTGACAAAGTTTGAAAGTTTAAATATTTAGTTGACTAAAACCTGAGCAGAAGTTAAAATTAACTTCTTGACTGACGCGTTTTTATTCCACATCTGAAAACAATTTTTTTACGCATTTTGTCAAGGGAAGTGCGCGAATCTATTATTGGTGTTAACACAATTGGCAAAGTAACTCCTAAATAGCTGAATTTTTAAAATTAGAACCGGCCACGCATTTAAGAGGAGTTTTACTACTTTTTTGCAGATACTGGAGTGGATGTATTATGAGTAAAGCGTCATGTAGGATGGAAGTCTTCTTCAGTTGCAAAACGTCACTCAAGCAAAATCCATTTTTGTAAAAAAAATACTGCACAATTCCAACGATAAAGATGATATTCATTTTTTTGCATCCTCCTATGTAACAATAAATTAACAAAAGTAACAAAGTGACGCAGTTAAAGTTATATCGTTAGTTATGGGATCTGAAGAAAGAAATAATACTAATTTTAACAACAGTGTATTGAAATCTATTAAAAATTTAAGTTTTCTAGGAGCAATACGAAATAAATAAATATTCAGTAAACTTTAATAACTGCACATTTAATATTTTTGATTTTAAATTTGCATGTTGGTAAAATAAACAAATGTTATTATTTTACTTAGTGACCTATGTTTTTGGTTGAATATTAGAAATCCATAGTTATTTGGTTTTTGTAGAAATATACAGTGATTTGTTTACGGTGCCAACAAAAATAAAAAAAAAAATATTTTGTTTTTTTTATATTTTCACAAATAATCCAGCAAAGATTTAAAAATGTTGCACTGTTAATTACAAGTACGTACGCTACTGTCTATAATGTTATGTAATAGATCTACTATTGAACCACAATCTATTTTATTGTTTGAAACATTTATTAAAATAATGAAATAAAATGTAACGTAGTACAAAAATGATTTATTAAATTTTAATTTTAATAATATTTATCTTTTAATTTAGTTTTTTTTTGCTTTAAATACCCACTTATTTTTACTATTGTTTAAAAATCTTATTCAGAATAACAGAAACAAAAATTGTTCTTACTTGCTTCTATGGTAACTGGAACATAACATACTACATTGTGTTTTATTATTTTAATAAATATTATAAAAAACTTAAGGTGTAGACTTGAAATTTTGTATCATACTTGTAGAATTAAAATATATAACATATTACGTGAAATATGGTACGCAACACATTTTTGAAATACGAGGTCTGGTTATTAAATAACGAAACTGCTTATGAGAAAGAGTTTCATTTTAAAAATTATTCTATAATCGAATGTACTTCTTTTCCCTTGCTACACACTGTTCCATTCGTTTTTTTATTGGTCAAAGCAATGGTGAAAGTTTTTAGGAGCTTCACCGATTTTTGCTTCACCTCTTCTATCGACTCGAACCGGGTTCCTTTTAAGAATTTGATCTTTGGAAACTGAAAAAAAGTCACATGGTGCTAAATCAGGCAAGAACAGCGCGTGTTTGAGCCAGAGTCGAGCACTGGAGTGCTTCTAGCGGCTAAATAACGCTTCAAATACAGAGCAGAGCGTTTTTACACAACTCCGGCCGGTTCTTACAAACTGCGAGAGCGGCAGTGTTGCCAAAACTTTTAAATTGTAAGTTGGGTTTACAGTTTGACCATCTGGAACCACTGTTTGCGGAGTTGAAACAAAGACAGGTCGACCTGGATTGTCGGCATGAGAAAAAAACACGTTTGTTTCTAACCTCTATAGAAAAAATACTACTACAGCGACAAATACGTGTTTTTGTACTGGAATAGTAGACTCTTCCAGCTATCTAACGATGCATTTGTTTACCCCTTTAGCACGTTTTTTGCGATCGCAGTCTCGTTATTTAATAGTCAGGTTTTGTAAACTGAAAATAAAGTTAAAAAAATAGTGTCTTCACATATTTGCCCAACCCTGTATAAAAAATTAACTTCACATGGTGAAAAATATGTTTTTAACTTAATTTTAATTCTACTTTAAAATTTTAGATTTTTAGATTTTTTTTAGAGAGGATGCCCTTACATACTCGCTATGTGTTAATAATAAATAGTTATATTATTTATAGTTTTGATATATTATTACTCACACTTTAAATTATATTTTAAATACAACAAACAATTTTTTACATTAAAATAATACGCAAATAAAACATGCACACAAAAAATCATATTAACTGCTTTGGAGGTGGTCTGTTTTGACGAGCTTAACTACATATTTTATCTGTAATATTGTATCTGTAGTACGTAGAATAAATGGTTAAATATCCTTTTATTACTAGACTTTGTAAAATAAGTAGTAAACTCAATATTACAAGTATCTTCCGACAATTATGATTGTATTTTACTGCAAAATCTAATCTATGCTAATTATATTTATGGACAAAACCACCGTTATCTGAAATAAATATCATAATAATGTGTACTAATTATAATAAATTACAAGGAATACTTTCAAAACGTAAGGAATTTCTCGGACGGTTGATACTGTATAGTAATAATATAAACTACCCACTCTACATATTGATTTTAATTTGTCTGATATTAAATGCCCTAACATGCTATTAAATTGTATATTAATGAATCCTATAATTGCATAATCAAATCAGTTGATGAAGGAAATGAAATATCTTACCGCGATATCTATTCAATATAAATAATATTACTGTTATATTATATCAAGCTATAACATATAATATATAACATTCATAGCGATAATAATAATATATCATAGTTATTGCAGGAAATATGAATTATAAATTTTGATTTTAATTTTCACATAAAATTGTATGATGGGTAAACGATACTAGTTTGTAAAATGTAAAAGTTTTTAATTATAATAATTTTTACCTGTAATTACAATTAATTTAACTAAAATAAGACAAGTTTTTGAAGTACAAAGGTCGATGTTTACGCTTGCTTTATCACTTTACAACTGCCTTTGAATATGTACCTATCTAATTAAATTTAATTTAATTAATGCAGATATATACGACAGAACATGTTTGGTATATCCACACTCTCATATCAATAATATATTATGCAACAAGCACGATATGATTCTCAGTGGTGCAATTCATAGAAGTGGAAAATGAGCACCCTGTGCGAGTTCTACACTATATATTTTTTTTCTAAGACATAAAAAGAATAAATAATTTATTAAATGTTATAATATAGCAGATGTTAAGGTCATTTGTCTCTTTTCTTATGGCTTTATGAGTAATTGACACTTTTGTACAGTTTTTAGAGCAAATAGATGTAACTTGTATAAACAAATCAGGGCTTGTTGATTTGCTTGCCTAGCTTAAAACACAAGAAGCGTATATGTGGTTATTGTTAAAGCTTGTCGCCTACTAGAACAACGCGTCAAAACGCAGATATTTTTATATTCGCACAGCCTGGTGAGCAACGAGCATTTATTTTTTAAGTCTAAAAACGTGATATATGCATTATGAGTTATGTCAATAGTACCGCTAAAAAAATCTCTTTTAACAGTTTTGGTCCTACATCTGTGAACAGGCAGTGAATATTTATTAGGATTTCTAGCAAGCGAGTAAATATTTGTTTAGGTGGCAGTTTGTCTTTTATTTTGTTTGAACAATGTCTATGCAACAAGTAATCTGCAACAATTTGCCGGTGTTGTAAAGTATTAAAGTTATTAGTGAATTTTGGGTCAGCAATAATCCAAATAACTTGTTTTTGAATAGAATTTAGAAAAGGTATTGTAGTTTTGAATGTTTCTCCTTATACTTGAGAACAATATTTATTTCAAAGACAAATATAAGTTTTATATATATGCAAAAGCTAAACAGAAGTAAAATACATCTATTTAGAAATCTTAATTTTGTAGACACTTTTGAAGCTACATATGTCAACATAGCTATTCCAGAGAAGATCATGTGAAATAGTAACCCCTACAAGACAAATAGAAGAAGATTTAGATACATCGGATTTTGATTTTGAAACAATAAAAAGCTCAGACTTTTTAGAGTTAAAATTGATCATGTTGGGAGTAACTTAGAAGTTTTAAGACGTTCTGCAATATTTGTCTAAATGGTCTTTGGAAAGTATGAAGTATGAAGGGTGCCATTATTTGCAAAACTATGAATAGGACTTTTAGTTTATTAATTTGTGTCAAAAATAAAGTTGGTGAACAAACAGAGGCTTGTGGAACACCAGAATTTATGATTTTTGGATCAGAGTTGGAACCATCAATTCTAACTATAATTTTTCTATTGTCAAGAAAACTATTGATAAGATTTACAGATTTAATTAAAACTTATACAATGGAGCTTGTTGATAATATTAAGATGCTATACTCTGTCAAATGCTTTGGAAATGTCTAGAGCTACTTCAAGATTTTCTCCATGTTTGTCTAAAGTAGAATTAAATTTGTGACTAACATAAATCAGAAGATCTGTTATTGAACGTTTTGATTGAAATCCATATTGAGTATCTGAGATGAAATTATTTTGTTTTAAGTACTTGACTTATACATGCGTAATGAAAGTTGAAACTTATAAGGCTGGTGACATGCTTTTGGATTTTTTAGATCTTAAAAGCTTTAAATCTTGGAATCATAGCTTGTTTTATAGCGTCAAACTTTTCGTAAAATAGAGATCGTTTTATAAAATATGTATATAAAAATCGGATAACAACATTTGAGTTTTTTTATAATATTTTTATGTATACAATACACTCCTGAAGTTTGGTTTGTTCCTCCCGACTCACCCTCTATAGTTGTTATAGATTGTCGTGTAGAAATTGACAGGTATAGTGACAATGGTCTGAATTTTAATTAACACTATTACTTATTAACAAAAAAAAAAATTATATAAAATCATTGTTTTAAATTAATTTATGATTTATTTTGTAAATAAATAATGAGGTTTTATATTTATGTTTATAATACAATCAAAATTTTGTGGATTTTTTGATTTATCATTAACAATTTTGATTATTTTGCTTATTATTGAAATACACGCTTTGAGGAGTACCAGGAAAACCTATTCGGGATTCCAAACCCAGAAAACATTGTGCATCAAGCATGGCGTATCAATTTAAACAATTTGCTCTCCGTTTCCCTTAGTTTGGAATCAGCATTTTCCGTCAATTTGTGAATTAAGTGGACTTATAAGGATGTGTTTTTTTTTTTAAGAATTCTACGAACTGATGTTTGACTTACTACGTAATCTAATGCAAGCTGGTTTTTACCTATTTTACAGCTTTTTATTATTTGCTGCATTATTTCTAAATTGGTTGCAGTTTTTGGACGTTTGTTTTGCATTCTTTATGGAATGTATATTTTTGTAATTGCATAGGTTTTTTTTTAAATAGTGACACTTATTGAATTTCTAATAAACAACTTTACTCCTAGAAAACAAGCATACTTGGGGTACTTTCACTCAGATATTGTTTTTAGATCTTTGTAGATGCTACAGATTCTAACCTAAAATTTTTTTGAATGGTTTTTGGAGTTTTTAGCTACTATATGTAGATTTTTAAAATAATAAGCAATGAGTATCAAAATTAAAATGATTAAGAAATTGTTTTATTTTTTATGTTTATTGAAGGGGATATATGTCTTACAAACATTTTTATCGAAAAGATTTAGTTTAAAAAATATGTTATTATAACTATTAACCTGAATTTTGCTGCCAAGGCTAATCATCAATTTTGCCGTAAATTCAGGAATTTCAACCTAAATTATTGGGTTCTTTAAAGCACACGCAACATCAAGGTAGTACACGGGACCTACTAAAGTTTCTCTACTTATGCGAAAGAAGGCGTACTTATCATAACACATTTTTTGATAACCAGAAAAATTGACTTTCCAGATAGGGGTTTGAGGCTCGAGCCCAAGAACCCTGGTATAGCAGACGAGTACGCTAACTACTACACCACCCGGGTGGTATAAGGTGCAAACACATTGTTGGTTAGCAAATGAATATTTGAGATGATAATTAAAATCTCTAGATTAAAACGATGTGAATCATTATTATTTGTTTTGGTTTTAGTCAAATAGAAGATATTGGATTTTTTATGTTTAAGATGACAATGAACAAAATTTAAATTCTTTTTTAGATTAGAAATATTGAAAAATAAAATGATCGGTTGATTAAATTGGTTTGTTCAATTTAATTGTATCATAAACCATGTTATTTGCATTAAATTGGCGATGTTATATGGATCAAATTTTGCAAGATTATTTGTCAATTATGTTGATTTACTATTTTCTGGCAGTATCTTTGGTAACATGACTTTGGGTAACTTTTTAATTTAATCAGAAAGGTTATGTTACGTATGTTAACTTTTAAAATGTTTAAATAAAGCTTACGATTGTACTAATTAAGATCACACTTATATTACAAAAATTCTATACATTTGATGAGTGTGGAAATGAATAGTATTTTGTATTCTGCTCCGAGTTTGTCATTGTGGCGTTTTTTAATAATTAAGCAATTTTGAACGTGGTAGCGTAATCGGGCTCAAAGAAGGAAGTTTGTTAGTTTAATTATTTATTGTCCAACGTAGATGGATTGAGAGACGGGAACAATAGAGGAGATTACGACCTAGACGCTCTAGAAATACTACAGAACGTGAAGATTGGGCTTTTGTTTTCCGAGATTGATATTTTACAACAAGGGCAGTTGCAGATGTCTGGAGAGGCTTAACTAACCAAGGAGTTTTTGTTTGATCAGTTTACCATAAAATTTAGCTATTTTGTCTTAAGTTGTCTATTTTTGTTTGCTCTTAACTTCTTATAATAATTGGTGCCGTTTAGAATGGCGCAGAGAGACTACAATGGGTTAATTAATTCTGCATTTTAGATTGAAAATTGGAGTGTAAACCAAAGTCAACTGCACATAGTAGTACCTTTTTCAGTGGTGACTTCACTTCGTTGTCTTGACATTCAACCACCTTATGTTGCTGATGTATGCAACTTTAACGCTTTTTGTGCTTTTTTTATACTGGCCATATTGGGCATGTACATAGCACGTGCTCGGTTGTCTTGTCATCCATTTTACATTCTCTACACGTTGGATTGTCTCCATTACCAATTCCAATTGTATGCATATGTTTTTTTAGTTAGCAGTGTCTTGTCAAAATTCCTGTTATAATTTGCAAGTTTTTTTTGGACAATCGCAGGTAGTAATTGGCTGTCTTAGCGTTTGGAGCAATCATTGCCTTCTTTGCCTGTCTGTAGCTTGGAGTGTCATCTTAACGCTTTTTCAGTGCATTGTGTAGGTTATTTAAGCTTTTGAGTGTTAAAACGGCATATAGGTTGACTTTTTACCTACCTACTTTGTTAGAATGCCTTTTACTCAGAGCAGCTTGATGCTGTTTCTACAGGCTGCTAAAGCAAGAGCACGATAACATTCAAAAACTAACTTTAATGTGATTTTAGGCTTGTTTATAGCAATTTGGGTCGCTCTCCTATCTTTTAGAATTTGGACATTCTTGCCAGATACTTTGCGGTTCTCTATTTTTCTAACCCCATAGGTTATTCCAATTACTTCTGTTTGGAAGATAGTTGTGTGCGCTTCTAGTGGTAACGATATTTTGAAGTCCAGGTCTTGTGAGAAGATTGCCGCTCCAGAACCTTTATTGGTTTTTGAGCTATTCGTGTAGATTTTAATTAAATTATTGACCGCGTTCTGCTTTTTGTGTGCGCACGTTGTGGGGTTTTTGAAACACAAAGAAGGGTGACATGTTATCTGTTTTTTCATCTTTTTCTAGGAGAGTACAATGTTTGCTAGCTTTTCCTGCATTGTGCTAAAGTCCAGCTGCATAAATGTCGAGGGGTGGCAGACACAACATTGCCTCTATAGCTGCAGTTGGTGTTGTTCGCATGCCGCCTGTTATACTTAGGCATGCCATTCGTTAACTGATTTAGTGTGCTTGCAGACATTTTTTGTTTAGCTGTTGGCTACCATATTAGTGCCCCGTATGTGAGCATAGGTCTTATGACGGCTGTGTTAAGCCATAGTTTCTTTGGAAACAGTCCTCATATTTTCCTTACAGCTCGTCTGCATTGCCAAAAAGACGTATGAACTTTTTAAGGTTGACAGCGGTAGTGGGGTATTTAGGAGCTTTAGTAAGTTAAGATTTCCAATTTTCCATTTTTTTTTAAAGAGAACCATTTTGGTTTTTAAGGGTTGACCGTAAGAGCCTGGTCTTTGCACCAATTTTCGATTATTTTTAAAGCCTCTTGCATCAAGTTTCTCTGCAACTCTGCTTTTCAATTTATTGTTTAGTAGGATTGTTATTTTATTTGCATAACCAATTATATTGAAACCATGATTATTGAGTAGCCGTACAAAGCTGTCGACTACTATGTTCTATAGTAGTGGAGGTAATACACCTCCCTTTTTATCAAAAGTTTTTTCAATATCTATAAATACGCCCAAGGTAGACATTTTGTCTCTTAATGATCTTTTGATTCGGTTTGTTACAAGAACTCGCTGACGCAAGTTATTTTTATGGACAAATTGAGATTTTGTTTGTATGCCCACGATGATCCTAAGATGGTTACACCTCGCCGAGGAGAACGAAAAAACTTACAGTTTACAATTAAATGTCTTGCTAAGGTCACAAAAATGGCTTTCGTATACTTTTGTCTTTTAAATGCATTTGCACTTAACTTAGTCAAGGTATAATAAGAATGCACTTTCATATATTTCGCGATTTTATTTTTTAACACAGCTAAAAACAAAGGACATATATTCTAAAGGCGTTTTTGATTGGAATATTAGTCATTATATCAAGTGGAATGTTGTTAAAATATTTTGCGAACTTTAGAGAAATTGTTAAGTTGTGAACTGCTAATAGTCTTATTTAGATTATTAGTTACTATATTTCTAATAGCTTTTGAAATTTTTTTTTTGTTTTTTTTTTATTTTTGGCTTGTAATAGATTTTGTGATTGCAAAAGGCTATTTTATTTGCTTCATTGTTTATAAATATCAAGTTTACATTATTGCAAATATATGCTAATATACCATTATACTAACCAGAAGCAAAATGCTAGAGGAACTAACACGAGAGTATTAAGAGCATACCGACCGCTACCTTGATTTGTAGTATTTTAACAAAAACGGCAATTTTGGCTTTATCGCTTCTTTTACAAATAATTTGATAATTGATTTATTTTTTTACCAGTACATTTAGAAAGGATTAAACTATTATATGTCGTTGCCATAGGTTAGCTAGACTCACAAAAGTAAGAAACTTTTTTGAAAGAATAGCGTTGCAATATTTGACGCCGAAGCACTGAGTGCCTCGTAGCGACTACTTAAGGCTAAACAAATTACAAAAGTAATTATATATATATATATATATATGGATTTGTTAAACCGCCTATACAGACCTAATTTGCTATATACTACCGACGTTCCCAGACCAAATCCGACGTTCTCAAGTCCGGCTTTGGGTCTGACAACGTTTTCATGTGTTTTTTGTTATTTTTCGGCATAATATAACAGTAGACAAAACAACAAAAAAATTATTTTAGGACTGAAAACGTATATCAAATATGTCAACACATTCAAGTTTAGTTCATTAAATATGGCAGACGAGGGCGCGCTCGTCGTATTTGTATACGCACTGCAAGACGTTATCAGACCAGCCATGCCATACCGACGTTTTCAAACCAAACATTGGCAACGTTGTAATAAGCAATAATATACCTCGCAACTGACTTGGCTTTGTACCCGGCCAGAGTTTTGGGCACGCAACAAAACTTGAAAAACAGCACACATCGCAATGAAACCTACGGGCTGGCGCGGATAAAAACAAAACGTGTGAGCGGGCACTGCAACCCAGGTGCCCCGGGTCGGTAAACTTTTTTTTAATTTGCGTACTGTGCATCAAATTACTTATTTGATTTAGTTGTTGATGATATGCTTTTTTTTAAATTTCTTTAATAAAACAAATGCGCTGCGATAATGTCCATATATCTGATCAAACACAGGACACCTGTGATTGTACAGAACATATTGTTTTTTTTTTAATAGTGCTAGTTTTTGCGTTTTATATTATAGGTCATAGCCGCTTTTAATTTTCTTTTTATGCAATAACCGCTGGGCCACAAAACAAACGCGCTGCTTGTAGCGTCAATTTTTGTTGAAGCGTTTATTTTGACATTTTTATTTAGGGTTATGATACATTTATATTTGTTTATATAAACTTTTTAACACTTTTTTTAAATTTAAATATTTATTCTGCCAATATATTTATTAAAGATAAATTATATTAATGTTACTTTTCAAAATATACAAAATTTTAAAAATATAAATTATTTACATAAACAAAAAAATCATAGAATGCGGAAAAAAACAAAAATAATCTTGCCGCTTATAGCGTCTTAACACAAGTAGCGTCAATTCCGTATTATATTTGACATTTCTATTTAGGGTTATGATACCTCTATATTTGTTTATATAAACATTTTAATATTTTTTTTAATTCAAATTTTATTCATTCTACCAATAAATCTTTTAAAGGTAAATTATATTAATCTTATTTTTCAATATAAGATGTATATACAAAAATTTAAATATGGGTAATTCCATTATTTTTTGACTAATTTGAAAAAGTCAACCTCTTTGATTTTGCTCAAATTTTCAGAGATCAAAATATAGATGAAATAAATGAGATTCCCAAAATTTTGGACCTTTAAATATTGCCTGTTCAAAATGACACACATTTAAAGGTCAGAAATTTCACAATAAAACGTCTTTTTTAGCTTATTTTGTATCTCAATTTTTGAGCTTTTGGAAAAAGATAAAAAGGTCCACGATAGCTCAAATTATTCCTTATTACATGTTCTTTAAAACCCATATTTTTATGTTTAATATTGGGGTAGTCATTTTGATATATTAAGCTTCAAATATTATTCCAAAAAAACTTGTAAATTAAGCAGAATCGCAAAACTTTGCTTTTTTTAAACCGTTCTAACTTTGTCAAATCTTAACAAAATTTGATCTACAAGGTCTAGATTTCTTCGTGTTTAATCTCTTTTTAAAGTGATTGCATAAGACTTATAGAATCAATACGTATACTCCACTATTTTGATGCAGGAAGTTGCACATATTTTTGCGATCTTCAAAACTTGTTATTTTCAGATCCCGAAAAAGCGTTGTTACCCTATGTTAATTTTAGTCAAAATTTCAGTAAATACTCTTTAGAGCGCAAGAAAAAAAATTATTTATATAGAAATGGTACATCGGGCATTTCCAAGAATTTTTTAATATTCAAAATTGTCAAAATTGAAAAACCGCACATTTTTGTATCTCAATTTTTGGGCCTTTAAAAAAAAATAAGAAGGTTCACAATGGCTCAAAATATTCTTTATTAGATGTACTTTAAAACCCATTATTGTTTATTTAATGTTGGTGCAGTTATTTTGATATATCAAGCTTCAAACATTATTGCAAAAAAAAAACCGTAAATTTAGCAGAATTGCAAAATTATGCTTTCTTTAAACCGTTCTAACATTGTCAAATTAAAAAAAAAATGATTCACGAGGTATAGATTTCTTTGTGTTCAATCTTTCTTGTAAGTGATTTTTCAAGACTTATAGAATCAATACATATTTACCACTATTTTGATGCAGGAAGTTGCATATGTTTTTGCAATCTTCAAAACTTGTAATTTTTAGGTCCCGAAAAAACGCTGTCACCTTATGTCGATTTCAGTCAAAATTTCAGTAAATACTTTTCAGATCACAAAAAAGGTTATTTATATGAAAAATGGTATATTAGGCATTATCAAGAATTTTTTTATATTCAAAAATCGTCAAAATCGGCTTTGTTCTTCAGAAAATCTAAATCACTTTTTGTCTATCTTGCTTTGATTTTGAAATAGTCAACAAATATAAAATATTTAAAAAAAGTTTTTATTTAGCAAAAAAACACAAACAAAACAACATTACTTTAACATGTGTGCATTGATGCAAGCTTTAGATACTTGTTATACAGTTTTTTTTTGGTTCGGTTAGTAAAATTTGATAAAAATGCTGTTCAATAACGGAGAATACGCAGATATCATTTTTGTTTACGGATTCTGTAATAGTAATGCTCTAGCAATTGAGATTTTCCGACAGAAAGCAACTTATTATCAAAAGTACAACACCTACAACCAGGCGACTCAGCACAACGACTTGCATTTTCTCTATGGTTTGTTGATGATACCCAATATATCATTTTTCATATAAATAACTTTTTTTCTTGTGGTCTGAAGAGTATTTACTGAAATTTTGACTAAAATCGACATAGGGTGATAGCGTTTTTTCGGGACCTGAAAATTACAAGTTTTGAAGATCGCGAAAACATGTGCAACTTCCTGCATCAAAATAGTGGTGAATATGAATTGATTCTATAAGTCTAGTGTGATTACTTTAAAGATAGATTGAACATGAAGAAATCTAGACTTTGTGGATCAAATTTCTTAAAGATTTGACAAAGTTAGAACAGTTTAAACAAAGCATAATTTTGCGATTTTTCAAAATTTACGTTTTTTTTTTTTAAATAATGTTTAAAGCTTGATCAATCAAAATGACTGCCTCAACATTAAATATACGATAATGCGTTTTAAAGTACATGCAATAAGGAATATTTTAACCCGCCGTAGACTTTCTTATCTTTTTCCAGAAGTCCAAAAATTAAGAATCAAAAATGGGCCGTTTGCCGGTTTTGACAATTTTTGAATATTAAAAAAATCCTGATAATGCCCGATATACCATTTCTCATATAGATAACCTTTTTTCTTGTGTTCTAAACAGTATTTACTGAATCTTTGACTAAAATTGACATAGGGTGACAGCGCTTTTTCGGGACCTGAAAATTACAAATTTTGAAAATCGCGAAATCATGTGCAATTTCCTGCATTAAAATAATAGTGTATACGTATTGATTCTATAAGTATTGTGTGATCACTTTAAAAAGAGATTAAACACGAGAAAATCTAGACCTTGCGGATCAAATTTTGTTAAGATTTGACAAAGTTAGAACGGTTTAAGGAAAGCAAAATTTTGCGACTTTGCTAAATTTACGGTTTTTTTTGGAATAATGTTTAAAGCTTAATATATCAAAATGACTGCCACGATATTAAACATAAAGCTTGATCAATCAAAATGACTGCCTCAAATTAAATATACGATAAT
This sequence comes from Tachinus rufipes, assembly GCA_963932245.1. Classification (NCBI taxonomy): domain Eukaryota; kingdom Metazoa; phylum Arthropoda; class Insecta; order Coleoptera; family Staphylinidae; genus Tachinus; species Tachinus rufipes. Next base: position 43,802,824 of record OZ010745.1, on the reverse strand, counting down.
GCGTTTTAAAGTACATGTAATAAGGAATAATTTGAGCTATCGTGGACCTTTTTATCTTTTTCCAGAAACCCAAAAATTGAGATACAAAATAAACTAAAAAAGACGTTTAATTGTGAAATTTTTGACCTTTAAATGTGTGTCATTTTGAACAGGCAATATTCTAAAGTCCAAAATTTTGGGAATCTCATTTTCTTCATCCATATTTTGATCCCTGAAAGTTTGAGCAAAATCAAAGAGGTCAATTTTTTCAAAGTCGAAAAGTAATGGAATATAAAAATAAAAAGTATATTTACATACAGAAAACTACGAAACGCGAGAAAACTAAATTTATTTTAAAAACTAAATTAATTAACTTTTAAAATAATTTTATTTACTTATTTGTCATTTAGAATATGACATGATTTTTGTTATTCAAAGCTTTCTAGCTTTGTTTTTCCAGCTTTTCACGTTATTGATAAAAAATAATAGTTTTAAATTAAATTTTATTTCTTCAAATTTAATAATTAAAAACCCAAAGTTTGGCAGAATTGGCTTTGGCAAACTAAACTTGATAATAGAATATAATCTATCAAACAATGTAGGTTTCATCCATTCTAAAATTATGCCAGTTTAAATTCTTCATTATTAACTATTAATATAAAATTTTGAAAACTGACAAATTGTGTTTTATATGTATAGTGCACAACCTATACAAACATATCATAAAATTATACATTATTCTTTTTACTTAACTAATAATTTTACAAAAAAAAACTTAATAATAATTTATTTAATTCAATATAGTTAAATAAGTTAAATCATAATAATGATAAAATACAATTTTTTTTATAATTACAAACTAGACAAAATAATCAATTAAAAAAAATCGTTGTGGCGTCTATATTTAGGAGCGTTTGAAACAAACCGATTTGTTTCAGACGCTGACGCTCAAATAATACGGTCCAACGGTATAAACAGTCAAATTTTATTGTGTGCGTATTTTTTTTTTGTATTAATTTGTTTTTAAGAGGCTTATAAGATGAGCGTCAAACGCAACGGACGCTCGTGTTTGTTTCGCTAGAAGCAAACGACGCTGCGTCTTGCAGCGTTACTTCGTGGCCTGGTACGTATAAACCCTTGTATTTGAATTGGACGCTTGACGCTCCTTTTTGCAGCGCCGAGCGTTTACGCTCAGAGCGTCATGGCTCGTGGCCCAGCGGTAACTATTCGTTTGGATAGAAAATTAAATAAAACAATTACTGTGTTTTATTTTATTTTTTATTATGAATTATCACGTAGTAGCGGTCAACTCTATTCCTTTAGATGTCTATTACTTATAATATAATTTTAAAATAAGAATTTGTTTTTTAGTTTTATCTATATGTTTATTAGAAACTGTTATTAATAGTTATTATATATTTTAATAATAATATACTTGGTTTTGAGCCGCCCGAGTTGGGATTTGAGCCGGGCCCGGATTTTAAGCCTGACATTGGGCTGAGTTTTGGGTCGGATCGGGACTCTTATAAAATTAACAACACTGATGCTTTTTATATTATTATATGCAATCTACATACTTTAAATTTATTATTTCTTTATCCCAACGCGGCTATAGCATTCCGAGTGACAAGGAAGCAAGGCTATTGTTTGTTTTTTGTACCGTGCATAATATTTTTTAGTCAATTTAATCGTTGCTAATATGCTACATTTCTTTAATAGAACATATGCGTGCATTGGTGCCTCAATATCCGATCAAACAAGAAACATCTGTGATTGTATAGAAAATATTGTTCCTGTTTCAAATGTTCTGGCTTTTGCATTTTTTATTTTGTCATAACTACTTTTAATTTTTTTTAAGCGATAACTGTTTCTTAGATGTTTATTATTTAAATCTTTATTACAGGTAACTTTAATGTATTATTTAACCAAAAAAATAATAATATTACCGTACAGCTGCAATCATTATTTTATTCGTTTGGATTGTATTCAAAACTAAATGAAAGTACAAGAAAAAATAATACTCTAGATAATATATTTACCAACATAAGCAAAGCAGAATACAATATTAAAACCATTAATCTAGGATTTTCAGATCATTTAGCAATTAGTTTTGCATCAACTTGTGTCACAGTTAAAAAAAAAACTAATGAACGCATTAATTACAGACCTATTACAGACGAAAGACTGTTAATATTGTACAACATAATGGATACTGTAGACTGGAGTTTTGTTGCCAATTGCAATTTAACTATTGAATCAAAATTTGACGTATTTATAAATACTGTTGCAAGTGCTATGCTTAAGGCTATTTCAGAGAAAACTAAAATATTAAATAAATCGAACATAGTAAATTGGTTCTCATATGATCTATTCCAAATAAGACAAAAAATTCAAGATCTAAATAACTTAAATAAGCATGTTCATTCTGATCTTATAACTACTCAATTAAAACTACTCAGAAAAGACTATCAAGTTGCAATACGGTTAGCCAAAATATACACCTGATGCCTTTATTTATAAATCAAATAATCCTCAAAGGGCTATGTGGCTAGTAACCAAATCGCAAAGCAGTAGTTATAGCATTAACAATAATAAATCTTTCACACCGGATCAGGTTAATAATTATTTTGTTGACATAGCTCTGACTGTTTCTAATAACTTGTCTGCAAGTGCTACCAGTTTTATAAGTTACGCCAGCAAATCACCGCAACTTTCAAATCAATTTAATTTTAGAGAAGTTACCTTTATTGAACTACGTGATACTGTATCAAATCTAAAAAATTCTAATTGCATGGATTGCTACAAAATTAATAGCAAAATAATAAAATCATTTTTAAGTATTATTTTGATTCCCCTAACAAAACTTATTAATGAATCAATTATGTCAAATCAATTTCCAAGTGTTTTAAAACTGGCAAAAGTTATTCCAGTATTCAAAAAGGTGAAATTGTCTGTACTAACTAACTAACGCAACATTTGGAAGTAAATAATATTTTATGTGAAAATTAATGTGGTTTTCGCCGTCATAGACCTACAGTTTTTGCAATAAAACATTTAGTTGATGAAATTTTAATTGGATTTGAGGTTAATAGCTATACTTATGCTCTGTTTTGCAACTTGATAAAGGCTTTCGATTGTGTATCACATCATATTTTAATTAACAAACTAAAACATAACAACTTTAGTATATCTAGTATTGATCTTATGTCATCATATTTGAGTGACCGTTTTGCAGTATGTAACAGTGAACTCTATAAATTCAGAAACGCAAAATGTAAGCATGGATGTTCCACAAGGTTTTGTTTTAGGGCCAATTTCATTCATAATCTATATTAATGATTTGCCATATTGTGACACCCAAGCTCATTTTACACTATTTGTAGATGATACCACCATTGTAAGATCTAATAAAGATATAGTTGAATTAAAAGTAGATGTGTATAATACACAATCGATTGTAAATGATTGGTTTTTATCAAACAAGTTAAATCTTAACGACTGTAAGACTGAGCATCTAATTTTCTCACTAAGACAAATTAAAACCAACACTGAAGTAGTAGAAGTTTTTAGGAATAACGCTAGATTATAGACTTACTTGGATAGCTCATACCACCTATGTAAGCTATAAAATTTCTAAGTATATATGTCTATTGAGAAAATTAAAAAGTATTACTTCACAAAAACTAATGCTCACAATTTATTCAGTCATAAAATATGGAATATTAAACTGGGGTCATGCACCTATCTTAGCAAATGTTTTTTTAAGAAACAGAAAAGCGCAATCAAAATTATAAATAGTCTACGATATATATATGATTGTAAGCTCAGTTTTATTGCGTTGGGTATTTTAACGGTATCTTGTGTTTACATTTACGAATGTCTCTGTATATTAAGAATAATATTAACCAATATACCACACAGCGTTCTTTGCATGATTATGCCACAAGGCAAAACAATCATTTAAGGTTTGACTTTAAACGTTTGCTTATAAGTAGAGATGGATTCAATTAGTATGCGATCAAATTTTACAACAAGCTATCTCCATATACCAAAACTTTAGAGTTTGATAAGTTTAAAATATCTATCAAAAATATGCTGATAAGTAATGCCTTCTATACCTTTACTGATTTATAATATAAAAAAAAACATAAGTTTAAGCTGTACAGTGTCAGCATTAGACAGCAGATAATCAATAAAAAAGCTCAAAAACTAATAAGTTAAAAAGTTTAAAACGTTTTTAAGTATTATAAAAAAGATAAGTTAATAAATTATTAAATATTAATTAACGGCAATTTATTTAAATCTGTCTGATCTGACAATAAAATGTTTATTATTTTTGTTTTTAATTTATTACATTTATATATTTTTTTTAAATTTTATCCATGTTTGACTCTATTAAATGACATAACATTTTATGTAAATGTTTTAATAATTTGCATAATGTTTTGGTTCGTTGAATGAAAAAACTTTAACAAGTGAATAAATAAATATTAAACTGAAATAAGCTTGCATATACATTTCAAAATTTCTTAAATTTGTCTATAAGTTTTTCACGGCACGAATTTATTACATGCAATATACACATAAAAATTAGACATACACAAAGAATATGTGGTACATACCTGTCTAGGCCACAAAACATGGCAACGCTGCTGGGTCTAAAACCGTCGGTTCTACTGTCTGAGACTAACAGAGATTGCCAGACATCAACTTTTTGTTGTCTTAATAATTATTTACCCCTCTTTTACTGCTCTTAGAGTTCTTAATTAATAAATCAAAATTACTTAATATACACACACTTACAACAAAGGTTTTTAGTGGGTCTGTGGTTGCCTGTTAAACATAGCGGGTCTAAAAACGACGGTTGGATTTATATATATATATATATATATATATATATATATATATATTTTTATTTAAATTTATTTTCGGATTATCCCGCGTTTTCTTTTTGAGTTGGACTCGACGTTTCGGCTGAATCTCATCAGCCATCATCATGAGATATTTATTATTAATATTTATTAATATACATCAATATGACATTGATATATATAAAACTAATTTTGTTGTCAAAGCTAACTTTCAAGAAACTTTTAAAAAATAACATATATATATATATATATATAAAAGTCCAACTCAATCAAATAACGCGAGATAATCCAAAAATAAATTTAAATAAAAATAATTATATCCGCGAAAATTTAAAAAATAACATATATATATATATATATATATATATGTATATATATATATTTGGAGTTATTATTCATTTTCTTAAAATGTTTGCTACAGTAGCAAAACTGGAAGTGTTTTGAATATATGCAAATAGGTTTTGTACACAAATTTGTAAAACTTTTTTTGTGTAGAAAGCTTTTAATAAAATGTATATATACGGCATTGGCAATGTCCCAGTCATTAGTAAGAACCTACACGCGTATTTGTTAATTTGAGTACATATGGTTCTCACAAATGTATGCGTATAATGTCCTAAACTGCATTTATGACTATTTTAGTTTTATATAATGATTTTCCAATTTCAAATCTACTTCAAAAAGTGGATCCAAAATTTATTTTTATGCTAATTAGCAAATGAATACAAGATTACATTTACAGCACATTCTGATATTTGATTGACTCAGCAGGACTATTTTTTAGAACAATTTTATTGCTGCTTATTTTAGTATGTAGACTATATTTCAAGGTGTTTTAATTTTTTTAACAAAAAAATTAAGTCATAAAATTGTAACGAATTTCAGAAGAATTGGATTAAGGTTGTTTTAGATTACTAATATTTATAGATTAGGTTAGGTACCCCTCTTGAAAAATTCAAAACTAAAAATGGTATTAATAGTATAGAGTGTATCAAGGGCCGAAAATAGGCTTTATCAGCCCGCCGCTTTTAGCAGCACGAACGAGCGAAGCAAGTGAGGGCTGCTAAAGCGAAGGATTTGGAACTTACTTGGGCCTATATTATTAAAAACCATTTTATTTACCAGAATTGATAAAATGTACGGGTGCAATTATTATATAAAAGTTTCGTTATTTTGTAGTCATTAAACGACATATTAAAACCTTTAATATTCACACTTAACTTAAAATCGTCACACCAGCCTACGTAATTTGCAAACTTTTTGTTTTTTATTTAACCGCTTATTGTACGAAACAGCATACAAAACTTGAAACTTGAAAATGTTTTCCAAACATAGATTCCTTGGAGTTACATTAAACAATATTCAAGACCGTATATGGGAGCGGAATTGCCATATATGTATGACTTATTTATTTTATATGTATAGGAATAAAAAAAATGCTTTTTAACAGAAAAAATTAACTGGCAAATATATAAACTACTACTAATTATAATCTGATTACAATTGAATAAACTGAAACCTTTCATTTATAGTAGGATTAACAAAAGCTTTTAAGAAATCTATTTAATTTTGCAATGTAATGTGATTGATTTATATGATGATCATAATAAATACATTTATGTTAATACAAAGTAATTAATACTAATAAATAAATCTCATACGGTATTCTTAGAATACGCGATTAAATCTGAAATATTTATTATTCCAAGTATATGTATGAATATATATATTTCAACCGACCGCATGGCCGAACTAATATAATTAATAAATGGATAGCTCTCATAAATCCATTCAGATACATTGAAGAAAAATCTATTGCACATTATTTATTTATTCATATAAACCACTCTAAATACAACCATACACAAAATCTATAGATACGTATATTAGTCTTGTGGAACATTAATAAACATTAAAATTAAATTGATATTTGCTGTTTGTTGTAATTGAAATATGCATATTTTAAGTAAATATTTAATTTAAACTAATAAATTTTTAGTAGGCAGAATGACACGGTTCAATTCATTAACATTGAAAAGCTTTTAATAATAATTATAGATTCGAATTTATAAAGTTGGATTAAATTATAATAATTGCACAATATATTGATATTTAAATTTAGTTTCAATATTATTTATTTTTTATACATCCACTATTGTTAGTATAAATATATGTATCTATTTCAATTTATAGAGTGAATAAAATTATATTTATTAATTTAAGCTAACATAAAATACAAGAATATTTTTTTATTATTTTTTTGACATTTTATTTAGTATAATATATGTCAATAGATTGAAAATATCAAAATGACAATAAAACATATTAATATGGAATATTTTATTACAAGTTCACAGTTAGATTAGGTCATAGATAAATGGCTTGTTGGTCCTAGTGATAAATATACATACAACCAATAGTGTAGGTTTCAATGTAAAACTGTTTATGTGTGTCTGTATGTTTGTAACAATTTGTATATTTATATGGTTATGTGTGGGTCTAAGAAAATGTATTAATTGTTCTAGGAATAGTGCTTTTTTACAATCCTGTTAGGTTTGTGGGATGATATTTACTGCACGGTATAAATAATGTGCATTCAAATAAAGCTCTGCATGAGTTATTATAATATTTAGGAATAATTCGTTTCCGCATTTATAAAAAAATACATTAATCTGAATTTTACATAAATAATTCGTTTGTGAATTGATTACACAAAGAAATTTATATGTTATGAACAGTAATACAAAATACACATAAAACATGCAAAATGTCTTCAATTGATTATGTTACCATTACTATTATTAGGTATGTAGAGTAAACTAGATATAAATTATAAATAGGATTGTCTTATTAAATTTTCCAGAATGGGCACAAAATTGTAAACGTTTATATTATTTCTACCATACCTACAACATATTCAATATGCAAAGTTATCGATTATTATTAATTGTATCTATTACCAACAATATTATAGCAATAAATTATAATCATTACATGGTTACGCAAAAATCTAATAAAGTAGTCAGCTTAAATGTCACGCAAATCATATCGCCTCTGCATCGGTCGGTGCGAATTGATCAGAAGTAAAAATATGTTGTTTGCACAAGCAAGTATCGTTAATTACAATCTGTTGTTTACATTTGTTATTATTGAATTTCATTGGTATTATCTTATACGAGTCGTTATTAATTGAAATTTATTTTTTAATCTGCATCTGTACTTTATCCCCTCATGTACTTAACAGAGTAAATGGAATCGACAGTGTTATTACAATTATTATTTTATAATATAGATAAACAAAACATTCGATGGTTTAAATAAAATATATTAAGTCATTCCTGACAGATGGCAAAAAAGAAAAAGCAAATATTAAAAAAAAAATAGGTTAGGACATTATCTTTTCTTATAATTTAAGCTGTACATACATAAAGTAAAGTTAAAATATGCATGAAGAAATAATACATATGCTTAGGTCCGTAGACGATGTACCTATTTTGACGAAAAAAAATGGAAAAAGTTTTAAACAAAATGCAGAAAATCTGTTGGTTCGATTATCTACGATCAGTTGGTTTGGATGTTGTAATCAACCTTATTTGATAAGCAACATAACATAGTTTTTAGAAACGCGGAACTACTACACAATTTGTCAAAAGCGTATTTTACCGATGTCGTTTTGAAAAATAACACGCATTAAAAATTAAAATACCTTACTATAGATACTATCTAGATTAAAAAAATTACAAAAACTTATATTAAGATCATTTTTGACTTAAACTAAAAATGCATTCAAAAACTGGGGTTGCCCACACAATTGCTCAACCTTGTACATGTAATATTATAAGAACTAATTATGTTTTTTATTAATTTAAAAGGTTACTCTTGCAAATTTAATCAATATAATAATTTATTTTTTGTGTGTTTAAAATTGGTTTATTTTATCTCTTGTCAACTCTATCCGTGGAGATACTGTATATCACTACTACATAAATTAATTATGAAATTTCTATTTTTGATTAAGTGTAATTTATTATAAAACAAATTATATTAATTTAAAAATAACAGCGTACTAAAATTTAGAAAATAAAGCGTAAAATTAATTAACAAATTAGAATCGGTCTAGAGTAACAAAAAAAATTGAATTAATATGGAACAAGATTTACTGTAAATTAATTTTTGTTGAGTCGTAACAAATCAAATAGTTTAAACATATATCTTATTTTAACGTTTTTAAATAAGAACATAGTTTTGTTTCTTAAAAGATAGCGTTATTTGTTTTAAGTATTAGGTTTCAACGTTTGTTAATATATATTTTACTATTTAAGTATATTATGTATGTTAAAAAACGAGTTTTATTAGATATAATTCTATCGCACATATTATAAATAATTAGTGGAGTTGCATTGAGTTTGGGTAATTGATTTTAAACCTTTGTTTTTCATTAATTTAATTATAAAGTTTTTAAAATAGTACAATAAAATTGAGTTTCTTAATTATTATTTTTTTAAGTTTTGCATTAAAATCAAAGTTTGAAATATAACTTAAAAATATAAAAAAGATAAAATACAACTAACACATATTTAATGTAACCATCCTTGGCTATACGGCACAACAAGACGATTTTTTTGTCAACGATTTTGAAGATGTTTCAAAGTAATGTTCAATAATTGAGAAATTAAATAATCAATTTATCTTCTAGAACGTCAATTTCTTGGATTTAAATATTTTTATTTTATATTATTGTTTTAATTTAATAATATTAATGAAAAAAACTGTTTTACATCTAGTTGTCTCAAAATTTCTTTAAATAAGCCAGGTTTGTCTTTATATAAAACGTCTTTAACGACAGTTTTATAAATATATTCAAACTAATATTATCTAAATGATCAATATAACCTTTGTATTTAGAAGACAATTTTACATTAGAATCCACCTATTAGTATTACCTAAATACTCTAAATTAGGGCTTCTTAAACTATGGGTGGCGACCCCAAATGGGGTCGCTTAGCAAAATCTTAGGGTTGCGAGATTCTATAACTATATTTTTTCATATGTAAAGGGTGTTTTTTTAGAGTTCTTTTTTTACCTTGCAACAATGTCTCTAGTGACAGTCAATTTGATAGGTGACAGCTGATTTCTGCTCAGTATATTTTGCCATTTTATCATCATAGACTTACGCCAGAACAACGTTTGCAAATTGTGGAAATTTATTTTGAAAATTGTGGTTTACTTTGCGAAACTTACCGTGCACTACGTCTATTTTACGGTCGACATGATCGTCCATCCGGTCAAGTTATTCCGAAAATCATAGATTGTTTTTGCACTACGCATAGTCTGATTGATAATGTGCATCTGCAGAGACGTCGTACAGTGCGCACCGAAGAAGTTGTTGCAGCTGTGGAGCGTAGTGTTGAGGAGGACCAGAATAAGTCGATTAGCCATCGTACACAGCAATTGGAGCTATGTTTATCCACCTTATGGAAGATTTTGCAAAAAGATCTTGATTTACGAGCTCGTACAAGAGCTGAAGTCGAGTGACTTGATTATATGCGTCGTACGTTCGGAGAATGGGCCAAAAACAAGATTGTATTTGATTCTCATTTTTTCCAAAAAGAATTGTTCAGCGATGAGGCTCATTTTTGACTCAATGGCTATATAAACAAACAAAATTGCCGGATTTGGAGCGAGGAAAATCTAGCAGCCATTATTGAGAAGCTGTTACATTCACAAAAACACTCTGTTTAGTATGGTGGATCATTGGCCCATTTTTTTTTAAAGATGATGTCGGCCAACACGTAACAGTAAATAGAGAGCACTGTCGATCCATGATTACTAACTTTTTTGTAGTTGAATGGCGTTAATGCACACAGCGCGCAATTTATTGCAGGAAACATTTACTGACCACATAATCTTGCGTAACAGACTCGTTAATTGGTCTCCACGGTCGTGTGATATTACACTTATGGACTATTTTCTGTGAGGGTATGTGAAGTCGTACGCCAATAAACGACGTTGGATCAGCTAGAAATCAACATTTTGTTGTTTAAAAAAGTGGTCGAAAATTGGGGTCACCCAAAAACTCATATAAATCGGGTTGTGAATGAAAAACGTTTAATCTAAATGATTAATTTAACTTTCAAATCACCAATTTCTTGAATTTCACAAACATTTAGACTAAAGTTGCTTAAAATCTAATTATCTCAATTTGTTAAAGAAATCTATACCAAATTCAAATCCACGCTGGACTAAAAGTATGTAAACTAAACCGCGTGATAAGCACGTAAACACACGCAGGCCTGCATGCGATTGGTTGTCAGCATAGGACTTGGCAGCTCAATCTAGACCCCATTAAGTAAGATTTTTTTTATATAGCTGTGCAAGTAAACAACGTGAGTATTTGTTTACTTCTAGTTCAGCGTGGATTTGAATTTGGTATCGTTTTTTCTTTCATATGAAAAAGACAGTTTTACATATAGTCTCTTCAAATTAGATATTTTTCAGAGAAGTTTTACCCACAGTTTAGTAATCTGTATCTTAGGTGTATTTGGGCTGTCTGAAGACTATTTTCAACTAACAGTATATCAATTTTTGCGTTTTTAAATGTTTTTTTTTAATTCTTAGCAAAAACTATGCGTTTTGGGCAAAAATTATCTCTATTAAAAGTTGTAAAGCGGAAAATTTTTAATCGATATAGATTATTTGAATTTTTTTATAGTTCTTTGTTTTTTTGCTAAAAGTAATAAAGTATATATTTTATTTTTTTGCACTTAGAGCAGAAACTATGCATTTTGGAGAAAAATAAAAAAAAAAAGATCAAAGTTCTAGAGCAAGAAATTTCCGATTGATATTGGCTATTTGGATTTCCCGATAGCGAAAGTATTTTTTGCTAAAAAATGTTGAAAAATGTCGCAAATTGTGACCTTTTGCTGATTTTTTAGATTTTAAATTAAAACTATGCATTTTCTGGAAAAATTATAAGAGACCAACGTTTTAGAACGAAAAATTTCCGATTGATATAGGTTTTTTGATTTTTTTAATAATGCGTGCATTGCCCGCCAGCGCGCGCAAGATCGAGACTTTATTTGCCGCGTCTTTTAGCAAAAAAACGGAAATTGATTGTAAATTTTTTGCTCTACAATTTTTAATGGTATTAATTTTTGCCCAAAACGCATAGTTTTTGCTAAAAATGCAAAAAAAGGTGAAAAGAGTCTTCAGACAGTCTAAATACACCATAGTATACAGGTCGCTAAGTTGTGGGTAAAATTTCTCTGAAACGTCGATTTTTTGTATAATTTGAAGGGACTAATATAAATCTACTTATTGATAATGTTTTAAGAATTAATTCAATTTCCAAACTAAGAAGTTTAATATTTTTTGTCTCTGCAAACGTCAATAAACATTATACAAGAGGAAAAAGTGATATCCAATTTCTTGATGACTGACACTTTGGTGGGTGGACTGGATTAATGCTCATGGGTTTCTGCTCAAGTGTTTCTTATCAGAAAATTAAAAGTTTTTTTGTTGTTGTTGGCAGTAGGGCAGAGAGGACATGTATGATTAATAGCGCTAACAAAAGTTAAGCAACGGCTGGAATGGCAAAGACTTGATAGGTGACCAACAAAGCGATGCATAGCGTAACGTTTTTTTCAAATGAATCCGTTACTTCATATACGCATCCAAATATACGCATCCAAACATACCATACTTATGTTTTCTTTGGGGTTTGGTGTGCCTGCTACCTCGATTGCTAACCCCGGAAGGAAACATCGTGACTAGGTATTTTTTTAAAGTTTTTTTGTTTAAGAATGAGATGATGAAATTCAATCTTTTGATGACAAATACTTGAGCGGGTGATTAATAATTACTATTAAATAATTTGAACTGATATGTTTATCTACTTGCCCAAGAGTTTGTTGACAAGAAATGGGTAGTTGTTCTCTTTTTTGCAAGCGTTAGAAAACTTGATGATAGAGGATAGGTTGATAAATCTAATCTTTTAATGACTAAGACGTGGGCAGGTGGGTGGGGTACTTTAGATCATGATTACTAGCGAGTTGTTTATCACTTAACAACTCAATTGTGTATTTTATGTAAACATTTAAAAAAATATTATTGGTGTGATTGTGTGACACTTTTTAGTAGGGAGCGGCTAGAGTAACTGCTAGCCGTGATCACAGAGTTCTTTATTTGGCTATGCGCACTACACTCGAGGTGTGGGCGGGTATGAGAAGGAAAAATATTCCAAAACACATTGATTTACAACTTAACAGGTTTATTTGAATTTATAGCTAAGGTCATATTGTCAAAATAAAGGAGGGGAAATGTGAATTTTAATTCGGTACGTACCAATAATTGTATATAATAAAAGTATCAAGATTACTCACGGTTTTATCACATTAATTACTGAATAGTTGCAAGACTACACTTAACTGGTTGCTTTCTTGGCTCTTAAAGCAGATTTGATTTTCTTGGACTTAATCGGCGGTTTATTAGAGAATAATTAAAGAGGGCATAATCTGGGTTGCCAATGGAAAAAAAAACCATGCCAATACAAAAAGAATATTTACAGTTACAATATATTTTTAATAATTTCTTCAACTAGCTTAAATATTTACAAAACTAGCCCTAACAAAATTGGACATTACGTAATTTAATTACAGGCCTACAATTTTTCTAGAATAGTAGATAACTGAATAAATCGTTAAATGACACTAATTAGAAGTGACAGCTTTGCGGCAATTAAATATTCACTAAATATTTTTTTAATTTGCTACAATGCCGTTGGCTAAATACTGTTAAGGTTATAAAAAACAACTGCAAACCATGTTGCTAATAACGTGATGTTTAAAATAGGGGTTTAATTTAATTCATCAGTTGCTGGTTTTAGGGAAAATTTAACAAGTTAATTGATTTATAAATAAATGACATATTATTTAGGCAACCAGCATGCATCAAAACCGGCCGAGTAACCTAAATTTATACAAAGAAAAATTTGCGATAAAACTTCTATTGTTACAAAAAATAGGGATATAAAAAATTAGAGACCGGAGCACAAGCAAGACCTGGAAATGTTGTTGTCTGTTGTCAAACGTTTAGATGAGCTGATGAGGTTATACACAGTGTCCGAGGACAAATTTTTAGTAGCCTTACTGGAATTATTGTTAAAATACGATGCATTGTCCTGGTGCCAAAATAACCGCAAGTCATCGACCAAATAGACTGACTTTATAGTCGACTTTTGGTCATTTTTTTGCTAGTTTGTTTTTTACAAACCTTGGAATATGAGTTCCGCAATAGGAAACAAAAGTCTACAAAAGACATAAAAACTTACATAATCAGTATACAGACGTTGATGCAGCGACATGGCGGTTTTCTGCTGAATAAGCCGTTTGTGTCGACTCAACCTTCAACTGGATTACTGGACGTTATTCTTACTTGAGAATGACGTTTTGGATTGTTGGGGAGCGGTGATACAAATTTTTAAAAAGTATGTTAAATTCTGGAACCGTATGTAGTTGCCACCATACATCTGGTCGTCGAGGTGACGTTGGAGTTAGTATTGAGCAAACATGGCCTGGTCTTCTAACTACAGCGCCGCCAATTACCCCGATTGTCTCGAACCAAATTCAGTTAAAACACAAGATCCTAATCAATCAAAGTCACCAACTTCAAAATGTCAGAATAGCAATTGTAGAACTTTCCAACAGTCCGTGGAATTTTTCAATAGTAGTAGTACGAAAAAAACGGAAATATATGCTTTTGCATCGATTTCTGCAAGGTCAACAAGACGCATACTCTTACTATTAATTAACAGGATTTTAGATAAGTTACGAGATTTTAAAATCTTCTTCACATTGGGTTTTCAAAAAGGGTATTGTCAAATCTTGTTAACGCCCGAGAGTAAGCCCTTAACCGCCTTTATTTTACGGTCATGTTATTTGGGTTGCACTCTAGCCCAGTCACGTTTCAACAATTTTTTTTAACTTAGTAATCAAACTAGAGATGAAACTGGCATATGCTTATTTGGACAATATTTTGTTTTTGAATTGCGGTACTTAGGCCATATTGTCGGCAAATGTGGAGTACAAAGTGGCGCAATATTGGCTTATTGTGGAACTGTGTCTATTTGTTAGCATAATTAGTTGGCATTTTGGTTTATTTCTGTCTATTCAACGGTTACCGCTTTGTTAACTTTTTGGCTAAAGAAACAGTTACGATGGTCTTTGAAAAAATCAAAAGAAAACTAGTTTAAGCAACTAAAATTGTTGCTTACCCAAGCCTTAATCTTGGTCAGTCCTGATTTCTGGTACTTATTTTTCCTGCATATAGATGCTTATAATTACGGTGTGGGAGCTGCATTGTTACAGAGAGTGACCGGACATGACCATGTAATAACTTATGCAAATAGAACTTTAAATCAGGCAGAATGAAATTATTTTACAACCAACAATTTAAACCACTACAGCAACAAACTGTAGGCAAGATGAATAATGGGTCACGGATATTGGAGCCCTGGGAAACACTCAGCGTTGACTTTATTGACCCGTTAGCAAGAGCAACACCTACCTGATGGTTATGCAAAGCTGTTTTACAAAATGGGTCGCCTACTTTGCACAGCGGCCGACTATCTCAAGTTGCCCATTCCAGAAATTTAAAAAATTCTTGAATTGATTTAAGTAAATTTAGAAATTTAGCAACAGCCCGTGGCCAACAAGTTTATTATTACAAATTTTGCAGAAGGGTAAAAGACTTGAAGATAGAAAAAGACTTGAAGATAGGAAAAGACTTGAAGATAGGAAAAGACTTGAAGATAGGCGACATGGTGATAAAACGGCTAACTTCTCCTTGGCAATATTGGCAGCAAATACTTATTACAATAAGAGAAACGAAGCGTGGATGAAAAGTTAATACAATGATAGTGCTGAAGATTTAGATGGGCAGCAAATAGGTGAAAGATGTATGAAAAGTGTTATCAAGGTAGAGCAACTAGAATAACAGACAAAATTGATAATAGTAATAGTATGTACCATAGCGGAGAAAAGGGAAGTTTGGTTGGTAGTATTGGATGGATGAGTATAGCTAGTATAGAGTTGAATGATGAAAAGGCTTATTAATTAAAATGGATTTAGTTTTGGTTACATGTAATCAATAAGTGTAAACAATGGAAGGGGTAGCAAACAAGCCATAGGAAAGCAAATAGAAATTAGTTAAAAATTTTATATATAGTTATTAGATGATAATGTGAAATATTATTCCAAATACAGATTTATTATGTAATAGTGTTATGGGTCACTTTATACTGAATTGATGAAGAAGTTTTTATATGTTAAATTAAAGCCGTCATAGTGTGATATAAGTATTTAAAATATTAAGCATTATACATGACGAGACTTAAACTTTTTTTAAAGTAAATATATACATGAAATTTACAATTTTAGTGGATGCGATATCTGAAAATAAATTATAGCATTGTTCTTGTGAATGATCAATCATTATTTATTTATTTATGACTTTATTTTTAGATACAGAAAATGCCGAAGTTCAATAATTATTCAATTGAATTTGCTGTTTTGATAAATAAATATTCATAAATTTATTTTTAGATAGTTGTCAAAGAGAAGTGAATTTCAAATAATTATCATTTCATAATACCTATTAAAAATATTTAATATATGTCAAAAACAGAACTGTAAATATTAAACTTTATTACGTTAATTAAATCAATAACATGCCAAGCATACATTTTTTCTTTGTAATTAATCAATTAAAGATATTTTAATTTGAATTTGAGGTTATTTTGTAACTAAACTGAGTTATGAAATAAATAATATTATGTTTTTATAAACTAAAAACATAATAATTATAGGTACACAAATAATATTAATCATTGTAGTCATATCAATAATTTTACAACCACGAGTTTCTTAAAGAAAAATATAAATGTATAACATTTAAATGCAAATTCAATGGATTTGAATACTGGAAAATGTATTATTAATGACTATTGCCTATACGGGTTACTAATTGTGTTAATGTATATTTCTTTCAAAATATATTATACGTTATATTTTTCTAAAAAATATTGGATACGATTTATTTACACATCGGAAACAGGTTTGCTACAAAGAACATCCTGCCTATTGCCCAATTACGAACTTATTTCGCGGGCAAGAATAATTAATAATTCTCCGATGACATGTCACATTTATAACACTTTCTTTTCGTCTGAGACGTATGTCTTCCGCCGAAAAAAAAAAAACATATATAGAAAGTTTTAATTTTGTGCGTAAGAAAAAAGAAGCAGTAGCACTAATTGCTTGTGTAATAATGTCAGATTAACACACGAGATTAGTGGATCGTAAATTAACCTTGTTTATAAATACTATGGGAACAATTAAATTATTATTTTTCAATTAAGACGAAGTGATTTATAATAAGCTGAAAAATCATTGCTGTAAATTATTACGCATTTAAGGCTATGTACATATTTCATTTGCAAATTATCATTATTTTATGCAGTCATGTTATTAATTTATCTATACTTATGGAAATCAAGCAAGATTAAAATTGAACGTGTATTGATTGAAAACAGATACATAAGCGACATATCATTTTATAATTAGTGAGGATTAAATGTCAAATTGAATTATTTTAGCACTGGAATAGCTACGTATATCTGGCCTCATCAATCTTCCAGTATTTTCTTTTAGGTGAATGGAGTGAATGAAATGCAAATAATATTGAATCAACAAAAAATATGTTTGTGTTGTTTTATTCTTTTAAGTACCGTCCTTCAATTTTTTGCCATAATAACAGGATGGATTGCAGAAGAATCATAATGATCAACAACATAATAGCATGCTCTATTATAATTACATTAACAATGTTTATCGTGGTGAAGTGGTTGAGTGTAAAATTTCTTGATTAACTGTTACATTGTTCCTGATCGTAATGGTCACTACAAACAAAATGCGTAATGACATGGAAGTGATGGAAACCACACAAGAAGTAGCCCGTGTTTGTGCAACACGATCTCGTCGAGTGTGATAGATACGGATGTAGACACCCCCATGGATTACGTCCTGTGGCTCATGTTACTGTTTTTCTTTGTACAATCAAAAGGGTTTCATTCGGCTAATGTTAGGTGAAATAAGTTCAATGCCGTGTCGCATGTACACACGCTTGTAGTTAATGGCCTAGAAACTGTATTAATTTTTGCTTGGTAATCCGCAACCGTGAAGATTTGGTTGAGTAAATTGTAATGCTTTCGAATAAAAACGGAGTGTTATTGTATTTGGAAATGTCTAGATTTTATGGTCTAAAAAAAACATATTTGATGTAAATAAGATATAATCACAAAAAATTGTAACTAATTTGTTTATTCAATGCTAGTTCATACATAATTATTTCAAGTAAAATTTACTTTCAACACTTATTGAAGCTTGTGCTATTATTTTTATTAAAGTGTGCCGATTACTGGTTACTATAACGAGTTCATTGCATGTGGTACTTCAGGAATGTTTTGTTACATCATTGATGATCATTGTCACTGATGCATAAAATTCTTTGCCTACCGGTATCGATAGTTGACTGACTACTTAACAGCAAATGTTGTAATGTATTAAAACTTCATAAATCATTTCTGAATCTTTGGCTAGAAATATTGATCATTAAATCCATTTGTCATAGCGCATTGATGAAAATCACTATTGCAAATTTAATCTAGGTTGCATCAATAATAATTAATTTTAAGTAAACTTAATGTAAGGGATAAATATACATTGTTTTAATTTGTATTTTGTATATTAAAATACATCAAAAAGTATTATACAAATTGAAATATTGAATACTATGTACGTATATTGTGACCAAAACGTAAAAGTAAAGTATACTTTATTTACTATATTTATTATTAAGAAATGTTTACAAAAAAGTTACCATTACTTCCATTCTTATATAAATATATCATGTCATGTTTAATCAGTTTTGTATGTACATTTTGAATTATTCCAATTTCAAACTTTTCAATCAACACAGGTTGATTTTTGATTGACGTCTAATACCGATTGAAATTTAATGTTTGTAAAAAAAACAGATTTAACAATAATTTTAAGTCACTTTGATTGTCAAAAAAGGATAAGGATAAGGATAAAGTGAAACACGTTCCAAGTGAATGATTCTTGACCATTCAATGTTTGTAAGTAACCTCTAATAATATTGTTTAGTTTATAACTTGGATGAGGATATAATTGCTGCAAAACTTTTTTTTATTAACTCCTGTAAGTTAGTAATCTGCCTTGGGGCAATGAAATATTAGTGTAACAGTTTGCGTTTGGTAGCTTGCCAAATTAGCGTGCAATTAAAGACTTACATTTTGGTAATAACTAATTAATTAGTTCATTGATTACTAGTTGTAACAACAGGAATGAGCTTTATAAATTTTAAACAAACTTGCTACAAAAAAATTATTATAAAATTGTACATGAAACGTCAAAAATTTGTTTTACAATTTAACACTTATTTTAATTCTATTGGAGGTAATGAATACTACTTTAGCATGGTTTCAAAAAAATCAAATATATTAATTAATTTAATTTCATTTTTACTCTAGTAACTGTCTTTGAAGTTCAAAATATAGAACATGTATACTCTCACATGAACTGGGCGCAGTTGTCTGTGGTGTCTTAGATTGCAACACGCATTATTTTTCTGGCTGATAAAAATGTCAAACGACCAGTAAGATTGATTCTTACACAAATTATGTTTCTGATATTTAATTGATTATTATTACAGTTTTAAGCTTTATTATGTTTGTTAAATGTTATTAATTCAATAATTTTTTTTTTTTATTTATGTAAGTTTCTTAGAAACAACTCAACATATTTGTTTTAAAATTTTATGGCTACATTGTTGATATAAAATGATTTTTTTATATGACGTGGTATATCATTAACTCTAATTAATTTTATTACTGCAAGATCCGAACATTTTGACAGTCTTAGAAAGGTATTTTTTTTAATTTTCTATGTAGTAGCCCTAATTTGATTGAAACATCTTAGTTATTTCTATTGATGTTTTTACTGAGGCTACTCTTGCAATACCATCCTGGCCCAAGTGTAGTTCTGTAATACGTTCCAGCAGCCATTTTAGTGGAGAAATATTTTTATCTTTGATTGCCACGAGATTTCTAACTTGTACGTTTTCTGCTACTAGTTTATTCTGTTTTGACGTTTGCTGTAATTGGCAAAGATATTACCTTATCTAAAAAGTTGTGTTATTTTTTTGTATTTTTTGCTAATGATTTAAAGTATTTTCCTTTAGTTGTTGATAGTTAGTTCTTAAAGCGTGCTGTAAGCATTCCCAATTAGGAAATTACTGGGTGCGAGGGCTGATGTGTCTTTCCACAATGCAATTTAAATTATTTTAGTGTATTTGTAAATGTTTCCGTGGTCAAGCTACTCACTAACTTTAAGAGTGCTGCCTTTGTTGCGAAACATACAAAAACACTGACATGACCTTAGTTGTACGGCTTCTTTGAGCCAGTTGTCTAAGATTGACTCTACAACAACGTAAACACTTAATTAAGATCTTTTTTACCGCATGTTTTTCAATCATTGGTCAATATTTTGATCGCCCATGAATCAATTTGATGTGTTTATAGTTTATAATAAGTTTAGTTAAAGAGTGGTTATGTGGTAATATTATTGCATTACGTAGATTGAATGGTAGTTTTGCATGCATTAACTTTTCACTCACTTTAAGTAGCCGCTTTTATCAATAAAAAGGTTTAATGTCAGCAATCTACTTGATTTGTTGATTAGAAGATTATGTTTCAAGTTGTATATATTACCTTTGAATTCTTCTAACTGTGCAATTCGAAGAAGTGTCGTTGTAGCCTTGTTTATTTCCGGTACAGTTAATGGACCAGTAATGTTTGTTTTTGTTTTGAGAGTTGTGAATGTATCTGATGCAGAACGCTACAACTCTTTTTAATTTTAAATTTGAAAATCACTTGGAGATAATATGGTTATATGTTTTAAGCTAGTAGAAGAGTTACTACTTGTTCTGCTTTATGGAGACGTTGTTGTACCTCTTCTATTGATGGTCATTTTTTTTTTTGGTTTGAAGTTTTAAGTTGAGTTGGATTCACACTATAATGTCAGCTGTATTATTATATAATTGTACATGCCTCCGATCTGTATTTGTCAGTTTTTACATTTACACATTATTTGCCACATATGTTTTTTATTTGTTAAAAGGTGAGCGGATCTACCTAAGACCAATGGTTGAATCTGACTAGTAGAATTTGTTGTCAAAGTAAGATGTTTTGGATAAGATAAGATGTTTTGCATTACTGAAATTTCAGTAAACTAATAATTGAATTTTACAGCAGTTTTATTGATTTATTTATTTAAACATATGCCATTCTACCTTTCGGTGTATGGCTTTTTACATTATTTTGTTTGATAGAGTTTGATTGTCGTTCCAGGTTTTTCTCGGTATTCCTCGGGGGTTTTTCCCGTTTCTCTTGTTTCATATATTCTTTTCGTTATTCGCGTATCTTTTATTTGGCATACATGTCTAAACCATCTTAGTTGTCCCTCCATTATTTTTTCATTTATGGGTTCTATTTGTATTATTTGTCTGTGTACATTGGTTCTTATTCTGTCTCTTTTTGTTTTATCTTTTTTTGAAATCTCATTTCTGTGGCATTTTTTTTCGTTTTGTGTTTTTCTGACAATGTCCATGTTTTGCTGGAGTACATTATTGTTGGTTTTATTACCTTCCTTACTATATCTGTTTTTATGTTCTTTGGTATTTCTTTTCTTCCAAAAAATGTAAGTTTCATCATGTTGAATATTTTCTCGGTTTTTCCCATTCTTTCATTTATCTCGTTGTCTATCTTTCTTTTATTGTTAATTATCGTTCCTAACTACTTAAAGTTTTCCATCTATTCAATCTTTTTTCTTGATATTATCATTGTTTTGGATTTGTCTATTTTGATCTTCATGTTTATTTTTGTTAATTCTATGTATATTATGTTGATGTTGTGTTGTAAATCTTCCTCCGTTTCCGCCATTATTGCCATATTGTCTGCAAATAATATTTCCATGATCTTTGTTGCTTCCATCTTCCGATATCCTACTTTTAGAGTCTTCATACTTCTTTGCTTTTTTATGGCTTATTGTAAATAGTATTGGACTCAGAACATCCTTGTTTTAGTCCGATCTTAGTTTCAAACTCTTAAGATTCTTCTTTGTTGGTTCTAACGATGTTCTTATTTTCTTTGGATAAAGTTTTTAATAGTTCTATAGTTTTTTTGTCTATGCCTCGCTTTTAAAGTATTTTCCATATATATTCTCTTCTTATCCGGTCAAATGCCTTCTCTAGATCAATGAAGCAGATATGGATTTTATCTTTCTTATTTAAAAATTTCTCGCTTAGTTGTCTTATTATGAGTATAAGATCTTGAGTTCTTGTCTCTTTTCTGAATAGGCATTGTGTGTCTTCTATGGTATCTTCAATCTTGTCTCTTATTCTTTTTTCTATGATTCTTTCTATAATTTTTCCCGGTACACTACTGATTGTGATTTTTTTGTAAAACGTCTATAACTCCCTCTTCCTTTATTTCCTCAATTTCTGGCATATCAGTACGATCTTCTTCATGTTCCTCCGGGCTTAGGTTTTCTGCTTCTGTCAGTTCTTTGAAATATTCTTTCTACCTTTCCATTATTTTATCCTCTTCTGTGATTATATTTCCTTTTTTATCTTTTATGTTCATCATATTATATTCTTTCTTCCTTTTTATTTGTTTTAGTGTTCTATAGAATAGATTTTGGTTGTCTCTATAGTTTTTCGCTATCTTTTTACCGAATTGATTCCATGATTTTTTTTTAGCTTTTTCATTTTCTTCTTTATGTGGCATCTCCTTTCATCAGGTTTGCAACCATCATCGCTATCTTCATCTTGGAAGTAGCAACACGGAATAACTATTGGGATGTGGTGTTATACCATTCTCTCAGGTTACGCAGCCATGAGCATCTGCGCCTACCGATGTTCCGCTTGCCTATTATCTTCCCATGCATTATCAGTTGGAGTAGTTCGTATTTTGCTCCTCTGGTTATGTGCCCTAGATATTGCAGCTTTCTTCTTTTTATTGTTTGCTTGATTTTTTGTTCTTTGTTTATACGTTCTATCACTTTAATGTTTGTCACTTTGTCCGTCCATGATATTTTAAGTATTCGTCTGTAGCATCATACTTCAAAAGCTTCTAGCTTTTTTATTTTATTTTGCTTTAGAGTCCATGCTTCCATTCCATAGAGTAGTATGGAGAACACGTAACCTCTAAGCATTCGTGTACGCAAATCGAGTTTAATTTGCCTATCACAAAGGAAAGCACGCATTTTAAGAAATGTGTTTTTGGCCATTTCAATTCTGCATTTGATTTCTATGGTGTGGTCTATAGTATTGGTTATCCATGTGTCAAGGTATTTGTATTTAGTTGTCTTTTCTATACGTGTGTTGTCAATGTATAGGTCTTGATGTTGTGTTCGAGTTTTAGTTATTACCATATACTTTGTCTTTTTCAAGTTCATTTTAAGACCATATTGCAGACCAACATCATTTAACTTGCTTGTTAATATCTGAAGATCTGCAAGATTTTCTGCCATTATAACAGTATCATCAGCATACCTTAAATTGTTAACCGTCTGGTCGTTTATTGTGATTCCAGTTTTATCTTCACTTAGTGCTTCCCTGAATATCTCTTTGGAGTATAGATTGAACAGCATGGGAGACAATATATAACCCTGCCGTACTCCTCTTAGTATATGTATTTCGTCTGATTCGTTATTGCCTACTTTTATCGTGGCTGTTTGGTTCCAGTAAAGCGATTCGATAATCTGTATATCTCGAGAGTCGATATTTCTTTGCTTCAATAGATTTATTAGAGTATCATGTCGAACCTTATCAAAAGCCTTTTCATAGTCTATGAAGCATACGTGTGTATCTAGGTTCATATCTAAACATCTCTGTGTCAATACATTAAAACTGAATAATGCTTCCCTTGTACCAAAGCCATTCCTAAAACCAAATTAAGTGTTTTCTATGTTTTTTTCTAGCTTGTTATAAAGTCTCTTGTGAATAATTTTTAGAAATGATTTTAGTGTGTAACTCATCAGACTAATAGTTCTATGGTCGCTACATTCTCTAGCATTTGGTTTTTTTGGTATTGTTATAAAGGTAGATTTTATCCATTGTTTTGGTATTATTTCGGTTCTGTAGACTGTATTAAAGAAATCTACCATAATATCTATTTGGTCTTCATTTATTAGTTTTAGGAGTTTGCAGGTCCAACTGCTTTCCCGCTTTTTAGGGTCTTTATGGCATAGAGCACTTCTTCTTTAATTATGTTTGGTCCCTCTGTGGCACTCTGTTTAGTTCTGGTACTTTTCGTGTCTTGAAAGAGTTTTTCTATGTATTGTTTTTATCTTATTAATTTTTGTGCTGGTTTTACTATGATCTTCCCATTTTTATCTTTGATAATGGTGTTTTGTCTTTTTTGTGTTGTTCCTGTTAAATCTTTAATTTCTTTATGTAGATTACTGTTATCATATTTTGATTGTAGCTCTTCTATATATTCACATTTTGCGGTTAACCAACTTTCTTTTGCGTCTCGTATTTTTCTTGTTATATTTCTCTGCAGCTCTTTATATTTTTTTGGATTGATTTTATGCCCCCTTTGTTCTTCCATAAGGCGGAGGATTTCCTGTGTTATCCAGTTTTGTTTATTTTTGTTTTGTTTTTTTGTTTTGTTTACTTCTTATTATTAATGCTGTTTTTATATTCTCTCATTTCTGATCTATATCTGGGCTTGTGGTTTTTTGTCTTATTTTATTAATTTTAATAATTATCTCTTTTTGTATTTGTTTTTTTGTATCTTTATCTTTGAATTTTTCTGTTGCTATCTTGTTATTCTTTATTTTAGAATTTAATTGTTTTAATTTGATGTGTATTCGGGCGACTACTGGGTTGTGGTCTGAACCAATGTCTGCTCCCGGGTAAGTTTTGACTAAAGTTATACTATTTCTGAATCTTTTTTTTATGAGTATATAATCAATTTGGTTTTTTACTGACTTTGTTTCATTATCTTGCGGAGACTTCCATGTATATAGCCTTCTTTTGTGCAGTTTATAGAATGTATTACTTACTATTAGATTCTCTGATTGGCAGTTTGTTTGTCGCCTTTTTCGTTTCTATCTCCTTACCTACCCACAATCTCCTCTACTGCTCATTCGCATTAAAATCTCCCATGACAATAGTAATATTTTGTTCCTTGATGCTTTCAAGCACAGTGTGTAGTTCTCCATAGAACTGTTTGATTTTGTTATTAGATTTATCCGCTGTTGGTGCGTAAATTTGTCTGATATTCATGTTTCTATTATGCAAAGGGATCTGTATCAACATAACTCTGTCTGAGTGGGGTATAAAGCTGGTCACTGATTTATGTATATTTTTATACCATGATAGCAACTCCTCATTATTTATTTCTTTTCTTTTAATTTTGAATTCTTTATAGTTTTCTTTCTTTTTTGTACTAATGGATTTTTTTTATTTTTCTTTTTTCTCTTTAATTTTCAATTTTATTGCATTTGTCTACTATTTAGTTTTTTTATTGTGTTTGTTCTCTATTTTTGCTGTTCCACAGCTTTCTATTGATGTTTCTAGTATGGTGTTCTTGAATGTTTCCATTTTTTCTTCTACTTCCTTTGTTTTTATAATTTTACTACATTTTTTTCCATATAGCTTTATTTCTACTGACAAGATTCTTTTGTTTATGTATCTTACTTTTGTAAGGTATTTTATTTTGTTTGGTACTATTATTATAACAACTCCTCCTTTTGCTCTTTCTTTTTCATTTACTCCTGACCAGAACATCGAGTATCTTTTGTGTATTTTTCTTAGTTCTTTTTTTTTCTTTTTTGTTTCTGTAATTCCTAAACATTCTATTTTATGTTTTATCATTTCTTCTACTCTTCTTCTTTGCCCTTTATGCTTTGTATATTCCATGTAACCAGTCAAATTTTTTGATTTTTTCTTTTTATGTACTCTTTTTCCCTTTCATTGCTTTTCTGTTATCCGAGTATTTGTTCCAGTTTATTTTGTTTGTTAATAGTTTTTTGACGCCGCTTGTTATTCTTTGTCTTTTCTTCTTGTGACCCCCGTTTCTAGTTCATTCCATTCATAAATTTCCTCATTGACAATTATAATAATAATAATAATAATAATAATTTATTGGTCTAAAGATCAAAACATGATATAAGACAAGTCATGTACACACAAACATAAATTCAAAATAATGTCAATACACTACATAATAATAAATTAGAACAAATAAGTATACAAACATGGTACAGTAAATAATAAAACCAACATTATTTATAATTACAATAAAATAAACAAAATAATGATATTTAACAATTTACATTTATAATGAGTCTTCAAGAAATTCACTTACTGAATAATAAGCCTTGTTAAGTAACATTTTTTTAATTGACAACTTAAATTCTTTTGCGTACAATAATTTTAATGCCACAGGCAACTTGTTGTATAATTTTATACCTACATATTTAGGACATTTCTCAAAGAAACTCAATTTATGTTTTGGATACTCGAGCAGAGTGCTACCATGCCTTGTATTATATGTTCTATTTCCTCTATTTAGTGTTGTATAGATGGTTAGATTTTTTTTAACGTTTAGCAAAATTTGTAATATATACAAGCTATAGAAAAAATTATACGGTCTACACTACTTGAACTACCCCAGACTACAATGCAGTATCGAAGAGCGGACTCAAAATGAGCAAAATAAAACAATCTATTAGTTATTATTTTTGAACCACTGATTTATGTTATTTAACAATTGAGTCGCTTTGATTGGAATATCACTTGCTTTTTGTGATGAAATAAGCAGGGATGTGTCATCAGCATATAATACACTATTTTCAATCAGCATGTCATTAGTGTATATAATAAAAAGTAATGGACCCAATACCGATCTTTGTGGTATTTCTCTTTTCATATTTAATGTATTGGATGTAGTGTTAGCAATTTTTACGTAATGTGGTCTATTATTAAGATAGCTTACAATCCACTGCAAGCTTGTCTCTCTAATGCCGTATTGATATAACTTAGCAACTAATAGATGTGAGAAACAAGGTCAAACAATTTACTCAAGTCAAGAAATATCCCCAAGCAATGATCTCCTTTGTCTAATAATAAACGTTTTCCAAGTAATCGAGGATGGCACCTGTTGTAGATTTATGTTTCATAAATCCATGTTGGTGTTTATTGAATAGTTTGCACTGATGAAAAAAGTTTGTTATTCGCTCTGCCATAACATTTTCGATTACTTTGGATATTGTGCTTAGTATGGCAATGAGCCTGTAGTTATTTGGTTTATTGTTATTATTTTTTTTAGGTACTGGTATCAGTTTAGTTTCTTTTAGAATAGTTGGGAATATTCCTTGACGCAAAGATTCGTTTATATTAGAGACGATAGGTTCAATTAAGTAGGGTATACACATTTTTAAAAGATTGGCAGTCATGCCATCTACTCCCGCAGAATTTGAGCTTTTCAACCGACACACAATATTCATAATTTCATTGTCAGTAACTGGTTGCAAAAATATTGATTTTGAATTTAATGGATTGTTTACGTTATTTTCGTTAATGCTTGTTTGTGAAAGGCTATCAGCAACCGTATTAAAATAATTATTTAAGTAGTTGGCAATTGATAATTGGTTGTGTTCAGTGTGACTTATATCCCATGCGGCTTTATTTTTGTTGGTTGAATTTGCTATCCTGTTGTTATAGTACATTCTTTTTGCTAAAATAATAACATTTTTGTAGATTTTTTTATAAGTGATATAATGTCGTTTTACATTTTCATTTTCTTCTTTAGCAAGTGCATGTAATGTTTTTAGAGTTTGAGAGGAGATTTTAATACCGTTTGTTATTCATTCCCTTAGGGGAAAAGCAGTCTCAAACATAATAGATAACTTATTTTGAAAAAGATAATATTTTTTATCTACGTTACTTGATGAAATCACAATATTCCAATCAGTTTCTTTTAATAAGTTTGTAAAATTATAAATATTGCGTGTGTTTTTAATATTTCTGTAGTAATTTGGCTGTTTATTGGTATCAACATCATATGATAATTTAATGCTAGCTAATTGTGAATTGTGATCTGAAGAGCAAAACTCTGATACTGTGCAAGTTATATCTGGAATACTATTACTAATACAGATGTTGTCAATGCAGTTCAATAGTTTGTTAATGCGTGGTTTAACATTATAAAAATTTAGAAGGTCTAATCATTCAGTACGCTGTTTAGAAAATGTAAGAAAGTTAATATTGAAATCTCCGCATACTACAACTGTTGCATCTGATTTTTTGCATAACTTTTTTAAAGCTTTATCAAGTAATTCAATAAATATAGCAAAATCTCTTTCAGGGCATCTATAAAAACACAATACAAACATTTCATCACAAATTACATTTTTTACTTAAATCTAGTATTATCGCACAGCATTCAAAATGCTTTTCGACTGACAGATTACCAACCGCACTTAAAATATTCGATTTTATTCCAATTATGCACATTATCAAAGCTCCTCCGCGTATGTATTTGATCCTTGAAAAATGCGCTCCAGTATAGTAACCAGGTACAGATAGATTGTCAATGCTATTATGAGTATACCAGTGTTCACTTACACATAAAATATGGTACTTGCAGGTGTCTAGCAGAACTTCGATTTCATCAATTTTGTTCCCTAAACCTTGAACGTTTTGATGGAAGATATTTAAATAAGATTCGTTCTTTTCATTGTTGCTGTTCCTAAAAAATATTTTGTTGAAATTTTTTCGACGTGTGGTGATCTATGATCGTGCTGATTTTCTGTAGAAATGTTTTATACATCTGTTGATGACGCCCGCTTGTTTTGTGTGTTGTGTAGAGGACTGTTATTACCATTTTGTATTATATTGCATATTTTATACATTAATACCCTCTTAGCCGCGGAGTTGAATTTAATTATGTTATTTTTAAAATGATTCATTAATATTGTATTGGTATCTAAGTAAATAACATGTTTCATATTTTTGCTGTTATGCAGCATCTTGCAAATATTCAAATTTTGTTTGTATATAAACGCATTTACATTTGGTGAATCTGTATACGGGCATCCTATTATTATAACATTGGTGTGAATTGCTAAATTAATTACTTTCAATATATGTACGGGTGACAGTTCTTTTTCCTTGATTGCGTTTATTTTTCCACCAAAAATAATTAAATAATCATTTTTATTGAAATGTTCAATACCAGTAACGCAGTTTTTAATAACTTCATCGTATGTTGCATTAGGTTTTATAATGGTGCTTACTGCGTATGCGTCCTTGGATAAATACGTATTAAATAAATTTGGCCCATTTTTACCATTTTCGTCTGACAAAATCAGGATATTTGATTTTTTTTTATTTGTACTTTACTGGCGTTTACAGTTAAACGATCAATAGAAACATTAATTTCCATATCTGCTTGTTTGGTCATATTAGGAGAAGTGACTAAAATATTTTTTCCAGCATTGTTAATTTTTGTTTGAAGTGAGACATCAATTTTGTTTGTTTTGGTATTCTGTTTGAGTTAAAACATGAACATTTGTTTTACTTATTTTAGTCTGGGTGGAAGCGTTTTTTGAGTTTATTTCTTCCGTATTTGTTACTTGTTGCGTTAAATTGTCAATTATTTTATTTTTGTTTTCAACATCATTTTTTTATTATTATTTCATTCAATTTAATAATTTCTTCGTTTAGTTTAATATTTTCATTGTCTGTATTAGAGAATGTATTTGTGTCGTTTATGTCATTCACATTTATATTACTATTGTTAAAAGTACGGTTTAAAATATCGACATCAATTGATTTAAGTTGTTGCCGAGTTATGGGACTCATATTTTACTTAAATTAATAATATACGTTTAAAATTTTAACAAACAGAGGAAGGCGGCCTCGGATAGGAAAGTTAGTTAGAGTTTATGTTTAATCATACAATACATAAAATACATATGTCTGTGAGTGGAATCGAACCCGGACTCTCCAGTTGAAAGAGTTGTACGTTACCTCTGAGCCACGGCGGCTGTACTTATATCGTGCAGTCAACAAAGTAAATCTTAATTACAAGAAAAGAGAATTAATAACAATGCACATTGTTGATACAAGTGAGGTTTGTAGGTTAGAATTGTTAATTAATTCAAATTACGTTAAAATAAACAATTTATGTAAGCACATTACCTGTAAACGGTGTATGAGCAATTAAATAAATTATATTATTTGTTAAAACACAACACAAACTTATAAACATATAGTTTTAGATATAAAATCAGTTAAAATACACACAGTCAATACACACGTTGGTTAAAGTACCGACATTAATTTTCTGTATCCAATTTGAACTTTTTTTCCTTTTTCCTTCTCCTCTCTTGCAATGCTTCTAATTTCTCTCTGTATTTTTTTTATGTGAGATCATTGTCTGTGTATGTGTTTGTATTTTTTAGTTTACTTTTGGCTATCATGATCCTATTTTTCTGTTTCCAATTTAATATATCCAATTTGATGATTTCGTTCTCTGTATTTTTGTTTAGCCATGTTATTTTCTCAATGTCTACTTTTACTTGTAGCTTTTCTTTCATACACTGTTTAATCTCTCCTTTTGTGTTCACTGTTAAATTCAATCTTTTTATTATAATGTTGTTTTTATTCTTTATTTTTTCTTCTCTTTCAATTTTTTGTTTGATATTTTTTATTCTATCTGTTAGGCTTTTCACTTCTGTTTTCCAGATTTCTTCTTATTTCTTCATTTCTACTTTTATTGATCTTATCTCTTGTTTTATTTCATTCAATTTTTCATCCATCTTATTGATTATTGTTTGGACCATTTTCTTTAATTCCTCCATCTCTTTTGTGTCTGTAGAGACCTCTTCTGCTTTCTTCATTTTTTTTCTTACTCAATTCTTCTTCTTTTTTTTCTTTTGATCTGGTGATCTTATGGTTTTTTTACTTCTGTTAAATATACTATGGCTTTCTTTTTTTTCTATTTCTCTTGTTTTTTATTCATTCCCTTGTTTTTTTTGTATTTTAATTCAATTTTGTTAATTTAACTTAAGTATAAATATAAATGCAGACTCCTCTGTGTTTCGTTCTCCTCGTTACGCGTGGCGTGACTTTGTGCTGTACCACTCGCACCTGTCTCCTTCTACCGTGCTTACATATAGCAAATGTCGTCCTCTTTTCTTCACTGACTGGCAATTTTTATCCGCTTGGAATTTAATGTTGTTATCGCTGGTTTTTGTCACTGTTACACTTTTTTTTTATTACACCACTGCACACTTTTAATTTATATTTGCTATTTTATGTATGCACTTTTGGCTTTAGTGATAAGTTCCGTTATTACGAAGTGGATATCGACTGTGACCAAAATACGTCTACACGTGATGCTCTCTAGAACTCAACTCTAATAGCAGTTTTAATATTTTAATAACTTTGTTTTCTTCATGAGTAATGTTGCGTCTTGGTTAATTCCGGTAATTGTAATTGTATCCAAGATTTGTTTGTTATTTGATCTCCATTTATGCAAAGGAAATCTTATTATTATAATTTGGCTTAAATGATGTTGAAGCTATTTAGTATTTGTAATTGAATTAGTTTCTGTTATACATTCATCTATATACAGGATCATTATAAAAGTTTGGGATTATGTAACTATCTAATGTACGATTGTGCCACTCTAGTGAAATAGTGAATTTACACCTAGCCTAAATACAGCTGAAGTTGAATTGTCAAAACAAAGTAAATAGTTTGGTGTACATTTTAAAAAGGCGGCATATTTAAAGTGATTACATAATCCAAGACATTTATAAAGACCCTGTAAAAGTCATGTTCTACAATAGCGGAGGCATGTGCATACTGAGTTTGCCTTTCAGTTGCCAATTGCTTGAAATTTTAAGTAGCAAGATATAATGCTGATGCCGTGCTATATGTATATTAGGGTGGTGCCAAAAAAATAACTTTTTCAAAATGTGGTGCCGATTGCTAAAAAAGAAGTAAAATTAGTTTAAGCGAGCAAAAGAAATTTTAAAATAAGCCATTTTATTATACCAATTAGTTCTCTACTAGATTTTATGTTTTTCGTATTAAATATTTTGGAAAAAATCAATCTAGGTTGTTTTTTTGCACAAAACAACAAAAAAGAGTACTGTTAGTCCTATCACTCAAAGATTACTCGTTCAGAAAATGATTAATTTTTATTACTTAAAAATTTAATTTATTTTTTTCTTCAGATTATTTGATTTATATTTTTTTTCTGTGCATTGCATAACTTTCTAGCTAATGGCAATTGATTTGGAAACATAAAATTTACTAGAAAACAACATTGTATAACAAAAATATTAATTATTTCAACAGTTTGACGTCATTTTTGGAGGATTTTACTTCTTCTTTGGTAGTTTTTGCGCTTGCGGCACTATTTAGACTGAATTTATTAGCACCAAAATTTAACATTTTTTTTTATGTATTTGAACATAATACTACCCGGCGCTTAACAAACAAAAATTTAAGCTCCACCCTAATGTATATACGGTCTTAAATTTATATATTATTTGCAATGAGAATGACGGATTTTTTCTCAATCTAGTTTGCAAAAAATATTGTTGATCATCTTTGCAAATCCAGATTTGCCGGTATATTTTTAATATGTAGGCAATAATAAATAAATCTGTTTGTATTGTAGGCCTAACTTGAAGAATGTCATTTAATGATAACCAAGTTGTTGTTTTTGCGGAACCATCAAATGCGACTATCAATTTTACTGTAGTACTATATTTCTTAATAACGCAGTGGTGTGGAAGGAAGTAGCCGTTATTCGTATTATTAATTGGTTTTATGTATCCCAGTTTCTTGTATTGTTGCATAAACTCCACGTATTATTTTTTGGGCTTAGGCGTTTTAAGTAGTATTTTTTGTGAAATTTGCAAATTGCCATATTTTTTGATTCATTTAAGTTGTTAGGATCAATATTGAATGGTAATTGTAACATCAATGCTCCTTCGCTTTTTCTACGTACTGTTTGGTTGAAATCTTTCTCCGTTTTATATTGCGTGGTGGTACGTAGTTGGAATGCTAGAATTTTTCCATTTGCGTCTCTAATGAACTGAATGTATTTAGATTTATTGATTTGTGATTTAATTTTTGTATCCAGTTTTTTAGTAATTATTGTGATTTGCATTTCTGATACCAATGGTATTTAACTTCTTTTACTGATGAGGATCTTTATGCTGATTGACTGTGTTTATTAATGCGGTTGATATTAATGTCATTTGGTTTGTGTATTTGCCGTTTTAGGCAGAATAACAATCGTTTGATGTAGTGTCTTGGTGGTTATTTAATAATATGTTGTTTTTTACTTCATGATTTGGTTTTAAGCAATTGAGTCAAAGTTTTTGTTTTTTGACAGATTGTATTGCATAGTTTATCTAGTATATGAAACGACTGAGTGTTTTTGATGAGGATTTGATTTGAAGTTTGCACTTATTGTAGTTGTGCTCTCTGACTTAGATTGGCGCTTTGGAAATCAAGAACTTGTCAGCGTTCTTGTATGTAAGAATTTTTGTTCTTAAACTGATGGCGTTGTACATTTGAGGCGATATTCTTCTTGTTTGTCTTTGGAGAGTGCATCCAGTTTTTACGTGTTTTAAGCATGAGTTAGCAAAATCTTTTTTAACCATAAGCGTAGAGTTTTCCAAGTTATGTCATAGTTTGCGTCCGTGATGAACAATGTTTGAATTGTATTTGATGCTTCTCCCGTTAAGCAAAATTATAAGTAGTGGAATTGTTGCACATTGTTAAGAAAACCGTTTCTATTTATCAATGAATCAAATGTTATCAATTGTTTAGAATACTGGAGAATGTGGGCAATGTTATTTTTGTGAAACTGAACTGACTGATACAGCTGGTTTTTCAATTTTATTTATTGATTTGCTACTCAAGGCATCTTCTATTTGAGATGTTAATATAACAAAGATATGATGGTTATGCATGTATGTATGTTCCACAGGGTTCTGTACTTGGTCATCTTCTATTTATAATATACATAAACGACATGAAATAATAAAAAAACGTTTTTTTTGCTGATTATACTTTTTAAAACTTATCAAATTTTACGTATTTTAAATTTATTTTAATATTTTATTTTATTTATGTTTAACTATGTTTCTGTTTTTATTATGAAATTGAAATACTTGTCCTCACATTGGATCAACTAGATTAAATAATAATACTTTTCTTATTTTCTCGGAAAATCTGGTAGCAGTTTTTTATAACGCTGGGTAAACCAGGCTTTATAAGTTTGTTTTACTATTTTTTTTAATTTAAAAACTTTTTTACAGTTTGGCATTTTTCAAAATAACTGATTTTTTAATTATAATGGAGATGTTAGTTGGTGAAACAACTGAATAGTGGTGGCCGTTACTATGTGATATACAAGATCATTTAAAAATAAATAAATAAAACACATTTACTATGTACTATATCCCGAATATATTAAAAAAAAAACTGTAACTAGTTTCAACCTTTACAAGGCTATTATCAGACTGTGATACAAACAAGTATAAATATAAAAGATAATTTACAATGTGTATATACGTCAGTAAAACATTAAATGTACAGAGAGGTTAAAAGTTACATTGAAATTGTTATGATTAAAATGATTATAAATTACATACAATAATACAAAAAGGAAAAAAAAAAACAGATTAACCAGGTTAAGAATGGATTAATGAATGGCGGTTTTACTTAAAGGTAATTAAAACAAGGAATTAGTGTTTTATTTTATTATTATTATGGATTACCACATAGCAAAGGTCTCAACCATTTTTTATATTAAGAAAAAGAACATTCCGTAAAATGGGAAAGGATTAAATTATTTCAAACAAAAGAGATTTATACTCGGATTTATACTATATTTGATCTGTTACTCTTGTAAGTTGATAGGTTATGGAAAACCCATATCTGAAGCCAAGTTGATGATTTGGCATCAGGTTTTCAGCGGCCGTGTGATTTCGCATTTTATCTAAGACTACAGTTTTTGCAACCTTACATAAGTTTGACAGCAGACTAATTGGGCGGTAATTTTGTCTAACTTTTTTAACATTTGTATAAGATTAGACCTTTTCCATGAAGATGGAAACTGTAAATAAGTAAAAAAAATAAGTATGTTCTTAAACAGAAACAACAAGTCTAAACATCAGATATGAAAATTATAAAACAAAATTTGAGTTAGTTATGCATAGGTACAGTTTAAACTTGCTACATAAAAAAGTTTAAAATTAAAAAAAAAAAGGCTGATGGCCAAGTTTATCACAGCGCACATCAAACTGAAGAATTGGTTCTTTTTTTTATTGTCATATTTTTTTTCAGCTGAACTGTTTTATGGTCGTCGCGCTTTACAAAAACTTTACAGGTGGCAGCACAAGTTTGAAATTGCATTAACTTTATGATCTTTATGCAATAATATCTCTCACTACATGATTCAAATCTAAATCTTTGTCATAGACCGGCGCGCATTGGAGATTAAGATTGTCAGCAAATGCCTTTTTTGTCATGAATGAAAGAAAACGATGTATACTTGTTTTAAAGGGTTTTATCGATCTTTTACATTAGATTATTATCTTTGTTAGAGAACTTGATAGCAGATTTCCAGCACTGACTTTTTACTTCACCATTGAGCTGGTTTAATTTAGTTCGGCTTGTTGGGTCATGTGATTTTTGCCATTTATGTCTGATGCGATTTTAAGATTGGATGAGTTCTATGCTCTCTTTATTGAGATTTGATAATCGATTTGATTTAACTTTTGGCAAAGCCTTTGTAAAGTTTTTTATTCTTTAGACGTTTAAATGTCAAATAGTAATCTAATGCTCTCTTTTAGAATATGCAAAAACAAGGACTAGTCAGTTTTGTAGACCGACTTGATCTTCTCTTTACATCTATAGAGATCTAAGACTACTGGTTTGCGGTCTAAGCTTAGGTTGTTAATAACCAAAATGGCAGTTTGTGCTGTGATGTTTTTGAGTAACGCAATGCCAAGTGCTTCTTTAGGGAACTTTTGGTAACTGTGATAAGTTGGCATGACTGGCCCTAGTATGGTATAACTATTATGCTGAGCATACCTAAAAAGTTATCTGATACAGTCAAGTTAGCTTTATTTGTTATTTAAGAAGTGCTCAGCGCTGAGCGCCCATTAACATTTTATCTTATTTTAGATATAGTTGGTGTTGGTGAGTAGTGTGTGCGGCTAGGTCTTCGCCCTTAATGCGTGTTGGGGTGTAATGTTGAATTTAATTGTGTGTAGTGTAATCAACAGTGATGTTGATTGGGTTTGTATTTTAAAAGTAAATGAGGCTGAAACTATGCTAAACTGCAAATGTCTGTGTTTGAGTTTAAAGCAAGTTGCTTATTCAATTCAAGAGAACACTTTTTAACATAATTAATAATAGAAGGAATATTTAAATTGCGTTTGATCTAGATATTACGGACGTACGGAGCAGTGTGGAGGATTGCTCTCAAAGTCTTCCTTTAAAAAGTTTAATTTTTTTTCATGCTGTTTGTGGTTATAAAGACAGGCTTATAGCACAACCGGTCTGATAATTTTTTTGTACAATAGCAACTTGTTTTTGATACTCATTTTACTTCTCCATTTTATAAGAGGCACAAGTTTATGTGCAAAGATTACGTCAATTTACGGTCTGGTACACCTAAGTGTATGTGTTTGTATGGCTGTGTGCGTGATTGTAAGCGTCGTTTGGAGAACACGATTGCTGTACTTTTTTCAATATTAATTCTGATAAGCTATGTGTTGAGAGTTATTTGCGTATTGTGTTATCTTGATTCCGTTTGTAGGTGTTGGCATGTCTGAAACGTATATGGTAAACGTATATGTAATGGTGAAAGGAGTAATATTTGGCGCATTCCTGTTGTGATGTTGCTTAGTTTAGATATGTTGTTTCATAGTTTAGTAGACAATGACTTGTTATATAAATAGGAGGTATGAACTTTATATGCTATACTTTATCGAATGTTGTTTTTTTTG
The DNA here is from genome assembly GCA_963932245.1 of Tachinus rufipes. NCBI lineage: Eukaryota > Metazoa > Arthropoda > Insecta > Coleoptera > Staphylinidae > Tachinus > Tachinus rufipes. The sequence continues at coordinate 43,765,773 of OZ010745.1, read as the reverse complement.
TGTTGAATCTTGGAATAATTTGGTTTACCACTTTTAGAAGTTGGTGGCACGTTGAGCGTTCTTTATTTATTTTATTTATTTATTTATTTATAGTAATAATAACGGGTTGCCCTAATAACAATTATTAAAATTTACACATAGAACATATAGGATTTACAATAACAATAATTTTAAAAATGAACAATAAAAAGTGAATTAATTTAACTAACATTAATCTTAATTTCAACTAAGAATACATAAAAAATAAATTATAGATGAGAATTTTTTTTTTTTTTTTAAATGTTTTGGACTACTATACAAATCAAAATATCTACTTCATGACAGATTAAATTATACAAATTGCACATAGAGTGAAGTGGAGATTTAGAAAGTATGTTAGTGTTGCATACTGGAACATAAAAAAAAGATGTTGTCTGCACACTGACGGAACCCGAAATTGTAACATAGACACTATATCAGAGTCATTGATAAAATTATGAATGATTTTATATAAGAATGTTATTTGCCTAGCATTGCGCCTTAATTCTAGTGATTGGAACTTATATAGGGTCAACAGTACACCGTAATCCCATCCGTGATCTAAATAAAAATCTTTAGAATATAAAATTTTTAGAACTTTTCGTTGAACGTTTTCAATCGATTCTATATATTTAGAATACAAAAGAGACCATATAACAGAAGCGTATTCAAGTTTGGTTCTTACAAAAGCATAATACAAGTTTATTATAGTATCCAAATTAGAAAATTGTCTACTATTTCGAATGACAAAACCTAAAATTTTTCTTGCTGATGACACCATTTCTGTGATATGGGTAGAAAATGATAAACTTGTATCAAAAACCACTCCAAGATCTTTTACTGTTTCAACACGTCTTAAAGATTCATGATTTATTTTATAATTAAATAAAAATGTTTCTCTTCGCTTTGTATATGATACTATACAACACTTTCTAATATTTAAAAGCAGTTTCTTATTCAAACACCAAAAATATAGTTTACTAAGATCATTTTGCAATGTCACACAGTCTTCAAAACTATTGATCTTAGAATATATTTTCAGATCATCCGCAAACATTAGCACTGAGTTATGGAAAATTTCACAAATATCATTTAAGAATATATTAAACAGCATTGGACCAAGGTTTGATCCTTGAGGTACACCGGATGTTTGACTAATTATTCTAGGTTTGTGTCCAAGATATTCAACATATTGTTTTTTATCGGTTAAAAAAGATGTTATTGATAACTGCAGAGATCTGGAGAAACCAGCCTTATTGAGTTTGTGAATAATGATTTTATGCTGAATTTTGTCAAAGGCTATAGAGAAATCCGTGTAGACCACGTCAGCTTGTGATCTTGCATCTAAAGTTTGTGATATAAATTGAGTGACGTGAAATAAATTAGACTCTGTGGATCTGGCACAAACCATGTTGGGCGGGTGTTATAAAAGTTTTTAGAAAAGGATTGACTTTAACACAGATAATAATTTCAAAAATTTTGGACAATACTGAAGATATGGTAATAAGCCTATAATTTTCTATTCTATTTTTATGACCAGATTTTAAAATAGGTGTTTTCCAGCAAGCTGGAAAAGTAGCACGCTTTAAGCATAAGTTATATAAATAACATAAAGGCAAACTCAACTGTTCCTTACAATCATTAATTATAAGTGCCGGTTTTTTGTCTGGCCCACATGACAAATTGCCTTTAACCGTAGCGATTGCAGATTTAATGTCATTTTTGTTAATGGTATCAAAATGAATATGAAAGTTACTAAATACCTCGTCATAATTACTCTGTGATACGTCTGACCTGGTGTACACGTTTTCAAAATGATTAGCAAATTCATTAACAATATCTAAAGAAGAAGATAGTGATATATCACGAACAAACATTGTCCCTGGAATTGATGTATTTGATTTACGTAAATTGATATATTTCCAAAATAACTTAGGATTTGTTTTTAAAGATTTTTCGGAATCTTTAACAAATACAGAAAAACATTGCTCCAAAGTAACTTTTACTTCCTTTCGTAAATATTTATATTTGGTCATAAAATAGTGATATAGCGGATATTTACGGGTCAATTTTCTATATTTATTTTTAGATTTGACTAAGTGTTTTAGATCTTTTGTAAACCAAATCGGATATTTATGATTTATTTTTGTAAAATAGGTACACAAGCATCAAATATTTCATAAAGAGATTTATTATAAAAATATTCACAAGCAGAATCAATATTATCAAATGATTTAAGAGAAGACCAGTTTTTCTGACATATCATGTTATAAAGTTCAACATAATTAGCTTTTTTAAAATTGTAAGTTTTATAGCCTATGTTGGTTGGAAAATTACAAAAATCGTTGAAAGGAAGATGCATCTCTAACACAAGAGGTGGATGATGTGGGTCTATTAGTACTATAGGATCATCTGACAACGGTACAGTACAATGTTCATTGCTAATGACTAAGTCCAGCGTACGACCTAAATGGTTTTTAATAAAATTATACTGTGCAAAATCATAAAAATTTAAAATATTTTTTAAAGCAACGGAACAATTATTTTCTAAAGTCTTGTTAAATAATCCGATGTTAAAGTCTCTAATAAACAATATTTTTTCATAATACATAAAATCAAGTTTTTCTAAAAAATCAGATAAAGCTTCAAACTGTTTCAAACGTACCGTTGGTCTTATATAAACATTAACTGAGTAGACTACAGTATTACATTTACATATTTTAATAATTAAGAGATCAATATCTTTACTGTTGAGAGAACTAGTATCAATGAAAATTTTAGATGCTTAAGTCTCGCATCAACTGCAAGTAGTACTCCACCTCCTTTTTTGCATTAGATATAGTAAAAAACAATTGAAAATTATTACAAAATATCTCCGAGTCTAATACAGCATTGTTGAGCCAAGTTTCAGTAAAAGCAATTATGTCAAAGTTTGACGTACAACTATTAAAATATACATACAGTATCGGTTTTTGTGTTAATAACATTTTGATAATATACACGAAGTTTATTATAATTTGACTTGAAAAGACTGGTTTAGCGTTTCACCACTATTAACCGGTATCGGGGTAGTAGGATTATTGTCTTTTGAACTCCCTTTACGTGGAGGATTTCGCCTTGGAAGATGTGAGGCATTCCCGGTAAACGTTGTAGGTGATATTTTAGTTATGACTTCTGCATTACTTTCAGGTTCATCTAAAGAATAAAGTGTTTCACCTATCAAAAGATTGTTTTTAACAATTCTGGCAGTATGCCCAAGCTGTCTTACCTTTTTTAGATGGTTTCTAAGATAATTAAATTTTTCTCGTTCTTCAGGTGTGCGATCGATATTAATATATACGTTGGAACCTTTTAATACTTTGCTGTTTTCTAGAATTTCTTTCATCTTAAATAAATTTCTTAGCTTTATTATGATTGGCCTTGGTTTTGTACTTCTTGATTTGCCAATTTGATGCACCTGATCAAAATCGCTGATATGAATAGGAACTTTGAGAGTATTACCAATCAGATTTCCAATTAATTGCAATGGAACTTCATTGACTTCCTCAATAATACCTTCGACTATAAGGTTATTTTGTCGACTTTGATGATCTAGGAGATGGTACTTAGTTTGTAAAAGCGCAAATTGAGATTTAAATTGAATAAGTTCTTACTTTATTTGATCATTTTCAAGTCACATTGAATCTACAACTTTATTTAGCTCAATCTGAAACTCTGATTTTTACGTTTTAAATTTATTGCGAATTTCTTCAATTATTTGAGCTATAGTAGTCATTGTGGTATTAAATAATAAATGACTATATAGTTAATAAAAAATAATAAAGTTGGCTGTTGTTCAATTATAGAAATAAAATAGGAAGAAAGACAAAGGATACTATATTTCACACTACACGGCCTGTTGTAGTGACTAACAATAATTTTACAATTACAAGAGATAAAATAGACCATGGAAAGGTAAACAAATTGATAACAAAGGAAAGAAAAATTTTAAAAGAATAATATTTATATTATTTCTATTATATGAAAAAATTGACAAACAAACAAGGGTAAAATAAAACAGATTGAATAAACTTGATACAATAAAATTGTTTTTGCTAGCCAATAAATAAATAAAATAAAATAACTTGTTTTTTTAGTCACCGAAATGTATGTAGAATATTAATTTAACAATGGAAATAAATCGATCTTCTACTTAATTACTAGGACAATTAATAACGCACAGCACATACACTAATAACACACAATATGTGATAATATCATTGGTTTTACTACAAGACTTTTTTTGTCGCTATTTGTTTTTGTTGACAAAACTATGCAAATAACTATAAAGGTTGGTTGATACCTTTACTATGAATGATCAAAATCCGAACTAATGCACCGGTAGAACAGAGTATTTTTTTGCCAATAGTACTCAAGAGATTTATGGATTGATAGTTCTGAGAAAATCTTGGATTTTTTCATGCTTTAGGAAAGCTTACGACAACGTGGGAATGTTTCTCTATGATTTGGAGAAGTGGCTCATACGGAGAACCGCTTTGACGATGCTGGTTAATGACATAATTGCTTTCTATGGGAAAGTTTTTTTCTGGTATTTAAAGTTTTCACTACTTTTTTAATGCGTAAAGGTGGAACGTTATCTACCTGATCTTTGGGGGCTTCTTTTCAGGTATTTGTGTACAACTGAATGTACACGATCTATGTGAATCTGCATCTTGATAGTCTGTGGAACATTACAGTTTTTCCAACACCTATATTTTCTTTGAAGCAGTAAAGACTAAGCCGTTTTTATCATGCACAGCTGAAATGGGCGATCTCTTTTTACGGAGTATCTTACTGAGTTTCTACATAACAGGTCGATTTTTGTCAGTGAATTCCAACATAGATTGCCAACATAAGTTTTTGTGTTTGCTGATACCTCTACGTATTGATATTATAGCATTCAGAAAATACCTATTGACCGGACCTTGAGTAAATTGATTGCTCAGGGTATTCTCAAGGGGTTTTTGTTACTGAAAGTAATCTGATATGAAGCTTACATCAGTGCTTGTTCTAAATTTTTCTTTGTTTCTTTGTTTCAAAAATGGGAATTGAACTTTGTTTCTATCAAAAAGTGCAGTACCTCTTGAAATTTTTATTAAAACAGGTAAATGATCCGAGCTCAAGTCATTGATTACCGTGACATTTGTCGCTGTGTTCTTTAAGGTAGCTATCACGTTGAGTACCATTAGGACTGTAGCCTGTCGGAGCTTTAGGTCCTAGAATAGTTAGGTTTACATAACTATCTAATGCTTTGCCTTTGGTATGAGTAGTGCGGCTGTGCGGCCTGATAAATGTTTGGCATTGAGATCACTAGCTATGATAGTTGACATTTGGCTTGACATTAGTGCATCCATGTCACTGTGTATCATGTGTTTTTGTGGTGGTAAGTATGCTGAAACTAATTTAATTATTCTTGCACCGGTTAACGCAGGTGTCGATTTTAGAGTGGTTGTTAAGTGATCTTCTTATGACGATCGCAGTTATACCTCCTGGTCGATTCAACCTGTGTGCTCTGAAGCAAAAATAGTTGCTAAAATTATATTATAAAACAGCAAAGACATCATTGTCATGTGTGATTCAAACTCCTGGATCTTACGAGAAACGCCGTTGTATTTTCTAATTTTGATAAGTTTTACCACGAGGCTACTTTGGACAGGTGTTAACAATCAGGCTATCCACAACGTATTTCAGTCACCTCGGTTACTCATTCAATTTTACTTTTTTGAGGGTGGTGGATTTTATGGTATTACTAGTTTCTAGATTTAAGTTCTGCTATAGTTTGATAATATTATTATTATTATTTATGTTTTTAGGTTTAATAATCATTAAGGTTATTTAACTTTTATTTTATTTTTTTTTTAGTGTCTTTGACATTGCTGGTAAATTTTTTTATAATTGATGTTGTACAAGTATTTTGTTTTGTTTTTAGGTTTGATGGAGGCAACAACGTTATGAAACGTTCTTAATTATACAACAATTATAGGCTGAATAAATGAATATTAATTAAACCATGATTTTTATTTAAGAAAATATAATGAGTAATACACCTTCATATAACAAATTGATTGAGAGGGCTAACACAGTAATAAATAATTTGTCAATTTGTTTTAGTTATGTACTACACAAAACTAATTAGTTTTTTTTTTTAATTCTTTTATATATTCTATAAGCGTGGTATTTTTTGAAAAACACGTATGCAGCGTGTTTTCAGGAATAAATACGTAAATTCTGATTGGCTTATACCACGTATCATATGACATTATCTATAGTTTTTTATAATATTTCATAATCTAATTAAGATTTTCTTTTAAACGGTTTTCTATTATTTCATTATTTTAATGATATTTTTAGAGTGAATTTATGTGACTTGAACATGAAATTTTAAAATGCTTGTTATGAAATCAACTTTAATGTCATATTTGTTATATTTGTGCCAACAAAATTTATTATTAATTGTAACCACACAAACATTCCTCTGATGTTCCCATTAAGGCAACGAACACATTTACACTTTCTTAAAGCACCTTATGAGAACACACGCATAATCTTTAAATTATAACCGTACTCATCACTTCCTATAAGCATCCTGGCCACCTAATTTCCTTTAGAGATTGCATACAAACTTGGACAATTTTCCCATGTCATCTAATGGCAACCACAATGACATTTCATCATCCGTTACTTCCTCAATCAACATACCCAATATTTATTAAGACAGGATCTCATTATTCAAATGTGGCAATTGAAGAGGAAACATATTTTCTCCTCATCCAATCAAAGCAAATACCAAAATCAAGAGTAGAAAGAAACAATAATTTTATTATTAATGTTGATATTTGTTGTAGATTGTATCTGCACTTAATTACTTTTGAAAACAAGTTTTTATATTTGGTTTGAAAATAAATAATATACAACAGTAGTCGAATTAAAAGAACGCGCGCCGTGTTGGAATCGTAATGTAATCAAGATTGAAAATGTAATTTATTTCTAAACTATAATTTTAAAGCAATTGTTAAACTTTTTCATTCGTACTTTGCTTGTATGTTATTTTTAATTAAAATTAATTTAATCATAATAAAATTTATTTTGAATAAATTTGATATAAACATAAAACTGATTGATTAAAATAATTAAGAAATCTTGTTTATAAATAATTTGAATGATATAATTTATCTTTCCGTGCCTCTAATTTATCGTTATTATGTTTATATCTTAATAATTCATGTTATGCCAGAAATAAAATCTAACAGTCGGCATATTTGGTTAGGCTTTTTATTGTATAACATTCATGTTTATTATGGCCGGATGAATTATTCCAATATGAATAAATTAGCATGCTTAATGGCTACGCCTGTATTTATATTATTAATTTTTTTCTATATCGTCGCCAGTCGAAGTAACAAAATGTGTTTTTGTTTACAGATGAATTATTATTATGGCCTTGGATTGTATGAAACTTAATCCGATCTATCACGAGAATGACATCCAGATGCCTCCTTACATACCGGTGAGTATATTATGATTTCTCTTTTATTAGATGGATTCATTATTGTCATTAAAACTGTACTGTTGTCTGATCTGATATATGTAGTTGTGTGTGGTGAGTTGCTTAATTTATGTATTTTAATTTGAATTAAAACATATCTTAATACATTTTGCTAACGTAAATTGTAAGCTTGTTAAACTTGATGCATTATGTATGAATTAGTATTTTTTGCTACTGTTTGAATTAAATCAGTTTTTTTCTGCACACGTCTAGTTCAAATTAAATCAGTGTACGCCAATGGTAGTGCTTCTTTAGATATAAATTTAATCTACTCAATTTACAAGGGATCACGTCCTAAATTATTATTAAATTACTACATGATTCCGTTCCATTTTACTCTTTGCGGCACAATAAAACCAAAAGGAAGCGTAAATATTTCAATGGCTACTTAATATAATATGATTCACGCTTTTATAATAGCAACTAATCTTTATACAATTAGTGCTACAGTTTTACCATTATCAGTACGACCATTTTATCAACATACAAATAAGTAATGATGAGCAAGTTGACATATTTTTTAAATGCGTAAGATAAAGGATTTTTGAACTATTAATTAATGGCTATTTGTAAATATCCGGGACTAAATGAGTAATTTCAGTTTTAAATAAAATCCTGTGTTTAAATCAATTCATTTTATATTTATATAGCTACATGAATATAAAATGAATTGATTTATATAATTAATATAAATTTAAAAATATATATATATAAATACAATTTTCTATAATTCACACAAATTTGTTTAGTAATAGAAAATAAATGTATTAAACAAATGTTATTGCAATAATTTGTCCTTCAAAGCCATCCATACCTCTTAATGAAAAAAAATAATTTTGTTGCTATTTTTCTAGTGCAGTGACATTACAATTTTATCGTGCAAATCAGTTGGTTAGTTTTTTATTTAAAGCAAAATATGCCTCGAGCTTGCCAGCGTGGTGTTTTTTAACAATTAAGCAGTTTTGAACGCGGTAGTGTAATTGGGCATATAGAAAGACGTTTGTCAATTAGTGATATTGCCCAACAAATTAGCATAAGTATTAGTACAATAGCTCGATGTTACCGTAGATGGATTGAAGGACAAGAACAATAGCGGTGATTACGACTTTGGTAGAAACACTACAGAACGTGAAGATCGTGCATTTTGACTTGGTTTGGTTTTCAAAAACAAGAGCAATTGTAGATGTCTAGAGATCCTTTGCTAACTAAGATATAAGTTGTACCGCCCCTTCTTTTGTTTGTTTTTCATTTCTAACCATAAAAGGTGCCATCTGGAATAGTGCAATAAAAGACTAAAATGAGTCCTAAAATGGTCAGCCGTTCTCAAGGAAAACGAAGACATTTACAGTTTGCTATGGAACGACACGTAGGGTGATGCTATAAGGAAAAATTGCTGATGGAAGTTTTTAGTGTTCATTCCGGAAACATAAAATGCAAATTGCTACGTTAACCAACATTAATGCCCAATTTGAGAAAATTTTAAACCTTCATTTTCTAACAGGATAATGCAAATCCGCATACAGCTAGGGTTATTGTGGAATTTCTGGCTAATGTTGATTTACTTCTATGGTTTTTTGGTTTTCCAAACCTAACATTTATTGAACACGTGTGGGATACAATTGGTAGTAGACTGGGCTATCTTCAGCCACTCTATACTCACACTTCACCTTACCTGATATTTGGATGCTTAAGCAAAACGCTTGAAATTTAATCTGTCGGGTTGAAATTAACAAATTGATTTCTAGCATGACTAGACAAGTTGCTATGCGCTCAAAAAATTGTGGAGGGGCAACTCTTTATTGAAATAAAAGAAAAACTTGATTGATAATGATTTAATCATTTTTTAGTGAATAATAACTCCGGTGAGTCTGAAGAAAAATTAATCACAAGTTCTTGTACATTAAATTTTTTTATGAATTTTAGTTTTTAGAAAAAAAAAATAATTTTTTATTTTTATTAAATATTTCTGTTCAGTTTTTAGCAGCGCCGTCTTTGAATGTGATTTAAAAGCATGTAGTAATATTTATTTGGTGTCATACATCATACATAATTCTTCTTACACTCTCAATTTAAAAGTTTTAATTAAGTCGTAGTAAAGTATTATTGTTGTCATTAGTTTATTAGTCATGACTAAAGTATTTTAAAATAGGTGTATAAATTCCAAGCGGGATAGAGAATAGATGAACTTTTATTGTTTTTCTGATTTTTTATCAGTTACAATCAATTTAAAATAAGTGGGTTATTTTTATCTTTGTTTATATTGAGTACACTACTTTAATAACTTCTTGTTTTAACTGACCTTTGTTTTTACCTAAATAACACCCGCCCGTGGTCTTCTCTGTTTGTTATTTTAAGTCGCCACGATAGATGCGTGAAATATGTGTCCTTGTCTGTTTTAAGTTAAATGTACTACTTAGTTCGTAATTTTATATTATTAAAGTAACTAAATAATAGTATAACTTGTTCTTAATTGTTATTATAACAAAATCTATATGTATACGTGTATTGTACACTATAAACAGTTTTCAATTATTTTATTTTATTATTATTTTTTTTTTTAATTTTTACAAAAAATACTAAAATGCGTTTTATTAAAAATCTAACAATCAAAGATTTTAAAAGTGAACTTTGTAAACACGGTTTGCCTATTACAGGAAATAAGTCGACATTAACAAACAAACTAAAAACTGCTCTTAATTCAAGTGTAATCCACGAAGATACTGAGGAATTTGAAGTGACCGTTAAAAAAGATCTTCGTAAACCTGTGAATAATAACAAGTGTAAAAAAACAATCTTATGCTTTAATTAAACTGTTGCGTCGAGTACAAGAACTTGAAAACCAATTACGCTTTTTGGCAGTTACAATTACTAAAATTAGAAAATCAATCAACAAAAAAGAAATACCAAAAGGTAATTTCCAATCAAAAATCGAATGTACCAGACAGCACTATTAAAAAGTCAAGTAATAAGCTAAATATTTTATTGTTAACCGATAAGCTGGGAAAAATTGTATTAATGTTTTAAAGGATATCCCTGCATTTAAAAAATACAACCTATGCTGCTTCTTCAAACCATCAGCTTCATACAATGAGATAACAGAACAAGGTGTTGAATTAGCAACCAATTTTAACAAAACAGATTATGTTATTATCTTTGCTGGTTCTCTCGAAGCAGATAAAAGAACGTTGATAAAGGACTGCATTATAGAACACACTTGCGTTTCTCTTCAACATACGAATACTATAATTTTAGGCCTACCCTATTATCAACATTCTTCTATTTAAATAATTTTATATATAATCAACAAATCTACTAGTACTATAGTAGCAAAGTTAGCTAAATCTATATGCAGTGTAAAATATCTTGATACAAATACTATTTTGAAGTACTACAATAAATCTATTTTAAAATATCTAAACCTTGCATCAAAACAAGTATTATTTAATGCGGTATCAGTAGTGTTTAACACCGCATCTAGTAAAACAAGTCCTATCAAACCATAGTAAAGACGCTATCACCGATCAGCAAATGTAATACTCATAAATAACAACTTACAGTCGACATTCATAATAAGAATCACCAAAAAACCAGTAAAAAAACAACAAATACTAATACGTCTCCTAATAATGCAACCACAAACTTATATCCTGCACTTCCAACTTCTGACTCTGAATTGCAGTATATATCACTATCAGAAGTAAACCAAGCCCCGCCACAAAATAATTGTTTTTTAGAAAATCCTGCTTTGCAAAAACAAAGTTCAATATAATTCACATGAATGTACAGTCTATTACCAATAAAATCGATCTTTTTGAATTGTTTCTTTATCAAAATAAACCTGCTATTTTTTGTTTAACTGAGCATATGTTGAACTCCCATGAGCAGCCAGTTTTTAACAATTTTCAGTGTGTTAGTAAATATTCTAGAATCAATATTAAATATGGTGGCACAGCTATTTATGCCTCAAATATTATTTCATGTAGGGAAATTGTACCCAAAACTTCTATTATCGAAGAAGAATTTAAATGTAGTATTTGTGAATGTGTTTATATTAATTTATTGTTTTATATTAACGTTATTTTTATTATTGTATGTGTATATCGGTCACCTTGTAGTGATAAAAATAGAACAGATCTTAAATCAAGTGTCAAAAATAAAAAAATGGCAATATTGTTGTTTGTGGTGATTTTAACGTAAATTTTGCTATGTCCAGTAATAATTGTAACATTCTGATAGATATAATGAATTCGTTTAACCTAATAGGTGTTAATAATGATTTTACTCGAATCACGCCGTCATCAAAGTCTCAGTTAGACATTTTTTTTATCACAAATTTTTTTATGGAAACAGAAGGCATTGTCATAAATCCTGGTTTCTCTGACCACTGTGCTATTATCGCCAATATTTTTATACCAAACTATGAAACACAATCTAATGATAAAATGACTAGAAAATATTCATCGCGTAATAAGTCTATTTTTAGAGAGTTTTTAGCAAATGAAAAATGGCTGAACATTAAAAATATAAATGATCCAAACAAAAAATTTGATTATTTTTACGACATAGTAATATCTTATTTTAATTGTGCATTTCCATTATGTCAACAAAAATCGAATCAAAATAATAAAAACTGGGTAACTAGCTAAGTTAAATTAAGTTCTAATCATTTATCATTACTACATTGCAAAACTAAAAGTTCATTTAAAAACCAAATTAATGATTATAATTACAAAGAGTATAAAAAATATCACAAACACTTAATTGCTGAAACAAAAAGCAATAATTATGGCAATATTATAAACTCATCAAATAATATGATAGAGACTGCTTGGTCAGTCATAAATCAAGAGTCTAAAAATGCACCAAATAAAAATATTATTCTAAAAGACACTGAAGGTTCACTTATTGATGATATTATTACTCAATCGCCTTATACCATGTTTCTATCAGACGTGACCGAATCCGAAGTATTCAATTGCATTGTAAAATTTAGCGCTAAAGGATCTACCGGTATATGTAGATGATATTTTTGGTTCATTGCTTTTAGATGTTGCTGATTTAATTACTCCTCCGCTGACACTGTTTGTCAATAACTCATTTGAAAAAGGTATTTTTCCCTCAAGATTAAAAGTTGCAAAATTAATTCTTGTTTTCAAAAAAGGTGATAGATTTTTAGCTAAAAACTACAGACCGATATCACTCTTGTCGGTTTTTTCAAAAAAAATTGAAAAATGTTACTGTGATAAACTTCTTGATTTTTTGTTCTGTTTTAACATCTTGTCTCCTAGCCAATTTAGTTTTTTACCAAACAAATCAACAAACATGGCTATATTCAAATTTTTAAATGATATTTATAATAATATTGACAAACATTTTTCAACGGTAGGTATATTTTTAGACTTTAGCAAGGCGTTTGATACTGTTAACCACGAACGTCTTTTAAATAAAATGCAACAATATGGTATTAGAGGTCTTGCTTATAACTGGATTGAATCTTATTTATGTAATAGAACTCAATTGGTTTGCATCAACAACATAAATTCTAATTCAGTTCTAATAAAGAATGGGGTACCTCAAAGATCAATCCTTGGCCCTATTTTGTTTGTTTTATATGTTAATAATATGTGTCATTCCGTTAATGCTGAGTCGTTGGTGCAATATGCCGATGATACTTTGATTGCTCTAAAAGGAGAATCTATTGAACACCTCTCATTAATAGCAACTGACTTAGGCAATGCTATGCTTGATTGGAGTAACTCACATTACTTAACCTTGAATCACACGAAGACGTCCGTAGTACAATTTAAAGCATCCACATCAGCTAATATTGTGTCGGTATCTATAAACCACAATGCTATCGCGCAACTTAAATGTACTCAATTTCTTGGTATCTACATTGACGAGTACTTAAAGTTCAACGAACACATAGATTATCTTGCAAAAAAAATGAGTGCCCTTGGTTACCTTGTGTTTAAACTGCGTTCGTTTATCAATATAAGTCATTTAAAATTATTTTATTATGCAAATGTAGAATCAAGATTGCGATATGGAATAACATTCTGGGGAAATGCTTCTCAGTCTTTACGCATTTTTACTATTCAAAAGCGTATTATCCGCAATATCTGTGGAGCTAAAATTAATACTCATTGCAAACCTTTATTTCAACGTCTAAATGTTATGTCTCTTTACTCTATCCTTATTTATGAATGTGTAATGTATATTAAATCTAATCCTAATCTTTTTACCTCCAATCATGATATTTATCATAAGTATCCAAACAGGAAACATTATTATTTGTACCCTAAACATAAATTATCACTATGTTTTTAAATTTAATTTTATTATATTCGACAGTTTTATTTACAGTTATACTATTTTATCAGAACAAATTTTAATGTGTATTTTATAATTGTGTATATGTGTGCTTATGTTACTATTGTAATATCTAGATTTAGTATTTTACTGGACTTGTGTAAAAAATTTGTAATAATTTATATAGCACTAATAAACTACTTTACTTCTTTACTTTACTTTACTTTATTTTGTGTCTATATTTAATGTATGAATGCCACATAAAACTCTAAGTTACGACAAAAGTTGACGCAAACTATGTTTACTTTGCTTTCTAAAACAAACAAAATGTTTGATATTAAAAAAACATTAAAAAAACATAACAAAAACCTCATGGAAAGCAGCTTAATAATAACAACATTTGATGATGATAAAATTCTTTTATGAGTTTCTACAGAAGAGATGCGTTTTGAGAAAAATCTGTAAATAGAATATTGAGATTTATTATCCTTACATCACAGAAAAAGGCGACTAGATTAAAAGATAACTTTAAAAGCAGCTGTAAAGTTTAGATCAATCAACGCAAAAATTGTTTAAAAATATTAAGCAATAACGATTATCCTGCTTTTGTGTAATTAGAAGAGGAAAACCTCATAAATGTTATTTAGAGTCTTGAAATCTATCGTCTTAAAAAATTAAGTTCCTCTACTCTCAAATTTGTTATTTTCTCAGTTACACAGCCGCAAATGATCTTTTTCAGATTTAAACTAATTTAAATTTGAGCAGCCGTAAAATCTTTTATTTGTTTACAAAAATTTTGCGTTTGTAAAGGTAATTTTACGTACGATGCAAGTATTGCTGAAAAGATATTTAAGAATTTTAAAGTAAAAAATTATTTTATTAGCAGTATCTTTAAATTTTAAAGAAAATTATAAAAATGCAGCTCAACTTTAGTCTAAGTTGAATATTAGCTCTTTGAAAAGTACTATTGCAACTGACTTAAAGTTTGCAAATATTTTAGTTAGTATTGTATTGCATAGTAATGTTTATCTATTTGTGCATTAAGTTTTATGCAAAAAAGCAAACTGAAAGTCCCTTGGATTCACAAATAATACATCAAGAAACTATAAGAATTGGTGTTGCGACAAAGCGTGCTAAATATTTTTACAGCTAATATTTACTACTAACAATACTTGGTTAAAACGTTTATTTGTTTTTTTTGTCTAAGTTTTAAAATATTGGCCCTTGTACATGAAAAAGAAAAAAAAAATATGTTGATAGAGTTTAAAATAGAATTTTTAACCTAGGAAAAAGTCTTTTATGCTTAACGTAAAATCACACACGGAGTTCCAGCCTTTAAGGGAAATAATTGCAAAAAAATTTTTGGCAACGAGAATCTTTTACGCAAACAGCAAAATGTATGTATGTATGTAATATAAATAAAGTTTATTATTGTTTTTGATGATTTTAGAAGAGTTGTAACGGGGGTTAGGATTCTTTAGCAAACTCGCAATGGAATCGGTACATTTTTACTTACTAAATCTAGTTGGGAGTTAATAAAACTTTCCACAAACTATACATATTACCCGCAAAAACATTTACGCCAATATAATAATTTACATATTTCCATAAATTATTTATTTAAATATATTTAACCAATATTTATATGTATTTATGTTCAATTCACAATATTTAATACAAATTTACCCCTGCCAACATTTTTCGTTTTTGTTTTAAAATAATGCTGACTTTCGACTCATCGTGTTAAATTTAATTAAAAATTGAGCTACAGGTTTTTGATGTTTTTTTTGCGGCCAGTATATGTTAACTAACTAAACTAAAATAAACTTAGAACTGTTTAGTGGAGCAATGTTAGGAAGAGACGTAACTCTAAAATATTTGTGCATACTAAATCTATGCTTGCACTTAAGACTATCCGCTATTTTGTAGATTTGTAGGTGGCGGATATTTTCTAAATACAATCTACAGGAACATACATTTAAAGAAGAGAAATACAGAAGTATGCAAAAATATAGTACACTTGCGCATTTTATAAATGTTTTTTTACTTAACGCAAAATGATAAAAGCAGTACAACAAATGAGACAAAGTACAAAGTTATAGCTACAAAAAAAGATAAATATGTAAATACTGGTGAAACACAACTTGAAAACAAACAATACATAAACTGTATGCAAGAATTTAAAACATACAAATATCTAGGTAAAATGTTAGACTACACCGAGAGCTCGGAGCCAAAAAAAACTATGAAAGTATAAACACTAGTTTTTAATATATTATTGTAATAGTGGTACACATTAACATACTATGGTCAGTCAAACCTTTGTTGGGACAGGTGTCTCTGGTGCGTTCTCAAAAATGTTGTGAATACCAGGGTAGTACAATGAGTTTATAAAATCTGAACTTTGTACGCTGATTAAATATTACATATAATGTAAAAATATAATATATATATAGTCAATCAGGTGTAGGTGGGGACGGGAGTTGGTCAGTCGGACGCCAAGTACAAATAAAAATTAAAAATGTTAAACTAAGTTATAATAAAATCTGAAAAAAAAACTACAGGTAGTTTATATAATATAAAACATAAACAAATAGTCAGTCAATCATTTAATAGAACAGCGCTCGTCAGTCAGCAGAAATATAAAATAATATAAAGATAATTAAATTTGTAAGAAATTTTATTAATAAAAAATATAAAATATATATCAACATATATAAAAGATATCACTCGCCATAATTAAAGTAATTTTCTTTATCACTAAATTCGCTATAATCACTTCACCACACCATCATAAAGTTATGTTGTTTTAATTGACGTATTTTTATTTTGTTGCATTTAATGAAAGACGTTCCTTTAACATTTGCAAATTTCAACACAAATAAGTATTGTCAATTCAATGCACAGAACATTGCAATAATTTTTAATAGGTATTTTACGCGCGTTGCGGGGAACATCAGAAAAACGTGGCCTGAACAGAAACAGATTTCACAAAAGAACTGCACAATATCAGACTTAGACACAATATTTTGTAGTTTCCTGAATCGTGTTATAAATTGTTTTCAATGCGCTTGTCCGTTAGTTTGTAAAACAAAAGTTAATAATAACAAAAAGTGCATTACTCCTACTCTTAAATATGAATGTACAGAATTAAAAAAATGTTTTGGATTGTTAAAAATACTAAAGATTTCAATACTGAATTATTATATAAAACTAAAAAAAAAACAACATAAATTTAATATTGATTTAGCCAAGAAGAACTTTATGAGCTGTAAAATAAACACTAGTACAAATAAATCTAAAACTACCTGAGAACTTGTTAATAAAAGTTTAGATCGTGTAAAACCTAGGATCAACATACAATTAAATATTGATTCAATTGCTATAAAAGATGATAATGTTATAGCCAATAAATTTGCTAAATATTTGTCAAGCATTGCTACTAATTTAAGTACCGCACACTTTGAACTCAATCTGTCAAGCAGTTGTACACTACCTTCTTTTAATGCCAATTATCTCTTTTTTGAGCCAATTGACTTGTATGAATTATTGGAAACAGTAGTAAGTTTGAGTAACAAAACGTCATGTAGTATTGATGGCATATCTTCAACAACCTTGTAATCTATTATACCAGCCATAGCTGAAATACTTACCAACATTTTTAATTTATCTTTGTCACTAGGTGTTTTTCCATCTATCTTAAAATCTGCCTCAATAATTCCAATTTTTAAAAAGAATGACCCATTAAATATTGAAAATTATAGACCAATATCAATTCTCAGTTCATTCTCTAAACTGCTAGAAAAGCTAGTATATAATAAAATTTTAAAATTTCTTATTAAATTTAATATTATATCAACCAATCAACACGGCTTTAGAAATAATTACTCAGTTACTGCCACTTTTAATTTATACATAGAGAAAATAACAATGGAAAATATGTTGTAAGTCTTTTTTTTTTGATTTGTCAAAGGCGTTTGACACAGTTTGTCCTAAACTTATAATCAGTAAATTGCATGCTATGGGAATTAGAGGAATTGCTTCTAAATGGATTGAGTCTTACTTGAAAGACCGCAAAATTTGGTACACAATTAATTAATTAATAGAGTTTTAAATGAGTTTCATCTATGGTGTCATAATAATAGATTAATTATTATTGCTGATAAAACTGTTGTTATGCATTTTTATCAACTGTCTAATAATTTTAAAATTGTTTTTGATAGGAAGCATTATTTATTATCTTTATCAACTAAATTTTTAGGTATCATAATAAATGAAAAATTATCATGGAACGATCACATTGATTATATTTGTCAAAAATTAAATAAAGTGTTTTTTGCAATTTTACAATTAAAAAAATCTTTAAATTTTGACATTTTATTAACTAATTATTATGCTCTGGCTTATTCTCATATAGTTTTCAATATTGTAGTATGGGGTCAAGCGACTGAAAATAACCGAATATTTATTCATCAAAAGAGAATAATAAGACTGATTTTTAATATTAAAATTCCTAATACATGTCGAGGTATTTTTAAGTTACACAAAATTTTAACAATGCCTTCTATTTATATATTTAAAGCCGTTACGCATGTGAAAAAAAACATCAGTACTTATGAAACAAATAGCGCAAATCATTCATACAATACAAGACATTATGATTATCTTAGAACAGCAATACCTCATTCGACAAGTTTCAAGAAGTCCCCTGAGTACTCCGGTATTACTTTATATAATAATTTGCCTATAAACTTAAAACAAATTAATGATTATAAACTGTTCAAAAAAGACCTACATTCATATTTAAGTGACAAATGCTACTATTTCGTTAATGACTTTTTTTCTGTGATAAATATATTTATGATTTTTATGATATGTATCGTATGTTTTTTGTCTATTTAGATTTTAATCTTAAACTTTAGATTTTAATATGTATTGATATTTAGTTATGTATTTTTGTATTTTTATATTTTATTGTGTGACATTTCATATCCATGTAATTTGGCCTAAATGAAATAAAGATATATTATTACTATTATTATTATTATGATTATCAAATTCAAAGAAGCAATTGTTGTGTTTCTTATTGAACATTGGACTAATGATGAAGTAGCGTCATACTTGGGCATTAGAACTGTAAAAACTAATTATGATAAGTTTTATCAGTTTTATCAACTGCAAAACATGTTGAAGTAGTTTTTACATGCACGTTACACAATGGGAAGCCAAAATGTTACACTCAAATAAAAAAAAAACGGGTTATTGAGTAATGTTTGGAAAAAGCCAGGTAATTAAAAAAAAAACTTTTAGTGTTTTACAATCAAGATGTAGAAAAAAATAACATATGGTCCTTAATAGTTTATTTAATGAACATTAATAAGCAAAAATAAATTTTAATGGTATGCGTTCTTCAACACCCATTTATCATTCCACCTTGTTTCTCTGTGCATAATGATGCACAGAGAAACAAGGTGGCTACTGGGTTGACTTGTTTGTGTTTGATTAATTGTCGTTCTTAGGGCAGATTGGCGTGTTGATGGTTCTAAGTGCTGAGGTTTGTGCAAAAGATGTTGCTCTTGTGGCAGATGGAAGAAACCAGCGGTATGTGTTCAGATTCTTTCATGTCAGTCTTTCTACCGTCTAAAGAGCACTTGAGGGGTTTAGGGAGATCGGCAGAAATACTCGAAGGCCGGGATCTGGCAGGAAACAAAAAAACGACTGCTATCGATGACCAATTTATCGTTCGTACTACTCTACGGAATTGTCATGTGACTTTAGTGGAAATCAGAAACCAACTTTGTGTAGGCCAGCAGCTGGACTAAAATTACTCCCACGTCACCGAGTAGCCAGATTTTAATTTTCTCGCAAATATTTGAATTAGACATTGGCACAATGAAAGATTGTGCCTACATTTGCCAGATGGAATAGAACGAGTAAGGAGACGAACGCGAAAACGATTTGCGGAGTGTACTTTTAAACCCCGGCTTAGTCATGATGGAGGCTCCCTGATGGTATGGGCAGGAATATCAATGGATACCTGCACCGAATTGATTGTCATTTATGGAAGATTGCTGACTGCACAGCGGTATATTAAAGAGGTTTTGGAAAATTACGTAGATCCATTTCCTCCATTTATTGACGATGGCTTTATTCTGATGCAGGATAACACGAGACCGCATTCACAGAATACTTAGTTGCAAAAATAAAAAAATTTAACTGGCCTGCATGTATCCCAGATTGAAATCTTATAGAACATGTTTGAGACATGCTGGGCGGGCGTGTTAAAGCCCCTACAGATGGTTCGCAAACGTGCCCAAACGTTCGTGATTTGTGCATTTGACAAATCGTGTGTAGGGTACACGAACCGCAAATGTAACCGTAAGCGGTAAATATTGCACAAATCAAAGGAATGCAAATCGAATCTTTTCTCCCTACACACGGTTTGCCTAGACTTGTCTATATATGTTGTGAATTGTTTCGACTTTTATTGTGTGGTAATTTTTATATGAAAATAAAACAATTACTGTTATTACCAACATATTTTATTATAATATAGGTTACTATAAATTATGTTTATTTTTAATTATTATGAGTTTTAATATTTGGATGCCCATGCAAATTTTTTGTTATATTATCTAAGATTAGACACTTTTACTTCAAATTCAAATTACTCTCCTATGCATCTATGCACAAGAAGTATTATAGTGCTTGCAGCTATAATTTCTTCTTCATCACACATCATACAACGTGGTCGGTTTAAAAAAATTAGCAAAGTAATAACGGTGCACTACTATTGGTCGCGTTGGAAGACAAGTTTGCTTATATTAAGAATACCAACGTTGGGAGACGTACGCGCATCGTGTGTAGAGTACACGAATGGGCGATTGACGAACTTGCACAAATCTCGAATCACGAACGTTTGGGCACGTTCGCAAATTATCTGAACGGTTTATTCCATTAGCAACCAATGATTGTACTATACACCTGGAACCTGAGGTAGTATTCAAGGGTGAAAATATTGTATATTTATATAATATTTTCAACCTTAAACATCGAAGTGTTATAAGCTATTTAGGGTATATAATTTAAACATAATTGTCTCCCCAAGGCGATTAGTAATAAAATAAACCACTGAGATAATTCAAGTCTATGTTGTAAAGACACTATATCTATGGGCATACTATATTATGTTCATTAAATAAACTGATAGGTACCATGTGTTGTTTTTTTCTACATCTTGTTGATTTCTTTGATTTGAAAACACTAAAAGTTTATAAAAAAAATTTTTTGCTAAAAAATATCCGGTTTTTTGCATCTGAGTGTATATTATGCTTGCAATATCGTTCACAATTTAAATATTTTGATGCAATGTTCAGATACTAACGTTCATTTTCATCTTAAGAAATATAGAAAAGTTTATCAAAGATTTGGATTGAAGTTGGTGCTGGTAATCATCAACAAATAATCAACGTAATAAAGATTATATTTTTCATTTCTCTGGATGCGATTTCAATTCAACGTTCTTTAAAAAAAAACCTTCAGTTGATTCGGCAAAATATAGATTTTTAAAATGCTTTTATTGGTCTTAATAGAATAAGCAAAAACAACAAGAATAACAAATTAATTCATTTTGGTTTGTAAATTATACAGTTAAAAGCATATAAGTTTATTAACAAAGGACGATTTCAAATGTTCTTGACAATGTACAAATCTGCAGATGTTAATAAGCAATTTAATATAAAAATAAAAAACTTTGGCGCATCAAGTTCTCCATTGTTCAAATCTGAATAATGAAACAATTTTTGAGGGCTTTCAGAGCTTACCATTTTAGATAACGAGAGTGATTACATCATAGCATAGTGATACAGAAAATGACTTTAATTGTTGCGAGTGATAATTCTTTTATGCAATATGTTTTATATATGTTAATATATATTTTATATTATTAATTAATAAAATTTCTTGAAAATTTATTTTTTTTATATTATCCCTAAAAATTATTCTTGATTACTTATTTTTATCTTATAAATCCGATTTTTTTCTAAAAATTATATTTATTTTATAGATATTATTGTAAATTACTCTTTTAAATAAAAAACTAAAGTTTGTAATAATATGATGCATAACTAACTTCCGAGCCAAGCGCACGATGTTTTCACTTTTTTTCTGCCGACTTACCAGCGCTGTTTTATTAAATGACTGACTATTTGTTTTGTGTTTTATACTATATAAACTACCTGTAATTTTTTTTCAGATTCTACAATTCAGTTTGAATTTTTAATTTTTATTCATACTTGGCGCCCGACTGACCAACTCTCGTCCCATCTACACCTGATTTTCCATTTTTTCATTATATGTAATATTTAATCAGCATACAAAATTTCAGATTTTATAAACTCATTTTACTATCCGGGTGTTCACGACATGTTTGAGGACGCACCAGAGACACCTGTTCCAACAATATATTAAAAAACTAGTGTTTATACTTTTATAGTTTTTTTTTATCCAAGCTCTCAGTCTAGACTTACAACAACGGACAATTTAATCATGAAATAAACTATTTAAGAGAAATTAAAAAACGTTCTAAATTTTAAATTGAATTAAAAAAACTTACGTTTTAATAAATACATACGGTATTTCTGTACTTACTTACTTTTTTGGTATTATAAAACAAAACAACATAGAACTTTAGTAGGAAAAGAATAATGTCATTAAAAACTAATGGAGGTTGAGGAATAACGGACATACAAAAATAAATGGGACATCTACTTTACAAAACAAAAATAGAAACAGTTATTTAACTCACATTGTTAAACCTTAACAAAGAATAATAATAGTATATTTCTTGAACAAAATTTTCTCATAAAGACTATTGTATTTGGCATATACCATTCTCCAAATAAAGCAACTCTAAACTTTTTTGACAATCTTTCTGAAAGTTTTGACAAGCTTTTTCAAGGTATTTATAGAAAAGCCAAAATTAAAAAAGAAATCACTTACTTAAGCTATGATTTTTGCTGCTTTTCATAATCTTACCCAACTTATTCAGCAACCTACATATTTTGGACTTTTTGGTGAATCAAGATTATTAGATTTGTATCATTCAACTATTCCAGAGATTACAACAATTACTGTTGAGGCTGCTTTTACTTTTGTTAACTTTTTTCTAAACCGCGATGAGGCATTTCCAACATGCTCAATTTTAACTTTAAAAAATCCAAATCCGAATCTATATCTAAATCTTCTTCAGTTTGTTTTTAGGAATTACAATCTCACATAACTTTTTCTGAGACGACCATGCTGTCGACATAACTTTGAAAATATTTAGAAAACTAGAATTTCTTAATAGATGTAAAAAGTTTTAAAATATTTACTCGTAGTACAATGCTTACTAAGAATTCTAACAAATATTCACTGACAGTTCAGAAATGTTTTTTTTACCGCAAGGCCGCATCTGTATAAGGCACAACACGTAAAATTTTAAATTAATTCTAATTTAAATATATCAATTAAAAAAATACCTAAAAAATGAAAATTAATAATAGGTTTAAGAATATAACTTTATTTCAAGTTCTTTTAATTTTTAATAATATTTTGGTCTAGTAATACTGTTGCACTTTAAACATTTTAAATGAAGTTTTAAATACGATTATTTAGAATATTGCATACGCAAACTATCTAGGCAGCATATAGTAATAATAATAATAATAATAAAAATAATAATAAACTTTATTTCTATTTAATAGAAATTATACAAATAGAAAAAGGCGAAGTTCAGACTATGTCTGGTCTCCCACTTAACCTTTATAATTTTTACATTAATAATTTTGATCTAAATTGTTTACAAACTTCTTTTTCTTCTATTCCTGTTTCTTTGCTTCATTTAATACATGGTTTAATCTTATATTTACTACTGTAGGTGTTGCAGGCAATTACTATATAATTTAAACAGCAAACAAATTGTCAACTTGACATTATTTCTGACATTGTCTAGATAGTATTACATTTATTAAGGTAAGATTGTGTGTTTTATATAAGTTTATTGGTAGCAACTGTATAAATATTATACAGATTACGATGTTTATGTGTATACTTAAAGTGTCCCTTTGGAAAGTCATGGCGTGTACGAAATCATCTCTTTAGAAAGTCAAGGCGTGTACGAAATTTTATATGTAGATTTTACAAGATTTTATATTGGACAAACTAACAAGTGAAACCACGCTAAAACTATCACATTGAATTTGAGATTTAAACAGTTTTGAATTACTGCAGATTATCTTATAATTTTTGGAAAATATTGACTTTGGAAGTTTCTTCCATGTGTCAATAGTTAAAAAATCTCTCTTAAAAGGCATGGCTATCGACAAAGAGGACTAACAGAGGGAATGGGAAAATTCAGTTAGTGGAACAAATAATAACCATAGGGAAGAAAATTAAATACCACTTGAAACAAAAGGATGGAACAAACTTATGCCAAACAAGGGAAGACCAGGAGAAGGGGCAAGGAGGCTAATAGCAACTGCGGCTAGAAGTAAACTAATGTACGCGGCAGAAACATGGGGCTAGGCCTTGAAGACAAAAAAACAGAAAAAAAATAAGAGGAACTACGAGAGCAAGTTTGTTAAGAATCTGCAGGACCTACAGGATGGTGTTGTAGGAGGCAATAGAGGTAATTGCGGCAACACTACCTGCAGATTTGATGGTTGGAGTAAGATTAGACATAAAGAAAATGGTAAATGAAGGAACTAGTAAAGAAGCTAAGAGACGGGCAAGAAAAGAATAGGGTATAGGGAGAAATGGGCCGGGACAGCATGTGTTGCCGCAGCAAACTATGCGAATTCCGCGAGGCCAAAACAAGCCCACCTCAAACTAGTACCACATTAGTGACAATGACAAGGACAAATTAATAACAGAAAAGAAAATCGAACGGTAGGTAATGCCATGCGCTAGTCATTCTCCAGGGCCACTTATTGAGGCCAACACCTTACTACGTCCTAAAAAAAAACCAATATGATTATAAAATTTATAATTTAAAAATTAAACAAATTAACAAAAATTGCAAAAAGTAGTTATTTTTCAGAATAGATAATTATAGTTTTGTAACGTCTGCAAGCAGAGATGACGTTCTGTAGAGATCATACCTTATTGAACGAATCGCTTTGTAACGATTACTAAAAGTTGATGAACTTGAAAGTCCCTGTCGTAACAAGAATCGTTAGCAAATGACATTCTGAAGTTTAGAACGGTTAGGGTTACAGAACAAAACAAAACAAACAAAAAAAACTTTTTTTTTATAAAAAATTCTAGCTGGGTTGTCTAAGATCGCAAATCAGAAATGGAAATTAAAAAAAAAATTAAACTCGTTTAATATTTACACGAACAATTTATGACTGTTTTCTATTATAACTGACAGTGCAGTTCGTACCGTTATTCTTTATTTTATTATAAAATTTAATTTTATTGGTTTTATAAATAAAATCTTAACGTGCTTTTAAATGTTTTGTCGAAGAATTAGTCACTGAATATTTTTGTTATTACCTGTAAAATAATAATTAAATTTTAACCCACTTTGTATAAAAGAATTAGTTTATTTATTAAGATAGATACACTTTGAGATAGAATTTTAAATTAAATAATTGTATTTTAAATCATTTCAAAATATAATTATACAATGATATAACTTGATTTGTTTCTAATTAATTTTATAATTGCACAATTTCTTTTTTAAATTAAAATTGATTTTTAAACTAATATTGTTATAAAAACTGCGCGGAACATATTATTACTCTACCTATGATTTGTTAGGGAGAGGTACGCTATATACCTTGATTGATTATATCCTGACTACTTTTTTCTTCTTTCTCAAACTTAATAGTGATTTATTACGGCTTAACTCTTATTAGCAGATTGAAAAGAAAAAAATGTATTGACGTTTATAAAACGTGTCTGGGCAGATCTAATTTTCTTTTAGTTTTAATCATTCCAGTAGGTGCAAATTGAATTGTGCCATTCAATCCAGTAACTGCATCCATATCCAATTAGTTCCTTGTTATTTTAATGCTGTTTCCTGGTAGAATTAGAATCCTTTTGTTCTCAAATGAGATGCTCTAATTTTCCATGAATACTAATTGCATCGCATTACGGATTTTAGTTAACATAATTAAATTTAAGTAATGCATTTCATTGCAAGATTTAAATTAAATAATATTTTCAATAGCACAAGACAATAAAATAGAATTTTATATTTAATAATGTATTAATATGAGATATAACTAAATATTAGTTATATGCTATTGAGACTTTCAGCAAACACATTGAAAACTCGACTAAGATCGTATTGCAGAAGCAGATGCGGTGTTCTTTCCGCCCGGTATCAAATGTTAACTGGCAATATTCACTGAGCTGGATACTTCACGTCTGAAGTACCACTTATTCTACAATTAGAACGACGTACATTGCCACAAGTATCTAATAGTAACTAAGTAATGTACACCATCCGTGGGAAAAACATCACACTTATAGATGCTACTTTCATGTATACTTTTATGTTTAAACAAATCTAATAGAAACCCTATCTGATTTTATTTGTGTGCATATCCAATAGCTATCAAATGTTTCAACTCAAAACTAGTTATCAAAAACAATGAAATTATGTATATAATTTATATCATTTATGATTAAAAATTCTTTATTCATGATATATGCACATAACAAAATTCAAAATTGATATAACATGTGTCTCTAAATTAAAGAATTAAAATATAACTAATGTTAAGTTTATATGATATTTTTATATAACAATATCATATAAACACACACCAAAAAATTTAAATATTTTTTTTGTTAACAATTAAGCACATATACTGCAAATTAATTAATAAAATTAATATAAAAATAAAACAATTACTAATACCTATATTGTAAAACAATATTGTAATCAAATAAATTACAAAAGCATAAACTACAAAATTGCAAAAGTTAGAATTGTATTTCACAAGGCAAGATAAAATCGTATATGTATATTACAGCGACAAATACCAATGTAAAATTGCATTTAAAAAATGTAGGTAAATCTAGAACGACAGTATCGATATGTAGTGTAAATGAAAGCCTTGAATCAATCGTAATGCCAAAATCACAAATAGTGTTAACTCTCGACAACATTTTATTTATGAGAGAATAACCATACATCACCGTAGACTGACGTCTAGAAAATGTCATCACTTTGCACTTATTTAAATTAAGTAGTAACTTATTAGTCTGACACCAACTAGACAAAATCTGTACTTCTTCATTAAGTAGCACAGCATCATCCATAGACTGAATTTGTATAAGAGTTTTATATTGTCAGCAAATAATAAACAATGCGCATTAGAAAAACAGTATACAACATCATTGATAAAAATATTGTACAGTAGAGAACCAAGATGTGATCCTTGTGGAACATCCGATGTAACATCAATATTTTGAAAAACGCACTGACAGATGCGCACAAATTGAGATCTGTTAGATAAATAGGACTGAATCTACAGTAACAAGGTGCTATTAACTCCAATACCACGTAGTTCTATAATTAGTATCTTGTGGTCAACGGTATTGAAAGCTTTTGAAAAGCCAGTGTAAACTGAATCTTCCTGGAATCTGTTTTCGACCGCATCTGTTATATAAGATTCATACAACAAAAGGTTGGAAGATGTTGATTTGTCAGTTCGAAAACCGTGTTGATTGAGAGCAATTTTAGATTGTAGAATAGCAGTCAATTGACATGTAACTAACTTTTCAAAAACTTTTGGAATGACCAATAAAATAGTTATAGGTCTATAGTTTGTTACATCGTTTTTAACACCGGACTTATGACATAAGCTTGTTTCCAGCAAGTAAGAAAAGTACCCATGAGCAGAAATACGTTGAATAAAAGCCATAAAGTCCGACAAAGGCAAACTCACATTTGTTAAAAAAGAAAGCAGTTAATTTATCAGGCCTTGGGACAGTGTAAACTGACCCAAAAAAATTAGCAAAGAGATTTACAATGCCAACAGTGGTGTCAATTTAAGAATTACTATTTGTGAAAGTAGATGGTATCTAATTACAGCTACTTTTAGATTTGAAGTACCCTAAAAACGCTTTAGGATTAGATTCAATTGAATCTTCCACTTTGTTAATGTGATTAGAATAGCGTATTGGTCAATTGTTACGCTTTTTTTCAGTAAACACAAGGTTTTTTAACTTTTTTGTGTATCATATAAGAAATTTATAGGTTTTTTTATAACACGTATTTATTTTGGGCACATAATAGTCAATTGTGTCAAAAACTAAAGAAATAAAAACGGTGATATGCTTCATCAATATTACAATTGACAAACATATTATTATCTCACCTTGTATCTAAGAAAGCATCATTTAAGGAAACTTAATCATTATCTTTGAAATTATACTGTATCAAGTTTTAAAACTAGATCTAAAGCAGGATGTTGAAGATTGCATGGTACAATAGGAAACAGCGATTCTGTAAGGCTGTAAGTTTGAAAAAAATGTCAAAGGCATAATCACAAACTATGGCAACGCGCAATTCACACACGGATTATTAAAATCGCCCTTAGATCAGTGTATTATTGGCGTTGTCAGTAATTATTAAATATATGCTTTGCTTTAAAAATAAAAGACCAAACAAATTGTAATTATCAAAAACTTTATTATACTATCTTATTATATGGATGGGTGCACAAATCATACACAAAAAAACAAAGAAACTGACATTAAATATTTTCGATTTACGTTTTTTGGGTAATTACCCGCACATTGGCAACACTGCTTATCACCCACTTGACGTCACGGTTTAGAGAGAGATAGATAGAATCATGAGCATTGCCACACCTATATACTCACACCACGAGCAATACTAAATTTATGTTTAGTATGTAGTTCAATTGATGCAAATTAATATACCCAAATTGTTAGCAACTAAAAGTACTTTTAGGTCAAGTAGATTCCGCTCTTACATCAAGTTCATCATTATTCCATCTACAACGTTTGTGGCAAGTTGTAATTGCCAATAATAGAAACAGTGTTGCATTCACTAATTATTTTACACTTTTACAGTGACGTTGGTAAGTAGAAGAACCAAATACTATTTTAATACTGCCGGTACCGACACAAACATACAATTCCTGATAGGTAGATTACATGTGGAAATAGAAATGACGCTAATGTAACTATTTTCACTACAATACGGAAAATCAAGGCAGCGGTCGGTATGGTATTAAATGGCCAATTTTTTTTAGGTCATCAGGTTTTATGGAAATGTCGTCTTTGCAATACGGATCAGTCGCCTGGCGGGCGGCAACATCAGCTAACTTGTTGCCTTCAATGCCCATGATTGTTTTTCTAGACTGAGCCAAAGCGCAAACAGAGGCTTGAACGAGTTGTACCAGCGGATCAATCGTATATAAAATGTCGATATTTTGAATGGCACATAACGAATCAGAACATATAAGGAACGTTTTGAGGTTTGTAAAGATTGGTAGATTGGTATTATACTTTGGCAATGGACACGCTAGCTGACTCGTGAAGAGACGTGAGCGGTGGTGAAAGCGCTATCTATTCTATTGTACGTCCTTAAACTGTTGGAGTAGATTTGCAAAGAGTTTGGATACTCTGCAATAATGTTGTAAAACTTGACTCTGTAGACGTCAGGGCACGTTTTGTTTTTTTTATTGAGGTTAGTTCTAAGCGGGTTTGCACCCCAGTTAATATCAATTAGTTGACTTGCAGCAGAGGCTAAGTGCTGGGTTTGTACGATAAGTTCCTGTGGCATACTTTATGTCTGCGTGATGCCCGGCATTAAAACTTTTAATCTTTATTTGCGTGCGTAAGAGTAGACTGCGCAGCCGTAATTGATCTGGGTAAAAACGAAGGCGTTATGCAGCCGCAACAGCACCTACCTCTGTGCTATCCAATTGATAGTAGCTAAACACTTTATTAAATTGAGAGATTTTCTGCATTGTGTTTATCCCATTAATTTCTGTGTCCTGCATAATAAAGACTGGATAACGTTGAGGTTTACGGAGAGGACAGAAATGAATCCTCTTGCTTTTGCATCTCTGTTTACCGCATCTATGATGGATTGCAAATGACATGTTACAACTGGGATGGTCTCTCCAGCCCTGTAATTTGCCTGGTCGTCAACGTGTAATCATTTTTTGACAGGAATACTGACGGATGATGAGCTTTAGGAACCACCGCTGTCCAGCAATAATGTGAAAGAGTTGGTGTTTTTGACTCAGACTCTAAAAAGGCGACTTTTACTCTATAAAAAAGAAGCAGACGGCTTCTCAGTCCCCACACGTGCAGTTTCTCTAAAGTTCTGTATTTTTAGGTTATGTAGTATGCTTTTTCAAAAAACACCGTAACTAGGTGATTTCATAAAATGTTATATATCATATATTTTAAACCGTCTCTCTCTGTTTATAGAAATACGACATACTTCAATCACGCTTTTATTCTTTAGATACTCTAGCATTTTTTTAATAGAACAGTTTAAAAAGGTACAACAGTACATTAGGCCTTTGCTAGTTTTAAGCGACTTGTGAGGTGTCACGCATACTTTAAAATTAGCTAGTTTTGTTACTTTTTAGTTGTTGACTACGCTCCGGAGACTGTTTCTTTAAATAAACTGTCTTTGACTTTACGTAATTGTTTTGTTTTGTCAATAAAATCATACAGTGCTTTAAAGATTAAGAACGGACTAACTTTTTTTAAATTGCCTTTATTTTTAGTAACAAGCAGGAACTGAGGGATAGGTCTCATCGTCTCTCCGCTTGTGCCTGGCAAAGTAAATTGTTCCGTCTTTTTTCTTTTTGCGAGAAAGAAGTTTAAGGTTTATTTGTTGGTTATTCAACTAAGTTTGATTTAGAATCAAACTGCGACCGGGTAACCAGATTCCTTGGTGCAGTTGATTATGAAGCCCTTGCCAGAATCAACTGGCGGCACGTACTCAAGGCATGTTTGATTTTGTATTATCAAAAACGAAGTTGGGGTTCCGTTTTTAACCTAACCGCAGGTTGGGAAAGATTAGGAATAAAAGGTTGATGCTGTATATAGAGATGAAAGGAAATAAATGGAATGAATAGCTTTACATTTGGTTTGGTTTCTGCTTATTGATCAATCTGGCATAGGTGGCCTTTTTGGGATTTTTAACTTCCGCCGGCATGACTCAAGCACAAGTTTTTTTATTAACATTAAAAAATTAAATTTATAAAAAAATATTCAAAACTAAAAACATCCATAGACGCGTTTCGAGGTTTACCTCTCATCAGTATGGCTTTATTTATTTAAACTTAATAATTGATTTTTAACTTACTTCGTCAACATCTCTTCTTTATATATTTTACACAAGTTTTTATTTTATGTCTGTTTAGAATTTTTAGCATATGAATATTTATAATATAAATATTGTTTAAGAAATTAGAACCAGCTCCGTAAGACATAAAACTACCTAGTTTAAATGATTAGTATTACTGAGCACATTGAGTGTATTATTTATTTTATAGAATTTCAATGATTTAATTTGACTGAGCGTTTTATACGTTGCGTTGGTGTTTTACAGCATTATAATGAATTTGCAAAAATTGTTAATTTGATTTCTATAGGTTGGCTGTATATGTACTATTGATAACTTTTAAACAACCTAGTTGTTGGTAATTTTTTGTTTCAATTATTTGTATCTGCGACTATCTATGTTTTTTTGTTGTACAAGTTATTTGTAGTTTTTGTGGACGTTTTTACAACACAGTCTATTAAAAAGTTTTTTTTTTTTTTTTTAATTTTATTATTAATTTAAAACTATATAAGGAAATTTTTCTAAAATTAAATTTACTAGCTTTTGTATAATAATATATAAGCTGTTGTTGACATTCGTGTATCATATGCAAATTCAGAAATAAGACTTTTGTTGTATATATAAATAGTTAGTTTAGTACTTTCTCATTTATTAGTTTTT
Source organism: Tachinus rufipes (assembly GCA_963932245.1). Classification (NCBI taxonomy): domain Eukaryota; kingdom Metazoa; phylum Arthropoda; class Insecta; order Coleoptera; family Staphylinidae; genus Tachinus; species Tachinus rufipes. The sequence continues at coordinate 43,733,860 of OZ010745.1, read as the reverse complement.
GTTTTTTATTCTTATTTTTTTTAACAAGGAGTGATTGGAAAGCGATTTGGATTTTTATTTTTGCTACAGCTATTTAGGGCAGTATTCATAGACACATGTCAGTCTTAGATTCAATTTCACATCTACATCTTTCTTTCCTTTAATAATGGAGAAAATCAATGTAATGTAAAAAAATGTACGTATCATTGTAAAATTCACACAGCATACAGAACAATTTAATCGCAGAAGGTTTACAGTTTTAGGTAGTTTGCTATAGTTTTGGAAATATAACTATCTTTGTAAAATGTGTTTTGCAAAAATTGCAGCAAATTTATTTTACTATATCTTTATTGTTATTTTGTCAATTTGAAATGGACGCAAATGATTTGATTGATTAGAAAAAAATGAAATGTTTATGTACCAACCTAAAAAAAATATCCAACGCATAAATTTTAATCCAGTGGCATAGGAGTGAAATTATTTAACATTACGGCAAATTGTACCGATATTTGAAGGAAATTTGGTTGGCAGTAGTAGTAAATATATTTATTCATATTATATACAGATAGATGATTATACATATATTACATTGTGACAACGGTAGGTTGAATATGAAAAGGGCTATCGACCGAAGTCATTCTGCCCTATGTTGGCAGTATTTATTGACTTTTTTTTGCTTTATTTTTTTATATTTTACTTTATTATAATTGTTTTAAAAATGTTAACATATAAGGATTGTTGCACGAAAAGGTTGCTCCATCAGAATAGAACCTAAATTGAGACTTCTAATTTAAGATTATTTTTATACTTGAGATTGTGTACTAATTTAGCGCAATAATTTTAGATTAACAAGTGGTCAAAACTAAAAGTATATATAAATGGGCTATGCTGTCAGTTGTGATTAAGCAATTAATTTTTTTTAAACTAATAACTATGTGTATGCCTGCAACACATGTGTTTGCGCAAAATTAGCATACAAAGGTACTTGATGTTATTATAGTACATAAGAATAAAGTATGATAACCATTACTCTCTTTGCCATTTTATATACTTAAAAGTGAAGTGTAGCAGTGTGAATAGACCATGAAAAAATACAAAATACATAAACGCATTAAAAAAAATTATAAACGATACTTGGGATGGGCAGAATTACTTTGATCAACAGCTTTTTTCTATACCTTTACGTATCATCACACAATGTATATAGTGCGATGAGTTATTAATATTATTACAAGTATATTTTAATAATAGTCTTGGGATAGTATTTGCATAAATTATTGTAAAGTGTACTTGACAAATAGTTTTATATTAAAAACCACAATTTTTTATAACTTTTTTAAGATATGTCAATGCAATATGCACGATGTGAGCTAATATTTGCACTTAATATGCTGTTACAGAAGTAATCTGATTCAATTTAGTTTTATAGCTTACTTATACATATATAGAAATGGTTATTGTAGACAATTCTCTAAATGCAATTGCATATAAACATATCTATATTTTTGAGAACTGAAATGATTTTGAATAAAAATGTAGTCATTTTTCATGGTAAGTAAACATAAATTATTTATTCTATTGCAGTTAATCTGAATAAGTTTTTTTTCTATTACGAATAAAACATTACATTTACTTTATTATTTGAGAAATACAAAAATCATTGAACACAAACACTACGTAGAAAATAATTCCGAGCAATAGAATACCTGCACGTTCATCTCTACAAGTTTTTCATCAAGCTCTAACTGTAACATACATTATCGGATCACTTCACTTTCATTGCTCGGAATTAAATCTACTCGGTATCTCTGGTATTTGGATGAGTTTCATTTTATTAAAAAAGGGAAACATTTGTTTTTATTTCTAGTTGGGAAATAAATCGTAATTAGCTTATTAAAATGTTATTTTATAAATTTAATTAATTAAGATGATTATTTTCTTATTTGAATAAGGATACTATTTAGAATTCTAGATTTAATGATTAATTAATAGGTTGCTTTAATAAATGATTATAGTTTCAAGGTTTGGCAAAACGTTGTAGATCTCCGCAATCAACGTATATTGAAATTGGATTGTTATTGTCTTAATGTGAAATTATTCATCAAATGGGAACAATATTCATGAGATTGATTAATTTGAAATTGTAACCGTTGGAGTGTGCATGAATATTTATTCATTTTAAGAAGAACTTGGATTAGATTATTCGTATTACATTATTCATATTCAAATGAAATTATTAAAATTTGCTATTTTAGTTATTCAAAATGTAATTATTGATAATCAATATTTTTTTATATTGTGGAAACTTCTTTTAATAAGTATGTATAGTATTTTTATAATTTGAAGTTATTTTTCTATGAATATTATTTAAAATAATTTATTATAAAAAAAATATACACATGTTTTTGTCTGGATAGTTAAAGGTTTAGTCTTGAATTGATCATTTGTATGATTTTGTATCAACGTTGTGAACAAAAATATCGATTTTCTTGCTCTGACATTTGTTTTAAAGTTATTAACGCACATTATGTAATTTCTAATTCATTTATACATAGATCTGTACCACTTGTCACGGATCGTGTACATCGTTTATATTTGTAAAAAATGGACATTTTGTCGTGTTTCTTGCACAATATACTATAACATTGTTATCATGTTTCAGTTTACATGTTTATTATTATTATTATTATTAACAATACTATTGTAAAAATGTATTTTTATATGTTATTGTGTGTAATATTTTTGAAAATACATCTAGTATATTTTGTTATATAAGTATATTTTTTACATAACCTCAATTATTATAAAAATATATGTTTAAGATTATCTTTTGATCATTTACGTCCATGTTAATTGGTACAGATGCAGAAAGCACACTGCATGTGTTTGTATCATGAATTTTTAAGTTAACGCTATTCTTGTTTAAAATTTTGGTCTATCTGGTTACAGTTTTTTGGCTTTAGACTGTGTGAGTTATTTCTCTGAAGTTATTTTGTATATTTTTTTAAATTATTTGAGTGTTGATCGTCATGAATTTCTACAAAAAACTCTAAATTGAATTGAATAGACAGCTTAGGTTGGAAAAAACCTTTATAATGGAAAAACTAAATTCTAGAATCGGAAAAAGAGTAAAAAACAATTATTCAACAAAGAAAAATTCAATGAACAAGGGAAAATACTAACAGAATTTTGTGTATATATTGAGTTGAGAATAAACAACACGTCTTTTGACATGAATTGCAACACAAATATATGTGGTCCAACAGTTGAAACCAAAAATCCACAAAAGACTATATTTTAACAAATGTAGCCACGAATCCAAATCTTGATGTCTTTTGCGTCACTTTTCACCAACGTAGGATTAAATCAACATCGAATTGCTTATGCTGAAGAGCACATCACTATTGTATAAAACATATGATTCAAAAAAATAGAATAATGAAATTGGACAAAATAGATTATAGCTGGAACATAATATACACAAATATTAAGAATGCAACAGGAGAAGCTCTAGGAACACGTAAAGTAAATAAAAACGGCACAGAAAACTTTGGTTTGAAGAAGGAGTCAAAAATACCCATGAAAAAAAGAAAAGAGAAGTTTATCTAAAGTATCAAAACATCAAGATTGCCGAAGAAAACGCTACATAAACTAGCACAAGAAATTAAGTGAACACAGAAATAAGACCATTAAAGGAAGAATTTTGGGAGCAATTTACCAATGATACATAATTTGATATGTAACGGAAGATATAAAAGTAAAAAAAAAAGATTAACGAATATACACAAAAATCAACCCGTTGACCCAAGAAATAATATCAACAATGAGTTAATCAAGAACGGAGGCACAATAGATTATACGCGATAAGTGTAAGCAATTGGCTAATACATGTTATTCTAATCACATTAAGAAAGTGGAAGATTTAATTAAATCTAATCCTAAAGCTTTTTAGAAGCACGTCAAATCTAAACGTAGCAATAATTAGATAACATCTACTTTTACAAATGGTACTTTTGAAATTGACACGACTGATGGATTGTAAATCTGATGATTTTTTGGGTTTGTTTATAGTCCGCTGACGGCATCTATTAGTTTACACAGCACATATCACAATCACATCTTGTTTTAAAGATATCTGATGTCAACAAACTATCAGTATTAAAACCCAACAATTGTCTAGGGCCTGATAGATTAACTGCTTTCTTTTTCAACAAATGTGCGTTTGCCCTTTGTTGGCTCTTATGGTTTTTATTTAGCTTATCTTTGGTCATGGGTACTTTTTCTACTTGCTGAAAACAAGTTTATGGCACTCCGATTCATAAGTCCAGTGCTAAACATGATGTAACAAACTATAGACCTATATCTATTTTATCAGTCGTTCTAAAAGTTTTTGAAAAGTTAGTTACCTCTCAATTGACTGCAATTCTACAATTTGACATCTTCCAACCTTTTGTTGCATTTTATATAACAGATGCACTCGAAAACAGATTCGAGGTAGATTCAGTTTACACTGACTTTTCAAAAGCTTTTGATACTGTTGAACGCAAGATACCAATTATGAAACTACGTGGTATTGGAGTTAATGGCATCTTGTTATTGTGGATTTAATTCTATTTATCTAACAAATCTCAATTTGTGCGCATCAGTCAGTGCGTTTTTCGTAATATTGGTGTTAAGTCGGGTGTTCTTTAGGGGTCACATCTTGGACCTCTACTGTTCAATATCTTTATCAGTGATGTAGTACACTGTTTTTCTAGTGCGCGTTGTTTATTATTTGAGGACGATATAAAAACCTTTATGAAAATTCAGTTATTGAATGATGCAGTACTACTTAATGAAGAAGTGCAGATTTTTTTTAGTTGGCTAATAACTTACTACTTAATTTAAATAAGTGCAAAATGTCGAATTTTTCTAGACGTCAATCTACGGTGATGTATGTTTACTCTCCCATGAATGTAATGTTGAAAAGAATTAACACTATTTGTGATTTAGGCATTACGTTTGATTCAAGCTTTTTATTTACACTACATATTGATAGTGTCGTGGCTAAAGATTATCAATTTTTAGGATTTGTCAAGCGTAATTCTAAGGAGTTTCGTGACCCTTGTATTCTAATTATTCTTTACAACGCTCTAGTACGCCTCCATCTCGAGTATTGTTTATATGTGTGGTCTCCATACACCGCCGTCAGTAAAGGAAAAATTGAACAGATTCAAAAAAAGTTTGTTTGTTTTTTGGCGTATAAATGCAACATTGCAGGCAGCTACACGGAACTGCTCTCTACATTTAACATGACCAGTCTTAAAAAAAACGTTTTAATTTTGACGCGGCACTAGTTAAAGTGCTTTGTAGGATTATTGACTGTCCTGACTTGCTCAGCTCTATAGGTATTCATGTCCCAGCTCGAGTTTTACGCAATGACTATTTATTTCATATATTTGCGGCATGCCAACAAAGTTAAAGTTAAAGTTTTATTCTTATTTTTAGTATTAGTTGTTTTTTAAGTTGTAAATAAATATTTTAATTGTAGTGGCTTTTGTTGACTAGTAAATAAATAAATAAATGAATAAATAAATAAATAAATAAATAATTTTTAAAATACGGAAGAAAAGCACCACAATTCCAATCCTCAAAAAAGGCAAGAAGTATGATTACTCAAACTACTGCGATATCACACTGCTCAACACAATACTGAAGCTATTTACTAGCATAATATCAAATACTTTTAATGTGATAATTCTAGTATGTGAAAAGCAACAGGGATTCAGAAGCAATAGAAGACTTATTCTAGATATTATTTAGACCTTATGGCATATCAACAAAAACGCCATAGAGTTTAGCACGTCGGCGTTTATGTGTTTTGTGGACTTGGCCAAAGCGTCTGACAAAGTGATGCTAAGAGGTGTTATAAAAATATTAAATGACTAGCAACCAAAATTATCAACATCATACAAATACTTAACATTGGCAACACAACGGATATAAGATCCAATGGAATAATTATTCAAGACACACAAATCTATACTGGAACTAGACAAGGTGATAGTTTAAGCCTAATAATATTTAACGTAAGTCATGGAATTAAACTAGTTTGTTTTGCCGATGACGCTGTACTAGTTACAGAAAACAAACAGTATCTGAACTTGATAAAACAAAGTTCTTGACAATAGCGTTATATAAATGGTATTATATGGCAAAATAAACACCCAAAAATGGAAAGTAAAACACACATATACAAAAACTGAATTGTTTAAAACAATTTAAATTAGATTATATGAGTGCTTATCTTGTTTTAATTCTCAATAATTGCAGTTTGGATATTTTTTAAATTGATTATTTGTACATTGTTTTTGGACATGGGTCCTCAACTAATACAGTCATAACTTTATTGTAAATATTGAGTTTTTAATTTTTGACTATTTGAGTTTGAGACATGTTGAATTTTGTTCTAACCACCAAACTTTGTTGTTTTATTGGAGGTAGGAATTAACCATATTTTTGTTGAGACGTGTTATAGAAATTCAGGTTTTTAAAGTTTGAAAAGTTTGTAACATTGATTACACTGATAAAAAGAATTTTAAATTTGATTAGTTTACGTGCTGTTTCAAGTTAATGATTATTATCACCGGGACATTTCTAAATAAATGTTGTTAGTAAAGGTTGATTTTTTAGATGTAATTTGAAATTGCTTTTTTAGATGAAAGCTTGTTAAACAGTTGACACAATTGTTTTAGAAGAGGTGGAGTAAAACATATTTGCATATTTAACTAGATCGTTCAAAATAGAGTAGAATTGGTCAGAAGGAGGTTTGAAGTAGATTTAGTATTTTGGGTTGATGGGGGTAGGTGAGGTTTATAGACTATTTAAATGTTTGGACAGTTGCTGGGTACTCAATTCATTGACAACAATTTTCTTTATCATCAACACTGTGGTGGGTGGGCATGACACAATCATAAACCAAATCCTGGTCAAATGTTAAACTAGGTTAGCTCGCCCGCCAACCCAAGCGTTTATTGTCCAGAGGTTGGCTTATCAACCGCCGCTGATGTTCTTGCTATTGTCAAATATGATATAACAATTGACATTTGTCAAAATTTTGAGCAAGATTGGAAAATTATAATTTTTTTATCATTAACACTTGGACGGGTAAACGGAGTACAGTAATGATGTTCCTGCTGTTTAAAGAAATTATAATTTTCTTTATCACAAATACTCGGTCGGGTCACAACTATAAATCGGAAAAAGGGCCAAATGTTTAACTACTTTGTCCCGCCCACTCACCCAAACTTTAGGCCAAGATATTACGTCATTTTATCAAAAAGATAATCCAAAAGAATAATTATTAAAACTTCTATCTTTTTCAATTTAAATAATGTATTTTTTTCATTTTTTTAAATTATTTTCACTGTCCATTAGATCAGATCTAAACAATACTAATTATTACTAACGAATGCTCTAGAGTGGATAAATTTTATAAATTAAAAGATCTCTATGTTGTAGTATTTATGTAGACTAAAGCAGTCTTATATGTTGGAGGTATACCTGTATTATTTTTTTTTTTTTTTAATTTCAAAATGCGATATTTTTAGGAATTACTTAATATGTCACAACAATGTAAAAATACTTTTGAATTTTAATGAGTGAAACCACTTTTGCTGATATTATTATATTGAAGACTAGATTTAAGCAGTTTTTAAACATTGAGCTTGAATATTCCATGTGTCAATCTCTTTTTGTTTTTGTCTTACATTTCTGAACTGTTAGAATTTTTAGTACGCTTTGTACTACAAATAAATATTTGTTTAAATGGCAAATATATTGTTTTTTGTTTAAACAATGTCCATAAAACATATCTATAGAAAATGCAAAGATCTGCAACTTTACGCTGATGCTGTAATATATCTAAGTCAATTTTAGATTGGCAATAGTTTGAATAGTTTATATTTAAATAGAGTTTAGAAGAAATAGTATTCCATATTTTCGGGTGATCTTACTCTACGTACGCCTCCAGTAAATTCAACGTTTCCCATAACTTTAAAGTCTTGTACCAACTTCATTATTGTTTGTCGTGTTGTCTGTGCCTTCCAACAATAAATTCGCAATGCAACTAACTCTGCTTTTAAATGTTCACAACTAAATACTTTGTATGAAGCTTTTAACCACGTTTGCGAGTCGATTAATTGGATACTAACCATTTATTAAACTGCATAAATTAACGCACACAAATCTGACAATAAGACAATTCTTTAGTAATAAGAAAACGTTGTTAGCCTACTAAATATAGGTGAAACCAGTTGCCGGACCCAGAACAATTATGAATGATATTACAACTCGAATTTTTTTTGAATAATACGACCAAGAGGAAGGTTACTGAGATAAATGCACAAAATAAAATAATACTAATAAAACCTACTCGTTGATAACATTATTTATTTTCTTTTACAATACATTCAATCTCAAATGTTACTCGTGATTTATTAGGTAGAAGTGATGAAACAAATTTAGTATTTATTTAAAACTTTTTATAATTAAACTTGTTGACTACTGACACGTTCTTGGTAACCTAGTTGCCATTGTATTAATAATTATAAACCATAAGTAACTGATTTAATTTTATTAGATGATGGATTTTATATGAATTTATATTGATTATAGATATAGACCGTTAGGTCTTACTATTAATAGCTTAAGATAACGTGCGGTTTTTTGTACACTATGATAATATGATCAAATAATTTATAATTAATCACTTTGTCAAAAACAAAATAACTTTAAATTAAATTAAAATACTATTGATAATTAAATTGCAGTCAATTAAACAACTTTTATATTGTAAGATATAACACAGTCTGATTTTATATTAACTCATCAGTTAAGCGTTAATTAAATTTCAAATACAAAAATAAACTTACAAAAGTAATAAAATTGTCATTTGCATAACGTTTTCATTTCATTTGCATAATTATATGAAATGGTCAGATTTAAATCAATGCTTGTTTCAGTTAATCTTTATAATATGTGATGTTTTTTTGGTGATTATAGCAATAAAACCTAATGTTAATGGTAACTGACAGGAAATTAAATAAGTTACTTTATAAATTCAACGGCGCGCAGCGTAATATATTCAGAATTGAATAGACAAATTGGGTATAGTTGGTTGCATATGTTAAACATAGACTGGTTACAGAAAATCAAAAATTATGTTAAATAATCATTTTTTTTATATTCATCATAACATTACTTAATTTTTAATAACTAATATAATACAGAAATATATTCAAATCAACTACGCACATTTCAATATTAGTTTATAAAAAGTTTCTTCAAACGCATATCTAACTACCTGCTTATTATTTACGAGCAATAAATCATATGCTATTGATAATAGGAAAAATGATTTGTTTTGTGCATGTAGTTCATAGAATCATAAGCCCATGCAAACCCATAAAATTTCATTGTTTCTTTTTTTGATAATCGAGTCATGTTTTTTATAACAGCTGAAATTTTTCCATTCCCAGACCAACATAAACAATGAGTAAGAGCGTATTAATTCCTTGCGGTATTCATAAAGCAATAAAAGTAAGCAATATAATAAATATAGGAAGCAATTTAAAAATAATAAGGCTGTTGATTTAGCCGTCCGAGGTGGAGGCACGTTCGATAGCCTTAACGAGTTTCTCTCCACACGTAATTAATTCCGCGAACATAGAATCGGCAGCTAAACGATTACTATTTGATACAAAATTTATTTATAGGAAAATATTAATAAATACCTTTAGTCATTAAGTGAACTATGTTAATAAATATTTATACTTATTAAAGCAATGTTGTATGTATTTTATTAACTTCATTGCTATAGCTATGTGAATTAAGCTCAGACGATTTTATGACTGAAAACCTCATTTAATTGAGCTTAATATGGTATTTTTGATAAAATCTTATTTGGTGATTTGTGATAATAAAATTTATTATTATTATTTAAAGGATAATTCAGTGATTGATTGTCTTGATATCTAGTCAGACCTAGCAGGATAGAACAGGGTCTGCCAGTCTTATCTGCAGTGTACCAAAGATCAGTTGCATTCAGGCAGTAGTCAGTCAAGTTAGCATTGCGCTTTTTTGCATCTTGTATTTAGTGTGATCCCTAAGTGAGCTTGTAGTAAAAAAATACACTAAGATATTTTACATTAGTTGACAACGTCAATGGGCTGTTTAGGAGTTTTGGTAGATTTAATTGTTTTTCATATTCAAATGTGAAAAAAATTATTTTGTTCATTTTTAAGAAGGATTTTTTAAGTAAATTATCTCTTTAAATTTAATACACTTACTTCAATTGTTTTATCATTTATGTAGCTAATTGTGTAGAAACTAGTTGTCTACTACTATGTTTTATAGTAGCGGTGATGGTACATCTTTTTGAGGACAGCTTTTGACAACAAATTTTTTGCCTATTTTATGTATTTACTGATTGTAGGGTTAATTTGTCATACTTTTTTTTGATGTCTATAAATACCTCAAGAGTAAACATTTTTTTCTGCAATGACCTCTCGTTTTTTATGCATGTTGGTATTTAAATTAATTTGTGCACAGTTTTTCAATTGCTTAAAAAATAAGACGTGAGGCTTATTGGGATATAGGATTTTGGTATAAATATAATTTTTCTATGCTAAGTAGCGGAAAACGTTACGGCTTTATAGAGTTTTGCTAGGTGAATTAAGCTCACGTTTTTGCTCAATTGTAGAAGGACTGAAAAGATCTTATCTAGTCTTGGTGCGTTGTATGAGAAATGGGTTTCAAAAAGTATCCTAGTTGCTTTTGATAGGTTGACTGTGTATGTTTTACTTATACGTTTTTGTTTTATGCTCCTAAGTTGTTGTTGGGGATCTTTTGAACAATTTTTTTTAGCTTTGCATCAGTAGTTTTTTAACATTCTCACATAAAGATATTTAAGTTTTATTTTCATGTTGACGTACCAGTTTTTTTTATAGTCTTTTTGGACGTTTTTATAAGACTTTCAGTTTGATTGTGTTTTTACTCTGTTAAAAATTTTGTTAGCATCTTTAAATTGTTTGAGTTTCTCACATCACTATGGTATTGCAGAACCAAGGATCGATCAAGGTGAGCAAACTTTTTTTTATGTTTGTGTTAGAGAATTTTGCAACTTATCTTGATAGTTTTTAATTTATACACACTTTAAGGTTTACTTAAAATTGTATTGGCATTTTCAGTTTTGGTTTTTATTTGAAATATTTATGGTTTCCAGTGCAATGTCTATTTCAGTCTGCGTGGAATAACCACGTAGGTTTGACGCTTAGGTTTAGTATTTCTAGATTACTACTAATAATGAAATTGTGTAAAAGTTTACCCCTTTTAATTGGTGTTTTTGCTCTCAAAAGATATTGTGGCAGTTGGCATAGATTCATTCGCGAGGTTAATGCTACCTAAGTATTTTAAAACTAAGTTTGGAGGTGGTATATTAGTTTCAATGTATACGGACCTTGTAACAGCATCCGTTTTCCTGGCTTTAATATTAAACAAGCTGATTCTAACGGCAGTAACATCGCTGGTGGAGAGCTATATCAGTTGGGTTTGTGAAAACATTTTCGATCAGTATGCCTAATCTGAAAACTCTGTTTACTATCAAAGATTTTTGAATTAATAGCAACATAGTGCTTTTATTAGTATACAAATAACTTTGTTTTTATTTTATATTTATCTGGCATGTTTTTATCTAGTTTTAAGATTGTTCAGTTATACACGAAAATATTGTTTGCTGTGTTGCACTTATGCATTTGAGTGTTTAAGCACTTATTTTTTGCGCTTACATTTAAGTAAAAATGAGTTTATTGTAAATTTGTTATTGTTTACTAGTATTTTAAATCACTCTGGCGAGAGAGGGCAGGTAGAAGCTGAAAAAACAAATAACAGTTCAAGCTAAGAAAACCACATGCAAAGATAGACAAGGCTTGGATGCATCCGCGACACTTAACGCCACTTCTATCATCTGTAATCACAACAGAACGTCGGCATAAAAAAACGACAAGCAAAAAAGGGACTTTTAAAAAAATATTAGGGGCACTCTTACAAAAATGGCATTAGCAATAACACCGTTCACACGTTCACTACGGTTTATACCACCAGTGGCTATATTGATACACATCTTATATTCACATATTCTAGCAAAAAAATTGAGCAAATTTAAGTAATTTTTTTTATATAAATCATAAACCGCATATGAGTAATAACTAAATACATACCGGTAGTACGTAACGCAGTCGAAGACAAAATATGAATTTTGCTGCCGCAGTAAACGTGTTAAGGTACCTCGAATGCATCCTCAGTACTAAATAGGCAAAATCTATTAAATCTTTTTTCTTTGGTAAGATTGATAAATTGAAGAAGGGGCTACATGTTATGGAATGCACCCATAATGGGGGATTCTTAGAAATACTATGTGCAAAAGAGCCTATAAAGAAGTAACCTCGCAGCATATCTGCAAAAAAAGCTTTTTTGAGGACACAGATTTTCAAATAAATTGTTTAAAGGAATTGATAGTACCAAGAAGGGCTTGATTATCATACCGGCCATATGAATAATACAAATAATAACAAATTAATTTTATATTTTGTTTACAAAAAGAAAACATAAAAAGATAATATTTAGTCTGAACATAATTATAATATTCTATAACATTTACGGTTCAATACTGAGAAGTAAACGTTTTACTTTTTGTTTAAATAAAAAGTATTGTGTAATTTGCTTAATGTTTTTAGGCAAATGGTTAAAACATTGAATGCAAGAATAAAACATATTAGTTTGTGTAGAAGTTAGACTACATTTAAGCTATATGTATGTAGTTTTGATTTTTAGTTTTATACATATAAACTCATTAACATTAAAGCAGTGTTTATATTTGAATGTAAATAAATTGCATTCTATAAGAAACATTGTAGACAGAGTTAAGATGTTTTTTGTACGAAATTTTTTTCTTGCATAATTTGTTATATTTTATATTTAATAACGACCAAAGCATCTTTTTTGAATAATAAATAAATTTTCTACGTCGGCACACATTCAACTGGAACTAAGCAACTTGTCAAAAGGATGCAGGTGCAGAACCGTACTAAGATTTAGCGAGTGGTAAATTTGAAACCAGATTTCAAAGGAATTTAACATGTCTTACTCATGGACAAGTGTGCCTGGGAGAAGATAAAAAACTCTAGTGAGCAAACTGGTAGCTGAATTCTTATGCAATTCTGTACATGTATCATAATAAACTATGCACTAAATCTTATGCCATTATGGGATCTTTGTTCTAAACGCCAAGTAACAAACGGTAATCGTAGTATTGAAGGTGGTCAGGAGGGAGATTATTCTTTGCGAATGAAGAAAAACATTGTTAAAACTGTACGTTTAATTTATTCAATGCTTTCTTTATTTATTCTATGAAACTCTTTTAAATTTATTGTAATACTCATATTGTTTCATATGTTTTTGTTTAATTGTTATTTTCAAAATCGTCTCTAAGAAGGTTCTTTTGACTATTTTACGGTACGGCCAAACAATACTAAATTAGCAAGAGATGTGATTAAAAAGTAGAGCGTGTCAGATGTGCCTTTATTGTCTTACCATGCATACATCTTATTTAACGTTAAATAATCAAAACGAAATTTGTATAATATTTCAAATTAGTCTTCAAAGGCAGCAAAAACAAATCACGAGTTGGAGATAATGACAGTCACGTTTGTTAACTCTATGGAAACAATTTTTCAAGGGATCTGTCCAAGCTCTGTTAAACATACTATTATCAAGATAATTTGATAGAATAAGCAGCTTTATAGAACAAAAGCGAGCACTAAGAAACAGTGCCAAATGAAACAGTGCTGGGTTTTATAAAGAACTGGCCTTATAGCATATAACAATGCTATATACCAAAAAACCAAAAAAGATATTTTTGGAGAAGATATTGTAAGAGCATTTAGAACAAACCTACGTGTTCTTGCCTTTAGAAGGTATAGATTTCACTGCAAATATTGGATTTTTGTTGACAAAAAATGATCTTACACTGAAATAGCACGTTTTTTAAATTTTTTAAAGTTATCTTAGCATTTTTATTTATACCAAACAGATGGAGCAGCTAATGTGATATTTATACTAAAATCAGAGTGACTTACGTATGCTTTGGCTAAATTTTAGAAACTAATAATTTTAAATAGCAAATTGATTAAAAAAACTCTATGTTTGACCATAAAGAAATACACAAATGTACTAGGGAAGTAAATGCAGGAACGAAAAATCAATAATTGATTATTTTTAACTAATAACACGCAAATGAAAATTGTAAACGATGTAAGAGTGAAAAAAATAAGTAATGAAAATGGAAGTGATCATTTTTGACCATTAGTGTGTTTGCGCACGTCACTTTTTTGCTTATAATTATAACTTTATAAATAGTGTAAGGGAAACAATTTTAAAAGTGTTTGCGCATGTGTAATATAACGTTACGATAAAAACTGACAAGTAATCAAACTAAAAACATTATCTAAATAAACATAACATAGGGGCAATCAAATTACTTGCATATTAATATTTTATTTTGAAAATAAATTAATTAAAAAGTCTTTTAATGTTTGGCAAAACAAATCAATTGCAATTTATACAAACACAGATATAAGAAAATTTTACAATTGTGGTTTATGACTATATTCATTATGTTTAATACACATCAGGCGATACATTTAACTCCGCTAATTTTATAAATAGCGTAATAAACGATAACGTTATACTTATACGGTATAATTATAAGTATAACGTGGACTTTTATAAGCAAAAAAGTGACGTGCGCAAACACACTAATAACAAAAATAAAAGAAACGGAGCAGACAAAACAAACTACCCAGAAAGCAAACAATACAGAGATCAAAATGTGCTACAGTCTACAAGGACAGTATAAAAAAACTAATAAACAGTACAACAAAGTCTGACATAGACAATATTGAAGAAATGTGGAACAATTTAAACACATTTTACTGGAAACAACTAAACAAACATGTGGAACACAAAGCAGCAAACGATCCTACTGGCAGAATGAAAAAGTAAGTAAAGAAGTAAAAAAAAAGAAACAAAAGTGGAAAAGTTTTATTAACACAAAAAAAGAAAAAGAATACAAACAATATAAAATACGAAGGAAAAAGTAACAGAAGTTATAAAAATAGTCAAAGAAGTTAGGAAGAATTTGGGAATATACTAGAGGAAAATTTTAAAAGACAACCGGAAGATATTTTATAGAACACTGAAGAATTGTAAAAAAGAAAACCAACTACAGTTAAGACAATTACAAGACAAACAAGGAAAAATACTAAACGAAAACAAAGTAATGAGTAGGTAGAAAGAACATTTAAAGGAGTTACTAGAAATGAAGGATGAATTATTTAAGAACAACACATTGAAGCAAAAGACATAACAAAAGAAGAAATTGAAGTAGTATTGAGAAAACTGAAGAATCGAAAAGTTCCAAGACACGACATGATAAAACCGAAGCAATTGAAATACATAGGGGAGCTAGGAAAAAAAAATACTGTGGGAAAATAGGAAAAAAATCTAACAGACTGGAATAAGGCAGTGATACTTCCAGTTTACAAAAAAGAAGATAGCAGGAACTGTAACATCTATAGAAGTATATTTTTGCTATGCACAACAGCAAAAGTATATGAATCTATAATAGAAAATAAGTTTAGACGTTTAGTAGAACCAACACTGGAAAAAGCTCAAATTGGATTTAAAAAGTACATTCAACACAAGATTACATATTAACAATTAAAAACTAATTAAAAAAACAATAAAGCAAAACAGCAAACTCTTTATAACGTTTGTAGATTTGGGAAAAGGCGTTTGACAGAGTACCTCAAAAACAGTTATGGAAAATATTGAAAAAAAGACAAACAAACGAACATCTACTTAAAGCAATAAAAAGCACATAAGAACTGAAAAAGATCAGAAGAATTTATTGCTACAAAAGGATTCTGACAAGAAGGATCGTTATACTCATTACTATTTATTATTTTTTTGGACGATATGTTAAAAAATATTAAAATGAAGAAAATAGAAATTGGATACCACAATCTCAAAAGATTAACAATAGCAGAACGTGCATTTGCTGATGATTTAGCTATAATAACAAAAATGAGAAAAATATGCAACATAACATAAATTTATAAAACGAAGATTGCTAAAATACAACATGACTATAAATATAGAAAAAACAAAAATTTTAGTGGTACCAAAATCAAATATAAAGCTAAATAGAAAGGAAATAGAACAAGTAGAATTATTTACGTATTTAGGTGCAACTTTAAACAACAAAGGAAATGTGGAGCATGAAATAATTAAAAGAATCCAGACAGCAAAAAGTTATCATTCAATAAATAAAATGATCTTAACAGATAAAAAAACAAAAATGACACTATACAAAACAATATACAGATTAACACTAATACATATACGGAAGCGAAACATGGGTAATGAATTAAAAGATAAAAGTTGGACACAGGCCACGGAAATAACATATTTATGAAGAGTAGAAGGTGCAACAAGAATGGATAAAACAAGAAACAAACTGATAAGAGATAATATTTAAACTGAAAGCATACGCAACAGAATAGACAAAAAACAGTTAGCATGGTATGGACATTTAGAAAGAATGCCAGAAGATAGACACATAAAACAAGTATGTAATTCAAAATAAAAAAAATTAAAAAAAGAGAACGACTTTTAAAGACATGGGAAAACAATGTAGGAGAATTACTTTGCAGAATCAATTTAAGCTGGCAAGATGCAAGTAAAATAGCAAAGAACAGGAAAAACAGGAAAGAATGGAAAGAACAAATAAACAAGCAAACAAATTTCGACTCCCGGAAGGGTACAAAGAGATTTAAAAGGATAATATAATAATACGCCACGTAATATTTGAGAAATTAAGACTTATTTAAATAATATTATTTATAATTGGCTTTATACATGTGTTAAGTTTATGAAATGTTAACGCAACTGGAACTGTTACAAAAAAACAACGTTTTTTTAGATAATAACTACAGTTTAAACTAAAATAGCGGAGTTTTTTTATTTTATGTATTATATTACTATGTAGAATATACTTATCTAAAAAAATCATATAAAAAATTAAACTGTTTGATGTTATTTTTATTTAAAGGATTGTTTAGAGTGTGATAAAAATAACTAGTTGCAATTTTTGTTTTGCTTTAGTCTTTTATTAAGCATACATTTTTTTAAACTTATTTATCTAATCTAATCATGATATTTTTATCACGCAACTTTTGTTTTTTTAATTGTTTAAATGTCTATAATCTATTGTTACACTCAATTTTTTATACTATTGATACAAATTTCTATTGTTTTTGCCTGCTTTTCTATAACACACACAGTTATTAATATATTCTGTGCAGTTGACAAATTTATATCTCTCTAGCATAAGACAAACTGCTAGTCATCTCAGAATCTTTATAATTACATCAATACATAGTATAGTATATATTAGCGATTACTTAATTATCACATCTTCAAAGTATACTCTAATACTAATGTGTTTATAACGGCTCCTTACTAATGTATTGGGCTCTGCACACAGCTTGACAATCTTTGGCAGTTATTGTGCAACCTCAACGGGTCACATCACAGCGCACAGAGCATGCTCTCAACGGCTGTTACGTAAGATCTTGATACAAAATACAGTGTTAACATACAACTCCAAGGCCTCATGCCAGTATGAATAACAATCTTTTACAATCTAGTACAACTCCAACTCTAGCAGGGCATGCTACAATTGTCAAATACTTCAATGACACCAATGCCAATGTACTTTGTTTTTCATATTTGCAAGACATTTTTGGCCTATGTGTGAATAATCCCAGACAGTTGTAAAGTATTTTAATGACTTCTTGTCAATATAATTTTTCACAACTTGAAGAGTAAACCTAACAGATTCTTGTCTTTAATATACGGTAATATACGGTACATTAATTATTATGGGTAATGCTAACAAAAACCACTGTTAACACTATTCTGCTTAAGTGTTCTTTGAATTGTACGTTTTTTTGTGCTAAGCTCCTAAGTGTACTTATGCTATATTATGCATTGAGCATATTTACCTTTTTTACATTTGGAATAAAATCATTCTACTACAACACTAGTATAAAATTAAAAATTGCCAAATTTACAGACAGGTAAACTGACATTAATTATTATGGCAATACCATCAATAGTTGTTTTTTGGAGTGTAATTGGTATGACAAAACAAAATTTTTTTGTTAATAAATAGTTAACGAATTGTAAACTTAGTTACTCTTCATTTCCGATTAGTTTTAGCTTGCTAAACCTATCATAGAAAGAACGGGATTGACTTTTGTAACATCTTGTATATATTTTTTCCTGATCAAAATCTAAGGAACAATAAAAAAAACATAAATACATTGTGATGATGTGGTGCAACTATGAAATAAAAATGTGGTTGTAATAAAATAAAATATTTAAGTTATAATTAATAACTAAAAATATATTTATATTTATTCATGAATTATTTTGAAATGTGAAAATGTTATATTATAAAATTGAAAATTCTATGAATTTAAACGTAAAAACTCTGTTGGAATGTAGGCCATAATCTGGAAAAATTAAAATACGGTATTTGAGCATACATAGTTTAGAAATTGAGTTTCTTTATAGATTTTTAAATTTTATAATATTTACATTATTTGTAATAAAACAATTAAAAATTACTGTTGTAGATGTAAATGTGTATATATAATTTGTTATCCGTACACTACTCAATAAAAATTATAACAAAATCTTGCTAGTAGTAAAAAGTAATCGAATTATTTAGTTGAATCAATATAGTGTTGTTGAAATTTAATAACCTATATCATATTTCATTCAAACTTGTATCGCACTGGTCATTAGTGTCGTTGGATGTAGCAATTTTTGTAGCGCTTTATAAAAGATACGACATATTGTAGTACAAATTGCTTTTTGATGTGCAAATATTTTAAATGGGCCCACATATTGCAGAGGCATTAAAAACACCCGTTATATCCCACTATATATCCGGTATTAAATATAAATCTCCATTATAAAAACTAAAATAATTTAATTATTAATGCAGCGTAGCAATCAATTAATTCGTGTTTATAACACGGCTTGATTTTATCTCGCGGTATTAATGTGTGAAAGGGGGCCCTTCATCTTGACACGCCGAAGTTGTTCGGATAAAAGGAAGAACGTGGCGGCCGAAGTTAGAGAGTAATTAATAAACTTTATAGAGCAGCAACTCTAATTGCTTCTCTTTAGTGATTATTCAAGCATGTGTGTCGTTGTAGTCGTCCGAGACTTTGGGAACCGCAAACCAACTTGCATATCACTTATTTGCCAATTAGACAGATGATTTAGTTTGTCGAGTTTTGTCTATAAATAAAAAAATATGTTTGCGAGAAGTTCGAGGTTGGGATGTCGAAGGATCTTTGCCAGAAGCGGATTTGATTAATGGACTTTATTTGCAATCTTGATTAATTAAACAACGATTAATTAAATACTATATCGGATAGAGGAAGTAATTTTATATAATACATTCTGTTGATAAGTTGTAAATATGTTTCAATATTGGGAATGAGGCAGATTTTAAGTTTAGTTTCACTTCCGGGTTCTGTGTTTTTGAGATTTTTCAAGAATTTTATCCAATAAATTACTAAAACGCATTTTCAGTTATAAAAAAAACAAGTTTTACTAGTCGATTATAGAGAAATGTCTATTTATAACTATTTCTAACAATTTAAGTTTATTTTGTTATGTCAACTTGTGTATTTTTATTGTTGGCTATGTATAGACTTCTTCTAGTATCTTTGCTATGTACGATTTTGTTTTGATGTCTTTTTCTAATACTTTGAATCTGTTGGCAACGTCTCATCATACTGAGTCTTTTGTTACTGTTTTTTTAGTTCTTTGACAAATGTCACTTTAGTGTAATGGCGATATAAATTTATTTATTTTAGTTTACATTTTATTGCGAGTAGCAATTAATATGGAAAAATAGATTGGTTGATTTATAAATTGCCTTTTTAATGATTGGAAAAATTAAATCTTTTAAAAAATTATTTTATTTTGAAAGTTTAATAAAATTTAATTTGTCAAAATGCACGAAGATTAAAATGTGCCAGTTTTGGATTGACTAGTTTTATTTAAATTATTCATTAATTTATTAACTTATAAAAGTTATAAGTTTGTATATGTAATGGTTATTTTTTTGTTTTTTAATTAATTTATGGTCATTTGTACTTATAATTTGCAAAGTTTTTCTACATTAAAATGATAGAAAAATTTAATTGTGACCTTTGACAAAATTAATAAATGACTTCATAAAAAAAGTCTATACAAAACTACTACAAAATAATATTGTTTATACAGGGTCGAGCGCGGCACTTTTAAAATATAAGTTTATTTAATTTTTCTCATTTAGCACAATAACGGAAATTTAAAATTATTTTGTTTTAAAAGGTGTGTCGTCGTTTATTGATTAAATACTGGAGCCGTTTTCTAAAATTCTTTCTAACATCTCGACTGGTCTAGTGACGAGTTCAGCCCGACTATTGTCCTGTAAAGCTTCCACGGTTCGAGGACGATTGCTGTACACTTTTGATTTCGAAAAACTCTACAGAAAAATTCACATGGGGTTAAATCAGGAAAGCGTGCAAGCCAGTTGAGATCCCTTCTAAAAGAGATGAGACGTCCAGGAAAAAGTTTATCGAAATTCTCGATGTATGCGCTGTGGCACTATCTTGTTGAAACCAGGTAAAGCCAAGAGCAAGGGTTTGTTTTTGAGCAGATTGTTTTAGAGATTTTTGTACTGCTGCTCAAACTCGGTTTCCGTTTTCCGGTGTTGTTATTTTTTTCTACGGTCTTCTTCTTATTGACGACACATTCCCTGTTGTTCTAATTGCATTTACCCAACTTAAAGCTGATTGCCGTCTAGGTACACGACCACGAGGGGGAACTGCAAACCGTGCAAGGAAAGCACGCTGCACTGCAATAATTGAGTGAAAGTTTGAAAAACAGGCTTCAACGCAAAATGTGCGTTCTTCTCTACTCTGTAGTTATAGTAGCATATATTTTAGTCAATTGAACCGGATTGTAAACCGCTTTAGCAGCAGATTCATTGAATACTTAAGCAATTAGTACTTTAAAAGTTAAACTGAAGATGTCAAATCCGAAATAACACAACAAATTAGTCGTTTAGCAACATTGGCGTGTTTAAACTTTTTAATGAAATTTAATCAAGAATAGAGGACCTAGATGACAAAAAAGATTGAGCTAAAAATTGACAAACGTTTGAGGATCAATGTTTTGAATTAACATCTCGAGATCGAGTAGCGAATCAATTAATTGAATTGAGACACCAGTTCTATCAGTCAGTTCAGCTTCACAATAAGTAAAACTGCCAAAAACAACATTGCCAGTGTTTTAGAAGATTGGTTAACATTCTACAACACATTCGATTTATTGATAAAAAAAATTTGTTTTTTAACAATGTGCAATGGTTCCACTACTTAAAATCTTGCTTAACGGAAGAAGCATCAAGTACAATTCAAGCATTATTCATCACGGATGCAAACTATTACATAGTCTGGAAAACTCTACGCAGCCAATATGAAAATAAAACAAAACAAATAATAGAAAACCATATAAATAAAATATGTTAACTGCCTACGGTCAAGGAAGTCTTTGCCAACTCAATTAGATACCACATCGCACATTCTTAAAGCACGCAAGTGCTTTAGACGTGTCCAATCAAAGGGCAGAACTACAACGAGTGCATGCTTGAAATACGGATTGTCATTAAGGACGCTTCATGTACTAGCATTTAATCAAAATGCAAATTGTATCAACAGCATTAACATGAGCTATACCGATGTAATGCATTTTGCTGCAATTGCTTAAAACCAAATTATGGAGCAAATAAAGTCAGTTCTACTGCACAAAATGCAACAAAAAACATAATGCATTATTACATGATTACCAAGACTTGATGAGTACAAATTTATCACAGGGATTGTTATTTTGTCACAAATGGCAACTACAAAAATCAAATAATATTAACTGAAATAATGTATTTCTTTATAGACTGTTATGTTTATATTATTTAATTAATTCTTGGGATTTAGTCTTTTATAAAATAATAAACAAAAAACATTAAATAAAAAATATATTGTATAATTTTTTTACTTAATGTTTTTTATTTATTATTTTATTAACGATTGAATTCCAAAAACTAATTAAATGTTATTATCAACTGCATTGGTGAACATAGTCGATCAGCATGGAGATCATCATCAGTAAAGACCGTTATTGCTTATTGTTATAGTGGATAGCAAAAAAAATTTATCAAGGACAAATTGACTGCAAGTTGGTATTGGAAACGCAAATGCCACAACAATCACTAAAAACTAGAGACAACAATTAAATCACAAATCAATGAATTGCCAGAAGAAAACAACAGAAAATGCCTAAAAACATTACGCTTGCCGAACCAGGATTTAACAAACAAGGGAAAATAGATTTATTGCTAAGTGTAAAATGTATCTAAATTTAGTAAGCATCAGACAGATAAAACTACCTACTGAACAATTTGGTTTTGCAGCGCAAAATACAATACCAACAGCAAAAGACTCAGAAGTTGTTATATGCAATAATATAATCAATTTATTGGAGACGCAAATAAAAAAATTCTGGCAGTCAGAAAACGTAAAAACCGAAATACGTCAACTACGCAATTTAAAACGGAAGAAAACGAACTAAACAGTACGTAGAACGAACAAAGGAGCATTTGTGGTACGGCTACTATTCAATATTATTTTTTTAAACTTAGGTTAATTAACCAATATGGCAATCCGCAGAGTTTATGCAACAATATGAGGAACTTGAACACATGGAACCAATTAATGATACCAATGACAGCAATTTTTTTACCATTTTGTTAAACAACAATATAGTACAAGTTTTGCAAAAATAATAATTGGGTTATCATTAAATGACATTTTTGGGCCTACAGTATTAAAAGATTTATTTACAAGGATTATCAACAATATTTGCGAATTATATGAAAAGTAAATTTATAGACAAAACAACAATGATGAAATCATTAGAATTGCTGTAGAATTCAACTATTGATTTACTGCAATATTTAGTAAGCCACAACGTACAACCTACACGTATCACCAATCAAAACATTTTATTTGATATAGAACAACTATTTGATCTAATAGGTTTGGTTGAACTAGTCAAAATAAAGACAACAATATGGTAAATATGGTAAAAAGGATCTTACATAAGTGTTTACGTTGTTGTAGACTCAATCCTAGATAACTCCAACCAGTGATGGGTCAACTCAAGAATGATTTTAAGTTGCGCATTTATTAACACAGACTAAGATTTTTGTTGTCTATTTAAATTTTTTTAGTGCAACCAAGGATTATTTCAGTGTTTTTGTATATTTTGCAACAAAGGCGGTACACTTGGAGTTTTTTTAGGATGTAGTGAGGTGTTGGCTTTAAGAAGTGGCTTTTGAGAATGACCTCTATACTTACTTTTTACACTCACATTTATCTCTCTTTTTTCCTATTCTTGCGTTACTCAGCCTAGATATTTGCATTGTTTTTAGGTATTTTCTTAATTTCTTTCATTTTTATTAACATCTTTCTTGTGGTATTCTCTTTCTTTTATAAATATTTTGTTTAGCTTCATTAGGTGTATCCCCTTTGGTAGTCTTAGATTTGCCAGTTTTACTTGTAGTGAGATTCTAGAATCTCCATTTGGGGTTGGGTTTTTTGTGTCTCCTGGTTGCCAGATGTACTTTAACCATTTTGAAAGTAGCATTGTCTGTCAACTTTGAGATGGCGTATCTACCGTATGAAAGTTGCTTAGTCAATTCATTTAGTTTGCTTTCCTTGAGCAGTTTTTTTTCTTCTTATCTCTGCAATTTTTATAATGTTTCAGTGAATGTTTTTTTTTTGTCTATCCTTTCACCGTTTATTTTATAGGCATAGTTGTCTTGGTTTTTTGCTTTTTTTTGTTTTTTTGGTTTTTATTTAGCTTTTTGCTTTTTCCTTTGTCTTCTGTGGATTTTGATCTGTGTGTTTTTTTCCATTTTGGTTTATCTAAATTTCAAAGCTTCAAACTTCTTTTTTTTTCTCAATAGTACAGCATAGTTTCTTACTGTTCTCTATTTGATCGTCAATCAGGCATATATTAATGATTGTGGATGTTCTGCGTCGTCATGCATGTCTTCTTGGCAGAATATACATCTTTCATCATTCTTCTTTCTTCATCATATTTATTTTTTGTAAATATGTACTATCTAAACGTTTTTTGTCCGGCGAGTAGTTGTGTTGTATAGTAACACGTCGTTGGTTTATTTTTTACCCTTTTTTTAATTTCTGGTATTAGTTTCCTTGTCTATTCTTTCTTTTTTTATTCTTTTCTTGTCTTTGCCATTTATTTTTTTTGCCCTTCTTTTTGCTTTTTGTTTATTAGTTTTTCATCTAGTATTTTTTTTATCTCTTATCTTTTTTCTACTATCAAATTTGCGAGTAGTGTTGCAGCGATTACTACTTGTGACTTTCGCGACACCGTCCTGCAGACCCTGCAGATCTTTGACGAGCTTGCTCTTGTAGCTCTTTTTATTTTGGTTCTGTTTTTTTTGTCACTTGGAGTTAGTAAGTAGCTTGATTACGATAGTATTTATAAATGCACTTAAGCGATTTATGTTACGTTGTGGGAAGACATCAAACTTTTATTCAGACAACGGATCAAATTTTGTTGGGGCACGTTATGAGCTTGCAAAACTACGAGAGTTATTGAATTCAAAGGAGCACAAAAACAAAATAAACCATTCACTATTAGAAGTTAACATCACCTGGCATTTAATTCTAACTAGATCTCCGCATTTTGGAGGTCTATATAAAAGTACTGTATAATTAACCAAGAATCAAGTAAAACGATTAGAAGATGTGTTTACTTACTTGATATATGAAAAAATAAATACTTTATTAACACAAATAGAAGCATGATTAAACTCTCGACTTATAGTGCTATTAACCAAATACATAGAAGATGCGCACCGCACTACTATTCAATTTCTAACATTCTCACGTCTTGGAATGACTCAGTTGTACGTGTAAGTTATAGATTTGATTTGATTTGATTTATTAATCCAAATAACATTAACTATAAAAACAATTTTTCAGCAAAATACAGTTATAACTCTTTCTTTGATTACAAATATTTTGAGACATGGCTTGTAGAAACGGCAAAAACGTGTTTTCTTAATGCTTTTATAACATCCTTTAATTTTTGTCAAGATCTTTGATGAGCACATGGTGATACAGAAAATGCACAGAAAATGTAATCAAGAAAAAACTTGTTTGACTTTATTTTATAATACAAGAAAGTTTTGCTGTTTTGTTGCGACAAGAAAACCAATAGATTTTTTCTTTGCAGAAAAAGAAACAAAGGTCTTTTATCAAATATCTTCACCATCGTACAGTTAAAGATAAAAAAATCTTGTTATCTTCAAACATAGCACTTGTTTTCCTACTTTCAAAACTTTTCAATGGTCCGACTAGAGAGATGGTACGTAACAAATTTAATATTTTTTACTGTTAATACTGGATCTAAGAAGGAATACGTTGTACACTTCCCTATTTTTTGTTGTTATTTCTGCATAAGCCCAAAAAAGTGTTTAATTGTTTCATTTTTAGATGTCAAAGGAGTATACTTTATACTCAGTTTTAAACTGTTTCTATCCTATATCAATATTGTTATTAAGTTGGTGGTTGAAAAACTAAGCCAGTTTTGTCTGTCAACAACTTTTTTTAAGGAAGATCTTAGGACTTTTCTTAGGATTTTTGAACAGCAGCACATCCCATCGGTAGAAATTATTTCTTACTTAAACGACGTTGCTATTTACACGTCTGGCTACCTTCCAACATGTGTTATCCAAATCTATCTACTTCTATCAACATCATGGAAGTAGAATCCGGCACAATGTCAATAATAATATAATTTTTTTTCTAAATTATTTTTGATATTGTTTACTCTACAAGGATTTCTTTTTCTATAAATATCTTAGCTCATCTGTGATCAGCATCGTGTTTAAAGAGTTTGTATCAGCCATGGTAGAAACGTCTATATTTTTTTACAAATGGTTTATTTTAATTAAACTTACATTCTGCTGGATGGATTCAATTACTGAAAACGGAAAAAACACATTTCTTATAAACTTAACTGTTTTTACTGCGTAACTTAATGTAATTTATAAATTCTTATTTTTGAATTTTATAAATAAATGGACAAAAACAATTATAATTTTTGAAGCCAAAATTTCTTTGATACGTTTGATACTCTTAGGCATCCAGCCTTAAAGGAAATTTTTATTCATTATTTTTAAATCAATATTGTTTCATATGATGTTATTCTGAAATAGAAGGTTTGTTCTCATTTTTGTTTGGTGCCAAGTCATAAAGGTATATTTAGTAACGCTAAAATATAAAATTAACAATAAAAATAAAATACAATAAAAATAATAGTAAAAAATAAATATAATAATAATTCAACAAATATAACCTAAACTATATTAAGCAATAGTTTATAAAAGCATTAACATAATTATGATGAACATCTAAATGGAAGGAAGGGAATTATGGATGAAAAGATGGATTCTATTCTTAAAATGGAGAAAAGAAATTTTAAAAGTTAGGAATGATCTAGTTGAGTACCCAGGAATATAGAAATGCACATTTTTACAACTGTTTGTTGTTAGTAGTTTACATACAAATTTGATACTCTGAACAAAGTGTACTGATAGAATGTATATCAAACTAATGTTTGATAATGCTGCAATTACAGTGAAGTGGTGGATAGACTATCCGTGCTTTTAAAAGATAGGTACTTTAAGAACTTTTTGTGTGGCTTTTCTAAAAGATTAAGCTTATAAATGGGAAACCATACTAAGCTACAGTATTCTAGTAGTTTAGGTCTAACTACAGTAGTATATAAGGTCTAAATTAATTAATCAAAAGTTACGTCTAAGTTTTTAATAGTAGAACAACGATCATTTGCATTTATTAGAGTTTAAGGCAAAACTACACCATTTTTGAATTATTTTTAAATTACTTTGCAAAAAGATAGCATCTTTTATATTATTGACGTTGCAATATATTTTTAAATATAAGAAACAGATTTACAAACTATATTGAGTATAGGATGGTCACGATAGAAGAATATTTAGGTCTATTGACTTGTGAATTAGAAAAAGAGTATTAAAAACATAATATGTATATTGCTGAGGTGAATGTTGGACAGTAAAAAAAAGTCAAATAAATTATGAACATTTGCTGGAATGATAAAGTAACAAATGAAAGAATCGGACATAGTTAAAAAAAAAAGAACATATGGAAAGTATTACGACGGAGCCACTGAACGGTAGGATATAATCTTAGACATAGGGGAATTATGCTACAACTGGTTATAGAAGGCAAGGCAGAAGGAATAGGCTAGGGAAACTAAGATTGAATTACACAAAACATATAAGAGAGAACGTAGAACTAAACAACTATAAAGAAATAAATACTTTTGCTTAGAACATGATAGGCTATTTCAAACCGATTCATATGGTTATAACTCAAGAAGAAAGAAGAATTTTAATTTTGTTATTAAACAATTGCTAGACAAATTTTTATAATATTTATTTGTGGTCGATATAATGTGAAAAAGTAAACATACTTTTTTACATAATATGGAGAAAAAAATATCTAAAAGTTTAATTATTTATACCTATAACAACCTTATGCGTGTACGATAAACTTAAGTTAAACATTATTTACATATTAGAAATGTATGGAATTGGAGTAATAATTCTAAACTTCGTACTTGTTGCTTTCTGAAACATTTTTTTTTGCATGCCAGATTATAATATCTTTCTGGAATACAAATCAAGTTTTTTTGAACAATTTAATTTTTTTGTCTCATGTCATTTTATTTTTTATTCTATATTATTTACAGTTAGATAAGGTTGGAGAACAGACCAGATTATTCGAATAAGTTAGTTTATGTACACAAACGAAATAATTTTATTAATGTTATTATTATAATAAATTTAAATTTTGTTTGTTACTAATTCATATTTACATATATAGTAGTATTTTTTTTGATTATTTTATGCGTTTGTGCAAAGTATTTTCAAATATGTATTATTTTTGCTTAACGTTCTTTGTAATTATATCTTAATTAATCACATATAATGAATTAAATGTGCTGCATTGATCTTCAACTATAACAATTGCATTACCAAGAAAACATTTTTATGACACATTATATGTTACTATTTTAACAATTTCTTTAACAATTCCCAGTTATTTAATATTTACGATTTTCTCAAGACAATTCTCAACGCACTAATAAAGGCAGGCATTCGACATCCCGTCCCCGAGCCAGTTTCCATTTCTCGCTGAAAGTAACGACCATCCTTTTTCAGTGCGAGTATAAACTACCATAAAGCGTATACAGTTAAAAGTATTCAGTCCAGTTAGTAATCAGAATTGATAAATACACAATCGATTACACTTTTTCCTTTTATTCCAGCGGAGTGTGCTCGTAAAAACAGATGTTTGCAGCAAGAACTGTAAACACTAAACAGTAATAATTGCTTCCCGGTGCTTTTTCCCCCATCGAGCATGTGCAGTCGCCAAGAAAAATAATAAAATTGTCGTATGTACGACCATTTCGTTTAATAAATGGCTCGTTAAATCTTCACCATGTAAATGTTTTATGTGTGTATGTAACATTTGTTGAGGTTATATACGCCAGTAGTCAATCGATAATTAATTAATACTTTAACTGTATAAATATTATACATTATAATGTCTTTATTTACTATAAAGTACGTTATTATTATGTTTTACAGTTATATATAATTTTAATAAATTTCAGAATATTTACTTGACACATACTGCAAAAAATATGTATAACATTAAAACCACGCTTTGTGTTAATTTGACATATTACCTAGGTACTCACACATTGTTATAACATATTATTTTAATAAAATAATACATACATAGAAATCGAATATTAATTGCTAAATTTTTGTATGTTATGTTTTTATAAGGTAATAATTCGCATTAGTTTACAAAGCAATGTTGTATAAAAACTGCCGTTTGAAGGATTTGTTTTTTAATTTTTGACGTTAGTATCTGATAAACCAACAGACCAATATTTTAAATTAAGTGAAATTAAATTGAAATAATATTACATGAATAATTTTTATCACAAAAAGGTTGTTGAAAAATGAGTTAAGTCAGTGTTAAGTCACTATGACACTATTCATTAGTGGTTTGGAAGATTTATCAAAAAATTTTGAAATACTTTTTAGCACTTAAAAAAAAATGTTATTGCATTGGTCTAATAGAAATCAAACGAGCGTTTTGGTTATTAAGTGTCTCGAAAAGCTTATAAAGACGTTAAATGTCTTTGTAAAGTTTTTAAGTAGCCTTGTATAGATACAGCTTTATAACAGTATTATAGAAAAACGAAAGAGACTTCTGGAAGAGATATTGCGTTTAGAACAAACCCACATATTTTTGTTTTCAGAAGATGCTAAGCAAAAATTGCACATTGAATATTTTATACTTGTTGGTGAAAGAAGGAAATTGCATGGATTTGGCAAACAAACTTCCAGGTTCTACACTGGCAAAACTCTTAACCAAAAAGACCTGAAATGTCTCACAAGTAGGCAAAAAAGGGACTGGGAATTGGCATGTTTAAATTATTTAAGTTACTAGGAGCGGACGAGATCTACTTTATTTTGTTACAAAAAGAACTCGCACATGCTAGCATTTTCATGTATAGTAAACAGCTGGAAAGCACTCGTATTTACACCAAAGCCGGTATATTATACAGACTAATATTTTTTTTGTTTTTTTAGTAAGTTATTACAAAAATATGTTGATAAAGAACAACAATTATTACGTTTGTTAACGGCAGCAATGAGAACAACTTCCACAGCAGCCATAGAATTACTGCACTGCTACTACTACTGCAATTAGTTGTGATGATAAAGACAAGACAGGCAGCGTACCGACTACAAACATACTGTAAATTTTAGGACTATAAAATACCCGGGCACATTTATAGAAACCATCTGGTTGATGAAACATGCTTAAGTTTTTTTTTGTGCTAAAAACATGATAGAATCAGAAAAAAAAACACTTTAACAGACCGATAACTATTATATTGGAGAGGTAAGTGGCATTTTAGGCAATACTTTTGCTAGAATTAAAATTTAAACTAATAATAGATTGCATAACTAATCTATAAGCACTAGTTACAGAAAACTGATTTGGATAACAAAATATCAGGGTATAAAAGGAAACCTTGCTTTCCGCATGAGATTGAAAAATAAATTTAAAGTAAACTTGAGACAGAGCACAGCAATCTGTGGAAAAACTTTTTAGGAATGAAATACAAAAGTTTATTTTTAATAAGACTGTCACACATTAATCAAAAATGGCAATGCAGATAAAACTTTTAAGATTAATAACTGGACACTGTAGTCTGAACATCATATGCATAAAATAATAATCTAGACTGATGCAACGGATGCCCGGAGGATAAAAAAATTTGTTACATTTTCTAAGGAAGTGGAAGGATTACAATACGCAAACACAAATTTACCAAAAAAATTCAAGAATTTATTGAAGAAACGGAACTACTAAATGAGTAACAACTTGAGCTGCACAATTGAACTAAAAGCCCACAGGGCAGGGACGCTAGATGTACTACCACTTTGGTAAAAAACTACGATACCAGAATTGAATTTTAGAGTCTATCTAAAAAGCTGATACTAGAGCTTTGATTGGAATTTAGAATGATTTAAAGCTTTGCAATTTACGCAGTAAGTTTTGTGTTAATAGCTTTGAGAAGATAATGCAGATTTGTTTATTTAGAAAAGTTTGAAAATAAGATTAAAATCAAGCTTAGAATAAGTTTTAAAAACTAGGAGCACTTAGAAACTGATACATTGGTAAATGAAATATCATTGGTTATTAGTTCCAATTGTAATATAAATGAATTAAGCAATTTTAAGAAGCTAACTCACACACGCAGAAAGGCAAGGTTCTAAAACAAGATTTATTTGATTTATAAATAAAATTTTGCATCTCTAAAAATATTTTAATGTTTTATAACCGCATTTACTTATTTTTTACTTTTTATGAATAAATTTTTTTTATTTTTTTAAAATTTAAGAATAAATGTTGGATCTTTTTAATGTTCTAAAACAGGATTTAGCAATTTTTAGATTTTATGTATAAAATATTGCACTTTTTATCAGTTTATAGTCGGATTTTTGAGCTTAATAACAATAAGATAATTTCAATTTTAGAAAGGCAAGGTCATAACCGTACTGTAGGAGACATAAGCAAAAAAAAAATTGACTTCTACAATTGGCAGCGTTTTCAATATTGAACTTGATTTACTACAATATTCTTGTAGAGACCATGGTCGTTTTTTATAATATTTGAAAAATTTGAAAATGAAATGGAAAGTTATATTCTACAAAATGTCGATATTGAAAAATGTAGTTAGAAACTCACTTGAAGTAGTTAGATGTAATGGTTGTTGAAAATTTAGATAAATTATAAAAAATTGTCCAAAACGCAAAGAGTATTAAAAACAAGATTTTTCAGAATAAGTTAAACAGTGGCGTAACTATTTGTAAGCAAGGGTTTGCAATGTGGAAAGGCTTACAAGCATACGAAGAATATTTTATAGCGGAATTTTATTTCATTGAGATTTCATGAAGATTTTTACACTTTTTAAGAGTGTATGGTACTTTCTGACAATAAAACTGTTTAAAATTGCATGGTTGGATTTTGTATTATTTAAAAGTTTATTGCAGAATTTTGGTGTTATTTGACAATTGTTTAAAATTTCAAGGTTGCATTATGTTGTCTTGACATTTTATGAACAGAATTTTGCAATTTTTAATTGATTGTGGTTTACTCTTTGTTTTTTTTTTAATAATTTAATATTTTATTACCGAATTTGACTATTTTTGATTTTTTATAAATAGGATGTTTTTTAACAGATTATAGCCGTATTTTGCTATTTTTAACAATATTTTGATAATTCATAGCTGGTATTTTTGAGTTTTTTACATTTTTTAATAAATGGATTTGGTGTTTTCTGACATTATTTTGAAGACAATATTTTATGACAGGTTTTTTGTTATTTTTGACATTACAATTTATAGAATTTTTTTAACAGGTTATAACCAAACTCTGCTTTCTTTAACAATATTTTAATATTTTATGACAGAATTTTGCTAGTTTTGAAATTAAATAGTTTTTTTTAACATTTTTTAACAGTTTATGTTCTAATTTTGGTGCTTTATAACAATATTTTGATGTTTATAGTATAAGACTGGATTTTACTATATATTTATATATATTGTTTTTGGCCGGATTTTGATTATGTCTAAAAATATTTTAATGTTTTATTTTTTTTACTTTTTATGTATGGGAATTTTTAATTTTTTTTTTAATTTAAGAATAAATGTAGGATCTTTGGATGTTCTAAAACAGGATTTAGCTATTTTTAGATTTTATGGATAAAATATTGCACTTTTTATCAGTTTATAGTCGGATTTTTGAGCTTATAACAATAAGGTAATTTCAATTTTTTTTAATACATTTGCGATCGAAAAATATAAATATAAATATAATAAATTTAAATTTATGACTTAGTTTTGGATTTTTTTGTTTAAATTTTATGTTAGCAAATTGTAAACAATACTGTATTGTGCACACTAAATTAAAAATTCCATGTTGAATCGTAAAGCATATTTTTGTTTTTATTGTGTATTTTGGAAATATTAGAATTTTAAATTTTTGTTCCTAGGACTAATATGGAACAAAAAATATGAAAAAAAACTTAATATTAACTATCAAGTATTACCTTCTCTTGCATTAATGACTGCTTGAAGTCGATGAGAAACACTTCGAATTAAATTATCGATCACATTTTGGTCGATATTATTCCATTTCAGCAATAGCAACTGTCTTAACTCCTGAGCAGTTCTTGGAGCAGGTGTATGCTTTTGGATACGTTGTTCTAATACTGCGTACACACTTGCAACAATCTGCCGTACCGCAACATCGTTGCGTAACATCCTCGCGCAACATCACCCCGCAACAGCGTCCCATTGCTTGTCGGTTTTCTGCCGTCGGATCAAAGAAAATGTTACGCGACGATGTTGCGGTACGCAATTGTGTTGCGGAGTGATGGTACGCGACGATGTTACGCGACGGTGTTGCGGTACGGCAGATTGTTGCAAGTGTGTACGCAGTATAACTCATCCCAGACATGTTCATGTCCGAGCTGAGAGTTGGCCAATTGAACCGCGAAATTCCCACTTTGTCCAGATAATTTCTGACAACTCTAGCTACGTGAGGTTTTGCATTATTTTGCATGAAAATGTCGCGCTTGCCCATAGTTGTTATAAAGGTCATAACATGATTTTATAATGTATCTGTGAGCTGTCAGGGAGCCATTTTTTATAAAGACCAACTCTGTGCGTGCTTTGGTAAAAATTCCTACCCAAACCATAACCGACCTACCGCCAAATGGAAGTTGTTTATTAATAAAATTTTACGTTTTTCTTGCTTATCTTTAATCGACGCTATAATTTTTGCCACAACAAAAGGGCCTAAAGGCATTATGACTTGCTTGTACAGTACATTGTGTGAATGACAAGTGTTGCAGAGAAAAATTACCTCTAAGTAAAAAAAAACACAACAAAATGTAGGTTTTCAATTAGAGCGAAATGGATGCTGTTTCATAAAAGTCTGTAACACGATGATAATAACTGACAGATAGATAACATTTGTTAGGAAAAGAATTATTAAACGCTTACTTTGGTATACAATTTGCAAACATAAAGTTAAAACAACAAACATAAAGTTTAAACAAAAAAATTCAAAAATAAGTCATAATTTTTTCTGACATAAATTTACTGGATTTTGCTATTTTTGGCATTTCATAAGATTTTGTTGCAGAATTTTTTAGTTTTTTGCCCAATTTTGGTGTTTTTTGACATTATTTAAATTTTATGACCGGAATTTATTTATTTTTACGTTTTGTAAATAGAATTTTAAACTTTTCATCAGATTATGGCCAAATTTTGTTTTTTGACTTGGATTTTGCTATTTTTGACATTCAATGATAACAATTTCACTTTTTTTAACTATTGTATTGTCACATTTTGATGCTTCACAAATTTGATACTTTATAGCCAGATTTTGATGTTTAAGATTTCATAAAAAGGTTTTATATTTTTTAAAAGTTTATAACTAGATTTGGTGCTTTTTGACAATATTAAATAGAGTTTTGCACATTTTAACCGTTTTTTAGATTTTGTTATTTATGATTTTTCAATTTTATGACCATACTAAAAAAATGACAAATTTGTGTACGATTTTTCTAAAACTGTGAGATGGTTCTTTTCAATGTTTTGCGGTGAAATAAATAATCACTTTACATTTGTCAATTTCTAGTCAGAATAAAATAATAAGAAGGGTTTTTGTGTTGTGGTATCATAATCTAAAAATAACTTGAAGATATTGATATTAAGTAAATTATTATTTATTTATAATGCAATGTAGTATGTACTAAGAAGGAATTGTATCGTATTGGAAACGCCTTATATTCATTTGTGAGATTAACATAAACAACAGTGATACAAATTTGCAATAAATTGCTGCTAAATTGACGCCAATTAATCAGATTGAATTAGTCATCAAATTTAAGCAATCAATTGATAAAGACATATTAAACTTTTTAATTAGCATTCAAAACAATCAATCTGGGAACTTACGCTGCATACTGCTTGACTATTAATAATACTCTTCTGTCATCTGATGCAAAAAATTATAAAGAAAATCAATTTAAAATTTCTTTTTTAACTTAAGTAAATTTTTATCTTGAATTGGTCAATTAGAAAGAATTAATTATGTTGTTACTTTTTTACTAACTTAAATTTAGTAAAGCTAAAGTACGTATACAAAACAAATATTATGACGAAGTAGCTACTAATTGCCCTTATTTTAATTAAACACGTTTTAGTTAAAAAACACAAATCGCGTTAATTATTTCCTCGCTAAATCGCTTAATAAATGTACATAAATTTCTTGTATAGCTTAATCGTTAAGCCGGGGCATCGTTGCGAAAAGTTTCATCATACATTCAATATTCGATACGGGCAAATTCAATTATCAGCGAAAAATTCAGAATGAAACTCTTGATGTATTCGGAGTTAAGTCAACTGGGTGTGTTGAACAGCGGAGATAAAGGGCGGTAATGAATTCCGGGGGCACAGTATCACCCTCGTTAACGTAATCATGGCATCAGCACAATCCCCACGACACCCCTATCTGCACCTTGCAAAATTGTACAATGATCAAAAAACAATTCTAGTTTATAGGTTAATTACAATGATCGATATTTTTTATCTTAATTTGGAGTTGAGCTAATTACTTTTATTAATATGTAATCTATATAATATAATATATGATTTCGGTAACATAATAAAATTAACTGTAATATAGCAAAATTTATTAAAATTACTAAGTGCTTTCTATTAATTAATATGATATGGTTTGTATATAGTCAAAAGTATTCAATTGGTTTAATCAAATTAGTATACATTCATAAAATGTGTACTTTAACATAAACAGTAAATTATGAAAATAGATCTATTGATTTAGATTGTATTATGATAAAGTTGGGAACCATTATACCTTAATATTATGATTTGGTTAATAACTTTTGTACATATTACGTATATAATTTATAGGTTATGGTTTTTAGATAAAGTTTATGTGTTTTTTAAATATTTATTTATTGTCTACTGGTTTCTTGAAATTTACTATTAATGCTGTGAAATTATTTTTGTTTTTAATAGTGTATTGTACAAAGCATACGAAATAAGTCCATTTTCTGCAAGTATAAACATTGCGCACAAGCAAACTATACAAGTGCTATCTATGTATCATTTTTTTAAATATTATTTTAATCAATACACAATATTATATGTTAGTTAGTTTAGGTTTTGGCGTATCAGCCTAAGAAGACTATTAACGCCGATTCTTTTCTCTAACTATAAATAGTGTAAAATAATATGCTGTAAAATGGCATATTAAAGAATAAAGTTAAATAAATAAATAATAAAACAACAAAGATAAAATAAACTTTCACAAACTTTAGCAAAAATGACTAGATAATTCCAACAGTGTCTAGGGTGTAAAAGGTCACAATCACAATAAATTAACAATTATATCCATACCCAATTTGCTCCGTCGAATAAATTTGAGAAGACGATCGTCTTCAACGATCTGATCGCCCAAGACAATCGACAAACTGGGTGATAATTCAGTCGCAACTCTTTGTTACGAAAACTGCCGACAATCCAATAAGATATGACAAACAGTTAATGGAACATTACAAGTTTCACAAACTGGCGGCACCTCAGATGCCAACAAACGCCTGTGAGTCCATCGACAGTGACCGATGCGAAGTCGCGTGAGGATAACCTCTTCCCTACGCTTCGGCCTGCATGACGAACTCCACGGTGTAATGACGCTTTTAGTGCATCGTAGCTTGTTGTCTTGAATAGCAAACCACTCCGTCTGCCAGCTAGACAACATCAGTTGTTGTAAAAAATTACAAACATCCCTAACACAAGCTTTGTCTGTAAGATTATCAGCGCTAGTTATAGCCAATTTGGCAAGTTCATCAACTTTTTCATTGCCACTGATATTTACGTGACTGGGAATCCAGACAAAGTAAACAGTGACATTTAATTCAGACACCTGAAGCAAAATCGAGTGAATTTGTCTCAGCAAATAATGATCAGGATATTGATAATCAACAGCATTTAATGCATTCAATGAGTCTGTACATATAACATAAAATGTACCTGCACTTAGTTGAATGTAGAGAAGAGCCTGGTATATAGCATACAGTTCTGCAGTATAAACACTGCTAACACTTGGCAAGCCAAATGTAAACTGCAACTCATCGGCCAGAAAAGCACAACCCACACCGTCGTTACTTTTTGAGCCATCGGTATAAATCCAAGTGGCATTTACGTGCATTGCTTAATTTTTTGCAAATTCAGTTCGATATTCAACTGGTAAAGTTGAAGCTTTGCTCATTCTCGATAATGCAGTATTTAACCTTGGACGTTGAAAAGTCCAACGAGGGTCGCGACAGTAAGACAGTTGATATACATAAGGGAGTTGAAATTCCAGTTCCCAAAGTATACTGCAATTTCTTACAGCAACCGGTTTTTGGGACCGTATCCTGATGTTGTATAGATCGTCGAGACCATTATAGTATACGACAGAAAACGTCGGATGCAAGCGTTTAGCTTTTAATTTTGCGGCGTACCTAACAGTCAAGATTTTACGCCGAAGACAGAGTGATGGTTCAGCTGCCTCACACAAATCACTAGCAATAGGGCTAGTGTGAAAAGCGCCAGTTGCTAAACGAATTCCTGTATGGTGGACAGGATCAACAATACGTAATGTGAATGGTGCTGCGAAGGCATAGATTATTATCACCGTGTGGGGTTCGCCTTCTACAAAAATGGATAAACAACGTTTTGCTTGTAGAAAAAGTAAATTCATTGCTATTAACCCAGTTCAAAATACGGTTGATAGTTATTTGGAGTTGACGTTCCAATGTTGGCATGTTTCTCGAAGCGCAATAGATAGCTACGTCATCAACATACATACATCCGTTCACCGGATGCTTGATGAACTGACTTATGCTATCATAAAAGGCGTCACGCTTAAAATGGACCTTTGCGGAATACTATTTTGTTGCTGACGTATGCCCGAGATGCTATCACCTACACGTATCTTAAACAAACGGGAAGTTAAAAAGCTTTGTATGAACAATGCTATGCTTTCGCGAATACCCTACGAATGAAGCGTTTGTAGAATATTGTATTTCCACGTCATGTCATAGGCTTTTGCAATGACAAAGAATACAGCGACTAGATGTTGATTTTGCACAAAAGCATTTTTAATTGGTGTATCCAGCCGAACAAGGTGATCAGTCCTAGAACGATGACGCCTGGAACCACATTGTATATCAGCAATTAGACCTCTTGAGTCTAATAACCAAGTAAGACGCTTATTAATCATTTTCTCTAATAACTTGCATAAGCAGCTAGTTAGAGCGATAGGCCTATAACTTGTTGGAGCTTTTTATCTTTACCAGGTTTAAGTACTGGTACGATGATAGCCAGCTTCCATGACTCAGGGCAGTACCCTGTTGACTATGCACGGTTACAAACTGCCAAAAGCTAAAGTTTGGCAGAGCGACTTAAATGCTTAAGCATAGCATTGTGTATTAAATCGGCACCTGGAGCAGTATTGTGCGCTTTAGATAATGCCGAGTCAAATTCCCAAACACTAAAAGGTGCACTATATATTTCATTATCGTCGGAAACAAATGACAGATGTTTTTTATCCATGTTAGTTTTAATCTCTTGAAAATTTTTATTGTAATTATCATCACTGGAAGCGTCAAAATAAACATTGGCTCGAGATATTGAAAGGATCGGTAATAATTTGATCACCTGACAATAACCCACTAACAGGTACAGAGGCGGTTCGGCCAGAAATTTTTCTGACTTTTTCCCACACCTTTCCGATAGGGGTTCTCGAATTTATTGAAGTAACGTATTCTGACCATGATTCTCTTTTAGCTTTTCTGCAAGTTCTTTGCGCAACAGCTGTATACTTTAAATAAGCTAACAATTAGCTTGTTTACAATCAAAATTCCTAACTATTTTATGACCAAGCACGCGAATGAGTATTGGAAAGTGGTTACTATCATAAAGATGTTCCGAGACTTCCCGATCCAAAAATGCTGCGATACTTGGAGAACAAATAGGAAGGTCAATAGCCGAGAACGATCTATTGGCCACGGAAAAGTAGGTATTGTTACCTTTATTTAAAATAACTAAATCCGTTTCTGAAAATAGAATGGCCAAGTTACGACCTCTAACATCGGTTTGGTTTGAGCCCCACATAGTGTTATGAGCATTAAAATCACCCATAAGGAGGAATGGAGACGAAAGTTGTTCAATTTAATTGATCAATCAAACGAATGTCTAAACTAACGTTTGGCGAAATATAGATTGAGCAAACGGTCAGTGAGAAATGGAGTTGCAATTGAACGGCTACTGCTTCTAATAAAGTGTTGACACGAAGTTCTTTGCTCCACCCTGAGCACGATCAACATTTATACGATCTTTCCGATAAATAGTATAACCACGAAGATTAACTGAACTTCCAACCTTAAAATTAGTTTCCTGTAAGGAAACGCAGATAGGTGAAATTTCAGCTAGTAAAATTTTAAAAGATTCGTAATGTGCATTATATCCATTGCAGTTCCATTGTATAATAGTTGAAGCCATTTTTAAAGCTACGTTGAAAACGTAATTTTAACTCTTTGCTTATTAGCGTTTTTTTTTGTTTTTCTTCTGAATTATTATCTGGGGGAGTAGAAGAACTCCCACTATTTGACATCATTTTATCTGTCAGAGTAGGTTGTGCGGGAATACCTTCCACATCCATCAACTCTGACGACTTGTCAATATTAGGGTCTGTGGGCGCAGGATCGCTAGAAACCTGCACCTCAGGTGGCGGTAACCTGGATTGGGCTACCGTCTTTGCAGGCTTTGACTCAGACTGAGTCTTAGCTTGTTTAGGCTTTGACTTGGAAGTTGCCATCTTAGTTGGTTTTGAGTCAATACGAGCCAATACCATAGATGGTTTAGGCTTTAAATGAGCCCCCATCTTGAGTGGTTTTGGTTGAAGTCCCACTTGTTGTGATCTTGGTCCGGATTGGACCGTAGTCACGATTGGTTTTGAGCCCGCAACCGGTTTTTGACCTTTCACATTAGAGTCATAGTTCTTACTTGAAGAAATTTTTGCAATAGCAGTAAATGTCATAACTAGTGTTTGTTGAACAATAGGTGTTTCAGCAACTGAAGCAAACGATCTAGAAAAGGTAGGAGCCGTAATTGCTCTATACTTCTTTTGATCATCAAAGTAAGAGAGTTTGTCTGTTACTCTGATCTCGGCTATCTTCCTTTAGTTTTTGGGCAATCTCGGGAATAAACGGGATGCTTACCTTTGCAATTCACACATAAAGGTGAACAGTTGCATGGATCAGGGTCATGTTTCTCCTTACTGCATTTTACACATGTTGCAACACCTGGACACCTAACTGCAGTGTGTCCAAAACGTTGGCATTGGAAACACCTCATTGGATTAGGAATAAACGGGCAAACCGGGCGAGTAACATATGCCACCTTAACTTTATTTGGGAGCCGTTCAGAAACGAATGTTAAAATCATAGATGTTGTATCTCTGACCTCACCATCCTTTCTACGGGTTAATTTTTTAATATCGATAACGCCTTGCAAAGCCAGTTCTTGTTTGCATTCGTCAACAGTTGTGTATAACAACTCATACCATGAAATAACTCCCTTAGAAATATTTAAGGACTTATGCGGCTCAACTGTCACCGCAATATTACCTAACGACGTGCATTCCTGCATTTTACTGCTCTGCATTTTGTCTTTCACTTCAATAAGCAAAGTACCGTCTCTTAACTTCTTACACGATTTTAAGGTTCCGTTAATAATATTGGAAATGGTCCTATGTATTAAGAAGGGAGATATCTCTTTTAGACTCTGGCCATTTTCAGAACATTTAACAATTAAATACCTAACAAACTTTCTGCTTGTACTCATATTATTTTCTTTAGCTCTCTCGTCCGTAAACGGGCAAGATCGTTTGGTTGGAGGTTTAAAATCTACCATAATAAACTCCGTCAATTTCATCGCTCAATCTCCCCACCCACCACGGAGCCACATATGGGACGCTACATCACAAACTGATGCAGTTGCCAGGGTTAATCAAACGATATAGGTTTCATGAATGTAAATGAAAGACTTCCGCGAACACACAGAATACTATTGGGCTCCAACCGTAGTACAGTATGAACCTTTCATCTATCACCACATAAATAATTCCTCACCCTAACGTTAAACAAAACAAGCCGATTGATTAAAACTGGGTTAGGTTTAACCTCCCGTTTTACTAGAAGCTAGAGCCAAAGCAGTGTGTTGGAACTAACACTCCTTTAAACCTGAGTATTAGCCCCTCAACTACCAGGATCCACTTTTCCTGGCTTTCGGGTCACCGCGCACGGCAAACACACAAGTTAGTTTTACAAGATGTTTGGTAAATTGTGTCAAAAATTAACTCACAAATAAGTTTGACATGTCCCAGACCACAGATCATACAATAGAAGATAAGTCAATTCCCTATAAATATTTCGCCACGAGTTTTAGCGCCTCTTTGCTCCTGGGAAGAAACATTGAGTTTGTAAAACGGACGCCTAGCGGCGCTGAGTTACGTTTGCGTCAATAAAAGGCGCTATTTTTAAAACTTGCCATTTTTCCTCTTTATTTTCGGGCTCGGAACTGACAACGGCAAAGTTAAAAATGGCAAATCCACACAGAATTTGCAAATAAATAAAAATTCTATTAAAATAAATAATAATTCTTTAAAATAAACAAAATGTAAATTCTGTAAAAATAAATAATACATTATTATAGTCCTATAACTGCTATCAGTTATAGAACTATAATATATATTATTACAAAATAACACTTTTCATTTATATTTGCAAATACCTGGTGGTGAAATTTTAAAGCCTTTGAGGCAATCCTTAAATTTAAACTACAAAACTAATAACAATAGGTCTGTTCCAACCTACGATTTGGACAGTTTGCAAACCGTCCAAATTGTGCACACAAACAAATATTTGTCATGCTTAGGCAATCTTTTATACACAGTAATTGTTTGTGTGCATAGTTCCTGACGATCCCAAACCGCGTTTGGTGTCGGTTGGAACAAACCTAATAATAACTAAAAACTATGGAAACATCGAAGTGAACGCGAATAGGTTATGCCCGTTATGCCGGCATTCATGGCATGATGCGCATGAAATTGTGCGTCTAAATAAACAGCTGTTCGACCTTGACAGAAATAAAATAAAACCATTATTCGAGCCACTGCTTGGATCCTGGGTCAGTGCAGTTCGTGAATTATACGTGTGGCCATATCCGCTATACCTATTGATACCCCCAGTCCCAGACGAACTGTGGGTTTTTTAACGAGGTTATCTCCTCGCCTATTGGTCGCCTTTTACGACCAGCAAAGGGGCTAGCGGAAGTATTCTTTTGCACCACCCCCTCCCGCAGGGGGGACAATACTATATGTAATATGGTCAACATCTAATTATACTTAGTTTATAATAAACGTCGTGGTAATATGGGTATTTTGCACGGGACTTGTCATGTCTATATATGAATTTTTTTAATTAAAAGTACAAAATTGATTAAGTTATATAATAATTATACGTTTATTTTGTGCTTTTTGGCGTTTAAAGTTACATCACATTTGCAAATATATTTATAATTTCCCAAAATAATAAATTATAACCTTCCGAATTAACACTCATAACAATTTTTGATTTTTTGTTTGTCTACTTTTTTCTTTGTTTTTTAACTGTTTTCATCCATTCTATACTTCTTTTACATTTTTATTCAATCAGATCTTTTCTTATTCATGTTCGATAATTTTTTAATTTTTTCTCAAATTCTGCACACTTTAAAAACCCTTTTTATTCAAAATTTTGTCACTTGCTTTTTATTATCACATCTGAATCAA
Organism: Tachinus rufipes; assembly: GCA_963932245.1. Lineage (NCBI taxonomy): Eukaryota > Metazoa > Arthropoda > Insecta > Coleoptera > Staphylinidae > Tachinus > Tachinus rufipes. The sequence continues at coordinate 43,690,946 of OZ010745.1, read as the reverse complement.
AAAATAATATTTTTTAATAATTTTTACTATATTTATTGCTTTTTGGGTACATTAGCAGTTTACTTGCTATAATAAATTCATATTTTGCGTTGTACCTAGATTCTTTCACTTGTGTTATCTTTTTTTGCTTTTGTATATCTTTATTTTTTTCTATAATTTTGTGTCATACCTCTCTCTTAGTTTCTCTCATTCTATTAATTTTTTTGCTTGCATAACCATTTCTATTGTAATATTTTTTGCTGATTTTCTTTAGTTTTCTTTTTTTGCTTTCATTTTCTCTTTCATGCATTCTTGTAAGATTTTACAATTGCATCTTTGTTTGATTCTTTTCTTGTATTTCATTGTTTTTTCATGCTTTTACTCGTAGTTTTTTTTTTCAGCACAATATATGCTGTAGTTTTTCTATTTAAACGAAGCACACATATCCATTACATGCATCTGTTTCTATTTTTTCTTGTTCCTTTCACCCTTATATTTCTGACCCATACAATATCATACTTTTAACTAAATTGTCGTACAATGTACATATCTTAAATATAACAAATAGATTTTGCAGAATAAAAAACTAACAAATTAAGTTTTCACGATTTAATTATGACAAAGTTGTAACTTTTGAATATTACAAAACTGACAAATTATGATTTATAATCAAATATTTAAAATATATTCAAACTGTGCTGCATGCTTCACAGTTTGAATATCGCAACACCTGATATATTGTACATCCAAGAAGTTTATTGTTGTCTTCTAATTTTAAAGACATAGTATGTTACCACCGCTATTTGTTTATCCAATCAATGCTATTAACAAAAAAACCAGTTCAAGCAGAGTAGAAATAATTGAGACATAATTTTTGAGTGATTAGATAAAACCTACATCATTTTTAGATTATATTCTATGTATTATCATTTTCAATTTGCGCTTGTTTGGAGTTTTTATTAAGTTAAATGAATATAAAAAAAGATTTTACTTCTGCAATATGTTACCAATTTTATTTTGATATCTCTACTTATTTTTTTTCTCCTCCTTTTCTGAACACTATCATTTTTGTTTTTTTGCATTATCTTAATCAATTTTTTTTTCTAAAATATTTTTCTAAACTTTTCATCATTTTTTTCATTACCTTTGTTTCTTTTTCAATTATTGCCATGTTGGCTAACTCTAGTAACCACTCTTTTTCTATACCAACTACTATCCTCCCTGCTTGAGCCAACCTCTGTTTTTCTTTTACATTTGCTAACGTTAACCCGTAATTTGTTTGCTGTCTTCTTATACACTTTTTTCATTATTTTTACCAGATACTTGTTAGTTTTTTTTTTCTTTTGTACATTTTCACAGTTTCATATAATCTACACTATTAAATGTCGCATTTAGGTCTAGCAATACCGCATATACTTTTTTTCTTTTTCTCTGCTATTTCTTTTTTAACCATATGGTGTATAATATATATGATATCAATGGAACTTCTTTCTTTTTTGAAGCCGGTTTGCACTTTTGGAAATATTTTATTTGTATTCAGTTTTTTATTCAATTTTTTTTTTTAATATTATGTTGTAAATCTTGAGTTTTATGCTCTACGTCGAACTATTCATTTTGTAATAAACGTCGTAATAGTCCCATTTAAAAAAATAAATTTTGGCGCAATTTTTGTTGTTGTACTTGTGACAATCATTATTATAAATAAATTGCTATTTGACACAACATCGAATTCTTTTTGTTAAATATTATTTTAAAAATGCTGAAAGGGAGACTGCCATAATTTAATTAAAATGTTTTAAGTGCATCAACAAATTATTGCAAAATTTAGAACTTATGGGTGATTACTAAAGTCAGACCATCGTGTTTGTTCAGGACAATTTACAAAAATTATTGCGTTTGTTGGCAAACAGCAAAATATGCCCAAAAGTTTAGGAACACCCATTTGACATTGTGTTTAGGAATTGAAAATTTTCAGAAATAGTATGCAGCGTATTTTTAAAAAAATTAATTGTTTTTTTCGTTTTCTCTACAACACGTGATCGGTTAGTTTTCTAACAACATTATTTTCATGTTGTTGACTCTTTGTAATCATGTAAAACATTATTTCATCAAACATTTATTGGTCGTCTAATTTGCCGTTTTAAAGATCTAAATTGGTAGCTTAGATAGTGCAATTTTATTAAAAATTTTAGATTTTTTCTGGAGTTAATTGAAGTCAAAAGTTTATGTCAATAAGCCTACCGTTGAAATTTAGCTACAGTTATAGTCAGGTAAATTGTAATTGAATATTAAAAAAAAACGTAAATGTTCCATCAAAGCTGAGAAGGGCAGTTATCAGATGGTTTCTCTTACAAATAATTTATAAATGTTACATACTATGATTGAATACAATTTTGGTATATTAAAAAAATATATAAATATTTATTAAAATTATTATAATAATATTTTTTAATTTTATACTCATTATTATAAAGCGGATTTTATTATTTAACTAAAATATTTTGTTCATAGTACTTGCTAGTAAGTCTCAGTCTTAGGAATGTCGTTATTGGATACCCAAATATAATCGTTTAAATGAACTGTATTGGCTATTTACATTTATCTATTACACAAAATCTATGGACGTAAGGTGGGCGGTAATTATCAAAACTCAAAATGCTTATACATTGTACGAGAATGAGAATTTAACATTTTAATCAATTTGGGTAATACTTTGGAAAGTCTTAAGGAACCAAAGTAAAAAACTTGAAGAGTATTTTATAGATCATTTAAATTAGACAAGAAACGACGTATTAGAGAAGTTTTACCCTCAACTTAGCGACCTGTATACTTAGGTGTATTTGGACTATCTGAAGACTATTTTTACCTGACGCACGCATAAAAAAAGGTGGTTTTGGAGTAATAGATATATGTATATGGATATGTATGAGTCAAGTGTACGAAATGATTTTTTTTTTGTTCAAAACACTGAAAATGCTTTTCTTTACATGAATCGTGATTATGTGAATTTTTTCAGATTTTTTCAATGAGCTATTTCCGAGTAATAAGCAATCAAATTTTGAAAACATCAATTTTTTTACGTTTTTTTACATTTTTTTATTGTTTGTAACTTTTCAGGGATGCATTTTTAGGAAAAAGTTGCTTTTTAAATTAAAAAAAAAAAAATTTTTGATGTTTCAAAATTTTCCAAAACTTTAAAAAACAAATAATGTAATTTGTAATTTAAAATAAGATCTTTGTTATGTAAAGAAAAACTTACATGATAGAAAGAAAAAAGAACAAAATAACAAGAAATTTTAAAGTTTTTTTTGATATTTAAAATTGTCAATTTTGTGATAATGAAGCTTGAAAGTGCAGATTTTGCATTGAAATGAAAACTATTGCTAATAAATGGTACCAATGGCATTACATTTTCCAGTAAACATTGTCGTATATACTGATTGGCATTTATGTTGCTAAGATAATACATTATTTGTTTTAAATCATTTATCAGTGAAAAGCACGGATGACCAATCTTTTAGCGGTTACAAGAGGACATATTGCAGGTTTTTTTGTTCTTAATATAAATTTATTTAGGTGTTAGGTACTGAAACTGTAGTGTAGTGGGATTATTTAACGATTGCATTTGAATAAAACGGTTTATGATGGCATTTCTTGTTTTTTGTCTGCTTTGTGTTTTTCTTGTACTGTTCTGTTTCCCGGAATTTTATTATAGAATCTGAGACGTCACTTTGAGGGATTCCTAAAATATTTGCCATATGTGTATTGCACACGCATCCATCATTTTATATAACAGCTTGAATTTATGTGCTTTTTTTAAATTTTAATTTATTTTTTGATATTGGTATAGACATTAAAATTATTAAAACTTAAAACTTTGAAATACTAACGGAAATTCTGTTTTATTTTAGATAAATTTTGAAAAGTTTTTTTGGAACATCTATGTGATGCTAATATTAAACCTGTATGCAAACTTAGATCAAAACAAGTTTTGAGAAATAAAAACACATTAAAACCAACTATCTAAAAACAGATACAGATTTTTTTAATTTCTGTTAATTTTATATTTGAATGTATTATAACACAAAATTTAAAGTTTGTAAAATGTAATTTGTAATGATAGTTACCCTGCTCATTTAGTTGCTAATTTGTTGGGATTTTTAAACTGTGTACATGGCATTTTTATTCTTAATAGTGAGGGTGTGTTTTTATATTTATGCTTTACCAACAATCATGATGTTTCTGTGATAGAAGCTGTAGATGTTTTGTTAAATTTAAGCTAATACCATACTGCGTACTTGTTAAATATAAATAGTGATACTATCTATGATATTTTATAATGTAATTATGTTTTCAATAATTTTAAACTTGCCGACTACACTGCAATCAATAATTATTTGTTAAATGTTGAGCTGAGCCAATATTAGAATTAGAGTAAAAAATAATATAATAAAAGTTATTGAGTTGGTAGTACTGTCAGTTATTACTCATATCGACTTAACTTAAAATAATGTAGTTTTTTTACAGTAATTGAGATTAGTTTGATATGCTTAAAGTATTAGATGAATTTAATGACAATTCCAGTTTCTAAATGATTAGCACCTTGACGCTAGAACCATAAGACATGCTAAACAATTATTGACTGGTGACTTATATTTTTGAAAAATCAAACAAGCATTCATAATATTTAAGGCTAAATTTATTTTCAAAAAAATATAATTTTTGGGTGTTTCATAAGAAATTTAGACATAAAAACAAGTTTAACATGACGGTTATATGCCGCTAGCCAATTTTTGCGGATGGTTGTTAAACAGTGCTAAAATGATCTACAATTTATTTAAAGTATTCTGTGCAATGATGAATCTACTTTTACAAAGATAAGCATTATCAATACTCATAACTGCATGAATGGAGAAAAGAAAGCTTTTATACAGTTCGTATACAATCATATTAACAAATATGGTAATTAATAAAGAACTGTGTAATCGGTACACATCTTCTACATAATTAACTTAACTCAACCTTGTATTTTTAAATTTTTAATAAAAAATATACCACTTATATTAATTGATAAAATTTCGTTATCAGACAAAATAAACTTTTAGTACCAATATGATGGACGATGCGCCATCATATTGGTACATTATGGTACAAGTAAGAAAGTTGCTGAATGAAAACTATTCTCACATGTCGATTGGAAGAGATGGATTCACACCATGGTTTCCTAAGTAACTGGATTTGAATCTTTTGGATTTCTACTTTTTGGGCTATTTGAAAGAAAAAGTTTACCACGAACCTGTTGTTGGACCTGAAAATGTTATACCTCGCATTCAAGCAGCGGTTACGATAATTCAAGCGCACGGGCGTCACTTTAAGACACTTTGTATATGTATAGCTTATAGCATAATAAAATAAATTTACTATTATTATTATCATATGCCTAGTTGGATGCAAATCTTTTTTGTTTGTCATCTGTCATCTATCTAAATTTTCTTACAATTCACTTTTACTGATTTTCCACTTGCTTTCTTTTTTGTTTCAAAATTTCGATTTTGTTTGCACGTAAAAAAAGTACTGTTAAATCATTTTTATGTATATTTTCCCACCTTACAATTTATTTTTAAACTATCATACATGGCTTGGTTTTGTCTTCAAGAATTTTGAAGCCAGACTTTATGTTTGTTGATAGATGGACAAAACATTAATAACATTCAAAAATAAAAAAGAAATGTATGTGTAATTGTTGATTGAAAAGACAAGCTTTTTAAATAATTTTGTTTACGTTAACCTGTGCCTAGTTTATGAAATAATATGCGCTTTTATCTATCACAACTTGCCGATATATAAATTATTTAAAATGTATATCCGAAATTGTTTATAAAGTTTTCTTTAGTATAAAGACGTAGTTATTTATTTTTATATACTTTTATAATTTCTTAATGATTATTTCTATTTTGTTAGAAATTATAATATATATATAATGATTTAAAAAAAAAATAGTATTGTTAGAGATGAAAACTAATATTGGGTAAATTGTTTATTCATATAGGTTATCTGAATAAAAATTATTTATATATTTTATCTTATCATCAACTGTAAAAATCAGTTTAATGTAAATAATAGTATAAATTTTGTATTATTTTATTAATATAATTTGTCAAAGATTAAATTATGTAATAAATATAGGTACTATGCAAGCATACTTTATTGAATTATACAATTTTTAACCTAAACTTATTAATATACATATAATAATAATCATATAATAATATCTTTATTTACGGCAATCGCCATTACAATAACAAAATTCAAACAATTAAAAATACATATGTGTACAAAATTTGCAAACATGTTTAAACCTTATATGATTATGATCAAATACATCTAATCTCTGAATAGATGAGAAATGATTCCTTTCTTCATTAACCGAGAATTAATTGAAGAATTATGTAAATAATTAGTTCTGTAAAGACAAAAATTAAAGTTTAGAGAAGATAAAAGATCATTACAATTTAATTGATTATTAATTAATTTATTAATGAAACAAATATCAATAATAATTCTTCGTTCTTCAAGATGAAGTAACTTGAAATTTTGGAAAAAGTAATCATAACCAAATACATGAATATGTAATCCAGTTTTAAAAGATAATAAATAAAAAAAAAAATGTGTTACACAGTTTCAATTTGACGTTGGTGTCCCATTTGCTAAGGTGACCAAACAACTGATCCGTACTCCAAACAACTGATCCGTACTCCAAACAACTGATCCGTACTCTAATATTGATCTCACAAGAAATATATACAATGAAATAATTGCACTGGCATTTAATTCGTATGCTAATCTATTAATAAATCCCAACATTTGTCGTGCTTTCGTACAACTATTGGAGATGTGTTTAGAGAAAGTAAACTTATTATCTAATAAAATACCTAAATGTTTAATATCATTTACACGAGATAATTGATACCGGTCAAGGTTATAATTGTTAACTATACATTTATTTGTTCTAACAAATTACATTTGGACATATTTAAAAAAAAGCTTATTTTTATTACACCATTCATTTAACTTATTCAAATCATGTTGAATATAGATCAGTTGAGATGCAACTGGTGAATGCAAGACTTTAGACTGGTTACAAACATTACGATAATATGATATCTCATTCCGGTTATCAGATTTAAAAACTGGCTACGCAATATAAACTATAAACAAATTAAATAATTTATGTAAAAACAAGTAGAATTATTTAGTTTTAAAATGTTATTAAAAATGGACTTCCATGGATAACATAGAATTATCACAGTGTTCCAAGATATTATCAGATTTAAAATCAACAATTAATACATCAAGATTGACATACAATGACAATAAATACTTTAAATACTGTTTTGGCTCATTCACACGGACAATCTAAACAAGCCGTGCCATTCCTGGTACGTGTTGCAAATATAGTTAACGCGCCAAATATTGGGTATTAGCGTGTTGCTTGAAATTCCAACTCGACGGAAAGTCAAATTTAGTTCCAGGCAAGTTTAAATTGTGTTATTATTAAATTAAAACAAAAGGCAAATACAGAAGCTGTACAGAACAAAAATAACTTTTTGTGAGTTTTTCCTGGTCTTAAGTGAACCATATTTATTCAAAATATCAAAGATTTGGTATATATACTTCATCTTTGGCTTATCTACTTTTTTGTCTGTATTATTTTTTTCAGTTTTTTTCAAAACAAACCCTGTATTCTTTGTATTATATTTTTAATACACATTAATTTTACAAAACTTAATTAACTTTTTATATGCATTATTTATACTATTGCGATTTTTATAACACGGATTTTTTTTATTTAATTCATTAAAAAATTTCTAAATTATCTTTTGTCCAAGAAGACATTTTTAAACGTTATTGATTTATTAATATTAACCAAATAACTAACAAAACAACAGCAATATTGACGAAACAAGAGAGTTGGATTGTAACGGTCGTGTGAATAGTATGCAAGTTAAAACTTGTCATGCCAGCGTAGGAAAAACGGGCACCGAGCGCGTTATGTGCGCGTTATGCTCATTTACACACATAGTTTTTTCTTATGTGTTTGGCGTGTACGCTCCAAAACTGTTTTGACAGCAAATATCACCTATATATACGCGTATTCATCGGGTAACCATTTTTTTTTTTTTTGTTATTTATAAACGACCAAAATGACTTGGGATTATCACAGATATTGCTTATATTATCACAGTAATTTATGTATAACTTTCTACTCAAAAATCGGCAATTTTGACAAAGTTTTTAAAATAATTATAATCATCCAGACTTGCACTCCGTTTATATCTGGCGTGGGCTTCTTTCTTTGTTATTACTAGTTTGATGAGTTTACTATTATACCATATAGGAAAAGATGATTTTCTCAAAGTTTTAAGAGGAACAAATCTTTCCACAGCTTTATACAGTATATTTTAAAATATATCCACCACATGGTTAATACCATGGTCTATTAATAACCTATCTTAATTAATGTAAAATAAAAAGTTATTGATTTCAACAAAATCGCCTTTTATAAAATCTGGAACAACTTCTAAATAGTCCATACAAGCGATAAGACGAGCAATCTCAATAACGGTACGGTAAATGGTGTAAACTTTTACTAAATATAGGGTTTATTGTTCCATCTACTGTAATATTCTTATTACTTGCAAACACCAAATTTAAGAATACTCCACGAGGATTTGGTAGTTGATTTACTTGGTAGAGATTTTATTATGACATGCTATCAAATACAGCTGTGGCTTTTCTATTAGATGTATTAACTAAGTTTTTTTCATTAGTCCACGTAAAATCTGGTAAATTATAGTCACCACATATAATAAAGTTTCCATTTGTTATGTTTTCTGCAATAGGTTCAGCAGATTATTCACGGCTGATATATTTATTGATATCACTAGATGGAGGGATATAAACACTCCAATGACCAACTTTATTTTGAAGTTTTACTGATACAAATAGCTGTTCAACACTATTAGAAATATCAGACAGAACATCAGAAATTAAGCAATTTTTTACAGCAATTAGTGCGCCACCCCCGCTTGTCTTATTACTATTGTTACAAGATCAATCACTTCTATAAAATATTATAAGACGTCAGCTGAAATTCAGAGTTGTTTATTTTTTTTGACAACTTTGATTCAATAATGATAATAATGTGATAATTCAAATTTATTACATTTATTTGAAATTTGTTTATTGTACTTCATATCTCCCCGCATTATGAAAGTAAATATTAATATTGCTTTGTTTTTTAGATTGCTTTTCTTTATCATTGTTTCATCATTAACATATTTAATAAATAAATCATTATTGCCATTCTTTTTGCGATCCTCTAATTCCTGTTGGACCTTTTTTAAGTAAATAAGTTGGGCAGGTGTTTTATCCGATTTGATTCTAATACCAGTTACATAAAGTTTCTTTATATTTTTAAAAGTAAACGTTGCATTTGCAGCACGTTTAAAAATCATCTTCAGTAGTCTAGATTTGCCGGATTGTTTACCTACTCTTACATCTTTTACTGGCATATTGTATGATCCAAGTGGGTTTAAAATTTCTTTTACCCGTTTTTTATCCTCCGCAATTCTTGTTGCTATTAAACGATTAGAAGATTCAGTTATATTAAACGTTTCTTTTTCTGTCTTCCCGGTTTACAAATTCAGCAATGATATCTTCAAAATTATGTACGCTATCAGTATTTAATTGTAATTCTTGTAATTGAACATTTTTCGATTCTAATGCATCAATCCTCAAGTTTATAGAATCAATTTTATTTCCAATTTTATCAAAGCGTTCAAACATCTGGTTTTGAAATAAGTTAAGCATCCTAGTTTATTCATTTTCGTAACAGAACATTCCGACTTATCATTACGAGGGGCACTGGTAAAGTTTGCGGAATCAAGTACTGCCTGCATTGCCAACGTTCTGCAATTGTCATATTCGTCAAATTTTACCTTTTTTACCTATAATTCAGTTGACAATTTGACTTCAAACTGCTCGGTTTTGTTTCAACAAAATTTAACAAGAGTAATAATTGTGTGAAAAATGGAAATTTAGAATCGTGACTTCCGAGTGATGATTTTTTATGATTTTCGATACGGTTTAACACCTCAGCAATGTTTGGAAAAACTTAGTTTGTTATTTGGGGATGAAGCACCTTCCAAAACAATGGTTTACAAATAGTTTGCAGAATTCAAGCGTGTAAGATCAACGATTGATGACAATTTTCGTGAAGGTCGTCCATGCACCTCTGTTGTCGTAAAAAATGCTGTGCGTGAAATGATTTTGTCAGATCGGCATGTAATCTATAGTGAGATAGAGGCATACTTAAGCATTGCAGCGAAACAAATACCTACGATTTTGCACGATCATTACATGAAGTTATGTAGATCCTAGACAATTTGAAAGAAGAACGTTTTTGGCACGTGTCAAGTGGTGCAAGGAAATGCTAAAGAAATTCGAAGAGGGTTGTTTAAATTTGATATATAACATTGTAACAGGTGACAAATCTTGGATATATTCATATGAGCCTGAAACTAAACAAAGTTCAAAGAGTTAATTAAAATGTACAAACATTTACCAACAAAAATAAGAGAAATGTCTTGAAGTTTATTTAAGTCTGTGATAACAAGAAGACTGATACTGGAACATACGATATTAGTGATTTTTTCAATATTGCATTTTAATATGTTAGCTGTCTCTTGTGTTAGTCATCTTTGTACTTGTCTAGCAAACTTTGTAAATGTAACAATTTTAATGTAAATTTTAAACTGTATATTTTGACATGATTTACATTATGTATGTAATTGGTTTTACAAATCTCAATAAATTATTCTTATTCTTATTCACTTGTTTTGGAGGTACCTCGCTCAGAATGGCAAAATTGTTTTGAAGATTGGTTTTATCGGATGCAAAAGTGTATAGATTTTAAAGGAGAATGTTTTGAGAAGCAATAAAGCGATTTACATAAAGTAATTTGTGTTTTGCTTTACATTTTCCGTGAACTTTGGCAGTGTCCCTCGTAGTGTACTGAATACAATGAAATTTGTCAATATCTATAGTATCAATTTCATTAGCCGTAGACAGATTCAATTGTATGTTACATTTTTAGGATGATTAAGTTTAGTACATGACTAGCAATACAATGACATTTTATTGTATATTTAAAATAATACTAAAAAAAATAATTTAAAAAAACACAAGAAGACCGCGGAAAATAAAGCAGTGATTTGTGACAGTATATCCTAATGTAATTTGGCAATATATAATAATATGAGATAAATAAAATTATTATAATAATAACATACTTTTTAAATCCAATATAAAATGTAATTTTTTGTATGATTCGCTGTATCCAGAAATGTGTACACTACGTCAGCAGAATATTGAAAAGTTCCATTCAGTTATAATATGCATCTAGATATAAATTGCACTATACACAGTTAAAATTAAAAATACACAAACTGATGTAATAACACTTTAAAATTATTTGGTACAAAAACAAATTTTGAATATGTTAAATTAATCAGATTAAAATTCACTTTAAGAGAGCGTTTAAACACACATGTATACTCGACAAATTTTCAATATGGTATAGTATTATTTTATTCAAGATGATACACCACAACTTTATTTTAACATAGATAAGGAAATATTTATTTGTTTTTTTTTTTTCTTAAAATACATTTCATTGTAGTGCTGATATTGCTTTTTTTAAATGCAATAAACCCCTATATACGCAACTTTAACATTTCCTATTGATTCCAGATGATTGTTCGCGTATTCGGTGATGGATCAACAACAGATGTTCCTGTAACGCCGGAAACTACATGTTCGGACCTTATAGAATGCTGCAGGGACCCCGGAGATGAGAATTGCGATTTGGTTGCTGTTTGCCCGGAACGAGGTGGTGAGTAACATTTATGACTCTTCCACCCACCAAACTTCCTTTAGATAATCTCAAAATACAGTTGTTACTGATAAATAGTCAACCCCAGATTTCATTATAAATCTGTGTTGAACTTACATTTCATTTATTATATATTTGATAAGAATTGAAGTGGAATTAATTGAAGCTTTAAATGCAAATCAAATTCCATAGACATTATTTATTGGTTTAATACTCAGAGGTTTGGTTAATAAATCGGTCTAATGTGCAATTAAATTGTTTCATGGTTTTAATATAAAAAAATTAACGTGCAATGAACAATTCTGTTTATATATCATCCGGCTGGTGCTTCTGGTAATTGCTATAAATTTTAATGAAACGCAAATAATAATTGACGTCCGGACATTAAATATATTCGTATAATTAATTCTGTGTTTGGACAATGTAAAATGGCTGTTTATAATTATTATTCACAAGCGGATTAGTAATTAGTCTAGTGTTATATTAATCGCATCACATTAATTTTGTATTAATGAAGGTAATAATCTTTCTTTTCGAATTGTTAAGAGTAAACTTTATATACCCTGCACTCTTTATTTTTTGTATACATGTGGAGATACACACTAATCTTATGTTGAGGTCTTAAATTGTGGTCGCTTTTCTGAAAAGGTTTAAAAGGCTAACATATATTTTGTACGCCTTGTTACTATCTAGCATTGTAAATCTCTGATGTGCTAAGCTCTTTGTCGCCTTGGAAAAATAAATGAACAGTATCAACTAAAAATACAATAGAGAAAATCTATATATTTATCTGATTTAATTCCTTATTGTAACAAACATATTTGACAATTCTCTTTGATAAATATTATTTTTTAACTGCTGTTATCATATCGGTAAAAAGCTTGGTTTTTACTTTTTTATTTGGATACTCGTGTATCATATTAAATATTAACATTGTGCGTTTTATCTAAACAAAAATTAATGTAAATGTGGACAACACAAACAAGCATATTTTACAAAACATAAACGTAAATTTTGACATACACGCGTAACTAAAACATTGTATATTGTGTACGCTTATATATACATTACACAATTATTTATTTATTTGAATAATTTGTAGTAATTTTAAAACTAGATTTTGTCTTTAGTCTCTTTTAGAGGTTACCAATGTACGCGGTAATTGCTATAAATTTCTAGCTTACTACATTTCTAAAAACTTTAAAGCTAACGTCAAATATTGTCAGTGAAATGAGATGCTTTATTAACGTACATGTGCAATTTTAACCCTCCACTTTAATTAGTCTTATAATGATATTCAGACTGTTAGGTCTCAATCAGCTAGATTTGAAAAAATGGAGTACCAAGCGGTTATCAAATTCTTCACATTGGAAGGTTTTACCTTTTATCAAATTAAACAAAGATATACTGTAAAAATTTTATCGTGAAATAATAGGCCAAAAGGTTTAAGATGGGTTATGATTTTTTAAAAGATGACTCACGTTCTTGTCGAGCAGTTGAAGTGATCACAGAAGAGTCAATCGTTTTTATTGAAAAACTGGTCCCAAGTGATTGCCGACTAAAAGTGAGGGAATTATCACTAATTTCAGGGCTGTCAGATACATTGATTTGCCGAATACTATCATGATCATTTGGGTATGAATCAAGTGAATGCAAGATCAAATCTTCAGAATATTTTTATGAAAGTATAGAATTACTAATTAAGCAATGTAATAAATGTGTTGAGGTTCAAACATATTTTTTTGCATAATTTTTACCTTGTAACTTGCTATTGTTTTATTACTGTTTTTTTTAACTATTGTATTTTTTTGTCAGATGTTTTTTATTGTAAACTTTTTGTTTATTTTGAAACTTGTTTTTTAGTTTAGTAAATGATTTTTTGTATTAAATAAACTAAAAAAAGATTAAAAAAATGTTATATAGGCTTTTGTCTGCAAAAAATGCACCGTTAAGTTTTAGTGTTTTTAGTTTTTTTTAAATCTTTATAAAAATTAAATTGCTCAAGACTCCATGTTTTTTCAGCTTTTGAGTTAGAAGTTCTATGCAGTGGAATATACATATGTATTAGCTCTGTTCTGGTTAAATTGTAATTTTTCTAGATTTTAATTTTTTTTACATTTCTATTTGCATATCTATTTCTTATTACATTTTTTTAATTAATTTTTTGGTTATATCTTTTTGATAAGTTTAAAATTAAAAAAAATTAGCTTATGCTAAAAGTTTAATGCTGACGTTTTGATAACTGTTATTTTTCTCAGGGTTTTAAATGTCTGCTATAGTTGTCATGGTTTTATAATTGCTTATTTTTATTCAGTAAAACAATAAAATCAGAAATTTTTAAGTATGGAATATTAATATTAGTTTTATTGACTTTTTTTTTAATAATTGGTAATGTTGACTTATCAATTGGATTGAACGAACAGAAATTTGTATAATAATGACTTTTAGAAAAAAAGTTTTATAACATTTTGGTAATGTTTATACTAGTAAATGTACCATATACAATATACATTGTTATTTGCGTGCAAGTAGAGCGTTTGAGATTGTGTTAAGGGTAGATAAGTAATAGACTAGTTATATATTGTTATAATATTTGTTGGTGGAAACTATTTGTGTATCTTTATCTTACAAGTTTCAAGAGATGGACATTTAATTACACAATAGCTAGAGGAGCTTTTAGGGGTAAAATTGAGCTGTCTTTTAAGCTTACACATAAACCGAGAAGAGCTGTGTAATAGAAATTAAAAGTTGTAAAAGATTGTTGTTCACACACTGGCAGTTGAGGTTTTGTGTGATAACACTGTATTTGGCGGTAAAGTTTTATACATAATAAATAAAAGCATGTTATGCAATAGCCGTGAGATTGCATAATAACTTTGAGATATGCACACTATATTAGTCAAGAGCAGTTATAAGCATGGCATTAGATTCTATGTATTAATGTTATGAGGGGATTCTGGTATTACTACTATTACGACCTATTGCGTGAACAATGGTGAATAACGATAATACAATGATGCAAGAGGTTGAGATGATCGGACTACCCGAAGCGAGACAAAAACAGGACTAGCAATACTTTTTCTGCAATGTTTCTTATGCTACAGAAAGGTTCTATGTTTGCTAATTTTACAAAATATATTGGTAATTGTGTGCAGGTTCAATTTATTTAGAAGCGTGCAAAAACGATAGCGGGTCGTAGCGTTGATGTGCTGAGCAAGATGACAACACAAACTAACTTGAGCGCAGCTTGAAGCTTGACGAAGAAAGGAGTAAATTAATATACAGCGTAAACCTTGATAAGTGAATAAGCGCTTGTTGCGTCAATTATATAAAAAACAAATTTTAATAATTAATTAATGTTGTTACACCACAAGTAGATTTTGAATGTTTTTTATTTATTCCATAATTTAGCGTCGAAGAAGGAAACAGAACAGCTTTTGAAACGTCTGCATTTTGTAGTTGCTTTTAACAACTTTACAATTATGACAAAAATAATCAAATTAAATCATTATAATACTAATTTTTGTCTATTTAATCTAGTCAATAAACCTTATCTCTATTTTTTTAGACATTGTTATAGACATTGTTACAGGATCTTGTATTTGTTTTTTTTATTCAGTGTTTTTTTCACCACTTTATTTTTATAATTTTCTTTCATTTTCTTTATTTTTATTTTTTAGAGATGCCATCACAACGTTTTCTGGATTAATAATCTAACTTTCTACTATTGCCGCGCGGACAACGAACATTTTTCTATCTTTGATTATAATTATTTACAAACTCCGGAAACTTAAATCGGCTCATTTTGATATTCTTTAAGATAAATTTAATGATTAGTTTAAAGTGAAATATTTATTTACCAAATCAATATTAATGTTATAAATTATTGAATATACAAATAAATAAATATATTTTAGATACTGCATTTTTTACAAAAATAAACAACAGAAATTTCATAAATTAATGTGAATCTTTGAATGAGGATGATGATAAATTTGAAATTATAAATGATTCACATGAAGCTAACAATGAAAAAGATAAAGTACAGTCTGAAGAGTTGAGTTTGGACATAAAACAGGAATTTTCTGATAATGAGGCAGAAAAACCGGGTTTACAGATTTTTTGTTGAAAAAGATGGATCTAAGTGGTCAAAACCTGTTTTCTTTTCAACAAATACCCGTTTAGAGTATTTGATTACACGTTTGCCGGACCCTAAAATAGCTATGAAAAACTAAAAAAGTGAAATTTGAAAATATTTTTTGACAATGACATACTAAGAAAAATTGTAGAATATATAAACAAAAATATCGAGAAAATAAAGAAAACTACACTTGTGAATTAAAAGCGAAAGAAACTCACATAGGTGAAATTTAAGTCTTGTTAGTTTTTATTTGGCAGAAATACTTAAGATAAGTTGTCTAAATGTAGATGAATTATGGAATTTGTGGTGGTAACCCAACTATTCCGTCTTAGCATGTCTAAGTTTTGCTTGTTTCTTACTGCAACTCTTGCGTTTTAATGATATAGATACACAATTAGAAATGCAAAACACAGTCAAATTGGCTCTAATTAAGTAAATTTTTGACTCAACTTCTAAAAATGTAACAGTTGATGAAAAATTGAAAATGTGTTGAGAAAGATGTAGCTTCCGCTAATACATCTTGAGCAAGCTCAGTGAAAATGGGTTAAATATTTATGAACTAATAGATTTGAAAGTTTTTTACACCTTATTCCTTAAAAAACTTTTCTTTAAGAATTAGCTTTATAAATTTAGAATCTAGTTATGAAAAAATATAACATTGGTTTTGTAAATCCCGAAAAAGAAAAACGTATTAGTAATATCAAATCTTTATCACAACAGTAAAATTCACTAACCGACAGAAAAACATATTAGACAAATGTGTACGGCACAAGATTTTACAAGAAACACAAAAAAATTATAAAATGATAATCTTGCTACTCAATGTAGTTGGAGTAAATTTTATAATTCTGTTTTATTTACAGAACTGTGTTTAAATAATGCTCCAACAAAAGTATTTGAATTTTTTAGTTTTCAAATTGGCTGATTTTTGTGAACAATCCAATCCAATATTCTCAGTAGTATAACTGCAAATATGCAAACAAACGAGACCGTTTTTAATTGCTACAGGAAAAAAAAATGACCAAAAATAGGTAGGTTAGGAAATTGAGGTGTCAAACACACCGAGCCACAGAGACATATGTATGTTTGAATGCTTATATCAGATAACGAATCCACGCTCTGCATCACTTTGTTGGGGACACCCATCCAAATCGTTACTTTTATTGGGCAAGCTATTTGCGTTTTTTTTTGTATCCATTTTTACGCTCAGTTTAATCTGCACAAATTTGTGTACCAGTACAGTTGAGTTTTTTATTGTATAAGCAAAACACAACGATGGACTACAAAGACGAGTTACTAGCATTAGCTGGTATTTGTTTAGTTAAAAAATTAAAACTGCTAAAAAAGAAAAAAACCATGAAGGCCACAGATGAATTAAAGACAGAGCCCCTTACTCTCATATTAATTTAATTAAGGAATTATTGAATGAACCAAACGATTTTTGTAATTACTTGCGCACGGACGAAACAACTTACAGACGTTTATTAGATTTAGTTGTCTACATGGAGAACCTATGATAAAGATCTCAAGTTTTTGACAAGCAATTCTAAATTTGCTCTTAGTAATATAATTCCTGAAACGTGTGT
The DNA here is from genome assembly GCA_963932245.1 of Tachinus rufipes. Lineage (NCBI taxonomy): Eukaryota > Metazoa > Arthropoda > Insecta > Coleoptera > Staphylinidae > Tachinus > Tachinus rufipes. Next base: position 43,673,284 of record OZ010745.1, on the reverse strand, counting down.
TGCCATTTACAGTGTTAAAAACAATATTTAAATGTTAGTAAAATGTTTAATAACTATTTATTACAATAACTCTCAATCTATGGTAGAAAAATTAGATATGAATTGTGAAGCTGTTGATGATTTACTACCTTCATCTTGTTTGGGTTGATTTTGAGATTGAGTATTTCTTGAATGAGCTAATTGTTGCTGATGTGATTGAATGTGTTGTAAAAATAGTTGTATATGTTGATGATAATATGATTCTGTTTGTGAATGTGGTTGTCTTTGATGTTGAGAGGATGGTTCTATTAGCAAAAGAAGCATTCACTGATTATATGATGACCCAGGTTGTATTTGATGATATTGTAATGGTCTTGGCTGTAGAAATACTTGTTGTTGCTGTTGCTGTTGTATATTTAAGGTACAGTAGCGATTTTAATTGAAGTTTCTAATAGTGCCTTATAGAAAACATTATTAATTAACTATATAGCAGGTGTTGTCAAAGCTCTGGATGGGATATTGGGCGAGGTGTAAGTGGTTCAGATGTAACCGAAACTGGTGTGGGGTTGGGATGAGTTATCAACTTCGAATTGAAGTTCATTTGTCTTAGATATCTAAAAAAAGGCACATAATAAGCCACGCATACATAGTAACAAAATTAATTACTGTAAACTTGAGTAACTTTAGTCTTAGTTTTGAATTTTGAAATTGTGTATGTTTCTTAGTTATTTTTTAAGCTTTTTTACAACAAATTTAAATTATTATGAAATCTACACTTTTGTATTTATTATACTATAGAAGATTAAAATTTAAAAAATACTTTTAATATTTGAAACATCAAGAAAAATGTAGATGTCACAAAAACGGTAAGCACGTACAAATTACGGCACTTCCTGGAAATGGATCATATTATTTTAATTACAAAAAACCTCTAGTATTATTCTAATATGTATTGCCAATGCTAACTATGAATTCATATATTGTGATATTGGAAGTAACGATCGAGTATCTGATGAAAGAGTCATTGACAACACAAAATTTATGAAGAACTTGATAGCAAATAAACTAAAGTTACTAACACCTAAGATACTTTTACTAGTTTTACTAGTTTTTTTTTTCATCACAGTTTTTTTATTTGCACTGTTGTTCACAATGCGCATTTGTTTTACGAGAGTATAATACTGAGATTTTGCGTTTCACGAATTACTTATATACTAAAACAAATAAAAATTGTATATAAGTAATTAGTGTATACCTTTTTTTTACTACTGTTTATTATACCTGATGGAGCCACTGTGTGGTGAAACAATTGTAGTATTACAATAAATTGTTTTTGAACATTTACACTATATTTTTATTTTATTATAAATGTTATAACATGTATTACTTCAATGATACCTCAACCATTCAAATTGCAATGTCTAAATAGGTAGACAATTTTGATTTTTGTTGTTATTTTTTTTTGTTATATCTGCCGTTTCTTCCATCCACGCCTAGATATTTATGTGTGCACATTTTCTATGATGATGTTTCTAATATTTAGGGTTTAATTGGTTTTGGTTTTGTAAAAAAAAATGTGATTCTCATTTTTCTTTTTTGTGTATATGTTTGCAATTACATGTTCTATTTCTATTCGATTCTTAGCTGTCTGAATCAATTTTTTATAGTACGAAGTTCTATCTATTGTTTTAGACTTTGCAACCAAGAACCCTTCTCCTTTATTTTTTTTCTTTTTACTTAATTTTTATCTGGATCTTTAGTTTTGTTGCGATACAGACACATCTCAAACGCTTTAATTTTGTTGATTGATGCTGTTCACTGTTCATTCTTGTATACAGTACAGGAGCACCTGCTCTTTATAGATATGATTTAATGAATAGTAGCTTAAGGCTGTTGACTTTGATCAGTGTTGGTGTTTTTTCAATCTTGATGTATGCGCTACGCCCATTTTTTGACTTTTTTGTTAGCGTTTAGTTGTTAATTATTGTCACATTTCAAGTAGATATTTTTACTAATAATTGTTGCAATTTGTCGACCCTTACTTTCTCAAATGCATTTTCAAAGTTGGTATAATATGCCAGTATATTTTGGTTCATATCTAAGCATCGTTAAATTCCGAAGAACGCTACTTTTGTTTCTACTCCGAACAAAATTCAAAATGCGTGTTGCTTAAGTTTTTTATCCACTTTTTTGTGAATGATTTTTAAAAACAATTTCAGTGTATGACTAATGAGCGTTTGGTTTTTTCGGGACTAAATGCAATGGTAGAAGTCAACTAACGGAGTAGACATTGTTAATCAATCATCATTTGCATCTAATACTACAGTAAACTTAACTTATCTTAAATTTTATGTTGTAAACATTGAAAAGTTACAAGAAAAAAAAGGATGGATGAACGACAATATCTTGAGCTTACACAGAAATAGACTGGAACATTAGAAATAACATCCGAAAAGCAAACAAGAATGGTTTAATGCAAAAGTCAAAAAAATAAAGATTTAGACTGTAAATACGACAGTTTTAATCTGCATAAGAAGGTAAAAGAAAGTATATATTTAAAATATCAGAAAAGCTAACTGATAAAGATGGAAATATGATGCTTGAAAAAAGTTTGGCAAAAATATATAGAGTTGCATTTTCAACTGAAGAGGAACACCTTAACAGTACGTTCCTGTAGTTTGGCTCGAAAATATTGAGAGAGAAAGGAGAAAAAGCTATAAAAACTTGAAAAGAAATGAGAGTGCTTCAACTAAACAGTGTTTTTATAGAAATTATTAAACTACTAGACGACAGCGCCATGAAAACAATAGTAACAATATTTATTCGAATGTATATCAGAAAAATTTTGAAAGAGTGAGTAACATCAACATTTGTTTTTATACCAAAAAAAAAACACTCGGCTAATTTATGTGGTGACTACCGAACAATATGCATTATGAGCTACTTGTTGAAAACCTTTCTTAAATTTATAAATAATTAGCCTTAAATTTATACATAATTAGTTATACCGGCGATGCGAAGAGCCGATGTCTAATACACAATTTGGTTGGAGAAACTTTTTAGTGACAAGCGTTCTTTAGTATACAAGATCTGTTTCAGATATATCGTGATATAAATTGTGACATTTATGTCTTTTTAATAGATTACGAGGAAGCATTTGACACTGTTTGTAACTAAAAATTATTCAATATTAAAAAAAAAAACAGGCATTGACAACAAAGACATCAGGATAATTAAAAATTTCTATTGAAGTCAGAAAGGAAACATTAACGTGGAAGAAGTGAATTTTGAGACCGTTTTTTTATAACGGGGAGCCAGATAGTGTGATGACTGGTATTTGGTTGCGGTGACGCAATCTCCGTGTCAAGATTATGAAAAAAGAATTCTCCAAGACACTGTTTTTTATTATTTATGGTACGTTACGCGTGTTGTCGTTGCATTACTAGATGCAGGAGCGTCTAGATTGACGCAGATCAAGGCTGACTAGAAATTTTTATTACTGCTTTTTGCACCACATTCTTATGTAAGTTTTTTTATTGCAACCCAAGTTATGAGTTGAATGTTTTTGTGATTACACATATGTTCTAAAATGATAAAAAAATTTCAATGATAACTCATATCAATAGTCAAGAGTCTTTAACTGAATTGTGTTGGCAGATGATTAATTTCTTTACAATTTATGAATAAAATTTGTTTAAAAACGAATGAATTAAGCAATACATAATAATTAACACTTTATGCAAATAATACAATAAAAAAAAGTTTTTTTTTGTTAAACACTATTTTGGCTTTAGTTAGGATTTGAGGTTAATAATGATATTGCATACAAATATATTGAATTTAAATCTTGTTGCGAGGATGCCAGTTTAGAGCACTTTTTTACATTATTAATTTATATATTCAAAAAAATGTTTTTAAGGACTGGCAATAATGAGTTTAATGTATCACTTATATCAGTAAATCTTTATAATTAAAACATAACCGTGAAAGGCTAGGCAGATATGTATACTACTAGTAATTTCGTAACACAGCGTTAACTATTGATTTAATGTTTTATAAAAAATATTTCAAACTGTAATATGTTTTGGAACTTACGTCTATATAAACTTTTTTAAATTTACTAATATTATTTTTAAACATTTTCTATATTAATTGGTAACTGTAAGTCGCAAACAAATATTTACTTTCTAGACATACAAAAAAATTAAAAAAATAATTGTATACTTTATTCAGTTATACGGTAGAGCGCGAGAAGCAGCTGTATCAAGTATACAATCAATCAATACATAATAATTATACATAATTTGCGTACTATGCATGGATGTTAAATGATACCTTGTTTATAGTTATAGTTTGCGTGTATTTTGATCCCACGCTCTAACGTGGAATTGAATAGACTATAAATATTTGAAATTGATTACATTTATCAATAATGTTAATTAATTTTTGGATTTTAGTTGATATTAAAATAACAAAAAGTGCAATTTATTTTTTCATAAGTTTTTCACTCAGAAAATAAAAACCTACATAAACTCTAGGGAAATTCAATTAATTTTCTCTATTAAACCATAATTTTCTATTTAAAAACTTTATAAAATGCAGTTTGCACCTCGCACGAATATAAAAAGCAAAACAAGTTGAAAATCTGATGCATAAGCGCACTTGCTTTATTCATTAAAGTAGTTTTATTACTTGTACAAACTTTTTAGTCTCTAATTTGGTCTTTTATGCGTCCGTTAAAAGTCAATTTGAAAGTAAGTCGTAACCGCTGCTAGGTAAAACAAATAAAGTTTGTTTACACTAAACATACAACTTCGTCGAGGTAATAGAATGTTTCACGGGATCACAGACAGGGAACTCAAGCTACAGAATGGTTTGAAATTAGGGATGAATTGAGTTTGTCGGTTAGACGAGAAGGGGGTTGTGCGGTATTGCTCCTATTGTGTAAAATGAGGCACGTACGGACACGTACATCGAGCACCTTCTGCATATCAATTTTATCAGTGGGTGGCAGCGTTGTATGACGGAAGACGTGCATTCGATGAGTTTAAACTATCTTATTAATAAATTTAAGTAAAAGAAGTTAGGTGCATGATAAATATTTTAATTATAAATTAATGTGATTTTTATTATAATAATAATTTGTCATTTCTCAGAGATATAATACATTATGTACATAGTATGCCATTTGTAGTTATTTTCTATTGTGTCTACCAAATTTGCTTACGATGACATTGCCTTGTTAAGTTGGGTTTCTTTTGGGGGATTCAATTTGAACTAATATTCTCTATTAGATTGGTCTCAACGGAACCTCCTCTTTAGAAGTTGTTTAGTCAGTACATTCTCTCTGATGATTTCATATATCTCTTAACAGAAGTTTGTATTTATAATTATTGCCATTGTTATCTCAGACTATATTATTAATTTACAAATATAATTATTTATAAGATTATAGCATTCATTTTATACTACAATTGGTTTGTATGTGGTATTGTTAAAAAAAAATATTAAATTTAGAATAGGCATATTCACCCTTCAATAGTGTGGTTGATAAGATTACTATAAGTAAATGTATATTTAATAGTAACAGTAGGGACAACTTTTCAATAAATTGAATTTACGGAACAGATAACTTACAGATCATTTTGAAAATTAACGAAACATTACTAAAAAATTAATCTCTTTTTTACAGAAACATTTGAAAGAAACTGTTTTATCTCACATACGTTATGTGTGGAATACAACATCCAACATATGGCTAGCGACTCTGTTTCTTTTGCTTTTTTATCAAAGTTGTTTATTACATTTTTGCACATTTGCCATTTATTTTAGCTACTGACAAATGAAGTACGCTTTATTGCCAAATACAATTTTATAACAAAATTAGCATGCATTTTTTGGTTGACAATACACAATTGGCAATAATGTCGGCAATAAAAAATGCTTTAATATCTGTTTTGCACAATTTTGATAGATCTAAGATCGCTCGATTTTGTGGGTTCTGCGGTAGTTAAACCTAATACATTCTTTTCTTCTATGCGCTTGACTGATAGAAGAGCGTACTCAAGCGCGATAAGCTCTGCTTGCATCGTTTTAGCTTCAATGAATTTGGGACGTTTCTTACCCAGCTTGGAAACCTTTATGCACTAAGGAGTGCATTTGGATGCTATCTTTCTTGTTTGTTGCGCGATTGATGGTAATGTTTATGGTTTTGAACAACGTCGACAATCCAAGAAACATTTTTTTTTATATTATTTTTATATTACAATGGGAGAGGGCGTTTTGAGGCATCACTTTCTGCTGGTGTTGCCAAAAAGTTCTGGTTTGTAGGAGCACCTAAGGAGCTAGCAGGCCGTCTAGAAGTAAACGTTTAGGCCGGCCGGTTTGGGCTTATCCAATTTTTTTTATTTTGTTCTTGGAGTAAGTCATTAAGATAAATTTTTTTTCTGGGCGTTTTTGTTTTGTTGTCAAAATTGCTCTCCTGTTAGATATTCATTAGCGTTTGTCCTTGGAGATGCTGAAGTTGATTGGGTTTTTGGCTGGTCTTTTGAGGGAGGTCAGGATTGAGAAGTCCGGGGTTTTGGTGGGCTAGAATTGGATGCAGCAGCGGGAAAGATGCAGTGTCTTGGCTGCTTTGCCGCTTCTAATCTTTTTAGAGATGTCTTTGTGGTGTTGTATGAGGGTCTTCTTGAAATTGCAGCGGTTCTGCTTTATGTTATCAGCAAGGATGTTGATCTTTTTAGCCTTGTCTTTCATCATTCTGATAATTTGTTTCTCTAGACTTTCAAACTCTTTGTTCTGTTTCTTCATGTGTGCCTCCTTCTTCTGGAATTAGACGTATAGATAGCTAAGGATTTGGCTATCCGTCAATTTGGGGGCGGATGGATTCGTGCTAAAAGAAATGTATTAATTAATTAATTACAAATAATTAATAATTAATTTGTATTTGTAAGAATAAATTTGTGATGAAAAACATAGTAAATTGTTTTATTATTTTATAAACACGAATTATTACGTAGTAGAGGTGTTTTTTTTCTTTGCTTGTTGCAAATGTCAACTATTTGATACACTTATTGATATTGTTTAGTTTTATTATAAACTACATATAAATTGTTTTGATTATAAAGTACAAATAAAACGATGTATTCTGCCTTGTGGATGCTTGCAGTCTATAGTATTGCTTTGTGTTTCTTAACCGTCTTGCAAAAGCGGGGACAACGGGGTTTTTTTCCTCTTCAGCTTGTGCTGTTACCTAAACATGCTGCCAACAATGTAACAAACACACTCATACATATAAAGAAAAGCTAATGGTAATAATTGCAAAGAAAACTTAAAAACAATAATAGATATTAAGAAATCTTAACATGCTGCCCACCTTGATAGGTTACCGTCAATTACTGCTTAACGTAAGTCAATACAATACAATACATTAAATTTATTTTAGAAAATGAAGGCATAACCTTCTAATACAACGTTTAATGTCTCCGCACTTGGTTTTTACTGTAGCAATTTTTGAGATACTGTTCTGTCCAGGATGAAGACATGTTACCCTACCCAACTGCCAGTTTGAAAGTCATGTTTGTTTTTCATTTGGTGCGTTGTTGTAGTTCATTAATGTATTCCTTCTGCCAGCGTTGCCAAAAATGTTGGTCCTACTTACCAAAGTTTTAATGAATTTAGATCATTGGGCATGACTGAACAAATATTTAGCATTAATGTAATATTGAGGATGTTTCTAAATTTTTGTATCAGTTTTGCTAATAGAACAGCTGCACAAAGCTTAAGTCTAGGTACTGTTGTCGTTTTTAGAGGTATTTAATTTAATTTTGTTTGTTGATTGATTTTAGATAAATACAAACACCTATGTTCTTTCTGATGCATCAGCAAATCTATGGATTTGTATAGTTGTAGCGTTTTTAATTAGTACATGTTTTGATATTTTGAGTTTACTTAATTTTAGAAATTGACTATTGAATTTCATCCACTAAGTAAATAAATAACTCACATGGTATTGATTTATTCCAACTTAGTTGTTTATGCCACAATTTTTGTATGATTAATTTTGGAAATATTATTGTAGGTGCTAGTAGCCCTAGGGGGTCAAATAATTGAGCTGTACAAGAAAGAATGGTGCGTTTTGAAATATAATTGAATTCCTTAAGGTGACTAACTGAGAATGTGAAATAATCTTTGGATGAGTTTCAAAGTATTTCCAACAACTTATGTAACTCTTTGTCTACTGGTGTGAACTCAGAATTGCGTAATGAATCACTCAATTCCTTTATCTTACTATTCTATTTTTGTAATGGAAATCTTGCTGTGTTTAAAATCGACTTTAAATTTTTTTAAGGTATCTAGCAAAGTCTAGTGTCTAGTTGGTGTAAGCATCTAGTAGCAAGGTATGGAGCTGAGGCTGTTCCATAAGTAACTGTATTAAGTTCTTAAGTCCCTTGCGTATGTGATGCATCTGTTTGTAGAATATTTGTTGGTACGTCTAATGCATCCAAATTTGACAATAATTTTTTTCTATGTTTTCTGTGAGGACATACGAGTGTGTGCGAAATCTGATTATAATAGACAATAATTTGTCTTGAACTGTTGGACCAACATGTTGCATTTTATTTAGCAATTTTCTATTATTTGTTTTGCATGAGCCATCAAAGACAACTCCGAGTTTAGTTGTGTCACTACTTTCTTTGATTACTGGATGTTAAGGTAAGAAAAACTCATGATTATCAGAGTCTGATTTCTTTAGTGACATATGTTCTAGATTAAAGTATTTTTGCATGAATTGTACATAGCGCGATTTAGTAGTTGGTTTGTTTATGAATCGTTTTTCTAATCTGTTAAATTGTTTTTTTTGCTTGTAGACTTGAGTTATCCAAATTTGGTAAATCTGATTTGAATGCTATTCTGACTATGAGCTTCCCATTATTGTGTTTTTGAGTGGTTTTTTCAAAATGGTTTTTACAATATAATTTGTCATTTGTTCTGAGTTAGGAGGTTGACATAAATTCATTTAGTTTCCAAAATTGCTTTAAGTCCTCATGAATGTCCTCTATTGAAATGTAACTTGAACCTTTGCTTAACTGTTCATTGACTTGTACATTTCCAGCTATTACCCAACTATTTTTTTTGCAGTATAGGACCTTCTGGATTAATTTTGACTTGATCAAGTGACTTTAATGTCCAAAAAATTGATGATTCGATTAATAAATCTACAGGAACAACTTTATTGAAATACTTGTTGGCAAGTATTATGTTCGGTTGTATCTCTAATTTGGTATTGACAAAACTAACATGCGGAATGTTGTTTGCACTTATTGATATTGTTTATTTTTATTATAAACTACATGTATAAATTGTTTTGATTATAAAACACAAATTAAACGATATATTCTGCCTTGTGGTTGCTTGCAGACTGGGGTCTTGTTTTGTCTCTCTTACCCGTCCTGCAAGAGCGGGGAGAGCGTGTTTGTTTTCCTGTCTAGCTTGTGCCGTTGCTTAGCGAGTAAACGTCAAAACATGCTGCCAGGCAACTATTTATATTTAATTTTGTCATTGTTTCTAGGATACATTTCAAAGTAATTGATATTGTTGATAAATTGTCAGTAGTATTTGATGCAAAAGATGATTGAATATATGTAGTAGATAGTAGTAGTAGTAGATTTATAAACATTGACAATATTTTCATCAGTAGTAGCCGTTGCACTTTAAAATATTATCGAAGAAAGAATATTGTACGATTTATTTTTACTGCAAACACAATATTAAAATGTTTTTTTAGTTATTAGGTATTGACTGTGCGATATTGTCTAAGTACTTTTTATAACATAATAATGTTTCAGATTTGCAAGTACATCTCAAGTTTGTAAAAATAGCCAATGCCTGCAGTGTTGTAACTTATTTTCTATGAGCCTTTTTAGAAAAAAAAATCAATTATTTATTTAGAAAACTAGAGTGGAAATCAGTATCGTTTAGTGACTGTTCTTTTTGGTAAATATAGATCAATTACAAAATACACAATATCATAAAATATACCAACCGCAACATTTACAGATTTACAAATAGTAAAAATAGATCAATAAATACGCATATTCTTTGATGACAAAGCTGGTAGAATGAGCAGAATGATATATATTGCAAGAAATGATAAAAGCGCATTTAGACACTAGCATATTATCACCATTAGTTAAACATAAGTCTAAAATAGTATTAACATTATTAGGAATAGAATAAAATTGGTTTAGACCTAAACGGACACTATTACAATTAAACATGTTTACCATAGATGAAACTTTGGATAAAGTTATCCAGCCCGGTTTTAGTAAGAGCCAGTACATACAATTGGTACCCTAACACAAAATTTGAGAAAATTCAGATTTCTAAAATTTTATATCTTTAGGAGCAATACAGTGTAATTATCGGCTATTTTATTTTTTTAAGAATATTTACACTTAATTGTTAAAAATGGGTTACTTTTAAGGGATTTTTTTTGGATTTTTTGTAATTTTACTAATTTTCCTGCAAATTTTAGGAAAATTAAAAAAAAAATACGGACATAAAGATTGCGTATTACAAGAAAATTTTAGGATTACGTTAATTCATTTTTTTTTCTTTTTTGCGAAATTATAAAAGTCAAAAAAATAATAATTTTTTATCATAATTTTTTTTATTATAAATAATAATTTTTCATAAACTTACTAAAAAGGTAAAAACAAAATTCAATTAGTGTAATTGAAAGGAAATTTCTTGTAAATCGTGATCTTTATGTCCGTTTTTTTTAATTCTTCTGGAAAAGTCCGAAAAATTAGTAAAATTACGGAAAATCCAAGGAATATCCCTTAAAAGTAACCTATTTTTACCAATTAAGTGTTATATTTTACCCTAAGGGAAGCAAATCTAGTTTTTTATGTTTGCGATCAAAAGTACTATGTTTCAGAGGTATCATATTTAAATTTTAAAATCTCAGGTGTAGCAAAATTGAAGATGATATTTTTAATAAAATGGTATTTTTCTCATTTTTCGCAGGAAATTTTGAAAAACCAAGGACGGAAGTGTTTTATGAAAAATTTCCTATAAGATACATTTTTTTAATATAATTTTTAACCTTGTTTTTAACTATTTTTTGTTTATTTACAGCACTAAAACTGAAAGGAAACAAAATATTTCTAAAAAATTAAAATGGCCATTTACACTGTATTGCACCTAGAAATCTAAAACTTTAGGAATTGTTATATTTTAGTACCCTAAACATGTGTACAAAATTTGAGCAAAATCTGAGATGTTGATGTAGAGACGATTGTTCAAACTATGGTGAAATTGCCTTAATGTGACAGTGCTTATGGGTTTAAATTATTTATTTTTTTAATGTTTTTTGGTGAATTTTATTTGGATGGGTAAGGCGTTTTGAATTCCGACTTATGCATGTAAAAATTCTTTGACGGCAATTCTAACTGGTTATTGATTGGTGTCTAGTAGACTAGGAATCAGTGATTTATTATTTGTGATAAGTGGAAAACATTTAGCATAATTGATGCCAAGAGATTTTTTTAGATATTTGAGAATAATAACATGTTTAGTTCTAAGAAAAATTTTGCTCAAATAAAGCTCTCTTTCTGTAGATTTAAAAGTTGATACATCAGACGTCAAACTTCTTATAATTAATGGTGTTTTGCGTTTGACTATTTTTAAACCTACTCCAGGGATCAAAGTAATGATACCACAATTACAACGATTGGTAGTGAATTAAGCCATTTTCAAATTTAAATTGATTATTATCAAATGCATCTAAATGGTTAATCATGAATTGTTTTTTTGTATGAATAATTTTAAAACAAAATTAGTGGTGTTTTCTTTAAAATAAAGATATAATATATGTAAAAGAATAATAGCTCTCTTTGATAAAAATAAATTATTCAAAAAATTGCAACATTGATTTATAAAAAACAAAAGCGTAACAACAGTTGTAAGCATTGGAGGTACGAGACATGACATGTAAAGTGTTTTTAGACCTGCCTAAGGTCTTTGATTGCGTAGATACAAATGTTTTGTTAAGTAAATTTTATAAATACGGAGGAGATGCTTGTAAATATAAATCATATCAATATGTTACTATTGAACAAAATGGTTTATTAGGAACTCCGCAAAGAAATATTGTTTGTTTATTATTATATACATAAATGATTTACCAAGTATTTTAGATAACACAAAACATAAAATAGTCTGTTACGCAGATGATACAAACATTGTTTTTGTTGGAAACGACTTGAACAGTATTACCTCAGAAGCATCTACATATTTTTCAAAACTTAAGAAAATGGCTTCTAGCTATTTAAAAGTTATTGAATAAAACAGAATGCGTTTAATTTAAGACTAATCATTATAAAGAAGAAGATTATGTTACAGTAAACTAATAACACTGTGACCGGTCACTCCTGATACAAAAGTGGGAGTAGAGCGTTAAACTACACCAACAGTTAGATAGATACATTTGCATGCAAAATCAATCTTAACACGCGTCAGACTTGCATAAACTGTAGGACAATAACATCTGTGTATGTACATGCAAAGCCGGCGCTACACGGGGTGTTTCTAAGTGTATTGTTTTTTTTCTCGCATTATGCATCTTTTATTCTGGCTATAGGTTTCTTTCTCTCTCAATGTTCGGAAACTCCTACCACCGGTCACACAGTTATTGGCGTACTGTAATTATCTTAATTAATGCCACATGTCTTGGCATAAAGATAGATGAAGTGGGCTTTTCATATTGATGACCTTGTTGGGAAGTTGAGTAGTATGATATTTAAGTTTTGAGTGCTTTATTTTTGTTTTGAGTCTTTGATGCGTTTTGGTATTGTTTTTTATGGAGGTTTAACTTTTTTAAATAAAATCTTTCTTGTACAAAAAAGCTTTACGTACAATCAGTAGTATGGCATATAACCAGAGTTGTCGTAATCTATTTACCAACATAATATTTTAACTGTATATGTTTTATATGTTTAATGTTTAATTTTAATAATAAGGATAAGTTCAAAAATTGTATTTCTAGTCACGTGTATAATAATTATGCATTGTCTAAATATTTTGAAAAAAAATTGTTCATTATACTTCAATAAAACTTTTTAACGGCCTGCCTATAAAATTATAAAATATACAAACAAAAAATAAATTTAAAACAGATATTAAGGACTTACTTTTAACTATCGAACCGTACTCCATTATAGAGTATTTTTATAAAATTAAAATCTACTATTAAATCTAGTCATAAGTTTGTAGGGTGCTTTATTAAGAGTCGAATATTAATTATATTTTAATTAAATGGAAGAAATATTTAAACTATCGATTGCCATTTCATAAAAGAATGTCTATTTATGTTCACAACATTTATTTTTTATTTTATTTTTTGTATTGTTTTTTTTTTGAATATTATATATTATATATATATTTAAACTAACATTTATAGTTTGAAATAACTATAATCAGAAAAAAGACTTCTTCTAAATTAGTTCACGACTGGCAAACACGGATTTGCATGCTGGCATTGATGACCAATGCATAATTTTAATTACCTGTTGTACACAAATTCTATCGCTCTACTTAACATTCAATTTAATAACTCTGCAAATGATGGGTATAATTTTCGTATTATAGAATTTGAATTTTGATGAATTAATTAAAAAAAACAAAATCTGTACCTTATATTATAGCATATAATTTTAATTAATTGTTTGTATTAAATTTACTGTTTATTTTTATAATGTAGATTTCATTAAGAAATTAATTGCAATTTTAATAAATAAGCCCTGAAGCTTTTAAACCAATTATTAAATCCATTAAATATGATGATGAAGATTTTTATATCTGCTTAGGGAGCCCACGGAAAATTGTAATCAGCAATAAGCTATTTAAAGGGATTTCCACGAGAATATAGTTCATATAAGCTCGGCCTATTTGCAAGGAGCATTTAGCTAAATCCTTTGTTGAAACTTTCCTAATAGAGTGGAAAAAGTCATTTTGTTCGATCGGACTGTATGACATGTGGTTTAGCCAGGTAGGGGTATTATGGAAATTCAATATATGTCTCTTATATAAAAACGTTCATCTCACAGTCGTTTTCTACCCTTATTATCTCGTACCATTCTCCGATATTTCAAGCAAATATAGAAATGCGTTTTTCATATAACCGGCATATCAAGAATGCGTTTGATATAGTATTTATATAATATACAATCCTATCTTTATTGTTTTAATAACAGTACTTTTTAATTACAACAATTACGACGTTGCTTTTACCCAGTTAATTAATAATTTTATTGAAGCTATGTTTAAAATTTCACGCACTCTTCTCGGTTTGAATAATTAAATTATTGCCGCATTGGAACAAGACCCATCGAAGTGTTATAACTCGTTTTATTTGAAGCCGTAAGGTGTGCGTAACTTGATTTAACGTGTTGGTGGTCTAATGTGACTTATTGCCCCCTAGATATTTGACTTCAGGGTGGATTTATTGCTGAACTTGTACGGCAAAAAAGATGTTTTAAGCTACTTCAAACTATTATACAACTCTTCAGGGTGAGATTGTATTTTATTATTGAAACTTTAGCTGAAATCTCAATTTGCCCATAGCGCTTAAGTTAACTTTCTTTCCGTTTTTGTTTCAGACAGTGATTACTTAAAAAGAAAAACAGTTTAAAAGGTTTTTTTATATAGTTTTACACCTTTAAATTTATTGAGTCAGTAAGTATTCTTTTTAATAAACTTATAAATTGTTGATCATTAATTGTGTTCTTATTTTAGTATTATAGCATAAACGCTAGTAAATTTAACATTTATTTTCTATTGCAGTGGATTGTTGCCCAACTTTTCATAAGTGATCCAATTTATTTACTAATGTGCACATAGTATATCTTTGGGTATTATTCTCAATTGGAAATTTATTACAATAAATATTTTAAAATAAATTTACATTTTTTAAAACGTACGTATGTATTGGTTTTTTAAATTTACAATATTTATTTTTAACGTTTATTTTTTTTTGTTAAAGCTCTTTAAACGGTTTATTATTATATAATCAGAAATTAGTCTAAAACCAAACAAAATTTACAATGTAAAGTCACCAGACTTGTTTAAAAGTTGTTTTACACGGGTTATAAGTATTACTACAAATATTATATCTATAATCATTATACAATACAATAATTCTTTATAAATCAATAATTTTAAGGTTACAACAAAATAATAGAAAAAATATTTAAGTTCCATTTTTATGACTTTATATCAAATAATTTTTTTACACGCAATAATAGTTTGTTTGATGCGACGTTTTTCAGACAATTATGATAAATTTCTATTGTATATTGTTTTCTAGATTTTTTTGTTTTAATCTTTTAAAGTCAATGAAATTTTTTATGAAATTGAAAAGCAATTTTTTCAATTACAGAATTCTTATAGCAAGAATTATATTGTTGTTGTATTCTCAACAAGATGATTAATTAAAGGATTACTAAGTTTTTACCGCAAATACATAATATAAATATATGTTATAAAAGAATATTAATTTAAACATTTAAACATTTACGACTTTAGTTTTGACTTTTTAAGTCTATTGTCAAGTGAAAATTATTTTTCTTTGGTGGCTGAGGAAAGAAATTTTTAATAGACTATGGAAGCGCCTACCGACTACCTTCATCCCCCTTAGTGTAAACACTAACAAATTTCACACATTTTTATATACATCTTTCATATTTGACTATGCTTATTAAGTGACGTTTTTGTCATTAGTGCGCATCCTGTTTGCCTTGATTTTGTGTGACGACGCGACGGTTAAAGAGCCAAACATTTTTCTTATACGGCAAACATGTTGATTGGTTGCTGTATTTTTAAGTTTGTTTGTCTTGTTTGGCAAGTCGAGATAACTTATGATTAGAGTTAAAAGCGTTTTTAAGTTTTATGCTAAGACTAACGTGAAAGTTTTATTCAAAATAATTCTATTCTGTTAAAATAAGAAAAAAACAGGCATACCTCAAGGTGGACATACGTATGTCAGTATTGGGCAATATTCTATTTCTTGGTACTTTGCAGTACATATTTATAGAATCGGATTGCCATTGAAATAAAACGTTTATTGTTTATTGTGCAAAGTTAGCGGATAATTTCTGAATAAAAGTATAGCTTGCTTTTTTTTGGGTTGATTTTTACATTTTTTTATCTTAGCCAAGTTTTAAGTAATGACTTGTGATTTCTTCAAATGTACAACAGAGCCGTATTGTAAAAGCCAGACTATATCAAATGTTTTTTCAAGATTGATGAATATGACATCAGTGTGTTTTATACGAAAACTAGTTTTGATTTGATTTGTAACTCTGGTTAGTTGATGGGTTGTGGAGAGTCCATATCTGAAGCCATGTTGATGATTTAGCAACAGATTTTCTGATTATATTCTGCTTTTTTACAGTTTACAGTTTTTTGCTAATTGGGGTGTAATTTTGTGAGAGGAATGACGTTAGACCTTTTTAAGACGGAAAATTTAACGACCTTAGCAATGCATTTGTAAAGTTTGTGAAGAACATTACAACTTTGTAAGAAAATGTTCACAAAGCTTTGTTTGGAATGCTTTTTGTACCTGTTGCCGATTTGGGTTTAAGATCAGTGATAATATTTCTTACCTTAGACGGCTGATTTAAAAATTGAAACAGAGTCAGTGCGTTGCAGATATTGATTTATTTTTTTGTGAACTTTTTATTTGTCCAAGTATATTTTTGGCAAAACTTTAGTAGATTTTTTTGTTTTCAGCAAGGTGAAGCTATTAAAGTTAACAACGGCGTTGTCAATTTTTTTAAGTGTTTGAACATTAAGTAGTGATTTGATGTTTTTTTTAAATATGATTGAAACAACAACCAGTCAGTTTCAGTAGAATGAATTGGTTTTGTCCATAGAGATCTAACACTACTGGGCTGTTGTCTAAGCAGAAATTGTTGACTAAAATAAATGTTTAAGCTGAATTGAGTACGGTATAGCTTTTACTCTGGGCATACTCAAACAGTACTTTGCTTTTAGCGTTTGTTAGTTTGTGCCAAACTGGTTGTTTTGAGTAAAGTCCCTTGCAACAATTGCTGGAAGCTGGCCGACTAGTACAGAATAGATACCTGTTGTTACTAGCTGTTTAATTGGCGACTGATATCCTCAAATGAACTTCATCAGTCGCCCCCGAGGAACATTAATTGTAATTGAATTATCTTACAATCCATCAGTTGGAGGCATATAGATTTTTAAGTGGTTAGTTGATCTTTAGACAAAGATTGCTGTCCTACGTCTTTGTAGTCTAAACGTGTTTTCCGTGCACGTGATTGATATGTAGTAACTTTTTCAAGAGCTAAGAGGATTTTGGATAATAACATCACATCAACGGTATTTTGAAGAAGAACGTTTTTAGTTTTTTTTTTAATTTTTGCCGTTCCTGTTCTAAAAGCAGATACGAAACAGAATGTTTTTATTAAGCGTGTCAACTTTTATAAAACTACTATAATGTGCAACTCAAAATACAATTTTATGATTTTTTTGCCTGTTATTATTATTCTCACCAAAAGATTTTAGAGGACATTTATTGGTAAATTACCAGCATTATTTCTACTTGAAGATGGTAGTTTAGTGTCAAAACAAGCTGCCTGGGCAAAAAATTGCATCTTTGAAACACGGGGATTGCTTTTCCTGTCTTTTGGCTGGTTTTTGAAAATTTTACGGTTTGTTTTTATTACTATTTGAAGTTTGAGACTGTACTTGTTTGTGCACTAGACACTTTAGCTGGCAATGTGAATTTCCTAGCATAAGGCACACTTAGAAGGAGTGGGTTTATTTTTACCTTTTTTATGGAACACTGGTTTGTAGAATGATACTTAGTGCATTTTACGCAAACGTACCTATTTGTTGAATGTCCCAACCTTTGATATCTATGGTATTGGTTAAGATTTAAATTTAATCTTTATCTTGATAAGATTGACCAAGAAAATGAGACAACTTGGTAAAAATTCTGTTTTTTTTTCCAATCTGGTGACGGATATTAAACCTTTATTTGCAAGTTGGTCTTTAACATCCTCGCCCAAAACTAGTCCAGGACTACCTTTAGAGTCTATTTGGTTTAGTAAGAGGAATTATGAATTGATTCTATTGAACTTGGAATTATTTTGATTTCTTGCTTTCTGTCAATTGCACACAGCTTAAATAATCTTCCGGCGTAAAATAGAGAAAACTCTATTATATAACTTTTTCCTTGGTTACCGGGAGGATACAGCGTTATTTGAATTTAGATTATTTGAATTGTTTTTCTTTTCTTGGAATGGGTTAGTTTTTTTTTTTAATTTATATAACTTATTAGTAGTTTACAATTGAAATTGCATTTATTCATGGATGACGTAGCTTTGCTGGTTTGTTACATGCTGGCGGTTTCTAATAGATTAAGTTTAGTGCTTTATGTACAGTTGTGTAACTGTTTACTTGTATTAATTTTGAAAAAGGTATGATAACGATTTATAATATGATATGCAAACCAACTTATTTTGTGATTTAGACTAAATGATTTAAAATGCTTTCTATATCGTGTTTTTCAAAATAGGTTAATGTTGTGAATGAATGTTGAATGAAAAAAACTATGTTTTGATATAATTTATTTTTAATTAATTTTTGAATAAGTTTGATTAAAAAACAGTTTATATTTTTTATAGGTATAATTTTATTTAGTTTTAAATTAAGATTGTGATTTGATACTAGAATTGAAAATACTCTATGTGCCATAGCATGATAAGGAATTATGGAATCGACACTGGTTGGTTTTTTAAATATACTAAATTCTGTTCTATTATTGTTATAAATTAATGCCTAGTCTAAAAAATTTATTTGATTATTTTGCTCTGTTTCAAGTGTAAATATTTTGATCTATTAATTTTATTTAAGAATTGATCAAATTGATTTTTGATTTTCTTAATATGTTGACAAGCATTTTGTTCTAATTTACTCCAATTATCAGTTTTATTTATCAATTTTAGTTAAATTATATTTGCAAATAGCATTAAAATGCATTTAAAAAATACCTAACAATGCATTTATTTCTATATTTGTATTCATTTTTCGGCTATTTCCAATTATTATTTGACTAAAATTTTCTGACCAAATATAGTTTAATCTTTTTTAAATCTATTGGTGAAAAATAAATCTGAATTATCATGATATGAATTGCAAAATTGGTTTCTTAAAAATTAACTACATTGAATTCAAATTAAACTCAACAACTAGTTATGAGCACAAGATGCCTGGATCAGTCTAGCTTCACAGAACCAGTCAAATTATTAGGAATTTACTTTGATAGTAATTTAACATGGACCAAACATTGTGATAAGTTAACAAATAAATTATGTTCAATTACATATTTGTTTAGAAACCTAAATAAAACTATACCACTTGACGTTATGTTATCAACATTTCATAGCTTGTTTCAATCACTTGTGAGTTACGGTATTCTTATATCTATGACTTGTACATCCGTTTTATATGGCTTACGTACCAATAAAGTATTCTATTCTATTCTATATGGGGAAACTCGGCAGCCGCAAAAGAGTTTTTGGTATCCAAAGACGCATAATTCGGGTAATAGCTGATGTTCACTACCAAGATGATACTCGGCCGTTATTTAAAAGATTAAAAATATTAACTTTGCCAGGGTTGTATATTTTTTAATGCTTGATGTATGTCAAATCCAATCCAAGTCTATATACTAACATAGAATGTATTCAGGATTATGATACACGACATAAATTGAATATTTACCAGCCATATTGTCGAATAAATAAAACAAAATACAGCACAAATTATTAACAAATTATTAAGCAATAAAATGTTTTAATGCCTTGCCTAACGTCATACGTAATATGTGTAATGTTAAATTTAAGTTTTTTGTAAAAAATATTTTAATAGATTGTAGTTTTCTGTAGACGAATTTCTTAATTAAACTATTTGTAAATTGTACCAATTTTTAGACATGCAATATGTGTTTAATTTATTGTTATTATTAAATTGATTATCAAATTGTATGTGGAAATAGAAATGACGACAAAGTAGCTGTTTTTAGTAAAATAAATCAAGGTAGCGCTCGGTACGGAATGGGACACTTCGGCGCCGCCGTTTCGGCGCGGCCAGTTCGGTGCGGCCGATTCGGCGCGAGGACACCTCGGCGCTGTCCATTTCGGCGCCGGCCGTTTTGGCGCCAGAACTTTTCAAATAAAATAAAAGTATATATACACATTATAATAAAAATTGATTTGTTTTGTGAAACATAACAAATAATGTATGATAAATAAAATATAAAATACATATATATATATAGGCTGAACTTCGCCGTTTTCTTGTAGTAAATATAAAGAAATAAAGACGCTATTATTATTATTATTATTATTATTATTATTATTATTATTATTATTATTATTATTATTATTATTATTATTATTATTATTATATAAATTACATAACATATCAAACAAAAATTATACATAAAAATCATAATATATGTACGTACATATTTAAATTGTCAAATATACAATATATATTATAATAAATAAACATAACTTTGGCCCGCAAATAATTTATAGGTAATTAATGATCACTTTTTAATGATAGGTAATAACCTGAAAAATATAAAGGATAATAGTCTATTAAAATAAATAACTAAAAGAACTAAAAATATAAAATAGTAAAAAATACCAAATAAATTTTTATGATTATAATATATTTGTATATACTATGTTTTATTTGAAAAGTTTTGGCGCCGAAACGGCCGGCGCCGAATCGGCCAGCACCCAAACGGCCGGCGCCAAATCGGCCGCGCCGAAACGGCCGCGCCGAAATGGCGGCGCCGAAGTGTCCTAGACCCCGCTCGGTATGCTGTTAAGTATATTGAATTGTATAAGATTATAGTGCTGTTATTTCAAGTTCAGTAACACTTCAGCCAGCTGAAGAAAAAAATGTTGCTTTATCAAAGGGTCAGTTTTTAGTCGCTTTATATTATAAACTGAAACTGTGATACACTCTAATTACTCAACTCAATAAATTTGCAGAAGTTTCAATTAATTCAAATTTGTAGTACGGTTATTGTTGAAAACCCAAATGAAATTATATATACTCTAGAACCTGAAAGATGTGAGGAAATAGAAAAAGGTTTTCATAATCTTAAACAGTTTATTATTTTATTGGATATGCAGTCATTTATTTAAACTAAAAATTAAAAATAAAGATATTAAATAAAACTGTGTTTTTTTCTGCTGTAGTTTATGTAAATAAAAATCTTAAATTGTAAAATATATGAAAAATATAATCTTAAATACAATACTATAATACTTGCAAATAAATGCATGGTGTTTTACCTTGGCAAAAAATAAATATTTGTATTTGGGATTAGGATTGGATTCTAAGCAAAAAATGCTCAATAACTTTTCCGACCGGTTTTTGTTTGAAAAGGTTACCGTAAACCGCCATGCCAAAATGACATTGTAAAATAACTGAACAATACTACCCGCTAAAAGTAAAAGAACACCAACAACCTGTGCTCAATTTTTATTTATTTTTAACTAAAAATGATTAAAATTTGAACAAGAAAATATGGTATGTTTTTGATCAATTTACATTGGAATGTAAAACTAAAAGAAATTTTATTGTTATTTTTATAGATTAACTGTGTAGTAACAATTTTAACGTAGAAATCAGTTGATTAGTTTCTTATTTTTATTAAAATATGCTCTGATTTTGTTTTTTCTTTCTCTTTTTCTCACTAAAATCAACTTTGCAAAATTATGTAACATAAATATACTTTTTAGAATATTTAACAAAAGTATCTTATCTTATATCTTTTGATACAATAAATACTATTTTGTCAGACTATTCCATTTACAAAATAAGAAGTATTGTACTTAACACAACAGTTTGACAAATAGACTTAATTGTTTTGATTTATTTTAGCACTTAAATAGGTTATGTAGTGTTATTTAAATGATAAAGCGTACGGTTTTTTTACATGATTTATTTTAATTGACCAGAAATGTTAAATTATGTGTATTCAGTCCAATTAAGTACTATAAACTTGTTGATTTTTAGTTAGTTGATTAGACACAGTACCACACAGTACAGATTTACTTTCTTTTGTATAAATTTTGCATTACCACGGATACCACCGGAAACTTTATCAATGCAATTACAAATTTTAATATGAACATTTTGTGCAACCAACCAACGCAAATTTTAGGTAATAGATGAACTATATCATCTAATTTTTTTTGAAAAAGATTAACCAGAACTTAGTGAATTCATTACTACAAATATACAAACTGTTTACTTTATTGAGGCTAGAAACACACTGTAATTTAAATAACAGGCAAAAAGTATTCTTTTTATGTGCTAAATGAAGGGTTTTGACTTACTGATTTTGTTGCAATAGAAAACAGATAGTTGAAAAAACGGTTTATTAAATCTTGCCGTTCTGACTAACTGTTGTTGGTGCAACTCACCACCAGTCTACCGTTCTGCAATTTTTATGTCACACATGTTTTAACAATTATTGGTATTAAATCTTTTCTTAAAAAAAAAAGAGTATTTATACAAAATTAGTTCAGTTTAGACATTTAATCATTAAATATCTTGTCACACACATCAAAATTAATACCTTGTTGCAATTTGATTGACCCATGTTGGTTTACTAACATTCCTGTCAGTGTGTCAGTAGAAATTACTATTTTTTGACGAGTATAAACGATGTTGCACAAACAAAAAAACAAACAATTTATACGAGTGCAAAATGTATTAAATGCAAGTTGTTCACTATACTTTAACTACGACTACAATAAAATTAAAAAAAAAAACAGTTTAAGGAAACTTTGTGAAAAATGTTTGGGCACTGCTAAAGTTTGCGGAATCAAGTACTGCTTGTATTGCCAGCGTTTTGCTATTGCCATATTTGTAAAATTTGACGTTTTTTACCTATAATTCAGTTTTGTTTCAACAAAAATTAACGAGAGTAATAATTGTGTGAAAAATAGAAATTTCAAATCGTGATGATTTTTTGTGATTTTCGGTACGGCTTAACACCTCAGCAATGTGTGGAAAAACTTAGTTTGTTATTTGGGGATGAAGCACCATCCAAAACTATGGTTTACAAATGGTTTGCAGAATTCAAGCGTGGAAGACCAACGTTAGATGACGATCTTTGCGAAGGTCGTTTATGCACCTCTGTTGTTGCGAAAAATATTTATGCTATGCGTGAAATTATTTTGTCAGATCGGCATGTGACCTATAGTGAGATAGAGGCATACGATTTTGCACGATGATTTGAATGTCAGGAAGCTTTGCAGTCGTTGGATCTCACACAATTTGAAAGAAAAACAAAAACAGGCACGTGTCAAGTGGTGCAAGAAAATGTTAAAGAAATTTGATGGGGGTTGTTCAAATTTGGTATATAACATCGTAACAGGTGACGAATCTTGGATATATTTATATAAGCCTACAACAAAACAGAAATTGACTGTATGGGTGTTTCAAAATAAACCTAAACATACAAAAGTGGTGCGTTCACGAAGCGTTTTAAAAAGAATGGTTGCTTGTTTTTTGGAAAAACGGGTTATGTTGCAATTGTTGCATTAGAGGATCGAGGGACAGTTAATGCTGACAGCTATACAATTTGTTTGCTGGTTTTTGACCAGTAACAACATCTAATTAATGACTCATTGCCCATATTTGCCTGATTTATTGCCCAATGACGTCTTCCTATTTTGACATATCAAAAATAAAATGCGTAGCGAGCGTTTTTTTACGCCTAAAAGGCCGTTGAAGCATTTAAATCACTTGCACTTCCAACTTGCTCAGAGTGACAAAATTGTTTTGAAGATTGATTTAATTGGATGCAAAAGTGTAGAGATTTTAAACATGAATATTTGGAGATGCAATAAAGCAATTTACATAACGTAATTTGTTTTTTGCTTTATATTTTCCGCAAACTTTGGCAGTTCCTTTCGTATTATGACATTTGATATGTGATCTGTCATTTGTTGATAACTCCGTGCGTAACGTTTATTTTTCACACGCAATGTTTGAAATTGCATACTTTTCAGTAGCCATTTTTATATTAATATTAATTAAAAAAAGTTAATATTTTAAGTTACTAGAAATTAAAATAATAAAAGGTTAGAGGAATGGATAGCAACTAAGATGAATTTTAGATGTATTAGAAACTAGCTAGAAGAAAAAAGACATCGTAATATTTGAACTGGAAGAAAAAGATAAAGCTGATTTTGCTGTGTCAAAATTGACAAAGAACCTAAAGGTTAAATTGTGTATCAAAGAGGTATTTACATTAGAAAAAAACATTATTCAAAAGAATTTTAGAAAGTATTTCAAAAGAACAAAACCTAACTTACATCAATAAAATAGTGAAATAATTAAGAATAAAGCAAAAAAAGAAGAAACCATGTTTAGATACTATTTTAAAGAAGATATAAAGTATTTTAAAAATTACTAAATATGGCATGTAAGAAAGAAAACAATAGTATTTATATTTAGGAATCTTGCAAAAGTTTTTGAATTACACTAGAATGTTTGATGATGAAAACCTGTGAATCGATGAAGAAAGGTGGGAAAGAGTAAAAGAAAATATGTTAAGCAAGTATAGGTGGAAATGTCAATCAGCTTTAAAGACATAAATAAGGTATGGCAAAAGATAGGATAGATATAATTACTGGTACATGTAGAAAACAATAACGCAGGAAGATTATAAGGAGGCCGGCAAAAAAATACAACAAAACTTTTTAGTTAAAAAGATGATTACATTGTATAGCAGAGAAATCAAAAGGTTTTTATTGCAAAAAGTAGATGCAAAGGAGAAAGGGATAAATTTGAACGCTTTATATGAAAAAAAAAAAAATCAAAAGAAAATGAAGATAAAAATAAGTGCGACTTTTTAAATGAAACTATCTCAGGGTATGAAAGGGGAAATGTACTTACAATTGGCAAATGACTATGAAGTTTATTTAACAAGTAATACAATAAATAAACTAAATAAAATTATAAACAATAACAAAAGTAATATAATCGGAAAAATTACAAAAAACTAAAAAAATAAGTTTTACAGAAAATGAAAAATTAGCAGCTTATAATTATAAAAACTACATTAAAAAGTTGTATGTATGTACAAAAAAAAAATTCAGAAGCTTATAGTGGAATAAAGAATGCTTGCTGATAAAAAGAGAGGAAAGGAAAATGCTTTGCAAATTGTAAAATTAAAAACATATTAATAAAACATATGCAAAAAAGTAATATGACATACTCACAGAAAGAAGAAATAGAAATAAAAGTAATTTGATCAGAAGAAGATAAAGCATGGAAGTATATAAACAAAGAAAGACAAAAACATAAAACAGAACTGAAGAAAAGCCTCAAAAATTGACTTACAGTTAGGAGAAATTACAAAACGATACAAAGGCTAAAAAAATAAAGGCGCCAAGTGTGTATGAGATATAGAAAAAATCATAGATGTGAAGAACGAAAAAATTGATTTAGGTAATAAATAGAGTATGGAAGGAAGGAAGGTCTTTTTAGCAATCGGGGAGTACGTTAAAAACTATGGAGAAATTAGTTAATACGCCAAGGCATATGATGAGAAGAATGAGCATACACTACGTGTATATTCTAAGTTCTACAGTTGAAAAAGATTTAGTTAAAAAAAGGAAAAGGGCGTTTTTTTTAGACTTTAAGATAGCTTTTGATACCGCGTATAGAAAAAACTTGTGGACACTTAAAATTTTTTTGTGGATTTTTTTTTGTATGCACCCCCAGAAAGTGATCTTTATGCAAAAAATGTAACCCATGCCAAGTTTCTGCTCTTAAAAATAAAAAGAACACGTGTCGCACTGTCTTTGAAGTTTTAAAAGTAAACCCATTACCTCACTTAAAAAAAAAATATAAGAATGTTACAAAAAAAATATATAAACCTCAAATTCTAATAATTTTTGTTTACGAGTCTAATTTGATGTTCAAAATTTAAAATAAAATAAAAATATGTTGAGTAAAAAAAAAAAAAACAGAGTATATTGATATAAAGTTTCATGTGGAACCTAATTAGCAAGTACTCAATTTAAAAATTTAAAGGTAGTGCGACACGTGTTTTTTTTTTAATCTAAAGGGCTGAAATTTGGCATGGCTTACTTTTTTTTGCATAAAATTTACTTTTTGGTGCTCACACAAATATTGCACACAAAAAATTTAAGAACTAGTTTAGTGTATATACAGAAACGGTGAGTAAATGGTAGAATAATTAAACATTTCTAGACAACAAAAGGTATGAGACAGAAATGTACCAATAAAAAAAAAACAAGAAAAAAAATTTCATCTATACATAAGGCACAAAAGTTGCTTATACAAATTTAACAGAATTTTTTAATGATTGTTAAAACGTAAAAGTCTATCCATCAAGACTTTTTCACACCTTTAGACTTTTATAAATTGAATTGATGAGGCGGATACATGTTGAAACTCTAAAGTAGATTAAAAATTAACATACACGTAGTTTTAAGGTTTTATTTGATAAACTGCGATATATTTTACCACATTTAAAAAAAATACAAATTATAAGTTTATGTCAGTAAATTTGAGTGGGGTTTTTATACAAAAAGATCTTAAGCAATTTTACAATTGTGAACGTTGATAAAAAATAATTGGAATTTATAATGAGAAAATAATAACAACTTGAAATACATAAATAAACAGCTCTCCTTTCTAATTTATAAACTAATTAACATTCACTTAAAGCAGCCCTTACTTTTAACCGTTTAGAATAAAGTAACCCTCTCGCTTACTCTTAAATGCGAGATTATTTTCACGTCCGCCTTACAATGCAAAGCGGAAAATATATTTAACATTTAATTTCTTAAATAAAAAATCTCGAAAATCATTATTATTATATAGTACTATTTAGTAGCAAAAGTGCCGAAAGATAAGAATAATTAAACTCCATTCAAATGTAAATCATTTCCCGGCTACAAAAAAAGTTTTGTTGGAAAGTTTTTGCAAGATCATTTAACTGGTGGATAATGACAAAAGATTTTTTTCTATTTTGCGACAACAAAAACAAGACATTTTGAAACTAATTTATAGTGCAATAACCTTTATCGAATTTTTATTAATTCTACATTTTTACTTGGTAAACATAATATATTGGAACGTAAAATATATGTATGCAATAAAACAACTCTTATATGATCAAAATGTTGCGCTTTTTTTATTAAGGAATCATTGCATATAAAATATCACGACAATGTAATATTTTTGATCCATAAAATTTTGTCGTAAAATCCAGCACGAAAACAATCGCATACCGATGAAGAAATTAATGCAAATCTAATGGATTTTCTATAAACCACACTATTATTCTATACCATTCAGTGATTAGCATTGTGCGTTTGCAATATGCATTAAACTAGGTTTACAACTGTGCAACAATAATCGTTCATTTGTTTAGTCGTTAAAAACTCAGTACCTTTTTACATTAGCAAACAATGAGTATATTTTCTTTGTGAAAATATATAATTATTAATGAAAAGTTCTTTAGTTTTATGTATGCGATTGCAGCTGAATTGAAGTTATGGTCATGCATTTAATTGGAATTATTTTATATAAACAAAAATGAATTATTTAAAATGATAAAATTTTGGCTAATATATTATGTGTAATTTGAGCAAATATTGATTAATTATTTTATGCAAATCTATATTTTCTTTAGATCTTATTTTATTGTAGATATTTAATCTAAATCATTATTTGTATATTATAATATTAAACAGACTGCTACTATAATTGCTATTATAATATTTAAATATAAATTAAAATTAATAATACATTTCTCGAAATTATTAAACAGGATTGGTGTTGACTGTTATGTGATAATTTATTATTATAATATATTACTTAGTATTATTATTATCAAAAATATTAAAAGTTTGAATACTATTTTAGTTTTGACTTTACTAAGCCTTACTTAATAAATTATATTTAATCTATTAGAAAAAATAATAAACATGATAAAAAACTTATTTGTTTTATTTATATTATAAATATAAAATGGTTTATAAAACAGTATTAATTAAAAAAATGTTGAATTTAATTATATAATTTAGGGTTTTGGATTCTAGATTTAAGTGGGAAGGTGAAACCATTTTTACTGCAGTTGGGCCTCATTAGGCTTTTTGCACCTTGTCTAGTGGTAAACCTTTGTCCTCCGTCTTAACACACAGCCAACCTTTGTGGATAATGTATGCTAAGACATTACTTGGAAAGGTTTTCTTTATGCTAGCCATGTCAAGCTAGCAGTTCTATAACTTGGACTATCTTGTGTAAAAGAGCGTCAGGCAGTTATAGGTGGGTGCTTTATGACATTCTAGTATTAGACTTAAGGGGGGAGAATAGTTGCGCTATTATAAGGGTTTACAGCATCCAACTCAGCAAGAATACGCATGAATATAATTGAATACACATTTTAGAAGAAAGTCCAATCTGTGTCCTCAAACTTGTAGAAATTTGATGCAATAAGTCGTTTCTTCGCAATTAATTTTTAAAAAGTGACGTTTTTAATCAGTTCTTTATTAATTTTTTACTCTTTAAATGTAACTTTAAATCTTTAACCAAAAACATGAAGACATAGAATATTGTATGTAGTTCAACATATAAAAAGAGTGATGACTAAAATCTTATCGTTTGGAAATTGAGTTGGTTGGCGTTTTGTCGTATAAGAACCAATTTTAATTTAAAAACGGCGCTTTACGTGTCAATATTTTTTTAAAGAGAAAAGTTTACCGATATTCTCGTAAATGTGATAGGATTTAATATTTTTGTATAACAATAATACTAGTGGCACCACAACAGTACGGGACGACTAAACCCGGCATTTCTCTAGCGTTAATGAAATTTTAGGTTTTTTTATAGTAAAATTGCTGCTCTCTTGTCCGTTAGGATTTGCACGTTTTTACCAGATATTTTTCGGATTACTATTTCTATCACTCCATGAGTTATTTCTGTTATTTCTGCCTGGAAGATAGTAGTATGTATCTTTAGTGGTAAGGATAAGTTTAGATCTACTAAATTTCCGCTCCGATCTGTTTGCGCTTTTAGTAAAGTTGTTTTTTTACATCCTTTTCCAGGAGGAAACATTGTTTATCGGCCTTTTCCGCAATGTATCAAAGTTTGCTTTGCAGCATTGCTTCCATTGCTGCAGTTGGCATTGTTTACATACCAGAATACTACTTTTGGAGACAGTCCACATGTTTAGCCAACAGCCTGTTTACATTGCCAGAATACACCTTTTTACATCTTGTGTTTAGGTATGGCTCTCATGTGAGTTTTTTTGCTTTTTCATTTGGTGGGAGTTTGCATTCAATTTTCAGGTTTATGTTGCTACTTATGCAATGCTGTACCAACTCCTCTATAGCTGTGATTAAAGGTGGTGTATTGTGGGCTAGTTATACGGACACCACAATGATGTTTGTTTTTAGTTCCGTAGCCGAGATAATTTTTACACTTGCAACGTCGATCATAGAAAACTTTAATGGAAAGCATTAAATAAGCATATGCTTAGATGTTTAAATGCACGTACTTACCTTATCATTTGTAAGGTTTTGCTGAATTTTATTTTTAGATTGTTAATTTTACAAATTTTGGATTTTACTACCTATGGTTTGGCTATTGTATCTTGCGTTACTTCTAGTTTCTGGCATAATGTTACCACCATAAGTTTTGACTTTGGCTACAGTGGCCATTTAAGAAATTTTTGTGTGTGTTTGATTACTTTTCAAAGGTAGGAGGTGTTTTATCCAGCTTTCAAGTTTGATTAACGTTGCCTGTGCCTTAGTAGTTTTGCTTAAGGGATGGGTCAGGTTGGTGACAGTTACTTGGAGGTGTTACAGTAAAGTTTTCTTGTAGCTGATTCCTTTCTTTTTAGTTTAAGGTCAAGTAGGTTTTACCCAGATTTTTTTGCTTTCTTTCTAGGTAAGGTTAGGTTAGGTTAGGTTAGTTTGACTTGGCACCGCAGAATTGCTTCTTAAAGAAAATAAATTTGTGCCAAAGTAGAGTATTGCTAGGTCTTAGAGACGCATCTCTAGAGTGTTATAATTTAGGATTGTTTACAATATTAATTTTGTTTTGGTGTAAAGGAGATTGCAAGTGTTCTTATCTAAGTCGATTCAGAAGATATATATCTATTTTGGTTGTTTTTTTAACCAGTAGATTATGTTTGCTATTTTATTAACACTTGTTGACACTGTCAAAGTTTGCGGAAAATGTAAAGCAATACATAAATTACGTTATGTAAATGGCTTTATTGCTTCTCAAAATATTATCCTTTAAAATCTATACACTTTTGCATTCGATGAAACCAATACTCAAAACAATTTTGCGACACTGAGCAAGGTACTTTCAAAACAAGTGATTTAAATGCTTCAACGGCTTCTTCAGGCGATAAAAAACGCTTGCTATGTATTTTATTTTTGATATGTCAAAATAGTAAGAAGTCATTGGGCGATAAATCAGGCAAATATGGGCAATGAGTTATTAATTGGATGTTGTTTCTGGTAAAATAATAAACAATGATTTGTCGGTTTATGTTGTTCAAACAAATTGAAGTATACCAGTCAGCATTAACTGTCTTTTGATCCTCTAATGCAACAGTTGCAACATGACCCGTTTTTCCGAAAAAACAAGCAATCATTCTTTTTGAAACGCTTCGTGAACGCACTTCTTTTGTAGGTTTAGGTTTATTTTGAAACACCTATACAGTCAATTTCTGTTTAGTTTCAGGCTTATATAAGTATATCTAAGATTCGTTACTTGTTACGATGTTATATACCGAATTTGAACGACTTTTTTAAATTTTTTTAGCATTACCTTGCACCTCTTGACACGTGCCTGTTTTTTTTTCTTTCAAATGTGTAGGATTCAACGACTGCATAGCTTCCTGACATGCAAATGATTGTGCAAAATTGTATGTATTTGCTTTGCTGCAATGCCTAAGGATGCTTTTATCTCACTATAATTATAATAATAATTTATTAGTGCCAACTACAAAAAGTATTACACACTTGGTTTGAATTAACAAATGGAATATACAATAAAAATATTTAAGTAAAAAAAGTATGTTACAAAAATAAAAGTACAATAAAAATATAAAAAATACAGTAAAGATACAATACAAAGTAAGACAATACAAATAAATTTAATTAAAAGTACTGCCAACAAAATCATTAATTGAATAAGCTCCCTTTATTAGATAGTCTTTCATATATTTCAAGAAAGCTTTCTTAGGAAGATTTCTAATATGGTTTGGAATTAAGTTGTAGAATTTAATGCAGTGGTAATTAGATCCCATTTGTGATTTTGACAATCTTAGCTAGTTTGGGTAACAATCAACTTTATTTCTAGTGTTATGTGAATGATTGTTTTCATAAAGTTGGAATTTATTGAGGTTGCTTTGCATATATTTTATACACTCATATGTATATATATATATATGGCCATGTATGAGTGAAGTGGTACGAAAAATATTTTTTTATGTCGCAACTTTGGGAATCGGTTCTTTAACATAAACTCTGGTTCCCTGATTTTTTTAATATTTTTTGTGCTACCCAGTGCCGAGATATTTAGGGTACATTTTTCAAAAATGTCAATTTTTTACCTTTTTTGCAATTTTTAAACGCCTGTAACTTTTTAGGGAATTTTTTTTGCAAATTATTGAAGATAACATTTATTGCTTAAAATTGATCAAAAATTCTAAAAAAATGTGTTAGAAACATTTCCGTTAATTTTTAAAATGTTTTTATTCTATTAAAAACAGAAAGAAAAGATGTTAAGTATTTTTAATTTTTTCTTTAATAGGTAAAAAAAATACTTTTATATGTTATTGATATATTCTGAAATTTTTAGGATGGGCGATAAAGAACTTTCTAAGAAATCAGCGTTTTTGTAATCAAGAAAAATATCGAAAAAAAAAAACAACAAAAATAATGACTAAATTATTTTAAGTATTGTAGTTTTTTTTGCAATATTTAAATTATACGGAAAACTTTACATAAAATAAAACAGGTTTCTATATATTTTTAGAGATTGATCTGTAAAATAACTGCTGTACAAAAAAATCAACTTTATTCTTAGTATGTTGTTTTTACTCACTGTCTATTTCATTTATTATTTTAGAATTAACAATAATTTCAGAAATGATATTGACAAATGATATATTTAAATAAAATTCATATTAATGATTAGCTATTGTGCATTTACTTATATCCTTCTATTTTAATAATAAAAATATTATTATCAAATAAGCTTTTCATAATAAAGAAAAATAAAACTTCTGTGTAATTACACTTATTTGTTTATTTATTATTCTGTCCATTGTAAAAACTTCTATAGCATACTATTTTAGTTTTGTAAAAAAGAAATTATTAGTTGAAAAGTGAGTTTTTGAAAACATACCATCTTCTGTCGGAATTAGATGATGTTTTTGCTGAATATGATTAATTCGTTTTTTATTAACAAATCGTTGAAAAAGTTTCTTTTCATTGAAAGTATAATTAGAAGCCGAAGAAAAAAAAAACTTGATATTTTTCAACCGTTCAGATGACACAAAAAAAACATGAAGTTGTTGGGGCGTTAAGATTTGCTTATCGGCAGGCAAACTTGCAGCTGCTGCAGTTCTCTTAGCGGTTCCACCTAATCCGTCGCTTGGTCCTTTGCCATGCGCTGTTGGGAAAAAATGCCATTCTGCATCAAGTTTGAAGTCTTTTTTATGGTTAAATAAGTTAAAAACGTTTTTATAATTTTTAAATTGTTGCCGCGCTCCATCAGAAAAATAGTGAATTTTTTTAATAATTTTAAATTTGTTTTTTAATTCTTGAATTATAATCTTCATAAATGTATGAACAGCAACATTGTCGTGAATTAAATTGTTAGAGGTAATAATATAACTTTTATGCAAAAGGTTTCCTTCTCTGGACTTGTAATATACCACGACAGGAAAAATTTTAGTTGATTGTTATTCCAATGAAATCCTCTTGTACAACAAAACTATAATTTTTAGAAAAATCCATAATAACAATAAATTCTGTCTCAGATATTTTTGTTTTTAAATCTCTCAAAAATATTGATTGCTGTTTTGCGATGTAAGCATGTGTCAAAAGGACATGGACTTTTTTCGGAAAAGTATTCAATAAATTCCGTTGAATCTTTTGTAATTGTTTTGAGTGTACAATACGGCGAGTTGACCTATTGCTTAAAACTTACAGAATCAATCTCATTTAAATCAATCAGTTTCTCAATATATGTACGTAATTTTGTATATCCTAGACACAATTCACATTTAAAAAAATAACAATGTTGGAATATTGCACGTAATTAAATTCAAACAGTCTTGATATGTAGCAATCTCATGTTTTTTGCCTTGAGTTGAAGCTTTTAGATTTGCACCTGTTATTGAAAAATTGACAATAATTAATAACACATGAGTGATTTGTTTTACCTAATATACATAATTTGACATTTTGGTGTATAGTGCACACGCAAACGGTATGAGTGCCAGCGCTCTTGACAAAAACACATTGAATCGGTCGTAAGATGGCAAAGGTCAAATCAACTTTCAAATCAGGTTTTTCTTCTTTTAGCATAGCATAAATTTCTCTCGGTGGTCAGTAACATTTTTGTTTTTTTATTTTATTGCCAGCATTGTTTTTAGTGGTGACAAAATCTTTTTTACCAAGCATTGGTGAACTAACATCATCTTTTAAATAGAAGTTAATAATTTTCTCTTTTGTTTCAAAGTCGAGTATTTTTCCTATGATTATAAGTACAAATTTAGTTTATCAAATAAATGACAAGTAGACTGATGGTCAAAATAATATACCTGGTTTTAGATTAGGTGAATCTAATATTCCACTCTCCTCTAAAACTTTTTGAGTAGCTTCTACAACTCTGTGTGAGACTCCAAAAATACTTGTTATTTTGTAAGTACTCCAGTGCGATGGCATTAACGTCAAAAGTTGTATTTTTTGAATTCTTGTTGTAGTTTGATTTTTAAAAATTGTCTTGAGATTATTAAAAAACTTGACTTGATCTTGAACGTCTTTTAAATTAAATGATGAAGGACGCTCATCCGAATCTATCGTTTTAAAGTTGTTGATTTCTAAAGTAGCACTCTCTCCTGTATACTCTGAATTTTTTGAAGTGGTCGATATTTAAGAATTTGAGACTTTTCCTAAGTATTTATTGATAATTTGACAATGTTAGCAGATTATAAAATTATGTACATATATGAAAACTAATGATTACCTGAAATATCATCAACTATAGTTTTAGTTCTTAATCTTGCATATTTATAGCAAACAGAGCAAAGTTTCATGTCATCTCCTAGATTTAAATATTTAATCATATCCAATGTCGGTTTTCTTAAACTAGTTTTTGCACACTTTTTGTTTTTTAATTTAAATATATAAGAACAATGGTTGTTCCAAAGTCGTTCTTTTTTTATTTTAAACATTATAATAAAAAAATTATTTATTAACTGAAGAACCCAAAAATGTCAAATGAATTTACAAATTAACATAAACTTTCACAATGAGATATAAAAGCTGTCAAATTTGACGTTTACTTTAATTTAAATGCCATTATTTGTACGAATTTCACTTCATTTGTCATCGATCCAGCGTTGCCAGATGACGCGATTGAATTTATCGTGCATTAATGTTATATTTACGGTAGATTGTAGTTACATAATAATTTCAATTGCATATAGTAACGTATATACAAATTAACATAAACTTTTACAATGAGGTATAAAAGCAAACTGTAATTTTTGACGTTTACTTTTATTTTGGTTAGGTTTTGTTATTTAAGCTCACTAATTTTTTTTTAAGTGTTTCTATTATTATTACAATCTTGTAAAAATGTTTGAATATATTAGTTGCAATTGTTTATTATATTGTTTTTGAAAAAGCAATAAAAAAATCAATTTAAGTGTAAATGCCATTATTTGTACAAATTTCACTTTATTTGACATCGATCCAGCGTTGCCAAATGACCCTATTGAATTAATGTTATATTTCTAACGCGTTCATAATCGCTGGAACATCTACGTCGAAGCCGATTGTAAATACAAAACTGGTTATTTAAATTAACTAAAATAATTTAAAGCATTAGGTGTAAATCGCGACGATTGCATAATAAAGTTGTTTTTTTTTGGCTGTTTACAAAAATTAAATCGCTGATTTCATAAAAAGTTCTTTATTGCCTATCCTAAAAATGTCAGAGTAAATCAATAACATATAAAAGTATTTTTTTGACCTATTAATCAAAAAATTAAAAACACCCAACATCTTTTTTATTTTAATCTGTTTTTAATAGAATAAAAACATTTTAAAAATTAACGGAAATGTCTCTAACACATTTTTTTTAGAATTTTTGATCAATTTTAAGGAATAAATGTTATCTTCAATAATTTGCAAAAAAAATTCCCTAAAAAGTTACAGGCGTTTGAAAATTGCAAAAAAGGTAAAAAATTGACATTTTTGAAAGTTGTACCTTTGTATTATCTCGGCACTGGGTAGCACAAAAAATCTAAAAAAATCAGGGGACCAGAGTTTATGTTAAAGAACCGATTCCTAAAGTTACGACATAAAAAAAATATTTTTCGTACCACTTCACTTATACATGGCCATATACAAACACGGAAATGTCATTAACTTTAATACACAAAATAGATTCAAACAATCATCCCTATAACCAAGGCCTGATATTAACTTGATGGCTCTTCTTTGTAGAGAGAACATCCT
Source organism: Tachinus rufipes (assembly GCA_963932245.1). Classification (NCBI taxonomy): domain Eukaryota; kingdom Metazoa; phylum Arthropoda; class Insecta; order Coleoptera; family Staphylinidae; genus Tachinus; species Tachinus rufipes. The sequence goes on along the minus strand of OZ010745.1, from coordinate 43,637,420 downwards.
GTTACGAATAGCAGAATGTTCCCATATCAATAAGCCGTACGTTAGATGTGATTGACAGAGAGCAATGTAGGCCGTTTTTAACCCAAAGATAGAAACAGTACCGCTCAAATTTCTTAATAAGAAAATATTGCTGCATAACTTCTTTGTTAGTGCATCTTTATGCATTGACCATTTCAGATGTGGATTAATATGCAAACCTAAAAACTTTGTATTGTTACTAGTTTCCTGATGATTTTCTACCCAGTACTGAACCTTGTGGTACACATGTAGTTAAAAAACCAAATTCAAAATGTGTTTCATTGTGGTAAACACGCTGTTTCCTATTATGCAAATAGGACGACAACAAACTACAGCTTTCTGGCTTAATATTATACATATACAGCTTACGTAGTAAAATCTTGTGATCAACACAATCAAATGTCTTGGTCAAATTGTTAAAAAAGGTTACTGAATATTTACCATTTTCAAAACAATCAATTGTGTTGCTTACAAAGTTTAGTACAGCTTGTGTTGTAGACGTTCTTTTTCGAAATCCAAACTGGCTATTAGAAAATAAATGTTCTGATTTAAAAAAAATCAACTAAATTGATTCTTTAATAAAGTTTCGAAAATTTTAGAAACAATTGGTAGCAGACTGATAGGTCTATAATATGAAGGGTCATTAATGTCGTCCTTTTTGTAAATAGGTTTTACATCAGCTAGATTTAAAGCGTAGGGAAATGTTTGACTATAAATACATTCATTGAAGAGTTTAGTAAGTGGAACTATTAAAAAATGTGACACACAGCAGTGATACCATAACAATCAAAACACTTACTTTTTTTCAGAAGTTTGATTGTGTCTCTCATTTCAATAAAAGTTGATTCACAAAAATTAAAATAGTTTGGTACATTTACATTGTTAACTTGACTACTCATTAAAATAATAGGATCCACATCAGATTTAGATAGAGATCCTATTAAAGTAGACGGTTATTTTAGAAGAAATTGTTAAAATTATTAGCGCTAATATCACAGTTTGTATCACAGTTTTTATTAATTGGATTAATGATTCTCCACATAGCTTTTTGAGAGTTGCAATGACTACTTACATACTTATTGTTAGCATTAAGCCGAGCATTTTTTATGGCTAAATTATATTTTGTTCTGTAAAATATCATAATATTTTAATTTAATTTTAACTGAGGATCATTTCATCTAAGACAAACTTTGTTCATAAATTGTAAATTTTTACGCATTTCTTTTAACTTTTTATAGGTCGCATGCCGATCTGACAAAATCATTTCACGCACAGCATCAATATTTTTTGCAACAACAGAGGTGCATTGACGACTTTCGCAAAGATCGTCATCAAACGTTGGTCTTCCACGCTTGAATTCTGCGAATTAGTTAGTTTTTTTTTTTTATTTGGAAAATGATTTTTAATTAATTTTAGACAACGTGTTTTTAAATGATAGAGTAAACATTTGATTTTATAGATGTATGCCTAACTCAATACACTTTACCAGTCCAGCGATGTTTGCACAACAATTTTTTGGAAGGTCGGTCGCGAACAAAACTGCTCTAATTTTTGGCTTCCGCACTCTTGGGGCATGACTTTTTTTGGATTTTTTTGTATGGGGTGCTATAGACGAAAAGATTTATACTAAGCTTCTTCAACGACAAAGCTGCTCTTTGGAAAAGGTTTGTTTATGCAACCCGGAAAGATACTCTAGCTGAGTGCCGTGCATCTGCTTAGTATGTTGCCCGTGGGTGTGAATTTAATCGAAAATGATGGCAGTTATTTTATCAGTTTTTGTCAATTTTTAAAACATATATTTTGTAATAAATGTAATAAACAAAACGAGTTTTTTTTTATATTTTTTCTGTTTGTTTTTTGTGTTAGACTTTTATTTCAATTATTTTTTTTAATAACTGATACAAAGGATTTATTTTTCAAGCACCCACCAAGCAAGTCGTAACATTAAATTGAAATAGCAATTCTTGCTGTTGTTGATTATGATCAATGTTGTTATCTGCTGCCGATTTATGAATCCGCCGTCATCTTACTGCAAAAGAGAAACTTTTTCTTAGCTTTGGTTTGGCTCAGAGCATATTGTTCTTTTGTTTTAGATGCATTGCGTTTAGCGTTGCGCGCTCTCTATAAACTCAACCTGGACATAGTTATTAAAAATAACTTCATTAGTAAATATAGATTTTTTTAAATTTTTACTAAATTATTCTTTATTAAAAATAACTTCATTAGTAAATATAGATTTTTTTAAATTTTTACTAAATTATTCTTTAACTTTGTTCAATAACAATATGACTAGCTAGCAATATGCGTAGAGAATTAGGCAGAGTACTAGTGTGCTTATAACTGTTTAATATTAGTGTAATGTGGCTTGCATATAGCCTCAACGCTTAAAAGCTTTACAATTTCTTGCTGTGCACTCGCAAAGTCTTAAGGTAATTTGCAAACAAGTATACCTGAGATTGTTTAAACTAAAATTACTCGACCGATAACAGCAAATGGTGAATTTACCAAAGTGACCGATACTGAAATAAATGAAGAATTTAATATATTTATGAGTCAAATGCGTTATATGTTAAATCTAATACATGATGATTTTAAAATCACAGAAAATTTAAATACAAAACAGTATACAAAATAGTCAAATCACAATATAAATCGGTTTTAAAAGAAGCTAAAAGGAAATTATATAGTGACTACGTTTCGACTGCAGCAATAAGCTGAAAACTTTGTGGAACTTAGTCAACTCAGTTTAATAAAAAACGTTATAATATAAAATGTAATATTAAATCAAATATTTTGTAAGTGTTGCTGAAAATATTGTTAATTTGTTACCGCTGTTCAATAAAGATCCAATTCATTTAATGAATTGTATGGTTTTTCAACATACAACTTTTATTAGGTGTATGGATGTAAGATGCTTAACTGCTTAACAAACAGCAAAGTAGAAACTACTTTTTTGGTATATTGGTTGCAGTCATCAAATACGTAATTTTACTATTACCAATATTTGAAAAGGTTTTTTAAAAATTGTAACAAATCAAATTTTTCAATATTTTGAAAAAAATATATACCTTTAAATATCAATACGGATTTTGTAATCTACAACAGGAACCATGTTAGACTTTATAAAAGAAACAATTTATTGTTTTGAAAAAGTTTTCTATTTGATGGGTACATTTTTAGATTTAAGCAAAACATTTGACTTGGTGTAGCACTGTATTGTTGTGAAAGCTTTATTTTTAGAACTTAATGTTGCTAGATTATTAATATCTTATCTGTCCAATAGAAAACATTAAAATTAATGACGTAGTATTGGACAAGATGTTTTGCACTTTAGGGTTTTATATAAAGTTTTTTGCTAATCAGCGACAATAACTTTTTAAATCACATTGAAGAGGGAAGAGTTGTGTTCTTTGCTGATGATACGACTATATCAGTGATGTCAGTTTGCAATACGGTCTTATAATAAGGGGTTATTCTGCAATACGGCAAAAACTTTTTTCTGCAGAGAAGAGTTGTAAGAATTGTTGCTGGTGTGGGATACAGAGAAAAAAAATTTAAAACACAATAAACTTGAACTTGAATTTGAACTTAATTACTAGTATGCTTTCAACGGCTGTTACATAATATAAGACGTCTATGCTAAATACGGTGTTAACATAGCTCTGAGGCTTTAATTACAATTGTTTGAATAACATTTTTTTGCACAATGTACTCTTAGCATGGTTACAGCTGTCAAATACCTTGATGACCTCAATGCCAATGTATTTTTTTTACACACATCAAAAAATACTTTGGTGTATGTGTGAATAACTTTTGGAAGTTGTAAATTACAACTCTATAGCATTCATATAATTTGTGAGTGATTAATGTTTTTTTGGAACTTATAAGTTAATGGTAACTACAAGGGACACTGCTAAAATTTGCCGAATTATATTTTTAAAATTTGACGTTTTTTACTTATAATCCAGTTGACAGTTTGATTTTAAACTGCTCGGTTTTGTTTCAACAAAATTTAATAAATGTGAAAAAAATGGAAATTTTGAATCGTGACTTCCGAGTGATGATTTTTCATGATTTTCGATACGGTTTAACACCGCAGCAATGTGTGGAAAAACTTAGTGTGTTATTGGGGAATGAAACACCATCTAAAACTATGTTTTACATACACAAATGGTTTGCAGAATTCAAGCGTGGTAGATCAACGTTTTTACGAAGGTCGTCCATGCACTTTTGTTTTGTCAGATTAGCATCTGACTTATAGTGAGATAGAGGCATCTTTAGGCATTGCAGCGAAACAAATACATACAATTTTGCACGATTATTTGCATGTCAAGAAGCTTTGCAGTAGATGGATCCTACACAATTTGAAAGAAGAACAAAAACAGGCACGTGTCAAGTGGTGCAAGACATCGTAACAGGTGACGAATCTTGGATATATTCATATGAGCCTGAAACTAAACAGCAATCGACTGTATGGGTGTTTCAAAATGAACTTAAACCCACAAAAGTGGTGCGTTTACGAAGCGTTTCGAAAAGAATGATTGCTTGTTTCTTTGGAAAAACTGGTCATGTTGCAACTGTTGCATTAGAAGATCGAAGGACAGTTAATGTTGAGTTAGTATGTTATCGCTGAAATCATTGTTCATCATGACAATGCAAGCGCTCACACAGCACGACTAACTGTAGAGTTTTTGACGAGTAACAACATCCGATTAATGACTCATTGCTTATATTTGCTTGATTTATCGCTCAATGACTTCTTTCTATTTTGACATATCAAAAATAAAATCGCCTGAAGAGGCCGTTGAAGCATTTAAATCACTTGTTTTGGAGGTACCTCGCTTAGAGTGGCAAAATTGTTATGAAGATTTGTTTTATTGGATGCAAAAGTGTGAAGATTATAAAGGAGAATATTTTGAGAAGCAATAAAGTTATTTACATAACGTAATTTGTGTTTTGCTTTACATTTTTCGGGAACTTTGGCAGTGTCCTTCGTACATATATTTGAACAGTTTATTTATTTGACTCTATCTGTACGAATATAACAATGTATATAATACATAACTATTATTAACAAGTTAACACTTTTTTTTAACTTCTGTTAATTTAATAACGCAAGGGGTGAAGTTTATTAAAGCCACATGACCTATTTAGTTTATTATTTATTATTAAATTAACTAATTGTCAAATATTATCAAAATTGAATAACATATTTAATGTTTAACCTATCTCTATAGTAATAGCTTGATAATTACTGAATTTTAATGTGCACGATTATCTCTCTCCGTAAAGTTTACAAAGCGATTTATGTATATTTGATATTGCGGTCCTACGCGCCGCTACATCGGCTTAACATCTCATGTTAATTATATAGTTTCATGCAGCGAACGGTGGCTGTTGCAAATGAAGATATGCGTTATTATTACTATGTAGATTTACTATTGTAATGGCCTAAGACGTGTGTTATTATCATTTATAAGTCTATTACGCCCTATTAGATGTTTTGTAATCATAATCGGGCTTCAAAGTTAGTTCTATTGTATGCTGACTTTGACGTAGCAAGAGAAATACATATTTAAGGTGTGCAATTATCAACCTTAGTGAAATTTAAATTTATAATTAGCTGTTAAAGTTGTTAGTTGGAGGAACTACTACTATCTTTGCAATTAATTGTTTTATATTGATGAATATCATTATTATATCAAGACTATTACATCTTTTATACAGGATGATTTAAAATTTGCACTGCAATCTTCTATAAACTTGTTATTTGGGTCAAATTAAGAAGAAATAATTATGATAACTAACTAGAGACTAATGTCTTCAATTAAATTGTTTCCAATATATTTATTATTAAATAAGTATGTTACAGACGATAAAGACATAAACAGTCTTTTTGAGCTGATGTCCCAAAAATGAAATTAACGGCTGAAAGCAGTTTTTCAATGAATTTGTATTTACTTTATCATATATTTTGATTATGTGTTTGTGTTCTCTCCAAACATTAACATATTTGTGGTGTTTTTGATAATAATCAAAGCTACGGAAATTTTTGAAACAAATTGGGAAATATTGCAACTCACTAATTAAATTTATAAAATTAAATATTACAGTCAAAACATTTTCTGACATATTATTATGTTTTTTTTACAAAATGCACATATATACTGGGTTTTAAAGTTATATTTAAGAGTATTAAAACTTCAAAATCAGGAAAAATATTTTGTATATATATAGTATAGTATGGTGGCGCAAAATTAGTTTGAACTTCGTTATTTTGGAGTAAATTCATTTTTTTAATGCATTATTTTAATGGGGAATGTGTTTAATTTAATTTTGTTGTAAAAAATAACGTTGCGTAAATGGTACCCGTTCTTAGCATTTCTAAGACGTGTTTCATGACTTTTTGCAAGATATCCGGAGCTATTGCTCGATATTTTTTTTGAATATTGTTTTTAAGGTGAAATATAATATAATACACTTATGAATCACCCAACGATTTTCCGTTGCCCATAGTCTGCAATTTTGTTTATTTACGTAGCCATTTAATTAAAAATAAACTTTGCCACTCGTTATCAGATTGTGTACATAGCGTGATTGTTTTCAGTTTTTGGCTGGACAGAAATTGCAAAATCAAGTCTTAGTTGATAAGCTGTGAGTTTTAAAATTAACACGGAAAAAACCATCTGTCATTTGTCTCTGACGAAGATAAAATATATAACGCAATATTTAGTATTTGGGAATTTTACTTGGATTTACTTGAAATGCACAATACTGCTTTAAGTGTCAATTTGATACACAATGCTATGCTTAAGCATTTCAGTTGCTCTGCCAAACTTTAGCAAACTAATTATAGACCTATTTCCCTAACTAGCTGTTTGTGCAAGTTACTAGAGGTAATGATTATTGGCGTCTTAATTAGTTATATTTAAGAAGTTTAATTTTTAATTGATCACCAATTAAAGTGTTTTTGTACAGAATTAACATCTTGTTGCTGTATTTTACTATTGCAGAAGCATATGACATTACAATGTTTATTGCATTGTTTATACAAAGTTTTTTAATTTTTTGTTTATTTAAGGCACGTGTAGGTGATAGCAACTTCGGTTTACATGCTCAGCAGTATGGTATTCCTTAAGGATTTATTTTAAAGGTGACGTTATTTATGATAGCTATTAATGGCATAATTTAGTTCATTAAGCATCCGATAAGCAAATGTATGTATGTTGATGATGTAGCTATCTATTGTGTCTTGAGAAACATGCCAACGTTGGAATGTCAACTTCAAATAACTATCAACCGCATTATGAATTGGGCTAATAACAATTGATTTATTTTTTCTACTAGCAAAACTTTGTTTATCTATTTTTATAGAAGGTGAACTCTACACTGTAACTCTTCATTATATCTTGTACAGGAAAACGTTCAATTTCTTGGTGTTACATTTGGCAGTATTCTAACTTGGCGTTTCCATTTATTAAATTTGAGATTAAGATGTGTTCCGGCACTAAACTTGCTCAGATCGTTGAGTAAAATTATGGGGATGCTTGTTGAGTGCTTTAAATGCTATAGATGACCAGTATACTAAATATTACTTGCTTAGGCAAATTCATTTAAGTTTTGCATTTGTTGGCATTTGAGATGCTTCCAGTTAGTGATATCTGTAATGTCCTAATAACTGTTTGTCTTGAGCTATCGGATTGCTGATGTTTAAAGCTGTTTCAGTAAGCATATTGGGTATATGGATGTAAATGTATATTTATTATATTGAATAAATTTTGTGTTTTGTAAACAAGAAGTAGCTATTAGGGGCCAAGTCTGGACTCTAGAAGAAATGATTTTTTTTTTTGAAAATCGCATTTTTTTATTGTTGAGCAACGTCAGCGGTGTGCACTGGTATGTTGTCGTGCAACAACTTTACTTTTTGTGTTAATTTTCCTTGACGCTTTGTTTGAATTTTTTTTTCAACCTATGTAATAAGGTAGCATAATAAGCGCCATTCACCGTGGTAATTCTTTCTTTAAAATAATTATTAAGATGCCCTTAAAATCTTAAAAGGTTATGGTCCTGATCATTTTGGTTGACGGGAATACTCTGTTTTTTCTTGGTGGTGGTTCACCTGCACGTTGCCATTCCATGGATTTTCTGTTGGACAAAATACCATAAATACAAGTCTATTGTTTTATCCCTTGTAACAATAGATTGTAGAACTTTTTCTTGTCTCCCCTTACAGAGCTTTAAAAAACATCGAGCACAATCAACTTGGTGCTGGCAGCAGACAAAAGTTTTAAGACCCATCTTGCACTCACGTTGTTTATACTCAAATGGTTATGAAAAGTTTGACGAATTGATGTATCTGACAACTCTGACACTGCTGATAATTTCTTCACTTTTAGGTTTTGATGACTTTGGACCAGTTTTTTAATAAAGGCAATTACTTATTTTGTGACCTTTGTGAATGGTCAATTAGAACGTGAGTCATCTTCTATGGACTCATATCCTATCTTAAACCTTCTGGCATATTCTTTTACGGTGGGATAAGATGGTGAGTTTTTACCGTATACGCCATCCAATTTTAGTTGTATAAGTTGATGAAGGGTAATGTGAAAAATTTGATGACCTTTTATTTTTTTGCAAATTTGGCATAGTTGAAACCTAACTAAAGTAGAGCGTTGAAATTGCACATGTATGTTAATAAAGCATTTCATTTTACTGACAATTTTCTACATTTAGTCTGAAGTTTTTAGAAATGTAGTAGGCTAAGAATTTATGGTGGTTACGACAAGCTGCTACAGCATCTTAATCTTATCAGCAAGCTCCAATGTGTAGGTCTTGATCATCAGTCTGTTAATCTTATTTAAAGTTTTCTTTACAATAGAAAAGTTATAGTTAGAATTGATGGTTTTAACTCTGACCCCAAAATTATAAATGCTAATGTTTTTCAAGGTCTGCTCTGTTGCCAACTTATTTTTGATTTACGTTAAGGTACTTTTTAAAATAACTAATAGCTCTATTTATAGTTTTGAAGATGATAGCACTCTTTATGCTTTATCCTTTTTAAAGACCATATTGGCAAATATGGCCGAGCGTCTTAAATTTTTTTGGTTAGAATCTGCAGCATCTATAAACAGACCTCAAAACAATATCTGAAAGAAACATTCCCAACATGGTCAATTTTAACTCTAAAAAACTCAATTTCTAACTGTTTCAAAATTAAAATCTGACTATGTTGTTAAAATAGGTTTGAATGTATCTAAAAAACTAGGATTTCTTAATAGATAGAATTTTGTTCAACTTTTGCATATATACAAAACTTATATTTGTCTTTGTATTAAATATTGTTTTTAAGTATGGGAGCATTGGAAATTACACTATCTTTTCTAAATTCTATTCTATTCTAAACGAGTTATTTTAATCATTGCCAATCCAAAATTGACTAGATACTTTACAACATAAGCGTAGTGTTGCAGATCTTTGAATTTTTTATACATGTTTATATGGACATTGTTTAAACGAAATAAAAGACGTGTTGCCATCTAAACAAATATTTACTCGTAATACAAAAGCTTCCTAGGAATTCTAACAAATATTCACTGACAGTTCAAAAATGCAGGATCAAGAAAAAAGAATTTTAACCGTGTTATTGACACATGGAATAAACTTCAAAATTCAGTATTTCCCAAGACATATAAGCCACAAATCTTTAAGATCAATATTTACAAACTGCTTAATTCTAGTCATTAATGTTATAATTTTAATGAATGTAATTTCTCTGTTGTTTATGTTGTTGTGACTTATTATGTAATCCTTAAATATTACATTTTGAAATTTAAGAAAAATAGCCTTTTTTTGTCTTTTGATACACCATATACTATTAATGTGAACTATTTAATTTAAAGGGTTATTTTGTCAAAAAACAGTTTATACATCAGATTTGTCGAGAAGAAAGTTTTTAAATGTCAGACAGTTATACGCTTTTTTAAAGTCGACAGTTGATTTGTCAAACTGACAGTTGGTTTATACAACATATTAGTCAAGAAAAGTTGACATTTTGGTTAAACTAACAGTTGATGATTTATTAAACACATTTTCTGAGATAAAAGTTAACATTAAAGCTTATTTATGTCAGATAGTTAAAGTTATATCGACAAAAAGGAATCTAATTTATATGACAGTATTGTAAAACAGTTGTTTTATAGAATTGGCAGTTGTCAGATCATATGACCATATGACAGATTTGTTGAACATAAAATTGACGGGTCATATGTCAAATTGTCTGTTTATAAGATAAAAATATTTATTGAGAATAATGTTCATAGTTTATAATTTGTTTAGATTTGTAAAATAGTTGAAAGTTGTTTTGTTGAATGTTAAAACAGTTGCTTTGTCAAATTAACAAAACAAATAAAAGATTTGACAGACAGCTGCATTTTCAAATAAATAGTTGGCAGTTTATATTGCAGATTTGATTTCCAAAGTTTTGGTTTTTTAGACTTTTTTGCCCATCTTTGCTCTTTTTTGCCTTTTTTTGTTCTTTTTAGACCCTTACAAGGGCCGAAAAATGGCTTAAAAAAGGCTCTATTTATTAATTTCCGTTTTCTCAGCTTTGGAAATAGGACCGATACGTACCCGGCGGCAAATGATTTGTTATTTTATGTACTTTGATTTGAGAATTGAGCATATTGAAGTATCTTATACATTTATATCTACCGCTCCGATTGACACACAGATATTGTGTTATAGTCATGATTAATACAAAAAAGTCGCTTGTCGCTGTAAAGTAAATGTCGTGTAAAATTGCATTTTTGTGGGTGTTTTAAGTGATTTTAAATTGTTAAATTATTTTTGTGTGAATATTGTATGTCCACTTTGTGCAAAAATTATATTATGTGACTTAATTTAAGGTATTTAAAAACTTTTATTATGTATATCAGCTAAAAATTTTCCACTGTATGGTGTGCTACGTCACTTGGCACGAATTTATTGTTAAATTTCTGACAGTTTTCAAGTAATGTTAAACTTCGTAACCTAGTCTAGTGGAAAGCAACTCTGGCATCCATTCGGAAGGTTGTGTGTTCAAATCTTTTAAGCTGATATATTTTATATTTTATATTTTTGCTTTTTTTTTTTATCTTATACGTTTTATTTTTTCAATTATTTATCCCTTTAATTCAATTTAAATTTTATTTTAATTTTATGTTTTTTATCCTATATGTATTTATATTAACAATTTTCCATTCCGTGGCCTATCATATCCTATGTGTATATGTTTAAATTATAATTAGTCACTACAAAGGGCCGCGTAAGTGTGAAAACTGAGTCGATAAATGATTCATTTGGAAACGGCAATAGAAGTAATATAAACATTTCGGTTATAGACAATGAGGAAGAAAATGAACATATAGATTTATTATCTGATTTAAGAAATAAACTTTCTGATAAAGATGAAGAAAATATTATTTTAAATGACAAAATCTTAAAATTAGATAAAGTTGTAGCATCACTTCAAAATAAACTTGATGGAAAAAATAAAATAATAGAAACATTAACAAATAATATAAAAAAGATAAGTCATAAATATTTTAAAGATGTATCTACTCAAAGTGAATACATACTACAAATGATACTATTGGTATTTCAACTCAAACTGAATTGTTAAAAACAAATAACGTGTTAATTCAAACTAATATAAACAGCAAAACTTTAATAAGTAACTTAAACAACGACAACTTAAATATTGGTATAAAAGAAAACACCGACACTATTAAGAAAAATGTGAAAACTGCAAACATTCCAATAATAGATAAATTACAAACAAATCAAATTGAAAATAACAAAAATGAATCACAGAATAAAAACCAACGAGCACTGGTATTAGGAGACAAATTTTGTAGAGGAATATGCATCAAAATCAAACCACATTTGAATAACGTAGATCGTTTTTATAAACCAAACGCTTCTATAGATACTATCGTAAATGAAGGAATGGAAATGATAAAAAAACTGAAAGGTGGAGATTTTTTAATACTAATTGGTGGATCCGCAGATGCTAGTAAAAGACATTGTATGTCAGAAGAAATTTCTCAAAGCTTATCAAACTTTTCCAAATACTTAAAAATAATTTTTGTTTCAGTACCTTTTTGGAATAATAGCAATATTTTAAATAATTTTATATATAAGTTCAATATCAATTGTTACAAAAAGTTTGTAACTCAAAATCACAAATGCATCAAATATATTGACATTAATAGCATACTCAATAAAAAACATTTTATTCAAAAAAGAAATTTATCTTTGACAAATTCGGGTGAACATTGTTTAGCAAATGAAATAGTTGCATCAATTGAAAAATTAAATACTCCAGTATCTCTTAACAATTATGTCAATTATAGTAATTTAATTTATATAGATAACAACTTATTTATTGTTGAAAACATCGATAAAAATCAAGATCAGGAAACAATAGATTCAATTTATGTAGAAAACTCACAGTTGACAAATTTTTAATAGATTGCAGCGACAAAAACATAAAAAATACAAATAAAATTAAAATAAATATATTGCATCAGAATATTCAAAGTTTACTTAACAAAATTGATACGGTTGAAGTGTTTTTAATTAATAATGAAATAGATGTTGCATGTTTTAGTAAAACTTGGTGTAAAAAATACATTTTGAAAATTTAATTATAACAAATTACGGTCAGTTCTTTTTGCAGAAAAACTATTAGCCATGGTGGCGTATCGATTTTTGTAAAAAACGGTTTTAGATCAGAAACATTATATATAAAAGTACGGAAGCAGATAATAATTTTTTTTTTCAAAATTTGAGGAATTGTTGATATCGTTACTAAACTATTCAACAAAAAATGTAATTATTTGTGGTGACTTTAATATTGATATATTAAAACAGTCCAAATCAAGAAGTCAGTGGTTTGATCTTCTAAGTTTTTATGGCTTCACAGTATTGATAGAAGAACCTACACGAATAACTAATGCAAGTAGTACATGCATTGACAATATTATTTTAATTTTCAATGAAACCAAGCAATGCAGCCAAGTAATTTATGCAGGCTTGTCAGATCATACTGCGCAATTACTGAAGTTGCCAGTAATTGCAAGCACAACGAAAAAGCAGAGCTTCATTTTTAAAAGGTTGTTTTCTCAAAATAATATAAATCATTTCCAGAACTTGCTCGACCATGAATCATGAACAAATGTGTATAATGCTGCAGACGTAAACAACAAATTTTATAACTTTTATCAAATTTTATTGAATAATTTTGAATTATCATTTTACCCTTTTAAAAAAATCTCCGTAAGTAATAAACCTCCAAAAAATAAATGGATTACTCGTGGCATTATTATTTCATCTCAAAAACTTAAGATGTTATTTAAAACATCTAGAAATAATGTTGAATTGAATAACTACTATAAATTATATAAAAATACGTATCAGAATATAATTAGTCTGGCAAAAAAATATACCATGAATTCTTAAATCTTAAATTCAAATAATATGTCAAAAACTGTTTGGAATATTATAAATAATAACATAGTTAACAAAATACTGAAGGCACTGACAATTATAAATAACGTAAATAATGTAAATACATATAAAATTTTTTATCATCATTCTATGTATTTAAAGCCTGTGGTTATTGGTGAACTAGATAAAACTATTTTTAATATGAAAAAATTAAGTTTGGCAAGATTTGATGAATTAAGTATTAATATTGTTAAAGCGGTACGTTCTTCTATTAATACTGTTTTACTTCACTTCGTAAATGAATCATTTAGAACAGGTATATTTCCAGAATATTTTAAGACTTCTAAAATAATTCCATTGCATAAAAAAGGCCAACTTTTTCAAAAATATTAGAAAAACTAATGGCAGAACGTATTTTAAGTTACTGCAATAAATTTAAGTTATTAACAAATTGTCAATATGGATTTTGACGCAGATCTTCTACAGTTCTAGCTATTATTAATTTTTTGGAAGAACTTTATTTAGGTTTAGATAATCATCAACAAACATTAGGCTTGTTTTTGAATTAATTTAAACAAAGCTTTTGATTTGGTTAATCATCAATTGCTTTAAATAAGCTTGAATACTTAGGATTTAGAGGAGTTGTTCTATCCTGGTTTAAACACTATCTGCTAAACCGAAAACAAGCTGTATATATAAACAAATCAGAAGAATTTCAAGTAGAAACTGGGGTACCGCAAGGATCTGTCTTGGGATCTCTGCTTTACATTTTATATACAAACGATCTTTCAAATGTAATTGGTGATAAGCTTGTGATGTTTGCTGACGATACTTTAATTCTATTTAAGTCTAACGATGTAAATGAATTAGTTGTACACACTAACAACGTCATATGTACTTTGGATAAGTGGTATGATAGTAATTGTTTAAAAATTAATCCTATTAAATCAATTTTTATATTTCACACGGGAAAAAATGACAACAAATCTTATTTCTTAAAACATCAAAATAAATCTATTCAGCAATTTCAAAACTGTAAGTTTTTAGGCATTTATATTGATGAAAAATTAGTATTTGAATCTCAAATTACACAACATATGCTCAAAATTAACATCAATATGCTATGCTCTGAAAAGACTTTCATATATTTCTAACTTGTATGTTAATAAAATATTTTATCATGCTAAGTTTGAATCAATAATGAGATATGGCATTATTTGTTGGGGTTCGGCGTCATCTACACTCACCAATAGAATATTTGTACTTCAGAAGAGAGCTATAAAGAACATGCTAAACTTAGCAACCATTGTATCTTGTAAATCCCATTTTACAACATTAAATGTTTTAACACTGTCATCACTGTACATTTTTGAACAATTAATTTATGCAAAAAAAAATATAAATTCATTTGAGTTAACAAATTCTCATCATAATTACAATACCCGTCACGGATCTCTTAATTTAACTGTGCAAACTCATAAATTAACTCTATTTGAAAATAGTCAAAACTATATGGCAGTTAAGATTTATAATAAGTTGCCTTCACAAATTAAATTATTGCAATTTGAACAATTTAAACATGCAATTAAATCTATGTTAATAAACAAGTCATATTATGCTCAAGACGAATACTTAAATGATTATTCGTTTTAAATTTGTAATCACTTTTACTTTTATTTGTTTATATTTTTTATAATTTTATAGTGTTTTATCAAATCTATTTGTATTGACGTGTCTAATATCTGTATTGATCAAAAGACTAATAAAGTATTATTATTATTGTAAACATATTTTAGGAAATGTGACCTGACTTCAAAGTGGTGCCACACTGCGAAATCACAATATGATTAGATTCACGAAGGCTCAAAATGTTTTTGATTTTATAATACATTTTGAATATTTATGGTTTTTTATGATCACTCAAGTACTTTCGGAGATACAGTGTTTCAAATTTGGCAATTTTTTACGAAAAACGCAAACAATTACATTTTCAAACAGGCGTAAAATTTTTCTATCAGAATGAAAGGACTTGAAATTTAGGGAAAATATTTTTCAAACATGTATAAATAAATTCTTAAAGTTTGGATATGGAACTTGGAGTTTAAAGTAGCTACTATGAGGTCTAAAAATTTCAATAATTAAATTGTTCAATAATTTAAGCAAGAAGAATTGAAATTTAACTTATCTCATAAAATTATCTCAGACGGTAAAGCAGAACAATGCATAGTCGACAGAGATCAAAACAATGCTTGATTATTACAACTGTGTTTATAATAGTGTGTTTGCGCACGTCACTTTTTTGCTTATAAAAGTCCACTTTATACTTATAATTATACCGTATAAGTATTAATAACGTTATCGTTTGTTACGCTATTTATGAAATTAGCGGAGCCAATCAAAAAACCTTACGCTAAATGTATCGCCTTCTTGATGTGTGATAGATATAATGAATGTAGCCATAAACCGCAATCGTAAAATTTTCTTATCTCTGTGTTTGTATAAATTGCAATTAATACTGTTTTGCCAAACATTGAAAGACTTTTTAATCAATTCATTTTTAAAATAAGACATTAATATGGAAGTAATTTGATTGCCCCATGTTATGTTTGTTTAGGTTATGTTTTTAGTTTGCTTGTCAGTTTTTATCGTAACGTTATATTGCACATGCGCAAACACTTAGTAAGCAAAAAAATAACGTGCGCAAACACACTATTATATAATATATTATATAAAATTAAATGACAGATGACAGATGACAGATGACAGATGACAGATGACAGATGACAGATGACAGATGACAGATGACAGATGACAGATGACAGATGACAGATGACAGATGACAGATGACAGATGACAGATGACAGATGACAGATGACAGATGACAGATGACAGATGACAGATGACAGATGACAGATGACAGATGACAGATGACAGATGACAGATGACAGATGACAGATGACAGATGACAGATGACAGATGACAGATGACAGATGACAGATGACAGATGACAGATGACAGATGACAGATGACAGATGACAGATGACAGATGACAGATGACAGATGACAGATGACAGATGACAGATGACAGATGACAGATGACAGATGACAGATGACAGATGACAGATGACAGATGACAGATGACAGATGACAGATGACAGATGACAGATGACAGATGACAGATGACAGATGACAGATGACAGATGACAGATGACAGATGACAGATGACAGATGACAGATGACAGATGACAGATGACAGATGACAGATGACAGATGACAGATGACAGATGACAGATGACAGATGACAGATGACAGATGACAGATGACAGATGACAGATGACAGATGACAGATGACAGATGACAGATGACAGATGACAGATGACAGATGACAGATGACAGATGACAGATGACAGATGACAGATGACAGATGACAGATGACAGATGACAGATGACAGATGACAGATGACAGATGACAGATGACAGATGACAGATGACAGATGACAGATGACAGATGACAGATGACAGATGACAGATGACAGATGACAGATGACAGATGACAGATGACAGATGACAGATGACAGATGACAGATGACAGATGACAGATGACAGATGACAGATGACAGATGACAGATGACAGATGACAGATGACAGATGACAGATGACAGATGACAGATGACAGATGACAGATGACAGATGACAGATGACAGATGACAGATGACAGATGACAGATGACAGATGACAGATGACAGATGACAGATGACAGATGACAGATGACAGATGACAGATGACAGATGACAGATGACAGATGACAGATGACAGATGACAGATGACAGATGACAGATGACAGATGACAGATGACAGAAGACAGAAGACAGATGACAGATGACAGATGACAGATGACAGATGACAGATGACAGATGACAGATGACAGATGACAGATGACAGATGACAGATGACAGATGACAGATGACAGATGACAGATGACAGATGACAGATGACAGATGACAGATGACAGATGACAGATGACAGATGACAGATGACAGATGACAGATGACAGATGACAGATGACAGATGACAGATGACAGATGACAGATGACAGATGACAGATGACAGATGACAGATGACAGATGACAGATGACAGATGACAGATGACAGATGACAGATGACAGATGACAGATGACAGATGACAGATGACAGATGACAGATGACAGATGACAGATGACAGATGACAGATGACAGATGACAGATGACAGATGACAGATGACAGATGACAGATGACAGATGACAGATGACAGATGACAGATGACAGATGACAGATGACAGATGACAGATGACAGATGACAGATGACAGATGACAGATGACAGATGACAGATGACAGATGACAGATGACAGATGACAGATGACAGATGACAGATGACAGATGACAGATGACAGATGACAGATGACAGATGACAGATGACAGATGACAGATGACAGATGACAGATGACAGATGACAGATGACAGATGACAGATGACAGATGACAGATGACAGATGACAGATGACAGATGACAGATGACAGATGACAGATGACAGATGACAGATGACAGATGACAGATGACAGATGACAGATGACAGATGACAGATGACAGATGACAGATGACAGATGACAGATGACAGATGACAGATGACAGATGACAGATGACAGATGACAGATGACAGATGACAGATGACAGATGACAGATGACAGATGACAGATGACAGATGACAGATGACAGATGACAGATGACAGATGACAGATGACAGATGACAGATGACAGATGACAGATGACAGATGACAGATGACAGATGACAGATGACAGATGACAGATGACAGATGACAGATGACAGATGACAGATGACAGATGACAGATGACAGATGACAGATGACAGATGACAGATGACAGATGACAGATGACAGATGACAGATGACAGATGACAGATGACAGATGACAGATGACAGATGACAGATGACAGATGACAGATGACAGATGACAGATGACAGATGACAGATGACAGATGACAGATGACAGATGACAGATGACAGATGACAGATGACAGATGACAGATGACAGATGACAGATGACAGATGACAGATGACAGATGACAGATGACAGATGACAGATGACAGATGACAGATGACAGATGACAGATGACAGATGACAGATGACAGATGACAGATGACAGATGACAGATGACAGATGACAGATGACAGATGACAGATGACAGATGACAGATGACAGATGACAGATGACAGATGACAGATGACAGATGACAGATGACAGATGACAGATGACAGATGACAGATGACAGATGACAGATGACAGATGACAGATGACAGATGACAGATGACAGATGACAGATGACAGATGACAGATGACAGATGACAGATGACAGATGACAGATGACAGATGACAGATGACAGATGACAGATGACAGATGACAGATGACAGATGACAGATGACAGATGACAGATGACAGATGACAGATGACAGATGACAGATGACAGATGACAGATGACAGATGACAGATGACAGATGACAGATGACAGATGACAGATGACAGATGACAGATGACAGATGACAGATGACAGATGACAGATGACAGATGACAGATGACAGATGACAGATGACAGATGACAGATGACAGATGACAGATGACAGATGACAGATGACAGATGACAGATGACAGATGACAGATGACAGATGACAGATGACAGATGACAGATGACAGATGACAGATGACAGATGACAGATGACAGATGACAGATGACAGATGACAGATGACAGATGACAGATGACAGATGACAGATGACAGATGACAGATGACAGATGACAGATGACAGATGACAGATGACAGATGACAGATGACAGATGACAGATGACAGATGACAGATGACAGATGACAGATGACAGATGACAGATGACAGATGACAGATGACAGATGACAGATGACAGATGACAGATGACAGATGACAGATGACAGATGACAGATGACAGATGACAGATGACAGATGACAGATGACAGATGACAGATGACAGATGACAGATGACAGATGACAGATGACAGATGACAGATGACAGATGACAGATGACAGATGACAGATGACAGATGACAGATGACAGATGACAGATGACAGATGACAGATGACAGATGACAGATGACAGATGACAGATGACAGATGACAGATGACAGATGACAGATGACAGATGACAGATGACAGATGACAGATGACAGATGACAGATGACAGATGACAGATGACAGATGACAGATGACAGATGACAGATGACAGATGACAGATGACAGATGACAGATGACAGATGACAGATGACAGATGACAGATGACAGATGACAGATGACAGATGACAGATGACAGATGACAGATGACAGATGACAGATGACAGATGACAGATGACAGATGACAGATGACAGATGACAGATGACAGATGACAGATGACAGATGACAGATGACAGATGACAGATGACAGATGACAGATGACAGATGACAGATGACAGATGACAGATGACAGATGACAGATGACAGATGACAGATGACAGATGACAGATGACAGATGACAGATGACAGATGACAGATGACAGATGACAGATGACAGATGACAGATGACAGATGACAGATGACAGATGACAGATGACAGATGACAGATGACAGATGACAGATGACAGATGACAGATGACAGATGACAGATGACAGATGACAGATGACAGATGACAGATGACAGATGACAGATGACAGATGACAGATGACAGATGACAGATGACAGATGACAGATGACAGATGACAGATGACAGATGACAGATGACAGATGACAGATGACAGATGACAGATGACAGATGACAGATGACAGATGACAGATGACAGATGACAGATGACAGATGACAGATGACAGATGACAGATGACAGATGACAGATGACAGATGACAGATGACAGATGACAGATGACAGATGACAGATGACAGATGACAGATGACAGATGACAGATGACAGATGACAGATGACAGATGACAGATGACAGATGACAGATGACAGATGACAGATGACAGATGACAGATGACAGATGACAGATGACAGATGACAGATGACAGATGACAGATGACAGATGACAGATGACAGATGACAGATGACAGATGACAGATGACAGATGACAGATGACAGATGACAGATGGTTCAATTATGTGACAGTCAACAGTTGGTATATCAAATTTTTATATGCCATTTAGAACAAGTGATTTGCTAACAATAAAGTTAACAGTTTATCAGACAATTTTTAATTTTTTTAAACACACGATGTAATTAAATTTGGATTTGAATAAACTTCCACTAAAAGCGTCGCGCTTTGGTTGCAATTTTATGAGCAGAACCATACATGAAATGTTTGTCGGCTAATGCCCGTATGACACTATCTATAATTTTTTATAGAATTATATATGTATGTATATATAATTTTGGATGAAACTTTAAAAAGTCTCTAAAATGCACAAATGATTATCAATTTTATTGCAGATTGAAATTTTAAAAATATTTTTAGTTTTTCTTTATTTTAAAAGAAATAGTTAGGTTAGGTTATACTTATAAAGAAAACCTAAAAATATTCTTAAAATTTCAATCTACAATAAGATTGATCATATTTTGTGCATTTTACAGACTTTTTAAGATTTAAGTATTTTTATATATATATATAATTCAAGATATAATTATTGACAGTGTAATACGGAGTCTGCGTTAGAGTAAACAGCTATGGCAAACGAAAATTTGCGCACTGTGACAACAACAGTCAAATGTTTATTTCAGAAATTATCAGCTAACTATGATAAAAACCTTTCATATCTCCGAAATTGTTACTTTACGGACCTATGTTTATCAAAACTTTTTTGCTAATTTTTATTTAAACTCCTACTTCTTAAAATATTTTACAATATTTTTTTAACATTTTTATGTTACTAAACCTTTTAATTAAGACAAGGAAGGGGCTATAGATACTGACGACTTCATAAGTTAAATTTGTAAAGTAGTTTACAGTTGTTTTGTCGATTTGGCAGTTTACAATTTATATGACAGATTTGTGAAAGAGTTGGCATATGTTGAATTTACAGCTGACAGTTTATATGAGAGATTTGTGAGACAGTCGGTAGATGTTGAATCGTTGAATCGACAGTTTGTTTGACAGATTTGTGAGACAGTTGTTTTATAGAATTGGTATTTCATATGACAAACAGTATAAATTGAAATAGAGCAAACTGGCTGTAAAAGGATTAAAAAATTTAAATATACTAGATCCGGTTAATAATTTTAAATGTTCTCATGTAAATAAGCTAAAAGAAGAGGTTTGAAAATATTTACAAAAACATTTTTTATTAGTAAATAAACTATTAATAGTTTTTTTATAAACATTGAGTTATATATAATTAACACCAAAATGTTTTATTGTTTGGGGCTTTTTTGTGGCCCGCGGGTTGAATGCCTACTGAGACCACAAATGCTAGTTGTCTTTTTATAGATACAAACGTCATCAATTTGTGATTTTGATTAATATACACCATCAATTAAGTTAAGTCAAACTTAAATATTGGCCAATAACATTAGAATTACATTCATAATTGTATATAAACAAATATCACTTAAAAATTCGGCATGTATGTTTTTTGTCATTTTATTTCAGGGTTACTTTTAAAACATATAATTCTTAAAAATATATTAAAATAATGTTAAAAAATAAGATAATTGGGTTTATGATTTAATTACAAAACAAAAATTTTATTGTTTTGCAAATGAATTAAGATCTTTATTAATTTAATCATTTTTGTAAAATAATGTTTTTTTTTACATTAATCAAATAATTTGTCAAATATCAGATTATTATTTTTATGTATTTCATATACTTATTTCAATACTATTGAACTATTATTTAATATATGTCAATTAAATTTGCAAGATTTAGTTATTTGCATTATGATATAACCTATTAATTTAATTGAAAAAAATGAATAATATAGTATTCTATTTTAAATTGAACCTTAGTTGTAGTTTATTAGACATTATTGGTATAATATATATAAATAACATAATATTTGTTTAGTTTTGTTTTATTTACTTACTCTATAATAAGTTTATATAATATGTATCTAAATAAATTAATCGATTTTCGTAACGTAAGTGTTTCTCCGGAAATGATGAAATGCTTTAATTTTCTCATTAAGTGAACGTTGTACAATATTCATTTGACCTGGATATTGTTTTTACTTTTAAAAGGCCCTGACAATATAGTATTTCTGGAAGATATTGAACTTTCAGAAATAAACGTTTTCATAATTCAAGCGCACAATCGATATTTAATTGAACAATTCTCCAACAGGAGCGATCGAATTGGTAAAGCTAGAAAATATCCATATGCTCATTGCCTGGCTATGATATCTGTACGTTGTTTGTGGCATATCGTGTTCGAGCTTTGAACGCCGGCTGTCGCTTCAGTCTATCGTGATATTACATACTTTGTCATTTTTATTACATTTTCCCCATTTGCTCACGGAAAGAGCTCTAAATACGCAGTTAAATATCGATTGTGTCTCATTAAAACAAGAGTTTTACACTGTGATATTACTTTTTTTTTATTACACTTGTGTGCTTTTAAATTAGAAAAAAGTGTGAAGTTTTTCATCAAGATGATGGTAGTAACGTCAACAAACACGAAGTTTAGTGAGCCACCCGTGAAAACGCAAAGCAAAAATGGTAAATATTGCAGCGCGCTTTAACACGTTGCCCGTAATTCGGATTAAAAAGGATCGCTTTATGGAAACCCTTTATTATTTTAAACCTTGTTTGCACTTTAGACGCCAATTAACACACAAGGGTACAAAAACTTAACTTTTACTGAAATTTATTAAGCAAATATACTTTGTATAACAACTTAGTTACGTTATTTTTATATTTATATGATTGTATTCAGTATTAAATGGCTAATAAGCAATCTAAAAACTAATTGACTTAATGAACTCAACTACAAAGTTGTTAAGTGCCAATTTAACTTACGGAATTAATTGGGTTTACAAGAAATTCAATTACTTCTTATACAAAAGAAAACCAGAGTTTATTAAAAAGAGTATAAAAGAATTTTAATTTTAATAATAATCAAGAAAACAATTAATTTAAAGATGTATAAACAAACTTTTAACAGAATTATGCTTTAATAAAAATAATAAATTGTTTGTTTGATTGATCTATAAGCCTTTTATCAATAAATGTGCTTTGCATTAGCAAATCTGAAAAAAAAAACATGAATGAGGATTATATATTTGAATTGTGTTTTATTTGTACGGAAATTGGACCTTAAATTTATGCTTGAAATAAAGGATTTATTTTGTGAAAATGAAATTATATTGTATATCTTAAAAAAATATTTAATAACGTGATAATGTTGACTGTTTAAGTTTTTTGAATTTTTTTGCAGTAATGAAATTTTTTTTAGTTACAGTTTAAATATTTTATTTGCATATTTATTATAAAATAAGAACAACTTGGAATGTCTACTCTAACTAACAACATTAGTAGTTTTGATTAATTATTTTTGCACATATTAAAGGTTATGTTGGAGGTTATATTTATTAAATTAATTTTTCTTATTATTTTTTAAATTTTAACATGTGATATTTATGAATTACTAATATGTCACAACAACATAAGTAACAATACTTTTGAATTACAACGAGTGAATCCACAATTGCTGAAACTATCACTATAATAACTAGATTTAAGCAATATATGAACATTTGCCGTGTATATTTGCCGCTTATATATTTTTTACAATTTTATGACTAAGCAATGATTTATTCTATCAATTTACTATTGGGAAATTCCACGATTGACAATCGTCCCCACATCGACATTTCCGATTTTGGTAAAATTTTGTACACGTTTGGGATACCAAAATATGGCGATTCCTAAAATGTTAAATCTCTACAGAGTAAATGAGGCCACTTTAATTTTTTAGTAATATTTTATCTTTTTTCAGATTTTGTGCTATAAATAAGCAAATAATAGTCAAAAATCATATTTAAAAGGGTGTATCTTATAGCAAATTTTCCGTAGAATCTCGCTTCCGCTCTTGGTTTTCCGATATTTTTTTTTGCGGAAAATGGGAAAATTACTATTTTATCGAAAATTTGATATCCTTGATTGATCGGAGACTTGAAATTTGAATATGATACTTCTGAAACATAGTACTTTTGAACCTAAAAATTAAAAAAAAAATGGGTTTGCTTGCCCTTGGGTGAAATATAACACATAATTGCTAAAAGTGGGTTACTTTTAAGCGATTATCCGTAATTTTATTAATTTTTTGGATTTTTTTTAAAGAATTAAAAAAAAAACAGACATAAAAATTGCGTTCTTCAAAAGTTTTTTTTATTGTTTTATAAAATTTTTTGTTAACTATAGAAAGTTAATTTTTTTTTTCTGATTAAACAAATTGTCTGATGACTTTTGAATAGTTTTTGTAAAATTTTCTGCTAATCTTTGGAATACAAGCAATGAGCATTAAAATCAAAATTATTTGTTAATAGTTTATTTTTATTATGTTCATTTTAGAATAATGATAGATGAAGTGCGGTTTAGGTTTAGAAGTAATAGAAAGAGAAGTTTTTACAACAGAAATAATTAGTGACTGGTTAGAATTTCTTTAAGCAGCCTTAATAGTAGTTGTTATAACTTCTGGGGAATAGTTGAAAGATACAGATCAAATATAATTTTTTATTAACAAGTCTATTACGAAGAAAATATGTGGGTTGTTGAATTATTGTTTACTTAAATTGCAGTCAAATAGAGGATATAGGGTTTTCTATAATCAAGAAGTCAGAAAATAAAATTTTCTTTTTTTTTACTACAAATAATAGAAAAAATAAGTTTTAAGTAATTGTTAGGTTGATTAGATTAGTTAGTGAAACAAATAAAACTTCTATTTTATTGTACAAAACATCTATTTTATATATTTTATACAAAAAACCTTGAAAACTTATTTGTCAGCTAAGACGATTTTTAAGGTAAGTTTGTAAGCTTAATAATTGAAACACAGAAATGAGCATGATGTATATTAATTAGATACATAATACAGTTTTTATTGGTATTTAAATTAAACACTACGCTTAGCATATGCGTTTCATTCAATCTTTCGCATTCTTGGAGCCGATTGCAAAATGATTGCATGACATGGTGCAACATATCTTTACTAATGTTTCTTATTTCCCGTATATTGTTTTGTCTTAACTATTCTGTATTGGGCTTGTTGACCTACTCTTTCGACTTCAAATATCTTCATAAGAAAAACAGGGAGTTAAATTTGGAGAACTTGCATGCCTATTAACATTACCGTTCTGTGAAATTAAACCTGGAAACATGTCTTCATCGTCCTGATACACACTTGTGCAGTGTGACTTGTTGCTCCATCTTGCTGAAACCACAATTCATGTATGTCCTTTTCCAATCTCTGAAATTCTGGTAAAAAAAAATTCTGGCATTGTTGAATACCGTTGAGAATTTACAGTAACCGTCAGACCATCTTGTATTTTGAAGACAGGGCCGCCACACCACACAGTGACTTTTGCAGAATGTAAGGGTTGCTCTTGAACTGCACGGAGTTGTTCAAACGACCAGTACCGCATGTTTTGTTTGTTAACAAAACTCGACAAATAAAAACGTGTTTTATTAATTAAATTATGCAAACCATTTGCATTATCGCGAAAATCTGCGCAAAACTGGCTACGTGTTGTAAGATCTAGTGGTTTAATCTTGTTCACCATTTGAATTTTATAGCAATGGAATCCTAAGTCGTTGTGTAAAATTTGTTTGAGGTTAGTGTTCGAAATGTTTGTTCTTGCTTGGCGAACTGCCGAACGTTGTGGACTTTACCTGTACCGCTTGTCGCACTTTTTTGATGTTATTTGGGGTACTTATTAATTTTTGGGCTCGCAATAAACGTTGTTGACATTTTCAGTTTTTATAAAATGTTGGTGCCATTGCTATATAGTTTTTCTTGAAGGAATCCTATGCACAAATGCCTCTGAACTTTAATTAACTGGATATGGTTCTGACAAATGATGTTATACAAAAAATACACTACTGCACTGGCCACGAATCCATGGTTTCTAATACTGCATTATATTCTAAACAAGCTACCTACTTGATTTGGTAATAAATGCTATTATGACACTATATTGTGTAGTATTGCTTTTAATTTTAAATTATCTCGTCTGAGATTGTTTAACGGTAGATATTTGAACTACTTATAGTTTGTTATATTTGTTAATAGGAACTATTGGCGAGTTTTTAGCTTACAAGTTGTACTTCAATTGTTAATATTTACATATAGACTGAAGAAATTTTTAAGGTGTGTAATACAAAGTACATTGACATTGAGCAAGCTTGGAGTTGGGCGCTGGCAGTTACGGCGTTGAGGTTGTGTGTTAACACCGTATCTGGCATTGAGGTTTTATACTTAACAGCCAAGAGTATTCTGTTTACTAACAGTGGAGACCTTTGAGCTGGACAATAACTACAAAAGATTGTCAAGTTTACACAGATCTGTTGAGGAGCTATTATTAGCACACTTGGTATTTGATTATACCTTGGAGTTAATTAAATGATTGGTATTATGGTATATTATGTATTGGTGTTATGCTGGGGATTTTGGATGTTATAGAAAGATTTTAGGTTTGCTAATTGCACAAACATGATTAATAATTATGTACAACTAACCAAACCAACTTGAACGGAGGGCAGTGGGGTAAGTGAAATTTGTAGCGGCAGGAAAAAGGAAGTTTTAGTCACAAATTACCTTATAGATGCTTTATTCTTACATAAATTATAGGCAAAAGTTGCTAATATTATTAGAGTTACTGGCTTGTTTGGAATAGTGCAAGCTTGTTCAACATTATTGGACTGAGCAATGACTGCATTTGTGGTATGTTGGATAAATTGTGCCAACATTGGACGGTATTGCACCCTGATTGTTACCAGAGAGTGAGTACAATTAAGCTAGTATTCTGGTCTACTCTATTAGTTAAATACTGCATAAAAATACATGAGCAATAGTTTTGGCAGACTGAAGTTATGATGGGCAGCTGATGTCAAAAGGTCAGGGCTCTTCTGTTGGCGACTTAACAAAAACATAGACTAATGGTACTTGGAATATGAAAGGAGTATTTAGCAAGACACATATATTTTTGAAAGAAATGAATGAAAGAAAAATTGATATTTTATGTGTGCGTAAAACAAAGGAAAAGGAAAGATGTAGGTAATATGAATGACGGTAGTCTGTAGCTTTGTGGTCTGGTTAGATGATTGGATTTGTTGTGGTCATAGAATAGGCATAATTTACTCGTACAGGTATATTTTTCAACTACAAACAAGGATGACACAGAGGTAGAAGAACACATAGAACATGTCCTAAAATCAACCAAGAAAAACGAGGTTACACTACTAATGGGAGATTTCAATGCTAAGGTTGGACAAGGAAAAGATTACAATGTAGTTGGACCTTATAGACTTGGGTCACGGAATGATAGAGAGGACAGATTTGTAGAACTCTGTAGTGAAAAAGAACTTATTATAACAAATACGTTTTATAAACTTTCTAAAAGGCGCCTACTTGTACATCAGCAGCAAATACAACTCAAAAAGTAGTCAGAAAGCAAATTGATTATATAACTATTAACAATAGATTTTTAAACAGCATACAACCTGCAAAAACATATCTGGGAGCAGATGCAAACTCTGATTACAACTCTCTTGTGGCATTATTTAAGACTAGACTTAAAAAGATAAAGAAGAAACAGCAATTACTAAACTCAATATACGTCTTAAGGAAGGTGAGAGAAGACGTTAATCTCAGAACAGTTATAACCAACTCAATAAGTTTTAAAACAATAAACAACAGAAACGTACTTGGTGCTATTATTTAAATAAACATGTACCAAAAAAGAGACGCAAAAAACATAAAGGGTGGATGACAAGTGAGATTTTAGAAATGACGAATGATAGAAAAATGCTTAAAGAAAAAGACTAAAAAAAATACAAATAAACAAATACGGAAAAAAATCAGAAAGCTAAGGAAGAACTGATGAGAGCTGAATGTCTAGAAATAAAAGAATTACAAAAGAAAGATAAAAAAGACCGCGGGTACTGAAAAGAAAAGAGTATAGGGAAGACTTGTTGACAAAAGTGGAAATGAAATTTCGGACACCAAAAAGAAAATATCGATCGGAAAATCATGACATGAAGAACGCTTACACTGGACCTTAAATAATATTAAGCTTTTTAACTAAAATGCCATAAATACGCTTACTTAACTATATAATGCAGTATATGATATCAGAAAAATATCCGAAGAATGGCTCAAATTCACATTTATTACTATATCGTACTATAAGCATAATGAACCATGCCCTTCAGATGTTTCTCAATATTATACACCAGGGTATATATCGACAATGCGAAGACTATATTGAAGAAACGCAATTTGGTTTCAGAAATGCGTTGAGTACCAAGGAGGCATTATTTGCGCTTAATGTATTAATTCAGAGATGCAGAGACGTTAACTGCAAGGTACACTTTTGTTATATAGATTTCAGCAAATCGTTCGATAAAGTAAACACAAAGAATTGCTTAAGATACTCAAGACCACCGCAGCCGACAACAAAAACATCCGCATAACAGCAAACTACTTTTACTAGCAACAGGCGACAGAAGTACGAGTTGAAGACTAAAGCACGGGAATAATCTAAATTTGCAGAGATGTGAGGCAGGGTTGTGTGCTTTTGCCAACCTTGTTTAACATATACTCGGAAGAAATATTTAAGGAGGCGCTAGATGGAGTGGAGGAAGGAATATCGATTAAGCAAAAAGTACGGAATTGATTTCAATCTTAAAAAGACCAAATATATGCTTGTCAGTAAAGATAATTCATCACAGCGGACAATACTTCTCAACAACAAAACCATAGACCAAGTGGACAAACACACATATCTAGGAATATGCGTGAATAAACTCTGGGATAATGCAGGATAGAAAAAGCGAGAACAACATTTATCCAGATAAAAAAAAGTTTTTAACAGCCCAGACTTGAATCCTGGACTCTATCAAAGGATACAGAAAAAAAATTGGAAGGCTTTTGAACTATAGACATATTGTCGTATTCTGAATATCTCTTGGAAAGAGCTCATTAGTAATGAAGAGGTTCTGCAGTGATGGGAAAGGAACAGTAAGTATTGAAAGTTGTGAAAGTTAGGAATTTGATACATCTTGGGCCGTAATGAGGCATAGTGATAGACAAGAATACTCCAACTGATTCTGGATGGAAAGGTGATCGAGGCAATTTTATGGCTTAATACATTTTTAAGCCATTGTTTTGACATGACATCGCTGCAACTTTTTTGCAGTGCAGAGGACAAGGAGTAGATTGTGATGATGATCGTTAATATCCAGAGCGGATGAAGCACGCCAACAAGTAGAAGGCTTGGGTAAATGTGTAGGAACACCTAGTTTTTGATTGTATTTCTAATTTATTTATAAAAATGACTTTAATAAAAGTTTTTGTATATTTTTAATTTATTTAGTGACGTATTTTGATTTTGAATGCGTATTATGTTTTGAGTGATATGACGTCATCATCAGTTTATTTAAATGGATCATCTTGTGTTTTCTTTTATTTTAAAAGAAAACGCTTTAACAATTACAATAATATAAAGTTTTATAGTCTACGACTTGCAATAAAAAGTTTATACTTTTTGACTTGTTTTAAACATTAATAACGTGTGGTGCTTTCACACGCTTTTATAAGTTATTACAGTCTTTCTACATATTTTTTATGAAGCCGTCAATATGGTTTGAGACAAATTGTATTACTTTTCAGTTTTTACTTTTTATATTTTTTAAGCAACAGGAATTTTTAAACCTAAGTTGTAGTTGGATTGGATTTTGGTTTGGAAAGCTGGTTAATTTTTTTTTATTATATTCAGTTGTTTTAAAAAGGTATTTACATAGCGAGCAACGACTATTCCGACCGCTACTTTGATTTGTAGTTTTATAACGAATATATACTATATATAATTGGATAATTGATTTATTTTTTAATAGTCCATTTAGAAAGGACCAAACTATGTTTTGTTAAAGAAATTTAGTCAAATTAAATTTGCAAAAAGCATTAAAAAAATATTCAAACGTACTTAAAAAAAGTATTTATTTCTATTATTGAAATAAAGTTTTTGTTACAATACTGGAAATTAATGTAGCGGTCGGAATGTATTTAAGACGACATAGTCTTGCAGAATATTCCAAACGACCTTATCCGCATTTAAAGTGGCTCCTTCAATCAAAACCAAGTCTAAATCATATAGTTATTCCACCAAAAAATACATTAGGAGTCAAAGTAAATTGTGCATTTTGTTCTTCTTGACGTTGATATATTTCTCTACTATATTTCTCAATCAAATTTACTTAGAAACGGTTTAATAATAGTATTAATAACAATAAATAATTTTATTATAATTTAAATAATAAACAATTATAAAATTGTATCTTTTTCTACTGACTAAAGTTTACCAACCGCATTAAGAGTTAATGCGACAAAAAGTTCACCAAATATAAAACAGTTTTGTGAGGGAGTTTGACATTGTACCAAAATCAAAATAAGCCAATCACCGATGATTATTTTGACACATTTTTACTATTTAATTTTATTAAAAAAATGAATTTGTCATATATTTTGTATTTTAAATAAAAGGATTAAATTCATTTGTTTTTATATATGTTGCATTTAGTTTGTATATTTTGGCATATTTTTGCTATTTTCATGCATATTTTGGGCTTTTTATTGCATAATGCAGCGTTTTTAAGTTGCATATGATCTGATGTTTATTTATAACATTACAAATTCAACTCTTATTTAATACTATATAGTAAATATTTTGCGTTCATTATTTACATTAATTAAAACTGCATCCATTTATATTTAATGCAAAAAATCTAATTACATTGTGTATTTACATAATAATATATGAATCCGTTGCACCAGGGATTAAAACAAATATGGATGCATATGAATGAGTCATATACATATGTTGGAAAACTAATTATGTAATGTGCTGAGTTTATGTGGAAAATTATACTAGACGTGTATATATCAAGACCTATATTTTTAAAAGCATCAACATTAAACAATTAGTGTGCATTAAATATAACACGTATAGAAATGATATATTTTTCTTAAATATTATACCTACTTATTTTAATTTTATCAATATGTTTAATACTTTTTTTTATCTTAAAATGTCCTGTTAGAATATATTATATCCTTGGGAAATTTTGGAATGGCATCGTGATACGAATTTATTGCTGACTAGATTTTCTCATGAGATATTTGATTCTTTAATCCTTCAATGCGTATCAATTAATATCTAACTTGAAAAGAATACAATTTCCATTTATTGGTTTCCTGATATAAATTATTCATACCCATTGCCATTATTAAATTATTAAGCTATACGATACTTGACAACACAGAAAAATAAACGCATCGATCGCTACAATCAATAATCGCGTGTGGCTTGCATATGGATATAGTTTTTAGTAAATTATGATGACGAATTTCTTTTTTATACATGTGGAACTATATTTATAAAAGAAGGAACTTATCGATTGCATTCGAAGCTTCATGAATATTTAACGCTCTTATTATCCGGCTGTCTTTTTTCTTGCAGAATGTCCTTTAAGGGAAACGGATCATCCTCTGGAAATCCTGCAGAGATGGGGATCAGGCAGATTAGTTCTGCGATACACAGTCCTCAGTGCTAATGGTGAGTCTCTATTTATATAATTTCCGTTTATTTTTCTTCTATATTTTCCGGATTACGTTTTCAATTTATATATTAAATTGGACTCAAGGCGGATTAAATTTACCAATAAAAGTAAAGTAGGGAATCAATTGTTCTTGTAGTATTAATAATCATAATTGATAGACGCATTAACTATAAAGGTAAGTGGTAAGTGGCAAATTATTTTGAAATATAAATACATAGAAAACAATTGATTGCTATTCTATTTACATAAATAAGCGTTAATTATAAAATAGTTAATAAACTTAACTTAATAATTAATGGTAATAATACAGTGTAGTCTAAAAATTAAAAAAAAAATGTTTGATTACAGCAAAACCCTAAACTAAAAATATTAATATAAACATATGACAATTAGGAGATTTATGAAATTAATTTAAAACGAAAATTCTTATTGCGTGATTGACAAGAAAAAAAAAATTAAATAAGTAAGACTAATCTTTGATACATGGTTATTTATTTATTGATAGATTATAATGTTGTTTTATTTAAAGATAAGAATATCCTTGACTGCATGTTTAAGGTTCAGTGATTCAGATACAATTTTTTGAGTTTATTTGTTGGAATAATTACGGTGTTTAATCTTCATCTTATAAACAGTATTTTTGAGTAATTAAATTTGATCAGTAAACGTGATACAGGGTTTCTATAAATGTCTGGGATTATGTAATCACTTTAAATATGTCGTTTTTTTTAAATGTTTACCAAACTATTTACTTTGTTTTGACAGTTCAACTTCAACTGTGTACGACCACCGAACTATTTCACTAGAGCGGCACGAACGTACATTAGATGGTTACATATTCCTAAACTTTTATAATGACCCTGTATTATACATACAACACACACGAGTATTGTATGAATGTCTGATAATATATTGCATAGTGATGAATATGCAAATACCAAGATTTACATGTTGGACTAGTATTTTTATCATAGTTCTGGACAAAATAAAGTAAACTCTTATTATTTTTTTTACATGAAGTACTCTTCGTATCTAAATTTATTAACGTAAAAAGCAATGTTTAAGCGGAAAACGTTAGATGCACACATTATTCATGAAAAACGTAAAGTGATCATAAAAATGTATGTAAAATATATACAATAATCATATAAAAACTATGAGATTTACGCTTGTGTTCATCATTTCAGTCAATGTATTAACTGATTTAATATTTATTGTTAACCAAATTATTTAACATTTTTTTTATTAGTTATTTAGTTGGTAGCTAGCGTGAATGTTGGTAATATTTTAGTTTGCGTTTACACAATAGTCAGGAAAGTGGTTGACAGGGGCTGTCCTCAAAATAGTGTACTATCACACTACTATGGAATATAATAGCTTAATTTAACGACTTAATAACTTTGGTTTTTATACATTTGGATACGCAGATAATGTAACAAATCTGCTTAGTGGCAAATTTGAGAACATACTCTGCAGCCTAATGCAAGAAGCTATAAAAATAATAGAAAATGAGTGCAGATCAGGCTCTTACTGGTAATCTACAAAAATCCGAACTAGTTCTCTTTACAAAAAAAGGAAAATTGGCCAACTAAGTTTAGTTTGCACCGAGTGTTTTGTAGTGTTGTAAAAAAAAGCCAATTTGAAAAAAATGTAAATAGTCAAAATGTAAATCTTTTTAAATTTTATTCAATGTACACTTTACCCACATTAATGCAGCGCTGGACGCGATCCGCTAATCGTTTTGATCCGTTATTCGTTTTTGGATTTTAGCGAAATTTTCTTTTGGTATCTTATTCAACTATTTTGTCACAGCTTTTTTAATGGTTGATTTTTTTTTCTAGTCAAGTATTGTCTAACAGTGATAGCAAATAGTTTAACAAGCCTTTATAAAACTCAGCCATGACGTTTTGACTAGGTGGAACGAATTCCTTATGGATTATTTCTTGTTAGTCGAAAAATGTAACCTACATAGTTTTGACATGCAATTATTGGAAACGGAGTTTTTTGGTTTTGGAGATCTCTTGCCCTTTTATTCGGCACTCTGTCTTTTGAAACTTAGTTTATGGACGCAAACAATTCTGACCAAACTTTTGCAATTCTCTTTAGCAAACAGTATAACAAACCTTTATAAAACTCAGCAATGATTTTTTGACCAGATAGAACAAATTCATTATGGATTATTTTTTGGTAGTCGAAAAAGGTAACCTACATGGTTTTGACATGCGATTTTTGGAAACGGAGTTTTTTGGTTTTGGAGATCTTTTGCTCTTTTATTTGGCACTCTGTCTTTTGGTCTCAGGGTCATACTCAAAGCACCACGATTCATCACCGGTTTACAGTTTTTTTCAAATATCTCGGATTTATTCTGTATGATTTCAGCAGATCTGCACACAAGGTTGCACGATCTTCCTTCTGCTCAGCGGTCAAATAATGCAAAACAAAGCGGACACAATTTTTTTTATTTTTTTAGTTTTTTAGTGATTATTTGACGGATGGTTTCTTTTTCTATATTTAAGATATCTGCTATTATTCTAATTGTTTATTGACGATTAGAATTTAGCAATTGGGACAAGGAAAACTCTCTTCAGTGTATATGTGTAGCACAGAGACGTAGAGATATAAAATGTGATGTATATGCATTTAATAGAGTTCAACATCAAAAGTTGATAGAAATAGACCGACAAATCTTAACAGAATTATTACAAATTTATATTAGAACCAGACGGCAAGCGTAAAATTGGGTGACGATAGCACAGACTATACCTAGAAAATGAAGAAGAAGGAATTCTTCTAAACGGAAAATGCATAAACAACATCATATATGCAAATGATACTATGATTATTGCTGACAATATAGAAGATCTACCATATCTGATAAACATATTAACAAGCATTAGTCCTATGACTATAGACTAGATATAAACATGAATAAGACCAAATTTATGGCTATAAGTAAGAATAAGTCACAACATCACCAACAACAACTGAGGTAAGAGCAGAGTTACATTGAAAGAGTTAAGAAATATGCTAATCTAGGCATCGTTATAAATGAGCAATATAATCAAACACAGAAAATAAAAAGCAGAATTGAAAAGAGCAGAAGCATATTTATTAAAATGGCGATAGCTTTTTAAAAGTAGAGATCTAACTAATGACATAAAAATTCTTACGCTTCTACGTATAATCTCTGTTATTGTACGAATTGAAAGCTTAAACGCTGACAGAAGCAAACATAAAGAAACTAGAAGTGTATGAAATGTGGCATTAGCGGATATCATGGAAGAATCATATTACTAATAACAAAACAATAGAATTTTTTACCACGATCAAAACCAAGGAACTACAATACCTGAGACACATTATGCGCTACTCTAGTAGATACAGGATCTTACAATGCATTCTACAAGGTTAAGAAGAAGGAAAAAAAATCATTGGCCGAAACAGAATCTTAAGGCTCAAAAGGCTCAGGTATAAAGCGTCGCGTAGCGTAGGACGTTGACAGTCCAGGGTTTGATCCTCAAAATATGAATAAAATTAAAAACTTGCTTTTTATCCACCGGGTGATTCGGAAGTCACTTAATAAGCCGTCGGTGCCATCAAACCCTTTCAAAAGTCGTAAAACTTTTGTAAAAGCTATAAAATGCACAATAAAGAAGACTTGTATTTTTTGGGCAGTTGTGAATAAGATAAAAATTGATAACATGATAGCCAACATCCGGAACGGATAGGTACTTCAAGAAGATGAAGAAAGCTATCTATGGCACAATTGTATAGGTAATAATACCGTCCTGTGGACATCCGCCAACGACTTTAGCTACTGTCTACTGTACAATGTAATTTTACAATTTTTTTTGAGTATACCTTGTATCAGGCAAGAGGTGTTATTTTGTTTTTCTTCATTGCCGTGGCATTGGATGTAAACGTAGTGTTGCCAAAAGCTTTTTTAATGTTTAAAAAGGCAATTTAAGAGTTTAACTTTTTTTAACTAGATGGTGTATAGCCAGGTTGCATACAAGATGTTAGTTCAGTAACATTGATCCAGGGCATAGATGCCCGGCTTTTGTAAAAATACTACTTTAACTACCATTCAGCTGTATGGTATAGATACCGTAAGTTTTTGGTGATTTGAATGGTTTAAACGTACTACGGTTTCATTCTAAGATACCTTCATTTACTATGTCGTTTACTTTTGTTTATTTTTTTTATGGTATGTTTTAGGCATAATTTTTTTTTTTTTTGGGTTATGAGTTTTTGGAAGCTAAGTGCCTAGGAATTGTGTTTGCAGTAGTTTTTGCAGGTTTTATTTGACTAATTCTGTTTTTTTTTGTCAGTAGAGTTCCAATATTTATTGTCCAATATTTGCTATGTTTTTTTTGAAGACGAGAACATGGGTTTTGTTTTGTACTGTGA
The DNA here is from genome assembly GCA_963932245.1 of Tachinus rufipes. NCBI lineage: Eukaryota > Metazoa > Arthropoda > Insecta > Coleoptera > Staphylinidae > Tachinus > Tachinus rufipes. The sequence continues at coordinate 43,600,626 of OZ010745.1, read as the reverse complement.
AATTAGTTTTGTATAAGATCTAGTTTGTGCATTACATATAGATAAGTTGTCCTTTCATATAGTTCTGATGTTAAAATTGTATCTGTGCGGTCTTTAAAGTTGTATAAAATGTTTGATTACATATTTTGACTTATTAAACACTACTTTATAATTACTAAAAACAATTCTTATGTTTCAGTAAATTTAATTTTAAAGTAACTTTTCTTCTTGTTTGTATTATATTTATTATTATAAATCAAATACAAGAAATTTTGAAACTAGATTTAAAGAACATTACTGCTTTTTTATATTGATAAACTTAAAATCAGTCACAAGGCAGAAAATTAATTTGTTAGAAGCTCTTGAAATTACTAAATAGAAAAATAATCTTTTTGTAAACTTGTTTAATAATAAAACCGACTTGTATAAATTTCCTTTGTTTGAAATAATTTAATATACTCTCTTTTTTTGCGAAATGTTTTTTGTATTAATTACCTTTAAGTAAAAACCGTCTTTTAGTAATTTTTTTTATACCTGCTTAGTCTGTTTTTTTTTCAATATTTTTGTATGTAATTTATAATCATAATAATTTCAATGTAATTTTCTATTTCTCTGTACATTTTATGCTTCACTGTCGTACATATGCTATGCAAATTTTCTTCTATATGAATACTTGTTTGTATCACCGTCTTATGATGGTCTTGTAAAGGTTAAAACTACTTACATTTTTAAATATGTTCTTGATATAGACACAGTAAATGTTAAAAATGTTTCTTTTAGAACCGTTCAGAACGGTTCTGTGCGTCAAATCTTGCAGCGTGTATTTTTTGAAAAAAAAAGCACAAGCCAGGCTGGTTTTTTCTTTAACTTTTTTTATTATTTGTTTGTGATGCAATATAGATGTGCGTGTAGCAGTTACCAGTAGTCATTTTAAAACTTTGGCAGAGTGAATAATATGGTAATGATGCAGTTTCAAAATTGTCAAAAACATTACTGTGTGTTGTTGGCATTAGGTTTGTGGACGATGCTGGGAATCTGTAGCGAAAAATTTTAGTCTATGTGGGTTTACCATAGCAAGATAACTAAATCTTTAGGCTAAACCTTATGGGCCACTCATCAGACTTTATTGTCACCAGCCAATCCCTGGGCTGACTATCAGGCACACCGCTCAGCAGCGTCTAGGTTTAATAGCATAGACATTGTATCCCGGTTTAGCTAGCTGACCAATTCAAAAAAGTAATGCGACAAATTGCTTAACTACTACTAACATGACCCAAATTTGGAAGAGAACAACATATGTATATACCATTTGAATTACGTACCTAAAAGTGTTGTTATGACTTAGGCGCAATCCAAAATTTTACCAATCTAGTCCTGCACAGAGTAATGCAACTAAAAACGGCATTAATCCATGGAAACCTCGCGTTATTTTGGTAACTGCTAGCGACGCACATGTACCATTTACCGAAAATGAAAATAGCACCGTTAATTTACTAAACGCATATGAATTAGGTAAAACAATTATACTGGGTTATCTCTGGATAAGTGACAACGACGCTAGCCTAGATTACACAATTTGGCAAACATAGACGTCCTCCGGTGTTAGTAGCAAGATAGAGCCGTACAGATATGCAAAGAGTGTTGGCAACCAGTATTATAGAGAGGAGCATTAGTGACTAAGAACAACAACCAAAAAAGAAACTTTTTGTCAAAGATCCACAAAACTTGGTGTTAATTTTTTTACAAAAATGGACCTAAAGATGGGGTATTGGCAAATACTGTTGCATAAACAACACTGCTACTTTTAATTTTACAGCACTAAACGGCGGCATTTACCAGTTTATAATGTCATGCCGTTTGGTCTGAAGAACACTTGTAGTTGGCATGGAGTACAACCTATACGCTAATGAAAACGAGTACAACAAGACACAGCTCATCTTAAAACACAACTGGAAGAATTACTTCCGGCAACTGTACGATGAACACCAACAAGAAATCCAGCAAACAGAAAAAACCGAACAGGTAAAAACTCGCATAGATTTAAACCTTAGACCTCAGGCTAATTCTTGCAAAAAATCTTAAAATCAAGAAAACACCAGGACCGGATGCAATACACAAGAATTTTATAAAGTAAGGAGACAAAGAGCTAATATGTAACTAACCAAGTTTTTTCAAAAATCTCAGGCATTAAAATCAGGAAGTGGGGTAGGCTACACCTGGGTGGAGGACCGGGACACAGTGATGTATGCCTGCTACTTCTCCCTAAATGAAAGCATCGAGCACTTCGAAAAGTGGCTAACAGAACTAAGTAAGGGCTAAAAAAAACACAAAAAAGATAAGATCATTGGCGGGAATTTCAACGCCAAATCAGGCATATGGGGTTCTCCCAAGGACGACCGGAAAGGTGACATGTTGGCGGAATGGGCACACGAAAACGAATTCTGCGTCCTGAATAGGGGGGGAGTGCATACGTTCCAAAAAAACGGAGCAAAATTTTTCATAGATGTGACCCTGTGCACCTCTAAGATGGTAACAAAAATCAGCAACTGGCATGTGGGCGAGGAAGAGAATCTGAGTGATCACATGAACATACATTTCGAAGTCAGGCCGGGAAGGTAAAGACTTAGGAGAAGTCAAGAGAAATCACCGGATGGTCTTTCCGCAATGAGCAAGAGGCAAAATTCCTCTCAAACCTAGACCTAATCACAAGGGAAATGGAACACACCGCTGATAAGCTGAAGGAATCTATAATAAAAACCTGCAAAGAGACTTTAAACAAAAAAGGGCGCAGGATAAACTACAAACCGATGTATTGGTGAAGTGATGATATGCAAGCATGAGAAGGAGATGTATAAAAACTAAAAGGACTGTGACAAGATTAAACTGAAAAAACCCAACGGACATATACCTTCTGCAACAAGCACAAGAGGCATACGCAGGTGAGAGAAAAGACCTTAAGAAGGCAATAATGGAATCCAAGAAGATGTCCTGGAAGAAACTGTGTGAGGAACTAAATGGGGATATATGGGGCAAAGGATATAAAATTGTCACAAATAAAATAGGACAACAATCCCCAATAATACCGTCAGGGGAGGAGATGACTGCCGAATCCAAGAAACTTTTTCCGGACCTAGGCAGAACAACGTGGTTAGAGATAAGAACAGATACGGATATGATACCGGAATGTACAGAAGAAGAAATACTTGCAGGTGGCAAAATTAAAAGGAAAAAGGCTCACGGGACAAACATGATACCGCCGGAGGTAATCAGAGCAATAGCAACAAAAAGACCTCAACTCTGCGCGAGAGTCCTTGACAAACTCATTAAGCAAAGCATCTTCCTCAAGGACTGGAAAAGGGCAAAATTAGTACTAATCGAGAAACCTTCAAAAAAAAAAACAAAGACAAGGCATACTGACCCATATGTCTACTGAACCCACTAGGAAAGCTGTATGAGCACGTCCACAACACGAGACTTACAGAGGAACTAGACAGGAATGGAGGTCTGAGTGAAAACCAACAAGGGTTCAGAAGAGGCCACTCTACACTGAATGCACTTAGACATGTTAGGGAAGCAGTGGGGCAGGTAGCTGAACACCCTACACACAAACTGGCGGTGTTAATCACCTTTGATATAAAAAATGCTTTCAACTCGGTGCCCTGGAGGGGACTAATGGAAGAATGAAAGAGAATGGGAATTTCAACATACCTCAGAAAAATCCTATGTCACTATCTACATGATAGAATCATAGATTGCAACTCTGGAAATGACTGGGGTGCCCCAGAGTTCTGTCCTGGGTCCCACCTTGTGGAATATATATTATGATGGTCTGCTGAGAGAACAGATGACACAGGGAATTACCACAATAGCATATGCTGATGATCTAGCTATGGTTGTCAGGGGTAACAGTATAAGGGAAATAGAAGAGGAGGCAGAGCGGGCGTCCTATAAGATAAGACAGTGGATCAAAAAAATGGGTCTAGAACTGGCAACCCATAAAACGGAAGCTGTTGTCCTGGTGGGTAGAAGGAAGGACATCACAGTTGAAATCAACCTAGGGGTTGCAACAATTACATCCCAAGGCAGCATCAAATACCTACGGATGAGGATAGGTAAAAACTGGAATATAGGCCCTCATATAACAGAAGTAAAGCAAAAAGCCGAGAAAATTGTAATGGCCCTGGCACGTATCATGCCAAATGTAGGGGGTCTAAAGGCGGAGAAACGTAAAGTTATGGGTGCAACGGTGGACTCAATACTGTTGTATGCCGTACTCATCTGGATAAAAAGCTGCGAGAAAAAAAAAAACAGAATAATACTAGAGCGGGCCAGGAGAAAAATGGCAATTAGAATAGCCAGTGCCTATAGAACAGTTTTGTCCAAGGCCATACAAGCAATAACGGGCACAATCCCCATACACCTCTTTGCCAAAGAGCGGGCCAAAGGTAAAGGGAAACAACCAAAGGGGCACAGGAAAGACAAGAGAGTGGAGACAATGAAAAAATGGGAACCAGAATGGCAGTGCAAGTGTGACGTCGCCAGGTGGACACAGACCCTCATACCCTTGGTGACACCGTGAGTAAACAGAGAACATGGTAACCTAATCTACCACCTCACACAGATCCTAACAGGCTATGGATGTTTTGGGTCATATCTAAAAAGAATGTGCCTAGCAGAACAGAACGAATGTCCCTATTGTGGAGAGAAAGATACCCCGGAGCACACACTGGTAAAGTGCTCTCGCTGGAGAAACACCAGAGAAGAGATGCAGCTAAAAGTCGGTAAAGAGATAACCGTAAACAACCTGACCACACTCGTGCTTGAAAGTGCATACAACTGGAGGGCCATTGATGATGGCATACGGAGAATAATGGCAACAAAAAAGGAAGAGGAGAAAGCAAAAGCAGGAATCCAAGGATAGTTGGATAAATAGAAGGTGTCCAGACTTTGTGAAGTAATACCACAACAGTAATCTTGCAAGGCTTGAAGGGCTTAGAGGTTAGGGTTTTTAGTGGGTATACGGGTAACCGGGAGCCCCACACAAAGTGCTTAAAGATTTTTCCTCTTCAATAAAGAAAAAAAAAAGAAAAATTTCAAAAATTTAAAAAAAAAGAAAAAAGTATTTAAAAAAAAAATAGTAATCACAAAAAGAACTCTATCCGATTGAAAGAAAAATACTATGTTACTAGTATTTTATTTGCCTAATTAAACTATTTGACCCGTTTAAGTTAAATAACGTTAAAGACATATTGAAGGATAAAATATTTGTAGAAATTATAAAAGTAATTCAAAAAGAACTTATTAGATGTCAACTTAGCCATCAATAATGTAAGAGTGGAAGAGGTATTAATATTTAAGTATTTTGAAGTAAAAGTATCAGCAAACAAAGACAGACTAATTAAAGTACAGAGCCAAAACTACAAGACTTTTAGAGTGCATAAGAAATCTTATATAATAAACGTTTATTTTTTGTATTTTACAACTTAACATAATATTTACCATATAAACTTAATTCACTTCTTATATAACATATAATTTTAATTACCTTAAACCCCTATTTCCATTCCATTTTGTTTTATTTTTTTTGTTACCGCCATCAATTATTTTATTTTTTCTTAATCTTCTTTCAGTACCTTACTTCTCTTCAATTGCTCTTCTTTCCTTTTAAAGCATTTTAGCTTGTGTTTTATGTTTTTTTTTGTTTATCTACACATTTTCTTATCCTCGTCTATCTAAAATTTGCACACTTTCTCCTAATATCCACATCTGAATCTTGCAATCATTCTTTTTTCTATTTTTTTATATTTTCTGGGTACTTTGGTAGTGCATCCGTTATATCATGTACATAATTTGATATGTACCTAGATTCATTTATTTGTGTTCTATGCTCTTGCTTTTGTATATCTCTAATTCTTATCATAATTTTATTCTACATACTTTTATCTATTCTCAATCTATCTACTTCCTCACTAGCATATCTATTTCTGTTAAAATATTTTTATCTGCAAGTTTCCATTTTTTGCATTTTTCTTTCATTTTCTCTTAATGCACTCTTGTAATATTTTGCATTCATTTTTTTCTCTTACTCTTTCTTTATACCTCATTGCATGCTTTTCTGCTTCTACTCATAATTTGTCTATTTTAATTTCTCATATTACAATGTATGCTAGTTTACTCCCAGTATTTTGTTTAAATAGTTTCTAATTTTTCCTGCTTGATCCACTCTCAAATTTCCGCTCCGTACAATATATACATACTTTTTACTAAACTTTCAAACATCATTTCTTTTATTCTTACACATTCAAATTTTTTTTCATCAATTCCTTATACATGTCTTACCTACTTTATTAGACTTTTTTGTCATAATTTTTAAGTGTTCATTTTCATTATTGTTTGTACAAAGAACATATCTTAGTTATTTAACTGATTTTACTTCTTCAATTTCTTTTTCATCCCATTTCCAGTTTTCTACACTGCGTCTTCTTTTCCCCTTTCTAAAAGTCATCATTTTTGTTTTATTTATATTTTTTTCCAACTTCACTAAAATGTTTATTCAGACATCTAATCATTTTGTTCATTTTATTTGCTTGTTTTTCTACAATCACCATGTCGTCTGCATAAGCCAACGACCACACTTTCTTTCTGCACAAGAAATCTTATATGAAAAAACCAATACATAAACCAAGACTCTAAAATCAGAATATAAAAACTTGCATTTGACTAAGGATGTTATGCCGCTGAAATTAGATCAAAAACCAGTAAAACAAAAAAAAAACGTTCTAATGCCAGATCCTAGAACAGCCAAGCAAGCAAGACATGGAAAGCCAAACTTTAGAAAGTTTTTGGGCTGACAACTAAAACGATGAACGAACTGAACTTCAATACTACAAAGTGTGTATAGTTGGAAAAACGGGTTGTAAGTCTAAATCAAGAAAAAAAATAAGAAGAATAAAACCTTTGTAAATATACCTGATTACCTGACGCGCTGTATTGCAACCTCAGCGCCATGACAAACAGGTAAATGAAGACTGTTGACTATCAAACCACCCCACAAACGGTACACTCTAGGGAACACTAACGTCACCACCAGCTCAACTCCTGGGGGCGTGCCGGGAACATATATGATATATGATGAAGTTTGTAATCTCATTTTTTTTTTTAAATTTTTTTCACACACACTAAGTGCACAAATTTTATACATACTTTTTCTTCTATTATAAAACGACAAGAGTGACATATTTCAATTTTGCAGATAGGGCTCTACCAGCTATCTGCAAAATTGATTCTGTATGTAGTAAGTAATAATTTGAGTTCTTGTGTACACAATCCCATCTAATGTTTGCGTATTATTTTTTAAGTTATATAAAAACATTTTCTCGTTTTGACTAAATTTATAATAATAATAATGCGAGTGAGAGTAAAGCTTTGCATTTCTATCTGACAAACTAATTAGAATTTATAATTTATTAATATAATAGTAAATTATACTAAATTCATTTTGGCCTAACAATTACGATTTAAATTTAAATAAATTTCATATAGTTTATGCCGCTTATGTTCATCACTAATAAATGTCGAATAGATGTAATAATAATGTCTATTTGGATAGGACTCGAAATTAATATTCCGACTATTTTACCAATTAATTGCATTGCATTGCAATTAGTTAATGTACACAGAATTGTATAGGTGTATCAATTACAAACACATCGTTTAATTTAGTAAATGAGATTGTGTTAGTGAATATATTACAAAGCCATTTTCTTTAGAGGTAACGCTGCCAGTAACATTTATATATTGTGAACTGTTATTTTAATGGCATGTTGCTTCAATTTATTATGAATTATTATTGTCATGATAACTTATTATTTATTGATAACTGTAATCATTATTCATTTATTTATTTTTAAAGTTAAATATTATTAATGAAAGTTTTGATTATTTACATTTTATGTCTATGTAGCTGTAGTTAAATTTAACATAAAAGTGTGTGTGTATCAGATACTAGGCGTTGCCAATATACAGTTCATTTTCTCAATTAATAAGTTTGGTAGTATATATTCGTGTTTGCAGATCATCTTGAAAAAAAAGTAGAAATTATAATACGTTACTTGTAAACGTAAATGGCGTTGTTCTCATGTAGGTAATAATTAAAATATTCTAAATGTTTTAATTATTTTTATTAACAAATAATTAATTGTAGTCTGTACTTTAAGTTATTTTTAAAGGTTGAATTTAACATATATTAATATGTATAATTATTATTTATTTGCAAGATTTATTTTTTAATTTATTTTATTTTCTGCGGACAATCTAAATATGTTTTTGAAATTTGCATTTTTTATCAAAACACATGGCTACACAAAACTAATTTATACGACCACTTCTCGGCTATATAACATTTGAATTTTAAAATCTATTTAAATTTTATGTTATCATTCCCGTTACTAGTTTGCGATAAGTTTATGTTTAATGTTTTATCTTGCAGATTTGTGTCACGAGTTCTGTGACATAATTTTTTTGTCATTTAGATTTAGTGGTGAACATCGTGGATAGCCATTAAGTTACTGGTGTATCAACAATACGCTTTAGTGCGTTTTAAGAGTTCTCATAAATTCAGGAGCGCACGTTTTGTACAATAATACAATAATTGTTTTATCTTTTTAATTTAAATGTTGTTATATTTAAATTACATTGGCAATGCTTTGTGATGATTAATGCAATTAATAATTGTTACCTAATTGCCTTTAATTTATTTGATTAAAAATTTCTTTAAAAAGGTGTTTTGATCTTCAAGACAAGTTTTTTGTTTACTGTGTATCGGATCAATACAAGTCTTAATCGCCAACATAAGTCAGAGCCGACTTTAAATATTATTGGATTGACAATATTGATACTTCTCTATACTTACGTACACCAGCCTAGTAACGTTGAGAATATGTATCTATTTAAATTTATGCGTTTTGTTGCCGGTAAAATTAGTCCATTGTTGTGTTCTTTTGTTACTTGCGTTTCTGCGGTGTACGTTAGTACAAAGCAAATGTGACGAGTGGTACAGATTCTGTACAGAACTTTGTCAAAATACTTCTTGTTGCACACTTCAATTTATGTTGGCTAAGCTTTTAATTACATATAAGGTTTTTTGCATTTTGTAACAAGTTGATATGCTTAAAAGCAAATCACAAGCCTTAAAAAACTTTGTTTGACGTAGGGTGTACTAAATTCCTAAAAACCAGCGCGGGGTCTTAGTGAGGTTTTCTGAAAGAATATGCACGCACTAGGTGTTAACTACGATTGAAACAAAGGTAACACTAATTGCCATTTTTTGGAAATTATTGTTATTGTTATGAAATGAAGTAATAATTTATTCAAACTGACAATTGTTTTGGTTTTACAAATTTTGGTTTTGAAACATTAAAACAATATCAGAAATAACTAAAGTCTAGCCATAAACTGTTGACAAAATGCAAAATCCGGCTTTAAAATATAAATAATATTGTCAGAAAGCACTAAAATCCGGGGTTGAAACAAAAAGATATTGTTAGAAAATAACAAAGTTATAAAATGATGAACAGTGCAAAAATCTTTTTATTTAAAGTCAAAATTAGCAAAATTCAGCTAAAAAATATAAAATAATAAATAAAGGAAGCAACATTTAAGCATAAACTGTCCAAATCAAAAACTAAAAAATGTAAAAATTTTTATGAAAAATCCTGCTATGAATTATCAAAATATTGTCTGAAAGAATTAAAACTCAAAAATCAACATTTTGTTTATAAAATGTTAAAAATAAAAAAAATCTGGTTATTAATTGTAAATTTTTTTAATGAAAAATGCAAAACTTGAAATAATTTTGTTAAATACACCAAAATCTGGTAAAAAATTGTTTAAAATGTAAAATTTTATTTAATAAATGTTAAAAAACACAAAAATTTGGCACAGGTTGGGAAATAGACGTTAGGACCCTGTATATTTGTGGGCCTTTCCGCATTGCAGACTTTAACTGAGACGTAAAACTAAGAAATAAAGTTTATTTAGTTAATTTTAGGGAGCGTTGTGGAGTGAAAAAAATGATATAATATGACATGCGGCAAAAAAATGGCTGTGTCTATTATATTTATATGTCTGGTAATTGATTGAAGTATTTTGTAAGGGCTTTTAAGTGTTTTGGGTATTTTTTAATTGACTGTCTGTTTGTTTGTTTTCTCTAATAAAAGTTTTTTTTTTGTCGAGTATATTGAGCAGTCTGTTAAGATATAATTTGGTGTTTCCACCATGTTACATTTTAAACAGATAGGTGATTCCATCTGGTTAAATAATTATATTTTGTCTGCCGTCATGTCCTGTTCTGTATCTTATGATTTTTTTGCAAGTTGGTTTGGTATGTTTGTGTTTGAGAACTATGGTGTATATGTTGGTGTAGGCTGTATTATCTTGTAGTTTTTTCTGGCTTTGTATGTAGTTTCTGATATTTCTGTGTGGTGTTGAAATTTTGGTAACGGGTTGGTCTACGTTATTAGCGGCATAGTTTCCTGAAACAGTGGCTTGGGATCTGTTGATAAATTATTTGGGGCTTTTGCTGTTTTAGTTTCATTGTGTTTTTATAAATTTTGTCTGCTAAAACGATTTTTGATTGTCGTAAAAGTTTTTTTTAGTGTTTGGAGTGATGTCATGGAATTGGTTAGGATGACATATTTTGAGAGGGTGAGTTGGGAGTTGTTGCATATAAAGAACTGGGCTAGTTTTATTCAAATCATATCAAATCAAATCATTTATTAATGTTAATAGTATAATATAATACTTTACACAGGTCACAATAAAAATAGTACAGAAATAGATAAAACTATACATACAAATTAAAATTTAAAATTTAAAAAGTCATCATATGTATAAAAAGCGTGTGATTCTAGAAACGTTTTGAATTTCCTCTTAAAAGTTTAAAAGAAATATTTTTGTATTTATCCGCAATTTTATTATAAAATATTGGTGCATAGTAGTTTCTAGCATTTCTACTAGTGTTTAAGAGTTTAAGAGTTTCTTAGATTAAGTTTTATTCTTCTATCATGACTATGATAGTGCTGGTGTTGACAGTAAGAATGTAAATTATCCTTAATATGAACAACGCAGTTAAAAATATATAACGAAGGAAGAATTAATATCTGGAACTCAATAAATTTTTGCTTTACATCATCTCTGAAACCTAAACCAGAAATTATGCGTAGGACTTTGCGCTGTAGTCCAAATAGTCGAGAGTAATGTGAGGCCCCCAATTGAGAATAGCGTAGTTTAATTGAGATTGAAAAAGGCTATAATATGCTGTTAAAATGACTTTCCTACTAACTGATCTTTTAAGACTTCTAATGAGATATACAATTTTAGCAAGCTTACTTAGAGCATAGTTTATATGGCATTCCTAAGACAATGATAGATTTAAGCATACTCCCAAGAATTTAACATATGGCGGATTGTCATATGATAAGTTACGTAAGCTAAATAAAACTTTAACTGTTTTTGCTTCATTTATTTATAGTTTGTTTACTTGAAACTAATTTAAAGCATTTGTCTGAGAATGTTTCATACTTTTAAGTACTACATCATGTTTTATACTAGAATTTATCAAAGTAGTGTCGTCAGCAAACAAAACAGTATGCGAATCAGGTAAAAAAGATGGAAGGTTATTTATATAGATTAGAAATAAAATTGGCGCCTGTACTGATGTTTGTGGGACCTTATGCTTTACATCCATAATTCTTGAGCTATTGTTTTGAAAAGATAGTATTTGTTTCCGGTTACTAAGATAACACTTGATTAAATTACAAATGTCGTTGGAAAAGTTTTAAAACTTTAGTATGGAGTGGGACACGCAGTCGAATGTCTTAGAAAGATTACAAAAAACTGAACTTACATAGGCTCCATTTTCAAAATCATCAACAACATGGTTAGTTAATTTTTGAATAGCCATAGATGAATTTTTTATTGTTTTAAAACCAAACTGGCACTTGTTAGGTAATTTATTCGAGAATTGGTATTAACGATATTGGCCGATAGTTAGTCATTTATTTAGTGACTCTAGAGTTTAAGTCAATATTATTTTGATAAATAAGATCAAAATTTTCTTTCTCCATCAAATTATACAGTTTGAATAAACCTATGTCTGTAATTGGTCTCACTAGTTTATTTTTACATTTAGCAATGTTAGGCAGTACAAGTGCAGCAAAAACTGCAGAGTGATCTGAGAGAAACGAATTTTCAACATAACACTTATACGTCATATTGTCAAATTATATTGTCAAGACAATTATTTAATCTTGTGTTTTTATTTAAAATTATTTTAAGGCCAAAAAAGGTTAATAGATTTGAAAAATTAACTGCAGTTGGTTCTGACGTATGGAATTTTATGTTGAAATCTCCACATAAGACAACAGTATTAGTAACCAAGTTTAATTTAATAAGCACACTATTTATTGTATCAAAGAATATGTTAAAATTACCTGATGGGGGTCTGTAGACTGAAACTATAACACAATTTGCGTCTACTAGTTTTACTGCGGCTAATTCAATATGCATCTTATTTGATAATGTGCATATATCTTTAATTGTTACATATTTTAAATGATTTTTAATGTATACCCCTCCACGTATATGCAGTCTTTGTGTAAAATGGGCTGCCATTGAAAAATTGTGTATTGCTGTATTTTCTACTTTCACTATTTTTATCCAATGTTCATTTACAGTTAAGACATCAATATTTTTTAATTTAGAATATATTTTCAGATCATGCGTATGGTTCCTTAGACTTTGAATATTTAGGTGAACTTTGTTAATATGGTTGTTAGTTGCTTTTAGGTTGGTATCTTGAATGCTTCTTTTAGTAGTTGGATAAAAAAAAATGAAATCTTTCAACTGTTATATCGACAGGCCTGAAGTTTGGATTGTAGAGAGTATCTAATAGATTAAAATTGGCTACTACTTTAAATGAAGCATTATAATCGTTTTTTGTATCGAGTTTTTCAACTGAAAAATATCTATCAGAACATTTTTAACAAGAAATTTTTTTAATCCCTCCTCTGTAATATCTTATTTGCAGTTGCCAATATATATTGCAGTTAGTTTAGCCGTTGATATTGATGCTTCTGATTGCAACTTGAGCCAAAATGCTTTAACAGCCTTCACTCACTTTGTCCCTTTGTGCTGCTAAAAGCGACGGGGGGCTTAAAGTTGTTTTTGGTTTTTGATACACTATATACTATAAAATATCTTATCAAGTGTTAAAATCACTGGAACAAAAAAAAAACTATGTATTAGTATAGATCTATCTAAAGATTTTGATAGCGTTGATCATCAAATAAATTATAAATATTTATAATTAGGAAACATTTTCTTACAGTCTTTAGCCTTCTGTCTTAGTAACATAAATCAAAAAGTTGCAGTCACCACAGTTTTATTTATATTTTGAATAAAAAAATCAAGCGATTAACACTGCTATTCTAAAGACAGCTTACAGAAAACAAAGTTATTTTAAATTTTCAGAAGGCCGAAGTAATTTTTTTAACCCAAATCAATTATGTACGAACACACTAGAAATAATTTACTTTGCTAACCAATCTCTAGCTAATTTTGTTTTAATTTTTAAATGTTATATTTAGAAATTACATAATATGCCACAACAACATAAAAATACTTTTTAAATTTCAACGAGTGAAACCACACTCGCTGAAACTATCACATTGAAGACTAGATTTAAGCCGTTTGTGAACAAGGATTTTGAACATTTGTGGCTTATAAGTCTTGGGAAATACTGAATTTTGAAGTTTATTTTATTTGTCGATAGTATCGTTTAAGAAATTTTTCCTAAAAGTTTTGGTCTATCATCTATGAACTGTTAGTAAATATTTGTTAAAATTCCTAGCAAACTTTGTACTACGAGTAAATATTTGTTAAGAAGGCAAAATGTCTTGTATTTTGTTTAAAAAAGATCTGAAATTTTTAAGGTATCTTTTGCACATAAAAAAGTACATTATTATTCATATAAAAAAAAATATTTTTTAAAGTTTGCAAAACAATTTTCAAAATTTAAGGAAAAAATGATTCTTTGAACAATTTGAAAAAAAAAGTTTATTACAGTTTATTCCTAAAAATGCAACATTAATTTCTCAATGTTGTTACAAACGATTAAAAAAAAAACAAAGAAAATCGATTTTTCAAATTTTGATTGCTTATTATTTGAAAATGGCTTGTTGAAAAAATTAAAAAAAAATCACAAATTAAGGACTTATGTAGAGAAAGCCATTTCCAGTAGTCATATGCAAAAGTTAAACAGAAGTAAAAAACTTTTTACATCTACTAAGAAATACTAGTTTTCTAGATACTTTCAAAGCTATGTCAAAAATAAGGTTGTTTCATAGAAGATTATGTGAGATTGTAACCCCTAGAAGACAAATTGAAGAAGATTTAGATATGGATTTGTTGTTTAGTTTAATTTTTAGTACTGATGATACATCGGATTTAGATTTTGAAACAGTTAGAAGTTTTTTTAGAGTTAAAATTGACCATATTGGTAGTGCCCCATTCAGATATTGTTTAGAGGTTTTTGTTTATAGATGCCACAGATTCTAATTTTAAAATTTTAATATTTGTCAATATGGTTTTTTGAAAGTATGAAGGGTGCTATTATCAGCAAAACTATGAATAGGATTTTCAGTTATTTGAAGAAGTTTATTAATGTAAATTAAAAATATAGTTGGCGAAAGAGCAGAAAATTTTGGAGTCTGAGTTGAAACCATTTAGTTGCACTGTTAAGGTTTTTAAGTTACATATAATCAAAAATTTGTTATGACATTTTCACTGTAACTATGTAAATTATAAATTAAAATAGGCTTATGGAATGAATTAATAATTTATTCAAACTCAGTCTAATGATTACAGCGGCTAAGGATCAAGCATAGATAATAGATAACAATAATAATTTTCTATTTCATTATTTAAAAAAGGCTTACTATATGATTATACTATGCCAACTTTAAATTATGAATCAAACATAACATTCTTTTATGCATTTATTATAGCGTAGAGCTGTTAAAAATGTAAAACAACGTATTATGCGCATAATGTGTGTTTGCAAATATTATGACTTTTGTAAAAAGAAAATAACTTACTTGCAGTACGTCTGTACATATACAATCCTTTTATCTATAGCAAACAAAAATATATGTTTTATGGTAACCGGGCGGCGCATTATTACATCATTACGATTATAAGGTGTACTTGCGCTTTATTGAGCTGATGAGGTATTTTACCAACAGAACGGGGGGCCACGATACTACTATTTATTTCTATAAGCATTTTTGAATGAAGATCTGCAAAGATATTGGATTGGACAAGCTTATTGAGTTTTTTTTTATGGTTGGTATATCTTTTTTGGAGTTTATTTGTAGAGAACTGTGAAAAATTAAGTCTATTGACATAAGCCTCACACGGTGGAAGACCTTTGCTAAGAGATTGAAGTAGCATGTGCAGCAATATTTATTGAAACGTTGACCAATTTAACGGCGCCAACTGCTTATCGCTTTGTTATGTGTCTGATTGCCGACGGCCAACATTTTGAACATCTAAAGTATGTGCCTAACTGAAGACAGTACTAGATGTGTGGTCAGTATTTAAATGTAAAACAAACACATAATAAATAGTTTTTGTTCTTTAAAGTGTATATTCATTTGTTTGGCGGACTCATACATATTTATGTATGTTGTACTTACAGAAATAAAAATAAAGTTAATATTATTACCGTTCTGTAAATTTAATAGTCTATATTCACTGCCTTTGTTTAATTTCAGAAAATTATTTAACTTAATTAATTTTAATTTGGAATACTAACGCATTTTCTGATTGATTTGTCAGTGATTGTTATAAATTGACAGATAGAATATAAACCAAGGCAAAATATATAGGCCAGTCAAATATGCTCAAATATTGATTTTACCTCTAATAAAATCCAAAAATTTTAAAACTTTTTACACTGATTTAAAAGTACCTAATGAAGAATATACTAAAAGTCTTGACTAATATGACACAAGCTTTAGCGGTAATGACCAAAAACAGGGCAATTTTTTCAGTTTTTGTTAATATCTTGAGAACTGTAGGTTGGTGGTAAAAGTTGACTTTATACATAATAAAAGCTGATAATAATCATATAATTTTTTTTGTATTTCCAGCGGTTACAGAGTTATAGAGCGCTAAAAAATAGAAAAATAAGTTTTTTATATTGTTTTGTTCATTTTGACGGTATTTCCCGTCTCCCCCAATTACCTGCCCTTCTCTTCACATAGCGTTTACGATATGCGTGGGTTACACGTCAAATTGTAGTTAAGTGAGGTCTTTCATTTACCTTCTTTGTTTATGGAGAAATTGTGGTAATTAACCTTTTAACGATGTTTCTAAAAATAACTATCAACAAGCAGAGTGATGAGACTCTTTATCCGTTAACTTTATTTGAGGAAACTGGAATGCGGAAAACTGCCTTCTACGATAATTTTTTTGTACTACAAGAAGAAGCCAATCTTATTAATTTTGACATTTTTTTGGATGGAGGATTACTGTTACACAAGGTGGTGTGGCTCAAAAAATCCTCAATCTTAACAGTTTGCCAATGTTATGTCGGTTATGTTCTCAAGCATTATGCCGGCAGAGCTATACCGTTGTGTTTGATGACTATTTAGCGGCACCATCCAGTACGAAGACAGCTGAACAGAACAAAAATACAATCTGAAGAGGTCAGTTGACATACCTTTTGAACACAAAACATAAATCACAGTTAATTTGATTGGCTGTGAATTACAATTTTATATCTTAAAATCTAACAGTAGTGACAAACTGTAATAAACATTGAAAGTAATGTTTTTAATTGGGGCAGGCAAAAAAATATTGAGTGTAACTAGCCAAAAGGCCTTCACTCGCTTCGTTTGTTTGCGCTGCTAAAAGCGGCGGGCTACTAAAGCCAATTTTTGGCCCGCATATGCCTATTGGCCTTTTCGGCAATTTGCGGTACTTGATTGACTGTGAATTACAATTTTATATGTAGACATCATACCTTAAAATAAACATTGAAAATAATTATTTTAATTGGGACAAACAAAAAAATATTGAGTGTAACTTGTGCTAAAGTGCTTTAGCAGCCCTCACACTTGCTTTGCTCGTCCGTGCTAGATTAAAAGCTGGAAGGCTGCTAATGCCTATTTTTGGCTCTTGATACACTATATACAATATATTATAAAAAATGTATTCTATGCCATGCTTTGAATTTTAAATTGCATTTTTTTTTTATTTTTGGATAATTAAAAAACATTGATAGCCAAAGATATACTTTTTTAATTATTTTAAAAGCAAATTAATCAATTTTTAAAAGATGTGTTGTTCTTATTTTATGTAAACATTTTTTTTTTTCTATTTATTTTTTGTTGATTTGTATTTTCGACTTTTAAACATACCTTGGCTAGTATTCTTATTTCATTACTCTGTTTGCAGTTGTTGCAGTTATGTTTTAAAATATGTTTCAACATTTGTAATTTGTAATTATATGTTGACATCTTTTAAGATTTCTTGAGTTAAGGGTATTTTATTTAGTAAAAAGTTTGTGTTTTTTGATAAGTAAACTTTTAAATTTGTTTTATTTTGTTATCTTCAACTTGGTTGTAAATCAGTTTGTAATGGGAAGTTTAACCCCGACTAATATTGCTAGAGCAAAAACAATGATTGAAAATGGTCAAACTTACAGAGAGGATGGCAAATCGACAATCTATCGTAGTTACACATATAATGTCGACTGGATTAAATTTGAGAAGACAAGTTTACAGCAAAAATATTGTTGCAAACACTCCGAAAATGATTGAGTGAAACCATCATCAGTGAGCATTTAGTAAGAAGAAGATTCAACGAAGTTGGTTTGTAGCTGTACGTGCTAATAAAAACCCTATAGCTTTAAAGACAACATCTGGTAGCGCGACTAGACTTTGTTTGAGAATAGCATAATTGGAATAATATATTTTGTATACCATTGAGAACCGTTTTTGCGTAAATTTGATTGACGGTAAAAAACATTAAATTGACGTCAAAGAGAACAAAATGGACAATTTATTTGTTTTCTAACTTTTTTTATGGAAGCCTTGTCTGGGGTTGCATATGTTTAGGGACACCAACAGAGTTGGAGGTAATTGAAAGCTTTGCTTTAAATGCGGATAGGTAAAAAAGTTCTGCAAGACTATTTTGTACGTTTCTCAAAGTTTTCAAAGTTTGATTTTTCATTGCTCATTGTGTAATTGTTTTTTTAAAAAAGTGGATGAGACATGCTAGTTAAGTATTTTTTATGTCGAAACCACAAAAGTGTATAATTTTTTTATTGCATAAAGGCTATTTTTAATATTATAATTTAACAGGCTTTACTATAGCACAATTGCGTTACAAAAAGAAATAAATTGGCTACATTGGCATACTTTACGAAAAATAACTTTTTATTGACCACCGTTACTATTAAACTTTTCAAGCTTTTGTTGCTTTGTCATATCTGAATTAAGTTTTTACGCTCACAAAATTCTTATTGTTAATATACACATCTACAAACTTAGTTAAATTTATACTGATTTTATAATACAGACATATTAATTCAGATGTAAAATTAAATAACAATGTATTTTTGATTGCTATTTTTATTAAGTTATTAAACTATCCCAGAAAAGTAGGGCTTTAATAAATAATCACATTATACCGCATAACCTGAGTTAAACACGTGAGAACACACCATAAATAACTTTTAATTCGTTTGCTCGGTATGTAATTATGCCGGCATCCTTAACACTCCATTAGCGATGATATATTTTCATTCATCAATTACCATCACTTGGACCACTTGATTAAAGACCATTTTTATCCATCAACTTCTAAATGTCACCTCTTAGGTTATTTCCTTTTATTTATCTAGCGTTAATATTTGAAGTGGATTTACTCTTACAAACTGAACGTTTCAAGAAAAAAATCTAGAATACAAAGAAATTAATTTTTATAGAGAATACGCAATAATAAAATAAGTCATAAAAACTATAACAATGTTTCTAGTTTGCAAACTCAAACGCAATTAACAAATACAAAAATTGATTGAATCTAAAAATAACTTGATAAAAAAATGTTGTTTGTTGTAATTATGTCTAATTTTATTTGTATTGAATTATTTAGGTTTAAATATTTTGAATAATAGTAGCTAAATTATTTTAATTATATTAATTGATTATTACTGAATTAGATATTACAGCAGTAGTAAAATTAGTTCATTTTATTTAAATTGCTATTCAGTTTTAATTATTTAATTTACGTCGGTTCATTATTTTTTGTTTTATATTTTATATGGAAAATAAAATTTAATTTGATTAATTACTTCTTACGTTTGTGTATTAAATTGATACAATTTTTGTGTTGAATTTTTTTAATATATTTTGCTACCGACGTCTATAATTTAATTAAATACAAGGCGTTCTAATAAATTCGCTTTCGTCAGTTGACATTCAAAGAGATTAATGTGAGCTTTTAATAATCTCGAATTCGAAAATGATGATGAAGGTTCGAGTTCGATAGGTGTTCTAATTAATTAAAAGGGCTGGATATATCTACATAGCGGGGGGTGTGGGGTTGATATTGGGTAATGGTGGCAGCGCGTTTTACTGCAAATCGTTCAGTCGAACGGGCGACAGCTTGTGTTATAAATCACGTGATATTAAGTGGTGACAAACGTGCATGCAGCGGATCAAATTTGCATCAATGTCATACCTACCTGACTTCTATAATTTAAAAATGAATTTAATACGTTGCCGAGTAAAAATAATTTTTTAGATTTATTATTTTCAAAAAATTATATTTACTACCCGGCGCATTCACCATAACGGCATATAGAAATAAAATTTGAATCAATATCAATATCAATCATTTAAATTTAATTTATTTGATTTTTCATTGTTATTAAATTTATTGATTATTAGTACTAATTGATTATTGATTGATACATATTTCAGTAAAATATTTCTATATAAACTTCAATATATTCAAGAATATAATACGATCGAGTTTTCTATTTCAGAATGCCTTTAAGAATAAATTTCACATTCAGATCACACATATTAAAAGTTCCATGAATGCTGGAAACAAGCGAAACGCAGAAGCCCGCCAGCGTCATCTATATCCGTTGACATTTCAACCGGAAATGAAATTACCTTTCCACTCTCAACTGTCAACGTTACTATCACAACTGACTAATAGCTTTGTGCATCATGTAAAAACCACCACCGCTTGGACCACAATAAAATGCATTTAAAATCGCCTTGATATGATAATAATGATGTTTTTGAAATTTTATTGTTGTGTTTTTATCTCTGAACTATTTGCGGTGTTTGCTGATTTGAATACATACATTACTTGTTTATTATTATAAATAAAATACAACATTTTTTATATGCTTATCAATATAAATTATTGTTTTGAATAACAAAAAATAATACACTTAAACTATTAAACACAAAACATCAACGAATTAAAATCAGCATCAACTTTTAGGTTTTTCAAGACCTATAATGTGTTGCTGTAAAAGTTTATTTGTTGAAAATTGCAGCAAATTGGGATATTTTGTTTTTTTTACACTTAGCGCTGCCGGGGCAATAGTTATATATGAACGTTTAGGTCGAATTTGTATTGGTGTTTTTACATCTTGCAATAGATAATTTTTTTTAATTTTTTTATTAATTTCTAAATAACGATTTTATTTGATCTGCACGACGTATTTTTGTGATAAAGCAATAATTTTGTAATAGAATTTAAATATTTGTAGATATTCTGCAATTGTGTAGCGTACTAAGATTAGTAATAGGTTTCAGATATCAACCATTAAATAAAAACAAAATGATGTAAAAATAGCGAGCATTTGCAATTTTTTTATTGAAACTACTTTTATTATTCATTTTACTACCAAGAGTTAATGCAAATAGTTATTTAGTTATAAAACCAATTTCAAGAGATAGATAACTTAGCTTTTACAATAAATGAGTGTATGCGGTTTTAACACGATGGGACGGTTGCACATGTTAGAAAAAATATTATATCATCATTTCATAGTTTTGAAAATAGGTGGATTGGATGTGGATATTAAGAAAATGCAACTTGTTGAATGATAACAGACTGTTTGATATTTATACATTATCTACAAACTCTATTAAAAATAAATGTAACCGAATTAATTTTAATATGTAATTTAGTGGGCAATTCCATTTTAAACGGACCAGAGCGGCCATTTAGCAAAATGCGTCGAGTGTGGTGGGCTGCAGACAGCAAGTTATAATAGCTGCGTAGTTTATCAAAAACTAAAGGCTAGTCGCAACAGCCAGGCTCATGGTAAGACACCTGCTATTGTAAGCAGTCTCATGCTCCTCCCAATGCAAGCAAAGAAAAATCCATTGCACAAGCAGCGGGACCGACGTCTAGCGCCTCACTACAGCTAAAGATCAGCTGTTACTTTGCTTATCACAAGCAAGTAACGATGATTTTGTCAAGCTTAATATAGCTTCAAAAGCTCTATTAGACAACTAGATGTCACAGTCCGTCAGTCTAAAATCCAGACCTAGAAGTGGAACTAGATCTTTAATAATTCTAGGCGACACCTATAAGATTGGCACACATGTGCATTAGGCAAAAATATACCTTTTTCGCATACAACTAGCTAGGAAGGCCATGTCGATATGCGCCCGTCATGGTAAAACACTTTGTGAGTCTTTAGGAAGATTCTCCTAGCACCAAAAAAAAGTAATAAATCAATTAATAGTTCTCTAAAAGTAAATTTACCTTCAATTGATAATAATAACTAACAACCCAAACATTAATTGAATTAAAAAATATTGCAATTTAGAAGCACAAAAAGTCATTAACTTTAACAATTTAGCAAATCATTATATTATCTTCTGCGTTATGTTTGTAAGAGCTGTGAAAGCAATGCCATTTAATAATATACTTTCTAAACTAAGTAACGAAGATAATATTAATAAATATTTTGCATCTATAAACTAAGCACAAGCAGTATTATCATTATTAATTATTATAATAACACAAAACTACACCAGAGTTTTTTAAATTTTAAACTCATTACTGCTCTCAATATTGAGCAAAATATTAGCACGTTTAATACTTTTGCAGATATAATTAAATTAATAGTAATTGGCAACTCGGTCCGTCCATACCTAGAATTTATCACTCACTTCATATATTGCTTTTTAACATCTATTAAGTTTCCCAATACTTACAAATTTAACAATCTTAACGATTTGCAGTCATTATTATTCTTCATACTAGAAATGATTATGGCTAAACAATTTTTAGTTTTTAGCAATACTTTACTAGATGTACAGTCAAGTTTTAGACCTGGTCATAGTTGTAGTTCTGCATTATCACATACAACAAATGATATATTTAAGGCAACTGACATAAACGTAACCGAATTAATCTTACTAAACCTCAGCTAAAACTTTTAATGTCATCATCATGATCTTACAGCAATAAAATGTTAAAATGCTCATTGTTTAAAACTTATTGTAAACAAAATATTAGCTTTTGTTTATGGACTTATAAATAGCAAAAACACAAATGAATTTGTATTTACTTCATGCAAAGAATGTTTTTTTTTATGTTATCTACATAGCTATGAAAACAATATGCTATCGCAAAATTTTTCTTGAGTCAAGTTACTGTAACATTTTAGTGTCATCTTTAAGTTTCGTTCTAATTGCTTAACATTTGTAATTTTTATATCAGTTTAAAGAGGCAACATAAACATAGAAGCGTCATAATTTTTTTATAAAAAGAAGGCGTAGCTCATAGAATATACATTGTACGGCCTGTACAATGTATATATGAAAATAAAGCTGTAACATGAAAAAATGCAAGCAATAACAAAAACATGTATTTAAATGTAATTGTATAAATCAAATTATAGTTTGTATGCACCTATGTGTTGTTGTATGTGTCTGTGTAATACTCATTAGAATAATGTTAATTTTGATATACGATTATTATTATTATTACTATTATTATTATTATTATTAATCCCCATACACCTCCTTTTTGTAGAGTAGACCAACTACATAGGTAAGCAACGGGAAGAAACTAAATAGACGCAGACTCTTGTACCCTTAGTGACACCGTGGTAAACATGGAAATCTAAACAATCATCTTATGGGTCCATAAGAGCAAAGACGCAATTCTTTGAGCAAAAAATGATGATCACAGTTGTCTAGAACGATAATTTTCTTAATAAAGTATATGCCAAAGCGACAATAACTCAATAACAGAGAATCTCTACAAAGATACAATAAAAAACTTGTAAGAGCCTATACACAAAAAAAAAAGAATTATGCTCATAAAATCCTGGTTCTGCAAAATGGATAAACCACAAATTATTTAAAAAAATATTTATTGACTGTGGCTTTAAGAAATTACAATCAATATTCCTTATACAGTTTCAGATCTCGCTTCTTGTGAATATTATCACTTTCCAAAACTCAAAAAATACTTAAGAAAGCATCGATTTATATTGAATGACAATCAGCAAAAAGCACAGCGTTACTAAAAAAACGTTGAAATAAGTGAGTTACTGTTAATGATTTTTAAGTTCAAGAATAAAATTTAGTTTGTCCTGTAAGTCCTTGTGTTTATAGCTAAGTAAACTCCCTATGTAGTTCAACTTTTGTAAATTATGTCAAAACTTTATTTTCATAAACAAAAAAGTACTAAACCAAACTACCAAGTTTAATTTGTGTGAGTTTCTAGTCTTGTCTTACTAATTTTTGTGATAATCTTTACGTTATGTAGGAGAAAACATTTTAAAACGTTTTATTTATACAACAAAACTGGGGGTGGGGGGGGTGCATTGAGAAACTTGCTTTTGTATTTTTTTTGGTCGGTGTATGAGGATATAAAACTTTAAAAAAAAATTCTACGATTTTTTAAATTTAATATATCTATTTGGCATGGTTTTTCCACTTGCTACACATTCTATATTTGATTTTTTATTTTTTTGTACATTGACGCAATCAGTTTTTATTAACAGTTTCTACAGTTTTTGTTTGTTTTTATAAATCAATATTGTTTTTGAAATTACAAACGTAGACTTTATTTATTTATTTCAAATTACTCTACAAGAAATTCTTTTTCGGCTCATAGTTTAAAGCGGATTAGAAAATTATTATTTAACTAATTTCTTGCTAAATTTGTAGAATGTGTCCTACTGAAAAACTAATAATTTTTTTAAAACTTTCTTTTTTAATTCGGCCAGAACAAAAGTATTTAAGTTGTCTATATGCGAATGTTGGTAAAGGTTGGTGTGGGCTATGTTAACAACATGGTTGAGATAATTATGTGGTATTTTACCTTCTTGTAGACAAATTAAAAAAGATTTTAATATAGATTTGTTGATTAGTTTAATATTTGGTACTGATGATACTTTGAATTTTGTTTTGAAACAGTAAAACGTTGTTTTTTTTTTAAGTTAAAATTGACCAAGTTGGGAGTATGTCAGTCAGATTAAGTTTTGAGGTTTTGGTTAATTGATACTATAGATTTTAATCTAAAAGTGTTAAGACTTTCTGTCATATTTATAAATATGGTTTTCGGAAAGTACAAAGTATGAAAAGTAGTATTATCTGCAAAACTATGAATAGGACTTGTATATTATAACTGTTTGTTATTTTAAGTTTATTTATGTAAATCAAAAATACAGCAAAAGAGCTGATCCTTGAGGAACACCAGCATTTTTGGTTTTATGGTTAAAATTAGAAGCATAAGTTTTAAATATAATTTTTCTGTTGTTAAAAAAGCTAGTGATCAAGAACAATAGCATGGAGTTTGTTATTAAGATTAGGATGCCATATCCTATTAAATGCTTTGGATGTACGAGGGACACTGCCAAAGTTTGCGGAAAATGTAAAACAAAACACAAATTACGTTATGTAAATTGCTTTATTGTTTTTCAAAATATTCTCCTTTAAAATCTATACACTATTGCATCCGATGGAACCAATCTTCAAAACAATTTTGCCACTCTGAGCAAGGTACCTCTAAAACAAGTGATTTAAATACTTCAATGGCTTTTTCAGGTCGTTGAAAAACGTTTGCCACGCTTTTTATTTTTAACATGTCGAAATAGGAAGAATTCATTGGGCAATAAATCTGGCAAATATGGGCAACGAGTCATTAATTGAATGTTATTACTGATCAAAAACTCAAACAGTTTGTCGTGCTGTGTGAGCGCTTGAATTGTCATGATGAACAATGGTTTGCTGGTTTATGTTGTTCCTTCTGATTTCAGCAATAATTTCCGGCAATCAAATTGAAGTCAGCATTAACTGTCCTTTGATCCTCTAATGCAACAGTTGCAACATGGCCTGTTTTTCTAAAGAAACAAGCAATCATTCTTTTTGAAACGCTTTGTGAACGCACTACTTTTGTGGGTTTAGGTTATTTTAAAACACCCATACAGTCGATTGCTGTTTAGTTTTAGGCTCATATACCGATTTTGAAAAACCCCCTTCAAATATCTTTAGCATTTCCTTGCACCACTTGACACGTGCCTGTTTTTATTTTTTTTTAATCTGTGTGGGATTTAACGACTGCAAAGCTTTCTGACATGCAAATAATCGTGCAAAATTGTATGTATTGTGTTTAGCTGCAATGCCTAAGGATGCCTTTATCTCACTATAGGTCACATGTCGATCTGACGAAATCATTTCACGCACAGCATTAATATTTTATGCGACAACAGAGGTGCATGGACGATCTTTGCAAAGATTGTCAAACGTTGGTCTTCCACGCTTGAATTCTGCAAACCATTTGTTAACCATAGTTTTGGATGGTGCTTCATTTACAATTATCAAACTAAGTTTTTCCACACATTGCTGCGGTGTTAAACCGTATCGAAAATCATAAAAATCATCACTCGGAAGTCACGATTCGAAATTTCCATTTTTCACACAATTATTACTTTCGTTAAATTTTGTTCAAACAAAACCAATTAGTGAAATTGAACAGTTAACTGAATTATAGGTGAAAAACGTCAAATTTTACGAATACGACAATTGCAGAACGCTGGCAATACAAGCAGTACTTGTTTCCGCGAACTTTAGCAGTGCCCCTCGTATAGAGCTTGGAGATATTAAAAAGTTTTTTCCATGTTTGTCTAAAGAAAAATTTCATTTATGACCAACATATGTTATAAGATCTGTTGTCAAACGTTTTGATTAAAATCTATATTTAGTATCTGAGATAAAGTTAATTTATATATTTTAAGGTTACAAACGTTAACTCAAAAATATACTATCAAACCCGCTAATTAAAAGAATGGGGGTACTGTAGATACTGACGTTTAGTATTTGGTGCACCTACATAATTACATTTAATATAAAATATTAAATGTAATTTTGGTTACATGAACACTAATTATGTACTAGACTAATGCCGGAACTGGAGCTCAAACTTGCGGCAATTTATGCAGCACAGAGATTTAAGTTAAGCGCTTTACCTAACTGAGGTCCTGTTTAGTTAAATATGTCACAACAACATAAAACTACTTCTGAATTTTAACGAGTGAAACTACACTCGCTGAAACTATCACGTTGAAAACAAAATTTAATCAGTCTGTGAACATTGACTTAATTGAATATTTGCGGTTTGGAAGTCTTGGGAAGTACAAAATTTGAAATTTTATTTTATGTGTTAATATGTCGATAGTCCTGTTAAAAAAATCTTGGTAAACGTTTTTGTCGTACACCTCTGAACTGTAACTGTTACTCTTACAATCCTTGTACTAAAAGTAATTATTTGTTTAGAAGGCAGCATGTTGTATTTTAATTAAACAATGTTTATGGAAATACCTTTAGAAAATAGGATGATTGTAAAGTATCTAAATTAGTAGTCAATTTTGGATTGGCAATGATTATAATAAATAGTTTGTTTTTGAATAAAATTTAGAAGAGATAGTGTAGTTTTAAATGCTGTTTTTGATACTTGGGAATAATTTTTAATTCAAAAACGTATGTTAGTTTTCTATAACTGAAAAAATGGTACAAGAGTAAAAACATAATAGGATTAGAAGTTTAACAGCAGAAGTAAAAATAGAATTAAGAAAATTTCTTAAAACAACCTTAATAGTAGTTGTAATATTGGTTTACTAAGACGTCGCTTATGTGAAGCAGCAAAAACTATAGCTTGTTGTCTACATAGTGTTGTAGAAGGCGAGTGAATATAAAATTATGTACATTAAATTTTTTTAACAGAATTATTTTAGTTTTTCTATGATGACTTTGAAGAAACTTGTCAAAACTTTCAGAAAAGTTATTAAAAAAGTTGGAGTTGCGTTATTTGGAGATTGGTGTATGCCTGTCACTAAAATAATCTTATCTGGAAGATTTAAAAAAGAATATGTTTTTATAACCAGGGCAATTTTTTGTTGTTTGTGGATGTAGGCACAAACACCTTGTTGGTCAGCAAAAAAATGTTTTAGATAATAATCGAAATCTACTAATCTACTAGCAATCTGGATTTTTATTATTTACTTTGGTTTCAATTAAAAAAAGGATTTAGGGTTTTTTATGTTCAAGATATTGATGAACAGAATTTAAATTCTTTATTAAACCACAAATATTAAAAAAAAAAATACTTTTGAACAATAAACTAAGTCAATGTTTGGATCGTTAAATTAGTTGGTAGAACTGACTATGCCTTTGTTTTGCCAATTTGTTTGTATTGTAAGCCATATTTAATTTGGTGGGCGTTTTGCCATGTGCCACTTGCTCTAAACGTAGTCTTTTTTTGTTATACCTATTTTGGCAAATTGTCGTTATTGGAGTTCTATATTAAAAGTAGAAGTAGAGTAGAAACGCTATCCTTGCATGGGTTGGCAAATAACATGGGTTTGAAAGTAAATAGGAAATCAGTTTTATAGAGGAAGTATTAAAGTCCCGGAGCAAGAAGTTGGGTACGCAAAGTCAATAGTTTTTTTAAACTAAATTTGGTTTTTTATCGTTTAAAGTAGCTAGAAATAAGGTATTTTAAATTTGGGACACTGAAGTTTAGGTACGAGAGGACACTACTCTTTGAAAACAGGATATGTCTAGCTTTGAATGCTAGATTCAGGTTGAAAAACGTACTAAATTGCATTATTATTCAATATGCCGTTATTAAGTTATACATTTTTAAGTTGTTTTTTGTATTTCTTGTTCAATAAGGTCAAATTGATTAAATTGAAGTTATGCCAAAAGTGTATGGAGGATAATTTTTACAAGTTAATTCTTATGCTATTGAAGTACATTGACACCAATCTGCATTTACCTGTTTTTGAGTTATTAATTTTTTAGTTGTATGCAATTTTTAACACGTTTACAGGTAAGTTGTCAAAAACTGACAGTTTATACATTCAAGAAAAAGTTGACAATTTATGTGTAATTCAGTTTATGTCAGACAATTTGTCAAACAGTTATTAACTGGTTTGTTAAATTGGCAGTTGGGAAAAGATTTGTAAAAAAATAATCAATATAAATTAAGACAATTAAAAATTTTTGTTTTTTTGTTTTTAACTGCTTTGTCTACTTATTTTTTTTTGTTTTCTAGCTGCCCTTATCTATTTTATGACTCTTTTTTTTAATATTTAATATTTTTTTTCATATTATCTTCTTTTATTTCGTTACATTCTTTTAACATATTTCTATAGTTTTCTTAGACTTTTTGCAGATTTTGCACACTCTTAAATCTTTTTCTATCTAAAATTTTGACAATTGCTATTCATTACTACATCTAAATTTTGCAATAATTTTTTTTCATCTTTACTATATTTCTTTTGGTACATTGGCAGTGTACTTCTTCCTTTTGTATATCTTTATAATAATGATAATATAATTAATTTAAAACAATTAAATAAATTTTAAATACGTAATACATTTGACATACAATTAAAACAAGATAGGAAGACAAAATGTTGTCATCAACAAATTTTTGAATTGAATAATATGCTTTTTGTATGAACAATTTTTTAATTTGACATTTTAATGCTTTTATATTCAGTTCCTTTATATTTTGTTGTAATTTTTTATAAAACTTTATTTTTTGATATTTATATTTTTTGTATTATAGAGAGGTATTGTGAGTGATTACCTTGTCTAGTTAAATAATTTTGAGAATATTAGATTTTGTTAACAATATTAAAAATTTAAACAAATCTACACAAAGTTTGTATTATAAAAAGTTTATTTAGATTATGTGCTATACTTTATACAGTAATGTTGTAACAACGGAATGATTTTTGGCAAAATAAAACATTTTTAAGGTGCTGGTTGTTACTACAGGTTTTAATTGTTTTTCTGTTGGTTGTTTGCATTTTCAACAACTGAGTCTTTGTTGTTACCATTAACAAAATGCAAAGTGTTTTTAACAAAGAGAAAAGTGTTTTTTGTGTTGTTGTTTACACATATTAAAAATAAAAGAGATACAGAACCTTGTGGAACCCCTCTATTTATAGCTATTATATCTGATTTTACACACATTTTAATGATACCTGTTGTTAATATGGTTACAAAACCAATTTAATGCTAAATCTTTAATTACGTATGTTTTAAGTTTTTGTTTAAAGGTTTTTAACAGCATTAATTAATTTACCATATATGTTTTTGTATATCTTATAATGCTTTTTAGTTTTAGTCTAGCATTATTATTTCTATTGTAACATTTGTTTCTAATCTCCTCTAACTTTCTATTTGTTGTTGTCATTTTTTTTACATTTGTGTCTGTCTTATTCCTTCTTTGTATCTTATTGCTTTTTACTCTTAACTATATCTTTCTACCACGATATATGCTGGTGTTTTTTATTTAAAAATCTTTAATATTTTGCATGTATTCTTTCTATTTTTTATTTGTTTATTTTATCTCCATATTTTTGACTTACAATACAATATTATACTTCTAACTCAACTGTCAAACATAACTTTTTTTATTCTCATACAATTAAATGTTTTTTACATATTTCTTATACTTGTTCCACTACTTTATTTTTTAAAATGCTTGCTTTTTTTTATTCTACCTTTTTTTCTGAACACTATTAATTTTTTTTTATTACATTACTTTCTAAACGTTTTTTTTTTAAATATCTTATATGTTTGGTATTTTTGCTTTTTTTTTATACAAACTTAAAAAGTGTTTTTTTCTACACTTTTTGGTGCCAGAGTTTGCTTTTATAATTTTTCTATTTTTCTGTATTTTTTACTACTGCTTCCATGCTTGTTTTCTCTAATTCTTTTATTACTATTTTTACATTTTTTCTTTTGTTCTAATTTTTTTCAGATTTTTTTGAAAAGTTAAAACTGTGCTAGCTTCCTTTCATACTACTTTCTCTTTCTTTTTTTAATCTTCTTTTTGTATTTTTAGTTAAGCTCTATCTAAGGACTGGTAAATTCTATTCTCATTTCTATTTTAATTAACATAACGCCACATAAAGCTAACATTCAATAAATTCTAAAAATGTTATGCCAGACTTCTGACTATCAAGCTTGCATATCTGCTTGCATTTCAATATCAATGCTTATATTTTATTTAGATGTAAAAATGAGCAATGATCTTGAGACACTGACAGCATGGCAGATCTAAAGTTTAACTGAGCCAGTTAAAGAACTAAAAAATAGATTAAATTTGTACGCTACTACGTTATATTATTTGGCGGTACACTAGACATGTTTACGAATTTTGAAGCCTAAGTGACTAATCTATTCTGTCGCTTTGTTTAAAATACTAAATACTTGAAAAGTACAATAATACAATTTTTATCTTTGCTATTGTATATTTATTAAATGCGTTGGTTATAGTTTTGATGAAGGCAACGAAGTTGCAGAAACGTAAATTATAAAAATATAAATGTTTTAAGCTGATAATAGTATTAATAACCAATACTAGACTATATCTAAACTAATTATATATTGAATTACTTAAATTGCAGATATAAACTTGATGTATTGTTGTATTTATGAGTGGTAATTAAATAATATTATTTACAAAAATTATTAATAAATGAAAAAAATATTGAATCAATTTTATCTAAACATTCAAAAAGGTCTACTTATTTATACTATTTCTCAAGGGAACAAATAATAGATTCAACGTTGAACAATATTCTCTTATATAATTAAAAAAAGAATTCACTGGGGCCGTGTTTGCGTTTTTATTACACTTAAGTGAATTTATTCATTAAATTTCTCTAGGGCGTCTAATTAGAAGACGTTTACATGTAATTGGAAAAATCTACAAAAGAAAATTGCTGTTTTTATAATTACCTTCTTAGTCCCAACATGAAATAAACATGCGTTTAATAAATTAAATAAATAAAATTAGACATATTACATTAACTAAATACATTTTAACATTTTTTTTACTTTAATTTAAAGTTAATTACAAAATTAAGATGTGCCACTATTAGTATTAATTAAAGAAGTGAAATAGTTGAAAATAATTAAATATTAAGTAGTATCCAACAAATGGGAAAAGGAACATTTAGTAAAACACGCAAACCTGCCAGTATTACTTTATAAAGTAAAGCTAGATGCAGTCAGGCTTTGGCAGAATGTTTTGCTATAATTCTTTACAAGTGCTATGCAGCAGATTATAGCATTTGTTGTGTAATATTTGTATACATATGTAGACGTTTGAAAAATAAATAAAATTGAAATTAAATGCAGGGCAAATTTAATATGTTTTTATGTACAGTGTTTGTTTTCAAAATAGTTTTAATATTACATATGAAATATAAAGCTACAATGTTTGTGCATAGAATATTTAATTTGTCGTACACGAGATATGTAACCAATGTGTACCTTCTGTTTACAGAGAGCATGGCCATAACATGAATATGTACATGCCCCGGGTTTCCTGATGACATAATAATAGTGCTGGTGAATATTATCTTACACGGTTTCATTATATTAAATAAGATTATGTTGTTCAGTTGTTGGCTACGAACTTTCATAATTAATTAATTATTTCATTTACTAATGTTCTTTAATTGAATGTGTGGAATCTGGTTTACCTATGCATATATATTGAATATTATTATGGTTATTTGAACATTAATCATGTATTATACTAATGTTTTTATGCAATTATGTCGTTTTTTAATTCAAATGACATAATTTTATTAAAAATGTTTTAGACAATGTACAATAAATAAACCTGTAAAAATGTTGAGTCAAGTAAATTGCTTTTTTCAGAAATATTGCTGTGCAGCAATTAATTGTTACGTTTTTTAAACACTTTATAAAGTGCCGAGAAAAAAATATTTGTAACCATAAATATGGGAATGCTAAAGAAGGAGAACCTTGTTGGTCAAAACAATTTTGTTTGTTTATAATGAATATTTAACTGAGTTGGAATGAAGTGGTGTGTTTTATAGTATGTCCATAGATATAGTATCTTTTCGACATGGCTTTAAATTATTACTTCATTACTAATTGCTTTGGAAAGACAATTATGTTTGTATTAAATACCATAAATAGCTTATATCACCTTAATGTTCAAGGGTGAAAATATTATATAAAAATACAATATGTTTACCCTTAAAAATTACCTCCGGCTCCAGGTGTATATTATAATCATAATTGGTTACTAATGAAATAATCCGTTGAGATAAATAATGCCTATGTTGTAAAGACTTTATATGTATGGGCAATATGGGCATACTATAACAATGTAATGTATTTGCTATAATAAAATAAAAATATTTTTATTATCTTTTTTATTGTTTTTGGTACCAAGTCTCACTCTTTTTTTTTAAGATAATCAATTAATCTAACTTACTGATTAATAATTGAAGTAGTTTATTTGTCAATGTTAAACTATCTAGCTATTCATTTTAAAAATTATTATCTTTGCCTATAAACGGCTCATATAACTGAATATCAAATTTTTTATTTTGAATTGCAACAAATTGACAGTTTTTAAAATTTAAATTAGTTATTATACAGTGTGTTTTATTACAATTTAAGTAGTTTTTTACATATTTACTTTTGTGGTTATATTTAAGAAGTTAATACCTCTGTAGTTTGAGGGCATTTGTTTGTCTTTTATTCTGAACAGCATTATGTTTTTAAAATTTTGTTTATTAGCTTGGTGAGTTTTTGTGCTAGGTTGCTATATTTCAACAACGTTGTCTGTTTGTAAAATTGTGTGTTTATTGGTGAATCTTTATTTGTTTCTTTTAAGCTATTTTTGTCTTCTTTTTTGTAGAGATATTTAATGTAGGCTACCCATGTCTTTTTGTCAATGTGTTTTTTATTGCGTATTAAGTTTTGATTTCTGGTTTTGATTATTTCTCATTCTATTTTCTGTGTCCCGTAGAAATAATGTTTTTTCTGCTTAGAGAATTTTGACTGATTTATATGTCTCATTTTGGATATGTTTATAGTTGCGTTATGTTTTTGGTTTTAGGTTTGTTGTACTGGTATGCTTGTCTTTGTTTTTATTTACTTTTTTTAATTGATTTGTTTTTAACATTGTTTTCACCCCGAGTGAGCTGCTTACGTTACCTTATGTTTAGTTTTTTGCTATACTGTATTTAAATTCTCCACGTTGTCAATGTGTTTTGTTCTTTTTTGTCTTAAAAAAATAGGTTTTTTCAAAAATTTTGAGGTATTTTCTTTGTTGTGCAATTTTATAGGACACATATTTTAATGATGTATGTTTTTTTTCTTATTGACTTTAATTTTTTTATGTATCATGATTACGACTCTTTATTTAGCTCTCTCAGTTTTACTCATTCTGTTGTATATTAAAAGATATTTGCTCAGTATCATCTACGGAGAATACAACAGGAGATGGGAAAAAAATACGGGTTCACCAAGAAAAGAAGAATTTTAGAAATTATAGAATAAAGGAAAGCAATTGCAAAGAAGCAAACAGTGGAACGCAGAGGAAAACACATTGTGTAATAATAACGTTGGACATACAGAACGTTTAACAGCGTGTTATAGGAGAGTTGGACGATTAAGATAATATGGAAAGTTAAACTGAGCCCAGGGGTACCCAGGGCTTAGCACTAAGACCAAACCTATGGAACCTAATTTATAACGAGCAACTTTAGATTAGTTGCTGGAAGGCGTGACAATGTCGGCATTTGAGGACTAGTACTAGATAAGATACATATATGGATGAAAATTAAGAGTTTAAAATAAGCAACTTAAAAAACAGAGATACATGTAGGAGATGAAGTGATAGCCCTAGGGAGACTTATTTGAAACAACGAAGGTCTAGGAGAAGAAGCTACAAGGCTAATAGCAATGTCAGAGAGAAGAAAATTGTTTTACGACGCAGAAACATGAGAAAAAGCCAAGAAAAAAGTCAGAAATGAAGTAAGAAGAACTACGACAGAAATTGTAAAGATGTTTGGAAAAAATAGATGTTTGGTTATTGTCTTGGTGTTCTTTTATTTTGTATATATATTATTAATAAAAGAACACTAAGACAATAACCAAACATCTATTTTTTCCAAACAATTTCACATTCATAAACATACACAAAAAACTTTAAAATATTACATCAATGTGAAAAAGGCTACAAAATGACTATATTAGAATATATGGAAATTGAGAATTCAAAAAAAAAATTATATGTCTTAACACTCCATTAAATAGCCACACCAAACATCTATATACCTATCTAAAAGACTATAAACTACCATACAATAACCTTAAGTACCAAACCCCTTCCAATTCATGCTAAAACATCTAAAACAAAAACACTCATATATAAAATATATATTCAATTTTTTTAATTTTTATACCACCACAACGCACAACATCATCTACCATAAAACAACTTAACCAGTAACCTCAACAACACACTACAGATGACACCAGTATTATATTCACCACCTACACAAATTTCCATCTACCAAAAAAAAAAATCAAACACAAACCCCAACAAACACATCACAGATGTCACCACCATAACATAATCTACATAATTTTTTTTATGTTATTATTAAATAATAAAAATGTTAATCAATTTAAGATAAGAATCCTGATGATGACTAAAAAATTTTAGTTGAAACTAGTCGAAAATAAAAAACTCAAACAAAGCATACAAGTATTATATATTATTACTTTGCTAACATAACCTCAATGTATGCATCTCTGAAAAACAACAATATAAACATTAATGTTTACAAATTCGGATCAACGATATTATATGGATATATATATATATATATATATATATTTGACATACTTGAACTGCTTAAAAGACGGTCAAAATTTTTACTGTATTGGTGTGGCGATTGTTTCAAATTTTAAGTTTAATTTTGTTGTCACTATTGCTTACTATCATTTTTGCACTTAAACACGTATGTTCGCTGTTGTTTTGTTTTGTTCTTCTTTGGACAAAAATGGCTGAAATGATCGTGCTTACTATGTTTGTAATATGTTGTCTTTTTCTTTGGTTCAGCAATGATGACACATACTAATGTTGGTAAATTTTTTAAAATTTTTTTAGTCTTGCCACGCGAAATGTATTAGTTAACTAATAGATAAATAAAATAAAAAATGTATGTTGTTATTTAAAACAATAAAGTTGGTTGCTATAGCAACTATACTAAAAATAAAAACAAATATGTGTGTACCTGCCTTTATAATACTCAAAAATCCATTTAAAATGGTTTTTGAATCATATAAATTGGTTAAAAAATAACGGAGATATTCAGCTGTACGTTTTTTGTCTAACACCCTTTATATAAATCATTAATAGTTCTAGAGATAAAGATGTTTTGAGTTAAAAAAAGTAATTTATGATGCTATTGTTTGTTTGTTTGTTTGGACTTTGCAAATGTTTTATTTTATTTTAGCAAAACCTTAAATTTTAATACATTGGTCAACTTGTTTTATAAGACAGAGTCTGTTGATTCTCTGAATGTATATTTTGTTTTCGTACGAACAGCGGCGTCCAAAATTTATAGTATCATATTATTGTTAAGCTACCTACAGGGCTACAGAAATCTAATTGTAAAAGCAATTTAAATACAGATCAGAGTACTGCTGCGCACTTGCTGCAGCAAAAATGAATTTTAACAAAAATATATTGTATTAATAAATCTAGACATTGTGACAATTATTATTAATAGATTTTTGTAGATATTGCAGATTCACGATAAATAAATTATTATATAAATTTAATAAACAATAACCTAGTTGTGGGACGTCTGAGAGTCCGAATAAAAAAAGTTTAAAAGAGTAAAAATGCTAACAGAAAATACAACATTTGTAAGGTAAAAGTAAACAATTACGAAAGCACATGTAGAAAAAGAAATAGCAGACATATTTGCACCAACCAACTATACCACAAGCGCTAAAGATGAGATAAATAGAAGAAGTAGAGAAAATCAAAAGTTCTTGAAGCCAGAAAAAATTGTCAATCAAACGTTATAAATAGAATATGAAGTTCTACAATTAATGGGATTAAGAAGAAGCTTCAAGACTACAGATAATATACATTATAGTAGAATATACAAAATAATCAGACAAAAGATAAAAGAAGCAAAAGAAGAGGAAACAAAACAGAGGTTTGCAAAAATTAAAACTCTACAGAACAAATATGATATTTAGCAGACACAGAAAGGTGCAGGAAGTAACAAGAACATTAAAAAGAAAAAAAGCACACAAACTCGTTGACAACGATATCGACATATTATATAGAAACGCAATAAAGATAACTTGGAAGACATATATCAAACAACTATTCAAAGAGGAAAAACCAGAATCACTTTAAATAGAGACAAAAACAGGCCCAAGCATTCTGAAAGACAATGTACGAAATGTCATAAAATTAGACAAAAGTATTTAATAATATCTATAACACTAGTATTATATCACAATAAAGGCTGGAATCAGAATTCATAACATTTCCAAAAAAGGCTTCGGTAAAAAGATGGAAAAATCAATAAGTCTAATAATCCACCTTTTGAAAGTGTTCCTAAAAATTATAAATAAAAGCATATACAGTTATATTGTTTTTATTGCAAAAATTGTTAGTAAATGGAGAGCGCAGTGTATTTCAATAAAAAGATTAAAATATTATCTATTTTGAAGAATAAACAGAGCATGGATTAAAAGGTGGAGGATTATATTTATATTTTATTTTTAACTAAAAATTTTTTGTAAAATTTATAAGGTTAAATGGAAGAACAGCTTTAAGCTAAACTTTGCCTTTTTATATATATCACATAATTAATATGTAAATAAAGAATAAATAAATAAATAAATAAATAAATATACAAAATAGTAGAAGAACAACTGGAACCCACACAATTTGGATTTAGAGACGCAATTGGGACGGACGGGAAGCCCTCTTGAGTGTGCAAGTTATTAGTACAGATGTATATGCCTATTTTGTAGACTACAGAACTATAACTACAAATTATCTTTTCTGCTATTCAATATCTACTTCAAATACATATTTTGAGAAACATTAGAAAATGCACAAGAAGACATTTCTTGGAAAACTCATAAACAGCATCAGATAAGCAGATTATACCATGATTATAGCTGACAATATAGAAAACTTACTACACTTGATGAATAGATTAACAAGCACTAATCATAGATATGGACTAGATAACAAGATGGATAAAACTAAATTTATAATCATAAGAAAGAATAACCCACAACACCACCAACAACAACTGAGACTAAAGCAGGAAAACATAGAAATATTATATTTATAAAATATTATATACAGGGTGATTCCTAACCTATGTGCATAATTTCGAGGAATTATGGTTTACAATCAATATTATTGATAAATGTTAAAAAAATGTAGTAAAAGTTTTATAATAAGTAATAAATAGTGACACAAAAATAAGACATATTCTCTATGTTATTATACGGAATGGATAAAATAAACAAAAAGCGTATGAAATGTAGCTCTATAGAAGGATATTAAGAATATTATGGAAAGATTATATTATCAATAACGAAATACTATCATCGGCTGAAGAAGAATCTTATGGCTTGAAAATCTTAGAAACTGGTTCTCTACCACAACGACTTGTTTTTTTTTCAAGCAGCTTATTAAAAAAAAAATTGCCAAAATGATAGCAAACTTCCCGAACGGATAGGCATTTTAAGAAGGTTAAAGAAATAATAAATCTATTATGAAAATCTAAAAATATTGCTAATAATAAAATTATCTCTTATCTAATGCAGGTAATAATATCTCAAAAAAAAAAAATTAATTTTTTACTGCGTTGTGCTTAATGTTTTATGACCCTTAAATAAATTGTAAAATCCAGTATAAGACAACTCACGCAATTTAATTTTTTTAAATTGGTTTTTTGCGATTTACAGAAAATGAAATTTCCAGTGACATGAAATGTATGAGATACCAAAATTTTAAATTGTTTGTTAAATTTTGAAATTATTATGCCTAAGTTTATTTTGTATTTAAAAATTAAGATTTTAATAAATAAATAATATAATTTAAAAACTCCATTTATTTTTAATGTTGTTCATTTTTTTTTATATTAAGTGTTTTATAGCATAAAATATAAACAATTATTTTTGTAATGGTGATGTTTGTTTCCTTATTATATTATAAAGTGGCAAAACTAGTGGGCGAGTGTAAATTGAAATGAAACTTTGTTACGTTTGGTCAGAAATTACTATACCGGACGGGTTTTGTAGTAATTGCTATGTATTAGTACAGGGTAGTTTTGAAATTAGGGTCACTAAGCGACACATTAAGCCCAAGAATTTGAACAATTTAAACTAGACCTGTTAACATAAACTAAAAAATATTGACAATATACATAATTATCTTTTAGGAAAATTAAATAAATGAAAGGTTGCTTTAATATAATAAAGGTTTATAACGGTAAAACTACAAAACAATTAAATAAACTTAAAATGTATGTGTAATGTTTTAGATTAAAAGTATTTTTATTGGATCTTTAATATTGTTTATTATTTAATATTAATTTTACAAGTTTACTTAAAACTATAAAAGATTATTATTACATAGTAAAATTACATAATTTAAGTTTATATGATTCAAATTTTGATTTGTTGTTTTAGTACATATTTCCGTCAAAATTTAATCCTTTAATTTGTGAAAAATAAAATGTTATATAATTTATAGTGTATGCATTATGTACAACGTTATTATAGATTATATTATATTGTTAATTTAGAAGAATATTAATAAGTAATTAATTTTATTGAGCTAAAATGTTTTAATTTAAAATTAGTTTTGCAAAATTTTATTATTCGAAATAATTATATTTAAAAATGCATTTATGGTTTTAATCTATGGGTTCCAGTTGATTAAAAATTAGTAAAAAAAGTTTTTTTAGGGTTGCTTTATAACAAGAAAAACAATCAAAGTATATCCATTTTTAAACACAGTACACTGCGTTATGATGTTTATATTGAATAATGAATAAATCAATGAGCTCTTGTACGCAAATGAGCTCTTACAGCAAACAAGACGTATTAATGTTCTCAACAAGTAATATATTTTTGAATACATAACTGCATGGATATGGATACATCTATAAAAAAAATGGACAAGCAGGTAGAAGAAGATTTTGAATATAAACAATAGTTATTTGTTTTACTAGGCATAAAAGCACAAGATTTAATGCCGCGGCTGGCGTTTCATAGCCGAGCGTAGCGAGGCTATGATACCAGCCAAGGCATTAAATCTGCTTTTCTGCCGTGTGAAACATATAATTTTTTCTTCAAATTTGTTCCAATTCCACGCAAAATTGACTTTTTCATATTTAAATTGCGTTTCATTATCAATTATTTATTATTTCTTAATGTCATTGTCAATTTTAATAACCAGTTTGATTTAAATTATTACTTGGAAGGTTGCCTAGCAACAAACTTTTTCTGCCTACTTTTTCTGCCAAGGCAGTAAAAGTGGACTTTTTCTACCTAGGCATTAAAAGTACAACTTTTAAGCCTGCCAAGTGTCATTAAAAGGCCGCTTTTAATGTCATTTGGAGAAAAACATTTATTTTAACTCAACTTTAAGTCATGTTTTTAGTTTAGTAATTTTATTTGTAGTAATTGTTTGCACCGGGTTTTTACATATCCACATTAATTTGCTATTTATTATTACAAATGCATTAATTTCTTCTGCTATTAATGATTGATATCATAAGAAAAAAATATTTATAAGGTTGTAATAGCTATACTGGATTTACACGTATTTAGCATTTTTAGTTTTTAAAAATATAATTATGTTGTAATATAATTGACTATAATGTTTAAATAAATATATACGAGAGGAGTTGTTTTGGTATTTTTTTTTCTATTTCTATTATATGTATGCGCTTGTTAAAACTGTGTCCGGTTATCAGTTATGTAAGCCTTTGCAATCTGATTTGACTTATTTGTGCTACTAAGGTTTTGTTAGAATATTTTTGAGTGTGTTAATCTCTTACAAACATCTCTGCCTGAAAAGTTGAGGTATATTGAAGTTTTGTTACTTTGGTCTTTATTTTTGATGATTTCAGCTTTGTTACTATTTTGGTCTTTGATTCCATCTGTATATCAGATAGTTTCCTTGACGGGTTTCAGGTATATTTTGTATATCTATTAGTTTTGATGTGGTATTATTTATGTCTGTATGTTTCTTGTTTCGCCTCTGTTATTATTATCAAGTGATGTGGCG
Source organism: Tachinus rufipes (assembly GCA_963932245.1). Taxonomy (NCBI): domain Eukaryota; kingdom Metazoa; phylum Arthropoda; class Insecta; order Coleoptera; family Staphylinidae; genus Tachinus; species Tachinus rufipes. Next base: position 43,559,880 of record OZ010745.1, on the reverse strand, counting down.
GTATTGGAAGTAGTATTTCTATAGCTTCTGAGGGCGTATTTTTTTATTGTTTTTAGCAGACATTGGACGTTCACTGGAAGTTTTTTGCCATTATAATATAATACAAGTAGAAATAAAGTTTATTAATAATAATAATAATAATAATAATGACAAGAGAAAAAAGGAAAATAAACTTTTTCAATCTAATGAAAAAATATTTTATAAAAATTTAACTAACCTTAAAAACCAAACAAATATAATACTGCCTTCTAGAAAAGAAATTACAGACTTTTGGAAAAATACATGGTCTTATAATGTAGAACACAACACCAACGCAGAATGGATAAAAACACTGAAAGACAAACACAAACATATTAACACCAACGAAAATATTGTCATACAGAAGGAAAGGCTGACATCTGTAGTCAAAAGAGCACATAATTGGAAATTCCCAGGCATAGATAAACTTCAACACTTCTGGTACAAACAACTAACATCAACTCTAGTTCTTTAACAAGACACTTAAACCATGTGATAAATAATCTTAATGCAATGCCAACATTTCTAACGAATGGTATAACGTACTTAATACCAAAAAACGATGTTATTAATGATCCTTCTAACTTTTGTCCTATAACATGTTTTCCAATTTTATATAAAATTATTACAGCATTAATAACATAAAACATTCAAAACCATATTACACATAATTCAATACTGACTGAAGAACAGAAAGGGTGCAGGAGAAATTGTCAAGGATGTAACGAATAATTAACAACAGACAGTGTTATACTGAAACAAACTAAAAAAAAGAAAACAGCGAAATCTTTACAAGACTTTTATAGATTACAAAAAAGCGTTTGACAGTGTTCCTTACAGTTGGCTTTTGGAAATACTTAATATATACTGCATTAACCCAGTCATAATCAATTTTCTCAAACATACTATGAAATCATGGCAAACAAAAGTTTACTTAAGGTCAGAAACAGAATCAATATAAACTGAGACAATAAATATAAAAAGGGGTATATTTTAAGGCGATTCATTGAGTGCATTATGGTTTTATATATGTCTTAATCCATTATCTGAGTTACTTAATGAAACAATAGCGGGATTTAAAATAAAAAACAATAAACAAACACTACATAAAATTAATCATCTTTTTTACATGGACGACATTAAATTATATGCCAGCAACAAAACTTGTTTCTTCTTTGATTAAAATAACAGAGCAGATATCCAACGATATTAAAATGGAATTTGGTATTAACAAATGCAAAGTCAACGCAATTGAAAATGGTACTTGGATAAAAACGCATGGGTTAAGAACTATAAATGACAACATAATAGAATCTATGGAACAAGGCGAATCTTATAAATACCTTGGGTTTAAATAAACAACAAAACTCGACCATACCTAACTAAAAACAAAACTCAGTGAAAAGTATTTGACAAGACTTAAACAGCTTGTAAAATCAAACTTAAATTCTAAAAATTTAAGTAAAGCCATAAATACTTTTGCAATACCTATTCTCACTTATTTGTTTGGTGTTATTAAATGGTCCGAAACAGATCTTACTTCGTTAAATAGGATGACAAGAACAATCCTGACAAAACATAGAATGCACCACCTAAATGCCTGCATAGAACGAATTAATATACCAAGAACAGAAGGAGGTAGAAGTATTACAGATATACGAAGTCTGCATAACGAACAAATCTCAAATTTATGAAATTATTATTATCTTAAAAGTGATAGTCAACTGCATCAGGCAATAGTAAAAGCAGATAAAAACTACACACCTCTCTTACTTAATAATACAGAATTTTGGCATGATGAAACTAAAACATTAAAGCAAAAAAACATTACAAAATGGGCATCAAAACAATTATATGGTAGGTATTATGGTCAAAGTCACAAACTCGATGTTGATCAAAGTAGTAGTAGGGCAGCTATTTCCAGAAACTGAAGGTTTTATACAAGCAAAAAATATATAATCAAAGACCCAAACACTTTAAACGATAAGTGTAGGAAATGTAACACCGAAGCAAAAACAATTGAACATATAACTAATGGATGTACAATACTTGCTCCCACCCAATATACAGACAGACATAATGCCGCAGCTAAAATTCTACATCAAGAATTAGCAATAAACTATAATTTAATTGCAAAAAGAGAAGCATATTAAAAATACACTCCTCAATCAGTACTTGAAAATGAATTATGCATTTTTTATTGGGACAGGACAATACTTACAAATAAAACAATTGCTTACAACCGCCCAGATGTTACTATTCGAATAAAAGCTAACAGTACAACTTACTTGGTAGATATTGCAGTGCTAGCAGATCACAATTTAGCAACAAAATAAAACAGAAAAATTGGAAAAATACTTACCTCTAGCTCATGAAATTCAAAAGCTGTGGAAACAAATACAAGTAAAAATAATTCCTATTATAATATCATCCACTGGAATAGTTCAATCAAAATTAAAAGATAACATTAAAGAAATAGGATTAACTGAACACCTTATTACAAACATGCAGAAAGCAGTTATTCTTATGACATGTAATATTGTTCGGTCGTTTCTAGGCCAATAGAGCAAAAACATACTAGACTTGGTATGTACTTACCCGTCTAACTATGTAAATCCAGGAAATAACTGAGAAAAAAAAAATTATAAGCTTACCATTTGTAATAATGGCTCTTTCCACGACCTATATAGCTATCTGGTGATAATAGATGTCATTAATCATCATTTTGGTTGCAAGAAGTTTTTGTGGTTATATTATCCAGGTATGTGTGGATAAGTTTAGATTGATGTTAAGCATAAGTCTCAAATACTTTAATTTCTTTGTTATTGGGAGATTTTATACATTTTTATGTTTTATTGGTCTGTGGTGTTCTGCCATCTTATGAATCATTGCCGTTTTGCATAGATTTACTGATAACTTTTTTTTACATACCACCTTTTTAGTTTTTTACTATGTGCACTAAATGTGTTTGAATCAGATAGTGACGAGAAAAGACAAAAATTGGAGCAACAAATTCTACTTTTTTCTTATTTGATTTCACAAATATGATAAAATATGCGGCGCTGACAAGGTGCGTTATAGCGTTATACTAGTTATAACTACTGCTCAGAGCACCGGATAAGTTAACTCCGGCTTATTCCCTTCCTAACCCTAACTATGCTTTAACTGAGGATTGTAAAAGCGGCTCTTATTAGCATTACGTTAACATATATAACTGTTTAACCTGCAATATACGTTTAAAACTAATACACTGTGTTGTGTTATATTATTGGACTGTATCATCTCTGAACAGGTTATGGGCCCAGTAAAACGGCAGTAAGGAAACGGATTGAATAAGTTTGTGAAAAACACAATTGAAAGCAAAATTGTGAAATTTAAACGAAGTGCAAATATTGTGTCCCGGTAAGGAAACAATCAGTACAGTTGTGTAGTGAATAGAACCTCTAAAAATGACTACCCATTTTCGAATCGAACCCCTGAATAAGAATAATTATGACAATTGGAGAGTACAAGTTGAAGCACTATTAAATTAGTGTAATCAAAAGAATTTTTTTCTAGAACGCAATTTTTATTATTGTTTTTTTAAATTCTTTTAAAAAAAGTAGGAAAATGAGTAAAATTACGGAAAATCTGAGAAAAATTCTTTAAATAACCCATTTTTAGCATTTATGATTTATATTTTATCTTAGGACAAGCGAGTCCAGTTTTTTATTTTTATGATCAAAAGTACTATGTTTCAGGAGTATCATATTTAAATTTCAAGTCTCTAGGTGTAGCGGAATCAAAGATATAAGATTTTTAATAAAATTTTAATTTTCTCATTTTTTGCAAAACATTTCGGAAATCCAAGGGCGGGATCGTGTTCTACGGAAAATTTCCTATAAGTTACACCTTTTTGAATATGATTTTTGAAAAATTAAAATGGCCGCATTTTACAATGTATTGCACCTAGAGATTTAATATTTTAGAATTGACATATGTTGGTACTCCAAGCATCTAAACAAAATTTTAATAAAATCAGAGATATTGATGTGGGGACGATTGCCCGAATTTCCGTAGAGTTACCGTTATGCAAACGGAGAAATTTTTAAACAGGAGCCACAAACAGGAATCGCAAATGCAGCAGCCATCGTCGAATAGATAAAATACGATGAGAATAGTCAGATATCATACTATTGATTTAAGCCCAAACAAACTTAAAAAAGTGAAACGGTGTGAAACGTCAAGTGAAATTTGGAAAAACTTAAAAATATGTATCAATCCAGAGGACCAGCACTAAAAGCGACGCTGTTAAAAAGACTGACTCAACAAAAATTGGCGGACTGCAATGATATACGCAAGCACTTAGACCCATTTTTTGACGCCGTAGACAAGCTAGATAGCATGAACGTGGAAATATGCAACAAACTATTATCTATTTTGCTTTTACACCGACTCTAGGAGTTCTACCGGTGAAAATAATGAAAGAAAGCGATGCAAAAAAAGGGAACAAAGCGGCGCGGCGCAAGGTGCCCAAGAAGCAACACCGAAAACAAAGAGAGAAACCTAAGCCAGCTGATCCAAAGAATTTAAGTACAAGTGCCACAAATGCAGACAAGTTAGCCACATGTCCAAAAATTGCACAAACAAAACAAAAAATGATACTTGTGCAAAGACTTTGAACGTTTCAAAACCATTGACAAAAATCGAATTGGAAAGCTAAGTTTAGCTAACGGGGACACAAAAAACATATCGACAATTGGCAAGGTAGATTTTGGGGTTGAAAACGACAGAAATGTAGCAAACGTGACATTGACAAACGTACTACACGCGCCTGCACTCCAGACAAACTTGATGTCCGTAAGTAAAATAACCGATAAAGATCACGAAGTTCTATTTACGCGCGGTGAGGCAATAATTTGGAACAACTACTGCAAAGCGCGTAGACAACTTTTAAAGGGTTTTTTAATAAGAAGTTTCATTTTAAATAGCAGGCTATTTGGGCAGCTGTCAATTTTGAAGCTATTATCTTTTGACATTTGACAAGTAAAAACTACGCCAATATTAAAAATAAACAATACACGCTTCAATAACGCATTAAAATTATTAAAGACAATTTTTCAGCCACAGTTCACAAAACGAAAGCACTGTTTGGTCGTTGTAAAGCACCTTCTCGGTCGGCAATAGTAAACCTGGTCGAAAAATTTGAGCTGTTGGGACAAGTTTGTGATGTGAAGAATCGAAACCGTGTGCGTCGTTCAAGAACACATCAGAATGTTGCTCATGTAGCCTATAGTGTTGAAGAAAAACTAGGTTTGTCGATTCCTAGTCAATCTTTGGAATTAGATATTTTACAAACGACATTACACCGTGTTTTGCATAAAGACTTAAGTCTTAAGGTTTTTAAAATTCAGTTAACACAAAAACTCAAGCCGGTCGATCACCATAAACGTCGTATCTTTGCTGATTGGGTTCTTCAAATGCATCAAAATGATCCGGAATTTTATCGAAAAATCATCTTCAGTGATGAGGCTCATTTTTACCATAGAGGCTACGTTAATAAGCAGAATTATCGCATTTGGGGCTCAGAAAATCCAAGAATGATTGTTGAAAAGTTTTTGCATCCTCAACGTGTCACTTGTTTTTGGGCTGGCGGTGTGATTGGACCCTATTTTTTCAAAAATGAGGCTAATGCAACTGTTACGGTGAATGGATGGCGCTACCGAGCTATGATTAAAGATTTTTTATGACCGGAATTGGAAGATATTGATGTGGACGACGTTTATTTTTAGCAAGACGGCGCTACATGCCACACAAGCAACGAAACAATCGCAATTTTGCAAGAAAAGTTTCCTGATCGTGTTATTTCTCAAAGAGGTGATTACAATTTGCCGCCGAGATCTTGTGATTTAACATCTTTAGGTTTTTTTTTTTGGGCCACTTGAAAGATACGGTCTATGCTAATGCTCCACAATCGATTCAAGATCTTAAAGATGGAATTCGTGAACTGGTCATGGAAAATTTCATGAAAAAAATGTGGTACTGCAACCATAACCGTGGCGGCCATTTGACTGATATCGTTTTCAAATGTTAATGGCATACCTTCCTCTTTACAATGAAATAAACATTTATTGATTTCTCTTAAAAACCCGTTTTTTTTTTAAATATCAAAATGAAACTTCTTATTCAAAAACTCTATATCTAATGTGCAATTTGCATTTTCACTTTCTAACAAATTGTTTTCAGTCACAGTACCGAAGAGCTACGTTTTGGTTGGCTTGTCTATACATGTTATTTTTAGGATTTTTTTAAATTTCTAAAAACGGGGTTGTGTCTGCTATTTTTTTAGCTTGAAAAATTTGCTTTTTCTTGAGTAGTAAAGGATTGTCCGTTACCGAAACCTTTTTGGGGTATCTTGTATATATCTTTTGACTTTTCAATGTTTAGTTTCAAATTTCTATTGTTTCATTTTTAGCCTCTTGGCAGGGAGTAACAGGACAAACAAAATATATTTTTTCAACGTTAGTAGTATTAATACTAACACACTTAATCAAACATTTTGTTAAAATAAATGTATTAGTAATTCTGGAAAATACGACTTTACAGCGTTTTTCAAATTAATATTCAATTAACAGCTAGGCCTTTTCAAGAGAGTTTTGAGTTTTGAAAAGAGATAATAGTTAGATAGCGAGGTCGAGACTATAAGGTAGATTTTATAAAACATTAAAGTATTGTTATTGTAGTCTTTTTCTTAGCATATACTCAATTAAGAAAATTCTTTTGCGTCTCAGAAAATGGTTATCACTTTATGTGCAAAAAATTGTGTTTAAGACTTGGTAGTTGAGAGCACTTATGTTCCATTACATGGACTTGCTTTGTGGGAGGATGCATGCGGTGTACTCAGGTCTTATTCTCAATTACAATTTAATAGAAGACATCTTGACATGAAGCAGTCAAATTCTTCTTGCAAATTTGTTGTCTACAGAGATTTTGTTCGGCACTGAGCAGCTCATTGTGTTGACACTTTGCTTATTCCCAAATATTGATGAAGAGTTTTACAAGCAATGAGTGTTTTTATGATATTCTTATTTTTTAGCAATAATCAAAACTTTTAGCCGAGGGTCAATTAATTATTTTGTCAATTCTTGCATTCAGACGTTTTTTACGTTTCAGGTCATTATAAATGGATTTTTTGTTATATTTAAATTGAATGCCACAATATTTGACTTGAAAATAGAACTATTTTTTTATATACTGCCTTCTTATGGACATTCTTCAGCTTACTGCCTTCTTTTGATAAAAAAAAATGACTTTTTTATGTTTAAGTTGTAAATCACTTATTAGAGACAAAAATAAACTGACATAATAATGACAAACATGGATATGTCTTAAAAATAGATAGGTAGATATCATGAAAAATATTGTTTCCAACTTAAACAGGATTATTACGAAATGAGTTTAGATGTACACGTGACTTGACACTTAAAATTGAAGGAGATGTAATTGAATTATTAAAAGTTAGCTATAACTATATTTTGCAATTGGTTTACAGCATCCAAAATTTGATTTACTAATTTAATTTTATAAATACCATATTTAACGCAAAATTACTTTTGATTCGAAATTGTTTTATCAGGTTTTATTTTTTGGCAAAAAAACAAATAAGTTATTATTCTAAATTTTAGATTTTTTTATGTTGTGTATAAGGTAGATTTTTATTTGCGAAACAAGGAGTAACTCGAAATTTCCATAAAACACATCTAATATGTATCCTTTTATTGTGACAATAAAACATATTTCACAGTTAAGACAAAAGTGCCCAAATATACAGCGAAATAAATTTTATACTGATATGATATATGCGAAGACTGAAAATATGAATTATTTAAGTAATGTTCTATGTACCGGAAAGCCGGATATAAAGGTGTAATTGCATACAATAAAGGAATGGCAACACGCGTGATATATTGCATGGTTATGCCCAACCAACACCTACCTTCGGTGCATCGGATTAAGTCGGACGAGTTTATTTCTCCCTCGAGAAAAACCTTTGTCACTTGAAAATGAAATATTCAACTGGTGATCCGGCCTGACAATTATTAACGCGGGATTACATTTTAACACGTGCGGAATCTACATGAATTATAATATTTCGTATGGTAATTGCTGTTAATTGCTTAACACATGCTTTGGGATCTAAGCCAATGTAAATTGAGTAGGTAGTATCAATAAATAACTCGCAACTAAAATGTTTAAAAGACTTTTATAAAATACAATGAATATTTATTCATATTTTTAAACGCAACAATTTTAATGAGAACATTACAATTTAAGTATACGCGAATACAATTATTTTTACATAAATTTTGCACACCTTTACGTCAGTGCTCTTCATGCAGCTTGTTGTGTATTTTAATAAGCAGTTGCATTAACAAGTGGTCACATTTAACATTCTGCACATGTTTGCACAAGTTGCATTTGTTTGCTACAAAAATGAAATAAATTTATTCATTGAACTGACGGAAAGTTTTAATTTTAATCAAGAGCTCTACAATTCTTAATAGTTTTATTATTATATTACAAATTATTTCAATAAAGTAAAATAAAATTATTTTCCTGCAATTCTTAAAATTGTTACCAAGAAAGAATGTTTATATTAATTTAAGAAAAAAATTGATTTGATTAATTATAAAATTATTTTTTTTGTACAAACAATTGCCTCTGCTTGAATTTTAGACGTGCGCGTCGTTATCGTTGGGTTGAGTTTGAATAAATTATTTAATTATGTCATAATTTTCTTTTACGATATATAAAGCAACAAGTGATTTTTGAGTTGAAAATAAATAATACTCATAGCGGAGTAAGATTGGGATTGTGAGATGGATGTTGTGTAATTTCTTACATCTGCATTTATGGGATACTTCGGCAACAATTTGTGCTTTGTCAACTTTGCAGTTTTATTTGTGTATATTCTCTTTCAAGTATGTAACTTGTATGTGTCTTTGTAGACATTTCCTGTTAATGTTGTCCTATTTGCCATATACTTAATTAAGATAATCTTCTCAGCGTCTAAGAAAACTGGCTATTACTTTTTGCGCAGAAAGTAGACACTTGTTTTAAGCGAGGGATTTCAGTGGTATACCCAGGTCTTATGCCCAGTTACAATTTATCTTGGAACAAAATATTCTCTTTGCAAATTTGTGGTGTACAAAGTTTTGGATCTGAAATCTGATCACTTGGGAATGAAACTTTGTCTCGGCGATCTATTAACATAATTTTTTTAATTTGAAACTTCAGCTACAGATTACAAACAATACTTAAGTTTGGTTTTAATTATTAGTATTAATACAACATAGATAGTAAAAATACTGTAGTATTCACTTAAAATAGTTAAGTTAGGATAAAACATTTACAATTATTTTGGTATTTTATTAATAAATTGCGTTTATGCGTGGTCTTAAATAAATGCGGGTTCATCTGTATATCTGTCGGTTACAAACTGCATATTTGTTTTTTCTATTATCAGTTATTAAACTAGTAAATTTTGGAGGAATGCTAAGATGTTAGAAGCATTTTAGGGGAGACTTAGAGTTTTCTTAAGAAAGTTTTGCGTTTATTTGTTTAATAAAGAAGCGAAAGACTTATAGATATAAGTGATTGTTGACCAAATGTTTATGTTATATATTTTAATTACGGTGTTTACTTTCAGACTTTGTATGTGCTTATTAACGAACTAAATCTGTTGGTTCCCTAAAGATGCTCTGTTAGTATCTTTGAGTTATCTGCTAGTTCAGAATTTTACTTTTTGCACGGATGATGTTTAACTTATTGGCGATGCACAAATAGTTTAGCAGGTGCTGCTTTGTATGAAATTGTTAAAGATTTTTAAAGAATTTGGCGAGATTATTGTGTTTCTGGTGTTTCTATAGACTCAGGCAGGTTTTGTACAACTACTAAAAATTTTTGTTATAATTTTAAATTGTGTTGGTAGTAGTGATATACCTATACAGGAATCAGCGTTTTTTGATTTTCTTTCTCTTTGTGTAATGTTATGAGTTATGACTTTAGAGGTTTTTTAGGTCTTTAGAATTTTTCTGGTTTCTAGAATTAAATTTAAAATTTCAATTTACTAAAGATATTTTATAATTTGTTTGTTAGTGACACTGTCTATACCAGCTGTTTTTGTTTTCTTAGTTTGTCAACACTTTGCGATGTTTTTTCTCTGTTATTTGTTTGTTGAACTATTGGCTGCTTTTGGTATGTGTTAGGTTTTTTGGAAAGATAACATTACGTTATGTTGATTTAATTTTTTTTTAATTTTTTTTTATGAAAGAATTGGAGGTACTGTTTGCATCGATATTTGACTTTGAAAAATAGAACGGTTTATTTTTTCTATACCCTGCTATCATTCTTTGATGGATTTTTAATTGATAAATATTTGATGTGGTTTCTAAGTTTCAAATTACTCATTATTCCTTCTTTTATCTATACAAAAATAACAAATGTTTTTAATATTTTTATTTTTCTAGCATTAATTGAAACATTTACTCAGCAGTAAATTATTTGCCTTATTTGAATTGCTAGCACTAATATTTGACTTTAAAATAAGTCAAGCTATTTTCTCCATAAACTGCTAACTTTATTATTTTATGAATATTCTTTAGGCTACTATTTTTTTTTTTTCATGAAAATTTTAAGAAGTTTTTTAAACTGATTATAAAACAAATGTTAACCAATTAGAATTAAATGATGATACTATAAAATGTCACAGAAACTTTTTTGTTTTCATAAAAACTCTTCTTGTATATTGGTTTAATTATTGGTATTATAAAATACGCATTAAACATTTTGGGGGAGATTTAAACGTTGTTACAAAAAATATCATGTATAATCCTGCCGTTCTTAGTTAAAAACCAAATTTACAGTTTTAGGAAAAAAATTGATTATTGACTTGGTAATGATTATTTAAGCCATAAAATGTATGGCAGTACTGTATTAAAGTAGTTACAGTTTTTATGCTGAATATTGTTGAAATTGTCAGATAATAATAATAATATATATATATTTATTCAAGAACTTATGTTTACAAAATATTTATTCAATTTTAATACAATATATATTGTAATTAAATAAAGTTTTAAAAAGGCCAGCGGCCGTGGTCTTTTAGCCATAGCAGTGTCAGCTATTTTGTTAGATAAAAAGATTTATGCCCTTATGACACTATCTATAATTCTCTATAAGTATACTTTAAAAATCTCTAAAATGCACAAATGATCAACAATTTTATTTTGGATTGAAATTTTAAGAATATTTTTAGTTTTTTTTATAATGAATGCAAAATTGGTACGTATTAACCGTTTAAAAAAAAATAGTTGGGTTACATAATAAATGTCATTTTTTAAATTTTATGTGTTAATTATAAAGAAAAACTAAAAATGTACTCAAAATTTTAATCTACAATAAAATTGATGATCATTTGTGCATTTTACAAGTGTCATACGGGCATAAAGCTAATAATAATAACAAATTAAAAATGTTTGGCATACAATATTTTGAAAATTAGAGATAATAGATTTATTATTGTAAAAATAATTCAACAGTATTTGACGACACAATCAACAATAGATTTTGGTGAAACATTTCTAGCGGTAGTTACTTAGGATTTGAAAATGTTCAATGCAGTACCGCAAATTTTATAATGCTTTATTTTAAAAATAAATTTATTATAGTAGCACAATCATACTTGGTCAATAAAAATTGTATTCATAGCTTCATTACTATCTAACTCTATAATTGTCATGAGTTGGATATTCTATTAGAAATAACATGTTGGAATACTTTTACTATTGAAATGATTGATATAGGCCTGCAATGACTTACATTTGTTTTGTTTCTTTTTTACACAGGTATACGTTTGATGTTTTTTGTTGGTTTAGAAATTTACTTTCTACAAAGCAAATGTCAAATAGTTTTCTTTAACGGATATCACGTACTTTCTAATATAAAATTACGTTTAACTTTTGTAATACGAGGGGGGTCTAAACAGACCTACAAACAGATTTTTTGTTAAAATTTTCTTTAATTAAATTTTAGCTTTGTTTTTTGATTTTTTTAATTTCTTACATATGCAACTAAAAAACATGTTCATCACCGACCCAAACCCTGATCCTCTGGTTCCAGTATAGATTACTTATAATCCGAATGTCTTCACTATAAATGTTCTTTTTCTTTAAGATGTCTACTTGCTTGCGTGTTGAACTTTGTCAAACGTCTTTTCAAAGTCAACAAAACATGTCTGATTTATATTTAGGCATTGCTTGTCCCAAACAGTGCTTCTCTTGTGTCAATTCCATTCCTGAAGTCTATTTGACTGTCACTAATTTTGCAATCTAACTTCTTATGTATGCAGCTATGTATAATTTTTAGAAACGTTTTTAGGGTATGTCTCATTAATGCAATTGTTTTGTAATAATAGTAATAGTAATAGTATTTTTTAATTTTTTGTTTGTATACAAAGAAAAAAAGTTTATATTACAAAAATTTTGTGTTATTAAAAAAGGTTACGTGGAAGAACAACTTTCTTAGTCTTGCTATTTTTAGGTAAGGTGACAAATGTAGATGTTAGCCATTGCTATGGTATCTCTCCCGTGTTGTATATTCTGTTAAATAGTTTAACCAAGATATCTATCTTTTTCTTGGCAATTAGTTTTATAAGTTTTTACCTCTCTAGGTTTGTTTTATGGCATGTACTACCATTTTTTTAATATTATTGGTCTATTTTACCCTTCATCATTTTTCAGTTCAGTTCTTGTCCATCTTTTTAGTTTTTTTTTTTATTTTTGTGATATTATTACTGTTAGAATAATTTTTTTGTATTAGTTATTTTTTTTTGTGTATATTAAAAGTGTCATGTTTCTTTTCACACTCTTCTATTTCTTTGCATTTTTTTATCAACCATTTTTTTTCCTGTTTGGTTTTGTTTATAATGTTACTATTAATCTTCTTATACGTTGTCGTGTTACTGTTCTTATCTTCTTTTATTCATAAGATCTAATATTTTATTTGTCATCCACTTTTGTTTAGCTGTTCTTGTTAGATTTAAAGTTTCTTTATCAGCATATAATAGGGCTTCTAGAATGTTTATGGTGTCAATATTTCAAATAGTTGATAACAGCCGAAACCGGTCTGTACAATAAACAACTCTCAGCATATAAAAGTATTTTAATACACCTACATAACCTATATAATATTTCAAATGTGTCTTTTAATTTGTTTTTCTCGATTTTATGTAGTTTTCTCTTGTGTATAAGTTTTTTTTAAATTTTGTTTCTACTATCTCTACAACGAGGTTGTTGTCTGAGAAGCTGTCGGCCTTCGGATATGTCTTAACAGATTTGATCAAATTTTTAAATTGATCTTTAATAAGAATGTAGTCAATTTGATTTCTTATAAATAATACAATTAATCCCATCCGCAGGAGACTTAGAAATGGGTGTGGAATTAATTACTAATCTGTTTGTTATTTTGTCGACAAGGATACTTACGCCGCAACGGTGTCTTGGGTCATAATTTCTAGAGAAGTACGTGCATTCGTTGTTGTATGTATTTCCTACCCCGACCACTGAACATTACTTATTTCTAGTATGTTAATCTTTATCTTTTCTATCTACAGCAATTGGGTATTTTTCTTATTACTTTTTTTAAAACTTTCCCTTTCCCCCGGACATCCGAATGGGGGATTATCTGGTCCAAAATATTTAATTTTGAATTGAGCCATAATGAATTTTTTCTAAGGATATCTTTGCAAATCTTTAATGCAGCAGTTTCCCGTTGCCTTCTGCACCTCTATGCCGTTGAACATTGCTGTTTCAACTGCCTTTAGGGTTGATTTCTTAACCCTAGGACAAGTTAGTGTTTGCTATAACTGGCTACTTTCTTTTGGTGTTGCCTGTAGGTCAATACAGTTGCCCGGGGTGTGGCGTTAGGAGCCACATGTGAAAGCTGGGAACTCTGTGAGGACCAGTCATTATACACTACCTCCTGTCAAAGATTTTCAGTGAGACCGTGTAGACTAAAAAGTGCTACTTGTACAGCAAAAACTTGTACACCAGTTGTAGAATAACATTTCTTTAATTCTTATTTTTAATGGTTATACCGCTATGTCTTGGTTGCAAGAGCTTTGTTCGTTTTCTAGCAGCGGTTGACTGTTGCGTCGGACTTATTTGGGGTTTTTTGCAGTCACTTCTTACCCACCTATAAACTTTTAAACAGAATTTTTATGAATTTTCAAAAATAACAAACTCCAGCTATGAAGTATAAAAAAAAAATTGAAAAAAAAAATGCTAAATCCGATCTTAGGTTATAAAATAGTTGTGCAGAAGGCTCTATATGCTTGTTGGATCTTTTGCAATGTAGACCCTTGCTTATAGATAGCTACGCTACTGTTTGTGTCATTTTTTCTAGCAATTCTTGTTTGTAATACTCCATCACCATACATTTTAAGCTACCTTTTCTTGTAATCTATCTGAATCATTTACCAATTACATCTGCTTCAAACGAGTTTCTATATCAATTTTTAAATTTGAACATTTTGTGGAATATATCTTTCTATTTTATTTTTAAAGTTTTAAAAATAGTCCCGCAAGAATATTGTTATTTAGATCTACCAAAAACAAGTTCAATATTGAAAATTGATGTTTTACAGTTTTTTCTTGCTTATGTCTTTCACAGTACAGTTTTTTTGACCTGGCATTTTTATTTTTAACATTAAAGTAGTAGAAATTGTTACCCAAATATGCCAATTTTACCATCCACTAGTTGTCATTGAAGCAATCAGCAAATTTGGTGTTTCATTTGTCAAAAATAATTCTATTTTTGTTTCAAGTGAAACTACTCTAAACTGTCAAGAAATAGTAGTGATAAGACAACGCTAGTAAAGAATATACCTATTAATTAAACAGTTTTATTTATACAATATATTTAAAATGTCTCTTGCAACTCAAATATGGGTTGCGACTTGAAGTTAAGAATCACTGCACTATATTTTTTCAACTTTAAATTGAGACTAATCAACATCAAATTGAGAATAATCAACTTTAAATTGATACTTATCAATTTCAAATTGAGACTAATCAATTTCAATGGAGAATAATAACATTTCACCAGTATGAACTTACACAGCTAATGAAGACATGAAGACAATTAGAAATACAAATGTAATTACAATTTAATTACTTCTTACACAGCTAATACAAATGTTAATGAGTTAAAAAGTTAGGTCTACCATATTTAACACATCGGGTATAAATCTTTGTATATGGTTTTCCATTAAGAGGTTTCATTTTGATATAAAAAAAATGGGTATTTTTTAAGAGAAATTAATAAATGTTTATTTCATTGTAAAGAGAAAGGTATGCCATTAACATTTGAAAACGATATCAGTTAATTGGCCGCCACGGTTACGGTTGCAGTACCACATTCTTTTCATGAAATTTTTCATGACCAATTTGCACATTTGCGGCTGTATGTCCTCGATAACTTCACGATTTCCATCTTTAAGGTCTTGAATCGATTGTGGAGCATTAGTATAGACCTTATTTTTATGTGGCTCTAAAGAAAAAAGTCTAAAGGTGTTAAATCACAAGATCTCGGTGGCTTATTGTGATCACCTCTTTGAGTAATAACACGGTCAGGAAATTTTTCTTGCAAAATTGCAATTGTTTCTTTGCTTGTGTGGCACATAGCGCCGTCTTGCTGAATCTTCCAGTTTCGGCCATAAAAAATCATTAATCATAGCTCGGTAGCGCCATCCATTCATCGTAACAGTTGCAGCTGCCTCATTTTCGAAAAAGTAGGGTCCAATAACACCGCCAGCTCAAAAACCGCACCAAACAGTTACACGTTGAGGATGGAAAGACTTTTCAACATTTATTTTTGGATTTTCTGAGTCCCAAATGCGACAATTCTGCTTATTAACGAAGTCTCCGAGGTGAAAATGGGCCTCATCACTGAAGATGATTTTTTGGTACATTAAAAATTGTCGAACATATTCATATCTTTTTGTTTTATTTTCTTCACAGTTGGCTTTCTCAGGTTCTCTTCTTATATCCTTCAGTGTAAACATTAGCCCATCCAAGTGTTTTCTCACACATTTCTTAGAAACAGTTATTTCATTATTGTTTCGGAATTTTTCAGTGATTTGCTTCAAACTTATTTTTGGATTCTTTTCAACGTATTGTTCCATGATAATACGATGTTCAGCACATATTTTAGTTTTTAGTTTTCTACCTCGTTTTTTTCTCAATTTCTGTTTGGGTTTTTACCCATTGATATGCTGTTGCCTTTGCCACCCCTGATGTTTTTGCTCTCCAATCTTTATTATTATTATATAATGCACATATTTGTTTGTTTAGATTATCTGCATCTTTTTTTTAATATAAGGCATATTGAAGGGACCAACAAAAAATTATAAATGTCAAAATAAGCATATGTTTATTGTCACTTTTGTTATTAAAACACAGGATACTCAATATAATCTTAATTTAATGATAAATTATTTTTTGTTCAATTTGTAATGTTTATTTTAGTGAAATGTTTAAAACTCTCAATTTGAAGTTGATCAGTTTCAATTTGAAATTGAATATTCCCAATTTGAAAATTATTATTCCCAATTTGAAATTGATTAGTCTCAATTTGAAATTGATTAGTTTCAATTTGAAGTTGGTTAGTCTCCATTTGAAGTTGATTAGTCTTAATTTGAAGTTGAAAAGGTATAGTTGATAAAATATTAATATTGGGTAATGTCTTGTAGTCAAGTCAGTTAGTTAGATTTTTTTACCATATAAAGTTATATGCTGTAAAAAAATAACATTAATATTAAATTAAACTACCAGAAACTATTGCAAACAATAACAAAATGTGACTAGATGTTTCAAGATTTTACGATACACAAACATATTAACACAATAAATAGACTTTATATGCATACACCTAGTCTGGTTTGGCAAACAAATTTGAGGAAACGATCAGAACTGAATGTTGACAGACTGGGTGATAATTTGGTTTTAGTTTTATGTTTTAAGAATTTAACCGTTAACAAATCATTACAGCTCGTTTGAATGCCAACAAACTGCTGCGCTTTGTGAGCGATGCAACGTGGCGATAATCTCTTTTTTACGCTTTTTGCCAATATGACTAGTTCAAAGTAATTACGCTTTTAGCTAATTGCAACTTGTTTTGAAAAGCTTTTTACTTTATCTGCTATTTAGACATTAATTGTTGTAGAAAATTACAATTATTCCAAATGCAAGCTGTGTCTGTAAATTTTTGGCGTAAGTTATACACTACTTAGCAAGCTTACCGCATTTTAAGTTTTTTATTACTACTGTTATCTACGTGAATATATATATATAGATAAAGTAAACATTGCATTTATTTCAGACACATTAAGCAAAATTTAGTGAGTTTGTCTTAGCAAGTAATGATGATTAGGATATTGGCCATCTTTGGCTTTGCACTCAACGAGTCTGTACATATAACATAAGATGTACCTGCATTTAGTTAGATGTAGAAAAGAAAACTGCAGCTTATCTACCACAAAAGCACAGCCCACTTCTCTTACATTTAAGCCATTGGTAAATATCTAAGTAGCATTTACAATTTTTTGTTAATTTAACCCGATATTCAATTAGTAAAGTTGACGCCATGCTAATTTTTGTTGAAGCAATATTTAATCTCGGACGTTAACGCTACAGAATTGCCAAGTTTAGTCGCCCCGTTCTGTTGGGGTGCTACTAGTAGTATTGTTATGGAAAAATATTAAATCCTATCACATCTACAAGAATATCGGTGAAAACTATTGACACGTACCGCGCCGTTTTTAACTTAAAAATGGTTCTTATGGGGCAAAACGCCAACCAACTCAATATCCAAATGATAAGATTTTAGTTATCACTCTTTTTATATGTTGAATCATACAATATTATATGTCTTCATGTTTTTGGTTAAAGATTTGAAGTTATATTTAACGAGTTAAAAATTAATAAAGAACTTATTAAAAACGCCATTTTTTTTTAAATTATTGCGGAGAAACGATTTATTGCATCAAATTTCTACGAACTTGATGATACAGATTGGATTTTCTTCTATAATGTGTGAAAATTTTATTTAATTATATTTAGGCCTTTTTTTGCTGAGTTTGATTTTGTGAACCTTTATAGTAGCGCAACTACTCTCCCCTCTTAAAACGTTTAAAGAGGATCACAACAGCAAGATAGCTGGTAGGTTTTAATAAGTTTGAAATTTAGTTTTTATAATATACTACAATTTTGTACAAGTGGCTTTTTAAACTGATGTTGTACAAATTGTAAAAACCATTTTATACACGACAAAAAACGTTAGATGTAAGCGTTTTGTTTTTTATTTTGCATCAAATTGAACACTCATGATCTTACGCTAAAGACAAAAAAAAATTCAGTTACATTGCAAATAACACTAGCTAAATAAATCTCTGTATAGTGAACTGAATATACAATACCTATTGTGTTGAACCAAAGCGCAATGCAATAATAGCATTGTTTTTTTAGATTTAATATAGGGTTTGTTTTTTACAAAAATGGATAAACAATGGTAAACCCATAGCTTCTTTTAACAACCTTTCAGTCTTTGTTGTTACTGCAAACCCGATTCTCAGCCGATTTTCAGGCTATTTCTGGTTTTTATTTGTGATCTTGCAAATGTACTTTTTGGTTATATGCTATTTTGTTTTTTATAATTTACGTTAATGTAAATAGATAATCAATGGTGAACCTTGCTCTAAATTAGTCTTCGATTTTGTTTTTAAGTGCTCTTCCATATACTCTGCTGATTGCATTGGTTACCGATATTTATTCTCTTTGATAATTGTCACGTTTATTTTTATTCCCATTTGTGGATTGTCAATGTATAAGAAAGTTTCCACTTTTCTAGCATTTTTGACCCGTTTATACATTTTTAGGTGCATAATACGAGTATGCAGTTAAAAATTAAAAAAAAGTTTCAAACAAAAGTTTTTTGGTTTTAAACACACTAATTTATAAAAATATTTTTTAAATACAGGGTGTTTTTTTATTGTAAAAATTCAAAAGTTTTTGTTTTCAAATGAAATATCTTATATATTTTTACATTTTTTAATTTTAAGATTAATTCTGAGTATTTTTTGTAATTTTTTTTTATAAAATTATTTTTGAGTTATTAGCAAATTCCTGAACCACAAACATACACAGTTATTTTAACCAAAAAAGCAATAACATTAAAAACTATTAACAAAACAATCATTAAATCATTAGAAAATGTAAAATTATACAAATCCAAATTTTTATAACAAAATAAACAACCTGTATATTTTTAAAATTTGTTTTAAAATTAGTTCTAAGATTAGTTAAAAAAATTAAAAATGCAAAAATATACAGGGTGTTTATTTTATTATAAAAGTATGGATTTTTTAATTTTTTTTAAATAGAACACTTTGTATATTTTTATAATT
This sequence comes from Tachinus rufipes, assembly GCA_963932245.1. NCBI lineage: Eukaryota > Metazoa > Arthropoda > Insecta > Coleoptera > Staphylinidae > Tachinus > Tachinus rufipes. The sequence continues at coordinate 43,540,361 of OZ010745.1, read as the reverse complement.
TTTAATGATTTAATGGTTGTTTTATTAATTGTTTTGAATGTTTTTACTCTTTTTATCCGTTTGGTTTGTAGGCTTTTAGTTGTTTACCAAATGGTAGCCATAATTAAAATTCCATATAATTCTTTAGTAAAAGGTTACATTTTATAAATTACATCATAAAAAATGATGTTAAAAAGAATATCCAAAACGGTGTATGGATATACATAAAAATAAATATATTATTTTTTTCATTATAAATAATGTTACCATAACTACAAATTTTATGGCTTGCTTAATTAATTAACATTAATTTAAGATAATATTAACATATAAAAAAAATTAATACTAAAACACGCTACACTACTTCCTCCAAAATGTAAAAAACTAAAAAAAAAAAAAATTAACCACTAAAATAAACACAATGGTTAAATGAAACTGTCTCTTTAGCTTTGTTAAATTTTGTAACGGGCATAGCAGTAATGGGTTTTAATATAGATTTAAAAAATGAAATTGTTGACAATTCTAAATAACCTGGTTTCAATCGATCAATTGAAACCGAGTCTTGCTTGTCATTAAATTGAACTATAAAAAATTTCGACGTTCTAGAAATAACTAAAAAAGGTCCGGAAAAAATTGGTTTCCAAGACTTTTTAACATGGTCATTTCGAATAAAAACATGCGAACATCAGGGTTTACAAAAAAAATCTTGTTTAGTAAATCTTGTTTGGCAAGGTAGCAGTACGTTCATGGTTTCTTTTAGTTTTGTTAAAAATAACGGTAAATTTGGATCTGTTGGTACAATGTGAATGTGTATACTTCAGATAATGACCAGGCAAGTTCAAAGTAGTACCATAAACAAATTCTGCAGGCGTGGCATTTAATGGATTTTTAACAATTGATCTAAGGCTTAATAGAATTAAAGGTAACAAATCAACCCAATTAGGTGTAAATTTTGACATTTCAATAGATAATTTAATTTGTCTATTAAGCCTTTTAGTTAATCCGTTACATTGTGGATGATATGAAGTAGTAGATTTATGATCAAAACCTATTAATTTTCTAAATTTATTCCAAAAGTTTGAGTGAAATTGCTTTCCACGATCTGTTACTACAGCTTTTGGAACTCCAAAACGGGAAACTCAAATACTCAAAAATGCTTTAGCAGCACTGAAAGCAGTAATATCTTTTAAAGGAATGGCTTCAGGCAATCTCGTAAAACGATCAATACAGATCATGAGGTAACGATATCCGTTACAATTAGGTAAAGGTCCTACAAAATTGATATGAATAATTTTGAAACGAAATTTAGATAAATCAAAATTCTGAATTGGATTTTTAGTGTGTCTATGAGTCTTGTTTTTTTGGCAATCAATACAAGATTTTACGACTTTTGCAATGTCAGTTTTCATATTTGGTCAAACATAGTTCATAGATACAAGTTTTTGTGTTGAATTAATTCTAGGATGTGATAAAGAATAGAATTTGTTAATAATTGTTTAACGTAATGATTTTCAATAAAAGGACGTACCATGTTATAAGAAACATTGCAAATAATAGACTGCAAAAAATTTGATAATTGTCGTGGTTCCATAATCATATTCGTTGTTAGAATTTAGTAGATTTTGTAACTCTTCATCAAAAAGCTGCAATTTGCTCAATTGACTCAAAGAATTAACTATTTCAATTATCTCAACTCTTGATAAAGCATCCGCCACTTTATTTGAGGGTTCTTTAATATAACGGATGTTTGAAGTGAATTGAGAAATAAAAGCTAAGTTTTTCATTTTTTGTAACGAGTAATGAGTAGAATTTTGTTTGAAAGCTGAGATCAATGGTTTATGATCTGTTAAAATCAAAAATTCTCGTCCCTCTTCCAGGTAACAAAATTTCTTGACGGCTAAAAAAATTGCCAATAATTTTCTACCAAAAGAACTATATTTTCTTTTTGTTTTAGAGAAAGTTTTTGAAAAATAAGATATTGGCTGTTGAATACCATTAACAGATATTTGTTGTAAAATTGCTCCCGCTGCGAAATCTGAAGCATCGACCATTATGCTAATCTTTGATTTATCATCAGGAAAAACCAAAACTGAACGTTGGCTTAATACTTGTTTAATCTTAACAAACGCATTAGTGGTTAATTGCGTCCAAGGTAGATCTTTAGAGTCTCTGTTAACTGTTGCAAAATCATTAAGTGGTGTTAGAATACTCGCACCTGATTTTAAAAAACGATGATAAAAATTGATCATTCCAAGAAAACGTAACAACATCGTTGTTGGTTGAGGATAATTTAGTATTGCTTTAATTTTATCTTGTGCAGGTATAATACCTGATGATGAAATTGTATGGCCTAAAAAAGTAATTTCCTCAACTTCAAATTTACACATATCAGGATTAATTTTAATACCATTACTATCTAAACGTTCAAAGATTTGTTTCAAATGCATAAGGTGTTCCTCCTGAATTTTGCTAAAGATTAAAATGTCATCTATGTATGCAAAACAGAAATTTAGACCTCTAAGAGTATTATCAATAAATCTTTGAAATGTTTGAGCAGCATTTCTTAAACCAAAACCCATCCTTAAATATTCAAATAGACCAAAAGGGGTTGTTATTGCTGTCTTTGAAATATATTTCGGATCTATTGGGATTTGATGATATATATGCTTTAATAAGGTCAATTTTAGAATAAAATTTACTATTAAAACAATTGTTTGTAAAATCCTGAATATATAGTATCAGATAACAATCAGGTTTAGTAATTTTGTTTAAAGCCCTATAATCTCCACAAGGACGCCAAGAACCATCTGACTTTGGCACCATATGTAAAGGTGAAAACCAATTGCTGCTAGATGTTCTTACAAAACCAAGGTCTAATAATTTTTGAAATTTCAATTTTGCCGTTTTAATTTTCTCTTGAGAAAGGCGTCTAGGTCTAAAAAATATAGGTGATCTTTCAGTTGTAATGCAGTGAGTTACATTGTGTTTAACTTTAACATTTAATTGTAATGGTAGAGTTAAATTTGGAAAAAGTTTTAATAATTTGTTGTAAGAGTCTAAATTTCTGTTTAATAAAATTGGAGAAATTTTAGAAATATTTGATGAAACACCATTGCAAGAGCTGAAAGATTTAGAATCTATTAACCTATTATTATTTAGATCAACTATCAAATGATAATGTCTTAAGAAATCCGCATCAATAATTGAATTTACTATTTTTGCTAAGATAAAACGCCAAGACAAGATTTTATTTAACCCTAAGTTGATTTTAACAGTTTGATATCCATATGTTTGAGTATGTGTACTATTTGCCGCTAAAAGAGTCATTGGATTTATTTTTAATTTTGACAAATTTTTGACAACCAAAATACTAACTGCTGCACCTGTGTCGATTAAAAATTTATCTTTATCAAAAAGATAAAACAAACTACTAGGTAAAACCTCCAATGAAGCAGTCGCAACTTCAATTGGAATTACGGGTTTTTTTCTTTAAAAAAACATGGTTCAATACACTTCTTTGCTTTATTAGCAAAGTTGAAATGGTACCAACCAAAAGTCTGAATTTTTATTATTATGTTTATTTAAATCTGATCTTGTTCTTGAAGGAAAACGAGACCTTAGAGCGGTTGTAACAGTGTTTGTTAAGTCATTAATTTGTTGAATTTTGTTCATCCTCTTTCGAAATTGAATTTACGGAATTTATTACTGAAACTTCAACAATCTTATCAGCTAATTCGGCTTAGTCCGCAAGCGAAAGATTATCGGACGACATAAGAACTTTTCTTACATAAGTCGGCAACTTTTGTAAAAAAAGTTCTTTTAAAATATTATCGTCCAGTTTTTTAGCACCGAGAAGTTGCATCAACTTACAAAGAAACTGTGATGGTGTCTTATCACCAGTTTCTTTGTCATTCAAGAGTTGTTTCAATGTTCGTTGCTCTGAAATTGAGGTCCTTAAATTTAACTCGGACTTGAGTTTCTCGAATGGAAACTTTAAAGGAGGCTTCATTATTAAATCACGTATTTCCACAGCAACCTCCGAAGCTAAGGTAAACACGACTAACTCAAATTTTGTCTTTTCAGACAAAACTCGTTGCCGAGAAAAAACTGTTTCTAATTGTGCAAACCACAATTCTGGATCTGCAGCCCAAAATTGCGGTATTTTGAAATTCACTGCTTGAATCTGATTCATTAACCATTGTGTTTATGGTTAATGATCAAAATTTAATAATAATTAGAAAAATAGGTAGTACTATATATAATAATATAATAATAATATGTTAATAAATTACCAACATATAAAAAGATATATAATAAAATACTAATATCTCTTTTGACATACATCAATAAAAATTCATAGTTTGACAGCTTATTATAATTCATTCAAAACCTGTATGGATGGTTCAGCTTCCAGAGTTCTGCTTGTAATTAATTCCCTTCTGCTTACCCGTCTTCTTGTAATTACTAAAATCACTCGAACAGTTCCGCTTCCTCGGGCTCGTCTGGATCGATTATGCCGGAATCCGTTCGTTGGGGTCACCAATTTTGTAGGCTTTTAGTTGTTTACCAAATGGTAGCCTAAATTAAATTTCCATTTAATTCTTTAGTAAAAGGTTACATTTTATAAATTACATCATAAAAAATAATGTTAAAGAGAATATCCAAAATGGTGTGTGGATTTACATAAAAATAAATATATTATTTTTTTCATTATAAATAATGTTACTATAACTACAAATTTTTTGGCTTGCTTAATTAATTAACTTTAATATAAAATAATATAAACATATAAACAAAATATAAATACTAAAACACGCTACAGGTTAAAATAAATATGAATGTTTGTGTGAAAATGTTCTTTATTTGACGTTTAGAAGTTTGCTTATACAAGGGGCACTGCTAAAGTTTGCAGAATCAAGTACTGCCTGTATTGCCAGAGTTCTGCAATTGTCATGTTCTTAAAATTTGTTGTTTTTCACCTATAATTCAGTTGACAGTTTGATTTCAAACTGCTCGGTTTTATTTCAACAAAATTTAACAAGAGTAATAATTGTGTGAAAAATGGAAATTTCGAATCGTGACTTTCAAGTGATGATTTTTTATGATTTTTGATACGGTTTAACACCGCAGCAATGTGTGGAAAACTAAGTTTGTTATTTGGGGATGAAGCACTATCCAAAACTATGGTTTACAAATGGTTCGCAGAATTAAAGCGTGGAAAACCAACGTTTGATGGCGATTTTTGCAAAGGTCGTTTATGCACTTCTGTTGTCGCGAAAAATATTGATGCTGTGCTTGAAATTTGTCAGAACGGCATGTGACCTATATTGAAATAGAGGCATCCTTAGGCATTGCAGCGAAACAAATACATACGATTTTGCACGATCATTTGCATGTTAGAAAGCTTTGCAGTCGTTGGATCCCACACAATTTGAAAGAAGAACATAAACAGGCACGTGTCAAGTGGTGCAAGGAAATGCTAAAGAAATTCGAAGGTGGTTGTTCAAATTTGGTATATAACATTGTAACAGGTGACAAGTTTTGGAGATATTCATATAAGCCTGAAACTGAACAGCAATCGATTGTATGGGTGCTTCAAAATGAACCTAAACCCACAGAAGTGGTGCGTTTACGAAGCGTTTCGAAAAAAAATATTTCTTGTTTCTTCCGAAAACGGGTCATGTTGCAACTGTTGCATTTGATGATTGAAGGACAGTTAATGCTGACTGGTATACTTTAATTTGTTATTGCTGAAATTAGAAGGAACAACATAAACTGGCAAATCATTGTTTATTATGACAATGCAAGCGCTCACACAGCACGACAAACTGTAGAGTTTTTGACCAGTAACAACATCCAATTAATGACTTACTGCCCATATTTCTGATTTATTGCCCAATGATTTTTTCGTATTTTAACATATCAAAAATAAAATGCGTGGCAAGCGTTTTTCATCGTCTGAAGAGGCTCAGAGTGGCTAAATTGTTTTGAAGATTGGTTTCATCGGATGCAAAAGTGTATAGATTTTAAAGGAGAATATTTTGGGAAGCAATAAATCGATTTACATAACGTAATTTGTGTTTTGATTTACATTTTCCGCGAACTTGTAAAAATGTAAAAATTAACAGTGTTTTATTTGAAAAATAAAGTTTACTAAATTTCCACAATAAAATGAACACCGTGTATAATAAAAATATTTTTATAAATTAGTTTGCTTAAAACCAAAAAACTTTTATTTGAAACTTATTTTGAAATTTTTGACTATTGAAGAATTATTTAGGTGTTCCAGTAATTTTGACTAACCTTGTATAGTAGTTTTTTGACCTGTTTTATCTATATGACTATCCATGAGTAAAAAATGTTATTCGGTTGTTGTGATCAAATATAAAAAATCTTATTTTAATTTTATTTCCAACAACATATTGTTTTGCTTACCAATTGAACTATCTTCCTAGTATAATATCAACGTTAAATGACCAACAATAGAGTTAAATAATATCGACTTAATTTAAAAAAAATCTTTGTTACTTTAACTAATATGTTTCTATGCTCTTCTTGTATTATTAATATACATTTAATTTACTTATCTGATTATATGAGTACAGTTTAATGCAAAGTTTGAACATGTTTAAATAATAAACATTTTAATTTTAAACATATCGTTTAGTAAAATAAATTCAATTTATGTAAAATTATAAATTATTTTTTGAGAGGTTCGCTTTTAGGCCGAGTGGCCCTGTGACAGGATGTGCCGCAATCTATATGTAAATCACATGTGATGCGAATATCTACCCGGGCTGTTGCTTCCTGCACCCTGACCGCACAATACACCCTCAATTGATTCCTTTCAGAGACCCTTTTTATCAAGTTAGATGCTATTTATAACCTCGAGCGCCTTTTCTTTGGTGAATATACGCATTGAATGTCACCTAATACGAAGATAGATATATCATAGAGAAGTTTATTGCGATCCCTTTTTGTTAATGCAAATGATATGGAATTCTAAGAACTTTGTAAGTAGTATATGAATAAAAAAATTTAGTTTTTTTTTATCATAAACTACTATTTTGCATTAAATAAAATTTTATTTACATTATCAATCAAATAAGTACTTTATTCTATTGTTTACAAACACATGATTAGTTTACGCTTGACTACTAATGTAACAAGTTAACTATAATTATCACGTAGTAAAAGTTACAACTATCAATTATATATATTTTTTAAATTTATTACTAATATTTATTGTTAATCGGGTCTTATCTTTCTTTCACTTAAAACCTCGCTTAAGATATATAACCACTATGGGACACGTTATTTAATTATACAATCAAATAAATACATATAATTGCAATTTAATATTTTATTTATTAAAACAATTTCTATGTAAATAATTAGGATTAGTTAATTAACTAATAAATTCTTTGGGTTTCTAAATAAACAATATTTTTTATTGGTTTTGAAATACATAGGTTATTAACTCAATATTATGTCAAATAATAATTTATTGTTTTAATATTTGTAAGTGTGGATTTCTGTGATAAAAGCAAACAGAGCTGCAATATGAATATATTTTTTTTAGTTCAATATAACTCAATAATAACTCCTTGGTTAGTAATGGTCGTGTCATCTACAAACAGAACAACAATAACTTTTTTGATATTACTTAGTAAGTCATTAATATAAATAAGAAATAATAATTCTTCTAAAATAAAATAACATGAAGATTGTGGTAAATGTAGAAAAACGCTGCTACAACTAAAGAAACGGCAGAATAGAAGTATCAAAAAACTAGTAGCAATAATAAACGGGGGGAGAAAAATAAAAACAAACAACAAAGAACTAAATCAAACTTTGTTAATGGGAAAAGTTGGAAAAAAAAGCGGTTAACAAATTGGAAGCTAACAATGAAGGAACTAAAATAGAAGGTAGCAGCAATAAAATAAATATAGTAATTTAGAATGTAGCAGGATTAAACAACAAAGATGAAGATTTTTGGAAATATATAAGAAAATTTGATTTAATTGGAATGGTGAATACATGGATAGATGAAAAGAAGCGGAGAGACATGGAGGATCAAATGCCCGCCAGCTATTATAGAAATAAAAATGGGAAGAGCAAAAGGAGGTATTTTAATAGAAATAAGAAATAAAATACAAAAAGATGATATCAAAATTAGAAATGGAGGGGTTAGTGCAACTCAATTTTATACTGAGTTTAACAAAATACAAGATAGTTACAGTGTACAGCAGAGGGATAAAAAAATAGAACAACGCTAGAAAACTCAATACAAGAAACAGAAGAAATAAAACTGAGAGTAGGAGGAGATTTTAACGCTATGACCGGAATTAAAAGAAAAAGAATGAAAAACGGACAGAAAAGCAAAAAAAATGTCAAAACCAACTAAAAAATAAAGAAGGAAAAGAAATAATGGAAGTGATTGAAAAAAATGGCTGACACTTATTAAACGGAAATATGGAAGGAGATGAAAAGGGAGAATATACCTACATGCAAAGGAACAATTAGTAATTGATTACGTAATGGTTAATGAAGAAACGTGGCAAGAGATAGGCAAATTTGAAATTGGAGAAGTATAAACAGAAAACAAAAAATAGAAAATGAAGTGGTAACAAAAATAGTAGTGACACAAGAAAGCGTAGAAATGTACAAGCAAAATTTAAATAAAAACATTTCTGAGAAAGAGGCGTAGAACAACAAATGGCAGAATTAGAAAACATAATTGCAAACGCAACAACAAAGAAAACGTTTATACAAACAGAAGAAACATTTGGAAAATACTAATAATAATAATATATAAAGTACTACAATATTGGAAAAATGATAAAGCAACTAAACAACAATATCAGAAGGCGCAAATGGTATACAAGGAAAAATGCAAAAAAGGGAAGGCAATAAATAAAAAAAATTAAGATAAAAGAAATACGTTTTGAGGATGAAACATGGAAGTACATAAACAAAGAAAGAAAAAGAAAAAAAAAACAAATAAATATCAATGGAAAACTGGAGGATGCACTTTTTAAAATTGTATGAAGGATCGAACAAAAAAAACCGATAGACAACCAATGACAACACAGCAACTGAAACAAGATGAAAATGAAATGAAAAAGAAATGATATGGAAGCAAATAAAAAGACTAAAAAATCAAAAAGCGCCAGGTGTAGATGGAATACAAAATGAAGCATGGATGTATGGTACGGAAGATATGATTGAGAGACTGAGTGAGATAATAAATAAAGTATAGAAGGAAATAGGGTTTCCTAGTTAGTGGAAAGTAGGTCTTGTATGCCTGATACACAAAAAAGGAAATAAAGAGTTTGCAGAAAGTTATAGAGGTATAACATTACTTAGTACAGCATACAAGTGAAGAACTAGAGATGAATGGAATATTGCCAGACGGACAGGCCGGGTTAAGAAACGGAAAAAGGATCATGGATAATGTATACATACTACACCATATAGTAGAAAAGAAAATACCAAAAAGTGGAAGAAAGTTGTATGCATTATTCTTGGACCTAAAAGCGGCAATTGTGGATATATTTAAGAAAATAAGAAATAAATAAGCTTCTAGTAAAAAAAATGGAAGAAGTATACGTGGAAACAGTTAGCAGAATTTGTATGAATGGCAAAACGAGTGATAAATTTTGAACTACAAAAAGTGAGAGATAGGAATGCCTATTTAGCCCTAGTTTGTTTGCGACATACATTGCAGATGCTATGCAGGACGCAGACGGGTGGGGTGGTGGTGGGCAGAGAGAAAGTGTGGTTGCTGGCTTATGCAGACGACATGGTGATTGTAGCAAAACAAGCAAATAAAATGAACAAAATTATTAGATGTCTGGATAAATATTTTAGAAAAAAAGAGTTGGACGTGAATGTAAATAAAACAAAAATGACGACTTTTAGAAAGGGGGAAGGAAGACGCAGTGTAGAAAATTGGAAATGGTATGGACAAGAAATTGAAGAAGTAAAATTATTTAAACATCTAGGATATGTTTTTTGTACAAAGAATAATGAAAATAAGCACATATAAAATATGACAAAAAAGGCTAATAAAGCAGTAGGATAAGTATGGGGAATTAGTGAAAAAAAATTTAAATGTATGAGATTAAAAGGAATGATGTTTAAAAGTTTAGTAAAAAGTATTTTTTGGAGCAGAAATTTGGAGGTGAAAATGGCAGAAAAAATTAGAGGCTACTCAAACAAAAGATGGGTATTAGGAGTAAACAAGAAGACTAAAGTGTACATTGTGATGTAATGAGTGAGAGAAAGAAATGAATGAAAAATATTACAAATGTGCCTGAAAGAGAAAATGAAAAAAATGCAAAAAATGGGAGCATGCAGAAAAAACTATTTTGACAGAAGGATATGCTAGTTAGGAAGTAGATAGATTGAGAATAAATAGAAGTATGTGTAATGAAATTATGACAAGAGATAGAGATATACAAGTGCAACAGCGTAGAACACGGATAAATGAATCTAGGTACAATTTAAATTATGTACATAATATAACGGATGCACTACAAGTACCTAGAAAGTGTAAAATGAAATAAAAAATGATTGCAAGATTCAACTGTTTTGGATAAACGAGGAAAAAAAATGTGTGGAGAAACGAGGGAAATCATGGAGAAAATGAAAGAAGATGGAGGAGGAATAAAATGGATGATGGCGTTAACAAAAAGAAGAAAATAACTTGAAACGGAACTAATAAATAATTAATTAAAAACAGGGTTTAGGGTAATTAAGATTATATTTTATAGTAGAAGTGAATTAAATTTATATGGTAAATGTTATGTTAAGTTGTAAAATTTTTAAGGTTGAAAGGCAAGAAATAAACGTTTATTATTTAATTTTGATGTGTCAAAGTTGTAAACAAATAATTTCTGAAAAAGAATAATGTGAGATGCACAGTCAAACGCTTTTGTAAGATCAATAAATGTTGATAAAGTATAGTATATATAATTCAAGTACAAATCACTAGTGGATTTTTTTTTTCTAAACTCAAATTGCTCATTATATAGTATATTGTTACGCTATAGGTGACATGTTAACTGTTTTGTAAACAACTTTTCAAATTTTTTTTTGTTATATCACTTTTTTTATAAATCGGTACTACTAATAAAACTCGAATGGGATGTACACAAAATTATTAGCACAAGTTAAAAAAAAAATATTACTTAGGAATTGACACAACACTTGGAACGTTTTTATAAAACGTATTAAAATTATCTGTTATATTGGTTTAAGGATTAATTGATTGATTGCCATTTGTTGATTTTATTATTTTTTATAAAGCTGATTGAACATTCTGTTGGTTATTAATAAACTTGTCATTTATTGCATTTTTTGCATTCTTAATAGCATTTTTATGCTTTAACGTGTATAAGTTTTTTGTTTGACAAAATCATGATTGTTGTGTTTTTTACAAGCTTTGTTTATAAGACACGCAGTTTTCCTCATTTGTTTAAAATTTTGAATAAATTACGTAAAATAAAATATGCTTACCTATAAATAGTACATTAAAACAATACACATTGATATTTCTAGTATTAAAAATGAGGCTTAAAGATTAACATACAGAAAACCGAGTGTATAGAAGAAGAACAATATTTGATCAAAATCTACAAGGTAGAAAAGCTGTATTTATGTTGAATTTTAATGAATGTTAATTTTTGTTGCTGACCTCATTAGTACACTTCTTTGTCTGTTTTTCATACTGCGCTGTTTTTTATGCAACAACTTTTTATGAAGTCTAGCCGTATTCTGTAATTTGAACCAACTTTTGTATTCTTGATGGTGATATTTTTTTTTACGAGTACTTTGCAATGATGATGAGTCTGATTAGCACCATATATATCCGGTCAAGTATTTTAATTTTGCTATTTGGGAGCGCAAGCATTTTTAGATTTAGATTTGAAGATGATATTATAAATTACCCCTTTAGTATCTAAAAAAGCATCTTAAGCAATTTTTTTGCAAAGGATGATCATTTTGTACTTGTTGACTAACTTTTGTATAAGTAAGCATACTGATGGTGATGCAGTGGCAGTGATCTGTACAATTTAGCTGTAACATTGGCTAAATTTTACAGATCAGGTCCGGGTTTTGATATAATTACTAATATTTTTTATTCTGATAGAAATAGCAATTAGTAGGTCGCATCTTGTACACTTAGACTGCGTTTGAATTACTATCATATACAGTAGAGCATGTTTAGAAACCTTATAATTTTTGTTGCTTTCTATCAAAGCTTTGAAGTTTCCTGGTAACAGGTCTAAGTATATTGCATAATGGCATTTTTATTGAATTATTTCGTGTTTTGTTATTTTTTAATTATTATTTATCTTCAGTCCTTAATACCCTTTTTGGGTGTCAGGCTGTATTATTTTGTCTACTTTGGGCCATTTTGGTTATCTCACTTCACTCTATTCTTCTTCTCTCTGCTGTTTTGAGGGCCTGTTCAGACCAGCTTTTTTTAGGTTGTTCTACTTTGTTTTTTCCCTGTACTCTCAATTTATGAATTTTCTTTGTTATTTTGTTTCCATCCAGTCTGTTTCTCCTCTATTACTGTTTCTATAGGTTTAATTTTTAGTTCACTTTTTACTTTCAAGTTTTTTATTTTATCTTTTCTTGTTATTCCTTTAATTTTCCTTAAAAATCTCATCTTCATTGCGTTTATTTTGTTTTTATTTCTTTCTGTTGTTGTCCAAGATTTGCTCGAGTAAATTACGGCCGGTGGTACTACCTTTTTGTATATTTCTGTTGTTATTGTTATTGTTTTTGTTATTCCTTTTTTCCTCAAGAATTGTCTTTTGAGTGCATTGAATAGTCTTTTCTCTTTTCCAATTCTTGCATCTATTTCTATGTCTGTATTCCCTGTTTCTTTTATTGTTGTACCAAGGTAGTTGAAATATTTTACTTGTTTAATTATTTGTCAATATAATTCTTATGCCTCTTAGGTTTTGTCGCTATTACCATTGTCTTTGTTTTGCTTGTGTTTATTTCTATGCATGCCAATCTTTTTCAGTTCTTCTTTGTATATTCTTATGTTTCTTTGTAGTTTCTCTTCTTTGTCTGCTATTAAAATCATGTCATCCGCAAACAATAGGATTTGAATTCCAACTTGTTCTATTTTTCTGTATCCAATGCTCGTGTCTTTGGCTCTTTTTTGACTTTTTTTTATAACTTTGTCTATTAACGTTGCAAAGAGTATTGAGCTTAGAATACAGCCTTGCTTCAGTCTTATTTTTGTTTTGAATTCCTTTGATTTGTTGCTTTCTATTTTTACTTTATTTTTGTTGTTTCTATATAATTCTTTTATTATGTTTATTATGTTTATTTCTTTTTTCCAGTGCGTTCTATATGTTTTTTCTTCTTACTCTGTCAAACGTTTTTTATAGATTGATAAAACATGTGTAGTTCTTTCCCTTTTTTAAGTTTTTTGTCTGTTAGTTGTCTCATTAAGTGTATCAAGTCCTGCGTGCTTCTGTTTTTCCTAAATCTATGTTGTTCTTCTTCTAGTAGTGGTTCTAGTTTTTTTTATTCTTTTTTTTATTCTTTTTTTTTTAAATTAATTTTGTGAATATTTTACCTGGTATTCTTGATAATGTAATTGTCACATATTGTGTGTCTCTTTTTTTATGTATGGGTAGGATTATCCTTCTGTTCCAATCCTTTGGTATTTCTTTTGTTTCCATTATGTTGTTTATTATTTTTACAAAAATTTCTTCTCTTTTTATTCTTATGTACTTCATCACTTCTGCTGTTATATTGTCTACTCCTATGGCTTTGCCTATTTTGTATTTTTAATTGCTTTCTCCAATTTTTCTCTGGTCATTTCTCAGTTTTTTTTTTTCTAGTTTTATTTTTGTTCTGTTGTTTATCTCCTTCTTCTTGTCTTGTTTCTGCTATTTTGCCAAAGCATTTATTTCATCTCTCTATTATTTCCTTTTCTTCTGTCAGTATATTTCCGTTCTTGTCTTTTACATTTTTTGCTTTATGTTTTTTTTTGTAATTTGTTTTATTGTGCTGTAGAATATTTTTTGGATTTTGTAGAAGTTTTTTTTTATTTTATTACCAAATTCTGTCCAGGTTTTTTGTTTTGGTTTTTTTATTGTGTTCTTTACTTTTCTTCTTGCTTCACTGTATTTTTTGTAATATTCTTCTTTCCTTGTTTTGATGTATTTTTTCCATTTATTTTTCTTGTATTTTACTTCAATTTTTATCTCTTCGTTCCACCATCTACTTTTCTTTGTGATTTTGTTTGTTATTTTACTTATTCCGCAGCTCTTCCTTGTCGCTTTTGTTGAGATTTCTTTGAATTTTTTCTATTTCTTTTCTACACCTTTTTCGTTTTCTTTCCTATATCTTCTCTCAATATTTTTTTGGTATAATCGTTTGGTTGTTTCTTCACTTAGTTTATAGCTTTTTATCTTTTCTGTTATCTTCTTTTTTGTATTTTTGTTCTTCTTGATTTCTGCTTCTGTGTTGATTTCCATTTTCTTAAAATAATGATTACTTCTTATTTCTGTTTGTCTTAATACCTTTACATCTTTTACTTTTCTCCATTCTTCCGTGCTTACTAGGAAATAATCTATTATGGATTTCTCTATTTTTGATGTGACTTCTTTAGTGTATTTGTGAATGTCTTTGTGAATTTTGTATTTGCTATCACCAGGTTATTTGCAATGAGTTCTGTTATGTGTTTTGTTATATGAACCAATTTTGATATGGCAAGTAGAGATTGAGTGAGCTTTTTGATAAGTATGATACTTGGTTGGTATTAGAAGTTTATATTTATCAAAATAATTTGCTCCGATAATTGGCATCCTGACTACCTAAGGTTCTTGGATTTATAATAATATATTTTCAAACAATTTGGTCCTGCGTTGAATAAAGTTTTTTATTAAAACTTTGATTTTTGATGTCCATTAGCTTGCTGTTACCGGCAATTATGTATTAGCAGTTGTATACTGTGTTCAATTTGCTTCACAGTTTTAGTTATGACTCAACTGTAATTTGTCTTCTTTTTTTTTATTAAGTGTTATGTTTTTTCAGAACGTTGCTTACCAACGTTTTTTCTGTTGCCTGTTCTGTTTGATATATGTGAAAAAGCTAAATTTTCTATAAGGGTTTTTATAAAAGCTCTGGCATAGCTGCTAACTTTTTTTGCACAAAATAATACTTTAGATAAGCTTTTGTCGACTTGAATGGTTCAACTTAGTTTATACTATTTTTAAACTTTTGCCAGTTCAAGGTTTCAAGTTTTTATCAACGTAGAGGAAGTGAGTTTGCAGTAGTTTTTGGATTCCATGTGATCTTTGCTTAAACTTGTTTGCTGGCGGGGGCATGTGGTTTTGTTCTAAATGCTCTTACAATTTTTTTTTAATAGCTTTTATAGCTTTCTGTATGACATTTTTGTAAGAAGGATATGTAAGCAGCTTATATCGATAAATTTCAACTTACTTTTTTGTGTTTTTCTGGTGAAATTTTAACATTCACGAGGTTAACAAGCTACATTATGAAAGATATTTTATAACCACTTCAAATTGCAATGATTTGCTAATTTGGATTTTAATTGAAATTACTGTTTAACTTTTTGTCACTGGCACTTGATTCTAGCTACACCGTCACTGGCAGCGGACTCAAACTCCGCACGTTTGTTTTTTTCCGCGTATTTGTAAAAAATATAAAAATTGGTATTGATATGAGTAAAATACATAAAAATAAACAAAACATATTTATTGTGTTTTATTTTATGTAAATTTAATCCCTCAGGTGCAAGATTAAACACTAATTAGAATCTCAAAACTGCCTGGAATTTCCTGTGTTATTAGAATACACTAATCTTAAAAATTGTTTTAGTTCAAAATGTGAGAAAATGTGTATTAATTTGTAAAATACTTAATAAAAATGCAAAAATGTGTTATATCTCAAGCATTTGTTCTGGCAGCGGACTTAAAACGTAAACTATTATTCAAATGCGCTTCTATCTTTTAAATATTGTTTTTTGTAACTAACTCGAGGAAAACCTAAAAGGATTTACTGGAGTTTTAGAGTTTAAAGATATTTAAAAATTAAAATCCGTGTGGAGTGAGAGACTGCGCGCCAGTGAGAGACTGCGCGCCAGTGACAGAATGTTAAGAGAAAAATGCGTATGTTTTCAAGTTTTGATAATAAAAATTATGATTAAATTTTATTAGGATTTTAAAACTGTAATGCAGTGTTTTTTTTTTCTTTTTTTTTTATCTTATTTTCAGAGGCAGAGATTGAGATTTACTTGATTGTTGTTTTTTACAATATTGCGCCACTTTTTTTTGTTTCTGAACTCTTTTGCTGCTTATGAGTCAGTTTGGTTTGTTGTCGTCTTTATAAGGTTGATCTATTTTTTTGGCAATTGTCCGCTTAGTTTTTTTCTTTCTATTTTTCCTTCTACTATTATTTTTTTTTAGTTTTTGCGTTCAAAATATTTAAAGGTTTGGAAAAAAGATCACGTTTGACAATCGCTGGGGGTTTGTTTATTTGTTGGATAATTAACACATTGGTTTTTTTGGCTGTTCAAAGTACATGCAACATTGTTTGCTAACACCAGAATTTGCATGGTTCAATCTTGCTTCTGTTTACTGCTTTTAGTGTCCAAGAATCGTCCCCGTATAGTAGTATTTGGAAAACTAATGTTTTTTTTTTTTTTAGTGTTTATTATTAGATTGTAATTTATTCATGTTTTTTTAGGTTTTCTTAAGCGGTAAATATTACACGAAACAAAGGAAGGCGAATTAAATCCTTTCTCCCTACACACGGTTTGCCTACAATTGTATATCTGTTGTGAATTGTGCGTTTATTATTTATGATTAAATGATGGTTTCCACTGATGGTTTCCACCTTTATTGTGTGGTAATTTTTATATAAAAATAAAACAATGTTTTTACCAACATATTTTATTATAATAAAGGTTAATATAAATTATGTTTTAAGTAATTCCCAAATATTGCATTTTAAAATTAACAAATAAAAGTGGTTGCAGTTATAATTTTCTTTTCATTACTTATCGTACTAGGTGGTTTGTTTTTAAAACTTACAAATTACAAAGTAACCACTGCGCACTACTAATGGTTGCGTTTGTACACAAATTCGCCTATACTGACAATGCCAACGTTGGGGTACGTACGCGAATCGTGTGTAGGGGCTTTAAGTATATGTATAATGACTATATACTCTTTTATGGGTGTTACGTCGGTATTGTTGTAGTTGGCTTGGTCTATGATTATAGTTTTTGTTTTATTAATGTTGGTTTTTAGGCCAAATAATTTGCTTGTCTTTTATTGACATCATCTCCTATGACCTACTATATCAGTTTTCTAGCACATTCTGTGTATGTATTGAAGTACGCATCCTTGGCATGATTTTTTTATGTTAAACGAATTGGATTGCTATTTATTAGTTTTATCTACTGCCTTAATATGGTTCTTTGAATTACAGCCATGTTGATTTAAAATTTCAATTAACTATTAATAATTAAATTAAAAAATAAATATTATCAACTGATTACTAGTATAGTTTATTTTTATTCTGTTGTTTATTATTAATATTTTTTTAAATTCTATTAATTAATTGCTTTCTTCAATCTTTATATTATATTTAGTAAAAAAATTTCACAACCGTTTTGTACAAAAATATTATAGTAAAATAATGGGCTACAACTCCTGATGAATAACAAGAAATTCAATAAAATTACTGGAAATTAAAAGATGATAGCCAGCCATCAGAAAACCAGGAAGAATTTTTGTATTTATGTTTCAAATTAATGGTTGAAATTAGGTAAGTGGAAAACTATCATTGTGATGAACTTCGTCTTTTTTTGTAAAGTTACAAAAATAAAGACTATTTTTATTATTAAGTATAAATATATTTATACTTTTAAACTATATATACTTGATTTGAGTGAATTGAGTTGTTTCCATAAGTTTATTAATCTGTTACACTAATTGATATTAATTATAATTTATAATTGTTAGATCTTTTTTTTTTTAATTTATTATTTATTATTTTATTTTGTTTTTACATGTATGTATGTATACCTTATTCATGATTTACCTTTTCTTAATATTTGCTAAGATGTCTTTTGTTTGGTGGATAGATTATTAAAATGGTAAATCCTACATAGTTTATGTTAAGGAGTATTTATTGATCGTCATTCAGAGTGCTTTTTCTATTTATTAATAACTTAAGTTAACTACAAGGCAGCAAGTTGTTTGCTGCTAATGGACTTTGAAAATTGGTCTATATGTGATATAACTAAGTGCATCGATTATATTTTCATGACTGGATGACATTGTTTTGTTAGTTACCTGGGACTACCTTATTTTTCTATTTATTCAGACTACAAATCTATGGCAATAATTAATATTTTATTGAATTATCAATTAATTCTACTAAAGTAGTCATTTATATTTAATTTAAATTTATATTTTTATCACCACAGCAGTTTTGCGGAATGTGTGAACGCGCTCGTTGAAAAGTACTAAAAATGTTCTGCACGCAGATTTTACATTTAATACGTAATGTAAAGTGCTCTTTAAGCTAAGATGAAACGGCTGGGGTAATAATGATTTAACAATTAATTATAATGTAAATATGCCGCAATTGGCGCGCTATTTATAGCAATCACCTAACTAATTTCTCAGTAAATATTATGTAATATTTGTGGTATGTACTCATATAATTATTTTAATTTACCAGAATAATATTGTTTAATAAAAACTATGCAGGCATCAACTATTAATATTTGTTTTGTAAGCTTTATCTAAGTAACACAATGTACGTACTACATTTAAGTAAACTAAATATGTTTTATATAAACTTTATAGTTACCTCATATTGTAAGTTTTAAATATTTAAGTAGCATACATGCATAAATATAAATAAATTGTATAAATTGTAAAAAAAAATAAAAACTATTAATTTATCTTATTGTTTTTTTGTAATTTTTAACTTTTATTTTTTATTTTATTGCCACATTTGATATTTTCTTGCTATTTATTAGTTCTGTATTAATATGGTTTATACTTGAGAGTTTTTTGTTGTTGCTTGTCTAGTTACTATCTTTTCCACTAACTTCTTCTTATTGGCGAGAATGTTTGCTGCTGTTTTCTTACTATTAACTACATTTGATTTATTATTTTTTTTAATGGAACATCTATTTCTACCTGCTTTCTTACTACGTTTTGCATTGATGTTTTTGTTTTTGTTTTATGTTTGCTTTTGTTTTCTTATACTAGGTGGCGCAAAAGTTGTCACCCGATGTTGTTTGACTGTAATAAAGTAGAAAAAATGATATTGGCCAAGTGGCTGTTGCTACAATTGGTCATCAATACGGGCTTCATTTATGCCATTTTTTTCCATCACTCTTGGCAGAACTTCCGGCTATAGGTTTCTGCATTCTTGACGGATATTCTCTTTGAGGGCTTCATGAATCTGAGGATTGATTTTAAGAAACCTCTCAAAAAGAAGTCTAGAATGTTTAAATTCGGCGATCTTGCCGGCTAATTGCCAAAACGAGAGATTAGGTGACCCCCTCCTCCACAGTGCTCAGAGTTTTGGTTGTGGGTCGTGCAGTATGCGCCGTTGCTCCATCCTGTTGGAACCACATGTTTTCTAGTTTCAATTCGTCGAGTTGAGGTAGAAGAAAGTCGTTGAGCATGGCTCTGAAGCGCTCGCTGTTTGGCCCGCATTGTTTTTGAAAAAATATGGCCCGACAACGTCTTCAGCGTAAGCACCACACCATACAGTTACTTTAAGCGGTTGTAATTGCTCTTCGTGTGTTATACACGGATTTTTGGTACCCCAGAAGCAATAATTCTGTTTATTCACGTATCTAGAGATGGAAATGGGCTTTGTCGCTTATGATGTTTTTTGATAAAAAGTTGTCTTTTTTGTGGGCAAGATTCAGGATGGTTTTAGCGTAGGTTTGTAAAGACCGCCAATTGATGCCCAATCGCGTGGAGCGATGTTGATACTCCGGGGTCCTTTGCAACATCTTCAGCCACCGTCGCAATATTTTTAGCAAAAGGGCTGCTCCGGGGTTGCCCAGACCGGACAGCATCTCGTGTTGACTCACACTTTTTTAGGCAAACAGCTAAACGCCGTCGTGTTTGTCCAGTTGGTGTCGGACGACTGGGAAAAAAATTGAATCAATTATTTTGCGTTCTTGATAATTATCGGTCTGTTGAAATTTGATCGTGTTTTTACCGCACCATTTAGTAACAACTATCTCTGTTCGAAATTAATGCATGTTTGCCCATGGATAACGTGATCGACGTTTTTTGGCTTTGTATATTCTGGCTTCGCAACAGTATTATTACATTAAATAATTTCTGTATGCAATTGCATTTTATAAAGTTTGATCTCATCTTTATTCTTTCTTCCTTATGTAACACGTTTGATATTCTGGGTCTTTTACCTCAATATGTACAGTGTGTTTATTTATATGTAGTTTACGCTGTTATTCTTGCTTCCATCACCACAATTAAATGCAGTAGCAAGTAGTAGTAGCAAGTGCATTGTTTTTATGTCTGTTGTGAGACACGTTTCTTCTTTATTATTTACTATGTTTGTATTAGTAAGTAGAAGAATTTGAAAAAAATACATTATTTTGGGGACATAGGTTATGTGTTCAATGCAAACAATGATATAAAATATACAGAATGATGTTGGATAGTTTAATAAAAACCATAATGTTGTATGAAACAGAAATATAGATTTAGAAGGAATAGGCAAAATTAGATGCATTACAGGCACAGTACTGGATGTTGGTATAATTATTTAATAAGAATAAGAAATGCTTAATAAAATTAAATAAAGAAACTTTAGCCCACATTGTGATGGAGGGATCAAAATATTTAATGCAAACTGTTAGAATGTAGAGCAAATGAGAGAGAGAAAAAATGAAAGAGTTTTTCCATTTGGAAAAAAATGATGGTGAAAATAAAGATATAGAAATGTAAATAAACTGGAAAGAAATATTATGGCAAGGTTTAGATGAAAAAATAAAGAAAGAATGTAAAAATTTATATGGAATAGGATAAAAAAAACATTACAGAATGTGTGGAGAAAGTAAACAGACTATAGAGTATATGTTGAAAGAATGCGGTCAGATGAAGGCAGCAGAGAGATATAATGGATGAAAGGCGAAATTTAAAAAAAAAATGAAAAAGATAAGTAAAAGTGGACTGCAAATTAACTTTTAAGTTTTATTATATGTTTATATAATGGTAATTTTTAAAAACATACATTTACACTTATTGTATTGTACCCAATAAGTGTAAATGTATATGATAATGTTTTTGAGGCCAAAAGGCAACAAATAAATAATTATTTTTTGCTTATATTTTTTTAATAATAAGTTGACAATGCTTTATAACTATACTATAATGTTTAATATAATATAATTTAATAGTTTGTTTATACGCAATAACATGTACATGCTGTTAATTAAATATTAATAATTATTCTTTATTAACGGCACATATAAAAAAAAACCATTTACATCTACATCATCTTGCACATAAATAATGAAGAATTACAAGCAATGTGTAATACTTTAAACTAGACAAAGAATATAAAAAATACAAAATAAACACAGAAAATGTATACATATAAAATCTTAAAAATCTTAAATGTTTGTTTAGAAACGCAAAACAAATCAATGTTATTAGAAAAGCTATTCCCAATTCTACACATTTTGCCAATTGGATTATTTGTTTGGCAATTATTGTTGGATATCTGAAACGGAAGAGATGCAAGTAGCTTTTGGCGATCAATCTCAGACATCATAAGTCTATTTATTTGTGTAACATGTTCCAATACTTTATTGACAATAGTTTAATCATACGATACTTAACTTAAAGTTCTGCAACATATACATAAATGATGACTTAACAAGATATGAAAGAGCAATACATATGAAAATACGAAAATGGGCCAACGAAGAAAGAAACAAAGGAAAAAGAACAATGGTCAGATACTAAAAAGCGTGTATCAACAGCGAATGGTAGGTTTGGAATGGAAAAAAGAACATTCTTGAAAAGGATGAAAGTGGTTAAAAAAACCAATGAAAATTAGATGTAAAGAGGCGAGAAAAACAATGGCAATACTATTCTAGAACGTAGCAGGATGAAACAATAAAGAAGAAGATTTTTGGAACTACATTAGAATGTTTGACGTAATCGGAATGCTGAAAACCTGGGTGAATGAAGAAAGGTGGGAAAAAATAAAAGAAAATATGCCAAACGAGTATAGATAGACTTGTCAACCAGATAAAAACAAATTATTACAACAAAACTTTTTGCTGGAACAGAAACATTTTAAGATAGATACACTGTATAGTAGAAAAATGAAAAATATATAGAAAACATTAGAAGAAACAATACAAGAAGCAGACGAGAATAAACTGATAATAGGAGGAGACTTCAATGCAAGAATTGGATCAAAAGGAGAGAGAGAAATTTTTGAACACCTTGTTAGTAAAAGAGAATAAAAAGCAGTCAAGAAAATAAAAAAGGGAAAATAATGTTAGACATGATAATAGAAAGAGGGTGGGACTTGTTAAATGGAAATAAGGCAGGAAATGAACAAGGAGAATATACATATATATGATTAAATGGCCAATCGGTAATTGACTACGTAATAGTAAACAAAGAAGCGTGGCAGGAAGTGGAAACATTTAAAGTGGGAGAAAGATTGGAATCAGATCACCTGCCATTAGAAGTACATTTAACAAGTGATACAATAAATAAAGCATACGAAAAAAAGAAAACAATAACAAAAGTAATATGGTCGGAAGAAAGCATAAAAAGTTGCAACAAAAATCTGGAAAAAAATCATTTTACAGAGAATGACGTAGAAAACAAAATGAAAGAATTAGAAAAAATAAAAGAAGCAACAGTAAAAAAGGTGTATGTATACACAAAAGAAAAAATATCTAGAAGCAGATGGTGGGATAAGGAATGCATGCAGAAGAAGATAGAGGCAAGAAAAATGCTACGCAAGTGGAAAATCAACAAAGCTTCAAAACAAGATTACCAATACGCGTTAAAAATATATAAAAACAAATGCAAACAAAATAAGATAACACACAGACAGAAAGAAGAAATAGAAATAAAAGCAACACGATCAGAAGAAGAAGCATGGAAGTACATAAACAATGACAGAAAACAGCATAAAACAAGACTAAACCAAACAATTACCATGGAAGAATGAAGAGATTATTTTTTAACACTATTTGATGGAACAGACAAGAAAAAGGAAGATCAAAACAAAAAATGTCAAGAGCCGAACTTGCAGCCAGAAGAAATTACAACAGAAACAATTCAAAGGCAAATAAAAAAACTAAAAAAAATGAAGACGCCAGGTGTGGATTGAATACAGAATGAAGCATGGGTGTATGGAACGAAAGAATTGATTGAAAGATTGAGAGAGGTAATAAATGGAGTATGGAAAGGAGAAGGACTTCCTAGCAAATGGAAAGTGGGTCTTGTATGCCCAGTATACAAAAAAGGAAAAAAAAAACTAGTTGAAAACTATCGAGGAATAACATTAGTTAATACGGCATACAAGATATACGCCATGACGCTAGAGCTAAGACTGAATGAGGAATTGGAGATGAAAGGAATATTGCCGGATGGGCAGGCAGGGTTTAGAAAAGGGAGACTTACTATAAACAACGTATATATACCAAATCATATAGTTGATAAAGAATTAACTGAAAAGAAAGAAAAAATATATGCGTTGTTTTTGGATCTTAAAGCGGCCTTTGATAGTGTGCCCACTTAGTTCTAGTCTGTTTGCTGCATATATTGCAGATATAGAAAATAGCTAAGCTTTGCAAGTAGGTGGAGCCGTAGTGGGTAGAGTGAAAGTAAGGTTGTTAGCATACGCAGATGACATGGTGATTGTGGCGAAAGAAGCAAAAGAAATGAAAGAAATGATTAGATGTTTGGAAAAATACTTCAGAAAGAAAAGGTTAAGAGTGAATGTTGATAAAACAAAAATTATGATGTTTAGAAAAGGGGGAGGAAGACATAAGAAAGAAGTTTGGAAATGGGCGGAACAAGATATCGAAGAGGTGAAATCATTCA
This sequence comes from Tachinus rufipes, assembly GCA_963932245.1. Taxonomy (NCBI): domain Eukaryota; kingdom Metazoa; phylum Arthropoda; class Insecta; order Coleoptera; family Staphylinidae; genus Tachinus; species Tachinus rufipes. The sequence goes on along the minus strand of OZ010745.1, from coordinate 43,516,230 downwards.
AATATTTAAGGTATGTATTTAGTGCAAATAACAGCAAGAATGAACACATACAAAATTTAACAAGAAAAGCGAACAAGGTGGTAGGACAGGTGTGGGGAATAGGTGAAAGAAAATTTGAATGTATAAAAATAAAGGGGACAATGTTTGATAGTTTACTAGGATTAAATAGAGAATCCCCAGCATACATTGTATTAGAAGAAGTAAAAAGAGATAAAATAAAAGTGGAAGCAGGAAACCGAGCAGTAAGATATGAAGAAAGATTGAGAAAGAACTGAATGCAAAATTTTGCAAGAATGTCTGAAAGAAAAAATGACTGAAAGGTATGATAGAATAGGAGTAGAGAGAAAGAAATACTACAATGGAAAGAGATATGACTGTAAAGAAGTAGAAAGAATGAGAAATAGTGGAAGAGTTGTGTGGAAAGAAATAACGATGCGTGATAAGGATATAGAAATGCAAGAGAGAAGAACAAGAATAAATGAATCAAGGTACAATGAGAAATATGCAATGATTATGGAAAATAATATTCCAAAATACCTTAATAATTCAAAACACACAAAAACAGAAAAAAAGATACTTGCAAGATTTGGATGTGGAAATGAAGAAAAAGTTTGCAAATTTTGGATGAATGAAGAAAGCAAATTGGCCAGAATGTGTGGAGAAGCTAATGAAACAATAGAACATATGTTAAAAGAATGTATTGAGATGAGAAAAGATCAAATGGAAAGAAAAGATGTGTTGAAAAAAGATGGAAGAGTAATAGTGTGGATGAAAAGCGTCATTAAAAAAAGAAAGGAAATATATAAAGACTGTAGAGTTTAAGTGGTATTATATGATATTATGATGACCACGTGATATAATTTGTTACAAATTATGATAATATAAATTTGTTAAATAAGAATATTAGTTAAGTTACGTATAAATTGTAGTAAAATTATTGTAAAATGTAATGTAAATACTTTTCTAGGCCAACTGGCATGAGTATAAACTATTATTGTTACTTAAAGTTCTGTTAAAGCTTATAGAAAAACATTTAATTGGATTAAACAACAAGTTATTAATAAGACAGCATGAAAGAACAGAATCTATATAATTTTCAAACTAATGCAATCATCGATAGATGATATTTTTTGATAAATTTTAGGTAGATTGTCACCAAATAAAAGATTGTCACCAAATAAAAGAAAATACGAAGAATTAATAGAATAAGAAAAATTATTAATAAAGAGTAAAAACAGAATTGGTCCACAATGAGATCTCCGAGGAACAAAAGATGGAACAATAATTGGATGAGATAAAAAGTTATTAATTTTTACACACAATTTTCCAAAAAGTTCGACAACCATGCAATAACAGAATCATAAAAACCCAAAACGCAAAGCTTTGCAATCAAAACCTTATTATTAATGCGATCAAAATCATTTGAAAAATCTATGTAAATAGAATCAACCTGAACTCTTGATTCAAAGGCATTTAAAAAATCATTTTTGTAACAATGAAGGTTGGTAAGAGTAGAATGACTCATGTTGCTATTTTACTACAGGGAGTTTATAAATGAATGGGATTATGTAATCACTTTAAATGTGCCGCTTTTTTTAAATTGTCCACTTTATTACTTGTTTTGACAGATCAACTTTGACAGCTGTCAAGCAAACATATGAACATATGTAGTATAGTAAACAATTTTAAAAAGGCGGCATATTTAAAGTGAGTACATAATCCCATTCATTTATAAACTCCCTGTATAATGCTTTTGCACATCTATTGTATTTGGTCAGTAACAATTTGATCAAACAACTTAGGAATGGCAAACTGGATGCATATACTTCTGTAATTAGTAATATCCTCTTTAGCTTTAGATTTATGCAAAGGCATAATGCAGCTTAATTTCCAAACCTGAAAAAACTTAGCTTCAGTAAAAGAAGCCTCAAACAGTAAATGCAATGGCGTATAAATGGAATAAATACATTGTTTTAAAAGCATAGATGGAACGCCGTTTGGTTCAGTGCTAAAGTTACATTTAAGGTTTTCAATCTCTTTAAATAAATCTAAATGTAATGCTGTATGTAATACGTTTTCTTTAAATTCAAACAATGGAGTTGGTTGAATCTTTTTATCGTAAACAAAAATAAAGAATTTAACAAATCTAATAACATAGTCATCTTTATTACTGCAAGTTTGATGCTTATAATACATTGTAGATAGGAAATCATAAGTTTTTCTAGTGTCACTAACAAATTTTCAAAAGTGTTTTGAGTTAGATTGAATGTTCATTTCTGTTCGACTAATATATTTAGCATGCACTGAGTTTTTTACATGAACTACAAATTGATTGAAACTCATTATAATTGTACAAAAGAAGAAGATTTATAACGTTCATATACAGTTTTTTTGTGTCTGTTAAGTGAAATCAATTCTTTATTGAATCAAATTGGAAAATTGTTTTCACGCCACAGTTTTTTTGGAGACAAAACAATCAATAGCAAAATTTAAGACAGAGTAAAATAAATTGGCGCAATAATTAACATCACAATTATAAAAAATGTTGACTTAGTTTTAACAAACAAAACAGTTTGCAAAAAAAATAAGCAGGGTAACTATTATAACAAATAACACTTATACCTAACTCATCGTTTACCCATGCTGATGCGGGTAGAATTGAAAGTTTGCTGTTTGGATATTTCTCAGCGATAGATTCAACGGAATAACATTGATCTAAATATTTATTACAGGTTGAGTTAGGTGGTAAGTAAACTGCACTAACAATATACGATACAAACTTAAACTAATGATTACAAACAAATGTTTAACACTTAGAAAAGTAGGCTGTAATAAAATACTATTAAAGCTAGCGTTTGTATAAATTTTGATTTGTCAATTATATTCAAAATATTGGCTGGCGTATAGTGTGCTCTAGGGCCAATGATTAATGCAAAAACCACACAACACACTCATATATTTTGCTTAAAAAAAAACGGATGCGTGCGCAGTTTTTACTATTTTTACTATTTATATGGAGAAAAGAATGTTTTTTGTATGTGTTGGAATGGTTTTGGCAAGCGATATGATAAAATCATTAATTTGCCGAATTTTTAGTTGTATTTAGTTTATTTATACAACTTACTTATAAAATATTGTTGTTTATATTAATTACTATATAATATATATTCTTTAGCAATGTCTAAGTTTAACATTAAAAAAAAAACAAAATTTTAATTAATTCTTGAAAGTTGTAGTTTATTTTAAAAACTTTTTAGCATTTTATGTTCTTAATCTCTTGTAATGTTTTGTTGTATAACTTTTCATATTTTTTTACTATTTTTTTTATTTTGTTTTAGGTGAGTTTCAGTCCTAATCATATAATATTTTGGTGAGTTATTTAATTAGTTAGTTGATTTATAAGTAATGGAACTATTAAGAATTGAATGAACTCAAAACTTGTATAATATATGTTTGTTATCGTTCAGTTTAGATAAAAATGATAACAAAGAAATCGTCACTTATTTACAAGTTTGCATTCAAGTATATGTATAGAATTTTTTTTAATAAGTAAAGAGGTTTTAATTTGTTGTATAAAATGGCACAATAAAGTTATTTTTATTGCATTTTACTAAAAAAATATTGTTTTCTGGAAGCATAAAAAAATTATATTGTGTTTAAAACTATTAATTTCGAAATTTGAAGTGTATGCTAATTTGGACTCTGTTATGTAAATGTGGATTAGGCGACATTTACATCAAAACAAGAAAATAAGGAAAAAAAAGAATTTTTTAATAGAAGATATTGGTGATGCATAGAATTTTGGAAAATCTTTTAAACATATATTGAAAAGTTTAGATGCTAAGATTGATCCTTGTAGCACACTTGCACCTAGTACTTATATGTCTTTTTCTCAATTTGTCACCCATTACAACCTGAAATTATTGGTCTTTTAGATAGTGTTTAATAAATATAATAATAAGAGTTGGGTATCATTGTGTTATCATTTTGTTCATGAGACCGATTGTCCTGACCTGATGCTTTTTGAATGTCTAGTAAAACTATGTCAGTTACCTTCTCTTTCCTAGTTTATGGAGATGTTGTTGACTATTCTAACAATTTATTGTACTGTCCCATCTTTCTGTCTGAAACCAAACTGTTGTGGTGTGGTCAGTCTATGTCTTCTTTTGTGATCGTTCATTTTGTTCATAACATTTTCTCTGTCAGTTTGCTTACCTTCAAAATTGAATTGGGTCTGTACGACGTTGGTAGTGTTAAATTTTGATGAGGTTTTTTGATGGGTATAACTTGTTCTAGATTTTATTAGTTTAAAAAAAAATGTTAGTATCTGATTATGTAGTGCAATTGTACAATTATTGTTTTTGTAAAAAGTTGTTTTAATCAAATATTTTGAATGTTGTTTAGTCCAGGTGCTTTTAGAAGTGGTTGTGTTTTAATTTTGATCTCCTGGCTTTATCATGTATTTGATAGAACATATAATGTGCGTTTGTTTGTGTGATATTATCACTTAGTGATAAATATTACTAATATTGTGCGTTTGGCGTGCCATATCATTTGTCACATAATCAAGCTACCAGTCACGTCGCAACTGCACTACCTCCAAACCAAATTTATTTGATCACTGATAAATCAAGCGGCAAATTTGAAATTTGTATAAAAATCAATAAAGTGAACAAAGATTATAATGAAGTGATAGGTTCAAAAACCAATTACTGGTTAAATTAGTTTTTCTGTTAATGCGAATGTATGTTCTATATTGAGAAAGTTTCTGCTAAGTTTAAAGTTTTTGTGTTAATAATGAAGAAGAGTTTGATAGTTATTTCAACAAATTTGTGTTTGTATCCGATGAAGAAATTATGTTGGAATTAAGTAAAAATGTCGAACTTCAGGTTAAATTATATGATCATTCGTGTGATTTATCAACAATTGACCACCATATATGCAATGAATGCACAAGCTATTTACATGAACTATTGGACGAACAAATTAAACTTGTAAAAAATGATTACTACGATTATTGCAGTTACTTAAAAAACATTAGAAACGATACACAAATATCTATTGGCAAATTAGAAACAGAACTTAAATTATTGAATAAAGAAGAGCAACAATTAATAGGTGAGCTAGTTAATATTGAAATTAAAACTACATCAACTATAAAAGCTATAAATGATAAGAAAAATAAAACCAAATCAATCGATATTAACAAAATAACGAAAACGTTTTATGATACAAATTGTATTGATGACGAGTATCAAAGTGTAGAATACCAGTTGGCTTATAATGAATCTAAATTAAAAACAATGAAGATAGATGTTTTCAAGACAACATTCTATATTTCCATTACAAACCATTTTGGTATTATAAATAATTTCAGACTTGTACGTTTACCAACAGAACGTGTAGAATGGTCAGAAATAAATTCAGCATGGGAACAAACAGTGTTGTTGCTATTAAGTTCGCTAGCAAAACAAGTTGACGTAAGTTTCAATAAGTACAAATTAATTCCATATGGAACCCGTTCATACATTGAAGTGATAGATGGAGGAGATTTACATTTATATGGAAATGAAGGCTTCAGGATAGATAGTCTAGGATAAAAAATTTGACTCTGGGATGATCGCTTTTTTGGATTGCTTGGAACAATTTAAGAGTAATGATTGATGGACAGTTTTCTCTACCCTATAAAATAAATAATTTATGTATTGATAAATATTGTATTAAGATACAATTTAATACAGAAGAGGAATAGACTATGGCATTATAATGTGTGGTTACTAATTTGAAGTGGTGTTTAGCATGGATTGCTTCGCAAAGTGGTATTAAATCAATTTTATAATTAATTGTATCATACACATTTTTGAATTTGTTGTTTATTTAATATTATTGTATCAGAAATCTGAATTAAAAACTTTTTGTTATAAATGTAAGTTCATAGAACTTTTAACTTATTATATACAATCCTTTTTACATTATATAAAATAGCTGGGAGATATGGAAATTACAAATAAAAACTTGCGTCACCGGTCATAATGACTCGGAAACGTATCAGCAGCTAATGGCCACACATTATTTACTCCGTTAGTGTCGCCTTACTTTGTGTGCAAATATTAGTTTGCTAATTACGAAAGGTTTCCTTTCTGTAAACTCCATTTACTAGATGAATACCACAAGTTGTTAATACTCAACCAAGGCAACATCCACTTTATAGAGTTTATGTTAAAATTATATAGTAAATTGAGTTGTTAATTACTTGTATATTGTTTAAAGCTTTCAAACATGCAATTTAGTTCAATATAACAATATTTATAGTCAGCATATTATGTGTAATATGGTGCAGTACAATAAAAAACATTTAATATAATAATTTTTTTATTAATAAAGATTGTGATTACCTATCATCATTTAAAAAGTCAATTTCTATATTAAATATAATTAAGTAAAATATGTCTTGATCGAACATTAAGATTAAATCATTATTATACTTTTGTTGACTCGTTACTGATAGTAGAAAAGAAAACTGAACACTTCAATATACTTTACTGAAAGATAAACTAATTAACACTCACTCTATCTGATTAAATTTTATTTTTAGTTAATATCGGGGCTATTCTCTATGCTCATTGTTAGAAGTAAGCAAATATATATTGCTAGCTAACAATATAAACTGTTATTTTAACATATCTTGCATGCTAACAAAAAACAAGAAATGGAAATGTTGCTAAAACATACAACAAAACATGGATATAAGATAATACCAAAATATTGGGATATAGGAGTAACAGTAGAAACATTAAACAAAAGAGGTACAAAAAACTGCAACAGTTCATAGAGGGATAACTCTATTAAGCCATAAACATTTAAGAGCAGATAACATAACGGACACTTTCAAAAGTAACAAAGTCTACAATATTGAAGTCATAATGCAAATTTAGAAAAAATACAAAAATTGCAAAACAAAGATCTGAAAGATGCGTTTGAAAGTTTCAAAAAAAAAAAAAAAAGTTTCAACAATAGAAAAATAGATTTGTATATCAGAGTAATCAAATTTATTTAAACATATTGAACTACAAGTAAAAATGTAAAATTGGATCTAATTACAAATAAAACAGTACTAAAACAAGGTGGAACACTAAGTCATATATTGCTTGGAGTTTTTATCATTAAAAAAGCAATAAAAAAAAAGATAATGCAAAAGGGACATATAAATCAAAGAATAAAGAAGTTTGTATTTGCTGATGACGGAATATGATGGAAAGCTAAAATAAAAAACAGAAAGTGGAAAAAAAATTAAACAAAGAGAATGACAGCTCACAAGAAATATGCACTTATTTATAGAGATTGAAAAAGTCTAAAAGCTTGGAGTTCCAAAAAGGGTAACCAAGAAATAGAAGTTAACGGAAGAATAGATAAAGCTATAAAACACCATTTTACAAAATTAAAATGATCTGAATACTATTATATAAGCAGGTACTAACATAAACAGTATAATAACTTCAAGCTGAATATGTACCGACTTTGAATGCGAGTACGAGAAAATGTATGTGACAAAGACAACGAAAACAAATTCTAAGGAGACGGAGATGCAGCAAAGAACTACGCTCATTAGAGAAAGATAGGTGTGTCACCAAAACAGCCAGCTGCGTCACAATCAACCCGCTACATTGCTTTCTACCAGCGAAGGAGAAAAAAATTATATTAAAATATTTAAATAGAATAAACTATTACAAAATAAATAATAGTATAAAAAAAGTTAATAAAATAAATTAAATAACAACTAAAATTTAACGAACAATTAAAACACAACAGTTGGTATAACATAGAGGCTAATGAAAAGAGAATCGGAAATAAATTACAAAAAAAAAAAGAAAAGGGAAGACAAAAATACAGAAATAACAACTAATAAGAGAAAACCTGGCTAAGTAAGCCCACAAAAGAAAGAGTACTTAACCCCGATATGGACGAATTAAAGGAGATGATGCAAGATATGATGAAAGAAATCAAAAACATTAGAAACAACTAAAAACAATACAATAAAGAAATGCAAAAAATGAATGAAAAAAATCAACAGTTGAAAAGAAAATTAAACAAACTAGTAGATATAATAGAAGCAATGAAAAAAAGAGAGAGAAAACATATTATAGTGATAAAAAGAATGGAAGTCAATAAGTAAGGATACAGACCAAGAGATGCTTAAGAATAAATTAGGTATAAAAGTAAATATAAGAACAACTCACTTATTCAAATGGGAAAAGATGCAATAATAATATCAGAAATAAATTGTTCGGAAGAAAAGCAAGACAAAAAGATGTTCATAAATAACGATATCACTAGAAACGAACTAAGCATACAAAGTAAACTAAGAGAAATTGAGAAAAAAAAAAAAAGAATCACAGAGTAATAGTAAAATACAAGAAGTCAAAAATAGATGAGAAAACATAGGAATGGGATGAAAGAAAAAAAAACATAATTTCTAAAAACTAATACAATACAATAAAAGAAGATTATAAAAAAATACGACGACATTAGCAATGGAACTGGACAATGTAAAAGGAAAGGAAATAAATAGGAAAAAACATTTAAAAAAATACATGAAAAGTAACAAAGAAAGAGATAGAAGAACAATAGGAGGATAGAAAGATAAGCAGGAAAAAGGAGTGAACTTGAGTGAACTTGAGACTAGAAACACGTAACATAAGAGGATATAAAAATAAAGCTGAGGAGATTGCAGAAGAAATGAGAAAATAGCATATAGAGTTGAAAAGATACATAAAGGATAATAGTTTATAAAGTCAGGACTTGAAATGAAAGATAGAGCAAAAAGAGAAATAGAAATAACAACATTACCGGAAAGAATAAACAATGTCATAAAGGTTTTCCAGTAAGAAGTTTTATTATGAATAGCAGGCTATTTGGTAAGCTGTCAATTTTGAAGATATTATCATTTGACATTTGACAAGTAAAAACTACGCCATTATTAAAAATGGAACAATACACGCTTCAACAACGCATTGAAATTATTAAAATTTACTACAAAAATGGTGAACATTTTTCAGTCACAGTTCGCAAGACTATAGCACTTGTTGGTCGTCGTAAAGCACCTTCTCGGCCGGCAATAGTAAACCTGGTCAAAAAATTTGAGCTGTTGGAACAAGTTTGTGATGTGAAGAATCGAAACCGTGTGTTTCGCTCAAGAACACATGAGAATATTGCTGATGTAGCCCGTAGTGTTGAAGAAAACCCAAGTTTGTCAATTCTTCGTCGATCTTTAAAATTAGACATTCCACAATGGCGCTACCGAGCTATGATTATTGATTTTTTATGGCCCGAATTGGAAGATATTGATGTGGTCGACGTTTATTTTTAGCAAGACGGCGCTACGTGCTACACAAGCAACAAAACAATCGCAATTTTCCAGGAAAAGTTTCCTGACCGTGTTATTTCTTGAAGAAGTGATCACAACTGGCCACCGAGCTCTTGTGATTTAACATTTTTAGACTTTTTTATTTGGGGTACGTGAAAGATAAGGTCTATGCCAATGCTCTACAATTGATTTAAGACCTTAAAGATTGAATTCGTGAAGTTATCGAGGACATACAGCCGCAAATGTGCGAATTGGTCATGGAAAATTTTATGAAAAGAATATGGTACTGCAACCGTAACCGTGGCGGCCATTTGACTGATGATATCGTTTTCATATTGTAATGGCATATCTTCCTCTTTACAATGAAATAAACATTGATTGATTTCTCTTAAAAAATACTCGTTTTTTTTTTTAATATCAAAATGAAACTTCTTATTGGAAAACTCTTGCACCGGCAATGAAATAATAATGTTAATACAAATTAAACCAAATAAAGAAATATAGATTTTAATAATGCATATGGGGAAAACGACGACGCAATAAAAGTAGAAAAAAAAAATTTATTGATCAAATTTAAAAGGAAATTAACGAGGGAAGAGAAAATATAATAATTATGGGAATCTGAATGGAAGAGTAGGTAGGGAAAACAAAGGAATGGAAGAATTGATGTGGAAAGAGACCAGGATTAATAACAAAGAAAGAGTAATACAACTAAAAAAATAACCTGATAATAACAAATACAAAGTTTACACACAAGAATGTCCACAAACTCACGAGAACCCAATCATCTAGAAATGAGAAAACAATAATAGACTACTTTCTAGTAAAGACAAGCAGAGATAGAAAGCAATTATTACCTACTAAAAATGGACAGGAAGTGAAATAAGAAAAATACGGACTAAAGAAAAAAATAATAAAAGAAAAAATAAAAACATACAAACTAAAACAAACTCAAATACAAGAGCAATACCGAAAGATACTAAAAAATAAACTAAGAGAATAATTATGGAAAATAGACATTGAAGGAAAATGGGAAATATTTAAAAACAGTCTATTAGAAGCAGTTAAAGAAACATGCAAAACAACAAAAGTAGGAAACAAAAACTTAATGAAAACCGATTGGTGGTTGAAGACATTAAAAGTAAGATCAAAAATTTAAAAAAATGGAAACAATATCTTAACACAAGTAAGATAGAAGACTACGAAGTATACAAAACGTAGTAAAGCAAGAAATAAAAAAGCAAAATAAGAATCTTGGGTAAAATTTGGTAGAGCTATGAACGAGAAGTACAGAGAAAACCATAAGTTATTTTATGAAACATTAAAACAATAAAAAAAAAAAAAAAGAACACAATATGATAAATATGAAAGACAAACAAGGAAATATAATAACAAAAGATGAGAAAATCATGCAAAGATGGAGACACTTTAAAGAACTGACAGACAGGAGACAGGAGACAGGAGAGATTGCGACCTGGGAAAACACAGAAGATAATCAAGAAGAGTTGGACACAGAAGGAATAAAGGCGATAACAGAAGAAAAAAATATGCTAGTAAAAAAACTGAAAAAAACAGAAAGGTAGCAGGAATAGACAAAATGGCTTCCTTGGGAAGTACATGTACAACTTGTGAAGATAATTTTATAGTGAAAAACAAAAGTATTGAGTGCAAAGTATTATACCATGCACAGTGTGTCAATATTAAGGATCAAACAGAAAAAGGTATTGTTGATTCAAGAAATATTAAATGGTTTTGCGATGAATGCATAGAAGTTAGCGAAGTTAGGTTAACAACTGACTTTAGCAAAGAAATAACTCAAACTACCCGGAAAATAATAAGTGCAATTAACACAAGCCATAATGATCTGATAGAGAAACTACGTTCAGACATGGAAGAGAAACACCGTATCGTTATAAAACAAAAGGAAGAATTACTAAATAAAATTAGTAAGCTGGAAAATAAAAATATTCAGCAAAGTAAACAAACTAAGCATAAGTCCAAACCAACTATAAATTAGAATAATATTTCCAACAAAAATACAGAAAATAATACAACAGTTTATACGGAAGAATTAGTTATTTGTCTAGAGGTGGCGCCACAGAAATCAATTGTAAATAGTGCTGACATCCACAATCCATCTATAAACAACACAAATCAATGTAACGAACCAAATATAAATGAACATGATTCTAATAATTCATCAGAAAAAAATTACAATTGGATAACTGTTAAACGTAAACACACTAACAACAAAGCAATAATAGGACATCAAGTAATACAAACACAGTATTAAAATTTAAAAAAAGCAAAATGTGGCCTTTTCTCGGTAATGTAGAAAAATCGTGCACTTCTAATCATGTGCAAGATTATCTAAAAACAATTCTTAATCTCAGCAATTTTGAAGTTTTTAATATCCAAACAAATTATGGAACTAATTGCTACAAGCTTGGGGTTTTGAAAGAAGACTATTTAGCAGCAATTAATCCGCCAAACTGGCCTACAGGAATTAAACTAAGTAGATTTTGGTTTCCTCAAAATAATTATTCAAAAAACTTAACTACCAACAAAACACATCGACAACTATAAACCGACGCATCACAGTGGCCTATTTCCCAAAAAACGCGGACAAAAGTCAAAAATCATTCCGATTGAAACAAAAGCTGGTATATAAAGGTTTTCAAGGTTGCTGATTATGAATCGGATTTTATTTTTTTTAAATTCAAAATGGCGGATTCAAAATGGCGGTCAAAAATTTAAAAATAGTCTGATTAAAACAATAATTGGTATATAATGGTTTTTACAGTCTCTGATTATGAATTTGATATTATTTTTTTCGAAATTCAAAATGGCAGATCCAAAATTAGGAATCTTATTATTTGTCAAAATACAAAATGGCAGTTTTTTATTTGAGCAATGAATACAAAACTTAAATATAATTGGTTTTAATTGGTTTATTGTGGGAATATTCCTTTTGTCTGTTAATTTATTAAATATAGTATTGTGTAATATTTTGTTGATTAAAACAAAAAGATGGACACTCCATAGCATAATGACGTGTTAGTAGTTTAAATTGGAGTGACCCACCCACCTACCCAAATGTTAGTGCAGTTTTTGACGCTCGCAGAAAGGTAAAACATTGAATGTCTTGATCACAAACACTTGGGTTGGTGAATAAGACACTCTACAACATGATACCAAGTCAGTAGTTTAGATTGGAGTGGCCCACCCAACTGTTAGTGCTTAAGAGGTTGGATCACAACCTTCTCTTAGGTCAAAGTGACCTCTGACGCTCCCAGAGAGGTCAAACATTAAATTTTTTACCACAAACACTTGGATGGGTTTGTTGTGGGTGGGACACTTCATAGCATAATGACGTGTCACAAGCTCCTTAACATGCTACTGAATCAGTAGTTTGGGTTAGAATATCACAACCTTCTCTTAGGTCAAAGTGACTTTTGACCCTCGCAAAGAAGTCAATCATTTAATCTTTTGACTACAAACACTTGGGTAAGCGAGTGGACACTCTATAGCATAATGATGAGTTGGTAGTTTAAATTCAAGTGACCCACCTATCCACCCAATTGTTAGTGTTCAAGAGGTTATGTTATGTTATGTTGTTTATTAAATGTAAAAAAGATACATATATAATTGGTTCACAAGTTTTTGTTGGGATAAAGTGACTTCTGCAGAAAGGTCAAACAATAAATTTCTTGATTAGGAATACTTGGGTAAATGAGTGGGATACTCCATAGCACAATGACAAGCCAATAGTTTGGATTGGAGTGACCCACCCACCCACCCAACTGTTAGTGTTTAAGAAGTTGGATCCCAATTATCTTTTGTGATAAAATGATTTTTGACGCCTGCAGAGAGGTTAAACATTAAATGTCTTGATCACTAACACTTAGATGGGTGAGTGGGACACTTCATAACATGATACCGAGTTAGTAATTTGAATTGAAGTGGCCCACTCACCCAACTGTTAATGTTCAAGAATCAAGAAATTGGATCACAACTTTCTCATAAGTCAAAATGATCTTTGACGCTCGCAAAAGGTCAAACATTAATTTTTTTTACCACAAACACTTAAGTGGGTAAGTGGGACTCTCCATAGCATAATGACGAGTTAGTAGTGTTAAAGAGGTTGGATCACAGCTTTCTGTTGGGACAAAAAGATTTCTGACGCTTGCAGAGAAGTCAAATATTGAATAACTTGATCACAAATATTTGAGTGGGTAGGTGGAACACTCCATAGCACGATGACAAGCCAATAGTTTGGATTGGAGTGACCCACTCATCCACTCAAATGTTAGTGTTCAAGAAGTAGAATCACAACTATCTCTTGGAATAAAATAAACTTTGACGCCCGCAGAGAGGTGTCTTAATCAAAAGCACTTGGGTGGGTGGGTGGTACACTCAATAACATGATACTGATTCTGTAGTAGTACTCACCCACCCAACTGTTAGTGCTCAAAAGGTTATATCATAAGTTAAAGTGATCTTTGACGCTCGCAAAAAGGTCAAACATTAAATCTCTTGATTACAAACACTAGAGACCCTCTATATTATAATACCGAGTCAGTAGATTGGATTAGAGTAGCCTATCTACCCACCCACCCAATTATTAGTGTTTAAGAGGTTGGATTACAACTTTTTCTTGGAACAAAATAACCTCTGACGCTAGCAAAGAAGTCAAACATTGAATTTCTTAATCACAAACCCTTGGGTGGGTAATTGGGACACTTCATAGCATGATAACTTGTCAGTAAGTTGAATTACAAAGTGATCTCTAACGCTTGCAGAGAGATCAAACATTGAACTTCTTAATTACAATTAGTTTGATGGGTGGGTGGGACACTCCATAGTATAATGATATGTCAGTAGTTTGGATTGGAGTGTTTAATTTTTGCTCTAACTGTTTTAGAAAAAAATTTAAGACTTGTGCATCATAAGCTTTATAAAGTTACAAAAAAATTAACTTTAAAAAATGTGACAGCTTTTAATGATGCGTTTTAGAAGCTTTGGTAATGTTTGATAATTTTATATGAAAGCTTTAAAACTTTTAAAAAATCTTTAAAAGTTTTTTAGAAAAAACTTTAAAAATATTTTTAGAACAGTTTAGCAAGTTTTAGAATTTTTAGAAATTTGAAATGTTGAAATGGGTTTGGAATAAAAAGCTCTTAAAAGTATAGTAACTACACATTGGAATTGTTTTTAGAATAGTTTGGAAGTTTGTAATATTTTATAAAAACTTTAAAATATTGCAAAAACCAAAGTTTGGTATTATTTTTAGAACAGTATTGCAAGCTTTAAAGCTTTTGAAAGTTTGATGTTTTTTATAAAAGCTTCAAAATGTTGCAACAAAGTTCAAAATCTCTAAAATATTGTTTGAAATGTTTCGGAATTGTTGTCTGAAAATTAAATCATATATTGTAATTCAATTAACAAATTAAATCTTGTTGAATTATTTTAAAAAACAGAAAATATTAATATAGTTGCTAAAACAGAACATTTGGTAATGAATAACCAAGTTGAACACGTTATAATTCCAAATTTTTGTTTAGCATCATATTTTTCAAGAAAAAAACATATTCATGGCGGAGTGGCTATTTATGTACAAGATCATGTGAGTTATAAAAATTTAAATAGGGTACAAGAAGTTTCTATTGAGTTAGATTTTAAAACCTGCGGAATTACATTTAAAATGGGAGATGATTATGTAACATTATTATCTATTTATCGTTCTACTAACGGTAGTTTTGACATTTTTAATAAAACTCTGTCTGAGTTATTAATACCAATAATTGCCAATGGTGACAAACTTATAATTTGTGCAAATTTTAATATTGATTATAATATATTCAAATTCAGCTCAAACTAAATTACTTAAGGATATTTTATTATCCAACAATCTTAAAGTTACCAGTACGGAATATACACGTGTTTTCACTAAGTATAATAACATTACATCTTACAGCTCCATTGATTAATGATTACATTGTAACAAACATAGACAAGAATATATACGAGTACAAAGCTAGTATGGTAGGACCTCCGATTGCTGACCATTTTAGTATTACATTTTTGATACAAAACCATATTGCCAATATTAAATCCGGCTATAATGTTAATTATTACAATACATTCAACTTACAAAAAATAAAAGATATAGCTAAAATTACACATTGGACAAGACTAATGCAACCCTTTTCAATAGAAAAAGTTTTTTCAAACTTTATTATAACTCTTCAAAACTTATTGGACAGCTGTTGTCTTATTGAAATAAGAAAATGCAAAAGTAAACATAAATGCAATGACAATTGGATCACCAACACTATAATACACAAAGGTAATTCTTTAAAAAATATGTTTTGGTTAATTAGTAAATTTAATTATGCTGAACTAATATCTTCATATAACATACAGAAAATAGAACATAAAAATAACATTATAATTGCCAAGCAAAATTTCTACTCTAACAAAAATTAGAATCAAAAAATAAAATAAATGCAACTTGGAATTTTATAAACAACTATCTCGGTAAATCAATCGATTAAAATACGCGGCTAGTTATAGTTTATGAAAATAGAACTGTCTCTGAACCCGCACAAGTAGCCAACAAATTTGCAATTTATTATTCAAATATTGCTTTAGAAACTATTAATGCTTGTTTTGGAATAAATAATTCTACTACATGTACTACTACTACTAATATTTCAAATAATACTTTTTACATATTTTCGATTACCAAAAACGATATAATAGATGCACTAAGAGGTTTAACTAACAATAATGCTAAAAGTTCAGATAATGTACTATTGACGATAATAAAACTATTAATAGAAGATCTAATGTCACCACTAGTTTTTATGTTTAATTGGTCTATTGATGTAGGTATTTTTCCATCAATTCTAAAAATAGCTTTGAATAAACCTATTTTTTAAAAAAGGTTATAAATAATAATAAGTTTAATAAGCAATTACAGACCTATATCCGAACTATTCTCAATAACTAAACTATTTGAAAAAATAATTTCAAATAAAATTCTCATGTTTTTAAAAAAATTTGATGTTCTAACAAAATCGCAACATGGTTTTACATCTAATAGGTTAATTGAAACAGCTGTCTGTGAGTTGATTAATTTTATTATTTGAAAAGTAGATCAAAATAAACACGTTAATGTATTATTTTTTTATTTATCTCGTGCATTTGATACCATCAACATTTTAACATATACAAGAAGGGTGATAAAAGAAAGGGCAACAACAACAGGGAAATCACACGTGTTGTCAGCAAAATTTTACCTAGAATTATAGAAAAAAGAATGAAATATTAACTTAAAGATTCTATCAATCTATCTAATCAATGTGGAATTAGAGAAGAAGAAGCGCACAAGACCTGATCTTTATTTAAGACAAATAAGAAAAAAACTTATAAAGAAGAAAAAAGACATACACATCTGTTTTCTAGATTTTGAAAAGGTTTTTAACAAAATTTGTAAAAAATAAATTTTGAAAGAACTGGAAAACAGAGGGATTGAGAAGACAACGATTAAACTAACATAAAACATGTATAAGGAGAATACAAACATAGTGAGAACTAATAATGAGGAATCAGAAGAATTTTTGACAAAACAAAATGTAAAATAATGATATGGCAATTGTAGCAGAATTGGAACAAGACCTACAAAAATAAAAATTGAAAATACGAAAATCATGATAATAGCAAACAAAATAAGAAGACACGAAATTAAAATACAGGAAAAACAGATTAAAAAGTAGGACAATTCAAATACCTAGGAACAATAATACAGAGCAATGAATAAAGAAATATAAGACAAAATAAGAAAAACAAGTGAGATTTTTAAGATGCTCAAAAACACCTTTTTAACTGAAAAGAAATAAATAAAAGTATAATAAAAAAACTGAAAATGGAGTAATAGGACCCACATTAACATACAGCAGCAAAACGTAGACCATGACAAATAAACAAAATACTAGAATAAATGTTATGGAAATGAAGTTTCTCAATAAAATAGAAAATAGAATTTAAAAAAAATCAAGATACGGAACTAGACACAGAAAAACAGAAGGACACATGGTTTGGACATGTCTGCAGATTGAATAAAAATAAAAGCACATGAAGAATATATAAGACACGAGCAACAGGGAAAAACAAATAACCCACAACAAAATGAATTGATAAAAAACAAACTATAAGTAAAAATATAAAATACAGTAAAAAATAACTAAAGAAGATAGAAGTAGATACACACCAGTTGGAGAAAAAAATGAAATATAATTTTTGATGGAGTTTATAGAACCAAGATATCTTAGCTGGACACCTAGAAAAAATATAAACACAAGACCTGCAAACCAAATATGAAAGGCTAGGATAAAAATGCAAAAAAGGTTGTGCAAAAAAAAATCATTATCATCAGCCTTTTTTTATGCCACTGCTGCAACTTACATTGCAGATGGTTCTACAGTTTTATTCCGAACCTTTAGAGAGATTATTAATCTTATTCAGAAAAGGATGTTAGTCATGAAACCCTATGCTGACAAGGCGGGTTGGGGAGTGGGAGAGAGTATAAACGTCTGAAGTAGTTTTTGTTGTGAGATTTGAACCCACAATCTATGGTGCGGCAGTCGGATGCTTAGACTACACTATGTCACGTTAAAAATAAATGTGGCAAAATTTTTTACATATTAACATGTAAAACTACAACCCTACACTAGTATGTATAGAGATACAAGTTTTCGTTTCTTTTCAATACTTGTAACTATTTGTTACTTTCAGTACAGTACTCGTTACTTAATACTCGTTACAAGTACTCGTTTATTTTACGAGAATTACGTAATAATTGTGACATAAGAAGTCCATTCCTGCACGTAATAATCATATAAAAATGTAACAAAAACTCATTATAATGATTTTAGTTATTTTCATTTTGTTAGCAATAAGCAGGTATAAAAGAAAAACGCAACAGAATAAAATTTACATCCTATTTATTTGCTAGTGTAACTACAAATAGTACAAAATATAAATTATTATATATAAGTGATAGTAAATAAAGAAATATTAAAGTTAAAATAGATTCTGATTACAATGTAAAAATAATATTATTTGTACATTCTTCCCTTTTAGTCTATTTTGCCTATCTGAGAGCAACTGACCAGCTTTTGAGAACAGTCTTTCAGATGGTACCGACGTTGACATAACACTTAAATATTTTTTAGCCAATAAGCTTAAATGGGGATACAGCAGTTCTCGAATTTTCCATCATTCAAGAGGATTTAGTTTTTGGTTTAGAGGTGCATCTTCTATGTATGTTCTTAGCTCAATATTTGCTGATGCCTTTGGACTGACAGTTACTGTTTTAGAAGATTGATCAAAATCTTTCCAAATTAAATTTTTATTCTCATCAATCTTACTAGAAGATGCCCCACTATTGCAAACTTCAAGTCTAACCGTAATCACCGTTTGTTGTTGCTGTTCTTCCTTAATTAAATTGATAATATTATTTAATGTTTTGTCTTTTGTGGCTTTCAATGCTTTTTCATTACTAAAAGCCCTATTTTTAAATCTAGGATCTAAAAGAGCGGGTTTTGCCATAACTGTATTTGTTTCTAGATTTGGAAATCTTGTTGAAATGGATTGAAATAATTTATTAATTCACGTATTTGCTGTTACTGTCGATGTTGTTACCTTAATTTTATCAAGTGCTGAATTTAAAGCACGAACAATTAAAATTACTTTTGAGAGAGTTACCGATTTTTCTAAACTCATTTCAGTTGTTACTTGCTCAAAAGGTTGCAAAATTTTGCAAACTTTTTTTAAAGTAATTCAGTCATCTTCTGAAAGTAACTTGACTGGATTATGTAATAAGCTTATTGATGCAGTAAGGGGTTCTTGGATTTTAATAATGCGTTCAAACTAATAAAATGTGGAGTTTCACCTAGTCACAACATGATTTTTTAATTTAAACGGTACTGAATTATGCATTTGTTTCTGTGTTGAAAAAAGTTTATTGTTAGATTGTGTGCTTTTGTTAAACTGCTGCACTATATTTTTTATTATATGACGGATATCGACAATTTCTTTAAGTCCATTTTAAATAATTAAATTTATTGTGTGGGCAAAACAAGAGACATGAGTTCAACCTGATAAATTAATGGAGTTAACTACATTGACAGCATTATCCGTTGTGACAGCATAAGGTTTGTCTACAATATCTTATTTTTTGGCAACACGTTTTAAATTTTCAGATAAATTTTTTGAATTATGGGCAGTTTTACAATGAAAACATTCCAACAAACAAGAATAAAATTTCCATTCCAAAGTTATAAAATGTGCAGTTATACCTATATAACTTTTGTTAGCATCATCCATAACTTAGAAGAATCTATAATGATACACTACACAATTATAAAATGCATACAAATTCTTGGTCGAGTGATATCTTGGATTGTACTACTTTAAAATTAAACTTTTTAGTAGAGTAGTATTGACAAACTTGTGCAAGAATCATAATGTTGCGTTCAAGTTTTCTCGTCGGTAACTAACACGTATAAACTTTGTTTGCAAATTAGTTTTTAAAATATTTAAAAATATTAAAAAAACAAATGGTAAATAAAGTATATTACATCACACAGCTGCTCAATATGAATGAAATAAATCAAATTGGCATTTCTTTTGTAAAATATAAAAATACTGTAGTATTTGTAATTTTTTTTATGACACGGGACTATAATATGATGTGAATGTTTATTATATCTAGTTTTAGAAACATTTAAGCTTAATTTGTTTAAATGTTAGTTTATGTGGCCGTTAATTAACTTGAACCGAAACAATTTTATTGTCCGTTCTTTTTATAGTTTTGTTTATTGTTATTTTTTTTTTTGATAAATTGTTTTCTTGTTAACGAAACACCCTTTATAAATTATATATAAGTAGAATAATTAATGGAATAAAAATATTATCTTTAAACTCAAACAACAAACAAATTTCTTAATTGTATTAATTTTAGTTTTTAATTTTTTCTTTGATTTTTTTAATCAATTTAAATTACTATAAAATTTTATATTTTGATTCACATATTACCTAACCCCATCAAACCAGTGAGTGGTAAACGTGTCTCATTGGTTGTGATACAGTACAGTAGAATAAACATATTTATTATTTTAACTAATTGAGATTGTGTTGATGCGACTATTTTTATTTATATTTTCTCTTACTTTATTAATTTTGTGATGTCTAGAGCAGAAACGTTATATTAAAATTAAATTATGAAATCACGTTATCTCATAATATAAGATTAATTTATGACTTAATCATAAAAAAATATACATACATAAATTCTAGAGTTTTTATGTGCACGTTTTAAATTACCAAAAATAAACGCAACACCAACCCTAATTAATTTGTTACGTGAAACTCGACGAACGCTTAATTATTTCGATTTTAACTTTTTTGAATGGTTATTAATCCTTGTGAATTTTGTATTTATTAATCCCTATACAGCAAAATGTGTAATATCAGCCTGCATTGATATAAAGTAGATTAAATTCTCAATGATTTTCTCCAGGTATGTAATACCCTTAGTTTCCGTTTTGTGACAGGTAATATTACAAAGGAAGCAGAGCAGAGCTTGTGTCTATCTAAATTTTGTATATAAAAATAATTACTTTTGCAGCATGAAAATAATTAATAATGTGCAGACTGACTGGGTAATTGGTTATAGTCTGTTGACGATCGAATATTTGATTGTAGACAGATAGTAACGTTTTTATTTCCATTGCACTACTTGTATTGTTAATTACGTTTACTACACTCACGAACTTTAATAATTTCACATGTTTCCTCACGATTCATCACGTACATTATCTTCGTTAGAACGACTTCTATACAACGTAGTAGCTAATAAGATCTGTAATACCCTTTTATATCTGCACTTAATTAAAGATCCGGAGGATTACTTTACGGTTCTAGTACACTCTTGATTCGCTGCGTCAATTACTACAAGATTTTATACTTCAAACGTACAGGTTTCTTTTATTTTGCTTCTATTTATATAGATTTTCTTAAAAAATAAACTGGATCTAATCATATATAAACAGTATTTTGGATGCTATTGATTTAATTTATTTTCAACATTTTATTTTAGTTAATTAAATTGATAATATATTCTCCGCATATGCCAACATTTTTTTGTTCTTATGTTGCAATTTTTATGGCTAATTATATGAAAGGCTGTTGTATATAAACGCCGACCTGTTAACGTAGCGCATACGAAGAATAAAAAAAACATCCATATACGGAAAGTCTGAGAGGAAATCTCGGGAAGTGCTTGAAGCTAATAAGGAATTATTAGACGTTATTCCCCTAAGGGCCTACTTAAAGGAACTTTCGCCGTGTTTAAGTCGGTTATACTTTACATTTTATAGTTTTAAAATGTGGATTGATGGTACAATTTGCACTTACTTTCAATATTATTTAACACATATTTGATTTATGTATTTGGGCTAATGTGAATCACTTTATTTAAATTAACTATCTGCTATTCATCGATATAAGCACAACATAATAATAAATATTATTGTTCTATATGTAAATGTAATATGTTAGAAATATTACTCAACATTTCTAAAAAATATGTAACTTAATTCCTCGTATGCTGACAGTTATAGAATTAGTGCACGTATGGGAGTTTTGAGAACCAAGAAGAATGTATTGTTATTTAAATAATATATAAAGAAAAAAAAAATTAAAAATATTTTTGTATTATATTATATATATTATAACAACCTTAAAACAAATATGTTTATGAGCACGCAGTTAAAATTATTTATTAGCGTAAATAATTATTATGTTACGACAATGTTTCATTAATCTGAAACGAATAAAGCTCAAGATCATTAATTGGTTTAAGCTTATTTTATATTTTTAGACAAGTGTTACCAATTGTTGTAATTGGTTGTATGTTTATTTATAAAATATATTAAATCTGAAGATAGCTTACTTACCAAAGCTAACCGATAACAACAATATACGGTGAGATAGCTCAGTTATATCAGGTTTTGTTTCCGAAATATGATTTAAATATTATTTGTTAGAATTTCTAGCAAGCCTTGTACTACGAGTAAATAATAACTTGCTCTTTATCCAAGGGTGATTTGGTAGTCCTAATCCTAACACTTCTGGAGCGATGTAAAATAGCTGTAAAAACGCACAAGAAAATAGAATATGTCGTAATAATGAAGGTGAAACCAACAAGGTTCTAATATATTTTTTTAAATTTTATTATGTGGTATTTAGAAATTTCTTAATATGCCACAACAACATAAAAATATCTTTGAATTTGAACGAGTGAAACCGCACTTGCTACTATCACATTGAAGATTAGATTTAGCAGTCTGTGAACATTGATTTTGACTATTTGTGGTTTATAAGTTTTGGGAAATACTGAATTTGAAAGTTTATTTTATGTGTCAATAGTACGTTTAAAAAAAATTCTCTTAAAAGTTTTGGTCTTACATCTCTGAACTGTCAGTAAATATTTGTTAGAATTTCTAGCAAGCCTTGTACTACGAGTAAATATTTGTTAAGATGGCAATATGTTTTGTATTTTATTTGAACAATGTTTATTGAAATATCAATAGGTAAGATCTGCAACATTACGCCTGTGTGGTAAAGTATCCAAGTCATTAGTCAATTTTGGATCGACAATGATTTGAATAGCTTGTTTTAGAATAGAATTTAAAAGAAATAGTGTAGTTTCCGATGCTTTTCTCTACACTTGGGAACAATATTCATTACAAAGACGAATATAAGTTTATGTTTTATATATATATGCAAAAGTTGAACACAAGTAAAAAACTTTTTACATCTATTAAGAAATCCTAGTTTTCTAGATACTTTCAACACTGTCAACAACTTGGCCAGAAAAAAAAAGACAAATTGAAAAAGATTCCGATATGATTTTGTTGTAAAGTTTAATATTTGGTACTGATGATGTCTCGGATATTGATTTAGAAACTGTAAGAAGTTGGGTTTTTTTAGAATTAAAATTGACCATGTTGTGTTGAAAGTGCCCCATTCAGGTATTATTTTGAAATCTTTGTTTATAGATGCTACAGATTTTTACAAGTATTTGGAAAATATTTATTAAGTATGATATAAACAGGACTTTTAATTATTTTATTAATTCATTAATTTAAATTAAAAATTAAGTTGACAAAAAAACAGAACCTTAAGGAACACCAGCATTTATTCTAATTATCATGCTAGTTCAATTGTCAGAACTGAAACTAAATGTATTCAAAATCATTTCTGGTTACCTATTATTTCTATATTATTTTTTTAACTTTTTTTTGTTATTAATCCGTGGGTATGTTAAAAACGGAAGCATTTTTTAATATGCTACATCAGTAGTCATGTCTTGAGTTTGTGCGGTCAGTTAATTTTTTGCTTTTTGTTTAATTAAAAAGCGTTAGGAAGCAAAACGTTTGAAGATTAAATAGTTTAATAATAATAAAGTTTCAATAGAAATTTATCATATACGAGGAGGGACCAAAAAAAACGGGAATTTTGTCATAACTTCTTTATTTCTTAATATTTTTTTGATCACCTTTAAAGTATTTTTACTTGAGCACATCGCACCTCCGCAAACAATCTTTCCATTGTTCAAAACATTTTTTAAATTCACTTATCAGGATGTTTTTCAGGTTTTCCAGCGATTTTTGTTTTACCTTTTTCACAGTGGCAAAACGCTTTTCTCTCATGTTTCTTTTGAGTCTGGGAACAAAGAAATTACAGGGGGCTAGATCTGGTGAGTAGGGGGGGGGGGGACAATTTGTGTCATGACATTTTTGGCCAAAAACAGCTTGATGGAAAAAACAGTCTCAAAGCGCCAAAGATCTGCCCTTTTTTCCGGATACATTCCCTCAATCTTTTCAAAATCTCTAAGTAGAACTTTTGGTTAATATTTTCACCTGGGGGAACAAACTCCGCGTGTACATCACCTCTGCAATCGAAGAAACAAATGTCTTGATGTTTGACTTTACTACTGGGGTCGTATCTATAACACCACCGTTTATCACCAGTAACTACTTTGGAAAAAATTAATAATATTTATTAATCGGCCATTACGTTTTTGGTGAAACGGAAAAAGATCTCTATTCTGGCACTCATTGCGATGTCGCGCCACGTCATAGATTTCCTCTACCGGAGGGGAAGTGTGACATTAAAATTATAAATTTATAATTAATAATACATATTGATGTTTAAAAATACAATTAACATGAAGCTTGGTTTTGAGTTTATATTACTAAATGGTCTTGTAATACTAAAAGAGATCACCGGCAAATTTTTTGAAAAAATGATTATGTCATCAATTGCGATATGAGATATGCGATATATGACATAATAACCCCTCAGAAGACGTGTTTCTAACGGACACCGGATCAAACAATGGGTTTCCCTACTCTCCTTCTTCGCCACAGCGCAATTCTCGTTACTTTTGAGTGGAAAACTTTTACACGAAGGAACCAAATTTGCTTAACACATTACATGTGTAAACTAAATAAAAAAAATTAATTTAGTTTTGAAACAAGAACATACACAATATAAAGTGCTAACAACAATTAGTATAGTCACACATAAACCGATATGTGAAATAAAGTCTGTTGACATTGGAGTTATTGAAATATTTCACAGTTGTTTAAGGTTATTTACACATAGACTATAAAGGTCTTATGGTTGTGTATAACAAAGTACATTAGCATTGAGACTATATACATGGTTAAAACATCTCAGTTGAGAGGTAAAAGCTTTTTTGTCTCTTAATATAAAAAAGAAGAAATGGGATAGGCTTTCAACCAAACCAGGTTTGTTTAAGAGAATTGAACTGACAAGCCAGTAGAACCACGTAAAACAACATTGTTTAAAAATTCCTGAACTAACTTTAAATTAATCTTGGGGTTATAAATTTATTGCTCAGAAAAAAATGTGGGATTGCAAAAAGGTGAAGGAGAGATACAACAAAAATGAAGCTTAATTAGGGTGAACCCCGTTGACTCATGACTCTTACTATTAATAAATAAAATGTATAATTTACCAAATATTTCAACCCCCAGTATATTAGTCGTGGCAATAAGTTGTAAACAAAGAACCAAGCTTCCGCATCACACGCTCAACTGGGCTTTCTTGGCGATGTTGAACTGACGAGAAAACAAGTTTGATCGAGTTTTCCTCTAAACATTCAATAAACAATTAGGTAAACTACATTTCTTGATTGCAAAGTATTTTTGCGGTATTTTTACATAATTTTTTTTATGGTTAACAACAAGACAAATTTACTGAAAACATCTAGCGCAACAAATATATACGTGACTCCGCCAGAAGACCGAGGCAATGGCTCTAAAAACTTAGCAATACTAAATTGTTAGACTTGTTGGGTATGATAGTTTTTAGCTCACTTTCTTAATGGATCTAAATTTGTTAGACTACCACAAATCTTTACTTATAAAGCACAAGGTCTTAGAGACAACAAAGTTTTTAATATATTGGTGGTAGAGCAAGATGAAATTGTTGACAAAAGCTAATGGTAAACAAAGGCAAGACGCTGCATCAGTTTCTTTACGCGAGCGTACAAAATTCTTGTGAAAAATGGAGAACTTTTTGAAGAGATGGCAGAAATTATTGAATATTATGCTGGGTCTAAACGCTGCTTGTTGGCAACCGTTTCAATAAAGTGATGAAATTTGGCCCAATCAAGTTGATAGAATGTAATGTAATTGGTTTGAGGGGTAGACAAATGACGCAGAGGATAGCAATATAAAATTAAAAATAAGTAAGGCAAACATAGCCGAGTACGTGCTGGATTCTAAATTCGTACTCTTGAATCGACAACACTTATTGTGTGAGTTGAGGAGAAAGCAAGTAAATTGAATTCAGGTAAGTGAGCGCACGGTAATCTGTGAGAATGGTGAACTTTTTGATTAAAAACAGTACCCTCGCCAACTACGCTCAGCAGTTTTTTTTTTTTTTTTTTACCTTACGCAATAATGCAAAAACATTCTTTTACTCGTTACTATATTACGCTTTTTAGACCCCCATCAGTCGCGTTGCATTGCACAACAACCGAATGGTTATGTCGCGGATGATAGAGTAAAACCTCTTGCGTTAACTCTTCTTCATTTTTTGGAAGGCGTTGCATTGTTTAGTTTTCTAATTCTACTTAATTTTTTTTAAGCATCTTATATAAAGGAATAACTACGGTAAAAAACTGCTGCACAAACACCTTATCAAAATTAGCAAAGCCAAGAAAAGTTTGTAGTTATTTGAGGTTTTGTGCGGAGGAAAATCTTAAAGCTTATACCTATTCTAGATTAAAGCGGCAATCATCTGAGGTAAGAATGCAATTCAGAAACTTAACGCTTTCACAAATAAAATTACATTTGTTTAAATGAGCCAACGGCCGTTTTTAATCCAAATGCTAAAACTTGGAAATGGTACCTTTGCGTGCCCACGGAAAAACTTGTAAAATGACGATGTCCTTTTCTTATTGGAAGATGCTAATAAGAGACTGTTAGGTCTAGAAAAAATATATAGTTAACTTTGTGCAAGTTTTATTTCAAGTCCGCCGGGCGTCCAAAGAGATTTTTTTTGTTTTTATCCCGGTTGTAGTTAACAGTATCCGATTGTTTGATTATTCTCCAGGCTTCTATATAATCAATTTTGGTTTGAACGGCTGTTTGATGCGCGGTCGGAACTTTACTGATTTAGCAGCAGTGTTGTGTACGTTGGGTTAATTTGAAGTTCATAAGATACTGTGAGTCTAGGTTGATTTAAAAATACTTGTTAATGTTAATCTAATAAGATTAAGAAAATGTTTTCTTTGCGTGTTTTTAGTTTTATTTTTAGCTTTGCGGAAAAAAAACTTAATTTTGGTGTTCTTAATACCAATACACTTTTCTGTACTTGATTGGTTAATTGTTCAAACGTAAAAACCACATGCAATCATGAAAAACAAGTGATCATGACTCTTGTTTTCTCAATTTACGTTATAAAAGTGCAACAAATGAATTCTTAGTATGACTGGTTTTTATTAATTAATAAACTTAGTACGCTGTAATATCATTATTTAAGTAATTAAGATAAAAATAATTTTTAAAAACTTAAATTATAATTTTATGTAAAAGGAAACAAGGAAAGGCTGTGGTTATGCAGATAAGAATTAAAGGTTGCTATTAATAAATATAAATATATTAGGATAACTCCATTACTTTTTGACTAATTTGAAAAAGTCAACCTTTTGGATTTTGCTTAAATTTTGAAGGATTAAAATATAAATGAAAACAATAAAATTTTTAAAATTTTCTTCCTTAGAATATTACCTGTTCAAAATGATACACATATGATGGTCAGAAATTTTAATAAAACGTTTTTTTAGTTTATTTTGTATCTTAATTTTTGTGCTTCTGGAAAAATATAAAAAGTTTCACGATAACTCAAATTATTCCTTATTACATGTACTCATATTTGTATAATTAATGTTGGGCAGTCACATTGTCATATCAAGCTTCAAACATTATTCCAAAAAAAAACCGTAATTTTAGCAAAAGTGCAAAATTATGCTTTTTTTAAACCGTTCTAATTTTGTCAAATCTTAAGCAATTTGATCCACGAGGTTTAGATTTCTTCGTGTTTAATCTTTTTTTAAAGTAATCACTTGAGACTTATATAATCAATACCTATACTGCACTATTTTAATGCAACGTAATTTTTAGGTCTAGAAAAAGCGCTGTCACTTTATGTCGATTTTAGTCAAAATTTCAGTAAATACTTTTCAAACCACAAGAAAAAAGGTTATCTAGATGAGAAATAGTATATCGGGCATTATCAAAAGGTTTTTAATATTCAAAAATCGTCAAAATTGGCGTATTCTTAAAAAAACTTTATGCTTGATTACTTTAAAGATAAGAAATTTTGTTAAGATTTGACAATGTTAGAACGGTTTAAAGAAAGCAAAATTTTGCGGTTTTGCTAAATTTATGTTTTTTTTAGAATAATGTTTGAAGCTTGATATATTAAAATGACTGTTTTAACATTGAACATACAAATATGGGTTTTAAAGTACATGTAATAATAAGGAATAATTTGAGCCATTGTGGACCTTTTTATCTTTTTCTAGAGGCCCAAAAATTGAGATACAAAATAACCTAAAAAAAACGTTTTATTGTGAAATTTTTGATGTTCATTTGTGTGTCATTTTGAACAGGCAATATTTTAAGTCTAAAATTTTGGAAATCTTATTTTTTCATCCATATTTTGATCTTTATAAAATTTGAGCAAAATAAAAAAAAATCGTTTTTTTTTAAATTAGTCGAAAAGTAATGGAATTACCAATTAATATATCAATTGTTTAAGTTATAAAGTAATGATTTTACTGAAAGGGAATATGTACGTAAAAAAAACTTACCGCGCAATGAGTTACGTATAATTAAATTAGTTATGCGAGAACACTATGACCCAGTAGGTTTAAGAATGGGAAATTATGTGAAGGTGAACAAATGCAAACTGTAACTAAGAGATAAATTACATAAAAAAAAAAAAACAAACTAAAGTGAGAACAAAATTGGCGTTATGGCCGAGAAGGAGAAAATACAGTTATTTTTCTGCAGTGAAATAATACAGTAGCATAATACATCAGCTAACAATGTTTTAAAAAAATTGACGCAAGCTACATTGGCGGTTAAAATAAAAATTATTCTTAATTAATCTTGAGTTAATTAACATACAACGTCTAAGTTTGGTGTCGTGATTGGAAGGTTAAGCATATGCTTCAGTAATGTTTTCTAAAAACGGCAAACAAATACATACATTTTGAAAAGGTTGGTACTCCATTTTGGTATTCTAAAACCATAATTTTTAGTTTCTGTTTACTTTTTTCTTTTGCTTTGTGTAGTTTTTTAGTTTACACGTTGGCGTTTTTTTATTACAATTTAGATTTTTTTTAGTTTTGCTTTTTAATATACTATGATTTTTGACTAATTTAAACTTTAAAAATGATTTTAGGAATTGGTACGCAGTAATTTTAAAAGTTTTCATGGTTTTCAAAATTTTAGGAGTAGAAACTAGCTAAATTTTATTTTATTTGGGTATAAAATAGTAAATTAGTATTTAAAAAAATTCAATTCTTATGATTGTTTTCTTATGAAATTAGGGAATAATACATTATGCTCAATAGATCAAACCACGCCGGCTTACAGTTGCGGAATATTATAAAATAATCATAATAATTTCAATTTAATTTTTTACCTCTCTGTATATTTTATGTTTTATTGTTGTATATATGCTTTGTATTTTTTTTTTTATACTCATACTTGTTTGTATTTCCGTCTGATGATGGTCTTGTAGAAGGTTGAAACATGTTACGGTTTTTTAAATATATTTGTGATATAGTACATAGTAAATGTGTTTTATTTATTCTATTATAAAATACATTGATTCTTATGACAAGTAAAATTTTCTTATTGTTCTTCAATGGATTATAATAATTTATAAGATACAATGACAGCGCTTTGATATAACAGTCTACTAGGTAACAGTCTTAATACTAGTTGAAAATGATTATTATACTGTGCTTGATGAATAGTATTGTGATATTGATTTAACAGTTCTTTAATTTTGAATACTTATTTTAAATATTTATGTGCTGTTAGTTAATTACAAATATATCTCCCAAGTGAATATTTCATTAAACAATTATTTTAATCAATGTAATTGTCTGTTTTATGGATGACGCAATTTTGCCGAAAACATTGTTACATTTATTACTCCTATCTCTATTATGGTACTATTAAACAGTTATAACTCATTTGGGGGATTTGTATTTTATAGCCTTGCCGGAAAATTAAACTTTTATTCTTAATTTTATATAATGCAATGATTGGTGATTGTATTAAATCATTATAATCTGGAGCCTGTTACTCAATAAATGAACATGCAAAAAAAATTGATGACATTTATAACAGTTTTTTTATAAAACAATGTGCTATATGTTAAAATTGTGTTGGTGTGTAAATAAAAAGGTTATCGATATTACTAAATGCTATTCAATTTCTCTGAACAAAATAATACGATTAATAAGAGTACCGTAAAAAAATAATAAATAAGATTCGTTTAATCATAAATTTTCCATTAACTTTTAAATTTATTAAAATCTATAACGTCAGAGAAATTTCTTAATTTGGGCCGAAATTGCGTTCACGTCAGGCGAATCAAATTTTAACGACGTTAATGTCACAGCCATCAGAAAATTAATAACAAACATCGAGTTAGTGTACTAGCAAATTGCTCTCCCTATCACCATGCTAAATAACGCTGCAAGGAAACAGCCCCTTAAAATGTAACGAATAAAAAGTTTGTAAACTGACAATTACTAGTAGCTTATTGCATCTTTATAGGATTGAATGTACACTCTCAATAATAACAATCAAATACAAAAACTAATATATAAAAGTTTTATTTTCTGCATTAAACCCAGAATTTATATTTGATATGCACGATTATGTTTTTACAGACATTGTTGTT
The DNA here is from genome assembly GCA_963932245.1 of Tachinus rufipes. Classification (NCBI taxonomy): domain Eukaryota; kingdom Metazoa; phylum Arthropoda; class Insecta; order Coleoptera; family Staphylinidae; genus Tachinus; species Tachinus rufipes. The sequence goes on along the minus strand of OZ010745.1, from coordinate 43,485,269 downwards.
AGAATCGTTAAGTATTATGTTTTAATAATAGCAACTACACAAACCGCATGTGCTGTAAGTAATTGAATGCAAAAGAAACATGGCTAATAAAATGAAATAAGTAGGAAAAAACATCATATTGCTTCATTAAGAAATAGATAAAAAAAGTTTAATAATAATTAATAGTATTATTACAATACGACTTTAGCATGTGCATTTCATAGGTCAAGAAAATAACGTAGCAAAGGAGGCAGGTAGTTTTAAGGTACATTTAAATTTAAATTTAAATTGATATTTTTTTGATTTTGTTAATAAAAACATGATTGTGCTCAAATAGTATACGATTATTCCGTAAAACTACTCCTGTGTTGCATAATTATGTTCTTGCTGAATACGTATTTTGATAAAACATTAATTATAATTAAACAATTTTTTTAATGATTATTGTGTTTAACCACATCCAATTTAATTAAAGTAAATATGTAAAATGTGATTAGATTTTATTGTTCATGTTGATTGGAATATTTACAGTTTAATTGCAAAAATACAATTTCCATAGCTATCGGAAATTGCATCATTTAGTGCGAATTAAAATGTCCATTCATTTATCATCGTTGTGTGTACATGGGCAATATTTAACAACTAGTTTGAAAAATGTATTAATGGAAATGACGTGTATATAAACGTCAACTATTATTATATATTTGTAGATCTAGTTTAAAATATTAATAAAACTATTTATTGAGTAGTGTTACATTAACTATATTAATAATTTAGTTTTATTAAAATAACATAAATTTTATAAAAGTGAGAAAATAAAGAAAAGCGGTTGCATATTTGATGTTTCTTATACATCAAGCATGTAGATTGCTCGTTTGCATTTTGAAATCTGTTTGTCATGTTAAGCAATGCGAGTATGATCTGAGTGATTTTATTGAAAAAAATGTTGCTAAGACAAACATGTGAACTTTGATGGGGTCTAATCCCGTATCAGCTCTCAGTTGGGTGTTACAAATGCAATAAGGTGCTTTGAGAATCTTGTTTTCAGTTTTTAGATCAATATTGGGCAAATGATTGATTTGAATAGTTGTAACTTGTTGTTTGTACTCATTTTATAAAATAAGAAGCAATCTGTTTTATCAGTGTCAGATTGTATTTAAAACGCTGGAAATTCAAGAATAGATATTGGTGTTTGATCTTAGCAAAGGTTTTTTTTTAAATTAAAGAATTTAACACCAGTTACTTGTTTACTACTAAAACCAGTTTTGATTTGGTCTGTAACTGTAGTTAGTTCATAGGTTGTAAAAAGGCTAAACCTAGAATTGCGCATGAGAATGGTACAATGCTACCTCTTCCCGGTTTTACTATACAGGACAGAGGCCTGGACGCTAACGGAAACAATATTTAAAAAATTAAACGCGTTTGAAATGTGGATGTATAGACGAGTTACGAATAAAGCTGTTCTTTAAAAAATTAACAAACATTTTAAGATTTCAAACATCATAAAACAACGTAAACTAGAATATTTTGGACTCGTAATAAAGCACGCGGAAAATTACAAACTGTTTTATCTAATAATAATAATAATAATAATATAATAATACTCTTTATTTTTTACATATGTACAACATCACAACAACAAACAGATTACAATGGGTACCTAGTGTATAAAATAGTGTCAGAAAAGCATTAATAAACAAAAATAGACTTTAAAATTTGTTATTGAGAAAATCTTCTATACAATAAGGTTCTAAATTAATTAATATGAGTGACAGTTTTCTTTTGCACGCCATAATGTTACCTTCAGATTTTAATTCAGGTGGTAGATGATTAAAAAACCGAATGCTGGTATAGTAAACGCTTTTTTCAGTACTGGTTAGCCTATGAATCTCAAACATTAGATCGGTTTTGTGCCTTGTGTTATAGGAATGAGAAATTTGATTTTTCGTATACTTATGTTTATTTTTGAGCAGAAAAAGGACGCAGTCTAAAATATATATTGCAGGAGCAGTAAGTAAATTATTTTTTCTAAAATGAGATTTGCATGATTCATTTGGTTTGAAACCAAGAATGATTCTAAGTGCTTGCTTTTGTAGAATGAATATTTTTTGTAAGTTTGGCATGTTTCCCCAGAATACAATGCCATATCGAAAAATGGAGACAAAATTTGCAGTGTACGCCATTCTCAGTACTTCAAATGTCAAATTTTGTTTTAATACTCTTAATTGGTAGCATATTTTGCAAAGTTTGGTTGACATATACTTTACATGCTTGGTCCACTTTAGTTTGTCATCTATTTGTATACCTAAAAATTTTGTACACTTTTGAAATTTTACCTCATTTCCATCCAGTTTAATACTAACTGGGGTATCAGTATTTTCATTAGTTTTAAAAAGAATGCAGTTAGTTTTGTTCACATTTAATACCAATTGGTTGTTAAAAAACCATTTCTTTATTAGTACTATAAGCCTTGAGCTACTATCGGCTAGATCAACAAAATTAGGCTCGGAGATTAAGAGATTTGTGTCATCAGCGTAACTTATGATATTATGATTAGACTCTTGTGTTATTTTGAAAATGTCATTTATATAGATATTAAAAAGTAATGGGCCCAGAACACTTCCTTGTGGCACCCCCAGATAAACTTCTAATGGTTCCGACAACACTTTACCATTAATTCCGTTAAGAACTACCATCTGACTTCTATTGTGAAGATATGAGGCAAACCATTTGTACGCCGTTCCGCGAATTCCATATTTATGCATTTTTGACAGTAATATTTTATGATTAATGCTGTCGAATGCCTTAGAGAGATCTAAGAATACGCCACAAGGAAGTACTCCTTTTTCCAAAGCTTTTAACACTAGCTGATTAAATTCAAAAAGAGCTGTATCAGTATTTTTCTTTTTGATAAAACCATGCTGTGATGTTGACAATAAGTTAAATTTTGTGAAAAAATCTGTTAATCTAACAGCCATAATTGTCTCAATGATTTTAGAGAGACATGACAATAGACTAACCGGTCTATAGTTGTTAAAATCTAGAGTATCTCCAGATTTGTAGATTGGCTTTACAATGGCTGATTTTAAACAAGAAGGAAATATTCCTTTTTGCAATGACTCGTTTATTAAATATTCGACAGGTCCAATAATACTATATATACATTTTTTTAGAATAAACATAGGTATATTATCTAAGCCAGTACTTCGTTTGCCATCCATTTGGTTAACTGTGTTTAAAATTTCCTGTTGAGTGGCAGGGGATATAAACATGGTATATGGGTTGGTCTCTATATTATTGATGCAGTTGTTTATATTAATGTCACAACTTGAAGTATTCGAATACGTGTCGTTTAATAAGTTAGCTGCTGCGTTTATAAAAAAGTTATTTAAATTGTTAGACTCATTTATTGGATTCTCACTGATAGATTTATTCTTATTTTTTGCACCCGTTAATTCTTTAACCATCTGCCACGCCGTTTTAGTTTTATTATGGGAATTACTTATTCTATTATTATAATATAGTTTTCTACTTGATTCTAGAAGACGGTGATATTTTTGTTTTAGGTATTTTAATACTGGTCCATATTCAGGATTATAAGTACAAATTGTGCAATATAACTGTATTTTTTGTTTACAATCGATTAATTCAGGAGTTGGTATTATCTTAAGTCGTTTACTAGAATTAAGTAATTTTTTCTCAGGAAAAGCTTGATTGTAATAGAAACAAAACTTTGAAATAAATAAGTTAAATTTATTGTCCACAGTGTCTGCAGATCGAATATAATTCCAATCTTCTTCTAAAAGAGTAGTATTGAATGCATTAACATTTTGTTCAGAAAAGTTGCGATATAGACAAGGTTCAGTTGAAGATCTGCCTGCATGTTTAAATTTAACGAGTTGTCCCTTGTGATCAGAAATATATGTATCTATCACAGTGGCCTCTGATACCAATTTAGAATTGCTTATAACATTATCAATGCATGTTTTAGATTTGAATGTAACTCTTGTGTAATCATTAATTAATAAGTTACTACCATAAGATTCGACAAGATTTTTAAATATAAATGTCGAATTAGAATCAAGTCGAACGTCTATGTTGAAATCGCCCGTTACAAAGTATGTATTGTTATCAATATATAATTTATTTAACAGTATTGTTAATTTAGAAAAAAATATGTTTATGTCACTAGTGGGAGTTCTATAAAGGTTTACAATAGTTATCTTTTTGTTACAACCTGTATTGATATCAACGCCGCAGCACTCGAAGTCGGCTAGCACAGATAGACGGTTGATGTCCTCGCGACAGCTATATATTATTCTTTCCCTACAGTAAATAGCCACCCCTCCGTGGGTGTTAGGTTGACGGCAGTAGTATGATGCTAAGTTGAAATTTACAATATTGAGGGTATGTATCTGATCCTCAGACTTCCAGTGCTCCGATAGACAGAGAAAATCAATTTCGCATTCGTCTGTAATTATTGATAATTCCCCCGTACAATTTCCAAGTGATCTAATGTTGTTGTGAAGAAGATAGAAATTCCTTTCAGGTCCCGTTATGTTTGTGCTTTGGGTGTTCATGTTATTGTTAATATTGAATGATGTTAAGTTGTTTCTTGTGAGATTTCCTTTGATCGAAAATTTTTATCAGCTGGATTACTGGGAAAATTATATCTGCGTATTGCAATATTTTGTGGCCATGTGTCCGGATTCATTAACTTGTCCAGGTATGTATAATCTGCTCCCAGTTTAAATGCTTTATTTCTTCCTTTAGTAGATAACTCATCAATTTCTTTAATTTTAATTTCAGGATGTTTAGTTAACATAAATGTTTTAATAGTTTCCACTGATACCGAGTTTGCACATTTTCCAATATATATCCACGCATATTTTTCGGACGCCTTTAATTCATTATTCATATCTTTACAAGAACCAACTACTGTTTTTAATTGTTTGGGTTTCTTTCGTACTACCTTTGTCCATTTTTCGTTAATTTGTTTTAAATCCTTATTTATATAAATAATATCGGTTAGTTTTTCTTCAGATTGTTTCTCTAATAATGTAATATTGTTTTTGTGGGTTATTTCTTTTGATATCTCTTCACATTTATTTGTTTCCATATTTTTATTTATTTGAGGGTCATCTTTCAGAGAACTTATTATCTTAGAGGTTTTTGAACTCTGAATTGGCGGTTTTTGTAAAACTCTATCATTTTGTATACTTTTAAATGAATTAATTTTTTCCACTAAGAGAGCTATTTTGTCGTTTAACCCTTCAATTAATGCATTTTTTGACTCGATAATTATGTCTTTATTTTTAATAATTTCATTTAGATACGTAATTTCCACTTTAAAAACACGCGGGTTTTCACTATCTTCGGTTACACAGCACTTTATATCCAATTCATTAAGAAATTGAACTTCTTTTAACTTCTTAACGCAACTTTGATGATAAATAGTGTTACATGTGACACATTTGAGTCCACTTACTGCAAATACACCACATTTACACTTCTTTACTTCAGGAGCGTTCTCTTTTACGTCTGACCCGACCATCTTGCCGGCCGCCATTTTGATCTAATAATGTAAGATAAAATAATGGAAAAACTATTTGTACAATAATATGGTTAAAGAATCTTTGCCAATGGTTTGAGATAAACATCAGCCTAACTTTTACGTGCAGCGGTAAACAAGACGATTATAGTCAATATGTCATAGATCAGTCATGACACATGAAAAAGAAAGAGAAGCTATATCTGGAGCCATGTTGATTTGGCAACAGGTTTAACACTAATCGGTCGGTAGTTTTGTGAAAAAAGTCTACTGTTTTGAACTTTAGTAAGAGGAATTACATTAGACTTTCTTTTATGAAGACAGAAAGTATGACGTCCTTAACATTGCATTTATAATGTATGTGAAAAACATTACAGCTTTGTTAGAAAATGCTCTCAAAGTTTTGTTTTGAATGCAATTCGAAATTGGTGCCAATTTGGGTTTTAGATAAGTGATGTTATTTCTTATCCTAGACGGTCGAACCGAATCAAGAATTGAAACAGAGTTAGTATATTTTATACACTGTTTTACTTTTTAGTCTATTTTTTTACGTGGTCTTAGTCTAAGTCTTTGTTGTGGGTTGTCGTGCATTAGTGTTCAAAGTTGTCAGCAAATGCTTTGTCTTTGCTTTCCAAAGCATATTCAATGTTTTTTTGTCATAAATAAAAAGAAACGGTGTACGCTTATTTCAAAGGGCTTTAGAAGTTTACCACATCATATTAATAATTTTGTTGAAAAACTTGAGAGCGGAATTTTAGCACTGATTTTTGTGCTTGGCTTGGTCATGTGACTTGCCATTTAGGTCTCAAATTTTAAGTTATTTTTCTATACTAGCGAGATGAGGTTAGTAAAACCAACAACCGCGTTGTCAACTCCTGCAGCCGTTTCAATGTTTGGTAGTTTTTGATGCTCTCTTTTTGGATAAAAGGACAAGTTTTGTAGACCGACTTGACTTTTTTCTTACACTTTCTATAACTACTAGGCTGTGGTCTGGGTTGAAGTCGTTATTGACCAAACTATCATTCTGAGTTGTGATGTTTTTAAGTAAAGCAACGTCAAGTACATTCTAGGAACCTTCTGGTAACTATGATAAGTTGGTATGTCTGACCCTAGTACGGTATAGCGCTTATCTTGTTAAAGGTTTTTTGCAATAGCTATGGAGTAGAAACGAGTTTTCCTAATATGTAAAAGTGTTTAAAATATTGTACTCTTTTCTAAAGCTAATAGTACATTTATTATATACATTTAAAAACGCAAATGATTCAATGGTCTCAATTTTTTTATATTGTGAAGTGGGGCTTTGGAAATATTAATCTCAAATTGTTGACTAAGATTTTATATTAACTTCCTAAGCCATTTAGATAAAACAAAATTTTTTCTACATTACTATGAAGGTAGAGCTTTAAACACGTTTTTTTTATGTGACAGGTGACAATATGTGAGAAGAAAGAGCTTCTGCATAGTTAAATTTTTTGTCTACATGATGGTTTGCGTAGATTGATTTTAAAAGTTTTTCAATCTGGAGAGTAGTTTAGTTGTTGCATAAATGGTTGCAGGTTTGATACCAACTCTGGCAGATCATTTTAAAAAATTGTAGCATTTATTAATTTGGGACATTGGTCTAATGGTCATTGTCTATGTAAACCATAATTACATTAAATATGAGAATGTGGGTAGACCAGATACTAGGCTTTGTCAATATTTACAGCGCCTCCATTCTTTCAATTAACGGGTTTGGTAGTATATATTATGTAATTAATTTACAGGTACATATTAAAAAGACAGCTGTGAGGTAGCAACACTAGCGTAAACCCCTTATATATTAGTCCCTTGAACCTGAAAGAATCGTACTGCTCGACATGATTGTTCTCATAAACGACATTAATAAATAAAATCTGGATAAAATTTTTTTTGTACAGTGGCTGATTAAATAAAACAAAGAAAGTTTTAATGACAACGTGTTGCATTTTGCTATAATTTTAAGCAAAACAAAAATAGTGTTGTTATCCGATGGCGGAGCATTCATAAATAAAAGGCAAATAACTTTTGAGCGTTGGTATTGTATATTGGCTCTATTTACAATAAAGCCAAATTAAATCTAGGATTGTAGAGACACTATTGCATGAAAATTGACATTGGTATTTTCCATAAATAAGTATTGAAATTATGATAATTTGTGCAACTTTTTAATTTTGCCAATTTAATTTTGACAATAAAAGTAATTAGAGTTACGTAATGTTTTTTTTCTATTGCGTGAAATGTCTTATGACCATCAATGTTGTTATTTTTTGTATGGTGCAGAGAACCCCATTGATAATAAACTGTTAATAAGGTTTATTGGACCAAATTCTTTTATACAGAAAAGCTTTCTCCAATATACAACGTTTATTTTGTAATTTTTTTTTTTAACGTTGACTAACTAAGGTCAATAGCTATTTAATTTAATAATAATAACCACAGGTTATAGACCTAAGGATACAATACAATACATTAAAATGGTTTAATAAATAAATAAATAAATACTAAATCTAATATCACAGATGCTAAAATTAAAAACTATATTTAAAACTAATTTTACAGAACCTACTATCACAACTGACAACAAAGTTGTAAAAGACTTTGATGCTAGTACCTATACATTAACCTAACTTAATATCACATATGACCCAGAAGCTGTAAAATGCTTTAATGCCAGATCCTAAAAACTAACTAAACTTAATATTACAATCTAACCTAATATCACAGATGACATCGATGCTGTAAAATGCTTCGATGCCAGACTCTAAAAATTGACTAAATCTATTATCACAGATTGCATCTAAGTTGTAGAAAGACTACGATGCTTTAAACAACTCAACAACACAATATATAAATTAACACCAAAATCATTACAAGACACCACAAAAGCTTGGTTACACCTGTTTGAGGAGTCTTGCGTCTTTAAAAAGCTGGACGCACTTTCTCATGGACTTTTCTCTATTTGATAAAATAGACGCCACGTTGTTAGGGAGCTTAAACTGATTACGGTAGGGAAGGTAGGCTAGGCATTTTTCTAAAATGTGCTTCACCGTTAGAGGGTCGTGACATGTTTGGCATGCTGCTTGTTTGTTGCTGGTCAGGAGTTACGAAGAGGCTAAGTTGGTATGACCTATGTGCAAGTGACCTCTTTTTTTTTGTTGAGCTCAACCGCCGACTTTCATTCCGTCACGGAGAGTTTGATTTCCTTTAATTTGATCTTGAAACCGTTCCATACTTTTTGCCAATCCTTGATGACTTTTGATATGACGTATCTTTTGAGACTATCGGGTCTAACGGGAATATTGTCCGTAGAATCGCTGTCAGTCGCCTAACGGGCGGCTTTATTGGCCAGCTCGTTGCCCTTGATACCCACATGACCCGGTGTCTAGACAAAGATAGCTGCAAATGACTTGTAGGTTTTTTCATTAACTTTTAAGTTGTTGCTACTTTGCACTCAGTTCACCGCCATCAAAAATTGCGGCGCCATTCTGTTAATAAAAGTGTCTTATTTTTCTGAGTCCTAGCTAACCTATGGGAATGATGTAATACAGTGTTTGTGTAAATATTTCATTCAAATGCGTTACAAATTTACACGTGTGTTAATGTTTTGTTTTACCTGAGATACTTGTAGTAATTGTCACAATAAAGATAATTCAATCTCTGATTGAAATATACTCAATTTTTTTTTTGCTATTTCTTGGGAACTAAATAGTTTTTACTTTTCAATATGTTTTATATATACAAGATAATAATAAATTTGTTTATAACAATTTTTATTCATTATTTTTTTATTAATAAAAAAATATCCAGAGTAGCATAAAGTGCACCTAGCAACAACTTATGATTTAGAAGATTTGGGACAACTTAAGGGTTTAAGTTTTTTTGTAACTTTTTTTTTAGTTTTGTAACCAGTATTCCAAAAGCAAATTTTGCAAATATGTTTTTGTTTATTGATTCAATAATTAAATGTATGTTTTTACGGTTTTGATGACAAAATTTTTAATTTGTTTTATCGGATCACTCATAGAAAATTGACACTTGTCAGAACTGTTCATTAAAAAAGATTACTTTATAGCGTCATCTACTTTGTTTTTAGTAAGTCGTTTCTTTTTAGTCTCCTTAGCACTTAGTGTATGTACATGTTTATTACATTTTTGATAGAACTGAGATCTTGCGGCAACAAGATCAAGTACATACTGAATACGCAAAATCAAAATCTTTGTCACGCCTACCAAGGTGTTGCGCAATACTGTTTTTACTTGATATTTTCAATACTGAATAATTTTTTTTGTCTGTTTATTGGTAATTTAAATTGATTTGCGTTTACTTCTTTACAAAACAAGCGTTTTATTTTGAAATTGCTTATGCTGCGGTTTTGCATCTGGTTCTTTCAGTTTTTTGGCACAAGTTTACTTTGTAGAGATAGAAACGACTCTAGTCTTTTATTACTATATGTTTTGTAGCACGCTCTGTGAAAACTCATTGAATTTACATATTTTAACATTCCTTAATCAAATAATCTTTAATCAAAAGTTTTTTTGCAAATGAAACAACCGCTTATTTTTATAACAGATTTGTTTTAAAATATTAAAGATTGCTTTGAAATGCCTGATGCAACAGCATAAGATATAAGTTAGTAATTATTTTAATTTTTCTAATAAATAAAAAAAAAACATTGTAGGTATTAGTATTTTCTACAAGATATTAACATTTTTTTTATATATATCACAAGAAAGAAGAAACCGTTTTTGCTGTATTGCTTTCTTGTTTAATATCTTGACAAATTTTTGTCATACAATTAACTTAAATTGTAAAAAAGTAAGATGGTGGAGAAAGCTTATAGAAAATCTTGGTCAACAACTTGAGGTTAAAATTTACTAAGCCCCTTCTTTATAATATAAAAAAAACTTAAAACTGATTTAAATGAACAAGAAGGGTTTAATTTAGAATTATGTAAAACTTTATTTAAATCAAACATACCACTAAAAAAATTACAAAATAAAATTTTCAAAATAAAAGCAACTTGCAAAAAAATTATGTCTGTTTTGTATACAAAGAAACCATACAGGAAATTAAAACAATTATTGGCAATAATTGCATATGATTTAGTTTGATGAAACAATTGATATATGCGGGCCGTACATTGCAAATTTAATTATAGGTGTTTTAAATGAAACAATTCCAACTAAGAGGTTTTTAATAAGCACAAAAGAATTGAAAAAAAACCAACAACAACACTAACAAAATTTATAAATGATGCAATAACAAGCTTTTATTTGCCCGGTGCAGTACTATCTAATAAAATATTATTGATGTTATCTAATGCAGCACTCTACATGGTAAAAGCTGCATCCAACATAAAGATTATTTATGAAAATTTAATCTATTGTACATGTTTGGCTCATGGGCTAAATCGTGTAGCTGAGACAATAAAATTACAATTTCTATTAATCAACAGTTTAATAAAAAATAGGAAAAAGTATTTGTAAAAGCTCCTTCAAAGGAACAATTTTTTTGAGAGACATTACTTAAAGTAATATTACTATCAGAACCAGTACTCACAAGATAGGGGCTTGATGCTGCCATTTACTAAGCCAATAATTTCGATAATTTTAAAAACGTTGTAATACAATTTTTGGATCCTGCAAGTAAGTCAGTGAAAAACTACCAAGCAATTCTAAAAAATAAAAAATTTCAAAATAATTTGGTTTTCTTAAAATCTAATTACGGTTTTGTGAGTCATGTCATAAAATTGGTAGAAAATCAGGAATATACGTTAAATGAAAGTCTAAGTATAATTAGAAATTTTTAAAATGCAATTTTAAAAGTACCAGGCTTTATTGCACAAACAGTAAAAGCGTTTTTTTTTTTGTATTTTTAATGCTTTTTAATCCGCTCTCTACTTATCAGCAAACCTCGTAACTCAATACATTAGTCGGCTAAGCTTTACCAATTTATTTTGTTTTTATATGTATTAGCGTAAATGCAATTTTATTTTGCTTATTATTAGGTGCAATAAATAATAAGACTTGTTTATAAGTAGTTATGAGTGTTGAAAGTTGTGTGGTATTAACATCAAATTTGGAAATTAAATCTAAATAATTTTTAAGTCATATGTGGCTCGGTCATTGTTAACGTTGTATATCGTCGTTTAATAATTCAGATCGGTAATCGAGGTAAACACCGCTTTGGGGCGTAATGCGTCAAGGGGCGACGTAGCTTACAATGATCAACATTTGCATAATAATATTAATAAAACATTTTGTTTTGCGTTATACACGTTTACACAAGGTGGTGTGCAACAGTAGCTGTGAAGAAAAGCGTTAGCAAGGTGTACGAGCACTAGAATTTGAGTGCTTAGTTTTCTTTGGTTTATAATTCTACTTTTTGGGGTAATTTTTAGGCAAAAAAGCCAAATTTAAGCACAATGCCACATTAATTTGTACCTCTTTAGGCATCAACATTTGCTCAAAACTTTTGCTAGCCATCAACTTCAAGAAAGCTAAACTGCAACTATTAACGCTCAACGTAAGGCAATTTTAAGCTAAAAATGTATCCGTTTTGTTCTACACTCTCGGAATGACTTTTAACAAAAAAAATCTATACTTTACTGTCAAACTACATTAGCTTTCAATAAAACTAGCTGCAGCTGCAGGGGTTTAATCTGATCACAAGGGCACCAAGGAACTGAACCGAAACTTAGCTGAAATCAACCACCACTACTGACCAACATAAAAACTATTTCTACTAAAGGCGGACTTGGAATACTATAGAACGATATTTATGGAACAGCACAAGGATAATCTTATCTTTTTACAGACGCAGGTGCTAAAGTTTAAAAAAAAAACACGTTTTATAAACGTTGGCAAGGAACAACATCAACGACGCAGCACCTAAAATTGGAAACAAACCGACTGCAAGACTTTAAGGCAAACCGAGGGCAAACCACAATCACTTAATAGTATCAATTTCAAAAACTTGCAAACATGACTAATGTAATTAATCAGAAAGAACTAAGCTCATTACGTAATCCGTTCTTAGTCGTAAGTTTTCAGGAAGCTTTACATTTATTATTGTTAATTATGGACCGGAAAAGTGTGTGCCATAAAGGCAAAAGACCCGTGATACCTTCCATGGAGAAAAAAAATCACAAAGAGCTCCTCAGCCGGTAACAAATGACGCCTAACGTGGGGCGATAAAAACATGGTGTTTTTGCGTCCCTACGACAACAACTTCAAAACGTGGCGCTCTGAAGACACTCAGCAGACTTTAGCAACCATATTTGATGATAAAAAATTAACTTGTCATCTGGTAGACCAAGATATCACGAATCCTAACTAAGTCAAAACTTTTGTCGACCAAACCGTTGTGATTCCAGTCAACAAACTCAACGCAATCAGAGGACACATTTAGGTTCATATTCTGGACAAACCCAACCAATCTACGGGAGAGCCCAATAAGGTCATTTGCGATTTGGAAACAACAACAAACACCGCAATATCTCTGCGGCTTGCATTATTATTATTATTGAACTAAGAAAACCTAAAAAGATAACTGACGCAAAACAGCTGTTTTCACCACTAATAGACGCCAAAACTCTTCAAGTAACATCTACTGCAGAACATATCAAGAGAGATTACCACAAAGAAGTTTATATTTCAATTTTGCTTTACCTGCTGTCATCAATATTTGTGATTTCACAGGAGATAACAATGAAGATGCAAACTGCTTTACGGCCGACATCAAAGTAAGATCCATCTTGTTTCTATGCACCTCAGAGGTATCAGATGATACTCAAACCGGATATAAACGGTTTTTGTTCATATCCTACTTTCTAAGGAAAAAAGTCACACCGGAACGACCTATAGTTGAACCTAGCTTAACGCATGCATAGCTTATATGCATATCACCGACACTGTCTACTACGACAAAAAAGACACACTCGGCACACAAAATATTCTGGGCCTACGCATGTGAGCCGCAAAAGAGAACGTGAAAAAGGCAACCTACATTGATCACTTCTCTAGATCGTTCTTGTGAGGCTCAAAACTACTGCATAATGACAGAAGCTCTTGTGCACAAGATATTAAACTAACTCTATATGTGCCTCCAAAGTTTAGGACACCACGGAAAACACGTTAAATAGCCATAAATATAGACTGGGAAATTTGTCTAAAGTCACCAAGTCACACAACACTGCAGTTTTTGCACCTCTTTTGCACCTCAATACTTAAGAACTGATATGGGAGATTGCAAAGTCTTCTCCAACAGAAAACTTTGTTCTGTAGAGATACCAACCTTCTTTTAAGGGCGTATACGGCCACATTTTTATCAGTTGCGAGAGCTCAGTTAGTAACATTTAAAACTTCACTGCCTGCTTTAAGGCTACAACATTCAACTTTACGTCACTAATCAATTAAATCTATCTACTGCGATAGGCTGAAATCATCTATTCCAAGACGCTTAACCTTAAAGGATAGCTTTGACAATCTCCGCTAAGACCTATTGGTACCTTAGAAGGTAACCTCTGGATTAATTTGCATCTCGATAACAGTCACTACTTCCTGTGGCTGTTTTCAAGAAAAATAGGCTAAAACCCTACATTAATTCCTATCTTCTTGGGCATTAACACTACAAAAACGACACGATCGCATAGAATAAAGTTATCTTGACTAATCTTTTGTTTTTTTTTTTGTTGAAGCAAGTGCGCACAAACTATGTGCATATACAGTTTTTTAGTAATAGTTATGTATTTTAACATCTAAAAAGACTGGGGCAACATATTTGAAATTTGCCATAGTTGGTAGCGCCACCTCTGTCTTTGGGTATTGTATGTAAATAATTTTTGATATGTTTACTATTGTTGTTATATATGTTATATAATCCTTATTTTATCTTTTTTTTTAGCACTGATAATCCAATTTTTTTTTTATTCAATTATTTATCGTCGGTCTATTTCTGCTTTTACTACCACATCTGGGAATTTTGCTGCAAATTCAGGAATTTTAACCTAAATTATTGTTTTTTTAAGTTGATAATTTTTTTTTATAGTTTAATATTTTTTTTAGTATTCAGGTTTGTTTTATGTCAAACTACGTGGTTTAGAATCTGGATTGCGTTGAAACATGTTTGACATTATACCGACTGCGCCAGTTAAGTTATTTATTTATTGATTATAACTTTCTAAAACTTTTATTAAATTATAAAATAGAATATAACTTAACAATTAAGCAATGTATTATCAATACAAAATAAATAAATAATTTTAAATGATAATGGCATAACGTAATCAGTGCTTAGTATTTTTGTTCCTGGAATCATATGAAAATTGTTATATTACTCTGGTCTACTTGCTGGCTGGTTCTTGCTGCAATGTTGTTATTTTGGTTACTGGCAGTTGAATAATGACTGATTAAAAAAATGAACAATTTATATACATTTAGTGGATAAGAAGTTTGTTAGAAAATATAATTAAAACAAATTATTACACTACTGGAAAACTGAATCACCAGATGTTGCCAGTTTTATAACGTTCGGATTAGGATTAACAAATATAATTTTGTTACCTAATTACAAATTTTACTCACATTTTTACTATGAACTATGATAATTTAATATCTAACAACTTTTTCTTTTTAGCTGTTTTTATGTTCCTTAGATAAAATATAACTAGTTTTATTGAATGAGAATTATAATTTTAAATAAGCATTATACATTTAATAAAAAATGTTATGAATTATTGTAATATACTAATTTAATAAGTACTGAAAAATAATTTTTTTATCATAATATACATACAAAACAAACTAAAGTTTTTTATGCTACACGATATGCAGTATGAATTAATTTTAAATTAATAACATTTGACTAACAGATTGAAAGCAAAATAATTTTGAGTTCTTTTGAATAAACAAATAAAGCATTACATTGACTTTTGTAAGTTAAGTAATGTATAGTATTAAATTAAAAAAAATAATATAATTTATTTTATTTAATTACATACTTTGCAGCTGGCAGTTCTAGTTATGTATATGTGCAAGAAAATTGATTAAATTATTTTACGATCACGATTTATCATTAAACTCATATATGAGATGGACTTATATTTTTGAACAAATTGTAAATTTATGTGAAAACTTTCAAAGATATCGGATAAAAGGCATCGTTTTAGATAGAATCCCGCACTAGCCAAAACTTTGCAAATGAAAATATATTAAATTAAAGTCAGCAATGCAGTCGCTTCTCTCACTCTCTCTTCATAATTTGCCTGTCTCGTCCGCGCCCGAACACATTGTGAATTTAACAGATTTGAAATCTAACGCAGTGTAAAATGGCGCACTGCAGTAATTTCATTACTCTACCCAAGTGGATTGCACACATACAGGCAGCGAGTTAAGGATTTGAATCAGAGCGCCTCTGTATATTTAGCACATTGATAGAGGAATAGAGCGCAAGTGGCTGGCTTCCGCATTGTTTTCGGTTAAGCTGATCCATTTATCGTCATAAAGATGCAAATGTTGGACAAATACGTTGGAAGTGATTTACTATAATGTGCTTTGGGAGTATTGTCTGTAGCTGTATTGAAAGACAATGTGCTTATATCTAATGTGGTCAATTAATTCTCAGGAAGGAAATTAGCTTATAATATTACGAAGAGACAAATGGGAAATTTATTCAATAGGAAATATTGATTGCTTATAATACTTCAATAAATGGTTTTTACTTTAACAAATAAATGTACATTTATGCAGGCACATTGAAATTATATCTTTTTTAGTGACGATTATATTTGCGTAAGTTAAAAATGTAACAGTTTTATTTTTTGTATTAAACTGAAGTATTTACAACGTTTTAATTTTGTAACTACAATGTTTAGAAGCATTTGATATAAGTGGATTTAAATTTAATTTGAAGTTTACAGTTGCATGATTATAAAGTAGAAGCGACATAACTTGTTACTAATTAAATTTTATTTAAAAAAAGTTTACTGCAGTTTCTGCATCAGTTAAGTTTTGTGATCGTATATGCAATTCTTTTCGTCGTTTAAATCTAAAGGACGAATGTTTAACTTGAATAAAATTTAAGACGAGTTGAGGTGTTTGACGCAATGTTGTTTGTGATTTAATGTATATAGTTTTTGTTTTGTAAGCTTATCAATTTTATAATGATTATTATAAACATTTGTATTTATTAAAAAAAAAAATTGTTTCTTCTTTAATAAGTGAGTTTTTTTTGTATGAATAAAAAAATAGATATATGCTATGACATTTTGTTGTTGTTAATTAGAAAAAAGATATGTTGGTATAAAGAAAATGCTAAAATGTGTGGATTTTTGGAAATAATTAAGTTATTTAGGATTGTAAGATTATTTTAATTATAAGCATGTATTAAGCCGTCGTTACATAAGTAGATTTTTTTCCAGACAACATGTGTAGAGTCTGAGAAACCCTATCACAAAAAAAAAAGTTATATAAGCACAAAATTATCAATCAGAGCTATACTTCAAAACAACAACAAATAAACTAGTTAAACTCATACATGACAATTGCACTGCAGAATTATTTTGTTTTGCAATTGCAGCTTCTTGGACAGCTTTTTGTAGTTTTTGAAATCTTGACAAGGTAGCGCAGATTATTCCTTCTTGTTGTTATACAAAGTGCATGACTTTAGCTAGTATTTCTTGCGGCATTTAAGGAATTTCTAAACGGAAAGCTTTTTTCAGTTGTTTTAGGGTCTACTGGGTCTGTGGGCTGTTGCTCTGTCTTGTTGAAATTAAGAATTCTGCATATTATGTTCTAGAAGGGCTGCGGCGAAAAATGTTGAATTATTGGTATGTAGTATTTTGAGTTGATGTCGCCCGATTTTTTTTTTCTAAAAAAGTAAAGTTGGGCTATTTCAATTTTTTACATGGCGTACTACCGGAGGTTTTGTTTGTTTACTTGTCTACATAATTTGGGCCGAAAATTATTTTATAGATGTAACATGTTTGATGTATATATTCTTTTGTTTTTATTTACCGGAATTGTTAGGAGTAGGTAATAACTTTGGATTTAAAGTATAGTGTTTTTTAATAGATACAAAAAATGGCTAAACGAATTAATAATAATAAATAATAGTTTTATTATTTTATAGTTATATATTGTGTAAAAAATGAAACAAAGTTACTTAAAATACTAACAACAACACAAGCTCACTATTTGTGTCATAATTTTTAGACTAAATATTCTTAAAAAGTCTAATTAAGTTGTGCTTTAAAGTAAACCGTGTTTTTAAAATACAAAGTTTTTAATTTGCAAAAAAAGACTGCCACCAAGAATACGTATAAAACGTATTCTTGGTGGCAGTCTTTTTTTGCCCGCAATGCTAGCAACTTGCATTACGGGCGTAATGCATTACGGGCGGATTTATAGTCTTTAGTGCATTTAGAATCACTATAGAGATTATTAGTCTACTCTGGATTAGATCTTAGTCATGAAGCCCCACGCTGACAAGGCAAGTTGTGCAGAGGGAGAGGGTACACAAGCTTTGAAATAGTTTTTGTTGTGAGATTTGAACCTACAACCTTTGGTGCAACAGTCGGATGTCAAGACTACTGCTCTAACTTTTTTTAGCCTTTAACTATTATTGATTAATTGATTATAATTTCAAAAAATTATTGAATATATAAAATTGAAAAATACCAATATTTAAATTTATTTTAGTTAAAATTCACTATAAATTTTGTTTAAAATTGTCATTGTTGCTGTCAAGACACATTTTGGCTCTTCTTAAGAGATATGTTTGTCCTTTTAATATTAATAAAAATAGTTTTTTTTAGATCTTTAACAGTCTCGGATGGTGTTTGGTATACCAGATATTTTATATGGCCCCACAAATAATAAATTAAATTGAGTTTGGAGATCTTGGTGTGTGGTTCTCCTCTACAAATTACACGTTTTTTAAACTGTTGATTTAAAAATTGTGCGGAGGAACACTATCATGCTGGTACCACAAACCATGTCTAATTGCTAGAGTGACATTGTCTAACAATAGTCTCATATGATTTACTACAAAATTTAAATAGCGGTTGCAATTAAACGGTTTTTAAAATGAATGGAACAATGAGTATGTTATTAATAATTCTTTACTATTTAATAATTTGACACTGTAATTTTATATCACGCTTATTGAATTGTACGAGTTTAAAAACGCAGTGACTTGCCTTCTAAAATAAAGACAGAAGTATAACAACTATTGAAAATGTTAAAGTGTAAAAATCATTAAAAAAATATGCACAAAATTATTACATTTATGGTTATTGTAATGAAAATAAAAACTTACGGTTGTAGTATATTTGATGCTGCAATGTCCATATTGCAGAATACCAAATTGGCGAATTCACCAAATTCTAAGATAAACTAGATTTTTTGGATTGATCGTACTGGTACAAACGCTAAGAATTCTTTAAAATACTTTCTCTTGTATTAATACACGTTTGGAGACGTGTCTGCCACGCTTGGAAAGCGCTTTGAAACTCCTCAACAAGAATGTCTTTTAATAACTTTTAGATGTTTTTCTCGGACTCAATGCTTTCTTTTCAGCTTTCTCTTCAGTCGGGGAAACAAACAAAAAATTTTATGGAGCCAAGTCGGGACTGTAAGGGGGCCGAGGGACCAACAAGATGTTGCTTTGGGCTAGGAAGTTGGTAACAATAAAGGCAGTGTGGCTAGGGGCATTGTCATGAGGGAGCTTGACCGTGTCTTTGACATCAGTTCTTACGCGCGCCATTCGGTGTTTTAATCTTTTGAGCATCTTGAGATAAAAGACTGAGTTGACAGTTTTTCTTTGGGATACAAATTCAAAATGGACGATTTCTTGTACGTCAAAGAAGATAATGAGTATCGTTTTGATTCGAGACTTGCTCATTTATGTTAAGGCTTTATTTGATACTGGGTTGTACTTGAACATTTAAGATTTGTCTTCGGTTACAACAGAGTTAAAAAAATCCGGCTCATTTTGAATCAAATTCAAAAGTTTTTGGCAGCATCCGAAAGCATGTTACAAGGTTATTACAAGACATTTGGGTGCTTTCCAGGCGTAGCAGACTTGTCTCCAAAAGTGTATGGATGCAGGGGGAGAGTATTTTGAAACTTTTTTAGCGTTTGTACGAAAAATAAATCTATTTTTTATAGAAAATGCGCATTACTTTTATAATGAACCTTGTATATCTAATTGTACAAGTGTTGCATAAATAAAAGATTGTGCATAAATATGGTTTATGTATATATTTTTTCCAACGAGTTATCAACCGATTTTGATTTGAGAATTCAATTTTGTCTTTGGCTCATTAAACATCAGCATCTTGTTGAACAATCTGTTAACTGATTAGACTACCTATCAATAATAACTAAAATTTAAGTTGCTATTCTATTGCAAGCCGTCACAAAACATTTTTAGCATTGGTTTTCTGTAAATATTTGGTGTGATCAACTTGTTGGACCTTTTGTTATAGAAGGGCGTTTAACAGTTAAAGTTTTTTTGGAAAAAAAATCTACTTCTTATTATGCATAATTATCCTCTTTAAAACAAAGTTTACGTGTAGTTTTACCAAAACGATGCACCGCTTTATTTTGGTTGGCAGATGGCTACGTTTTTAATTCATTTATATCATGTCATCTGACATTACACCCTTTGACTATTTTTTTAGTAGTATAAAAAGTTAATGGTTTATGCAAATTGTAAACTGATTTATGGATGCTGCAGTGCAAAATAATATATTCTTCTTTAATATTTTTTTAATTACTAACTTTGTTTTATCTGTCATATATTAATACAATAAAAACAGCTAAATTACTAATAAAATTAATTTAACATTAGTTAGACATTTTGCCTGCAATTGAAAGATTCTTCTTCTTATAGTGCCATACTTGCTACGAGTCTTTGGCGCCTGTCTTTGGCGCCCGTCTCGTATGTTTGTGGTGCGCGATAAAAGTTCCACACAAACATACGGGACCTACAGTTTAACGTGGAATCCGAACCGCACCACTAGAGGGGTTTACTAGGCAAACACTTTGCTGGTTTGCCATTGCCTTGCAAAAGAAAGATTGTCTTTTTTAAATATTTTATGAATAGTTTTATGGTTGGTCGTTTAATCACCTTACTATTGATTTTTAATGTGGTAGTTTTGGTTTTTTTCTTTGTTCATTAATCACTGGATTGATGGCACATTATTATTTTTGTTAATAGTATTAATTAGAAATTTTTGATGCAATTTTATTATTTTCTTTCTACTTGGTGGATAAACCAGGTAATTCTTACTTTATTGTTTCCAGAAATGCTGTTTAATCTGGTTAAGATGTTGAAGTATCGCAAACTAGTTTTCTTCTAAATGCAATTGAAAGGATTTTTTAAAGTTGTTAAATAGTTTTCTATATGCATTTAGAGACAACCGTAGCACAATAGTCTAGTGCGACTGTTGTGCAGGCAGCTCGGGTTTGATTCTCGGCAGCGGCAATATCTAATTTGTCTAATAAATTTTGATACGGTTGTTTCCTTTGCAAGGCAATGGCAAACCAGCAAAGTATTTGCCTAGTAAACCCTTCTAGTGGTGTGGTTTGGATTCCACGTTAAACTGTAGGTTCCGTATGTTTGTGTAAAACTATTATTGCACACCACAAACATACAAGAAGGGTGCCTACGCTCATAGCGATTATGGTACTATAAGAAGAAGATATGCGTTCTACTTTTTTTACACTAGTGAAAATAGTTCAAAAAAAAAAATATGTACTAAAATAAGGAAAAAAATAGCTTGGCTTATTTATGAACATGGAGAATAGACATATTCACGAGTGAAAAAAAACTGGAAAAAGGTGTACAGAAACAACTAGATTCCAACTGTTCTGTTTTATCATTTTTTTTGTCTTTGCTGTCACTTTGCTTGCGATAATAATTTTCAGTGTTACCATTATCATTATAATTATTAAAAATTTTACTTGCACAGACGCAAAGAAAAAAAAAATAATTAAAAAGTATTATTTAAAAAATTTTAATTAAAAAAATTTTTTTATATTCTTCATCTAGTTGAATGACAAAATTGTTAACAAACGTAAGCAGCTGATTTCTTTTAATCTAATTGAAGCTATATCTTCAGTCTATTTTTTTTAACCATTATCAATAGGTGATATACGAAGCCTTTGAAAGTTGCTGTTGCAATTTGATTTATTGAGGTGAAGAGAGTTCAGCTTGAGAAAGGTATCTATGTTACTGTAGGCAAATGCTTTAGTTAATATAGCAAATCTTGCTTCATTATTGTTATTGATCTTCTTCATGTTATACATGTGACAAATAAATTCTTCATTTGTGTTTATAAATTTTTTGAAATTTTATTGTGCCGTTTTTGCAAGGTATATAAATGTTTGCTGATATTTGTCGGAGTTTTTTAGAATCTGTGACGGACGTTTTTTTTTTCTTAAGAATGCATTTTGTCGATATAACTTTGTGCATTTTTGACATTGATCTATATCCAGATTCTAATTCACGTTTTATGTTTTATGTTTTATGTAACTAAACATTATTGGGAGAATATCTGTGTCGGAGCATCTAATTAAAACGTGATCTCTGAGATTGATCTTACTTGCATGATATATGAGTCGTCTAGATTCAAAACCAGTTATATCATTTTTTTATGAATTTGAAATTATCTCATTTTCAGCAAGTCTATAGCTTTTTACATGTGCCTAGTGAGTTTTAAGCTTCAAATTCAGTTTGTTTCCACTCATTGTAGTCTATACGTATTTAGGTTAGTTTTAAAACCAGTTAAGTAATAGACTTCAATTTCAAAACAAGATAACTATGATGTTAATATCAGCTGATTTGCCTTTCCACAGTTGTCATTCGTAGTGAACATCATCTTACATACTTTGTTGTTAGTTTGTTATTGTTTTTAGTGTGTTATGGAGTGCTATCCTTCTAAGAATACTATACATTTTTTTTGATTTCTTTAAAATTTGATTTTGGTGATCTAACTGGCTTTGAATTTAGAGGACTCATATAATCTTTGTAACAATTATTTTATGTTTGTTGCACGTACAAATTTTGAGTATTGATTATATCACTTTGTTATGTCTACTTCATACTTATAACACATGTCGTAATTAAGATTAAAAAGCCACTAAAGCTTTTTTGAACTTGTTTAAGTCTATTTTTTAATCCGACGAAAACAATTTAGCCAAATTTACTTTACTCTATCGGAGATAAGCTAAGTTGCTTTTTCTTTGAAAGTTTTATAATTTATTTAACCAAAAAAGTCATAGTTGGGAAAACAGGTTAAACTTTTTGGAGTTTTTTCAAAAGAACCCGACGGAAAAGTTTTACCTGTCTTTGAATTATTTGATTGCACTATCAAAGCAACTTATGTGACATGAACTTACTGTAAAAATAAGTACCAAACAAATTGACTAGTTTTAGGACTATATAGTTGTTTTTCATTTCATGCTTAATGTTGTTATGTATATAATACGTTTATTTTTTGCCTTTTGGCCTTGAAAATTACATTTACAAATACATATTTAACTTCCCAAAATTATAAAACTAATTCTTATAAAATTAACACAACTTAAAGTATTTTCTTCTCTGTTCATCTACTTCTTTTCTTTGTTTTTTAATTGCCCTCATCTATTGTATATATATTTTTTCCCATCTGTTTTTCTCTTATCTTCTTACACTCTTTTAACATATGTTTCATAGTTTCTTTAGTCTCTCCGCACATTCTGCACATTTTTAAATCTTCTTCTATCCAAAATTTTGTCACTCGCTCTTCATTACCACATCTGAATCTTGCAATCATCTTTTTA
This sequence comes from Tachinus rufipes, assembly GCA_963932245.1. Classification (NCBI taxonomy): domain Eukaryota; kingdom Metazoa; phylum Arthropoda; class Insecta; order Coleoptera; family Staphylinidae; genus Tachinus; species Tachinus rufipes. The sequence goes on along the minus strand of OZ010745.1, from coordinate 43,461,890 downwards.
TCATTTTTACTGTATCTATCGCTTTCTAGGTACATTGGCAAATCGCTTTCTATAATATGTTTATAATTTGCGTTGTTTCTAGACTCTTTCACTCGTATTCTCCTTTCTTGCCTTTGTATATTTCTATCTTTTACCGTAATTTTGTACTATGTCTCCCTCTCAGATTCTCTCATTCTTTTAATTTTTTGGCTAGCATACCCATTCCTATTGTAGTAATTTTCTTTAATCTCTCCTAGCTTTCCATTTCTTGCTTTCATTTTTTCTTTTATGCATTCTTGTAAGATTTTACATTTGTGTGTCTGTCTCATTTTTTCTTTATATTTCATTGTTTTTTTCCTGCATCTACTCTTAACTTATCATTTTTGACTACTTCCAGCACAATATATGCTGGAGTTTCCCTATTTAATATAATAATACTCAACTTTTTTTCTCCCACCCCTTTTTCTGAAAACTATAATTTTTGTTTTATATACATTGACTTGTAAACTTTCTTTTCTAAAATATTTTTCTAAACTTTTAATCATTTCTTTAATTTTCTTTGCTTCTTTAGCTATAATTACCATATCGTCTGCATATGCTAACGACTACACTTTTTCTCTACCGACTATTACCTCTCCTGCTTGAGTTAACTTCATTTTTTTTCTACATATGCTATGTAGGTTGCCAACAAAGTGGGACTCAATGGACATCCCTGTCTTATTCTTTTTGTTGCCAAAATTTTTTACTCATTTTTCCGTTCACTCACACTCTGCTCATTCCTTCCACGCTCCCATTGGTATTGCCTCAATATCTTCCTGTTTTTTTTTTAGTTTTTTGTTTATGTATTTTCATGCGTCTGCTTCTGACTTTATTCTTTTAATTTCTATTTTTTCTTTTTTTATAAATTTGCTTTTAGCTTTTGTACACTGATTTTTGTATGCTTTCTGTTTGTTTAAATATTTTTCTTTTGTGCATTTGTTGTTTCTCCAGTGCCTTAACCTCTTTCTGGCTTCTAGTTTGTTCTTAGTACATTTGCTGTTCCACCATTTTTTTTTTCATTTTTTCTTCTTTTTTTCTACATGTTTTTTTTTACCGCTTTCCTGATTTCTCTCAGATTTTGTTTGTACATTATCACACTTTCTTCCGTCAATATTATCTTCTCTTCAATTTTCTTTCCATTTTCTTGTATCCTTACAGTTTCCCCATTTAAGCTGATTTCTAAAGGTTGGTGGTCTGATTTAACTTTTATTCCAACTTTAAAATTGTCAATCTCTTCCCACTCCTCTTCATTCACAACTACGTAGTCTATTACCGATTGTCCATTTGTCCCCACATAAGTAAATTTTTCTTCTTTATCTCCAGTGATGTTTTCATTTAACATGTCCCAACTCCTCTCTTCTTCTCATTTCTATCATTTCCTTTCTTTCTCTATTTTCTGTGGTGTCCTTTGATTCTCTGTTTCTTGTGTCATCTTGTTTGATTTTTTCTCTTTTCTTTCCAATTCTTATATTGAAGTTTTTTCTTATAGTCAATTTTCTTTTTTTAGTTTCTGGTATTAGCGTTTCTAACTTTTGCCTAGTGCTTTTCATGCCTCTGCTATATGCTGTTATTGCTCTATATTTTTCTCTTCCCCTTAAAATGTTTTGTTTTTGTATATCTTCATTTTCAGTAACCTCATCTTCTTCTTTACTTATTTCTTTTTTTATGCCTATAATTATGCCTTTTTTGGCTCTTCCTTTTTTTAATCTTTGATAGCTGGTTGTCATTTCCAGATGTATTTGGCTGGCATGTTAAACTTTAACTTTTCCTATTTCTTGTCATCTATCCACGTCTCTACCATTCCAATTATGTCAATTCTGCTTGTCTGTTTTTTTCACTTTTTTTGTTTTTTACTATTTTTTGTTTTTTAAATCTTGTGTAACTAAGTCATGTCCTTGGTCCTTGCCTGTTTTGTCTACTTTTTTTGTGTTTATGCTACTAATTATTTTTTTGCTTTGCGTTTGCTCTCTTTTGAAACTCCTTGATCTAGATTACTCCAGTTGTATACCTCTCCATCTATTTCCAATTATCTGTACCGTACCCATACTTTTCTGCCTTTTGACTTTTCGTCTCTCGCTATGTCCCTTAATTCCTTCTGAACTCCTCAGTTTGTTTTTGTTTTTTATAATATATTGTTTTTGTACTTATGACTCTGTTTCTGCTATTATTGTTTGTTTTTCTTCAGTTGTTATGTTGTTATGGAATTATTCAAATAAAGCATAGTTGTTTTATATTTATTTTTAAATTTGAAATTTTTGGAATGTAAGTTTATTTATCTGTTGTATAACATAACTATAGTTCATATATGAAATCAGAGCTTATTATTAATTATTCTACTAATCAAATAAGATTATATTTGCTATTTTTAGAGTATTTATTTTTATTTTTAAATTTGAAGTTTGTATATTTGTTTTGAGTTTTTTTTTTTATAGATTACGATGATATTTTTGAAATGGAGTATTTGCCGATACAATGCTGATGCAGGAGGCAAAAGAATTTATCTTGTAATAAAAGGCCGTAAAGTAAATTACCATTTAGTAAGATTCCAGATTGTGATTTAATTTCTTTGCGCAATTGGTTGAAATAAGATAGAGCTTGACACGGCTGTAGTTAACCATACTTTTCTTTGATAAAGATGACGGTTGTTGATACAAACATATGTTCAGGTTTTATTGGTTAAGAAGTATGATTAGTAACAGAAGTTTGTTTATTTTAGAAATTCACTGTATGGTGTTTGTCTTTGCACTTTCTGCTCAGATTTATTTTGTAGTTTAGATAGAAGCAGTTTGTTAACAACATGGGTTCTAATATAGGTTCTTCTGGAACACCAGATGTTGGAAAATAAGAATGTGATTTATAATAATGAAAGTGACATACGACTCACGCTTTTTAAGATAAGATGACATTAATATACTAGATGCATAGATTTGCAAAAACTAAAGTCTTTAGGCTTAGTTAAGAAAATCTTTTGTTTAATTTTATCAAAAGCTTTTGATATAAGAGTATACATAACATTAATTTACCTAGCGTTATCAATAGTTTTAGCTATTTTGTGTGTACACAAATTTTGTTACGGTTGAACATCCTGAAACCAAACCATGTTGATTAATGTAGATATAAGGTTTAACATAGTGGCATAATTGATATGTGGTAAAATTTTAATAGGGTGGTAGTTATTTTCAGATTATTATAATAAGTGTAATTTGTAATGGATAAATTAAATAAGATTGTTATAGGATGACAAAACAGAGTAGCGCAATCTTTTAATATTAAAACTTATAAATTATCATCTCACGCAGAATTTTTATTTGGAAGATTTGTAACACACTATCTTTTGAAACATAAGAAAATGTAAAGTTGCAGTAGTGCACGTGTTCAAAACACTTATAAAAGCCATTAACAAAATTGGTATTTTTTAGAGTTGGTGTATATCCAATACAGTTTTATTTTGTAAGCAAATTTGGTTTTACGTTGAATTACAGCTAATCTTGTTTAAATTAATAAAGTTTAAATCTAATTAAAGTTTTTTCTTTAATAAGCTTTATAATTTTTGTTATTTGGATTTTTTTGTTTAACTCTCAAGTTTTAATAAACTTAGGCAACGCACTATTTGATACATTATAAAATTCAACAAAAGTTAAATTTGCATCGGAAATTTTTGTGGTGTATTTTACTTAATATTGTACAGATACTCATAAAGTACCAGGTAGTTACCCTTCTTATAGTTAAGTCTGACAGCAATCCCTATTATCTGGAGACAAATTTGAAAAACATTGCAAAATAACAGTAAGTGCAGTATGGTGAACAGTTTCTGAAACTAGCGGAAAAGTTTGTCAAAATTTTTGACATTTGATATTAGAATATACTAATTACAAAACAATATTTAATTAACTTTTGATTGTATTATACTGCTTAAGACAAGAACAACGGATTAGATTATGGACGCTTGGTTAGATAAACTATTCTAAGTAAGGGCCGAAATTACATTAGTGGTTTAACTCACACATACGTGGATTAATGCTAACTGTGGATTAAAATATCTGGATAGCTAACTGGCGGAAATGGGCGATTAACGATTTAACTAGCAGTTTAAATAACCTTAAATTGTGCGAGTTATTACTTATAAGAAATGGGTGTATTATATTAATAGTGATTACTGGAAACTTATTATTGTTTATAAAGAGTTATCCATATTTATTAATTTGCATTTTTGTTGTTGTTAGATATTCAATATATTTATTAAATAAAATTTTAATGTCAATTTTTTGACGCGTCAATTTATAGGTTAAGATTTTAAATACTTTGTTGACATAAAATATAGAGACAATTGTAATACGCGTTCCCACTAACTAGGGATTTAAATTTTAACTAGCAGTTAGTAAACTTGCAGTTTAAACCACTATTGTAATATTGGCCCTAAGAGTTATTTCTGGACAGTTGCAACATCTACAAAAATTGTTTTATTGTTTTCAAAGTTAATAATTTATAGTCATTAATTAGAGTGCTAGTTGAAATATAAACAAGAACATTAAATAACCAACATGTTTGCATTTACATATTAATGGAATTTGTTTATTAACAAAATTTTGTAGAAACAATTTTAACTTTAATTGAGATGCTAACAAGAATTAAAGTTTGCTTCAAAAAACTTAAAATGATTTGTTAAATAATTTACAGTTGCCCATACTAACTGTTATGTACAATTGAGTTATAAGCACTAGATCATAATCACTGATATTAATAAAAAAAAATTAATTTTAGTATTCAATTGACAAACGTGTTTGTAAAAGAAGGTAAAGTTTTTAAAGAGGCAGAGTTTGACAAAACACGAGGGTATAGGGCGTAAAGAATTCAACTGGTAAAATTGCTTCTCTTTTTTGTTGTTTATTACTCAATTTAATTTGAACAACAATCAAAATTTTACATTGCATTGGAGTACGACATTAAAGTCAAGGTCTTATTGCTGCTTCATCTTAGAATCACGGTTTGGGGATTCTGGAACATTGTACACTATGGCGTTAGACAATGTTTTATATCTCTCAATACTTTGGATTGTTTGTGGTATAACCAGTAGTCTAAATTTTGGAAACCGGTGATTTTTATGGAATGATAGAGATTTAGTTTGTTTTTGTGTGATTATAGTAATATGAATGTTAGTTTCATGAACTAGTGAAACAAAATACTTGTATAACAACACCTAATCTTTAAACCTACTACAAAATTTTGGCAAATTAATTAACGACAAACGCTATAACGAATTGTTGTTGGGTTTTTATCTTTTTTGTATACATTTTCTAATTTGTGGAAATACTTTGCTTTTAAAGGAGTTTTTGTTTTTTTGTTTGTTTTTGGGGGTTCAGTGTCTAATTGTAATTGTTTGAATTGTTGTCTTCGCAGTTTTATTCTTTTATAATTTATTTGACTGATCCGGCCAAAAAATTATATGTCATTTTATTTGGTTTATATTTTTAAACCAGCGATAGTTTTGGTTTCATGACACTTGGAGCACTGATAAAAAGTTGTTGATAGTAGTAGAGTGATTGATTATTTTTGTGTACTTCTCAGGTCCGATAACAAGGTTATGAGGCCATGTCTAGTTCCACTTCTTTCAATTCACAAGAGCTTCATTCAGGAAATTTTTTACGTGTACTATACCATAATGTGACGGTACTCTATCATGTTGGTATCAAACATTTATTTTGTTTATTAACGGAACCTATTGAGCAGTGGTAGTGGTAAATTTTTGAGTAGAAATTGAAGGTATAATTTTGAATTAAGTTGATAAGGTAGAAGTTGTGGATCAATTATCATCAGATTATGAATGTTGATGATGCTTACCTTTGTAAAAGTGGATTCATCACTCCACAGAATACTTTTAATAAAATGTAAATTATTGTTAGCATTTACTCGTAGCGGCATACCGTCATGTAAGTTTGTACTTTTTGAAGTCTGAACGGAAAGAAGATATTTCTGTGAATTGAATTTTTTTAATGAGTTTTGATAACAATATTTAAATTTTTGTATGTACATTAGACTGGTACTTAAAATATTTTTTTTGCAATTTTTATGTGTGCACCCTCAGAAAGTAATCTTTATGCAAAAAAAGTAAGTCATGCTAAATTTCAGCTCTTAAGATTTAAAAGAACACGTGTCGCATTTTGATAAAGTTTTTACACATAATATTAATTGGCGATTTTGACGTAACATTAGTGCGGGCATTTCTGCAATAAAAAGTTTCTGAATTTCTGCTAAAATACTGTGGAACGTAAAAATTAAGTTGCCCTAAAAGTTCGGGCCAATCAATCTTATTGTGATACAGTTTATATAAAAATGCAACACTGTTTGCAATACGACGATGTTGAAGAGAATCAATTATAATAGATAACAATTCGGAATGGTTAATACCTCTGTTAGGATAGACTCTATCTATTCTGAATGAAAGATATTTTTTCTACTCCCTTCTATATATTGTTACTTTTATTCACGCCTAACTGAATGGATATGTATCATATATTTACTCTAGTGTGGATATGATTTGCCGTACCAACCATAAAAACAAAAAATACAAATCACAATGTTTATTTGATTATGTCGCTAAATACAAATGGATTTTTAATTTGTAAAATGTCAAAAATAGATTAAGAACGTCTTATTTATTAACTGTTATTATACAATAAAGCTTAAAAACATTTTTAATTAAATAATTTAACCAAAATTATAGGTAGTTCTGAATTTGATAATTATGCAAAACGTCAGATGTCAAACATAACCTGAATTTATTTCAATATAAAATAATGTTAAATGATTAATTGAAAAATTTTAAAATAATTTTTAGATTTTTATCAGTTGTAGAAAAAGTAACCTGTACAACTCGAGTGGAATGCCCATATCGCACTCCGCCTGCAGCGTCGTGCTCCAAATTCGTCTTCGTGCAATATGGGCATACTATCCAATCTTTGTTCATTCTCTAGCAAATCTATGTGGCATTCATAAATAGGGTACCAAATAAAAGATCCATATTAAAGTTTTGACCTAACCAGTGAATAATATAGATTGGTAACTACTTTTAAGTTAGAGAAATGTTTACAATTTCTAAGCACAAACCCTAACGTTTTTCTGGCAGATGACGTAATAGCATTTATATGTTCAAGAAACGATAATTTACTATCAAATATTACTCTTTTTTAATCTTTTATTTGATTGCACCTAGATAATATAATATTATTTATTGAATAAGTGTACATTATTTGGTTCTTCTTTAAAGTATAGCTTATAACTTTGCACTTAGAATCATTCAATTGTAACGAATTTATTTGACACCAGTTAGAAATGTTACTTAGTTGATGTTGAAGAAATGTGCAGTTTTGTTGATTTTGGACAACGGTGTATATTTTTAAATCATCAGCAAACAGGAGCTTTTTACTACTAATAACTGTTGCAATGTCATTAACAAATAAAGTAAACAGAAGGGGGCTTAAATTGGACCCTTGTGGAACAACTATTGAGCATGGTGTAATTGCGTGTGATTTAAAGCTATTATAGACAACACATTGTGATCTGTTAGATTAATAAAATGCAAAGAAATTTGTTAAGGTAGTACTAAATCTAAATGTCTTGAGCTTATGTAACAAAATTGAATGGTCGATACGATCAAATGCTTTAGAAAAGTTAGTGTAGACTACGTCTACTTGTCCCTGATTCTCTAAGGCACTAGACAGATATTGTGTGAAGCATGCTAAGTTGGTAACGGTAGACTTTTTTGCCATAAATCCATGTTGATGTGGTGTGATGTAGCTTTTAACTTGCGGGTATATAGTATTGTAAATGGATGCTTCAAAAACTTTTCCAAAATTACAGAGTATAGCAATTGGTCGGTAATTTTTGAAGTTGGATAGATCCCCATTTTTCAACACAGAACACATGCGGCATAATTTCCACGTATCAGGAAATGTAGATGACTTTAATGACAAATTAAAAATTATATGCAGTGGTTTAGAAAATACATTACAACGATCTTTCACAAAAAAAAATTGGAATATGGTCATGACCTGTCGTTAGTTTTGGCTTGAGTTTACGAATAGAATCTAAAATAATTGATTCATCTATTACGTTAAAATGGATGCACGGTAGATTGTTGTTAGGTTCAGCTTGCTGCAAATGTGCATGACAAGCTGGTAAGTAAACAGAGTCAAAGTATTTTGCAAATTTGTCAACTATAGATTGTGGACTGTCATATTTAACACCATGAGTGTTTATTAGGGTTATTAATTATATTGCATTAAATTTTTTTTAAATATTCTTTATATGCTTTCTGAGTTTTTGGTTTTAACAATAATCTAATTCTACGAAAAGTTGAAACCTTCATTAAAAGTTTTATATTTTTTACTATAGTGTTCTTTTAGCTCAAAATAACTAATAATATCATTTGTGTACCAGTGAGAATATTTTTGTTTGTTGCTTTTAGTATATGGAATATGCGCATGTAAAACCGTGTCAATTCTGCATTTTGGATATCTTTAGACAAATTTGTTTCAACTCAAGCGATATTATCGTATTCTGACTCAGTATCGGCAGTAATTAAGACATCACATTTTGAACGTGGGGCCATTGACGTTTTAAAAATAACAAATTATAAAACTGTTGGTATTAACATTTAAGGAATTTGTGGGAAATTTGTCGGGCGTATTTAGTTTAAAGAAATAATTTTGGAAATACCTTGAACATATTTTATTCGAAGTTGTTCTCCAGCAGCAATCCTTTCATTCATTTTTTGTTTTAACGAACGATAGTAATTAATTTGACGTGGTGTTCTATCAAGAGAAATGTTAATTCCGCGAAATACTGCATTATTCTTATGGTTCTTAGCTTTTCTAATAATTTTATGGACTATGTATTCATCATTTAATTTAGTTTTTATTGGACGACCTTGACCACAAGATGGATCAAATTTGCCTAATCGTGTTATTAAATTTGTTTTATTTATGCCAAAAGTATTTAAAATCTGATTAACTGCTTGTTTGTCTTGATGTAATCTTTTTTGGTTGAAAGCACTGCCATTTTCTTTAACTCCATAAATAATTTTAATATACTTATTTAGTATCATAGCTTCCAGATTTGAATTAGATGCTTACCCTGGGTCCCCAAAAAATTGAGTACTTGCTAGTTAGGTTCTTCATAAAACTTTACATCAATATACTTTGTTTATTTTTTTTTTAATTATCATATTTTTATTTTATTTTAATTAAATTAATTTTTTTAATTTTTTTTTGTAACATTCTAATAATATTTTTTTAAGTAAGGTATGGGGTTTACTTTTAAAACTTTAAAGGCAGTGCGACACCTGTTCTTTTGATTCTTAAGGGCTGAAATTTGGCATAAGTTATTTTTTTTGCAACAAAAAATTACTTTCTGAAGGTGCACTCAAAGAAATTCTACAAAAAAAAATGTAAAAACCAGTTTAATGTACATCCACTTCAACATTGTATGTGCATTCAATTCAACAATAGCAAAAACTTCCTTTTTTTGTTTGACATTTAGAACATTTGGACGTCCTGTTAGTTTTTATTTTTGAGGATTTAAGTCACCAATTTTTAATAATTGTTGTGCAACACGTTCTATGGCTTTAACATCAAAGTGCCAAGTTTGAATTTTTTGTAAGCCTATTAACATAATCTCAATTATTTTAAAATAAAAGAATAAAAGCAAACTACATTATTTTTAGTCAATATGATTAATGATGATAGTACTACCAACTCAATAGTTTTTAATATATCATTTTGTACGTTCTTGTATTATATTGTTTTAATGTTAAATGTGTTCTTGTTTTTTTAGTTACTCGTTAAGTGGCAATTGTAAAAATGTTTACTCTTAATTTGTTTTGGTCTACTAAATTGGATTTTAACGTCAGTTTTGAGACACCTTGTATATAATTAAATTAAAAACAATTTTTAATATTATCAAACACTTTGAATTGTTTCTAGCTAATAAAACTAATTAAAGTAAAGTTAAACACTACTAGTCACTATAAACTGTGGCTATTCCAAAAAAGTACTTTATAATACTTTTGTCTGTGTTTTTGTTTTATTTTATAATTACATCTTGTCCATGTATTTTTAAATATAATCAAAATTCTAAATTAAAACGAGTCACAGCAAACAGCGTCAACTGCAAACTCATTTGTGCATTTAAAACATTTCACACCTTTTGACCTAGTAAAAAAACATTTCAAGCTCGAAACAGGAAAACAAGAAAATAATTAAAATTAATTCGTCTGCAGACTCGACTGCGTACCACTTAATTCAACAAAAATAAATTTTAATTTGTCCACAACTGCAGCAAATATAATAAATAACCCCATTCACTGGATAATTAAATATTTCCTTCCACTTTTATACGCCAAACAAATTGCCACTTTGCTATTCATAGCATTCTATATTAATTGCCTGTGCGTTGGTTAATTCTGTTGACCGCTGCTTGCGCCCCTAAGGCTAATTTTGCGGAAAATTAAAACTAGTTTTATATAGATGTGTAATTACGTGAGCAGATGTAGGTGAAACACGTGATGTTGGTAACTTTTACTGTATAAATATTTAAATACATTTTTATTTGTTGCATTTCTGTATGAGTTTTATCATGTTGACACTTTCATAAAAAATAATGAGTGTAAAAGTAGGTGCGGATTTTCACGTACAGTTTTTCTGCATATTATGCCTCTTTTTCGCGACGCTTGCGTTTGTTATCGTTCTTTGCAAACGACGTGCTTGCGCCGGGAAAATACCTTCGCTTAAGATGTGACGGAGATAAGAGGATCGATTTTTTCTTATCTTCAGCCCGGGCTGGATCCGTATTTATATTTTAATATATATTTAATAATCCTCGAAAGTTTACTGGACGGGCGCCGCACTTTCTTGCTTCACACTTAAAAGGCTTTGCAAACATAATTTCAGTATTTTAAAGTTTAAGATTGAAAAGTTCTTGTAGCCGGAAATACATTTTTGTTAATGTTATGCTACAGAGCGAGCTAATTTAAAAGTGAAGATAAATATTAAACAGGTATAATTGGATTAGACGGTTCAATATGCATAGCAAAGTTTACTGATCATTAATTTATTAAGAAATTAGTTATTGTTTGGCATTATATTTAATTTAACTATAATTTTATATAACTTAATAGTAAAATGTTTATATAATTATGTAATTAATTTTTTTTTCTATAAATATTTTGCATTGATACCTTAACTGCCTTTATAATTATCAGATTTCAAAATAATAAAGATTTTACGAATAGTGTAAAAAAGCATGAGTATCAGGAGCAGATATATTTATTGATTGTGTGGTTCTACTTGTAATATCCGAGAATTAAGTGCCGTAGATAAAGATGACATTAAACATAAAATAGAGAATGAAATAGCAAAACTTGAAGCAGCACTAAATAAAGTAGAAGTGGAGAGAAAATGGACAACAAAATTAAAATGAAATTTAAGAATGCAGTTAATTTAGAGATTGTTTTGGTTATATGAAAACAAGAAGAGAAATAAAACTGTAGATAGCAGACAAGATAATTATAATTATACAAGATGAGACAAAATTTAAAAAAAAAAAAAAAATATCAAAATGATAAATACGAACATGTATTATAGGGTGACAGAAAAAGTTTCTGAGGGGATGATTTTTGACAGATTGGACAATAATGCAGTTGGTCTATAATTTGAAAAATTATACTCTTTATAGGTAAACATTTGAAATTTATCAACAATTTGGGAATGTTTTTTTTTATATTAAGGCAAATTTGCATTTGTTTTAATTTTATCTATACTTGATGCGTTTCTGGTATTTAATTTAAAGAAAATATTTTTGAGCAACTTGTTGCCTAAAATAAATTGGACGAATTATTTCACTACAAACCGGCATTTTAGATACGACAATAAGATGATTTAGAATAGTTGAGTTAGATTAAAATTGGTTTGCAAAAAATCTGCTTTTTTTAGATTGTTTTGATCGTTTTAAAGAGGGGTATTGGAAATTTTGAACTACCTTGCAAAGAATTTAATGTTTTATAAGTTTTTTTGTTGTTTATGGAAAGCTAAGAAATTAGCTTTGATTGAAACGATTATTTGTGGATTTTTTTTCCTTATTAGTTGCTTGTTTTGTCTGATTTGAGTACTTTTGTTTTGGTTTAATGACAGAGAATGAAACAAATTTGTTAATAAAATGTTATATAGTTTTTGTGCGATTGTCTGCTGCAATATATGAATCTCCGTAAACCTATGTTTATTATAATAAGTTGAGTAAAGTTAGAGAAGCAGCAAAAATTAAATCTTTTTGTCTAAACAGTGTTGTAGAAGATGAGTGACTTAATCTTTTAGTATTATCTACATTAAAATCTTCTTACAAAATTATTTCAGTTTTTCTATAATTAAACCTTAAAGAAGCTTGCTAAAACTTTTAGAAAGGTTTTCAAAAAAGTTTGGAAATGCTTTATTTAGAGAACAGTATATGTCTATTACCAACAATAGTATTATTGGGAAGTTTTAGTTTATAAACAATGCTATTATAACCAATGCTTTGAGTTTTGTATTTTGTTAGTTTAGAATATGTTTGTTGCTTATGGATGTAGGCACAAACACCTTGTTAGTTAGTTGGTTTGCAAACGAATGTTCAAGATAATATTATAATAATTTACTAGATTAAAACAATCTGGATCTTTATTATTTACTTTGGTTACAGTCACAAAAAGGATATAGAGTTTTTTATGTTCAAGATGCTGATGAACAAAATTCTTTTTTAGATCACAAATATTAAAAAGTATTTAACATTTAAGCTACAAACTAAATTAGTGATTTGTTAATTAATTTGGTTAGTGTAAGCCATGTTTGATCTTTTGTGAGTTGGACTTGTGCCACTTTCATTTTACGATTTCTGCCCGCACATCTAAATGAGAGGCTGTTTTACGTGCTGAATAATTAGATTTAGAACAAGCCATCATAATATAATATTATTATTAATGGCCTAAGGAAGTATCTGTTCTTTATTTACCAACCGACCAAGAACAAATATTTTTTTGTCGACGACGACAGCCAACCTTTCAACATTGCAGTAACGGCATCAACCACAAGACGTGCATCTGTTGAATATGCAAGATGTGATGAATTAAAGAACTTGGGTATTTTTTACCAGAACGTGCGCGGATTGCGAATTAAACTTGCTGTACTCAATTCGACTATACGTGTTATGGGACATGACAATTTTATATTGGCAGAAACGTGGCTAACTAGCTCAATTAATAATTTGGAAATAGGGTTTTCTAATTACAAGGTCTACCGGTGCGATCGCGATCATATTGTAACATCCAAACTAGGTTTGCAGTTTTGAATAAGTACAATTCTTACAAAATATTTAATCATAGCGCTTACTATGAAGAGTTATATGTCTGCGTCGATATTGGCAGTATTAAATTGATCTTTGGAACAGTATATATTACTTCTGGCTAAGACTACTCGGTTTATCAACGGTACTGTGTAAGCGTTGAATCAATTAGCGAGTGCAATATCGTTATTATCGTCAGTGATTATAACTTGCCACGTGCTTGTTGGATTAATGATGAATACGGTGTAAAAACCGAGTGTACATGCCATAATGCCACATTAGTTGCTAACACGTTTGGCTATAGTAATTCTTATCAGCTAAATCACATATTAAACATCAATTCAGTATTGCTGATTTATTATTTGCGTCTTTGTCACATTTTTCAAACATAACTTTTTTTGAATTTTAGTTTTCTATTGTACGATGCAATCCTGCATAAGATTTAATTTTTAAACTTGACTTTACATATGGTTTATTAGACAGCTCTTGGTGCAACAACGTTGACGCACTTGTATATAACTTTAAAGATGTTGATTACGTTTTTTTTAAATGAATATTTTATTAATACAAGGTGGGATGAATTGTTTGTAAATTGTAGCAATGATAAAGCATGTTTTTGTTTATATTCTTTTATTTTTGACATAATGTGTGTTCCAAAAATTAGTGGGATTAGTAAAAAAACCTATATTGTTTTCTAGAGAATTGACCTGACTCAGTATTTACTAAAAACAAAATACACAAATTATATGTGATATCTCTTTCAGTAACTGACTACTTCAAATTCAGTGCTACTCGTAAGAAATGTAAGCAATTGGCTGTTATTTTAATCATATTAAAAAGTTAGAAGATTCGATTAAATCTAATCCTAATGCTTTTTGGCGATACGTCAAATTTTTACGTAGTAGCAATCAAATTCCTTTTACTTTTATAGATGGTGTTTCTTAAATTGACATTAGTGATAGTATAGTGGATCTCTTTGCAAGTTTTTTTAGATTTGTTTATAGACTGCTATCTACATTTACGGGTTTGACCAATAACTATACCTTACTACCTATTCATACTCATATAAATGAATTGCGTCTTGTTCTAAAAATATCTGACGTACTTGATGAATTATTAGCATTGAAATCCAACAACTGTTTAGGGACTGATAGATTGACTGCTTCATTCCTTAACAAGTGTGCATTTTCCCTAAGCCGACCTTTGTGGCTTTGATTTAATTTATTTTCAACCATTGGTACTTTTCCTACTTACTGGAAACAAGCTTATATCACTCCAATACATAAATCTGGTGCCAAAAATAATGATAAAACTATAGGCTTGTATTAATTTTATAGGTTGTGTCAAAAGTTTTTGAAAAGCTAGTTACAAGACACTTGTCTACAGCTTTGCAATCGGAAATTGGCATCAACCAACACGGTTTTCAAACTGGTAAATCAACATCTTCAACTTTTTATTGTATGAAGCTTATATTACTGATGCGCTTGAAAACTGATTTCAGGTAGATTCAATTTATACTGATTTTTCAAGGGCTTTTGATACCGTTGATCACTAAATACTAATTAGTAAACTGCGTTGTATTGGCATTGATGGCATCTTATTACAGTGGATTTAATTATATTTATCGGACAGATCCCAACTTGTTCGCATTAGTCAATGCGTTAGGCGTAATATTGACGTTACGTCAGGGGTTTCTTAAGGATCACACCTAGAACTTCAACTGTTTAATATTTTTATCAACGATGTAGTAAACTGTTTTACGAATGCGCGCTGTTTATTGTTTGCTGACGACATACAAATCTTTATGAGAATTTATACATTAGACAATGCCGCACTACTTGATAAGGAGTCGCAGACCATTTCAAATTGGTGTCAGACTAGTTGCTTATCACGTAACTTGAATAAGTGCAAAGTATTGACATTTTCTAGACGTAAGTCTACGGTAGTGTATAGATATTGCCTGATGGATGAACCGCTGTTGAGGGTTAACACTATTTGTGATTTAGGTGTGACGTTTGACTCTAACTTATTATTTACTTTGCATATAAATATTATTGTTGCTAAAGCATATCAGCTGTTAGGATTTGTTAAGCGCAATTCCAAAGAAATTTGTGATCCTAAAACCAATGTTATTCTTTACACCGCCTTAGTACGCGTACGCCTCGAATATTGCTCTAACGTGTGGTCTCCATATACCTAGGTAGGTAAGGAAAAAGTTGAACAGATTAAAAAAACATGTTTGTTTTATAGCATATAAATGCAACATTATTGGCAGCTACGAGAAACTGCAGTCTGTTTTTAATTTGACCAGTCTTGAGAAAATACGTTTTAACTTTGACGTAACGTTAGTTTTTAAAGTGCTTCATAGAATTATTGATTGTCCTGATTTGCTTACTTCAATTGGTTTACATGTTCCTGCTCGTGTTTTACGCAGCGACTATTTATTTCATGTCCCATATAGTCGTACTGATTATGAACAACATTTTGCGTTTACACGTATTTTACGGCTTGCTAATAAGATAAATTTAGATTTTTTTAGGGATTCTCTTTATACCCTGCGTCGTGTCCTTTTTGTATATTAAATGTTTGTTTTTGATTTTACTTTTAGTACTTATTAGTAAATATTATATGTTAATCTATGTATTTTTAAACTGTTATATATTTATACTTGTAATGGCCACTGTTAAGTAATAAATAAATTACGATTATATTTATACTGCCAGGTCAGGATTAGTAGTTATTGTTAGTAGTTAGGCTAACTAGTAAGTTTTAAAAAGAATGATATTGAATGGTCCCGAAAGCTTGGGTAATAATACTCATAATTAAAGCTCTACCATTGAGCTATCACACCATATATATTTGGTGTGTATTTGCATATTTTGTGCATATTTGTATAATTTTAAATTATTAGTAAGTGAAATTGCTTTTTGTAAATTTATATTGGTTTAAAAAAAATTAAGGTTTTGAACAATTGCAAAAAATTATTGTTTGCATATTTTTATATTTTGTGCATATTTTTACCAAATTTAGCATATTTAGTGCATATTTTTAAACACTAGTTTTTTGACGCTCAAAAATTGTTAAAAGGTTTTAAACATTTTATATAAAAAAAAAGTTTATTTAAAGATTTTTTCAAAATTGCATTCTGGATATTAAATTGATAATTTAAATAATACTAATAAGTGGATTTATTGTAGAATTGTCTTCTGAAAAGACATGTTAACAATTAGACAATATCAATAGGTGGATTTTTATATTGCATTGTATTTTATAAACATTTTATATAAAAATAGATAAGTTTATTAAAAAAAAATGAAAAAAATTTGATTATAAAATAAATTGACTACAATTTAAACTACTGTTTTGTAATTATAACCCTGAGTGCACCCACCCATCTGCTCAAGTGTCTTTGTCATTTTCTGACATAAAAATGTCTAAAGGCTAGTATACACTAGTAGACCATGTTACGCGATTTGTTTTGTTTAGAGTCATGGTCTATAGATCATCTAGATACACCGTTCTTTGTCTCGTCTAACGTCCACACTACGATGTGAATTTTTCATCTCATCTTTGCAGTCTACTATGGAGAACTTTTTTTTTGCTCCCGGTTGAATGATGTTTTTAAATCATGTTTTTAAATCATGTTTTTTTTTATCTTTGTTACTATTACATTGTGCTTTCAGCCAGAGATTCTATGGCCACTTTTATTTTTATCCGGTTTTTGTAGTCGGAGCTCGTAACATCTTACAAACAATAAGACTTATGGTAATCTTCAAAAAGTTTTAATTTTTTTTTGTTAAATCACATGTTTTCAATACAACTGTAAACAACCAAACCACACCACTTGGTAGCTGGAAACAGACTAAGACGTGTCTTGTCTCTAGACGCCGAGTGACTCCATACTGTCAAATTGTTGCGCAACATGTCTAACGTTGCATCTCTCATTCCGATTGGGAGACTTTAGACATGCAATTTTTAGTCTTGCAACAGACCCCTACACGGGGATTGGTCTATAAACATGTCGACGTAGACAACCTGAAATACGTCTCAAAGACCAAAATCGCGCAACATGTTTACTAGTGTGTACTAGGCTTAAGAGAATTAGTTGCTAATAGTGAAATAGTAACTATGAATTGGAGTATCTCACTTATCTACCTAAGTGTTGGTTATTAGGAAATTGGATGTCATCATCGCTTCATTTGACGTATTGATTTTAACGCTTGCAGAGAGCAGTAAATTCAAAGCATCTTATGTTTTGGAAAAAAAAAACAGATGTTCTTAAACAATATTTATTATACTTTTTTACAACAAAAATATTTTATATTTTCTTTACTTATAAAAATTTGATTATTCTGGTTTTAGTTGTGTATAATTTGTACAACAATCCGATAAAAAATGGAGGAGATATTAACGTTTTTATATTTCATTTCTGAAAATCTTTAGAATGATTTACAATTTATTTAAAAAAAAAAAATCAATTATCACTATGATTTTTGAGGTGTTAATTTTTTAAAACTATAAGTTTTGGCTTATTTTTCAAAATTGTCAGAAAACAATTGAAACTGTCAAAAAATACTTTAAACTATTTAAAATAATTTTCAAACTGTTATATAAACTTGAATAATTTTTAATCTATTAGAATAATTTTTGAACTATTCAAACAATTTTTAGCAATTATTGTCGAATTATCAGAAAATTTTTGCAAAATGTGAAAATTATTTTTTTTTCAAACTATCAAAATGATTTTCAAACTTTAAATAATTTTCAAAATGAAAATACATTTAAACTATTTAAAATTATTGAAGATAACTGTGAAAGTATTTCAAAAATTGCTAAATCTTTAATATGTTAAAATGATCTTTCAACTATCTCTAGAAAAAATACAAACTGTTGAAAAAATTTAGATTATAAATTATTAAAAAATTAAAATTGTAAGAATAGTCTTTTCTAATTGTTGAAATGATTTTTAAACTGTTGGAATAATTTTTTAAATGTTTTGTTCAAACTGTCAGAATGATTCAAATTGTTTAAAAAATTTGTATAATTTTTGAGTTATCAGAATGATCTTCAATTTGTCATAATAATCATCTAATTGTTAAAATTATCAATAATTTGTCAAATTATTAGAATGACTTTTCAACTTTCAAAAAAATCTCTAAACTGACAAAAAGATATTCAAACTTTTTACTTACTGTCAAAAAAATTAAAATTGTTAGAATTTTGTATTTTAAATGATCTTTCAACTGTAAAAATATTTTATATTTTATTTAATTATAAAAACCTGCACAATTATAAATGATTAACTGGATTTTTACGGTTCTACGAGAAATCATGCATTTATGAAAAAGATGTTTTATTATTTTTTATTATAACCCCTCTTAACCTCAACACACTTATTACATTGCTTAATTAGTAATTCTATCTCTTTTGAAAATTTGTTGTCAAAATGCTACAAAACAGCTGTTTTACCTATCATCAAGAAATAGTCTTTGCTGAACTTTTTTTTTTAAATTTGAAAACAGGAAATAATTGTTACGGAATAAATCTGAATTGTAAAGGATGGGTTGGTATTTTAAAGGACGTATTTTCTTATGGTAAGTTGACCAATTTCAGCGGTGTGCACATGTGCGTTGGCGTGCAACAACCTGATTTATTTTGTTAATGTTTCTTGACGTTTTGCCCGAATATTTTTGTTTAACTTATGTAATATGGTGGCATAATAAGCGCCATTTACCGTAGTATTTCTTTCTTTAAAATTAATTATCAAAATGTTCTTATAATCCCAAAAGGTTGTGGCTATGATCTTGTTGGTTGACGGGGATAATCTGGCTTTTTTTGGTGGTAGTTCACCTGCACGCTGTCATTCCATGGATTTTCTTTTGGACGTTTTGGACAGAGGATCACGATACAAGACTATAGTTTCACTTCCCTTAACAATAGAATGCAGAATTTCTTTTTGCACAATCAACTCGATACTGTTTTTGAACAGCAGACAAAAGTTTTGGGGCTTATCTTGCACTTATTTTATTTATTCCTAAATTGTCATGCAGTATTAGGCAAATTGATGTATTTGACAGCCCTGACATTGCTGATAGTTTTTTTAACTTTTAGTAGGCTTTGGACCAGTTTTTTAATAAATGTTATTGACTTTTTTGTGGTTATTTCTATTGGACTACTAGAACGTGATGTGTCAATTCGTTATTGTGCTTAACAATTAAACTTATGTCTACTCACTTTATGAAAAATTTTGCAAAAAGATCTTAGTTTACAACCTTACAAGATTAAACTGGTATTGGAATTGAAGCTACACGATCATTGTTTGCGCCGTACATATATAAAACACCGCTATTGATCCATATTTTTATTTGAAGATTTTGTTCAGTTATGAAGCACATTTTTAGTTAAATGGCTATGTCAACAAACAAAATTGTTGCATTTGGAGCAATATTACATTCAGAAAAAATTATTTCGGAACGTTACAGTCAACGGTGAGCGGTACAGAAACATGATTGCCAAATATTTCGTGCTTCAATTGGACAGCATTAATATTGCAGACATGTGGTTTCAGCAGAAACCACATGCCACACAGCGCGCAATACAATTAATTTACTGAAAGAAAAATTTCACGAACGTTTAATTTTACGAAATGGATCTGTTTGTTTGTGCGAATTGACGCCATTACATTATTTTCTCTGGGGATATGCAAAGTCACTTGTCTACACCGATAAACCGGAAACAATTGCGCACTTGGAAGCCAACATTTCACGCATTATTGCCGAAATACAGCCTGAATGCAAACAGTGTGTGAAAGCTATATCTGGGAGTTCACCAAATTTTGCCATGTACGCTCTAGCCGCGGCGGTCACATGCCTGAAATCATCTTCAAACATTAATGCCATAAAATTATCTGTCAAATAAAGCTAATATCATGGATATCAAAAACATTTTTTTGTGTTATATTTTAATTTACAGTTCTCCGCCTCTAAAAAAACACTTTTTATGTATGTACTTATTAACACAAAACGCAGATTATACTACACTGGATCACATAAAAAAACTTAAAATTATTGTTAAATAAATTGAGATTATGTAGCAGAAGTTGCAAATACTTAACTTAATCAATAAATTGAATGTTCTAATCTGATGTTATTTGACTAGAAATTGGTCAGCAAATTATCATAATTGGGGCTTTAAGGTCAGTAAATCATTAAAATTGAAAATTCTATCGACAAATAAACACAACTTTATATTGGTTTTTGTTCTGTTATAATGATATTTGTGTATTTTTTTCAATATTAATTAAGTTATTATTATTAATTATTGTATATATTGTAATTATATTTTAATTACTTGTACTAACAATGAAATAGGAATATATGGACGTACATCAACAGAACCGTTTAGAACTAGTGCATCGAAAGTGAGAATTATCATGATGACCTCCGCATAGTAACAACACTCTAAGAATTAATAAAAATACAGTATTAAAGGATAAAATATTGGACTAAAATATTGGACTAAAATATTGTTGTAGTATTTTACTGTTTACGAGCAAGTCAAAACTATAACTTAAAAATCTACAAGAAAAATGACTAACAATATATAAATCTATATTTATTAAGCTTGGATTTACATTTATTTACTTACTTATTTGGTTGCATTTTTTTATAAACTTTTTACTTGAGTAAGTAAAGTTACCTGTTTATAATTATTCATCTTTGTTTGTATAATTTCTATAAAGTTTGCACTCGTAGTTGTAGCATTCTTACAACTACATTTGCTTGAGAAGGTAATATTTCCACTAAAGTTATTTATGTACACTAGTTGAATACAATAATATCGCAATATATTAGTATTAATATGCTTCGATAGTTAAACTTATTTCATAATGCAACTTTTACAAGTGAGTTATTATGGTATACGAGATTTGCAGTTCGAATAAGAGTACTACTAAAACTATCAAAGTGAATACATTCACAATGTAAATAGACCTACACAACTACATTGTATCTCAATAGATCACTTGAAAGTTGTATATAAAGTTCCAAGAAGCTCTTACCTCGAAATAATTAAAAAAGTTAGGGGTCCATTTCGAGGCTTGTTATATACGGAGTCGCTGAAATCAACTTTTTCTTTTTATTATTATTTCGTCCCGTTTTAATTGCTTTGTCTCTTACCTTTTCCGCGCATAAAACTTTTTGTACTGTTTTTGTGCTAACTGGATATAGCAATTGTTAAGTGAGAAACTATATTCAATTTATTTTTGATTGAGATTTTTATGAAATAAATTTAAAATATATAGCTTATACAATATTTTTTTTAATAAATATTGCAAATTTATATTTAATTGTGCTTTTAAAATTAAAAATTAATATTTAACGCTCTTAAAACTTGTTGTGTTAAATTTAATTGCTTTTTTAGTACACATTTTACAAGCTACAAAATAAATGAAAATCTTTTAATTTGTTTTAAATATTAAATCACAAAACCTATTAATTTACAAAATAAATGAAAATCTTTTATTTTGTATTTTATATTAAATCACAAAACCTATTAATCTTTTATTCTCTACTTATTGTCACTTTGTTCATTTTGGAATGTTCTGTTTTAAAATGTACGTATATATATATAATTGTATTACTACTTAATTATTTTTTTAAAGCAAATTTTTTTGTTTTTAATTTTTTAACTTTAGATTTAAAGGATATTAAGGGATAAATGTAATAAAAGAAAAAAAAAGTTTATTTTTCAGTTACAAATCAAATACTTATGTATAAATTTTAAGAAATTATTTTTAATATTATTTTAATTGTACGTAAATTTTGTAATACAAACTAAAACTTACTTTTTATAAAATTATTTTTTGTATTAAAACATAATCTAATAAATATATTAAAAATAAGGGATTTTGTGCTAACGACTATCCTGATTAAATAAAAGTATTGTTTCATTTATTTTTTATTTGATAGTTTGTTTTATTACTGCTAAGGTTTGGTTGTAGTTTTTAAGTTTGTTCATTTTTTTTTTAATATTTAAAAAATAAAATATTTTCAAAAATTTATTTTAAAATTTATAAATATTTTTATTGTTATATTGAACAAAAAAAATTTTGTATAGCTTTGATTGGTTGATTGATTGATTGATATAAATGATGATTGATTGATGAGGCTTTGTTCGTTCTTTTACTAAACTTAATTTGTCAGTTGTTCTAATTGCGACTTGCAATATTTCTTTTCATTAAAATAAAAAACTATTTTTTTTGTTACTCTTTTTTTAGCAAGAATATGTCATGGCACTCACCTAAACATAATAACACTTGAGTTATTGCTTTTTTTACTACTACTGCCATTTGCTATATTAATTATAATAAATTTGTTTTTGTTTACAAATAATTATTTTATGTTGAGTTACCAGAAAACGTTTTGTTTATTAATATTTCTCTGACAACTCAACATTATATGCAGATATATAGTTAAACCGCGAAACGTTTAGGGTTGTTGATGTTTTAGTTTAAAATACGACTTTTTTGTCAATAAATTTATTTCTAAAATAGGGTGCATTTTTGGAAATAAATTTAGCTAGAATAAAAAGAAAAACATTGAAAAGTATGCGTCTCGCTTTTTTAAATTTATTACAAATCGAATTTATTTTAAAATTTTATAAAACTGTTTGAAATGATTATCACCATTTTTAATGCAAATCTTACACTTTTTTTTAAAGAGTGGAAATTTTTAGGTGTTTTAACCGGTTAAAACTACTTCTTGTGCATTGCTCGAAAGGATGGGATCTAGCTCTTGGCATTGCTTCACTTATCTCTAGGCTAAGCTACATGAGCTATTACCTTCTTTTTTTCTACTTATAGTCTTTCGTATGACGTTACAGATAGAGTTCTATGCGTTTTCGTGGCTTAACATTCTGTCAATGATGTTGTTTACATTTTTTCTCTCGAGTTTTGCTTTATTGCGACCTACCTCTTGCCAGTTCAAGATTGTGTGTTTAATGGTAAGTGGTACTCTGCAGTAGGTGTAATTGTTGTCCTGATGCTCATATGCTTTAAATAATTTTTGACGCACCCATGTCTTGCCTGGAAATGCGTCAGAAAATATTCTACCTTTTTTTGTTTTATGTTGACCCATGGTATGTCTTTTTTAATTAAGGTTTTGATCTACGCAACTGTAATGGCACTTAAGTTTTTCTGTTCCATCTCTAGACAGGAAGAAATTCCTGCCCGGTTTTGACTTTTTCCTTTCTTTTATTCACTTTTGGGGCAGATGAATCTGCATGATTATTATATGTTTAACGATAACAATCTTGTCACGTTTTCTCATAAATTCACTTATTAAATTTAATTTTAAAAATTCCTATTAATGGCTCGTTTCTACAACATATCTTTCCGTTTGCTTTGTTTCATGTTTGTGATTAATTGTTATCAAATTTTTGTTGTCATGTAAATTATTCATAACAATTTTGACTTCAAATAACTTTCTAATATTGTAGATTTTACCATTTTTGTACAAATCAACAAATATCTCTGATTTTTTCTGTTGGCAAAAAAGGTGTTTTGTCACTTGGTTTTGCAAACTTTGAAGGTTGTTTAAAAGATAGTTGAAAGCGTTGCCATATACTAAAATTCTATAAGAAATTATGGATTCAACCATTGCTTTATAGATGGTCACCATTGTTTGATCAGGTATATAGTTTTTCAAATAATAAAAATTGCAAAAGAGATGTTTTAATTTATTTTTGAGTTGGCTAATATGAGGTTTCTAGTTTAAATCTTGGTTTATTAAAATGCTCAGGCATTTCTGTTGCTTAACGTTGTCATTTTTTTCCGTACAGCTGCATTTTGCTAGTGTTATTGAGAACTGTGATGGATTAAAACAAATTCTGTTTCTTTAGATCTTTGATGTGGGGATGCAACATACATTAGTTTTGACTTCTCTCTGTTTATAATTAGCCTTTAATCATGTGCCCTCTTTTGAAAATGTGTAAAGTCTTGTTGTAAGTTTTTTTAAAGCTTGTGTGAGATTTTTGTGAAATTTGACATGGAAAGTTTGGTTTTTAAGATAGTCTTCAAACCAAATTTTTAAATCGCTTTTTATCTCGTAGTTCTCTAAAATTTTTAACATTTTCTCATGATCCAGTGTATCAAATGCTTTGGAAAAGTCTACAAACAATAATAAAAAATAATAATATTAATATCTATTTCATAAATAAAATACATATAAAATAGTGCATAAGATTTACACAACACGTCCAAATACATAATTAGAATTTAAGTTCATAGAATTTTTCTAAAGTATAAATTGTATTATATAGTAGCATTTGTTTTAATTTAGACTTAAATAAATTAATTGATTTTAATTTAATATTATTAGGCAAATGGTTATAAATTTTGCAACCGTTATAATAAAATTCATTCTGATAAGATGCTGTATTGTGTCGAGGTATTGTAATATTTTTTTTATTTCTTGTATTGTATACATGAAATTTGCTATTTAAATTAAACAATTGTTAATTTTTATATACAAACATTGCAACATCATATATAAAGTGCTTGATAAAGATAGAATTCTAAGATTTTAAAAAAATGTTCTACAAGAATCATACGGTTTTAAATGTACTAATATTCGAACTTTTTTTTTCTGAATTTTAAAAACTCTAAATAAATATTAATTTTTTGTATTTCTCTATTGAATAATTCCATACCTAAGAAGAGCATACTAATTACTGAAATAAAAATATTGTAAAATGTCAGTACTACAATGTATAGTGCTCTGATGACATAGCTGACTTTAGACAATTTAGATGCTAATACATCAATTTGATTTTTCCAAGACATTATGTTATCACTTATAACACCAAGAATAGGCGCGTGTGTTTGAATGTGAATAAGATTGTTATTTAGGAAACGTTTGGTGGAAATCTAACGGAAGAAAACTTACTCCTATAGAGAACACAATTTGTTTTTTTTTTATAATGATAAGTTTGTTATTATCTATCCATGTAATTATGTTCTTGTATACCATATTTGCTTGGTGAAGTAAACTTTCAACATTTTTATCAATAAAAGGAAAATGTGTCATCTGCATATGAGGACAGGATTTGAGTATTATCTGTCAAGCAAGTATCTAAGTCTGCCGCATAGATTATTTCTAACTTATTAAGTAATAAATAAAAATGTGACACAGTCAAAGGCTTTGGACATATCAATAAATAAACCCAATGCCATTGACTGTGCATTGGTAGCTAATATAATGGAATGAAAAATTATGTTTAAAGCAGTATTAATTTTGAAGCTTTTTTAAAACCATGCTGAGGTGAAAAAAGATTATATTTTGTAAAAAAAGAGACTATTCTAAAGTTTATTACTTTTTCGTATAGTTTTGAAAAAACCGGTATGCTAATAGATCTATAATTTTGAACTAAAGATTGATCTCCTTTTTTGTAGAGTGGGGTTATCAAAGCTGTTTTTAGGTCAAATAGAAATATACTATTTTCTAATAACAGATTTATGCTGTGACATAAAGTTGCAGTTTTAGACAAAACTACCTTTTTAATTTTTGATGCTGATATATCATCTTTATCAAAACGGTTGATACTTTTTATATCGTTTATCTGTGAAATAACCTCAGGGATAGTGACTGGATCTAAAATCATTGAATGTTTATTACGAGAAATATTTTTAGTGTGGTATTAAAAATCTTTTGTTTTTGATATTGATATTGATATTGCTTTACTTGTAATAGTCGCATTATCATCATTTTTATTCACAACACTAGGTTTTATATTTGAGCTTTTAATTTCGTTTATAATTTTCCACGTTGCTTTATTTTTATTAAATGCATTTGTAATAACAATATCATAATATGCAGTTTTTGTTAGTTTTGATGTTTTTTTGTATTTTTTATTTAATTCTTTAAACGCATTTTTAAATATAGGGTTTGCGCCATTTTTTGTAAACTCGTTACTCTACTTTTTAAGTCAAGAATCTCAGGAGAGATCCATGTATTTTTATTAGCTTTCTTTCTATTGTGGCAATTAACACGCATTAATAAAAACTCTTTATAAAAATGGTATTTAAAAATATTTAAAATATGGTAAAAGCGGTGTCACACTCTCCTCATAAACAGAATCCCAAGATTCTTCACTAAGAGCTAAGTATTTTCTATAATCATTAATTTTACGTTTATAAAAATATTGATTATTTACCTTTTTATCATCATTTAGCATTAAGTCTACAAATATACCAAAACAATTCGAATTAAATAGTTTATGCATTCAGATGACTTAACTTTATGTTTTAAATTAGTAAAAAAGTTATCGATACACGTAGATGTATTGTTATAATGCTGTCTATTTGGCTCATTTATAACAATATTCATATCGTAGAACATTAAAATATTAAGAAAATCATTTTTATTTTTACACTCGTCAAGTGAAAGAAAATTTATATTAAAATCGCCTCCACTAATAATATGAATAACTTCATCTGAAACTAAATTCAGTATTTCAATGATTGTATTAAAAAATTGATAAAAATCTTCTTCTGGAGGTCTGTAAATATTAACTATAATTAAATTTTCACCTTTAATTGAAAATTTTTCTATATCAGTTTTATTTTTTATAGGAATTTTAGAAAAAACTGCTTCGCCTCCGCGCGTTTTTAATTTTCTACAATATGATGACTTTAACATATAATTATTTAACACAAATTGAGATAAATTAAGTTCAGTTTGCAAATGTTCAGATATTAGTAAAATGTCAACGGATTCTTTACTCAACATCACTTCTAATTTACTTGTTTTGTTAGTAATGCTACATACATTTTGGTGTACTATTTTAATTTTTTTAACTAACGGTTTACTAAAAAAGAATCTGAATTTTCTGTTTTCTTGCTTTTAAAAAAGTAACAATTGTTTAAAGTGTTTTTAGGCCAAAAAGTTGGATTAATTACAGTTTCTTTCACGGTTATCGGAACACCAATTTTAAATGAAGAATAAGTTACATTACTATATTTGGGTGTAAGTTTTTCAATAATGAATGGTACGTCGCCGGCTTTTTTCAGATATTGTTGTACTTGTTTCTTATCGGTGTTTTTGCGTAGCCTAGAGACAAAGATCCAATCTATTATTATAACATCTGATAAATCAGCATTATCTGATGATCTATTACATTTAAAAGATTTTCTATTTTTATTTTGTATTGCTATTCATTTTTTATTGTCGAGTTTATTGTTATTGTTATGTTTTTATCAACTGGAATTTCTTGGTTATTATTTTTATTTGTGTTTTGATTTTTTGTCGTTTTATATTTTTCCAATATTTTACGATATGTTTTATCGACTTTATTTTTATTTAGTGTAGAGGTTCCGTGGGCTCCATCTATTTGTAGTTCAGATATGTTTATTTCTGAAACTTTAATAGAGTTACTAGAAGATTTCTTAGTATTCACATTATTTACAGTTTTGTTGGCATCTGTTGTTGAGATATTTGTAATCTTAATGTGCTTACTTTAGTAGAAAGTTTACTTATTTCATTATTCTTGCGCACTATAACTTTTTCTTGATATTTTAAGTGTTTTTTTTATTTCACTTAGCTCGTGTTTAAGATATCACAATATATGGATATTTGCCTTTTGAACACCATTTTTTTTCACATTTATTACACGCTGGTACATCGAATTTATCATCCGACAAACATGAATCATGATGATATGAGTCACATATAACACACGTTGATGGTTCTCTGTCAATTAGATGTTTGCACGTAACACATAACTCGCGTATTATTACTATTGATTTATTTAATTTTTTTATGATTCCTGTCACAACTTGTATAGCTCGTGGTTTGGTAAACGCTAGTTATCCTAATTGCTGCTTTTCTCTGTGTCTTTTCTATCAAAGCTCTAAAGTTTTGTTGATCATTTGGTCAAACCACACTGCTGCCCTAGATAAAATAATTAAGTTGATTACCCGAGCACGTTTTTCTTTAATTGGGTCTTACTTAATTTTGGCCTTTGTTTTTGCTATATGTTTTTATGTGCTAGTTATGGCTTAAAGTTATTTTAAGATATTTGAGAGCTGTTTTAGCTTTTGATGTTTACGCTTCCCACTTTTACGGTATTATCTTTAGGTGAGGTTAGGTTAGGTTAACCATTATTTTAATCTTTTTGAGGTAATTTTTTGTTAACATCTTTATATCTTTCTTGCACTTTACAGAGATTACTACTGATAGGGAGAGTTACCTTATCTTTGAGTGTTTGAATAACTTTTTTTTAGAAAACGGACCCTGCTATTTTGATTTCTTTTACAGTGCAAAACATTATACACCCAATCTTCTACCGGGTGGTTTGGGAACAAATCTTGTAGTGTCTTGTACTGTTTTTCTACCGTCATCTTGACGGAGCTCTGGGTGCTTAGCTTATTTGTCACAATTTTATAACCTGAGATTCATTTATCCGTTTTATATTGGCCACAAAACTTCAGCCAGCATTTTTTTTGCCGCCTTAGTAGCTATTTATAAGTTCTTTTTGACTGTCTTAAAAGCCTACCATAATTCCTTAATCTGGCCTTAACGTCCAAGTTGCGTTTATTTGCTTTGGTCACTTTTCTTTTTTCTTTGATAGGCAGAGTTTTTGTAGTCTGGTAATTTCCTGGTTTTACCAAAAAGCAGAATTTTGGTTTAGCCTAAATTATTTTTTAGCAAAAGTGTTGTCGAAAACCTTAATTATGTTATTGGTGAAGTCTCTAACATTGTTACTTGCGCCTTTGCTGGACAATTTGTTTTTGTTTTAGTTTGTTTTGCAGGTTTTTTATCTTGGTTTTGCAGCCTGTGGACTTGGTTTTTCTGTTTTTTTTTTAGACGCGTTTTTTGTGATAGTTATTATAATGGTTTTGTGGTCGATTAGATTGAAAGCCTTGCTTACTTCCCAGCCTTGCACTTTTGCTGCCATATTAAGTAAGCACATTGTACTGAACTTATTAACATTTTATTTATAGGTTTAAGAGATACTTTTTCATTGAGCGCTTAAATAACTTTTTTCTAGAAAACGGACCTTGTTATTTTGATTTCTTTCACAGTGCAAAACGTCATACACCAAATCTTCCATTGGATGGTTTGGGAACAAAATTTGTAATATTTTGTACTGCTTTTTTTGCCGGGAACTTTACGGAGCTCAGTTTATTTGTAAAAAATTTATAACCTGAGATTTATAAATCCGCTTTAATTTGGCCACAGAATTTTGATGTTTTTGTTGTTGAATAGATTGAAGGCCTTGCTTACTTTTCAACCTTGCATCTTTGCTGCCATATTAAGTAAGCACATTGTAATGTCTACAATGAACCAATCAACGTTGCATTTATAGTATGGAGATCCAATGCTGGTTTTTGGGATGTATATATAGCAGCATTCTTGTTTTAGTTAGTGATTTAATTTTGGCCGTGTTTGGTTTTTATTTGGTTTTGAGACCATAGTGTTTGTTTTCTACTGAGTAAATATGTTTGTGTAGGTCTATTGCCGCTTTGCACTTGTTCAAGTTGATCGTATTTATTTTTTATTTGATTTTCTTAACTGAATCCTTGTATTTGGAACATTTTATCAATTCTGCTTTATGACCGGTAGCACAACTGCGCTTGGGTGCAATCTTTAATTATGTGATTGGTTTTACCACATCTGTGACAGGATTTTTTATGCTGCAAATGGAGCCTTTGTGCCATACTCTTTGGCACATGTAGCAATTACCAGGTATGATGATCTCTGTGATTCTTTATTTTTTTAGCCTGAGCCGATCTTTTTGTTGTTTATTAGCAAGTTGACCGCTTTCTTGCAGAATATAACAAAAGTTTGTTTGAAATTTCTATACCCTGATTTTCTCAGCACATTTATACTGATTAAATCGTTTTTTGGGTCATTTAACTTTTTTGCGATAGCGTTTTTGAAGTTTTTTGTTTAAAGTTGTTTTAAATCTGCTTTTTGTTTCTTACACTTACAGACGATAGATTAAGCAGTTGCATTTTACTTCTTGCTTGTTTTGTTTTAGGCTTTTTTTCATTGAACCTCATACAACAAAGTGCAAAAAAGTTATATCCAAAGAGCGCTATCTATACGTGCAACCAATGCTAACCTGGTAGAGTGTAGTAAGCTGGATATTAGTCTAGATATTCCGTAAGTGTAAGGTTCAAAACAAACCAAAAACAAAGAGCAGATTCAAAGCAACTTGAAACAAGGAATTGGCGTTTACGGCAAAATTTGCTTTAAGGCAAGAGGCAATATCTACTACTTTGCTTGATTTGAATAATGAAACAACAAAGCAAAACTTAGAAAACGCTATTGCACATTGCTAACTTTGGTTTAGACTTTTGTTTTTAATTATACCCCATACAACAAAGTGGAAAAGAGTCATATTCAAAGAGCGCAACCAATACGTGCAACCATTGTTAACTTGGTAGAGTGTAGTGAGCTGGACATTAGTCTAGTTAGAATTATTTGTTGTTTGTTGCAAGAACTGTTTAGAAAATTTTCTTTTTGGCGGCATGTCATCTGGTTACAAATTCTAAACTGTTTGCAGATGATATAGATGACGACAAACTGCTTTTTGTTACAGGATTACTGTGTGTATCTTATTTTTGCGTGCTGTGTCTGTTAACAGTTTCTGCAGGAGTATTAGCCTGGTATTGTTAACCATCAAATAAAACATTTTTTGGAGATTTTGAGGTTACTACAACCCCGTACTCTGTGCTTGCACAAGTTGATATAGTATCACAACAAAGAACCGATATTATGAGAAAACATCTTCAAAACCAATTTATAAGCTTCCTACGCTGAGTATTTTTGATTTTGGGCAATACAAACCTCTAAACATGTGCAGGAAAACCTGATAAAGTTACTTGCAACACGGAAATAACTAACAGCGCAAGACAGAAGTGTCTGCAACGTTACCAGTTTACCAATCAGGAAGACCTAAACAAACACCTGGTTCTATATTCGAGGATGGTTTGATCACCGATTCATATCACTTGACAATTTCTCTGACATGACGAAACAAGGCATTTCAAGTTTCTGATAAAAATCTTTAAGCTACATATGGAAACCCACAAATACACCACAGGGTACGACCTATTAAACGAGTCTTTAAAACGAGAATTGGAATTTGTGGCAATAACTGCAAATGTTAATTACATTTACAATTACTTTGAAGACGCAAGACTTCTAATGGGAAACCGAAGTTTTACTGGAACATCTGAAGTTGAGCACAACTACAATGCTCTCAACATGATATGTGTAGTTTATATGCATTTTACCAACGCAATCATTGCCATCTACTATGACAAAGAAGACAATTTTTGCACACAAGACATCTAGGAACTGGCACACAGAAACACCAAGAGAGAACATGATACTCTGCATAACAAGCACGATAAGAAGAAGAAAACTGCATACACCGATTAACATTTTTGGTAAAGTTGCAAAATTGCTGTCTACTTTAACGAAGAAGACGAAGAAGACGTTGGGACACAGGACAGCAGAACCAACACGAAACTGCAAAAATGAACATGACACCTTGCATCACAAACACGTAAGCAAGCCTTAAACGAATGCTATCTTTTACCCCAATCAAGTTGATTTTGTTTCTTTTAAGGCTCATTACAGATTTTGCTTAAACTAAGATTAAAAATTAAGTTTGGTTCTATCAATATTGTGTATTTTAATTGAAAAATTGACAGTTCAAACGTAGTTTTTTCAGGGAGGTCATTTTAAATGAAGTAATTTTTAGGAACTAAAATTAGACATAATAAAGTTGATAGTCATGTCAAATTGATTATATGGTAACTGCAAACAATTTTAAAATATTGATCCATAGTCTAACAATTTGCAATTTGAATGGTTTGCACATAACCTAACTACAATGTTGACGACTATTCTGCCGCTTTGCAATTATGTTATTTTAAGATTGACTGTTGTAGGTTAATTAAATTATGATTCTGTGTCACAACACTCATTTTACTTAATAATTTTTACACTACAGATTACGTTTTTCAGTTATTTAATCTTTTGCTTTGTGTAACAGTTAAAAATATATATAATTGCAAAAACCCAAAATATATTTTACTTTGCCAATTTCAAAGTAATAAATCGAAACCTATGTGATGTATGTGTGTGTGCGTGTATGTTTGTGATTTGATTAATTATCTATCGCACGCTGGTAAGGCGGATTGGAGAAGAGGGAGCGTATATACAATTGAAAAATTGTTTAGTTTATGCGATTTGAACTCAAGATTGCACAGCTGTCAGATGACTAAACCCTGCTTCTCAGTTAATTGGTATACTGTTTGTAATGTAAAAATTTGTTAATGCCTACTATTAGAAAACTATCAAACTTTAAAGTAGTGAAATATTTCAGTTTTTTTTTTACGTTATGAAACGTTTGTATATTTATTATTTTTAATTAATATTGTTTCATATTATGTTATTTTTATTAATTAATATATTATTACAAATAGTTTAATTAATTAATAAAAACACATAAAATGAAACAATATTAATTAAAAATAATTAAATTTAAGTAATTTTTAGATATTCTGTCAATTCAGCGTATACAGTATAATCTCTTACATAACAGAATTAAATTTTTTATTAACAAGATGGTTTTCTTATTTTATAAGCTGTGTAAACTAAAAACACAATGTCAACAATCTTCTTACATTTTGTTCTCGGTAAATAAAAATTGTAGGAAAAGCACTCGAACTCCTTTTGTATTAGGCGTACAATAGTGTGTCGTTAGAGTAATCTCGGGTAAGCTGTCAAATGCAAGAATTTACTGTTTCTTTTTAAACCCCCCTATTGCGAAAACTGTGTGTTTCTAGCCAGCTAGCTAGCTGGAAACATCGTTTATATAGAAATCAGTTTGTTATACGCCTGATTGAATCTCACGAGAAAACCTGTAGCTTTTATTCTAATACATGTTTGATTTTATTTTTAATGGGTTTGGTAACCCTTTTCATTTTAGATTAAACTTGTGTGTCAACAGTATTGGATTTACTTTTTAATATTTAATCATTTAATATTTGTATAAAAATGATGTGTTGTTTTGTTCTGTTAATAATTAATATTAAATTGATTTTTAGTAGTATATATTTAAAATTGTAATAATTTTCAATAGTAATAAATTGTTCTATTAAAAATGGCATTTCAGTGGTTATTATGATGGTTTATTTATTTTTTTATTTATGCAACATAATAAATATAAATAATTTTAATGTTATTACATTACATCAAGAAAAATTAATGAATATGCTTTTCAAATAACTTATTTAACACATAAAACACAATCTAAGCAATATTTATTATACATAATTTTATTATATTCTATATTATATTTTGTGATATAGTAAGTTATAAATAATATACTAAAATTTGTAAATTTTTATTAAAAAAAGCTTGTACATTAAATAAAACCTATAAAATAATGAATTGTATTGTTAATGTGGCAGTTTTATTACATGAAGTAGTTGAAACATAAATGATAATAGTAATATATTTTTAATTATTTGTAGTAGTATCAGATAAAATTAGTATTTACAAAAATATATTTTTAATTTTTATTATACGTTCAAAAGACAACCCAAAATCTATAAACTTTGACATTTAATAATTAATTTAATTATTTTTGTAAATGTTATAAATGTTAAAATAGTGTGTTTTTAGTTATATGGTTCATATCCAGTATCTATGTTTGTGTAAAATGAGCACTATACCGTGCTTGTTGCACACTATACTATAATTACCGTTTAATATTTGATAAACAATCATAACACAGAAATAATAGTTGATTTTAATGCTAATTAAGATTTTGATTTTTGATCTGTTTAAAAATAAGTTTTTTTTTAGTTAGTTTTTTAATTTTTTATTATTATTTTTGTGAAATAGCAATTTTTTTATTTTATTTTAGTTTTGATATTTACTTATTTAGTTTTAAACATTAAAAACAGTGTTTAAGATAAGTTTCTACATAATTTATTAACACTAAATTACTTTTGCTGATTGTTAAATCGTTATTTGTTGCCAATTTTTGCAACCGCACTATTTTACTGCAAAAAAGACTGTTTTCTTTCTTTTACGCGTTGCTTCATCTTGCACTATTGCTCTCCGTTGGGGTCCGCTCGCTACATCTTGTTTCCTTGCATCAACGTTTTACTGCTACCGCTCGACATTGTTTCTATGTGTTTTTTTATTAATTGAATTTGCAGATAATTACTGAATATATCTCAATTGATAATAATAGAATAATCCTTTAGCCTAGAACCGATCGGCCGTGAAACCAGAATTCTATTACCAATACATGGTACATCATAATACCAAATTATTTATAAATTTTTTTCTCACAGTCACTTAATTAACACAATCTTTTAGACACTTTTGTCAGTGTGTATTAAACTGCTTATTTTTAGTGCGTTGTATTTTGCATACATTTTTAAGGTTTTATTCAGCCAGTGTAAGTTTAACAATCTTTTGCAGTAATTATACTATAATTTGATTGACAAATATACTAAGATACGCAGCTCGGGATAATATTATGTACATGTTCATGTAGATGGCGTATACACGTCAAAGTATTAATCAAATTATTAATGAAACTGAAATAGCAGTTATTTTGCAATTATTATAACTATTTTATTTATACATATCTTTATTATTTACTATAATATGATTGCAATTGTGAACAGAACGCTGTTAAGAAAATACCTTTGTTAGGCTTGCAAACAGATAACATATCATTTTTTTGTGTTTTAAAGACATGAACAAAGGAGCAAAATTCAAAAACAATAAAGGTTTTGGAGAGGAAATCTTTTTGCAAGACCTGGACCTTAAAATATTTTCACAGTTAGGAACGCACACGACTATCCTCCAGACAGAAGTAGTTGCAATAAACTATGTGGTTATGGAAATAATAAACCGCAAAATATCTGGCAAGAATGTTCAAATTCTAACGGATAGTAGAGCAGCCGTAACTGCATAAACATGCCTAGAATCACATTAAAGAATTTTGAATATTATTGCGCCTTTACTTTAGCAGGTTATGGAAATAGCATTGAGCTGCTCTGAGTAAAATGACATTTCAACAAAGTAGATAACATTGAGGCGGACAGGTTGGCGCTTAAAAAGTCAACCCTTATGGCGTCCTGAACCCTGTACCGTTTTAACACTCAAAAGCATAAATAACCTACTAAAAATTAACACACACAATGCACTGAGAAGGACCGATTACTACTTGCGACTGTCCAGAAAAAACTTGCAAATTATCACAGGAATCTTGATAAGACATTGCTCACTAAAAAAGCACATGAAAACGATTGGTATTGGAGACAAGCCAACGTGTATTGGATGTGAGATGGACGAGACAATCGAGTACGTGATGTGTTCATGCCCCGCCTTCTCATACGATAGAGTCCATGTTGGGGAGATGCTGGCTTGACATGGTTAGTATAAAGAAGACCTTTCCAAGCATTGTACTTGCATACATCAGCCGCATATGGTGGTTGAATGCCAGAACGTTTATAAATTTTAGTGTCAGTGCTATCTATATCTTATGAACTGTATTTTATCTCGGGCTGCGTCACCAACGCTATAACTATAAAACCTCAAACGTCAGTGCAAAGCTTGCTAGTACAGCCTACACTCTGGCAGCACCTAACATGCTACAGCTGTTAAGCACCTCGATGATCTTAATTCTAATGTATACACCTCCAACATCCCTTCGGTATATGTGTGAATAACCTTAGAAAGCTGTGAAGTACTTCAAAGACTTGTACCTGTACGTAAATAATAATCAAAAATCATTATTAACAATTATTGAGTATTTTGATTCAAATTGAGAAAAACGGTTAAAAATAATTATTGGATTTTTCTAACAATTTATATCTCATTTTTACAACAAGTTTGCTTAAATCTAAAATAAATGTCTATATATCTGCTGAACGACATTTTTTGCAATGTAATATAAACCTAATTTTATAGATCATATAATAATTTATTTACAGATTAAATTAATTATTAGTAAGTAAACTTTGATAATAATGATGTACTCTTTTTTCATGTTTGTACTAATGCTACAAATTTTTATGTTAGTACATGTAACTTATATGCTTTTAAATAAAAAATATAAAAAGTTGACTAACATTAGTATTTTCTTAAATAATATATTATTATTTATTAGATTGTAACATGTTTTAGAAAATAAAATAAAATTATTAAGAACATTCAAGAGTTATTGTTGTTTTTTGTTTTGCATCCATATTTGCAAAATGTATATGAATTTTTTACTTGGTTCAATAAACTTTAAATTACATTTGCTAATAGAAACTTTAAAAAATGCTTTATGCAAGTGTAACCTTTCTAGCCTGACAAATTGATGCCATGTTTTCTTCAAAGAAATGTTATTTTAAAAAACCAGGTAAATATATTTTGAATTATATTGAATAAATAACAACGCCAGAAAAAAGAAAAAATAGAAAACAGTCGTGATAGAGAATAAATAAAATAGAGAAAATAAAGTGGATATTATAATTAAAAGTGTAAAACAGAAGGAAATGTGAAAAAACAGATTAAAATAAAGTGTGATAAAACATAATCCCGAAAAAAACGAAGTAAACAAAACAAACAAATAAATAATAAAATTAAACTTTTTTATTTTTAAATAGAATTTAAATTAAATAATAAATATATTAAAAACAATAACAATAACAATAATTAAAAAAATTTAAAAACTAAAAAACTAAAAAACAAATCAAAAATAACAAAGGCAAGTAAATAAAAACAAGCCCGGAACAACTAAAAATGGTAGTGGACTTTGTCATCAAAATTTTAGGAAGGAATAAGAAGAAAATGAAAAAATAAGAAAAAAGAAAAATATTGAAATAAGAAAACAATAAAATGTTAAGGGGGGAGAATAGTTACGCTATTATAAGGCAACACAGAATCAAACTCAGCAAAAAAACGCCTGAATATAATTGAATAATTTTTTTACACTTGATGCAATAAGTCGTTTCTCTGCAATAAGATTTTAAAAAGTGGAGTTTTCATTTAGTTCTTTATTAATTTTTTACTTGTTAAATATAACTTCATATTTTTAGCCTAAAAAATTAAAGCATAGAATATTGTGTGTAATTCAACATATAAAATAAGTGATGCTGAAATCTTATCGTTTGGTTATTGAGTTAGTTGGTGTTTTGTCTAACTAGAACAAAATTTAATTTAAAAACGACGCTATACGAGTCAATACTTTTCTTGAGGAGAAGGTTCATTGATATTCTTGTAAATGTGATAGGATTTCAGTATGTAATGCTTAACAAATAATAACATAGAAATTTAGAGAATTTACAATTAGAATCTGCATGCATCAATACTAATTAAACTAAAATAAGAACAAAGAAAAAATTAAAAAAAAAACGATCAATCAAAATTATAAAGATATATTTGTCTGTAACTATTTTTGAATAACTTATAATTGAAATGACCAATTACGGAACAGCTTACATATGAAAACAACAGCATATTTTACGAAACAAGAAAACTGACACATTGCTAAACATAAACTGTTTAATAGTTACTGTGATTATATGTAAATTTTTTCTTCTACCAGTGAGTTGCTAGGCACACTGATGATGGGTGCATACCTTGAATCACGAATGTATATGTCTTTTACTAGATGGAAAGGCAATTTACATAAAATGCATTATTATTAATTTAAAAAAAAACTGAAAAATCTCGAATAATGTTACAAAACACAATAAAACGAAATACAATAGTAACGGAAATATAAAGAAAACAATGAGTGGATAAATATGGAAATAATAACAATGATAAAAAATAGAAACAAAGCACAAACGAGATACATACAAAATCTAAACAATATACAGGGTGTTAGACAAAAAAAGTACGGATGAATAACTCCGCTATTTTTTAACCGATTATTGGGCCTATTCTCTATCAACTTGGTTAATTTTAACTGTAGTTAAAAAAGTGTGATTTTAGCAGCCCGTTAAATATATTAGCGTTGTTGCTTATTCTGTAACACATTTTTTTAGCAACCAGTTATTTAAAAAAAAATTAGCGACTCCGTTAAAAATAAGCATAAAACATTTGTCTTTGATCAATTTTAACCTCAAAAACTGATGTTTAGTGTCAAAAATATTTTTATATAATTATTATTAAAATATTATTAAATAATAAACATTACGTACGTTTTTAACTTCTATTTTGCCTATTTATTTCCTTGCAATTATTTTTGAATGCTTTAAATTAAGATTTTTATTATTAAAATACTGTGTTATGTAATACACCGTAAATGTAAATTTAAAGTAGTAATGTTTAAGCATCACAAGAGTTCTTTAAAGACATTTACTTTTTACTACATTATTTGCTGTTCCATGTTATATTGGTAATTTGCGTTTGTTAGAAGCTAAGAATGTTTGCATTCATATTTAGAACAGTTTGATTATGGCCACTATGTTATAAATAATAAGGTGTTATAGGCTAGAATTGATGTTCTGATGATGTTAATAATGACTCCATTTCCACACAATAATAAAAAAGTATAATTTGGCATCAAATAAGTATTGTTTATATCACGTGAGTTTCTATGTCGTATTTGTAAATTCAATAAAATATGTAAAAAATTATGTTTTTAGGTTAATAAAATACAGTAATATGCACTCGTAATCATATATTTTCTTGAAATTGCTAATATTTATTAATTAAAAAAATAATAAACTGCCTCTTTATGATATTCTTAATACAAACATGTAAAATAATAATATACTTTTATAATAAATTTTTTTGATGATTTTAAAAAACAAAATATTTGTTTTTTACTTAAATTGATCGTAATTGTATAGTATATAACACGCTGTATATTTTTTTTAAGATTTAAAATGTAATATTTACTAGTTACTTAATATGTCACAACATAAAAATACTTTTGAATTAAGTTTCGGAAAACATTAGTTTATATGTTTATTCTATGTGTTAATAGTAGAGCTAACATTTCTTTTTTTAAAAGTTAGTCCTACATCTTTGAACTGTCAGTGAATATTTGTTAGAATTTCCAGCAAGCTTTGTAATATTTGTTTAGATGGCAATATGTTTTGTAATTTGTTTGAACAATGTTCATGGAAATATTTATGAAAAATGCAAAAATTTGCAACATTACATCTGTGTTATAAAATATCTGAGTCATTAGTCAATTTTGTATTGGCAATCCGAATTGCTCGTTTTCTCTTTATACTTGAAAACAATTTTCAATACAAGAACAAATAAAAGTGTTATGTATATATGCAAACAAAACAAACAAAAGTAAAAAACTTTGTAGATCTATTAAGAAATCTTAGTTTTCTAGATACTTTTAATGTCAACAAGATGGTCGTTCTAGAGAAAATTATGTAAGATTGAAATACTTTGAAGATAAATTGAAGAAGATTTAGATATGGATTTGTTGTTTAGTTTATTATTTGGTACTAATTACACCTCGGATTTTGATTATAAAACAGTAAGAAGTTGAGTTTTTTAGAGTTAAAATTGACCATGTTGGAAGTGTTTTACTCAAATATTGTTTTGAGATTTTTGTTGATAGATGTTACAGATTCTAACCTAAAATTTTTAATATGCCCTGTTATATTTGTTGATATGATCTTTAGAAAAAATGCAAAATGAAGGGTGTTATCATCTACAAAACTATAATTATGATTTTTGGTTATTTGAAAAAGTTTATTATTGTAAATCAAATATAAAGTTTGCAAAAGTAAAAAACTTTGACACCAGAATTTATGATTTTAGAGCCAGACTTAAAACTATCAATTATAATTATAATTTTTTTATTGTCAAGAAAATTATTGATAAGATTTACAGATTTATGATTAAGACCTATACAATAAAGCTTGTTGATTAAATTAGGATGCCATACTCTATCAAATGCTTTGTTTCTATGTTTGTCGAAAGTAGAATTCTATTTGTAACTAACATAAATCAGAAGATCTGTTGTTGAATGTTTTAAGTATATATATATGAATATTGAGTAAGTATCTAAAGTAAAGTTTTGTTCTAAAAATTTGACATTGTGAAAATTTATGTATTTCTCAAAAAATTTATGATTTGAAGAATCAAATTTGTTATCTTTTTTAGGTATTGGTTGAAAATTTGCATTTATCCAACATTTTGAGAATGTTTTAAGAATATTAGGTAAAATTTTATTTATACTTGATGCTTTTCTGTTATTTAGTTTAAAAAGATATTTGTTGACAACCCGTTGCTTAAAATGAATTAGATGCATTATTTTACTACTTACTAGCAGGCATTGTAGGTACAGCAATATGAATATTTATAATAGTAGAGTTAGATGTAATGGTTTGCAAAAATATCTGCTTTTTTTAGGATTATAACTAGAATGTTTTGTTTATTTTGAAGAGGGTAAAGATTTTGTACTACTTTGCAATGAGGTTATTTTTTATTGATTTATTTGATTAGTTTTGTTTCTGTCAATCCTATCTTTTTTAGATTGTATTAGATTGTCACAATGTTTACTAGCTTTCTTATAATTTTGTTAAGTCTGTTCTAAACGATTACTGATGTGTTTCTTATATGCTTTTTGTTTTTATTAACTACTTGTTTTACTTGAATTGCAAACAAGTACTTTTGTTTTGGTTTAATAACAAAGAATAAGATGAATTTTTTGATAATATGTAAATCCGTAGAATATAAGCAACGTGTATTGAAATTGAAATTATTATTATTTTTTTAATTTTTGCTTTATTGTTTGTTACACTTCTAATACTCACTCGGTTTATGTTTTTAAACAACCTTAACATACTCTCAGACACTACCATGTACGTAAATTACTGTACACCACAATTACATTTGCTAATAGGAATAAGATTCAAAGGCAATTTTACACAAGATTGATCATCAATTGTTTTTTTTGATATAAATTATGAAACTGTCAATTATAAAATTATAGAAACTATGTCAAAATTATGTTACGTACGTACAGTGATTAAACTGTTATTGTTAAACAGCATAATAAATATTTAAGTAAGATAAATACCGTACGAAAAGTTTTAAATTGCTGTAATTTTGAGCAATTGGTAATGGTTTATTGTCAATTGCAAAGCGACAGAGCAAATGTCAACAAAGTTTAAATATATGCGTATTATATGACTAAGAAAAAGCTTTTTAGTGTGTCCAAAAATATTACCAAAAAATTATTACACATTGTTGTAATCTGAGTACCAGAGTAGGTAATCTGCTCATGTTAAAAATGTTTTGATAATTTTTGTTGTTATCAATTGCAATTTAATTTGTGCCAATTTGTGAAGACATTTAATTATTTTTTAGAAGTTTGATAGGATTTTTATAAATCATTTATATGAAACATACAATGTCTT
The DNA here is from genome assembly GCA_963932245.1 of Tachinus rufipes. NCBI lineage: Eukaryota > Metazoa > Arthropoda > Insecta > Coleoptera > Staphylinidae > Tachinus > Tachinus rufipes. The sequence goes on along the minus strand of OZ010745.1, from coordinate 43,420,072 downwards.
TGGATATTTATTTTGCATAAGGTTTTTATAATTAATATAAAGACATTGCCCTACGAAGCGACACAAACTTATGTCATCTGATTAAACCTTACTTAATTTTGTTGTACTTTAAAGATAAAATACCGCAAACTATCAAGGATTAGATAAGTCAGACAAAGATTTGCCATTTTCATATATTATTCTTCCAAAAAAATTTCCATTAACCGATTGTCAGAAATTAAAATTTTAAATTTTATTGATAGATAACACGCTGTGCACTGCGAGATTGTCAATTTTGTTGTTTTTTGTTGTCCTAATACAAATTTTTGCACTCTTGCTTTAGTATTGTAATACGTATACGTACTTTTTATTTCATAATTTTTAAGTCTTCAGATAAAGACATACTTCCTTTGTGGGCCTTAGTTTCCAAAAATATGTTCACAAAATAGATGTTAAACAATAGAGGTGACATAACACATCCTTGTCTCACTCTTATGCAGATTTTGATTTCACTGTTTTTTTTTGTCTTCTATCTTTACATGGGCTACCTGGTTCTGGTATAGGTTTTCTATACATCTAATATCTTTTTGATAAATGTTTAATTGTTTCAGGATATCATTAAGTTTGTGGTGTAGCACTTTGTCAAAAGCTTTTTTGTAATGTATAAAACAAAGATATACGGGCTTTCTCTGGTTGTAACAATTTTGTACTAGTACTTGTGTTGCTACAACTGCCTCTTTTGTTTCTAGTCCCTTCCTTCCATTGTTCTTTCACATTCTTGATATATGCTCTGTTAAATTGTTCCGAGGAATAACGTTAAGGTGTGACTCATGACTAAGCTAGTGAGCCTGTGGAATTTTATTTTTTTAAATTTTTCTTTTTGGGAAAGGTATGAACGTTGATGAAAATCACTGGTTAGGAAACTGCCTAGTCTCATACATTTTATTGAAGATATTGTGCAATACGTTTATGCATTTTTCAACTAGGAGTTTAAGTATTTTCACTGGGATTTTATCTGGTTCTACAGATTTATTGTTTTTTTTGTTTGTTTTTATGGCTCTTTTAATTTTGTTTTTGCTGATTGACGGATTTGTTAAGTTGTTATTTGTTTCTGTGGTATTGTTAGGTTGTTGGTCTGCAAAAAGACTCTTAATATATCTTGGCCATACCTCTTTGTTTTTTTTAATGTCTAGGATTATTTAATTTTTCTGATTTGCCAACAAGGAGAAATTGGTTTTTTGGAAAACCCCAGCTGTTTTTTTAAATTTTTTGTGTAGATTGTAGTCGTCAAGCAGAGTCTGTAATTGTTTGATTGTTTGATTTTTTTACACTCCCGCGTTAATTATTTGTTTTTTGCTCTTCTTATAATATTTCTTATTATTTTGTGGGTATTTTGGTAGCTGCTTCCGTTGCCCTTGTTCTTGAATTTGCGTCTTTTTTACATTAGCATTACAATCTCGTTTGTCATCCATGTTTGTTTTCGGGTTTTTGCGTTGAATCCCAACTTATTCTATGTTTTTGCTCATCATGATATCTGACACATAAAACGGTAATTTCTGTTTTTTCTATGTTTGTAGGTATGTTTGAGTTTTTGGCTAATATCGGTTATTATTGCTGTTCTCAGTTCTTTGTCTTTGAGTTTTTCAAGATCTATTTTACGTTTTTTTGAATTTGCCACCATGTCTATGATATATCTAGTATATCTATGTTCAACCTCCTTGCTTCTTGGCCCAGATTTACCAGTTTTTCTTCTTCCTATATGCCGAAGCATATTCTAGGTTCCAATTTTGATTTTCTAACGTAAGTTGGTTCTCATGGCTCCATTTAAGACCGTTTTCTCCGGAGATTCGATTAGGGAACTATTTGCTCCGGAATATTTTGCGTTGAATGTAGTCATCATATTGTTCTCTTGGGAAAAATAATGAGGATGGTCTCCCGTTGCTTTTCCTCATGAGATGTGTGTATGTTGTAACGTGCATTTTGACACGTTATCATTCCTAAAACAAAATAAATTAGTATTTGGGGATTTGGGAAACAAAGTATACTTCCCTATCAAATCTTCAGTTGATCTTCTTTGTCGGTAATTAATATCCCTTACAATAGTTCTGAGGTTAGCCGACGGGGGCATCGTCATGCCATTTAGGTTGCAGACTCTAGGATTTAGATTAGCACATTAATTAGTTAGAGTATATATAGACAATGGTTAATATAATTGTATTTGTTAATAGATATATATGTATATACCAAAAGGTTAATAGTTAAGGCTAGAAGTTAGTGGGAACATTAAGTAGAGTAATGTTATTAGGTTCAATTAGCAACATAATTAATGGGATCAATTATGTTGATAATTATAATTAAGTGATTACTAAGGGATTTAAGGAGTATATTTAGGCAGGGAAACAAGGTAATAGTCAGTAATTTTATTAAGATATTGCTAACTAGTTATCATTAGTATTAGTTGTAGTTTTATTTGGGTTAATATAAAGAACGGGTGAAAAGATATCTTAATTGAGGTTTACTTACAGGTTGGTTTATCAACATTGATATTTGTTTTGGTGTAATGCATTGCAGCTAGCCTCTTTAGTGGACACTGGTCCACAAACTGAAATAAAGAAGTTTATTAAGAACTTAATGTATTTGAATTGGGCGAACGGGTTAGATAGTTGTGGTGTGGGTAGATAGCCGAGGAGGTCCTAAATAGCAATAGAACTTAAATAAGGGCTTGCCTGTATTTGCTTTAAATTCCTTGCTGTCCACCGGTCCTGGGTGTTGTGGGAGGTTTAAATCTAATCACTATTATTGTTGTAATTAACCTAAAATGTTGGTGTATTTATATTACTTGTGATATTTTTAATTGTGTTTAATATTAAGATGACTCACCTTATGTAACTAGCAATTTGATCCTTTAGGCCTCGATTATAATAATGTTATTTATCTCTGGTAAACTACACTCCCCGCTTATTTATTTAGTTTAAGCCATTTATTTTTGTTGGGGTGGCCATGTTTTACGATAGTGGTGTAGCCATCGTGTGTGACGCGAAGTTTGCTTTAGTTAAGTGGCGGATCAGTAGCGCGGCACTAAATATTAGAGGAAATTAAATTCTAAACTTACTATATACCGGGTTTTGAGAAAATTAGGTTTATGCCGCCGATGTCTAGACGTTATTTTAAAATATTCTGTAAAATTCTACCTTGGTTGGCGGTGTATTAAACGTTTTATACGGCGGGTACCTGTGAGACGCCTATGGGCCGACACCCACCATGTTTTAACTAGTTTTTTTAGTTTGCGGGCGAATAAAACTAACTTGCAGGAACATAGGTCCTTTTTTGAAGAGCAAAAAGTGCCGTACCGATAACTTGCAATTCGACAAAGCTATCCAGGGCAAGATGGCGACTCGCCACGTGTAGGACTCAGACTAAGTCTAAGTTAGCCTGCTGTTTTGACTTCTATTTGACTTCTATTTGATCCCCGCTGAAGGGGAATAAACTAAGCAGCCGCATTACAAACCAAGGTATAGTTGCTATTTTTGTTAGTTAATTGTTACGTATTAAGTATTAATTTGTAGGCTGTCAGGCAAAGGCGTAATTTGAGTATAATCTTGAGTGTGACCCTCATGGGTGGAAGCTTGCTATGTTGGCAAATTAATGGCCTGTAAGACCGCAAAGAACGAGCCCAAACCACTGGGAGATAACACCGGTGGGTGGTCCATCAAGCCTGTGCCTGCCAAATAAATGTTTAGGCAAATTTATGTACTGTGCCTTTGTAACTAAGCTAGACATAAGTTATCGTCCCGCTCTAAGAGCCTAGCAACAGCGATAAAAGAGGCAGTTCCTGTTTAGCCCCGCAACCACACCTGTAACGGATCCAGAGAAATTAAACACCATGATGAATTTAATATTGTGTAATCTGTTTAGTTAGCCCCTACCTTCCTCTCTTTTAGGCCATAGATTTTTATTATTTTTTATACCTCCGACCACCAGGGTAGGACCGACATTCTCACAAAAAAAAGGCGGAGCATAGAAGGAAGGAAATATATATATAAAAAAAAAACAATTGGCGCTCTTAGTAATATTTGGCAAGTTTAACTAGTGAGTTTTTTTTTTGTTTTTTGGCTTTCTCGGCTAGAGACCATTCATTCAACTCTGACCCCGACCCACAACTATCCACTAGAGCTAGCGGCACTACCTTGAACACCAGGGGTAGTTAAAACCTAAATCAGAGTAAAGAAGGTTACAATTTATAAGATAAGCTCATCTCTTGCTTTCCGTTTTAGCTAGCTCTAGTTTTTTTAGCTAACTGTCGATCTGTCTCAGCTTAGCATCATCAGCGGGGCCACGTGAAGGCGTGAGTAGGGTCTTTTGATACTTCTCAGTACGTGCTGCTCAAAAGTGTTTGATTTGCAGCTTTGGACTGGGCCCAACTATGTTCAGACTCAGCAGAGTCACTAAAGATTCCTAGTGGTTCTCGCACATAAGAATTATTAAATTTATTTTAACCTGAAACACAATCATATTGTTATTATTTTCTAGCAACGTCAATAAGCTATTTATTGCAAGCTTTTTAAAAATATTAAAAAAGACATGTCAACAAATATGCAATAAATTTGATAATTGCATGAAACTTGCACTGAAATTTTTTTTTCTGTTTATAATTTTTTTGTTAAATATGCTTTTAATAAATAATTTTATTTGCTGCATGAAATTTACTAAATTTATTTATGTTATAAAATTAAAATTACGCTAATTTTAAATAAATCTCAAATCTCGTCAAAAATCTTTTTGTTTACTAATATTTACACAGTAAATTTATTTTATTAAAAATTGCTGAGAAAAATAATTTGTAGTAAGATTACAGAATTGCTCAAACACATTACAAGAGTAAGCCGGCTTCTAGATTAACTTTTTTTTTACAGCAACTGACATCTAGCGTCTCTTGTGGCTAGTATTATATGTTTATTATATTATAAACAGTAACGGAAAAAAGACATACTCTATTTTTTTAATTACATATTCAAATTTCTATGCTAACAAAAGGCAATAATTTCTCGTGAAAATTTCATTAAAAGATTAATGATCACTTACAGCGTTTTAGTCGGTTAACCTCCCCAGCCCATTTAAAAAATGTTTTCCTGGTTGACGGTATGGTGCATAACCAGATTCATTAAACTCCCTACAGCGATGTAAAGAGGTGTTGCATACATAAATGCAAAATGTATGCAAATTAACGCTACATGAAGTATTTTCTAATAACGTGCACTCTCATATATTCAAAACTTAACTTCTCTGGGCCATTTACTTGATAGATGAATATTACCAATTAAATAACATCATGTATTAAAAACGCTTAATAATAAAATAAATATTACAAAAATCTGCATATTACTACATCTTTAGTAATTGAATTGGAGATTTATGCCATAGGTATTAACCCGCCCTATTAACCGTTTTAATAGAAATGTTCCCTAACATCGCCAATCTATTCAGGCCGTAATTGTGTTTGTGTTCAATTTGATTTAGTACGATTTTATTTAGATTGGTTGCAAACCAAACATTTTGATGACTACATAATTATAATTTAAATTAATTTGTTCTATTTGAAGGGAGCTGTTTACATTCTTATACATATATTAACTGAATTTATATGTTTTCATAATTATTTTCTAACTAGTATTAATAGAAAAATGATGTTATTAGTCTATGAATTTTAAATCATGTGAAATAATTTTCATTAAACGTGGTCCCATCTGCAAACCAAACGAGCTGTAAATTATGCGAACTATTATTACGATAGTTAAGATCTATGATCTATTGTTCGCGGGTAATATGCAGGAAAGTTCAAATCTCGTCTGATATTATTAGGCAAAAGGGAAGAGATTGGTGGGGAAATGCGACCGTCCTATTATTTAGAACAATGGATTATAAATGAGGGAGAAGATCCCTAATATGTAACAGATACGATTTCAAGTTCCATAGAGATATTAGGTTAGTTCGCATGAAGAATCCGCCCACGTATTCGTAATTGCGTTTACACTTTCCTAACTATACAAATGTATTAATTACACGTATGATTCAGGTTACACTACCGTGCCTTCAAAAGAGCATAATTAGTTATTATGCATAGTTGTCGAACTAAATGTTCTAAATTTAGCGCAAATTGTTATAATATCAACGTTTATTAATTGATTAATATTGTAATAGGCTTTAATATAATTTATGTTTAATGACTTCTATTAGTCGTTATAATACGAGTATATTCTTACTGTAACCACAAACTTTGTAATACTGTCAAGATGCTAAAATTGGCATAGTTAAACATGTGTTTTATAAATATAGTTGATTACATAATTTATTTATCAGAATTAAGAAATACTGAAATTGTTGGTATTAAATTAAAAAAAATATTATTTATATATAATATTATTATATTATTTACACAATAATACATTAGATAATAAATTAATTATAAAAAAGTATTAATTTGTTATTAAACAATAGTGTTTTGTAAAACTCATTGTCACTATACTTGTCAATTTCTATGCGGCAATTGCATAAATAGTCCTAACAGTTTTGTAACGAAATTTGCAACTTTGGCTTTGTTACTATTTTTCTATATAATTATTTTATATAAATTATATACTTTTATAATAACGCAACACAAAAATATTTTGATGAAACAAGAAATGATTAAAATGTAAATAAAATGTATACATTTTTTATTTGTTTTTAAGTCTTTCTTTGTTGTCACTAAGTATCAATTATGTGTATTAAACAAGCTATTGGTATGCAATAACTGTCAATTTTTTGATTAGTTTGTCTATTATTAGTTTGTTAAAATTTAAGAATGCCACAAGTTTGCTTTATTATTGGTACGAGAAAGGCCGGACGTTTGTTTAGAGATATTGCTGGCAGTGTAAATTGTTATGTTGCAAGGGTGGTAAGATGGTCCGATGAAGGAGTTCAACAACGACGCTTTGGATCTGGACGTTTCTTGGTGATTACAAAGTGTGAATATAGCCGTTTAAAATTTTTGGCCATAAGAGACAGATTTTTAGTATTAGATTTAGTTTAGGACACATAAAGTCAATGTCATCTGTTTATCGCGGAATATAATCTCATGGACTGCATTTGTCTATTTGTGTGTCTTTTTATTACTCTACTTCACTGTACCCGCAGACTAGAATAGAGCAACAAAAGAGCAAATTGGGCGCAAGAAAGTCATCAAATTATGTTTCTTGTTTTTATTTGTTAGGTTAGGATAAAAGAGTTAGACGTATGCGCGGAAATCGCATAAATTCAATATTGTTTGTGAAACGCAGTAATAACTGCAAAAGATTGTCAAGTTTATAGTAATGCGTTTTAAATTACAATAGTAATGAGCAGTTATAAACACATTATGGCTTTTATTATTGTGTCTGGTTGTTTTAAGTACAGGTTTAATTTATAGGAAAGTAGCGCGTTAATGCTAGAAAATAAGATGAACCCGAACGACTTAAACAGAGAGCAGTTGAAGAAGTTGAAGTGGTGCAAGTAAACGATAAAACAATTTTTCTTTCGCAGTGAAATGATGACTTTGATGAATTGACTACCGACGACGTTTATAGAATTTGCAGAATGAGTAATTAATACACAATGCAAATGCTTGGTCGGTGGTAAAGAAGCAAACTATTTTATTGCATCATTAATTAAAAAAAAAATTAATTACATTAAATAACTACTTTACTTCTGTCAATTTTTTGTTTCAAATTAGATAAAAATATTAGATTAGAAAATGTTCTAATTTGCTAATCATAACTTTACTTTACTATTTAAGGCAATATTTCATTTTAAAAAAGTACTATTTATTTATAATGCAAGTGTGCGTATTAAAAAAGTATTGTATCATATTGGAAAAGTTAAATATTGGTTTGTGACATTAACATAAGCAGTTGGCAGTATTGAAAATTGAACAATAAATTGCTATATTCTTGTCTTTTGGCCTTGAAAATTACATTTACAAATACATTTATAACTTTCTAAAATAATAAATCCAAATATTTATAAAATTAACACAATTAAAACTTTTTTCTTCTCTGTTTGCCTACTTTTTTTTTCTTTGTTTTTTAAATGTTCTCATCTAATCTATACCTCTTCCGTCCCCTTTTAATATCTCATATTTCCCATCTGTTTTTCTCTCATTTTGTTACACTTTTTCAACAGTTGTTCCATAGTTTTCTAAGTCTCTCCGCTCATTCTGCACATTTTTAAATCCTTTTCTATCCAAAATTTTGTCACTTGCTCTTCATTACCACATCTGAATCTTGCAATCATCTTTACTATATCTATCGCTTTTTAAGTACATTGGCAGTACACTTTCTATAATATGTTTACAATTTGCGTTGTACCTAGACTCTTGTATTCTCTTTTCTTGTCTTTGTATATTTCTATCTCTTTCCGAAATTTTGTACCATGCTTCCCTCCCTGATTCTCTCAATTTCTTGGCTAGCATACTTATTTCTATTGTAATAATTCTAATAATAATTTATTCTCTGATCTCCCCTAGTTTTCTCATTTTCTCTTTGATGAATTCTTATAAGATTTTACATGTTTGTCTTTGTCTCATTCTTTCTTCATACTTTAATACTTTTTTTTCTGCTTCTACTTTTAACTTATTTTTTTTGACTTTCTTAAGCACAATATATGCTGGAGTTTCTCTATTTAAACCTAGCATCCATCTCTAATATTTTACATGTATTGCTTCTAATTTTTCTTGTTCATTCCATCCCCATATTTTTGACCCTAAATAAATATATGCATAGAATGAAAATTAAGATAAATTTTTTTTGCGGCGCATGTTGGGATAACCTAAAAACTTTATCAAATCTGCTGAGTAAATGTGAGGAAATCTTGATAGGCAGCACAAGTTATCTAGAGAAGAGCTGATGACAATATCTTGCAAAAGCTTCTGGAATTTATTATAAAACCAAACTACTAAAATGGTCAGAGGTGAATCAAATCAAGAAAAATAAACCTTTGCCAGTTACACAAATTCTATATTATTCATTACACTTCCGCATATTTTATTTTAAATATTTTTTTTTGGTTTTGGAGAAGTTGTTGATTTGTTATTGTAGATTTTTTTGTTTAAGTAGCCTCACAGAAAATAGTTGAAGTTATCTATTACTACTTTTAAGCATTATGGGACGGGGATTTTTTTGTCAAAATTTTTATTGTTGTTGATTGTGCCGTGAAAAACCACATGATCATGTTTTCTAATATGTTACGATTGTAGTGGTACAATCTATAGTATTTGTTAAAACAACGCTTAGTGAACCTTGAAAGAAATATAGTTTAATAATTCCGTCAAAGATGTAAATGTTGTTGGTGCATCAATTTTGTTAACAAAGCTAGTAAAGTTGAGTTTTGTAGATTATATAGACATTTAAAGTTAGGAGTGCAAATACAGGGTGTTTTAAAACAATCCAACAATTTTAGTTAAAATTAAATAGAACATAAAACTGAATGTAATTATTATTTTTTGTACAACAAAAAACTTAAAATAAAAAAAAAACATTGCTTAAATGATAGCTATCTTGTTGGTGGCACTCATGAAACTTTTTACAAAGATTATTAAAGATTTTTTAAAAAAGTTGTTGCTCTACCTATGTGGTCTTAAAAAATTAATATTCAATAATGCATTTAGCTGACAAAGTAATACGTTTATTTTAAGGCTGTGCAACGAGCGTTATTGTAACAGCGTTGAGTTTATCTCTGCCCAAAAACATAAAACGTGACGATTGACGTATCTTTTTAAATGAAAGTAAACCTCGCCTCTAAAAAAAATGTTATTAAAATTGTAGAATCTCTGTGACATTACATTTACATAACTGGGTCTTTTAACATAATCATTTTTGTCGCTTTTTAGAATTCACAACTAATTTGATGATTCTAATAGTGTTTGCTGTTCTTTGATGGCCATGCGGATGCTGGATATTTCCACCGCGTTTTATTGACTAGCTTCCAACAAGATTTAATTAAAAATGTAATTAAAAAAAAAATCTTTTATTATCTTTGTATTGGTATCTAAAAAGCAATAATTACAATCAGTTTTTTGTTTGTTTTTAAATGAAATAATCACTATCTATAACACAACGGTGAGATAGTTTAGGAATAAAGCGTTAGCTTAGCACACTAGCAGTCCGAGGTCCCCAAAATATGATTATATAAAAAAAAAAATTATCTAAATGGTTTGAAAGTTATTTAATAAATTGTTAGTCTTATCAACCCTATTCAATAAAGTTGTAAACTGTCTACGTCTTTTTGCAGTCTAACTTTTATTTTTCAGTGTGGATAGAGTATCATACTTATGTTATTAATACTATAAAAAATCTTTCATTTTTTTTTTCATAATAGAACAGTTATTTTAGATAAATTGTTTCAATAGTTTCAACAATTTAGTTGGGGCAACATCTAGATTTGTAATAAATTGTCAATGTATTAAATGTTTGCTAAATCAAAATAGTAGCTAAACAAAATTAACATCTTGTATTTACTACACAAAATCGCTTTTGAAACTACTAAAATTACGTTAATTCAAATTGTCACATTAAAGATAAGATTAAAAAAAATATAGATAACTACAAACTAGACATTGTTGTATTAATCACAGCATAAATCTAGATTCTATTCACTTGTTTGATTCTTATATTTATATATTGACATTTATAAAATCAATGATCAGTAATATCTAAAAACATAAAAATTTAAAACTGAAATGTAATCATTAAAACCTAACTATGAGTTTTTGAGAGAATTTGTAATTGTTGTAATTATTGATTAATATTTTGCTATAAAAAATAATAACCACTTATAATTAATTAAAATTTAAAGAAATTATCTCTATTTATCTCTTTTGTAACACCCGAGAATCTATTTTTGTTTAATTTATTTAATACATTAGTTTGCAGCATATTTTTTTTCATTTAATTGTTAGTGCTTTAAAGAACGCCAAGAGTGCAATAATGTGCAAAAAAGAAAGAAATTTTAGAAACTCGTCGTAGAGACTTTTTATAGTGACATAAAAACGTAAAGATTTGAGATCCGGCACAAACCATACAATTGCAATAAATTGGGTAAGAGCAAGGTAAGATCATAGAGTCTATTTTATCATCATTTATAGGCAAATATGTTTTTTTTGGATTACGTTTTTAACGTTTTTATTTTTGTTTTTTATAACAATTTAGCATGAGGTCAACTGGTTGCAGTGGCATTAGTACAGACAAGACTGGGTTCATGAATAGGCAATAGTTGTCTTTAACAATGAATCCAAAATTTGAGTATGTCACTCTGATTGTCGTTTAAGGGTTAGACGGCCTAAAAGTAAAAAAAAATTATCACACAGCATTAACTCCAATCATTATTGATGGGCAACATGCTACTGAGCAAAGTCATCTTTAATAGTTATTATGGGCATTTTTTTTTTTTCATTTATCTGATACTATCGTAGGGCTGTTTTCCAGCACGATAATGCGCTACTACAGACTTTCTAGAATAAATTTTAAATTTTATAAATTGATAATACATTATTTAATAGAATTAGAGGTAGTCTGTGAATAATATTTTAAAGTTTATAATTTTACATTTTAAATCTTTTGATTTACTAGTCATTTAGTAGAAAACTATCACGTTAAATGAGATTGCGGGCAGTTTAAACTAATTGCTAGAAACTTATATTATAGTTCTATAAGATTTCAATATCTGACATTTATTATATGCATTTTGTATCAGTGACGTATACTAATTTACTAATACCAACTGTTGTATGTTGATATAATGGTTATAATAATAATATTAATAGACTTTATTTGTACATTATTCACATACATAAGACCAAAGTTCAGCTTATAGCTGCTCTTCCACTTAAACCCCATAATTTTACAAAAAAAATGTATACCAAATTAATTATACAAATTTAATTTTTACACAATGTATCGTGTTCTTTAAAATCCCGTAATGCTGGCAACTTTCAGTACGGGTGGGTTTACAGTTTTGATTGAATTTTAAAACAGTGGTGAAGTTATTCATCTACTCCAGACTAGAGAAAGATCTTAGTCGTAAAACCATACACTGACAAGGCGGGTTGAGAAGTGGAAAAACATTTAAACTTTTGAAATAATTAATAATTGAATGCCTAGACTACTGCATCACGTTTCTTTTGTGGTTGCTATAAGGTTATTGACAAATTTTGGGTTTAGTTCAAGAAATATGTTTTTGAAACCATACTTTGAGTTTGAAAGTTGCTCAGAATAATTTTGTATTATGATTATGGATGTAGGCAAACTCTTTTTAGTCAACAAATAAGTGTCTGAGATAATAACCTAAATTTACCTTAAATCGACTTTTGTGTTTAAAATGTACAATGTTAACATGGAGCAAAATTTAAATTCTTTTTTACACCACAAATATTAGTTAAATTACATTTTGTGTGTTTGCTTTTGTAGATTGGTTATTGTTTTTTATTAGGTTAGATTAGTTATTTAAGATAGGTCTGTGTCAAGTTAAATAAATATGTGAATAGGTTTTGTTCCAAAAATTAAATTTGATTTTGTAGCTGGTTTGATGATTTGTATCCGCCATTTTCTACTCTACCCACGATTGTGTGACATTTTATCTATCAGATTCAGTTTAAGCATTTAATAAAGTACTACATTTTAAAATAATTAATAAACACTTAATTACGTTTAATAATTCTTTCCATATAGACATACATATCAGCGGCGGTGGATACTACTTACTGCATCTACGAGTATATTAGATTTTGCTTACTTATTGACAAATTTCTTAGTTTAATAGTTAAATGCGACTTTTGAACTTAAAAAATAAGCTAATAAAGCTACTGGTGTCATACCCCATTTATAAAGGTTATAATCCTTTTTTTTTTTTATTATTAAGTTTTATAATTATTTTTTTTTACTTTATGAATTAGATCTTCAATTTAAATTTCTTCCTTAAGCGGTTCCTAGACGTTCAATATTATTGTTAATATATTGCACAATAATTGATACTATACAATAGTATTGACCGTCTGTAAATTAAATCGAAAGATTGCACACTATATTTAGTCAATAAGAAAAGTTTGATTTTTATTGTACAATCTAACTTAAATTATTTATTTATTTTTTTAACAATTTTTTTATCTATCTACGCATTTTTCTCCTTCTTTTTTAAAGCTATAACTAAAGCAATAGTCACACAACTTACTTTATTTTATTTCACATGTTGACTGCAGAAGTGTCAGTAACTAACAAAAAGTTTGCGCAATTATATTGCAACGTTTAGGTGGTCTTAGCATTATATTGTCCAATATTATTGATGATAATATTGATCGTCTAGGGGCACCTTTATAATTTAGTGTTTATTGATTGAATACACTTACACACTCTAGTAATAATGATTCTTTATTTACGGTATAAGTATAACTATTTACATCTACAGTGAAAAATATGCCAATCTCAATGCAAACTTTGCTAAAACATGTGCTAAATGACGTAGTAAGTAAATGTTCTTAATTGTTTTTTTTAAACAACTTTTTGCCGTGAATATCCCATTTAAGTTTGGAATGTATATGTACTCCTAGAAATGTTGTGGACATTGCAGCGATTTTGTTACTTAGTGAGAAAACTATATTGATAGTTTTTTTAGCATTCACACATAGAGAGTTTGATGAAAACCAATTTGAGATATTGCCAAGTGTTACATTGTTTTGGCTAATTGCCTCTTCCAAACTACTCGATTTATTTGCAAACGTAGTATCGTCGGCATACAGCACTGTTGTTTGTTTGATGCGGCGGATCATTTACGTATAGTAAAAATAGCAATGGGCCAAGTATAGATCTTTGTGGAACACCATGTTTTTTATCAACTAGTTTAGAAGTAGATCCATTGACCGCAACACATTGTTGTTTTTTACCAACAAGCTGCTGGATGAATATTATAATAATATAATTTTTGTATTAATGTTGAGTGTTGAACACAGTCAAAGACTTTGTTAATTGCTAATTGAACTAGGTGATTAAAGCGCGAGTGCTAAACTTAGTATTTAAATTAAATAAACAAAGAATGTGATTGTTAATATTTTTTTAAATTGGATTAATATTTCTGTTTAGCTCAGTATTCTATATCAATTCTAATTTCTTAAAACGTTGGTGCACATCAATGAATACCGTTGCAAAATCTCTAAATAAACTGAATGTTTACATATTCTTTATTAGTAAATTGTCTAGGCATGGTATACTCCATGTGTCAAATTATGTAATAAATTTTTACTGACAAATGTGTACTGTAGATGCGTTACTAACTTATTTTTCTACAGTTTACATAAACAGTTAAACGAAAAAAAAAAAGGATATTAGTTAGGTAGCATAAAAAAATACATGTTTATAGGAGTTTTGGTTCTATTTAATGAGTCGAATGCACTGTTTAAGATTCCTAAAATTTATCCACCTTTTATAATATTGTTTTTATACCTAAGGAAATTTAGTTTTATTTAATAAAAAGTTAAAAAGTAAATGTAAAGGTTTAGAAATTCAGTAAATACATTTTTTAAGAGCATAGAAGGAATGCTGTCAGATGCAGTGCAATGAATATATTGATGGCTTGCATTTCCATTAAAAAATATCTAGTAAATTAACTGAGAAATTTGTATAAATTGGATAAAATTGGGATAAGTTGGATGAACAGAAATTTAGAGAGAAGAAAAAAATCTGCAAATTAATTTACAATTAATTGGGTTTAGTCATCAAAGTGTTTTGGATTAGACCAAACGTTTTTTTTTTGTATATAAAATATACTACTAAATCCGACTAGAATTACTTTTATTGTAGTCAGAAAGAAGTTCTTAAGGTTAAAAACTTGTAATTTAGTAAGTAACCTAATTCTTTGCTAAACCAAAAAAGAAAGTTATTGTCATGCTACACTTTTTAAGTATACACAATTAATTGTATAACACAAGATAGAATAAAATAAACTAACACTAAGTAATCAATAATGCTCTATATTTATAAATTAGAAATTTGATACAGTGACTTGAAACCTTACAATGTAGGATGATGTTTTTAGTCGTCTTGTGGAGCAGTTTTGGATTATTTTAAATTTGAATACATATAACCTGTTTGCGTTTAGTGTTATTGGACGAAAGGACAAAACATTAAATATAGACTGCAACTGTAATATTTTCTTGATTGTATGAGGCGTCTTGGCTTGTTATTTTTGCTTTAAAAATCGTTTTACTTTTATGGTGAGTTTGCAATGTGGAGTTTTTTTTTATAAGCATTCAAATTTGTTGAATAATCTCAAGTTATAAAAATAACCAAATGTTGGCGATTTATGTGTTAAGATCTTTTACAACTTTTTTGTTATAAACATTTTTTTTGTTTGTTTTTATTTTTCAATATTTTAAGCTACTCAACTTTAAAAATAATATAAGCTGGTCAAATGTTTATTTGCTGAATTTTCATTTTGTTCAAAATATTTGGTGTAAAGATTAAGAGAACTAAAAAACTAACTTTGTGCTTAAAAATAAATTACATAAAAATTGCAATAATTTTTTTTATGTAAGGTTTTATTTTCTACTACAATTTAATTGTATTTATAATTGTTAACCACGGTTAACAAAATGTTAAACTGTTGATAAATGTTTGTGTATTTTGTGAAAAAAATTGTAACTACTCTTTTATCTTTCTATATAAATAGGAACAACATGTTGAACTGTTTGTTTGTGAAGGAAACCTGTAGTACAGTTACATCTTACACGGAAAAGCAACGGCGTTTTTGGCGCGTTTTATTTAAATTAGATGACCGAAACAAATTTTATATTTAAAATTAATGAACGATTTATTTTATGTAAATTGCTTTTCTACCCAGTGTAATACACATACATTAGTGTTTTAGTGTATGCGCCCATCATCACACATCAGTGTGCCTAGCATTTCACTGGTGGAAGACCGTTGTCTATAAGAACAGCAAATTTTGTTTTACAGCGGCAATGCATATTACCCAAAACGTCTGGGTTATACGGAGGTAAATATAATAAACATCATAAAAGCCATAACATTGTGTTTAATATTTGTACTCAGTTTAATTGTTTCTATATAGAAATGGAGTGCGGGACGCTTCAAAATGAAAATGTAGTCAGTCAATCTTATTTTATTTTGCGTTATGAGCAACCAGAGCGGGTTTTCATTAATTAGCAAATTTTGATAAGTAAATCTGTAATATTATTATTATTATTATTGTTTAAAAATATTAAAATAACAAAGTGACAGAAGAGTGAAGTTAAAAAAAAATATATAAAAGTTAAAAAAACATTAATAGATTATTGTAGCGATGTATATAATAAAATTTGATTGGTTAAAGCGTTGATTTTTATCTTTATTACAAAAATATAATACAACACACAACCGTTAGCTGCATGTATGGCTATAAATGCTTTGCTACTGGTCTACAATAGTAAATAGCTGTTATAAAAAAAACTGAATTGATTACTTTATTATTACGTACAAATATTTATAAAAAACATTTAATAGCTACAACTATTGATTAAAATGTGTTTAATTGCAAATTAAAGTAATAAATCAAAGCTGCTAATATAAATCATTAGCATATGCATAACTGAATCATGAAATGTACGGCAAATAAAAACAATTGCGGTTATTCAAATATCGAAATAATTGTTAATATATTATCTATCAAAATACGCAATTAAATAAACATGAATTAACTCGATGTTACATATACATTTTGTAATGTAGTTATATTTTTCGCTAAATGTGCAAAACCTTAATTAAACAAACGGGTACTTTATGGGCCATAAAAATGGTGGATGCGCCGGGCGACTCGAACTTAAAACTCCATGGTATCTTCTACCAGTATAATTATCGTGTTTGTTTTAATGGTTCATGCAGTCGTAAATTAAAATCTTTTTCATGTAAACATAATTTTATGGTATAAGGCCACGGCTGTTTTTGCGACCATTTGCACCACAAAACAATTTAAATTCATATTTTAGTTCTAGTAAGTAATAAATATTTTATAATTTTATAAATTTAACAAGAAAAAACTTATTTTATAATATAAAATATTATTTGTTATTTGTTAAGCAATACACATATTACGTTGTATTATTCTATAATACCAAATAGAGGCTAATGGGTTGAGAGAATTGCATCATCGTCAGGGAGTTAAATTGATTTATTGCGAATGCTTATCATTAGGTTGCAGTTTGATATATTAAGCATACAGTTTAATTATGCTTTGGTTAAAACTTACTGAAACATAATTGATGTAATAATAAAAAAATAATTTCTTAGAATAAGAAAATTTTAATTTAATTATTATTAAACAAAACGAACCCAAAAATAAAAGTAATAAAATTTTAATTAATTTAATACGATATCAATTTCAAATATTAAATTTCTCATTTTAGATAATATAATATGAAACGATTTATTTTTTAATAGAGTATAGTATTTTAAAAAGGATATAATACAGAATATGTTATTTAATATTTTTTAATATTTGTTTATACATAATCTATGTGTATATGCTTGGGTAATATTTTTTTATTAATACGATAATAAACTATTTACAACTGCACTACAAAACTATGTATAAAATGATGACAAATAAGCATGTACTTAAATATATGTTGATACACAATAAGATTAAAAATTTATAATGAACAAAAACATAACATAAAATAACAGAACACTGTTCACAACTGTTTTATTTGAATTCTACAGATTTATTAAAACAAATAAAATTAAAGTTATTGTCATATGATGCGTTATTAGCTTATCTACACATTTTACTATGTGTAAAATAAAATGGAATGGGTTGGTTTCTTAAATAGCAGTATTTTGTACGGTTATCATTTGAGAAAACTTATATAGCTGTAGGCTTTTAGTTGTTTACCAAATGGTAGCCATAATTAAATTTTCATTTAATTCTTTAGTAAAAGGTTACATTTTATAAATTACATCATAAAAAATGATGTTAAAGAGAATATGTGTGGATTTACATAAAAATAATTATATTATTTTTTTAATTATAAATAATGTTACCATAACTACAAATTTTATGGCTTGCTTAATTAATTAACATTAATATAAAATAATATTAACATATAAAAAAATATAAATACTAAAACACGCTACACTACTTCCCCCGAAATGTAGAAAACTAAAAAGAAAAAATTATTAACCACTAAAATAAACACAATTGTTAAATAAAACTGTCTTTTTAGCTTTGTCAAATTTTGTAACGGGCACAGCAGTAATGGGTTTTAATATAGATTTAAAAAATGAAATTGTTGACAATTCTAAATTAGCTGGTTTCAATCGATCAATAGAAACCGAGTCTTGCTTGTCATTAAATTGAACTATAAAAATTTTCGACGTTCTAGAAATAATTAAAAAAGGTCCGGAAAAAGTTGGTTCCAAAAACTTTTTAACATGGTCATTTTGAATAAAAACATGCGAACATTTTGTTAAATCAGGGTTTACGAAAAAAAATTGTTTAGTAAATCTTGTTTGTCAAGGTAGCAGTACGTTCATGGTTTCTTTTAGTTTTGTTAAAAATAACGGTAAATTTGGATCTGTTGGTACAATGTCAGTATACTTCAGATAATGACCAGGCAAGTTCAAAGTAGTATCATAAACAAATTCTGCAGGCGTGGCATTTAATGGATTTTTAACAATTGATCTAAGGCTTAATAGAATTAAAGGTAACAAATCAACCCAATTAGGTGTTAATTTTGACATTTTAATAGATAATTTAATTTGTCTATTAAGCCTTTCAGTTAATCCGTTACATTGTGGATGATATGAAGTAGTAGATTTATGATCAAAACTTATTAATTTTCTAACTTCATTTTAAAAGTTTGAGTGAAATTGCTTTCCACGATCTGTTACTACAGCTTTTGCAACTCCAAAACGGGAAACCCAAATACTCAAAAATGCTTTAGCAGCACTGAAAACAGTAATATCTTTTAAAGGAATGGCTTTAGGCCATCTCGTAAAACGATCAATACAGATCATGAGGTAACGATATCCGTTAAAATTAGGTAAAGGTCCTACAAAATCGATATGAATAATTTTGAAACAAAATTTAGGTAAATCAAAATTCTGAATTGGATTTTTAATGTGTCTATGAGTCTTGTTTTTTTGGCAATCAATACAAGATTTTACGACATTTGCAATGTCAGTTTTCATATTTGGCCAAACATAGTTCATAGATACAAGTTTTTGTGTTGAATAATTTCCAGGATGTGATAAAGAATGAAATTTGTTAATAATTATTTTACGTAATGATTTTGGAATAAAAGTTTGTACTATGTTATGAGAAACATCGCAAATAATGGACTGCGAGAAATTTGGTAATTGTCGTGGTTCCAGAATAAAATTCGTATTGTTAGAATTTAGTAGGTTTTGTAACTCTTCATCAAAAAGCTGCAATTTGCTCAATTGACTCAAAGAATCAATTATTTCATTTATCTCAACTCTTGATAAAGCATCTGCCACTTTATTCGAGGATCCTTTAATATAACGGATGTCTGAAGTGAATTGAGAAATAAAAGCTAAATTTCTCATTTCTTGTAACGAGTAATGAGTAGAATTTTGTTTGAAAGCTGAGATCAAAGGTTTATGATCTGTTAAAATAAAAAATCTACCAGGTAACAAAAATTTTTGACGGCTAAAAAAAATGCCAATAATTCTCTAGTAAAAGTATATACTATATTTTCTTTCTATTTTAGAGAAAGTTTTTGAAAAATAAGATATTGGCTGTTGAATACCATCAACAGATATTTGTTGTAAAACTGCTCCTGCTGCAAAATCTGAAGCATCTACCATAATGCTAATCTCAGATTTATCATCAGGAAAAACCAAAATTGAACGTTGACCTAGTACTTGTTTAATCTTAACAAACGCATCAGTGGTAGATCTTTAGAGTCTCTGTTTACTGTTGCAAAATCATTAAGTGGTGTGAGAATACTCGCACCTGAATTTAAAAAACGATGATAAAAATTGACCATTTCCAAGAAAACGTAACAAGGAACAATGCGTTGTTGGTTGAGGATAATTTAGTATTGCCTTAATTTTATCTTATGCAGGTATAATACCTGATGATAAAATTGTATGGCTTAAAAAAGTAATTTCCTCGAATCCAAATTTACATTTATCAGGAATAATTTTAATACCATTACTATCTAAACGTTCAAAGATTTGTTTCAAATGCATGAGGTGTTCCTCTTGATTTTTGCTAAAGATTAAAATGTCATCTATGTATGCAAAACAGAAATTTAGACCTCTAAGAGTATTACCAATAAATTTTTGAAATGTTTGAGGAGCATTTCTTAAACCAAAACCCATCCTTAAATATTCAAATAGACCAAAAGGGGTTGTTATTGCTGTCTTTGAAATATTTTTCGGATCTATTGGGATTTGATGATATGCTTTAATAAGGTCAATTTTAGAAAAAAAATTACAATTAAAACAATTGTTTGTACAATCCTGAATATGTGGTATCGGATAACGATCAGGTTTAGTAATTTTGTTTAAAGCCCTATAATCTCCACAAGGACGCCAAGAACCATCTGACTTTGGCACTATATGTAAAGGTGAAGACTAATTGCTGTTAGATGTTCTTACAAAACCAAGGTCTAATAACTTAATTTTCTCTTGAGTTGTAATGCAGTGAGTTACATTGTGTTTAACTTTAACATTTAATTGTAATGGTAGAGTTAAATTTGGAAAAAGTTTTAATAATTTGTTGTAAGAGTCTAAATTTCTGTTTAATAAAATTGGAGAAATTTTTGAAATATTTGATGAAACACCATTGCAAGAGTTGAAAGATTTAGAATCTATTAACCTATTATTATTTAGATCAACTATCAAATGAAATCCGCACCAATAATTGAATTTCTTATTTTTGCGAAGATAAAACGCCAAGACAAGATTTTATTTATTCCTAAGTTGATTTTAACAGTTTGTTATCCATATGTTTGAATATGCGTACTATTTGCCGCTAAAAGAGTTATTGGATTTAATTTTAATTTTGACAAATTTTTGACAGCCAAAATACTAACTGCTGCACCTGTGTCGATTAAAAATTTATGTCTAGTATCTTTATCAAAAATAAAACCTCTAATGAAGCCGTTGCAACTTCAATTGGAATTACGGGTGTTTTTCTTTAAAAGAACATGGTTCAATACACTTTTTTGCTTTATTAGCAAAGTTGAAATGGTATCAACAAAAGTCTGAATTTTTATTATTATTTTTATTCAAATCTGATCTTGTTCTTGAAGGAGAACGAGACCTTAGAGCGGTTGTAACAATTTTTGTTAAGTCATTAATTTGTTGCTCCAATTTTGAAATCTGCAACCGCAATGAATTCTGTTCATCCTCTTTTGAAATTGAATTTACGGAATTTATTACTGAAATTTCTACAATCTTATCAGCTAATTTGGCCGCTAGCAAAAGATTATCGGACGTCATAAGAACTTTTCTTACATCAGTCGGCAACCTTTGTAAAAAAAGTTCTTTTAAAATATTATCGTCCAGCTTCTTAGCACCGAGAAATTGCATCAACTTACGGAGAAACTGTGATGGTGTCTTATCACCAATTTCTTCGTCAGTCAAGAGTTGTTTGAACGTTCGTTGCTCTGAAATTGAGGTCCTTAAAATTAACTCGGACTTGAGTTTCTCGAATGGAAACTCTAAAGGAGGCTTAATTATTAAATTACGTATTTCCACAGCAACCTCCGGAGCTAAGGTAGACACGACTAATTCAATTTTTGTCTTTTCAGACAAACTCGTTGCCGAGAAAAAATTGTTTCTAATTGTGTAAACCACAATTCTGGATCTGCAGCCCAAAATTGCGGTATTTTGAAATTCACTGCTTGAACGGCCACAAATTCAACCTCGTC
This sequence comes from Tachinus rufipes, assembly GCA_963932245.1. Lineage (NCBI taxonomy): Eukaryota > Metazoa > Arthropoda > Insecta > Coleoptera > Staphylinidae > Tachinus > Tachinus rufipes. The sequence goes on along the minus strand of OZ010745.1, from coordinate 43,398,135 downwards.
TGATTAATTAACCATTGTGTTTATGGTTAATGATCTAAATTCAATAATAATTGGGAAAATAGGTAGTAGTGCAGCGCGGTACTATATATAATAATATAATAATAATATGTTAATAAATTACCAACGTATAAAATGATATATAATAAAATACTAATATGTCCTTTGACATACATCAATAAAAACTCGAAGTTCGACAGCTTATTATAATTCATTCAAAACCTGTAGCCTCTTGATGGTTCAGCTTTCAGGGTTCTGCTTGTAAAAAATTCTCTTCTGATTATCCGTCTTCTTGTAAATACTAAAATCACTCGAACAGTTCCTTCGCTTCCTCTGGATTGTCTGGATCTTTTTTGCCGGAATCCGTTCGTTGGGGTCACCAATTTTGTAGGCTTTTAGTTGTTTACCAAATGGTAGTCATAATTAAATTTCTATTTAATTCTTTAGTAAAAGGTTACATTTTATAAATTACATCATAAAAAATGATGTTAAAGAGAATATCCAAAATGGTGTGTGGATTTACATAAAAATAATTATATTATTTTTCTTATTATAAATAATGTTACCATAACTACAAATTTTATGGTTTGTTTAATTAATTAACATTAATATAAAATAATATTAACATATAAAAAAAATATAAATACTAAAACACGCTACAAAGCTATAATGTTTTTAATAGATTTTTAGAATTAATTTTTGAGATTACAATACCTTGCATAATTGCTTTTCTCCGTCAAAATTGTAATGAGATAAGATTAAATTGCAGAAAAAAAAGACATTACTTTAAAAAATTCATTTTGAATGCGTTATTATTTGATATTATGAGTATGTATTTTATAAAGCGGAAAGATGGAACTCTTTAAGCGTAAACGCATTAAAGTACAATAATAAGTATTGTGAGTGTGTTAGGAGATAGATTAGATTTATTTAATTTTTTTAGACAATGTTTTGGATAATTAAGTGCTAAAGATTATGTTGTCAAAATGTTGACCTTAGCGCTGCTGGCACTTTTCTAACCAAAACGGAAATTAGCCGTCACGCGTCGATACGTCTCTCTGGAAACAGCGGCTACTTCGGTGCGGATATTGCGTTTCAATTGCAGTAGAGTTTGAGGTTTGTTTTTATAAACTTTTTCTTAAAGGTACCCATAAAAAAATAATCAATTAGGCCTTTTTTAATAAAGATCGGCAAGAACGAGCACTTACGGTTCCGGAACTGCAGGTGTTTGAAGGTTTTAATGTAGAAACATGGTTTCAATAAGATCCACTTGCCACAACTCAAACCAAGCATTTGAGGTTGTCAATCAACTTTTTCCAAAAAAAGTGATGTTTTGTCGAGGCGCCATCAACTGGTCTTACAGCCATTATTATTTCTTATGGGAGTACCTTAAAGAGAAAGTTTATAAAAACAAAACACGAACTCTACTGCAATTGAAGCACAACATCTGCACCAAAATGTCCGGTGTTTTCAGAATGATGTATCGACGCGTGACGGCTATTTTTGTATTTAGTTAGAAAAGTGCCAGCATTGCAAGAGTCAACATTTAGGCAACATAATCTTTGGCATTTAATTTTCCAAATCTTTGTCTAAAACATTAAAAAAAAAATTAAAAAAATCTGATTTGTATTTTTGTTTTTATTGAATTTACAAATACCCCCTTCTTTCTGGACACACTGTACAATCTAAAAACTACAATTTATAAAATGATTACATTATTTTTGTATTATGTTTATGCAAATAAATTTATCTATCTATCTTTACAAATTACTCAAATGAACAAATTATTATTTATTCAAGAGTATATTATTTATCAATCTACCAACAAAATAAGTTTATGTTTAAAAAAATCATTAACAATAAACTTAACAGAAAAACAATGATTTGCATACTTATCTCTCCATGCGAATGTGGTGGAATATATATTATGTAAAATACATTAATCTTATCAAACATAAACAAATGATCAGGAGTAACATAAATAGGTGTTGATGATGTATATTTAGGTTTAGTTTAAGCAAAAATCTACATAGTTGGTTTAAATGATAAATTTTGTGCTCGGCCATAAGTCATAATTTTCCTAACGGCTATAGGGGTAGGGCAAAAGTTCTTTGGAAAGAAGTTGACAAACTTGATAGTATTAATCACAATGTACTAGTATTATTATTAAATCAGTTTAATCAAAATTCTGTACTTCAATAACAACGTAATTAAATTTTATTATGTAGTTGTGGTTTTTGTTTAATATTTTATTAAATAAATTTACAAAATAATTAAGTTGATGTTAACTGGTCTGCTGATCTTACAAGACTAAACTTAATATCTAAAATGGCGGTACTTATACTGCACGCGTTCTCACGATGCTGATAAAAAATTCTAAGAAGGTTCTGATAAGCACCTGCGTAAGTGATACTTTTCAGTACGTGAGAAAGTGTGGGACACAAGTGCGCTTCACTATTTAACAGACTAAACACATTCCTGTACATAGATAATTAATATATTTGTTTAGTCTATTAAGCGTGTGAATATTATAATATAATATAAACAAATATAGCGCAATATATAACAATTACTGTAATGTATTTTATAATATGTATATGATTATGTAATTTTTTTCAGTGAGCCATTTTCGAGTAATATGCAATCAAAATTTGAAAAAATCAAGTTTTTTTACATTTTTTTATTGCATTTTTAGGAAAAACTTTTTTCTTCAAATTTATAAAATAAAAATTTATTTCGTACAATTGACTCATACATAGCCATATATAACTATTGTATGATGATTGTATGCATGGTGTCTATTAGTTTTTATGACTTAAGATAATTAGAGCAGTAGCTCTGTACGCCGCTTGCAGTTGAGGCAGAAAAGCTGTTTTTCCTTTTCTTGTAATAAAATTAGTTGAGTATTAAATTCTATATTAGATTTACCACTTTAATACGTAATAAGTAGCGACGAGGATAATAAATAATAATTTATAATTATTATTATCTTTAAAAAAATGGCAAATGATAATAGTGTGGAACATCTGCGAGAATTCAATTCAGATTAGTAATTGTTGTGTATACCGAGGAAAGTTAGAGAATTATTTTTCAGCTAACAACATTGATAACAATGAAATAAAACGTGCTATTATGTTAAGTTTACTTAATGAAGAATTCTTATAGTTCCGGAAGAAAAAACTTATAAAGACTTAATAATTTTTACTAAATGATTATGGTCTATATTTGCAAATAGATATAAATTTTATAATGCAAATAAAATTGAAATTACATCTGTGAATTTTTAGACAGCACGTGTTTGTACGCTAGTGACAGATTGTGAATTTGGCGAACAGTGATAGAAATAGTTTTACGGGACAAATTAATTACAGGATTTAATAAAAGTTCAGTGCAAGAGCGATTATTTTAAGTTTTTTAGAGTGTGTGAGTCGAGAGTGCAAAATTGCCCGCGCATAAAAATTCATACAAGGATATTGTCAAGACGAAGCCGGGAAAATATCACATCAAAGCGCATCTCAATCACGCTGAGTACAAGAATCCGGGAAAGAAGGAACACACATCACAGAGCAAGGCACACTCATCATCTTTAAGCAGTTATTACGTGTGTGGTTGGAAAAACAATACAGCAAATAAGTATAAAAACAAAATTTGTTTTAATTGTAATAAAAAGGGTAATTTCTTGCAAGTTTGCAATGCCGCAAATAAACAAGGAATTTTAATCAAAATTTTATAAAAACTATTCTTAATCATTTATTTTTAGTTAAAGCTAATATTTAATTTAGTTGAGATTAAAAATATTTTGATAAACTGTCAAATTGATTCAGGAAGCTTAATATCAGTAATGTCTTAATTATGATAAATTAAAAAAAAAATGTATCAACCAACAAACAAATGAATTTTTATAATGGCGATAAAGTATTCTTAAAACGTTTTTGTAAATTTAGTATTAAATATAATATTAAAATTAATGATATAATATTTTTTATTATCAAAAACGGAGGACCTCCGATATTAGGTAGGGACTTTTAAAAGTTATATAACTTAGGTATAACTGAATTGATTAATTATGTAGATTTGTTACGCTACTTTGAATATTTGGTAAAAAAATATGAATCAGTATTTTCTGAAGGTCTTGGTAAAATTACTGATAGTAATATTATCATAAAATTAAAAGGCAAATTTAGCCCTAAGTTCTATAGATTGCGACCACTGCATTTTGGTAAATCACTATCGGCATCTTGTACAACTCAACTCAACTTGCCAAATAAATCACTTTTTATGTATCTTATAGAAGAAGTAGAAACAATTAACACACTTCATGAAATGGCATCTAAGACGTCGTCGGGTTTAGAATATATTTTAGCAAAACTTTTAAAATAAATATTTCCATATATTAGTAGAATCTTTTTAATAAAGCTATTCAAGAAGGTATTTATCCTTCAGTTTTTAAAACCGCTCTTGTAATACCTTTGCACAAAAACGATTGTAAATTAAATATTAGTAACTACCGACCAATATCTATTCTATCGTCAATATCAATTTTTTTTTTAAACTGATAGCCAAACAAGTTACATTGTTTTTAGAAAAGTATAAACTTCTTCATCCTGCACAGCATGGGTATAGAGTTGATATGTTAGTAAAAACAGCGTTGATTGAATTTTTTTGTTTCATATATAGTGAACTTGATAAAGGTCAATATGTAGTTTACTTTGATATGACAGCTGCATTTGACACTTTAAACTTAGAATTTATCATTAAAAAACTAAACGTTTTATGTTTTCGTAATATATTTTCTGAACTAATTCTATCGTATATTACAGATAGAAAGATTAGAGTTAATATTGGCAATCAGTTATCTCAGGAAAAAAGTATTAATTGTGCCATACCGCAGGGATCAAATTTGGGGCTTTTAATATTCCTATTATTTGTGAACGACTTGCCAGAAATGTTTTCAAATGACGCTGACTATAACATTGTTATGTACGCAGACGACATAACAATTTCATATTCTGTTAGTGCGGTGAAAGAAATAAATACAAAAGCTAACTCAATAATAACTAAATTACAATTGTGGATGAATAAAAATCAGTTAAAACTTAATAAAAACAAAACTATTTGTAAGAAGTTTGGTAATAGAATAATAAATTAGTTAACAATTGGTGAATATACTTTTTCCAAAGAAACCAAATTTTTAGGCACTGTTGTAGACGCTAAATTAACATGGCAATCCCATATAGATGCTACATGTAATAAAATTAACAAATCCTACTTTGCAATATTTCAGTTAAAGAATGCTTTTACTAAATCTGCCTTGTTAAACATATACTACGCTTTGGTCTACTCTCATATGCCATTATGGGGAGCTTCTCATCACGCACATAGAGTATTTGTTTTTTGTTTGAGTGTTCGTGCAAAAGCACATTTGTAAACAATAATATTTTAACATTTTCTTCAACTTTTATTTATAAAGCGTTATGTTTTATCAAATTAAATCTGTTATCATTTCAAAATTTATCTCATCATCATAATTACTTCACAAGAAACGATAACTCATTCATGCTTGATCAACACAAAACAAAGAAGAACGGTGAAAATAATATATATTTAGCTAAAAAAATGTTTAATAAACTACCCGTGGAATTTCAAAATATAAATTATAAACAATTTAAAAACAGAATTAAAAGTTTTTTATGCAATCAAGCATTTTACTCAGTCAACGATTTTATGCAAATGGCTTATCTAATTACCACGTAAATGATAATTATTTATATTTATGTTATATGTGTATTGTTTGTATATTTTATTTGACGTTTGTATCCATGTATTTTAATGTGGCAAAGCGAATAAAGTTTTTATTATTATTAGTATTATTATTACTGCCATATGCTTTCTGTAATAAGATAGAGAAAAAATAGACAGACTTATAAAATTAAAAATTATTTATTTGGTTGATTATAGCCGATTGTTTCAGTTTTGAAAAGGGGCGGCAGTGTGCGTATTAGTGATAAAGTAACAATTATCCCACATTTGGAAATTGATAAATATCCGTTACCTCGCATTGACGATTTTTTTCAAAAATTTGTGTTGAGTTTTGTTTACAAAATTATATTTGTCACAAACTTATTAGCAAGTTTGTTTAGATAAATATAAAATAAAAACTACCCATAAAAAATTCATCCGATACAATAAAATAGATTATCATTTGGAGTGGCATGAGCTCTCAATAAATTTGAATAAATAATGGAATCAATGTTGCAAGGTTTAGAAAGAATAATATGTTGCTTAGACAATATTTAAATTTGCGATAAAAACAGAATAGAGCGTAATAAACGTCTTAAAAAAGTAATAAAAATTAGAAACATTTAGTTTGAAATTAATTGTTAAATTAACACAATTAATTTTTTTTGTCTATTTTTTGTTTGTTTTTAACTGCCTTCATTTATTCTATTCCTCCTCTTTCTTCTTTTAATATCTTATTTTTTTGCGTCTGCTCTTTTCTCATCTTGTTACACTCTGTCAACATATGTTTTTTTTTTCTCTATTTCTATCTCCTACTACAATTTTGTGCTATCTCTTTGTCTTAGTTTCTCTTATTTTTTTCTATTTTATTGGCTAGCGTAACCATTTCTGTTGTAATGTTTTTCTTTGATTGTTTCTATTTTTTTTTTCTTGTTTTTATATTCTCCTTTGTGCCTAAAAAAGGAAGGTTTCTCTAATATTTTTGGTTTATGCACGTTTTTTTAATTTTAGTGATGAGTCATAAACTATTAGTTTAGTAAATACTAAAGATCAAAATGAACTATTAGACCACCAGATAGATTGACATATGATTAATATTAATTTATTATATTAGTAATGTAAGAATATTGAAATGAATTTGTTATGAATATTATATTATAGTTATATTTTGTTAAGGGCTTAATTTAAGTGGGAAGACTGTAATGTATTTTATAATATATACAACTATTGTATGATGATTGTATTTATGTCCTATTTAGATACATGCGCAGTAGGCAAGAGTATGTACGCCGCTTGCACTTTAGGCAGAAGAGCCATTATTTCCTTTCTTGTCATAAAGTTTAATTGTGTATTAAATTATATAATTAATTTACCACCTTAATACATAACAATTACAATCTTATTGTCGTGTTTTAATAACAAGATGTATCTTTGTTTACCAAGATGGCTACTAAAGATGGTGAAAGTGTGCATAGTAAAAAATTGACAAAGAAAACTTCTTTTTTTGTAGATCATTTTACAAAAAAACAGTGCAATATGTACAATGCAAACGTGGTGTACACGAGAAGTGCTTTGACCTCATATCCGAGCTAATTTACATGAATAAATGGATCTGTAAAGAATGCGCATTAACGAAATGGCGGGCGACACAGCATTGTCCACAGAACGGTCGGAGAAAACTAGACACTAAAAGCAAAATATGTTCTTATAAATATTACCAAAAAGAAATTGCAAATGTAAAAGTGCAGTGCTTAACGTGTGAGGCATCTTTCCACTTAGGATGCTACCCTAAAGGTTAAAAAAACGCAAACAGCAGCCACACGTGCTCCCTAACCTCAGTAGAAAATGAAACTAATGAGATAGAAATGATCATAAAAATTACCAAAATTGAAACTCTTGAAAATGAAAACCAGTTGTTAAAACAACTAGTTATGGAGATCCAAGATAAGAATTATGTTCTAAAGGAAAACAATAAATTGTTGTATGAAAAAATTGTAATAATAAGCATAGAAACACACAAACAAACAACCAGTTTAAAACAAACAATACCACAGAAGAAGTACAGATGGCGTCAACAACAACCTTAAATAATCGTAAACAATATGGCAGTTCAGTACCAGGATATATTGCAAAATGAAAAACCAATTGTCAACATCAAACAAAGAAAGCAAACAATTAAGCAGTTAACAGCGCAGTGGAAGCAGCAACAAACAAACTGAAATTTAACAAAATAATAAAGCTAAACAACAGTGATAATGAACAATGGAAAGAAGTAAGAAGAAAGCGACACAAACAAAACTTTAAAAAAATTGCAACAGTTGAAACAAACATTGCTTGGCTTAGATTTTTATAGCTAATTTTGACAGCAACGTTTTAAATACCGACTTGTTTAAACAAAAAAGAAAATGGAAAATATAATTGCAAAGAACTCAAGTTAAGAACTAAAACAATGGGAAAATCATTTAAAATAAGAGTATCTATGAGTAAGGAAAGCATCTTTAGATTGCTAGATTTTTGGCCTAAGGGCGTATTTGTAGGTAAATATTATTTCTACCCCAAACAAAATAAATTAAAAAAAAAACAAAACAAGCAATGCAGCAACTAAACACATAAGACTAATTGTCATAAACTAGTGCAACAAAACATACAATTATTGAAGAATAAAACAAACAAGTTATTAAATTTTGTTCAAAAATAAGGGAACGATAGCAACATAGAACACAATTTGGAAGATATAAATTAGGCAGTTTTTACTACAGAACAACAATCCAGCGCGGCGGAGCAGCGATATACGTAGAAAACAGCATCAATGTAAAAGAAGTAACTGAAATTAACCAATTGTTGTTTGAGTGCGCGAGTGTAATTTGTAAATTTAATAATTATATAGTATTAATTGTAGTGATCTATCGCACTTCATTTTCATGTGCTAACTAGTTTATACTAAAACTAGGTGTACTGTTAGAGCTAGTATACGCCACAATGCCGTTCATGATTGTGGGCGATTTCAATATTGACATATTAGTAGACAGTGCGGAAACAAAAACATTTACAAATATCATTACGTCTTATGGGGCCTTACTCCTAATAAATGAACCGACAATTGCATAGTTTACAGCAACTTGTATGGATAACATAATTCCAAATATTAAATCAAAATGCAGCACAAAAGTAATGAATTCAATTTTTTCGGATCATACTGAACAAGTGGTGACTTTAGCGACAAAATCAACAACAGAACAACATAACTAGAGTAAGATATACTTAATTAACGATAAACAAATTAAACTTTTTTGTAACGACATTAGTAACGAACAATGACATTCAGTAATAAATAAACCAAATATAAATATAAATTTTTTTAACTTTATGTTCACGTATATAAATTATTTCAATAAAGCATTTCTATTAATAAAACTAAATAAAAAGCGAAAAAAAACTAAAATAAGGTATCAATATTTAGTGTACTATCCACATACTTACCGGAATGTAAACATATGTTTAAAAAATATATACACAAATATAATATTCTTTTAAAGAACAAAAAGAAAAAAATTCTATGAGCAAAAAAAAAGCAACGTGGCAAATCGTAAAAGAATGTGGATAATGGGTTAGATATTGAAACAAATAATGTTTTAAACCTGGCTAATCAATTCAACGCATGTTTTGCTTTATTAGCAAACGTACCAGTTAATGACCGCATTAACAACATTGAGATAAACACAAATTGCTTATATTTTTTTTCCAGTAGAACTTATCAATAAAACATCAACAATTAAAAATAAAAAAAGTAGTGGTATTGATAATATTTCAAACTTTTTATTCAAAAAAACAATTCATGTTCCCTAGAGCAGGGAATATTTTCTGACATATTTAAAATACGGGCTAATAAAACGTTATGAAAGAACTGGAAGAAAGAAAGCTGACATGTTGGATCTTTTTTGATTTTTCTTGTGCGTTTGGTTACATTGATCACAACATACTGTTAGAGAAATTATATAACTATGTAATAAGAGGCGTGCTTCACAGATGGTTTAAGTCATACCTGCAGCAGAAACAACTTGTAGAAATAAGTATAAAAGGGAAAAAAATTGAACAAATGAAATGGAAATGAGAAGAGGTGTAGTACAGGGCAGCGTGTTAGGGCCGATCTTGTTTATTATTTATTTAAATGACATCTTCCAATTGCCTCTAAGCAGTATACATTATATCTCAAGCTACGCGGACGAAACAAATTTTATTATAACCGCAAAAAATAATAAAGAATTAGAATTAGAAATACAAAACATAACGAACAAAATAGAATACTGGTGTACCTAAAACATAGTAGTTTTCAAGAAAAATAAAACGTTCTTTTTAGAGCAACAGTAAGAAACCATATGACATAACTAATATTGTAGTATTTGTTGGCAAATTTTTCCAAAATATAAAACTTTTAGGAGTCCACATAGATAACACCTTATGTTGGAAACAACAACAAAAAGTTTTATCAAAAAAACTAAATAAAACTTGCTACTGCGTAAGAATATTAATGGAAGCAGTCGGCACACCAGTACTACAACAAATTTATTATTCTGCATTTTTATCAAGTTGCAGGTATAGAATAATACACTGGAGGGCTACGTCAAAAAGCAACTATGTTTTTAAAATTTAGAAACGTGTAATTAGAATAATATTTAACAAAAAACACACAGAATCTTGTAGAGGAATATTTAAAGATAACCATCTGTTAAATGTACTCGGACTATTTATTTTTGAAACAAAAAAATTACGCCAAAAAAACTAAAACAAATTTTTAACAAACAGTAACAGACCTGAACGATTTACAGATTTTTTTTTTATATCTAATGCACAAACTAACGATGGCCGAAAAATGCGCATTCTACACTTGCGTAAAATTTTTCAATGCTTTTCCAAAATTTTATCGTTGAAATTTAACCATATAACGTGCAAGAATATTTAGATTATTAAAATCTATAATATATTAAGTAATACATGGTTTGCAAGTTTCTCTGATTTGCTGCGCACGCTGACAGAGGTCAGCGTGCGGAACGGATTGGAGAGTTTTGAGAGTCCAGTAACAAACCAAAAACTAATTAAGAAAAAATTGTTGTCTATTTATTGCTGGAAAACACAACAACATTTTAAAATGAATTTGTATATGACACATCAAACTTTAATGCACGTTTTTTTTAACTTTTACACATATTTTTTTGTATATTTATGAAGAAATAAACTTAATTATTATATTATTATTATTATTATTATTATTATTGTTAAATTGACAATATTAACAATAACAGATGGACAGACGTTTTACTTTTGATACGTTTTTTTTTAAAATTTTAAAATGTGATATTTAGGAATTACTAAATATGTCAAAACAACAATAAAAATACCTCTGAGTTTCAACGGACGGAATCACAATCGTTGAAACTATCACATTAAAGACTAGATTTAAGTTGTCTGTGATCATTGACCTTAAACATTTGTGGCTTATAAGTCTTGAGAAATTCTGAATTTGGAAGTTTATTTCAAATTTTGGTTTTACATCTCTGAACTGTCAGTGAATGTTTGATAAAATTATTAGCAAACCTTGTACTACGAGTAAATATTTGTTTGGCTGGCAATATGTTTTTTTATTTTGTTTGAACAATGTCTATTAAAATATCTATAAAAAATGCAAAGATCTGCAACATTACGCATGTATTGTTTTGGTTTGGCAATAATCCAAATAGACAATTTTGGATATAACTAAGTCGGCTTAGATCGACCTATTTTGACGTCAGGAGTCTGTCGTCAAACGTTGTACACGTATTTTCCGGACACCCTGTATATGAAAAGTTGATCAGAAGTAAAAAACTTTTTACATCTATTAAAAAATCTTAGTTTTCTAAATACTTTCAAAGCTATGTCAACAACATGGTCTCCAGAGAAGATTATGCAAGATTGTTATCCTTAGAAGATTTAGATATGGATTCATTGTTTAGTTTAATATTTTTTACACGATTAAAGTTAAAATTAATCATTTTGGGAATGCCCCATTTAGATATTGTTTTGAAGTCTTTGTTTATGGATGCTACAAATTCTAACCTAGAAAATTCAAAATGCTCTGTCATGTATGTTGAAATGGTTTTTGCAAAGTATGAAGTAGAAAGAGTGCTATCATCATGAGTATGTGATGTTAAAACATTAGCTTGTAGTTTGTTTTTTTAAGACTACTTTTAAAAATAATTGGTATTTGAGACTGCAAGATAAGTTTAGTTGATTGCAGCGTTGCTAAGTAGGGGATAGTACTTGCTAATTAGATCAAATCTTACTTATGTAGGTATTGGTTTAATATAAGATTTAAATATTTTGTTGATCTTTTGGATTATTTTTCTTTAAAACAATAAATTTAATCAATAGCACAAAATTTGTCTTATTATATTAATTACATTGAAATAATCCCTTTATATAGTCTTGGCACTTTTAAGTCATTAATATCAAAAAGTTTACTACAGTGACATTTTTTGAATCAAATAGGACAACAATTCTACACTCAACACACATTCTGCCAAATTGCGCAACACTTTTACACTTACTGTTTTGACATAGTGACAAGTAAGAATAGTTTAAAAACTGGAAAATAATGGAAAAAGAAAATATTTTAGAATAAAGTTACAAACTTTAAACTGATGAGGATTTTTACCTAGTGACTTGACTAATAAACAAACACAGACACACAACAGATATATTTAAAATATAAAACAGTTACTCAAACAAAACTAGTGAAAATAATTATATAATAAAAAAATTTTAAAACTATTGAGTTGCGCTACACTAATTTTTGTGTTAAAAACTTATTAATAATTGCTATATATTCAAAAAATAGGTTTTCATTAATTACATTGTAAACCATTTAGTGGTTGTTGCTTTATTTATATGCACACTAATAATAAATTCAACATTGATATGGTCCAGTAACAACAGAGCGATGTTTACTAATAATAATGCAATTTAATTGCAAAAGCACATTGTTGACCAGACCATGTTATCACAAGAGTAACCACTTAAGATCACTGATTTAAAATAACAGTTTTCCGGAACTTGCGGACGCTGAATTTAAAATAATATGAGTAAAAATTGTCTGTAATGATTTTGTTAACTATATATATATAAGTGCTGTTTAAGTTAAAAAAATTAAAAATTGTTACAAATATTACATTATTTATAAATATGACTAAAGAAATTAAAAATATGTACTTTTGGCACGCGTGAAATAATAAATTAACTGTAATATATAAAAGTGAAAAATAATTTACAGTAGAAGGTAAATATTAATACCTTTGATGATTATACATTTAAAGTAAGTAACATCACGCACATAAAAAGTTAAAATGATATATATAGACAGTGGAAAAAATAAAATAATTATTACGTGGCAAATAATTCAATTTATGTAATTAAAGTTAATTAACATTTCTAAGTCAAATGGCAAAAATTTATGAATATGATAATATTGTAAATTATTAAATTTAATTATATTTATACGACATATCAGATAAAAGCAAAGTTTTTGATTTTAAATATATAATCAAATTGCGCGTTTGTAACAATTAGTCAACTTTATTTAACCTAGTCGTTTGTCAGTAATTAAAAAAAAACTAAAATTATTATTGAATATTTACACCATGCATATAAAGGGAAAGTTAAAAACATTTTTATAATACTTAGGGTTTTCCAATAAACATTAAAAAATAAACATTTATTTAATCTTTTTTACTTCGCAATTACTTGAGGAAATGATACTTAGTAAATGCTCACTTCCACTCTGTCTGCAAAAGATCATTTATTTGAGAAAATTGTGCACCGACCATGCAACTGAGGTTCAATCTGGCAAATAGCATCTCAAAGTAGCTAAACACTGAAGTTTTATCGATGATATTCTACATACACTGCCGAGCATAGAACTAGGGTCATTCAGTAATTTGATTGTTTTTTTTAATTTTAAATTTTTTACGTGTTTTTTTGGTTGTAACAACAAACTCGTTTCTTAAATTAAAAAAAAGTTTTTGTTGTTTAAAGTTTATTAAAAGTAATGAAAATGAACCATTTCAATTGGATATGCTAATTAATAAAAATGAACAAGTTTACTTTCATAGGCTTTTTTTGTAACAAAAGAACGTTTAAGCACAGCTTGCAAACGACGAGGCATGCTCTGGATCAGATTTTGGATCACATTCTGTGGAAGATTGTCCTATTCCTGCACCAGTATGTTGCGAAGTTCTCTAGAATGTTTAGGAGCCATCTCGTCTCAAACATTCTCAATTGAATCTGGACTGCGAACAGGTCAAACAAATTGCGTGATTTGACACTCAAAATACTCAGTAACTATCCGAGCAGTGTTGGAACATGCGTTATTATGCTTAAATGTTGCGTTGTTGTCATCAAAAATAAACATGAACGGTAAAACATGGTCTTTTAGAACCTTTGTCAGATACTCATGCGCAGTCAACGTTCCATTCTCGATACAGACTAACTTTGTGAGAGTGTCAAAAGATATGTCTCCTCATGCCATAACTGATGTTAAACCAAATGGGAGTTGCTTGACAATACATGCTTAAGCATATCCCTTGTCTTGTCGTCGCCACACTTTTACACGTGTTACCTGAGGAGATGCCGATGCAACAAAATTGCATGGACCTCTTCCCAGAAGCCGCTGCCGCACCATCTGCAGTTACCTGAGGAGATGCCGATGCAACGGAGTCGCGTGGCCTTCTTCCCAGAAGCCGCGGCCGCACCACCTGCAGGTGACGCGGAGGATTCCAACACGGATTTTCCCAGAAGCGGTGCCATATCAGCACATTGTGTTGATATAAATAATTAACATAAATGTATTAGCTTTTAGTCAGTAATTAATATTCGTAACATACGTTACATATATATAAATAAATGTATCTTTAAATATAAGAATAAACAATCGAAGTTAATCGATACTTAATTCATGTCTATCTGAGCTCATAAGACAGAATTGCAATTCATCGGAAATCAATGCGCGACTCCTATCCGCTATTGTCCATACCAAGTGTTTTTGTGCAAAATTTAATCTCGCAATCCGGTGTTCACCGAAAAGCGTTGGTTTAGTAGATTTAGTTTGAGAAGATAATCCAGCATCATGAACTCGCCTTCTAACTATTCACTCACTTATGTTTTTATTTCTCACTTTTTGCAGATAATTTTGCAGGGAAACTGCCGTGACCGCTCGGTTTCTCAAAGCACTAAAAACAAGAAAGCGCTCATTTCTAGCTGTTGTAGACTTGCTTTGCCCTGAACCAGGTCTTCGAGTGAGTAGACCAGTCCCTTCGTACCGCCGCCATACTCGTTGCACATTCAAGAGACTTACATCAACGATTTGCGCTGACCGCGGCGGTTTTTTAAAGCCGCCACAATGCGTTTCACAACAACAGAATTTATGCTCATTGCAAAACATTAACAATTTGCAACAGACAGATGTTACTACAGAAACAAAAACTATGCTGTTTGTTTCAACAAAAGCATATGAAAGTAAATTTAAAAGTTTTCATTACTTAACACATGAAATTGAAATTGTTTATTTTCAATACTTAAAATAAACTTTGAACAACAAAAACTTTTTTTCATTCAAGCAAACAGTTAGCAAACTGTTTCAACCGAAAAAACACGTACAAAATTAAAATTTAAAAAAAAAAATCAAATAATGGAGTGACCCTAGTTTTATGCTTGGCAGTGTATACCACCATTTTTGTTGTGTTAAGAGCACGTAAATCAGTTATTTGAGTTCATCCTTTACTATCAAGCAATGCCGTACTACCAAGATACACTAATGAGAATTTGTGAAAAGCGAAACAATTGTTTGTATTTGGTTGGCCGCTTTGGAGTTGGATTGGGTTTGAGTAATTAATTTAAAACTTTTGTTTTATATTAAACCATATTTGATTGTATACATCTTCAGACATTGCAATTTGGTTGTCAGTTGTGATACTAAAGTTTTATCGATGATATTTGGTTTTTTGGTTGAAGTAACATAATCGATCTACAACTATTTTGCACCACCAATGATGAATTTAAAGTTTTGAATTTAAGAAATTACAGTCTTTTATATAAACAAAAAAAAACTATATTATATAGCATAGCTTAGATGTACAGATATGTTTATAACATATTTTAACTTATTAATTCTATTGTGTACTTAATTATTCAACTAAAGTTATTGGTTAACAAGTTTAATGTTAAAGGACATTATAATAATGCAAAGGTTATAAATAATAAACTTTTTCAAAATGAATTTAAGTTATTTCAGTTTCTATTAGCAAATTGAAGTATCATTTGATGAATTATTGCGTATGAAGTACATTATAAAATATAAAGCAAATTTCATCTAATAATTAAGCGAGTTAGATTAGAAATGAAATTACAAAGCGAGGACACTTTATAATTTAATAGAAAAGTACAGAGGGACGGGACTGCAGCCTTAATTGATTTTATTACAGCCACGTTATTTTACATTCAAACGACAAAGAGCTTCACTTAAACTGTTTCACTAAATACAAGTAATTTTCCCGCTATCCATTTACTTAACCAACTTATAATGATACGTTACAATGATTCCAAGGAACCGATATTGAGATTACCCAAAATTCACCGCTGCACTTTAACTTAATTAAACTCACATAATAATTAGTACCTACTGTTACAAAACTTTCCAAAACTTTGCAAACATACTAAAACTGGTATACAATTTATAATAAACTTGTAAAGAATAGTTAATTAATCATTTACATGAAACTTTATACAAAATTGTAGCGGTGATAAGAAGTTTGTATTATTTGTTAAATTATTAAGATCATTTTTAACGTAAAGAAATTATTCATGTTACGTTTTAAAGTTGTTTACTCAGGAAATTAGTAATCATTCTTGTTAGCAAATATAAGTTGTGATTAATCGTCTTTGACTATAATAATGGGAATTAATTCTTATTGAACCGTATATAGATTTATGGTGTTTATTTAAGAAATTGGTATTTGAAAGTTACCAACGTAAATATTAACATTTTGCCGTTTTAATTAGCTAATTAATTAAAATTATTTTAAAAATAATAACAGTATAGTAAATAAAAAATTGTAAAGATAAAAATATAGTATGTATACATATGTATATATTAAATGGAAAGTTTGCTTCGATATTTTTTATCAACAAAGCACAAATATTAAAAAAAAACTAGTACCGTAGTATCTGTTATTTTTCACTACTTTAAGAATAATAGATAAAAACCAATGACAAACGTGACAAAAAACTGTTTACAAAATTAGTAACCGGGAAGAATTTTCTTCAAAAGCAGCATTTCCTACTTATGCGTACATCAAAATAATTAACAATTTGTGTAAACTTAATAACTTATTAATTAAATTAAATAATAAATTATATTATTTTTTCTTTATTCTAAAAGAAGAATTTTTATTCTTAGATTTAGCTTTTTATTAACACAGTTTTTTTAAGTTTATTATGTGCCGTTCTTAGTTATAAAAAAACCCTCTTTCTATTTCTAGTAGGTTTTGAAATAAAACGTCGGGAGAAAGAAACCGCCTTGGCCTCGACGTGTATTTCAAAACTTGTGAGTCTATTGCATTGCAAACCTTTACTTAGCTACACAACTGTTTGAAGTTGCTTATCCTGCGTTTTTGATTAATATTGTTGTTTTAATGCGATGTGAATAACTCTATAAAGTTACCAGTTGCACCTGAATTGTTCCAGACTGTACTTGAAGAAGTATTCGAAGCAAATTATTGCTCTGCTGAGGTTGTTAATGTTGTTATAAGATTACTTGGAAATGATGAAATGCAAGTAGGGACAGCTTAAAGCACTTTGGTGCATTCTGAAGTTTGAACTGCATCTAAAATATTTTCAACTGTGCTTGAGCAATTGAGAGTTACACATCTGTTCCAATTAACATTGATTTATCTTAAAACTAATTTTTTGAAATAAGAAATTAATGTTCGTAGTACTATCCACTACAAACATAAGGTTTGAAAATTATATAAAAGTTGATTTTTAAAGCATTTAGTTTTTAAAAATTAAAAAAAAAACAGAAAATTTCAATAATGAATGAAATATTTATTTGGAGCAATACATCAATGTCTGTCATTTACTTTTTAAATATTATTTCATGTAAATGTTGCCCGTGGCTACGCCTGAGGTGGTCCATCCGTAAGCTCTAACTTTTTCCAGCCTTTCGGCTGGTATCTTACTAACGGCAGCTGTAATGTTGTCTTCCAGGGCTGCAATTGTGACTGGCTTGCCCCTGTACACGAGAGACGTTACGTAGTCTCACAAAAAATAGTTTAGTGGGGTCAGATCGCATGATCTTGGCGGCCAATGGATTCCTCTAAAACGTGAGATTAATTGCTCACCAAACTCGCCTTTCAATTGGTCCATGGTATCGAGAGCCGTGTGGCATGTGGCACCGTCTTGTTGAAACCACATATCAACCAAGTTCAATTCTTCTATTTTGGGCAAAAAAAAGTTAGTAAGCATCGCATGGTACCTTACTCTATAGACTGTAACGTTGCGTTAATTTTTATTATTTTTGAAAAAGTACGGGCTAGTAATGCCGCCGGCTCAGAAACCGCACCAAACAGTGCATTTTTTAAGGTGCATTGGCAGCTCTTAAACTGCTTCTGGTTGCTCGTTAGACCAAATTTGCCAATTCTGTTTGAGTCAAAAATGAGCTTTGTCGCTGAAGATAATTTTTTGATAAAAAGTGGATTTTTATCCAACTTTTCTAAGGCCCATTCAGCAAACAAACGACGTTGTGCTAGGTTACCCGGCTTTAGTTTTTGCAGCGGCTGTATTTTGTATGGTTTTATGCCGAGGTCCTTTTGTAAAATCTTCCAGGTGTTCAAACAACACAAACTCAATTGTTGAGAACGGCGACGAATTGACATATCGCGATCTTTATTAACACTGGCCGATACAGCAGCAATTTTTTTCTTGGTACGCATTCTCCGCATACGGGTTGATGGATTTATGTTTAATAAAGTGAAACTGTTGCAAAATTTTGGCACAATAGCTTGAATAACTTGTTTGGTGGGTCAGTTATGACGACCATAAAATGGACGTAATTTGCAAAACACATTTTTTACAGAGCACGAATTTATATAATAAAATTGCTTTGTTGATGATTCAATACTTATGGTAAAATGGCAAACCTTACTAAGCATTTTTAGCATTGACATATGTCACGAATCACGCGTATCCTGTAAAAAAATTTACATAGAAAAAACAAATAACAAAAACATCACTCGTTACCCGGTCAAAGTTAGTGAAAACTTTGCATAACTTACATTGAAAAATAGATCAAATCTAAATTTGTGTTTTTTCAATTTTTTTCTTTTTACTAAATTTATCTAAGACGTAATTTTAAGTACATAGTTTGTTTAAATTGAGCCAAGGAATGAGTAATTTAAACTGGCATTTGGAGCACAACACAGTTTTATTCTATTGATGCTGTACCTTAATGGTATCAATGCCACTGTAGATTGTCATACAAAGTTGAGGTTATTATTATTTATTTAAGCGGTTCCTAGACGTTGAATATTATAGTCAATATATTGCACAATCATTGGTATTATACAATAATATTGACTGTCTGTAGATCATATTGAATGATTGGACAATATATTGAGTCAACCAGAAAGAGTTTAATATTTATTGTACAATCTGATCTAAAAGTTTTTTTTTTTAACCATTTCTTTATCCATCTGAGCTTTTTGTCTGCTTCTTTATTAAATTTATAACTTAAGCAATGTTCACACAACTTGTTTTATTTTATTCCACATGTTGACTGCAAAAGTATCAGCAACTAACAAAAAGTTTTCGCAATTATATTGCAACATGTAGGTGGTCCTAGCAATACATTGTGCAATAGATTGCTAAATATTATTGATAATCTAGGGGCATTTGATAATCTAGGGGCATTTTTAGAGATATGCAGAGTGATTCTTAACCTATCCACATGAATTTGAAGAATTATAGTTTACAATCAGTATTATTGATAAATGTTAAAAAATGTAGTAAAAGTTTTATAATAAGCGAAATAATGAATTATAAAGATTCTGGAAAATTAAAATTTATTACTATAAAAAAATCGGTGTGTCATGCTAAAATTAAAATAATAAAAATGTAGTAAAGCTCTTAATCAACTAATTATCAAAATAATAAACAAATAACAAAAATGCAAAATTATTAGAACACTTAATATCATCTCAATAAATGCTCAAAATTATTTTTTCTATTTTTCAAACACATCTATGCCCGCCAAAGCCATGTTGCGCTACATGAACGTTGAAGTCTTGGTGGTTGCCGAATTGTGTCTGCGGCAACTAGTATGCAATGTTGCAACTCTTCAACACTGAATTTTGGTAGCGTATACCAGATGTTTTATATGCCCCCAAACATAAAAGTCTAGGAGATTTAGGTCAGGTGATCTAGAAGGCCAGGTAGTTGGACCTCCTCGACCAATCCACTTCCTCGGGAACACATTGTTCAAATGTTGTCTATTGCAAAGTGTGGTGGAGCTCCGTCGTGAAGATACCACATGCACTGTATAAAATTAATTGGAACTTCTTCCAGTAGTGCTGGTATGGTCTCTTGTAAAAAATTTAAATAAACAGCGCCCGTTACATGATTTAGCAACAAAAACAGTCTAATTTACTATGTTTAGAATTCCAGCCTATACATTCACCAAAAATCTGTTTTGAAAGTTTGTACGTCGGGTAATGTGTAGATTTTCAACTACCCAATAATGCATATTGTGAAAATTGTGCACACCGCTACGAGTAAAAATTGTCTCATCTGTCACTAAAATGTTAGTAGAAAAATTTGGGTTCACATCATGCTGACGCAACAGCCATTCACAAAATACTACCCTAAGAGAAAAATCTGTTATCTTCCTCGAGATTAAAAATATGCCTTGGTCTAGAACGTACCCTATATTGTCCAGGTCTGGGCTGCAAGTGCCCAGTTTCTCTAGCACGCTGTACCAAACGTACAAACAATCCACGAGCCGGATAATATCTTTGAGGAAATCTTTCGGAATAAAGTCGAGCTGCAGCCACTGAATTTTGATGAACTTCTCCATACACCAATATCATATCCACAAATTTTTCATTGGTCATGTTATGTTGCGCCATAATTTAATTTTATTACACACTGACAGACGTCATTTAGTTTTTTTTTCAATTTTTTGGCAACAACCGCCGGCATACCGATTTTTTTAAGTAATAAATTTTAATTTTCCAGAAACTTTATAATTTATTATTTTGCTTAATATAAAACTTTTACTACATTTTTTTAACATTGTAAGGAACCCCATAATTATTTATTAAATAATGCCAAACGTTTATTGGTTAGCTTTATGTTTCATAGTTTTATGAACGCGCGCTTGTTATGCAGCATTATTCATAGACACTTTTGCCAAACGCACGCATAACAAGCTGCGTGAATTATAACAGGTATTCTAGGCAACCCTGGTTGCAACTAGCTGTATACGGGGTGGCCTACCACGCTGCCATTAATTAAACATCGTAATTAGCCGGCTACCGACACTTTTCTTTTCATGACCGCGACATGACACTCCGTTGTTTGAGGATGCACGCGGGTCTAACCTATCAAACCACGTGCAATCCCATGTAATCAATAGGGCTTTATTACTCACCTGCGAGTGTTGTAATCTCTAGTTTGACACTGCCCTTATGGCACTGCACAGACTGTACACTCACGGCACCCTTATTTTTTTGCCAAATGTAAATTGCCGCACAGCTGATGTTGCTCGTGTGCTGGGCCCCATAGGCGTCCCATATGGGGTTTGCCATGGGTGAAATAAACCTCCGCCGGAAGTAAGAAGTGACTAATATCTTCTATTGTGTAGTAATTAGTGATTTGCTATAAATAGGTAAATCACTACTTACTGTATGCAACCGTCCAAACCCGGCGGACGTTTGTCTAAATTGTATTTAGCTTAGTTATTAAGGGAAATTGAGTAAACAACAGTTCAATTTATTCTGTTAAAAAAAATATATATAAATATTAACCTTCCAAAGCGTCTGATATTATAAGGACAAATTATAGTTTTGCTTATAAATATTATAATAATTTCTATTACAAATATAAAATATTAAACATATTTTAATTGTAATATACTCTCATAATTTACGGTCACTATTTTACTTACTTATAGGATAGGTGAAAAAAATATTTTTTTCTAGAGTGACTATTATGGCTTGTTTTAGTGAATACTGAAGCTGCCCAAACAATAATTGATTTTAAGTGGTATTTGATACAAACTATTTACATTACTATGAAAATATTTATTTGTATGTCAAACAGTAAAGTATAAAGTTTATTTTTTTGTTTACGCTTATTAACGGTGTTGAGAATACGCTGATATTCATTACATTTACGGTTTTTCTGAAAACAGTTAAGTAGTAATTTCTTCCTCTTTGCCCTATATTTTGAAACTAGAATTAGAAAACATTAACGCTTTTTCAGATTATGCCATTCAGATAGTACTTTTGCAAATCATATCGTAGGAAAATAGTCACATATTTCCAGATATTAATAAACTTAAAATCATTCACAACTGCTCTAAAGGCAGAAAATTATATTTGTAAGAAGCTTTTGAAATTATTAAATTAAAAAATACAGCTGACTGACAGGGTACCAACAAAAATGTGTCATGTATTTACATCTATAGTGTAGCGCTGACTTTACGCGTTTTGTTATTTTGCTGTCTGACTGTTGAATTCGTGTTCTAGATTAGATTTACTAATGATATACAAATTTTAAGTTTTCTGAAAACAATTTAGAGGTGCTAATTAGTTTTACATCTTTGCGAACGTTTCAGCGCCAGGTGTCCCGACGGCAGACCTGCTGCCTCTAGGCTGGCTTTTTATGATTGAAGTAGAACCCAATCTCAAAACATTAAGCTTTCAAAAATTTTTGCATTTTTTTTTTATGCGAGCTCTACGACTATTATATTATAAGAAAAATTCAAAACAAATTAAAAAAAACTGTCAAGTTATATTAATTAAAAACGAATTAAAATTATTTTTGAGAAATGGTTCAGAAATACATACTTTCTTAAAACTTTGATTTGATTGTATAATCAAAAAGATAAAAAGTTACGGCTTTTTCAAAATTTTGTAATTAAAAAAAAGTTTTTAGGTCCAAATTATTCGATTAAAAATGTCGAAAATATTTACGTTTAAGCGTTTCTAACAGGTGGCGCAAAAGTTGTCACCCGATGTATTTTGACTGTAATTTTTTTTAATAAATGAAATATTTAGTTTTGCTTTTGTATGGCCGCCGCCAGAATGGATGACCATACTCGATTTATGGTATTTTTTATCACTCTTGCCAGAACTACCGGCAATTGGTTTCCGAATTCCTGACAGATATTCTTTTTGTGGACTTCAAGAGTCTGAGGCTTGTTGACATAGACTTGTGACTTTAAGAAACTCCACAAAAAGAAGTTTAGAACATTTAAATTGCAAATCACTAAAAATTTTGGTTGTGTGAAGTGCAGTATGGCGTTGCTCCATTCTGTTGGAACCACATGTTCTCCAGTCCCAATTTGTCTAGTTGAGGTAGAAGAAAATTGTTGAGCATGGCTTTGCGCTTGCCGTTGAGAGTAATCGTTTGTCCCGCGGCGTTTTAAAAAAAATAAGGCTTGATGACGCCTGCAGCGTAAACACCACACTATACAGTAAGTTTAAGCGGGTGTAATGGCATATCATGTGTTGAACGCTGATAAAAAACGATCATTCTGCTTTTTCACAAACCTACAGAGATGGAAATGGGTTTTGTCGTTTCTGATGATTTTCGATAAAAAGTTGCCATCTTCTAGTTCAAGATTTAGGATGGTCTAAGTGGAGCTTACACGCTCTTGGTGGTCAATGGCTTGCAGCTGATGCACTGTCTGCACTTTGTAAGGGAACATCTTCAAGTCTTTCACCAAAATTCTCTGTAAAAAAGGCCTATTGATGCCCAATTATATTATACCGGGAGTTTATAAATGAATGGGATTATGTAATCACTTTAAATGTGCCGCTTTTTTTTAAATTGTCCACTATATTATTTGTTTTGACAGATCAACTTTGACAGCTGTCAAGCAAACATATTAACTTATGTAGTATAGTAAACAATTTTAAAAAGGCGGCATATTTAAAGTGATTACATAACCCCATTCATTTATAAACTCCCTGTATATATATATATATATAAATATTAAAATAGGTTTTTTTATACGTGAGCTTTGCATCAGCATTGCTCCAGCGCCTGGAACATCGAACAGCAAAATTGAGCTTGGTATTTAGTAGAGCGCCGACCATAGAACAGCGCACGGTCATAATATGTTTTGTTTACGTTGCTAAACAAACAGTTTTGATACGCATATGTAGTTATATAATGTTTTTGCATGAGAATGTACACGTTTCACATGCCACAATACTTAATTAAAAAAAATTGGACTGAAATTGCGGTACTAATCATTTTTGCACCAATATTGTTTATGCGTATCATAGTTTAATTGTTTCTGAATAATTAAAGGATTATCAAATTATATGTAGAAACAGCAATGACTCCAAGTCAGCTAACAATAATTGTATGATTTTGAAACATTACAGCGAACAAAGATCCAATAATTTAAAAATAATGTTTAAACCTACCCACTTTTATGGCGTATATTAATTTTCATAAGCTAAAATTTTCCAATTTAGTCTAGATTGTTCTTGGAGGTATTGAGTTGTGACGTGCAAAGTGAGGAACATCAGAGTCACAAATTTGTTTTACATTCATTACTTAAAAAATTATTTTACCCGCAAGTTGCAAAAAAAAATTTTATTCAATATAAATACTAGGATAAGAGCAATGAGCGAGGGTCTGAGCTTAGAACATTTTCTAGTGTTCTATGCTCATAGCGCTGTTCGATGATCGGAGCGAGGATCGCCGTTGTGTCCACACACTTTTCAAGTTTTAATTTGAAAACTAAAACATCATTATTTTTGCAATAATATTTTTTTCTAATAATTGCATTTTCATTATTGTGGATTACTTCAATTTTCTAATAACTTATAATATGATTAGTTCTAAAATAACTTAGATGTTAAGTTAACAACAATTCAATTTATTCTGCTTAAAAAAAAACAAAATACATTGTACATATTACTAAATGATTACTTTCCAGAGCGTCCAATATGAATACGGACGAGTACGGTTTTAATGTATAAAAACCGCGCTATATATATATATATATATATATGCATTATTAATATTATATAATAATTTATTTGTAGCTATTACAAATATAAAATAATAAACACAATTTTAATTCTAATATACAGGGTGTCCGGAAAATACGTGTACAACGTTTGACGACAGACTCCTGACGTCAAAATAGGTCGATCTAAGCTAACTTAGTTATATCCAAAATTGTCGGTAGAGGGCGTCAAAAAAAACAAAAGTATAACAAAGTTGAAAGTATCTATTGTAAGAAACTAAGTAAAACAAAAACATTACTTAAGCAAATGTGTAAAATGACCGCCATCTTGCTGAATACACTTATTAACACTTTTTAAAAAATGATATTGGACCCTATGTAATGTCTCGGGATTATTAAAATGGTTGCCTACATTTAAAATCCGCTGCAATAAATCATCGCGTGTGTTTACCGGAGTCTTGTAAACTTCTGTTTTAATAGCGCCCCACAAAAAGAAGTTACGCATATTTAACTCAGGAGAACGTGGTGGCCATTTTACTGGTGCATCATTGCCTCTTCCAATCCATCGGTTGGGATATTGATGATGTAAGTATTGCCGAACGGCAACGGAAAAATGGGGCGGGGCACAATCATGCATATACCACATTTCCCTCCGAAGTAAAAGGGGCAAATTCTCCAGAAGAATTGGTAATGTGTCTTGCAAAAAATTTAAATAAATATTTCCATCTAACCTGTCTGAAATAACAATGGGACCAATAAGGTAGTGATCAATAATACCTGCCCAAATATTAATTTTAAATTGATGCTGATGATGTGCAACTTTAATGGCATGTGGATTTTCATCGGAATAAATATGTTCGTTGTGCAGATTGGTTACCCCAGATCTTGTAAAGCATGCCTCGTCAGTAAACATAATTTTTCTACAAAAATTTGGAACAAGGATTCTTTTGTTTCTAATAAATTGACAAAATGTAAGCCGCATGGGGGGATCAGTCGGTAAAAGTTCCTGGACTTTTTGTATGTGGTAAGAATGTAACAACTGTTCTCTTAAAACCTCATTGACAATCGTTTTAGGAACATTTAACTCACGTTCTAAGAGACGGGTACTGGTACTTGGTTCTTCTTCAACTCTTTCCAGAATCATCTCTTCTGTTTCCACAGTTCGAGTTGTTCGCATACGACCCTTGCCTTCAAACTTTTTCTCAAAACTGCCCGTTTCCCGAAGATGACGCTCAATATTGGCAAACGATTGGTGGTTTGGTATTTGACGGTTAGGAAACCTCTTCATGTAAACCCTAACACTCTGACGCCCATTTCCTTGACAAAACCCGTATACCAGGAGCATGTCAACTTTCTGAGAGTTTGTATAATTTTCCATTTTTAATGGTAAAATGAACTTGTAATTTAAGAATGTTGATCGTATACTTGAGTAAATTTCATAGACTGGTGACAATTTGTCAATAATTGTCAAATTATTAAACGCCATAGCAACAAGGTCACTTAAAAAATTATTGTTACAGGTAATTTTTTTTTAATATTTACAAATTTTTGACGCCCTCTACCAGCTAAACGAGACAATTTTGGATATAACTAAGTCGGCTTAGATCGACCTATTTTGACGTCAGGAGTCTGTCGTCAAACGTTGTACACGTATTTTTCGGACACCCTGTATAACATGTTCGAATATTTTTGGACATAAATATTTTAAGAGGTGGTACAATTACTTCCAATAAAAATAATAAAAAAACTCACTGAAACGTGCAGGTCATAAACAGTTACTGCTGTCATTATTTTTATTTGATTATTATTAATTTAGTAATATATGTCCTATATAGATATTAATTTAACATGGTATATTTATCACTTTATAATTAATGGCAATATTCTCTGTTCTTTTTATAACAATTTATCTCATTTATTTTTATGTATTATGTTTGACATATATACTATACTAAACAAATGAAACCGAGTGCTAAACTACTACAAACAAATTCATTTGTACGGCTGGTATATTTCGATTTAAAAGTAACTAATTAGTCAGTCGCAACAACGCAACGGTTTAAAACCACAACTTCAACGATATTGAAAAGTTTAGCCAACTAAATTCTATTTAGTGGCTGTGTATAAAAAAATCAATATGGAGTAAATTAGCTGTTTATGTATAGAAGAGGTATTTCAACAATATTTTAACTATTTATAATATTACTTATGTCACGTAAATCCGTAAACTACCTAATTTTCTCATCCACTGTTAAAAATTAAAAATTGTCTTAATTATTTATTTTGAAAAACCATAATTATTACATTTGTACGTTAAAAAATTGTTTTGCTTCTTAAATGCATTCATAAAAATTAGTTTTATAAAACTTATAATATAAGGGGTGGTTTTATGTTATTTACCAAGCTGTGAAAGCAATATGCTGTTGCAAAAAAAAAATTTATTGTGACATTTTATAGTGTCATCTCCAAGTCTGGTTCTAATGGCTTAACATTTGCTATTTTTATATTTGTTTAAAGAGCGTTATGAAATGTTTATAAAAAGAAGATAGTAGTCCAAAAAATATCTATGATATAATTGTGGCAGTTGGCACAATAGGCTCCTAAGCAGCTCAGTCTCGGACAAAAGGCGCGTTGGCAACAAATTTACAATGAAAATTAGCTTTATCATTAAAAAAATGATTTTTTCTATAATTAAAACTGAGAATGAGATCTGAGTCAAAACATTACTCTATGCAATAGGTTTGTAAGTGATATAAGTTCTATAGTATGCCCATAGATATAGTGTTTTTACGACTTTGGCTTAAATGATCTTAACGGATTATTTTATTGGCAAGCAATTATGATAGTATTATTTACCTGGAACTCAAGATAGTATTCAAGGGTAAAAATATTGTATGTTATAAAAAAAACCTCTATGCCAGCGTTCCTTTGCCAATGCATCAATTTTAAATTTTTTTGTAATTTTTTTTGTATTTAAAACTTCCAATAGTTGTAGTTTATTATAATTTTCTTCAAAATACGAATCATTATTAAAACAAAAACTTTTTAATATCTTCTTTTCTTGATTCCGAAGTTGGTATTTTATTTAATAGACAGAATGGTAATATTGTTTGCATTTTTCAAACCATTCCTCAAATATATTTGCCATCATGTTATCGTGGTAATCTAATGTAGCATCTTTAACCAATTTTGCCGAAAGTAATAGTGGATTTTTCACAAAACTACTTTCAGAGCCTGCGTGTAAAATTATTATTTGTTTTCCAGGACCAGGAAGTAGATCAACTTTACATTTTATAGTTCCATCGTTTCATTTTTTTTTTATTGTATCGTGAATGTTATACCATGTTTCATCTACATATAGTATTTGTACATTTCTTTGCAAAGTTTTTCAATTTTATTCAAATAATTATTTCTCCAATCATGTGTGTGGGCTTTATTAAAACTTGACGCTTATCGATAATATTATATGGAAACCTAATTTTCTTTAAATAATTTTGAAGCGATTCTTTAGAACAATTAATTTTTAAACCGTGGACTACTTTTTCGAGAAACATCTGAATAGACAATACAACTTTATTTTTATATTTTTTGTAATCACACGGCGAATTAAATCTGCGTGATGGTCTTCAACTATTTTCACTTAATTTTTTCTAATTTGTCTTGGTATAATAATACCATTTTTGGAATGATATAAGGGTTTTCCAATAAAAAGATTTATTTTGAATAATAGGCTTATTGAGCAGCTGTCAATTTTGAAGCTATTATCTTTTGATATTTGACAAGTATAAACTAAAATTATTAAAACTGGAAAGATACACGCTTTAACAACACATTGAAATTATTAAAATTTACTACAAAAATGGTGAAAATTTTTTAGTCACAGTTTGCAAAACTAAAGCACTATTTAGTCGACGTAAAGCACCTTCTCGGCCGGCAATAGTAAATTTGGTGGACAAATTTAAGCTGTTGGGACATGTTTGTGATGGGAAAAATCAAAACCGTGAGCATCGCTCAAGAACACATAAGAATATTGTTGATGTAGCCCGTAGTGTTGAAGAAAACCCAGGTTTGTCGATTCCTCGTCGATCTTTGGAATTAGACATTCTACAAACAAATTTTTATTTATATTTTATTCAAAATACGGTGTATTTTTCGAAAAAACTTAAGTCTTAAGACTTTTAAAGTTCAGTTAACACGAGAACTCTAGCCGGCCAATCACCATAAACGTCGTCTTTGCTAATTGGGTTCTTCAAATGCATAAAAATAATCCGGAATTTTATCAAAAAATCATCTTCAGTGATGAGGCCTATTTTCACCTTGGAGCCTACGTTAATAAGCAGAATTGTCGCATTTGGGGTTCAGAAAATTCACGAATGATTGTTGAAAAGTTTTTGCATTCTCAACGTGTCACTGTTTGGTGCGGTTTTTGGGCTGGTGGTGTGATTGGGCCATACTTTTTTGAAAATGAAGTTGGTGCATGGATGGCGCTACTACTATGATGAATGACCGTGTTATTTTTCGAAGAGGTGATCACAATAGGCCACTGAGATCTTGTGATTTAACACTTTTAGCTTTTTTCTTTGGGGCCACGTGAAAGATAAGGTCTTTGCTAATGTTCCACACTTGATTCAAGGCCTTAAAAATAAAATTTGTGAAGTTATTGTAGACATACCGCCGCAAATGTGCGAATTGTTCATGGAAAATTTTATGTAAAGAATGTGGTACTGCAACCGTAACCGTGGCTGCCATTTGACTGATATCGTTTTTAAATGTTAATGGCATACTTTTTTCATTACAATGAAATAAACATTTATTGATTTTTCTTAAAAAATACCCGTTTTTTTAAATATCAAAATGAAACTTCTTATTGGATAACCCTATATAATATCGTTAACAGTCGATATTGGAACTCCAGTTATCTTTGCTGTTTTTGCATATCCCCCAACATTTCTATCTGCTTCAACAACATAATTGTAAACATTGAGCACAGTTTCCTTTGCTTCTATAGGCAAATGTGTGCGTAATTTGCTCGACTGTAGCTTCCACTTCATTGTTGATTTCAATAAGTTCTACATCAGATGTAGGTTTATACCATGGTTTCTTCATTATTTAAAATTAAGATGCTATTTTAATAGAAAAATAAATTTTAAACAGAAATAAACGCAATATATATATTACCGAGCCGTTCTCAGAAAATGTAAGAATAATTTTAATACAACCTTTGCATTTATAGCATTTACTTAACATTTTAATAGAGCGTTCCGTACAGATATAAAAGATGAAAGATTGTTAAGTATTTATTTAGTGGACCCCCAAGGAGGCTACTAATGAGTTAACCTCATAAGTCAAAGTAATAAAGCCGGTATATCTTTGGGCACACTATAATATAATATTTTCACCCTTAAACATCGAGGTGTTATAAGCTATTTATGGTATATAATACAAACATAATTGCCTCTCCACGGCGGTTAGTAATAAAGTAATCCGCTGAGATAATTCAAGCCCATGTTCTAAAGACATTCTATCTACGGGCATTCTATAGCACTCGATAAGGCAAAGATGCAACTTTCTGCGTAAACAGTGATGGCCACAGTTTTCTGGAACGATAAGAAGATTTTCCTAATTGAGTGTATGTCAAAATAGATTACAATAAAAAAGAGAATATTTACAAAGAAACAAAAAAAAAACTACCATTATGTTCGAAAAACTTTGTTTCTGCAGGATATTTGTGCATTGTATAAAGCTCAAATTGTTTAAAAAGTAATCATTAAAAGCGGCGTTTGACTTTATTTCTTTCCAAAACTTAAAAAACCACTTGAATTGAAGCCGGTTTTATTAAATAAAGATTTGGAAAACACTAGAGTTTTTTTTATAATTTAAAGGCTTGATAACAATACAAAAACGATTAATAAAATAAATTTAAACTTGACATCTTATTCACTTTTAAGTTATGTATTGACAAAAATGGTACTTAGATTTATAACAAAAAAAGCATAATATATAAATAACTTGTAATATGTTTTTAATGTAACGGTAACTATTTGAGTTTAATAATATTTTGTATTTAAATTAAAACGTATATGTACTAATAATTTATATTTTTTATTTCAGGTGAGTTCTACTGTACAATGTTCAAACAAAATTTGTAAGTATGTAAGTAGTTGATAAGTTTTATTTTAAACTTTAAAAGGAATTAAATGTTGTTGTTTTTTGCATTGTAGCTGACATAGTCACTTTATTTTTTTTAATCAATTTTCTTTGTAGTGTTTTTAGAGTCACCGAAGTACTGTCTTATTTATTTTTGCATTAATTATTGCTATATTTGACAGATTTGTCTTACTTATAATAATTTCCAACTACAAAATCAGGTCTTACTACAAATTGCATTTTTTGTTTTGTTAACTTATCGACTACATTTTTGTATTTGAATTAGCATATTTCATATAATAATAATTTGATCTTAAGTGTTTGTTGTTACGTTTCATTTTATTTCTTAATTTTTTGTTTTTTTTTTAAGTTTTGGCATTGTTAAATAAAAGGATTTTTAAAATTTATATTTTATTTTTGTAAGCGCCTTGAATTAGGACGATAAAGTAGTAATTAAAATTATTTTGATCCACATTTTTTTTAAACTTTAATTGTGTTTTAAACAATTTGAAACAAAAAAAATTGAAAATTAAAATCATATTAAGGCTAACACTACGCTATACAGTCTTTTTTTAAATTAATTGAGTTTATACAGATAGGTGCCGCCTTCTCACTCCCACACGCCATTCCCGTCTTTGCAGTGCATCTTCTTCTTCCAGCCCTCTTGTTTTCATTGCATCTTGAATGGTATCGTTCCATGATGTTCTGGGTTTTTCCCTTTTTTATCTTCTTGGCGGTTGCCATTTCCATACTTTTTGGGGCCATCTATCATCCGTCATCCGAAGAACGTGACCGAACCACTTCAGGTTTTTTATTTTCATTCTTTTCACTAGTGTTTGTTTAGTTTTTATTATCCGTCTAATTTCCACATTTTTCTATTTTGGACTTTCTGGCGCTTCTTCTTAGGTAGTCCATTTCTACAGTTTTTATTTGTTGCTTTTATTTAACTCTCAGTATCCATACTTTTGCTTCATATGACACTACTGTATATACCATTGCGCGTTTTATCCGTTCCTTTACTTTTTTTTATGTGTTTGTCTCACCAGATCGAGTTTAAACAGCCAACCACTTTTTTCTTTTTTTCTATCTTGTTCCTAACTTCCTGTTTTGCTTTTTTATTTTTACTAGTTGTGCATCCCAAATAACTGAAGGTTTTCACCTGCTTCACTTTAATTGTATTGTCAATAATTATTTGGAAGTTTGCATCCAGTCACCAGATATTCCGTTTTATTGAAGTTTATGCTTAGTCCCCATTTGGTATATGGTGCATGCAGTCTTCTAATCATAAATTCTAAATCATATGATTGTCGGCAAAACTTAGTGTAAAGATGCACTTGTCCCCTATAGGTACACCCCTAGACCCGCATCTGTTTTCCACTCTTTAAGGCATGTCTCCATATATATGTTAAAAAGGATTGGACATCTTTGTCTTAAGCCTTTAGAGAAAACTATTCTTGTAGTGTTAGCTTCTGCCTTAATTACTGATTTATTGTCTTTGTACAGTTCTTTTATCAATTTAACCAATGAATTTTCTACCTCTATATCTTGAAAAGCTTTTCTACATTTTACTTTTTGGTACCAAATTGTATGCTTTTTCTAGGTCTATGGTATGCTAAAAATTAAAAAAATATCAGCTGGAGTTCTTAAAATTAACCTTAACAGCATTCCTCGATCAAACTGTTTTGGTTTGTTAAATGTTGCAATTTTTAGGAGGGGATATCTTGATAGATATGTTTTTTGTCAGATTTGATTTTGGCTAATAAACAATCAATTCAATATATATTCCAGAACTGCACTTCATAAGTATTTCAGCTTAAAGTTTTGGACATATTTTGCTTTGACGAGCCAAACTCAAATTAACCATATACAAACTAATGACCAGTGCCGATGTTGTGCTACCGTTTTTGGTAAAGGTGTGTCATTACTAGTGCTATTTTTTTGGTTATAATTTGCTGTTGAGTCAAGAGATTATCGCTACATGATCTTCCAGCTTTGAATCCGGTTTGTTTTTCACTTATTTTCCCATCAGTACTTTCTCTCAATTTACCTTCTAGAACTTTTGCATATAATCGGAAAAGGGCGCTATTTATGTTCAATCTGCGGTAGTTTTTTGGGTGTTTCCTGCTTTTTTTTTAAAATATTGATATAATCTGAACTCTTTAAATTGTTTTGGTGTTTTTTTTTCCTTAGCACAAGTGTTAAATAGTGAAGTTATTGTTTGTTCTAATACCTTTCCTCTATTCTTAATTAATTCTATCACGATTCCTCTCGAGCCCGACGCTTTTCCGTTCTGCATTCCTCTTATGCTTTTTGAATCTTTTCTTTTGTAATATTTATTTCTGCATGTTGTGTTTCAAAATCCGTTTGTATTTCTTCTATTTTATATTCATCTCTATTTTCTACTAACAGATTTTTATAGTGTTTTTTTCATACTTTTATATTTATAGTATTTAGTCTGTTACTTTTTATATTAGTTTTCATAGATTTAATTATTTTACAGACTTTTGTTGATCTTGATCTCTCAATTTAAGACTTTATTTGTATGCACCTTCTTTTCCAGATTTCATTTTTTGATTTCCTCACTTTATTCTTAAATATTCTGTTTTGTCTTTGGTATTCAATTTTCTTTTCTTTTGTGCGTCAGTTAAGCCAGTTTTTATAATCTATGTTCTTTTCTATACTATACAAATCTATTATTATATTTTTGCATTTTTTTGCTTAAATGCAATCCTACTTGAGTAATTCTTACTGTTTTTTATGTATATAATAATAGCTCTCTATTTACTGTATTAGTACAATAATTACATTTACTTCAAAATACAATGTTTTTGATGATTATTGTATACATCAAATATACAGGGTCATTATAAAAATTTATGATTTTGTAACCATCTAATGTACGTTTGTGCCACTCTAGTGAAATAGTGAATCCAAATTTGGTGTGAGAAAATACAGTTAAAGTTGAACTGTAAAAACAAAGTAAATAGTTTGGTGCTCAATTTTAAAAAAGCGTCATATTTAAAGTGATTACATAATTGCAGACATTTATAAAGACTCTGTATAATGAAATAATCAATATAAAAAATGATATTCAAAAAATAACAAAACTTAATGTATTAGAAAATTTACATTTATTCAATATGACTCAACTGAGTCTTAATCATAAATTTAAAACAAACGAATCTAACATTCTTTGCAAATCTAAAAATCAGTCAAAATGTGAAATTCATAATAAATAGAATGTGTGAACTTTCTGAATAATGATGACTGCCTGGTACTGTTACGATAGAATTTTGTACAATGCACATGGGTTGGCGCCTAGATCTACATCTATACTATCTATTTGTAATTCAGACATTGCACAATAACGTAACCTAACAATAAACCATGCGTTAAAAGCAGTGTGTTAAAATTAAACCAAAAACATAAAAATTAGTCTTAGAAGGAAACGTCAATAGTGTTTATAGTGTTATAAATTAGAAAATTTAACTAACTCCTAACATACAGCAGTATCGGGAATAAGGCCGCAGAAAACATAGATACAACAATTTGATTAGTACGCAATACTTAAACAACTAAATAATAAACCCAGAAATGTACAGCAGCTACGTTTATGGCGAACAAGTTCAACAAAGTATTAAAATAATAAAAGAAATTTTTTAAAACAAATGTGTTTTAATAAATAAAATGCATAAAAATGCAAAAAGAGATTGAGAACTTTCTAAATATGAACAAATACAAAAATATTTGACATTTTTAACTCTATGGTATGGAAAGGTATAGCAGCTTGGGTTAAACTCTGCTTCAAAAGTTTTTCAAGAATTAATCAATTTTATGCCGAAAGATATGAAAAATATTCAATGCATAATGGATGACATAATAAGAGTCTTTGGAAGACATCACAAAAAAAATTATAAATAAATTACATGAAGCGGGATTAAAATTAAACAAAAAAAAATACATAAACCAAACAAGTAAGGTAACATGTTTGGTCACATTTTGTCAGAAAATAGACTAGAACTGGATCCACAAAAAGTAATGGCTATAAAAAACCTAAAAATACCGTCCAAACAGATGGAACTACAGAGATTACTAAAGATGGTTATTTATCTTAACAAAACTTCTAAAATGCTTAAAAAAAAACAGGGTGTAAAGCAAAACTTAGCATTTGAACAATTAAAAAAAAAACACTGTCAATACCATCAGTACTTAAATTCTAAGAAGTAAATAAAAATGTAACACTGTCAGTCGACGCGAGTGCACAAAGCTTAGGCGCAGTACAGTTACAAGATAATCAAACAGTAGTCTATACAACATAAGCATTATCACTAGCGAGCAAAACTACTCACTGTTAAAAAAAAAGCAACAGCAACAAAATTGGCATGTCAGAAGTTTTATGAATACGTCTATGGCAAAAATTTATATGTGTCTCAAAATTGATGCCCGTGTTTTTGGGATTTGACAGCAAATTAAAAATTAAAAGTTCAAAATTTAGATTCAAATTAAAGTATATAAAAACTCATCTAGGGAGTAAAGCACTTTATCAACAAGCAAAGTTTTCAATTTTGTTATAAACATATGTGTGTTAATTATGCTTCTAATGTTGTCTAGAAGCTTGTTAAAGAACCTACATGGCAAAAACATAAGAGTTTCAGCTGCATTAGGGATTTTAATTATGTTTTTGTTTCTAGTATTATAACTATGGTTGTCTTGTAAAAAATTAAAGCAATGTTGGTTTTTATAGACAAACATGATGGATTCATAAATATAAACACCATATATGGTTAGAATATAATGTTTTTTGAATTTCGGTTTGCACGAGTCTCTGAATTTAATACCCGATATGATTCTAATTGCTCGCTTCTGTATTATAAATAGTTTTTGCATATTTGTTTTAGTACAATTTCTCCAATGGATATTACCATACCGCATTATACCCTGAAATGTACTAAAATATACCATTCTTTGGGCACTTTGACTACAGTACTGGGGCAATATTTTTAGCGCTTATACATGTTTATTCAGTTTTTTAGATAAGAATTCAATATGGGAATTCCATTTTAACGCGTCATCAATGACTACACCAAGTAAGCTTATTTCATTGGCAATCTCTAAGTTTTCTTCAGATAACACCATAGACTGGAGACCAATATTGTTTTTGTTGCATCTAAACATCACACATGTTGTTTTGTTTTTGTTTAAAATTAATTTATTTTTATCTACTCAAGTAGAAAAATTGCCATAAATAGATTCAGCATGTTGTTGTATTGTGCTGACACTATTACCTGTTATTAATATATTGTTATCGTCTGCATAAGATATTAGTTTATGATCATTACTTTGGATACATTTCTTTAAATTATTGGCATAAATGATATATAATGTGGGACCTAAAATAGAACCTTGAGGAACTGATACTTGAACTTGGCAACTATTTGATGTGGTGCCACCGACAGATACCGACTGATACCTATCTGTTAGATAGCTTTCCAAATCCAACGCAATGCAATTCCGCAAATTTCAATAACTGCTAACTTTTCGAGTAGCACATCGTGACTTACTCAGTCAAATGCCTTGCTTAGATTGACAAAAACGAGTGTAATGTTTTTTTATATTTATTAGTTAATATGTAGTCTAAAGTTTTATTTAATGCTGTGTTTGTATCTGTATGCTTGCAAAAACCATGCTGATTAGCGGATAATATGTTGTGTTTTACTAAAAAAATTATAATTTTTGTGTGTAGTACAAGTTCATAAAATTTTGAAAATATCTTCCTGGACTTGAACATTTATCTTTTTTGTAAACTGGTATTATTAAACTTTGTTTTAACAAGCTAGGGAAAACACCATGTTTTAGAGATAAATTAATTACGTGAGTAAGGAGTTTGACTGTATGCTCTGTACATTGTTTAAATATAACAAAGAAAAACCATATATGTCAGAACAGTAACTATTTGCTAAAGACATTGAGATTTGAATAATTTCAGCTTCAGCGACTGGTTCTAAAAAAATTGTGTTTGGAATGGTTTCATTATTACTGTTTATGTAGTTTGTATCTACTTCTTTTGGTTATGAATTGGTTAATTCTAAAGCAATATTTTTAAAATAATTGTTTAAAATGTTTGCAGATTGAGAATCAGATGATTCTAAACAACTACCATCTAAATAGTTATGATCAGTCAGGTTTATTTTAATTTGTTTGTTGTTTTTAGTTTTTGTAAATTTTTTTACTACATTCCACAGTATCTTTTGCTTGTTGTGTGCTTTATTTACTAAGTTATTATCATAATTTTTTTTGCTTTTTTTGATTTTTCTTTATACAAAGTGTTTATTTTTTTATATTCTGACCAAAAAATTAGGTACGTGTTTGCTAAGTTACTAATTGAATTCAACTGGTTTTGTAGTTCCAATAAGTCCGAGGTGATCCACGGGACATGTGCTCTCTTTGTATTGCTACATTTTACATTAGGGAAACATAAGTTAAAATGAATAAAATTGTATTAAATAAGTATTCAAATGCAATATCTGGGTTTTTATTTGTTAAGACATGATTCCAAACTTAACTTATATTTAAATTGCTGATTTTTTCTATAGTAAAATTGCTTTGTTGCAATGAATTATCACATAATTTTTTCAATGAAATGTAAATCATTGTTAACGCTTTGCAAAATCCATCTATAAAAACTGACTTAATGCTTTCTTTCCCCGTCATGCAAAATTTGGATTTTTTGAGACCTAATTGGATGCAAACCATTTCTCTTCAATAATCTGTGAATGGTGTTTTTTGGATATAAGTTAGAGACAATATAATTTGAACGTTTGTATTTGGTTTTAAATCAACAAATTTAAAATTTTGCTCTTTTTGCTAGACGCTTAGTGTAGGTTGACATCTTGCCTGAATTTTGCAAAGATTTAAATTACTTGTTTTCAGTAATCTTATCCCAACTTATAGATTTTGCTTTGGCGTGCTGACGATTTGGAAACCTCTTCGCATAAGTTTTTGCCGCAGCAGTGGCATTGTCATTACATGCTTCTCATACTTTCAACATAATGACATAATTTTGATTACAGTAGTATTATTCTAATTTAAACCTACAAACTCGAAATACTAAGTCAAATCCTAACAGCACGGGCGTCCATTTTAACACTGATACTCTGTATAGAAAAAGATCATAAACCACTGTAATCTATAGTCAAGAAACCAATTCTATGTGCACTGCCAAGACTACAAAGAATATTGTTTGATGTTATGCAATACTCACTAAAAATTAAATTCACAAAAAACAGAAATTTCAATAGCATATGCTCTAAGTAGAGGAAATAGAGGTACAAATAATATACACTTAATATGAAATTATTATATTGGAAAAATCAGCATGAAGACATAATTAATTTAGTGAAACAGTGCAAAATTTGTCAAGTCAATAGAAATCAAACTACAAAAAACTAGTCGTAACTAAACAAATCCCAAAAACACCATGGCACTTAGTGACAACAGATTTGTTTGAGTTATAAAGACAAGAATTATTTGTTATAAGTGATAGTTATTCAGGATTAGACTATACAGTGCTAAAAAAATCTAACGTCATACAAAACTATAGAACACTAAAAAAACTGGTTTAGTGTACATAGTATAATAGAAGTTATAGAATTAGATAACGGCCCACAAAATGTTTCTAAAGAGTTTAAGAAATTTAAAGATACATGGTGTTTTAAACACAAAACTTTAAGCCTATACCACCTAAGAGAAAATGGATTAGTAGAGGTACAAATTGCAAAGAAAATGTATAAGAAGTGTATTACTTACTAAACTTTAAAAACACTAAAAATTAATTTATTGGGTCCCTGTACTATCGGTAAATAAGTAGAATGGTGACTATTAGTTCTGGTCGAGTAGTCAAACAACAATAAGAATGGACTTATTATGTTATGTAATGTATATTACTAAAGATTATTTTATTTTATTAAAAAAAAGGGAATGTAACGATAGACCTACAATGCGCCTAGTTAGTGCTTGGATCCATCTCTAATCTACTTGATAATTTGAGTATGTAATTAAGACGTTTTATAATAACGTAACTAAACAATAAACCTCGCGTTACTAGTATGTGTGTTTAAATTAAACTCAAAACATAAACGTTTAATAAGAATATTGAATAGAAAAGATATAAATAACTTAGGACAGTCTACTTCAGTCACTACAGATTTGATCTTTTGCGATGTTGATTTGGGGTGATAATTTATAATAAAGCAATGCAATTGAAAATTTAAACAACAAGATACCCAATTTTATTGGACAATAGTTGCAAAGTATGTTTTGGTTACATTTAATATTCCAAACTAGAATTTTGTAGAAAGATTACGATACTGATTGAGCGTACTCTAAATGAAAGTGCACTAAGGCACAGTAAATTTAACCGTACTTTGAGATAGATTACCTGACATTTTATATACAAGCGACTGCATTTTTATAGCACGAGTAACATATATGCTTAACAAAAGTATATTTTAAATTAAAAATTACACCTACGTTTTTAATTTGTTATTGTTAACATAATTATACAATATTTTTATTAGCTTTCTATTGAAATTGATTGTAAAATATTTATTAACATTAAACAAAACGTTTATAAGACACCAAGCATTTACAAAGTCTAAATTTTGTTGTAAAAGATTATATTAGATAATATTTTTTTATAAATTTAAATTATCTGCAAATAAAATAAATGATTAGTTCATTTAGTAAAATTATTGATAAAAAGCAAAAAACTTTTTTATTCAAAATTATATAAAGAATAAGTATTCATAGTCAATTTTTTTTTTATTTGAAAAAATTTGCAGAACTATAAGACAGTTTTTCTTAAAAAAAGATGACGGGTATTTTTTTTTTCTCAAATATGGATAAAAACGTGCTTTTGTATGTGCAAAAGATACCCTGAAAATTTTAAGAAATGCCGTGTACTGCCCTGAATTTTAAATTTACATTTTTTGATTTTTTGTAACTTTTCAGGATTACATTTTTAGGAAAAAATTATAACAAACTTTTTTCTTCAAAATTGTCCGAAGAATAAGTTTTTACAGACAAAAATGTTTTTTCTTTAAATTTTGAAAACTTTGCAAAACTTTAAGTGTCAGTTTATCTTAAAAAAAAGTGATATGTACTTTCTTTTTTTTTTTCAAATGTGGATAAAAAAGTGTTTTACATATAACAGCACGTTTTTATCCATATTTGAAAAAAAGAAAATCTTTTTTTTAAGAAAAACTGTCAAAATTTTTGTCTGTAAACTTATTCTTTAGTCAAATTTAAAGAAAAAAGTTTTGTATAATTTTTTCCTAAAAATGCAATCCTGAAAATTTACATACAGTAAAAATATGTAAATTTAAAATTTAAGCTTGTTTTAGCTATTTTTAAGTATTTCTGTAGATATTGTAAAATATTTCAAAACGTAGCACACGGCACTTTCAAAAACTTTTGCGCATATTAAAGCACGTTTTTATCTTTATTTGAGAAAACAAGAAAATAGCCGTCATTTAAAAAAAATCAGTTTTTTAAAGTTCTTAAAAATTTTCAAAATTTAAAGAAAAAAATTTAGACAATTTTGGAAAAAAAAGTTTTTTATAATTTTATTCTAAAAATGCAATCTTGAGAAGTTACAAATGATCAAAAAAGGTAAAAAACTCAAAAATCACAATTTTTTCATATTTTAATTGCTTATTACTCGAAAATGGCTCACTAAATATATTTTAAAAAATTTACAAGATCAGGATTCTTGCAGAGAAAGGCATTTTCAGTGGTTTGAGCAGAAAAACTTAAAATTTGTAGACAGAAGAGAAAAAAATTATTTACAAGGTCACTTTTAATACAGGATTTCTATATATATATATATATATTTACATCTCAGTATCTATAAAGCGTCCGCTATGAGAAACTGTCATTGGGCGTCCCTTAAAAAAAAACGTACTTCTAGTGCTCGCAGGTGAATATACTCGAGCTCAAAAAGATTAACGCGGTTTTCTTATTAAATACAAATTAAAACATTTTTCTATTGTACATAAAACTACCTTTTAGCGTCCGTACATTTTTCTGTTTTTGAGCGTCTTACATATACACAAAAAAACATGAATATGTGTTATAGAGCGTCCTGTTTTCTACCTTAAAGCGTCCGGCAGTGTTGCAACATGTTTTCTATTGTAGATATACATATTTGACACGGATTGTGCATACTATAAAGCGTCCAAACCAGTTTGACCAGTCTATTTATAGAATATCTGTAGTAAATTAACTATACGGCGTCCAACAAAAAATAAACAATAATATACCCACTTAGTACTGATTGAGTAACTCTTTTGGTTTTTAGATTTAAGTAAAAAATAATATAAAATTTACTGCATTTTTAGTGTCGGAAACATTTTGAATAACTTAGGCTTTGCAAATCCAACGATGCTCTCTAACAGGTGTCCTGAATTGAAAAAAAGTTTGATATAAATTACGACGTTAGAACTTATTGTTTCTGATCAGGGTAGTTTTCGTAAACTACAAAATGCAAAATATTAAAATTGTATCTGCTTTTTCTTTTTCATTTAAGAAAAATTAATAAATGTTTATTTCATTGTAAAGAGAAAGGTATGCCATTAACATTTAAAAACAATATCAGTCAAATTGCCGCCACGGCTACGGCTGCAGTACCACATTCTTTTTATGAAATTTTTTATGACCAATTTGCACATTTGAAGCTGTATGTCCTCGATAACTTCACACATTCCATCTTTAAGGTCTTGAATCGATTGTGAAGCATTGGCATAAACCTTGTTTTTTATGTGACCACAAAGAAAAAAGTCTAAAGATGTTGAATCACAAGATCTCGGTGGTCAATTGTGATCACTTTTTTGAGAAAAACACGGCCAGGAAACTTTTCTTGCAAAATTGCAATTGTTTTGTTGCTTGTGTGGCACGTAGCGCCGTCTTGCTGAAAATAAACGTTGTACACATCAATATCTTTCAATTCCGGCCATCAAAAATCATTAATCATAGCTTTCATCCATTCACCGTAACAGTTGCACCAGCCTCATATTTAAAAAAGTAGGGTCCAATCACACCGCCAGCCTAAAAACCGCATCAAACAGTGACACGTTGAGGATGCAAA
The DNA here is from genome assembly GCA_963932245.1 of Tachinus rufipes. NCBI lineage: Eukaryota > Metazoa > Arthropoda > Insecta > Coleoptera > Staphylinidae > Tachinus > Tachinus rufipes. The sequence continues at coordinate 43,355,818 of OZ010745.1, read as the reverse complement.
GACTTTTCAACAACCATTCTTGGATTTTCTGAGCTACAAATGCGACAATTCTGCTTATTAACGTAGCCTCCGAGGTAAAAATGGGCCTCATTACTGAAGATAATTTTTTGATAAAATTTTAGATGCATTTGAAGGACCCAACCAGCAAAGAAACGACGTTTATGGTGATCGACCAACTTGAGTTCTTCTGGTAACTGAATTTTAAAAGCCTTAAAACTTAAGTCAAAAGTGCAAAATACAATTCAATGTCGTTTGTGAAATGTCTAATTCCAAAGATCAACAAGAAATCGACAAACCTGGGTTTTTTCAACACTACGGGCTACATCAGCAATATTCTCATGTGTTCTTAAGCGATGCACACGCTTTTGATTCTTTACATCACAAACTTGTTCCAACAGCTTAAATTTTTCCACTAGGTTTACTATTGCCGGCCGAGAAGGTGCTTTACGACGACCAAAAAGTGTTTTAATTTTGCGAACTGTGACTGAAAAATTTTCACCATTTTTGTAGTAAATTTTAATAATTTCAATGCGTTGTTGAAGCGTGTATTGTTTCATTTTTAATAACGGCGTAGTTTTTACTTGTCAAATGTCAAAGATAATAGCTTCAAAATTTACAGCTGCCCATTTGGGCATAGCCTGCTGTTCAAAATGAAACTTCTTATTGGAAAACCCTTTACAATAAATTGTTATTAAGTTTGCAAAATTAAATGTGGTATGTAATAAAGTCGACAATTGCGTTTTTTAATCTTTCCGCATAACGTGGATCATTACTTATATTGATATTATAACGAGACTATACAGTTTTAAATTTATTATGAATAGTTTCATCAGCATGTTCCGACCATCGACCCAAACCTAAACTCAAGTAATATAACGCATGAGGTAAATGGTATAAAATAATATGAAATTTTGTTTCGATAAAGTCTTTCTATTTCTAAATTTAACATTTTTTCATCCGGTTTTGATGTAGAGAAACATAGATTTACATTTTTATCCATTGATTTAAAACATACTACGTATGGAATAATTATCAATGAGCTGATATTTCCTAGTATATTGTCACTAACAAAAATATTAGAGTTTTTCAACATTGTTCGGCAAGCATTTCCCGCAAAAACATTACCATAGCAATTTTTTGATATTATTTTTAACTGTTTTGGCCAAAGATGAGCTTGTTTACGAAATAATTTTTTTATTAATTTGTTCCTAACTATGAATTTTGAATAACAGTTACATCATCGTATTCATTGAAAAGTAGAAGATTCACTACTGATTTGCTTTACATAACAAATTTCTTATTATTTCCATTAGATTGAAATATTTTGAAGAAATTTCTTAAATTTCCGAACGGCTTCAGCCTGAAGCATTTGTTTTCAATTTTCAAATTTGCAATTTTTAACAATTAATTTAAGAAATGTAAAATTAAATTTAATTAAACTGCAATAAAAACTTATTAATGTTATTGTTTTCTTCCTCGTCGTTATTTTCAATACCACCTATTAATTCATTATAATGTACAGAACAGTTGCTTACATTTTCTTGCAAATATACATAGCAGTATAGGCTAGGATACTTTGCAGAAGCAATTTGTTGACCGTTTACAATGAAATTTATTGTTAAATCGCCGATGAACTTGAATGAGAAATCATTCAAAATTACAAGAATTTAGATTCCTATAACTTTCCTTTACATCGAGAACAATACATAACAAAATAATTTTTTTCACATTTGTAGCTTTACCAAATTTTTCAAGTCCGCACTGTTCTTATACGTAGATCTCAACAATCTTTCATTTGTGTTATATTCTAGCTCAGGTAATATGCTAAGACATATTTAAAAAAAATGCCGTCTGTCCTAATTTTAATGTCAACATTACCATTTTCTCCACTTTTATTAATTACCATATCAAATATTTCAGAAACGTTACCCCACACTATTGGTCTTTTAATTGTTTTGGTTGAACTTCCATTACAACATCAAACCTAGGAAATCAATTTTTATAATGGAATCAAATTCTAATTTCCTATTCTTCATATCTTCAGAGAAATGGGCAAGAATTCATTTGCGTTGACCAGTTGGTGACCGAAAAAAGTTAGTTCGATTTTTGTATATATAACGCAGACACATTCATGATAGATTTATAATTCAATAATTTCTCCAAACTGATCTGAATCTTTTTAATTTGTTTGGGATTGATAACAATTCTCTTCATTCTTTTTTTAGAGCTGCTGTATGATGCAATTCTTTACTGATCAGACAGTTCCGCAACCATATTGTTTGTTATGTTACTGGTTGCTTTTTTTTTAAGAACATTAATGAAATTGTTTTTTTTTTCTATGGTTGAGAAACATTTTGTACAGACAATTGTTGCAGTGTTGGGTTTAGGATTTTTTTTTCATTTTCTGAACTGATTTTTCATAATTTACTGATGCTATCCTACCAAACTTAATTTTTTTATATACTTTTATATGTTCTCTACCTTTCATTACTGCAGATCTAAAGTTCTTTCTTGCAGTTATACTTATTTAGCAATTACAATCAATTTTATTTCGAGTTCCTTTAAGAAAAACATTTTTTTCAATATTCGGTATTGTAGAAATGTTTCTTTTAGGATTATCATTCTTTCTATCTTTTAGCGCTAAACAACAAGTGGTACATATAATTTTTGGAAAATGTAAATCTTGAGTATTAAATTTAGGATTTGAATGTCTTATTAATTCAGTTGTGTTTTTATTAACATGAAAAAAAAATCCTATTCTATGTGTAAAAAGAAATCCACAATACATATAATTAAAACTGACTATTATTAATAGTAGTAGTATGAGAAACCATTTTCACAAATTCTTTATCACAAATAAGTCAACACTTTGACAATATACTCACTAAAGTAATTTTTTTATCATAAATATTTAATTTTAAAAAATCAAATTGTTAATATTTAAAACTATTCACATCAGCCAAATCCTTCAGATCAGAAAGTACAACTGACTGCTTATGGAATCAAGTAAAACTAAAATACAACAACAAAATCCTCATAAAAACAAATATAATTTTTTAATTTGTATCGTATCAGCCTACTTAGAACAATAATCGTATTGTTGTTGAATTTTTTATTTATGCTAACTTAAGTCAGACATTTTGTGAAATTTAAATTTTATAAACTTTTGGGCACCACTGTGCTTCAAGAAGGAGCAAATACAATATTTGTATTCAGTATTTTTTTTATCTTTGCATGCTACTCTAATCATTAGAGAAGAGATTTAGTGACGTCATTTTAATTTTTCAATTATTTCGATTTGGGACCAAGTTTTTGATAAATTTTATAATTTCTAAACTTTTGGGCGGTACTGTTTCCAAGAAAGAGCAAATACAATTTTATTATTTTGCATTTTGTAATCTACCGAAGCTACCCTGAAATGATGAGTTCCAGCGTTATTTTTAATATTTTTTTTTTTTAATTTAAGACACTAATTTGCTTCGCCACGTTGAACAAGAAAGTTATGACTATACGGTGGTGGCCAAGACCAAAAATCCGACGGCTCCAATCAAAACATTTTTTTTTAGTATTTTAATTGGGCCCAGATTTTTGGTCAAAAGTGCAAAAAAAGACTTTTTTGGATTAAATTTGGAGCAACATTTAAAACAAAATTTGGGCAACTTATATAAAAAGAAATCATAAAGATGCTGCGTTTATTAGCTATTCGACAAAAAAAAAGAACTTAGCTAAAACCCTTACCAAACTACGTTGGTCCAAGTCGGGCAAATCACGATTTTGGAGTTACTTTGAGCGGGACGCATTTAAATTGCACTGAAGCGCTTTGACACAGCAGTCGGAACACTTCCAATTTTTAGTATCAGAAATATTTTTGCTAACTTGTCTTCCAAATTCAATGGTGTTTTCGGGTTTGCTCTGCAACTTAAGACAAGAAAATTATGTCTATACGCACAAGGCGTTAAAATATTAGAGCCTCGCCCAGTCCCGATTGGACTTGACTGAGCATTGAGGCAAGAAGACATGGCCAAAAATCCGACGGTTCCGATTAGAACAAAGTTTCTAGTTGCAACCGTTACTTAGCTACTTCGATCCAAATCGGACGGGTCGCCTTTTGGGATCGTTTTGAGCGCGACGCATTTGAATTGCACAGAGGTGCTTTAACCGTTACTGCTTGGTCGGATCACTTCTGATTTTTAGTGTCAGAAATATTTTAGTTAACTTGGGCCTTGCAACGGGGTCTGGGCTTGGCTGGGCAAATTGAATCGGGAAAACTCCAATTAGAACAAAAATTTTGTTGAAGTTTTTTTATTTTTTGAAAACCATCCTGTTTAAGATTTTTTTTGATAAAAAAATTTAGACAAAATTTGGGCAGTTAATTAAAAAAAAAAAATGAAAATAGTTAGTTTATTAACTTTTCAACAAACAAACTATCTAGCTGCAACCGTTACCAATCTTCGTCTATCCAAGTCAGACGGGTCACTTTTTGGAGTTTTAAACGCGACGCATTGAATTGAACGGATGCGTTTTGACCGTCACAGCTCGGTTGGATCACTTTTGATTTTTAGTGTAGAGACTATTCTGGCTTATTTGAGCCTTGCAAATTTATTGCTGCCTCAAAATTGCTTTACAGTTTTGGACAAAAAAGTTAGAACTTACTGAACAAATCAGAATCTTTTTTGAACGTCCCAGAACGATGCGATTTCCACCATTTCTTTTTTATGCCAAAATTAGACTGATGTTTATTACATTATTATTTAAACCCAAATATTATTGATAAATGTTAAAATTTTGCACTTTTGCAATTATGTAATTTTTTAACACCGTTGAGTTTGGTACTTCATTAATAAATTTTGATATTACCATTACAGTTGGCAAACTCAGTTTACTAAATTTTATTTAAATCCATAGTTATCCAACACATGACTTTGCTCGCCCGGCATTAACTAGCAACCAAGCCAAGCAAATTTTGCCCGTCAAATTTATCTTGCAACTAGCAGGGATTTACAGTCTTTAACTCGCTAGGCTTTTAGGCATAAAAATTGGTTAGTCTGTAACTAGATCGAGCAGCACAGGCTTCCGCCCGCCGGTTTTACATAGGAACTAATCATCTATCAAGGTAAGAAACTAATTATATTGCAAACTCAGCCCCCGCTGCTGTGTTTCTGAACGGCCACTTACACGGACATTATGCCGTCTCAACGCCGCTCGACCACGGAACTCCTGGTTGCACCCACATCTGGAAGTTTCCGACCAACGGGAAGCTCAACCAGACAATCCAAGCCATGCTATATTAAACCGAGGAAAACTTCTCAACGAGAAACTTTTTATGGGAGATTACTCAAAACCCGGCCCAACACAGCACCGGGCAAACAACAAACAATTTATTTTCATTTTCAAATAAATCTTTAAAATCCAAAACCACCTGTGTTTTAATTATTAAAATTTTTACAACGCCACTTTAAATATTCAAAATCTTATATTATTATTGTAACCGGGAGTTTTCAATTCTTTAGTAATTATTATATAAATAAATTATTGTAATGATTATCCCAACGGCCAAAGCTTTTTTATCTGTAAATATACAATTTGGCGTCCGTTAGATAATATATGCCGACGTGCCTATAAATAGAAAAAGTAATTCTAATTTTAACTTGCGATCGATATTTTAAATGCTGTGTTGCCATATTACGCGGACGCTTAGTAATGCATTTTTTGTACAGAAAAATATACTTGTAAATATACGTCAAGCTCTTTACCGCCTCCTTGCGGCAAATGGTGTGAACTAAAAATATGCACATAAATATACATTTTTACACAAATCGCCATATAGAGCGCCTTAGACTGAATTTTTTTTATATGTATCTTTCGACTCGCCTTGATGCACAGAATCGATTTATAAAGGTTTCCTTTTGGCGTCCGTATACGGACGCTCTATTCTTCTCGGACGCTTCAAAGTGCGTAAAAGGACAATGTATGGACGCTCTATAGTTAGGTTGATGTAAATATATATATATATATATATATATATATATATATATATATATATATATATATATATATATATATATACTATAGCACATTATAGTTGGAAAGGCATTAGTTTTCCGGGATGTTTGTAATATCTGGAGGTTTACTAGGCATTTTAATAGTGGTTGTACTTCTGCAGTGTTCTACAAGAAATGCAGTTATTTTATAAACAAAAAGGTACCAATGACTACAATATCAAAATATTATATAAATGTAGGACGTAGATGACTCATAATGCAGTTGTGTTGTTTACTAAAACTGTCTCAACAATCTTAGGTATAAAATTTGAGAAAATTGTTACAGTCTATGTAGACAATTTATTTATGTTATCAGAATCAGTGGAACAACTTTTAGACTAGCTGTATAAAATATTTTTAAGACTTGGCAAAACAGGTTAAATAATACAAATACTTCTTAATTCGTAATTTTTTTAAGAAAAAATATTTTATGTAAGCAAATTAGTCATTAGCATTAGTCCAAATTCTTTTAAGTAGTAAAACGGTTTTCTCTCTTTATCAATGTAAACAACTTTAACTGTTTATTTTTCTTAGCATTTACAATCGCTTGTTTTGTGCACATTTGTAAACACATTTTTTAACTCGCTTAGTGCATAAAAATTGACGGTTTTATTTATTAAAAAAACTATCTTTCTAAAGGATCTCGACAATAATTTACGTTATACCGTAGTTAGTAGATGGCGAGCACCACGTATTATGCTATGATAGTCGGTAGGAATCAATGGCAAGTTCAAATTTTGGAACATTTACCCGTGTTTAGAATCATATTATGGTTTCCTCCAATATATGTTTTTATTTATTTAAAAATACTATTTTTCTAAAGCAGTTTGACATAATGTACGTTATACCGTACAGATAGTAGATGGCGAGCGCCGCGTATTGTGCTATGATAGTTGGTCGGAATCAATAGCAAGTTTAATTTTTGACGCATTTACCTGTGTTTAGAATAATATTATAATCTTCTCCAATGTGTGGGCGCATACTCTTGGTCACATGTACTCCGCACACTGTTGACCAATGTTGGCTTTAGCGTTGGGGTCATTGTATTGTGCTTGGTCTAGATGCTTAGTGTTCAATTGCAAACTTCTTGAATACTGTCTAATTAAACTATCAATTTGCTTGTTTGGCGACTCAAAGATTGAAAACTATAAGTGCACTAAAAACGGAAAGTTGGGTTTGGTGAAATTTACTAGGATTTAGTTTTTGTTCTGACAAAAAACTTTATTTACTATAACATTTAAAGAAAAGTTTCAAAATTTTTTACTATTGATTAAACGGTGGCGGAATTTCTTTGCCAGACACTTTCTTAAATTTTAATGTGTTTAAAATTTCATACAATGAAACATCTATTAACATTTTTCTGGGTGACGACAAAGACTTACTCGAAGATCTTATACTTATAGGAATGCTATTATTTTTAAAAGGCAGAACGTTTAAATTTGCTTTAAAAAGTAGAATTTTGTGCGAATATTGGTTTTTTATTATTTATATGTTTATATATTTAGTAAACATTATTATTGACCGCGGAGCTGATTGACCGCGTAGAAGTTAGATTTGGCATCCGTAGCTTCAGGATTTTAGTGGACAGATTTAGTTTTTGAGTAGTTGCATACCCGACCTCTGTATTCCTGCTCTAAAATGCCGTATTCCTACCTATACTAAACGCAGGGAAGATAAATCTAGCTTTTGGGAACAGGTAATCTTGCGCACCCAAACTTCCTGCCATGGGATCATAATGTAATATATATTTATATTTGCAATGATTTGTTCAGTGGTTATAGCGCCAGAATATTGTATGTATGTGCACGTACTCTTAATCTTTTTCTACATGTGGTAAATGACTCCTTAGAGTCGTCTACATCATATTTTGTCTTTTTATGGTACATACAACGTAGAGGAGACTGTTCTTAGGTTTGTTGCATTTTTGTTGTTGCTGTCATCTTTGTGTTTATAAGTTTGTTCTGTTCACTTGCGCAAAAAACTTTAGTAGTAATTCATTTATAAGCGTATGTGTAAGCGCAGATTTCATGGTTTTGAATTTGTACTTGAGTTCCTAGTTCTAGAAGAATTTAACTTTTCTCGCGTTGTATCAATGTTGTTGCAAAAATTATATTTTTTTGTCATATAAATTGTGTAGTATATAGTTATACTTGCAGTTAGTAAAAACTTTTGGGATCGTACTTGGCTACTATTTTATTATACGTTTAAATGCATATTACTTAATTTTTTCAGACTTTAATTAATATCTACAAAACACGTTTCAACAGCACCCATTACTTTTATATTGAATTATAAATTAATTGAGAAGACAGATTTTTTTTTTATAAATAATAAACTACATACAGTTTGAAAATGTAAATAATAAAACCACTTGACATAGTTGTATTATATTTTGTGGCATAGTTGTGCATCAATCTTTTGTAATATATTAATTTTATTTTTACACAAAAATCTAAAACATTATTTTATAAATTAGGTCAAAAACATTAGAATATAAATGAATTATGTGGTTCTGTGAATCTACAAAAAAATATATTAGATAAATTTTATTTCAACATAAGGTAAAGAACATTTCTGTTCTGTAATAACGTATAAATCATGTTAATACATAAATAAATCTTGTCGAATTATTTTGATAAATTATCTCCCTGGTGTGGGGGTTTGCCATGCAATAAAAAGAGTTGTGTAAAATAACCAAGTTGGTATTAATTCAGCACAAACATAGAACGGAGTGCGCTTTATTAAAAACATATTTCACGATATAATTAAAAAGTTTAATAAACCTATCTAGGTGTTCAAAAGTTCCCGGGGGATGAAGAAAACTCTCTACCGAACACACTGCATCCGTTTATGTTCGAGCACTTATCCCATTTATCATTTTGAAAGTTGACCTTTTGTTACCGGCGCGAATTAAAACGTTTGACAAGTTGTCTGCTGGAAAGGGTCTGTTTACAAAACGAGGGGTGGCCCGGTAATTGTGACGCAAGGAAAGCTCGCAAGGAACTCGGTCCGTTTTCAGTTTAATCTGCATAATCTTATTTTGTTTACTTTGAAACGCCGCGAAATTGGGTCTTTGTTTGATATAAGTGGAAATTAATTACAGAGGTAGCTTTTTCATAACCAATATCTGATTAAATTGAACATTTATAAACAGCGCCTTGTAAATTAATTAGAATAACATTAAAGTGCCAATATTAATTTAGGAGGGAACTATAGCTTTACTTAGTTTTAGAATATTTGCATATTGTCTTAACACACACTTGAGTTACCAAGTCATTAAGTGTGCCTATTAATGTTAAACAATAATCACATTTGTTTTAATGTTAATTCTAAATCTAGTTTTTTTGATTTTGAATTGATTTAGCTTATGTTTAACAATTATTAATACACATTTTTTGCTTAAAACTTATGGTGCTTAAACCACTAAAACGCTTTTATTATTTTAATTAACGGATTTGGTAATATATAATTTATTTTGTAATTAATTTACATGTTTTTATTCAAAAGCAGCTGTGAGATGAAAACAAAAGCTTAAGATTAAAAAAAAAAGAAAAAAAATTTATTTGACATTAGCATTTGTTAAACAGGTTTGTTTCTAATTTTTTTTGTAGTTTAGGACTAAATTATCTCATCTGCTTTCTTCCTTGATGCTAACGACCAGTTTTATAAACATTTTTAGGCGGTTTGTCTAGGGTCACTTACTTTATAGTTTTTGTTTTTCAGCCTATTTGGCGGTTCTGTTTTGGTTCATTCTATCCTAATGGTTTTTTTATAGTCGTCTTTGTAATCTGAAACTTTTAGCTACGTCTTAAGTAGTTCTTTTTCTAATTTTATTACTTAGGGTTATTTCTTTTCTTTTTCTAAGAGTTTATATTTTAGTGCTCTTTACTAATCTTTTAATTTTAAACGGGGTTCAGCAGCATAGGTTAGCTTAACTTATTCACTTTGTTTGTAAACCAAAGTTTATTGTTTTTTTTCTAAAATCAATATTAGATATTCTAGTTCTTATAGCTACGTTTGCTTGGTTTACATTGTCACATTCTACGATAATCTTGTGTTGTTTTTTTTTTAAGTTGTTTTTGGTTTAGTATTTTTGTTATTTTGTTGCAAAAAATTTGGATGTATGCTGGAAGCTTCTCTTTATGGAAGTTAATCTTTTGGCGCCTATTGTACAATGTGTTGTATTATGTGTTGCATTTGCAGAGATTGGTATCCTTACATTTATTCATTTTTTTAGATATATGTTTCTGTTGAAGATATATTTTTTTGGTTTTTTGGTTTAATGTGTCTGTCTGTACGTATACGCTTGCAATATTTAAAGTATGTTTTTCTAGCCTTACGGCCAACATATTTATATTTCAGTAATGTGCCTAATAAAATTGCCATGAGTCATGAATAAACAGCTATTTATTTATTAGCTCCTTTAAATTAAACAAACAATCAACGTTTTAGAGAAATTTTATCCACAGCTTAGCGACCTGTATACATACGTGTATTTGGACTGTCTAACTATTTTTACTTAAAAAAATATTTTTATTAAAAGTTGTAGAGCGGAAAATTTTCAATTGATATAGGTTTATTGAATTTTTCTATAATTTTCTACTTTTTTGCTAGACGAGGAAAATAAAGTCACGATTTTGCACGCATTATTAAAAAAATTAAAAAACTTATATCGAACAGAAATTTTTTGCTCTAAAACTTTGGTCTCTTATAATTATTTCAAAAAATGCATAGATTTGGTTGAAAATCCAAAAAACTAGCAAAAGGTCACAATTTTTCAACATTCTTTAGCGGAAAATGCTTTCACTATTAAAAAATCCAAATAGCCAATATCAATTGAAAATTGTTTGCTTGACAACTTTGATCTGTTATAATTTTTTACCAAAATGCATAGTTTTGGCCCTAAGCGCAAAAAATTAAATATATACTTTATTTTTAGCGCCTTTTAGCGGAAAAACTGAAAATTAATAGAAATTTTAAATGATCTATATTGTTTGGAAATTTATCGCTCTAGGAACATTTAGGTTTCTGTGCAATACCGTGTTTTTAATGTAATAATGCGCATCAGTAATAAGTATCAGTATTTTGTTTTAAAAAACATGCAGTACATGCCCACGCTGCACAAGCGTATGTCGTGATTGGTTGCAGTAGACTTTTATATAAACATTCTTTGTTATTATGTTAAAACTTGGATGGACGGTTTAGCAGGAGGTAGAGCCTATAAGTCTGTTTCTAAGTTTTGACAGTGACATTGTTGACGTCAGTTCAAAAACTCAGTCGTTTTGTTTTATACGTTGTTTTTGCCCCTATGCTCTCGCAGCCTAGGTTTGGGGGTTGTGCCGCTTTTGAACAGAATTGTCTTGCATTTGTGGGTATTAACTTTGGTACGCCACTGGTATGTCAATGACGTAGAAAACAATTTTAGTCCCACAACACTGCCTTGCAGCACACCAGATTCAATATTCTTAGTACTCGATGACTTATCAGCCGTTAACATATAGAATTTTTTATTAGTCAGATATGACGAGATAATGTGGATACAATAATACAGCATGTTTATGTGCATCAACTTACAGATAAGTTTGTTGTGCCATACTTTATCAAACGTCTTGTAATTGGCCAATTTTTTTTTGAAAAACTACTCAGACTTGAAAGTAGGCTTATTGGACGGCGTTTTACTGGGTATTTCAGCGGTATTTCGGCTTTTGGAATAGAAATAACGTTAAGTAGTTTCCACACTGTTGAATAGCTTTTAAGTTTCTACATTTTGATAATATAACGATTAACAGTTCCAAAACATGTCTTCGTTGCCGCTTACACGCGCAGATGTGTAGGTTCTGGTTTTGGTGAACCTCTTTGAACAAGTTCAATATTGTCCGTCTATTGTAGACAAAATTGCATTACACCAGTTATTGTTGCGGAAAGTTTAAAATATTTCTCTAACCAATTTGGCTAGCTGGGCTCTTTGTAAGATCAGTCAATTTTATTTTTATCACAGCCGCAAATTTCAGTAACAGTTAATATCAATGCGAGCTTTGACCCTATCTGCAGATTTTTTTTTCTACTTATTGGCTGTCTTTTCAAGGGGAACAAGAACTGTGCAAGATATCTGTAATTACCCACACTGGGTAACTACTAGTAATCTTATTGAGCATTTCCAAGTTTAACACGTCGTCATAACCATGCATGTAAAAGTGGGTTGGTCCGTCCGGTGCTACTACTGCGAGTCTATTGAACTGCGCGAATCGATTTAGCATTTTATTATCGGCATTGGTAGTTCTTCAATTTTAGCTACTGTACATTGCGTTTAGGTCTAGCGTAAGAACTGGGGGTGGCTTAAACCTTAAGCTTAGCAATGTCTGAATGTTCTTTACGTTGATTTCCAGAGATTGTTTGTTGTAAACGGAAACTAAGAAGATAACCTCACTCCAATACTTGCAATCATCAGTTTTTGAGAGAGCTTGTTTTACAGTTGTCATATTGCCTTTTGCTAAGACTAATAAAGGTTTCTTAAGAACCGGTACTAATTGCCTTGTAGTTGTCTGTTTTTGTAGCATTTTTGATCTCTAAAAAGTTACTAATTTTGATACTTTTAATACTTTAATTAACTTTCTAAGTGGTCTGTTGTCTAGTTGTTGCTAAATTAGTTTGAGTAGCACTAGATGTCTTTGTGGTAGTTTATTGGTTTTTTGAAAGAATAAAACATACTTACCGCCTCCAAGACTGTTTTGCTTTTTTTTGCAGTACTTTGCGTCTTTTCGGTGGTTTTTTGGATTTTTTGAGAAGACCTACTTAAAGTCTTCTTTGGCAGCCGTGTTGTTTATTATAAATAGTGATGCCAACTTTTCTATTGGCTTCTGCTGCAAGACATGCTTAAAGTTTATTTTCAGATTTTTTAGTTCTTTACTTATTGCTGCAGTTTTGTTTTATGAGGTAAACCTCGGATTATGAGCCTATGCTCTCAATCTTCTTTTTACAAGAAGAATATAGAATTTGGGTGTTTCTTTAATCTGTTTAAGGTACCCAATAAATTTACAATATTCATTCATTTTGCAAATCGAAATCTGACACTATCCTTAAGAATTTTGATATTAAAATTGTGACGATCTCAAAAGTTATGCTTGTCTCCACGCGTTTTTTTAGAGGCGGCATGATAACCCACAGACAGGCTGAAATTAACGACTCTGCTTTTGGACACGCTGGGACCCGCCACCTTAGACATAGAAGATACAGATAAATGTACTGGCTGCAGGTGGGGTTTTACGGACGAAAGTTACTTATATCATTATTGTCGTTGATGAATTTAAGGAAATGTTTTGCAACAGAAAGGGTTTTTATACTTGCTCTTTTTTTGAAATTTTAGTGATTAGATTTTGCAACTTGTTAAAAGCGGTTGTTTTAATTTTTTTGTTAAATAAAAATTAACATTGTTTGCTTTAGTTTAATAATTGACATTATTTTTGGTTACAATTTTATAATTTTTTATTTTTGATTCATTTACATTTATCTTCCTATTTATTGGACATAGTGAACATTGCAACACTTAACTGACTGAATATAAATTATTGCTAATAATTTTTCGGTAAATCCCTAACAAATCGTTTGTAACTTTTTTTTTGCATCCTGTGTGAGCACTGTAGATGATGCCATGCTACCTAAAATTAAAATAAATAAAAACTTTGAAATTAAAAAAAAAAACATAAATAAATTTATTTTATACATTAATGTTAACTGTGTTTTTTTATTACTTGATTAACTGTCTTAATAAATATATTTCTATGTTTTAAATACTAATAATAAATAGCCTGATATTGGAATAACATGTTAATGAACGACATCAAATCCAATTAAGTTTTGACGACATTTTAGATTAGATTACATGTAAATGTAATTGAAACTCATCCGTTTGATAAGTACTTAGTTACTAATACCTCAAAGTAACATGAAATGTAAACCTAGAATAAATTGCGTTCGTTAAGCATCAAAGTAAGATTAAGTTTGTAGGGCATGCAGTATCCTGAACTTGCGTGTGCGATGACACGGTACCAAGTAAATATAATATAAACCTCTAATATAACTTTGCTGCATCTTTCATGTGCTGCAATAATGGAGCTTCTAGGATTTTATATTACAACTAAGAGTATATTTTATCGATCAAGTGAATAGAAAACAACTGTATTCAAATTGCAATTTTACAGAATGAAAATTTATAAGATAAACGCTAGTTAGTTTTTTATGTAATTAATTATATTAGCGTAGTCGGCGACATTTTTGTTCGGGATTGCAAATTGCAAGGTACACACCAATCGGGTGGTAATCAGAATTATCTTCTGTCTGTCATTTAACTCATCCTCTGTTTACCCTTCGTACGGCAGTGTGTTCAGACGCTCTCTACGGGATCGGCACCCTGCACAAACATTCAATTACTACGGGGTTCAAGTCCGGAAAATGTTAAATGGCGTTAAATAAATCTACCAGCCGGGGTTTCGTCCTTATACATCCTGAAATTAGAAAGCCCTTCCTATCTTCAACATCCACACAAAATTATTTTTGGTTTTGAATAAAGATAATAAATCATTATATTTACCTTACCAACTCAATAGAGAATTAATTACAATTTATTTCTATTAAAATGATCGTTTACGACACCCTTTAAATAAATTTCAGTATCCTCTGTTTGTCTTTCAAACAAACATGGGTAAAGATAACAGATTTGCTTGAGACACATACATGTTGTGTAGACCCCAAATTACTGATTCTGCAACCAGCAGGTGTCCGGTACAATGTATCCTCTGCATGTCCTGCCTGGTTTAACATGTCCAGCAAATCATTTGTTTACAGAGACCGAAAAGGCTTATAGATAATACTCTGTTTTTGATAATGTAAATTCAGTTAAAATTTAATTAAACGTGCAAAATCCCAAAACAATATTACAAAATTATCGCTTCCAATTTAGTGCCATTCATACAATAAATGAAAATTATTATCACTCGGTTGGTCCGTTTTATTACCAGTACGCTTAATATTCTGACGGAGTAGAAATGTCTAATTGATGGTGGCGTATTTTTCATAGCATTTAGAATTCATTAGGGTGAAGGCAATTTAATACAAATTAATAGATTCCGGGGATGTTCACAGTTTATGCGTGGCAGAGAAAAAAACACCATTTATCGTGCCTCTGTCATCGGCAGACAGCCAATAAAAAAATGGGAACGTGCCAAGAAAAATATAGTTTAAGGAAACGTTAAAGAGAGATTAAGATTTATATGGTTTTAAACATCAATTTATGTTAATAACTGCATTTATCTTTTTAGAAGTTTGAGAGGCATCGATTTTTAATATCTATGCTAATATAAATTGCTTTTTTATGGTTTTCTTTTTTAATTATTCACGGAAAGTCAATACTTCAAGCAACGTTATTATTAAGCATTTGAAGATATATTTTACATAAAAACGAATGCAGGTAAAGCGTAAGTGGAAAAATCTCGCTTATCACTTATTAATATTACGTAAAACTGATTTATATTTTCATTTTATAAATAAAATGGTGTATTTTTTTTTAAATTTTGTTATTGAAATTGTCGAATTTGTGTAAGTTTTAAATACAATACAAAAACCAGAGCGCATTAAGTTTATTATATGTTTGGTAACGAAATTGGTCGGGTAAGTTGGAAATATCAAATGTTCCTCAGTTGTTATTCTTTTCTTTATTTTCTCGCGTTTTGCACGCTACAAAAATTTATTACAGTCCATTGCACACAAAAAATATAAGTTAAAAAGTTTTTGCTTTAGTTAACAATGTTTATGAAAAGTACTTCAGAGACACTCATATCACTTGAATAAAGTAATTATTGTTAGCTATTGTGTTTGCGAATAATTAATAATAATAAATAATTAATTATAATATCTGCGTGGTGAAAAAGGCTTCAGATTTTTTAGGGCTATAGTGAGTATATAGTTCTGTATTGATGTTTTGAAATATAAATGGGGTGTTTTAAGAAAAAGTGTAGCGAACGTTGCTTTAATAATTATAATATTTTTGTAATTTTTGATTTTTGACCTTGAATCTATTATTTTTATACTGTTTTCAAACTTCTACTAGATTGTTTACACACTTATTATTTATATTTAATAAATGCCAGAAACCAACCAATATATTTGAGAGTCGACTATTTATTATTCTTTGAATGATTGAGGATGCGGACTTCTCTGATATTATTACCTTATGGAAAGAACAAGCTGAGCTGAACTTAGCCAGCTGTGTATCAAATATCCAATCCATGATCTACTAGAACAACATCGATATAAAATTCAGACTTTTCCCAGCTATTAATTATAATTTGGATCAAGTTTAAGTAGTATTTTTCAATAACATTAATCCTAATATTCTATTATTTGCAAAATAAATCTCTAATCACTATTATTTAATTTATTCCTCTAAAACAAAACTGGACTTAACAAACCCAATTTTTCTGATTTTCTTATATATCTAAAATGTGTTTAGGTGCAATTTGTAAGTTTTTTGTTATTTATTTACTAACATATTAACAAAAAACTTACAAATTACACCTAAACACACAACTATCAACTCTATAGAACTAGCAAACACTCTAAAAAACATTAAAATAGAACGTAACGATACGATGATCTCCTTCGACATCACCAACTTGTACACAAACATACCTATACCTAAAAATATTTCTGCATTCTAAAATACATTATCAACACTAAACATAGACACTGAAGAAATAAAGAACATAATAGAAATTGCAAAATTTTTCACTTCAGAAACATTTTGCACATATAATGAAAAAACATATAGGTTAACCGATGGACTACCAATGGGAGCATCAAGCTCAACTATCCTAGCAAACATTTTTCTCAATACAATCGAAGAAAAAATACTAACTAACAACAACCCACTACACAATAACATAATACTATGGCGTAGATATGTAGATGACATATTTTGTATATTTAGAGGGCAACCAAATGACATAAATAATTTACATTCATATATTAATAGCTTAACTAAAAACATATAATTTACAATAGAAATAGAAAGTAACAGTCAAATAAATTTTCTTGATCTGACAATAATCAAAAATAATTCAAACAAACTTGACTTCAAAATTTACAGAAAACCAACCAATTCAGGCATAATAATCCCTTTCAACTCAAATCACAGTTTTAACAACAAATTTGCAGCTTTTCACTCCCTAATACATAGAGCACTATCACTTCCACTATCATCTACACATCTACAGCTTGAATATAATACAATAAAACAGCTAGCTATAAATAATCAATTTCCCCTCAGCACAATAGACAAAATAATTAAGAAACATACACAAAAAACACTACTTGACAACATAACACTTCTTACACACAACACCAAAGACACAAACAACCAATACAGAAAGTTAACATACTACAACAACACCAGTAACAAAATACAAAAACTATTGTACAAATACGATCTTGAAACTTCACTATCTAACCCTAACACTATCAAAAATAACATCTGCAATCAAAAACATACATCAGACAAACTGACTAAATCAGGAATATACCAAATCAATTGTCAAGATTGCACAGCTTCATATATAGGACAAACTGGTAGAGCACTTAAATACAGACTCAAAGAACACACTCACAAAAATCACAACTCTACTTTTTCCAAACACTTACAAATACACAAACACACTTTCAATATCAAAAACAAAAATAATATAAAACTCCTACACCAAAAAAAAAAGAGGCTTAAAAATGACAATACTAGAATCATATGAAATAGACAAATTAAAAAACAATAAAAACTACAGATGCCTAAACGAACAAATCAATAACCAATACCAACATGTTTATACATTTTTAAAGAACAATAACCACACTACAGTTAATCACTCGACAACAATAACCACAATACACAATAACCAATTAATGTAACAGTAACCACAACAAATTCACACCACCCGCAACACACAACAACACCTGTGAAAAGAAAAGTAAGTTTGGTTAAAATCATCTATGTAACACATATATATTTATAATTTATGTAATATTTTTAGAACTGATGATGGCCTAACAGCCGAAACCGGTCTTAATATATAAAAAAGTAAAATCAGCACAATAAAGTATATAAATTTTTATTAAAATACCCTAACCTCAATAATTATATTGCTTTCTTAGGTACTGCACGTGCAAATATTTGTGATAGAGATAGTTAGTGGTTCTAGCGTCGATTAGTTATTGCTTTTAGAAGTTAGATCAATTTTATTACATATCAATTTGCTGAAAAAATAAGACTACTATGAAAAAAGTGTGTATATTTTCTTTAAATGGATTGGGACAATATTTATCGAGATGTCCTAAAGCTTTAGTGAACTGTTCTTTTCGTGCTTGTAATGAATCACTTTTGTTTTACTAACTGTTTCAATTAGCAATGGCATTTGGAATTAGTTTTTAAGTTTAGGTGCAGTGTTAACTAACTTAGGTTGGATAATTATGGGATCTGTGTTGCAATATTCCACGGATTCTTTTTTTGCTACAAATTTTTTGTGTAGAATTAACACCACCGCCAAACAAAGCTTTAGTTTGCAGTTTAATTGTTCAATCAAAAAAAAAAAACTAATTTTTTTATATGTAGAAGTGTACTTTTAACAGAACTTATTTTGTTTCAATGAGGTTTCTTAACATCAAACCAATTTTATTGCAAAAAGTACGATTAATTAAATTTATTTTGTATTGTTAACAACTTTTGGGTGCAAAAAGTACCTTTAATTAAACGAACTCATTTTGTGTTGTCAAAGCCACTTACAACCTTTGAGTGCAAAACAAAATTGGAGAAAAATGTGTTATCTAGGCGTATTATTCCAATTGATTTGATGAATTTACGTTTTATAAGCTTTTTAATTTGAGTACTTGTGGTATGGCAGTTGTTGTTTATTAGCGAATGAAATCAATTAATTCTTGGTGAATTTAAATGTTGCTAAATCAACAATGGCTCCACTAAAAACTTGCACAGTTTCTCGATTGGAACTAGGTGCAACTTCGTTGCTTCCTAAACTTTTTTTTTTATTTTTTTGCGTTTAATAATTTTAATTAAGATTCTCTATTTTGTTTTGTGGATTCTACCACATTTTTGGCTTGGGTTCACACTTCTTATTTTTTAAAAACTTTTGTGGCAAAATTGTGTTTCTCAAATTAACAAATTCAATTTGAGAAGTGATTGGAAACATATTCCAGGTAAACAAAATTTGCTGACTCTGCGAGCAGGGTTTTATACGCCTTTGAATTGATATGTTGTAGTTTATGGTTTATGGTGGAAAAATCCTGATTTCTTTTGTAAACCTGTGATGGGTTTGCCGG
Source organism: Tachinus rufipes (assembly GCA_963932245.1). Lineage (NCBI taxonomy): Eukaryota > Metazoa > Arthropoda > Insecta > Coleoptera > Staphylinidae > Tachinus > Tachinus rufipes. The sequence goes on along the minus strand of OZ010745.1, from coordinate 43,336,406 downwards.
TGAATAATTAAGTTTTAATACGCAGGGAGTTGCCTGGAATAATAGAAATAAGTTTGATTTTTAATATTTCTACGTTAGATTTTTAGAATGTTTAAACTTAGACTAATTAAAACAAAAGTTCAGGTTTTCCAAAATTGTAGTTGAACATTTGTTATCTTTTGTTGAATATTAGATAGTTCTAAATTAGATCAAACTTGAAAAAAAGGAATGAGAATCGAACTGTTACTGTGAATTAACTCTATTTATTAATAGGCAAAATTTTGCATGGTGGGGGGTCGGATCAAACGATTTAATTTAGCAGAAAGAAATTGACATCTTTTCTTAATACCAAATAAAAGTCAATTAGTTATTATTTTAGTAGATCATATGTACTTGTAATCGGGCCGGTCACCTTAAAAGCTAAAATTAATTTAAAAATTAAAGTGCATTTGCATTTTTGGTTTAGCGTAACCAACATTTAGGTTTATAAAACTGGGCTTGCTTTGGGATTGATAACGCTTTTTCTGCTTCTTGTTAAAGTTTCAAAAAATTAGTTTTAAAAATTGCGTTTGGCGTTGTTAATTAAGGCAATTTGTCGAGTTTTTCCAAATTTTATGATTTGTTATGAAACTGTCAACCACAAGCTTAGTATGTATTATTTTTTTAGTAATTTTTATTTTGTAGAAAAGTTGTAACACTAAAAAAAAACGTTTAAAAGTCATCATTGTAAATTGTTATGCAAAATAGTGTGTTTGTAAAAATAGACAAACTTTTAGTTGTGTATCAAGCTATATCGTGCACTTTTGTCTGCATGGTTAAAATGTGTAGTTATAGTAGAATTTGGGTTCGTTTTAAAATTTTGCGATTTTTGCTTTAATAGTGACAACATGGTGGTCTTTTTCAAAGTGGGAATATTTTATAAATTATTATTTATTTTAGTTTTACAAACAAGTTACAGTATACTTCTTAAATTTTACGTCCATCAAAGTAGGAGCACGCTTTCTTCCTTAAGCGATTCAATGATAAATCTTTCTGGTAGATGTGTATCATTACAGTTTCTAAAATTAACAATTACTGTCTTGTTTATGTTTATTAAAAGATTGTTACAACTGCACCAATCCGAAAATTCCGTTAATACACTTATAACTAGGTGGTTTACTTTTTCAACTGAATCCGCGGATACTAAATTAGATGTATTATCATTTATAAACATTAAAAATATTAATGGTCCGGTGACACTACTTTGAGGCACTTCCATATTCACATGATACTGGGCTGAAGTAACGTCATTAACTCGAACACAAAGTTTTCGGTTTTTTAAGTAATTTTTTAGAATCTCTAGCATATTTCCTTGTACTCCTAATCTGGACATTTTATACGCAACAAACTGTAAATTCAGACTATCAAATGCACTTATCAAGTCAAAAAATATACCCACAACAATTTTTTTTGCATTTAAGTTGTCTATTATATGTTGTACAAAGTCAATTGCTGTTGTTTCGGTGGATTTGTTCTGCTTAAACCCATACTGTTCTTATGCAAAGTTTATGTTTTTCCATAAAATCAACTAAACGGAAATGACACTTAGAAGCGCGATTGGACGGTAATTGTTTATGTTTTGTTTATCACTTTTTTTATAAATGGATTCATCTTTGCTTTGTTTGAGTATATTGGGAAATTGTCCTAATAATACTGTTTTATTAATAATGAAGTCAACAATATGCCTACCGAAAATTTAAGAAGTTTTATAGGAATATTGTCGAGTCCACTTGAACTTTTGTTTTTTAGAGATAAAATTTTTTTTTTTTATTTCATATGGTGTTGTTTCATAAAAATAGAAAGAATCTTAAAACGATTTGACGGTATTGCATAAACTATTTGTAAACAAGTGAAAATAAGTTATTGCATTCAAAATGTTTTATTTTCATTGATATTTATATATTTTTTAAAATAATTTTAAAAATATTTGTTTAAATATTGGGCGGTTTTTGTTTTTATTACAAGTGGAATAATGGATGCCACTTTGAGAGCATCTGGACAGACGGATGTTTGATTTCATTTAACACTACATTAAATACATTAATTTTTTTTTCTGTTTTTTTAATTTTTTATTATACAAGAGCAATAATGATTTTAGATTATTTTAAAGTTTAAAATTAAAAAAAAAACTTACTGAGAAATCACTATTACACATTAAAAATATGGGATTATCTCAAACTATCTAAATTATTTGGCAAAATATTACAACAGGCTCTTCTATTAATATTAAAGTCAAATCATCTTTGCAGAGTTATGACAAGTTAAATAATATTTATAATTTGCTTAAATGCTGGCCAATTTTTAAATAAAAAATTACATGTGTCATGTAGGTTTCAGATAGAACTCATTTGCAAGCTACTTGATTGGCGTTTCTTGTCATGTCGGTATAGTTCCACAATTGTAGTTGTTTAAGCACACTTTGTTTCAGGTTTGATAGAATAGGATAAGTTAAGAGTTAGGTTTGTTAGTATTACTGCATGGCCTAACATTACAGATGTAATTTGAGTTGCTGGTTGTGATTCTTTTTAATTTTTGATGTGCTAGATATTGGATTTATGACATGTTTTCTGTTTCTTAGATGTTATTGTAGTCATGATTATTAGTTTTATCTGTAATCTTGTTAAGAAAACTTAACTCAATTAAATGTCACTTTTTTACCTTATATGTGACCGACATGTAGGTTAAGTTCAGATAACATGTTTTTGGTTTCCGGTATTACTGTACTGCTGCATATTTTTTATAGCGGTTGTATGATTTTTTCTATTTACTTAAGAATTGAAAAAATTGTGTTTTTTATCATTTTTGCACAACGTGAGTTTAGAATTCAATTTTGTTGTACCGATAAGGCAGCAAACTCTCTATAAGAAAACAATAATTTTAATATTATTTTCTGTTAAAAATTGGCCGAAAAATTTAATGAAGTTACAGTCCAGTTGTGAAGTAAAAAACTCCTAAAGCATCATAAATAAAGTTGACTTTAACTTGTGGCAATTTGTAGTAATTTTTTTTCTTGAGGTAGTATGTTTGGCGTTTTTGTATTGCAGTCTTATTGTGCACTTCTGGCAGTTACTCTTCTAGTAGTTGTGTTTCTTCAATGAGGTCTAGAACTTTTTTTTTATATATCTGCAGATATAGTAATTAGTTAAAAGTTCTATAACTTTTTTTAGTTTTATTCTGTTTATCTGCATTTTTATAGTTTGGGTAATGTGTAATAATTGTGTTAGGATCAACCTTGTGCGCTAAATTTTTTTACAGTTTTTCCACAAGTTGCTGTATTCCGTGTCAAGGATTATTTATTTACCGGTTATGTATGAAATCCCAAAAGTTGGCGAGTTTGAAGTTACTTTCTAAACCCTGACTTTTTGGTATTTAGATTAGGCGTACTCTGTTGTTTTTTACTCATGCTTTTTAACTGGTTAAGTAGTTTATTACAAGATTAGATTTTAATACTGGCAAACTTATTGCATGTGGCGCTGTTTGGCTGTCCGACGCGATGGTTATTGGTTTGTTTAAGTGTTGTTTTAATTTGATTATGTTTTTATTGCATCATTTAATGGCATGTTTGCCCAGGGATAATGTAATCGATTTTTTTTTTAATATATGCATTTGTTTTGCAACGGTATTATCATCAAATAACTTCTGTATGCAATAACTTTTTATGAAATCTAATTTTGTTATTGGTGCCTTTACCTCACGTAACACATTTGTTGTTTTTGGTTTGTAAGTCCCAAGATTAACATTGTGTAAATATACGTTGCTTGTCTTGCCTTTACAAATAAGTGGGGATAGCGAGTGCAATTTTTATGTTAATATTTGTATTTTAACTAGTTAGGTTGCTGAATTTTTGGGGGTATTGTTTTACTTTATGTTAGTCTTTATGTTTGTCCGACCGTCAATTTGGATTGTTTGTAGTTGCATTATCTAGATAAGTATAAAATAATTTGGTATCAAGTACTTTATTTTCTGCTTCATTAGGAATGTGGTTTTATACATTTTTAAATTTTTAAATTTTTTGATATTTTGTTGTTTTGTAAAAGAGACGTTTGCACATTAGCTTGGGTTTACTAGTAATTTTTTTGCACCACATTTCTACGGTTTTTTGTGCATTTTGCATTAAGTTGAATACAGTTTCTTTAAATTGTTGTAAGATTATTAGCGTACTCTAAGACATATATCCTTATGTTATTCAGTAACTGAAGTAAGTGATCTATAATCAGGCACCACAGTAGAGGTGATAACACACTGCTTTGTATGCATCCGCTAGCAACTTTAATTTTTGGTTTTACATGTAATTGTTACAGTTTGATTGTTATTTGATTTGGAGTTAATATCTAAGAAGAGATAATATGTTTTTATTTTTTATTCATGGGGATGGATAAATGGAACAAAATTATTTTTTTCAATATCTAAAAAGGTCCTTCAGCAATTTACTTGCAGTGCATAATCTTTTTGCATCTGTTAACTAGCTGACGCAATTAAAATTTTCCTGATTGGCATGACATGCATATTGATATTGGTATATATCTGTTGACTACCACCCCAACTGCTTTCTTTCCTACTGCTTGGTAGGTTTTCTTCAGGTTTTTACATAGAGTTATCTAAGTGCGGCAAGTTTTTTTTGTAACATGATGGAGTATATCCGGTCAGCTCGTAGTGACTTAAATGGTTTAAACCAGCCGAGTTCTTAATCTAATGTGCATTATGACATTTCCTTCTGTTTAGACTTTGATTGTCTTTTTATTAGGCATTTGAAAGTTTTTTTGCCAGCGTAAAGCTTGAGATGTGTATCTACAGTAGCTTTAGTAGTGTTTTTTTGGCGGACTCTATGTAAACTTTTTTGTTTGTTAGCAAGGATCTATGTTTGCAGTGCAATCATTGCTCTTCGTTTTCTGGAGGCAAAAACGTGTGGTTTATTCTGATTGCTTATTTTATTTAAGTTTTTTTTTATAGCATTGTTATATGCTTCTATATGAAGTTTAGTCACTGTTTCTCTTGGTTTTGTTGAACAATTTCTTAATGCTTATCAATGCTCTGTGAAACTCTTTATTCTATTAAGTAATTTTGTTTGTGGTATATTTGACAGTGTTTGGGCAATTTTGTTTAAGAACATACGTGTTTGTTATTGTCTCCAGCTTGTGACATGTCTTTGCTGCTTTTGGGTAGCTTCCGATTTAATTAACTATAGTCTATGTGTTAACGTGCTGATTACGCGGTTTTGTGTACACACTTTTAATGTAGGTTGGTTTTGAATAGACTTTAGAATTTTGTTGCATTGTGTGATTTATTTAGAGGTACTTTTTCAATAAAGATTTTATGACAAGTTAAGCGTAAGCCGAGTCAAACTGCCATGGTGTTTTTGTTTAGTATTGTTTACTTGTGTTACGAAAATCAGAGTTTTGCAAGAAATGTGTTATGTGCACTTAGATCAACTTATGATCCACATAATTGGCCTACCAAACGCACAATTTGCTGCACCATCAAACAATTTTAAACTTAATTTTTTTTATTAGATATTACGTGACCAAATAGACCACAACTAGCACGTAGTGTACGCAATGACTGTAACAAATTGATTCGGTGCTGTTTTCAACAACTTGGCTTGTCGTATGGTACAATTTGGCGTATTTTGTACTTAAGGATCTTTGTTTAAAAATATACAAAAATTATTTTGTACAAGCTGGTGGAACTATAGGTCTATGTTTCTTTGAGACCCGTAATCTCAACGACATGGTTTCAACAAGACTTGCTACACAGCCCGTAAAACCATCGTTATTGCAAGAACGATTTAGTGAACGGATAACTTTACGGTTCTAGATCATGTCACTTCTAGACATTTTTCTTTGAAGTTACGTAAAAAACTAAGTTTACATGGATATACTGACTTTAATTAAAAATTTAGAAGCCAACATTACTAGCTTTATTTGCCAAATATCATTTGAAAAGTTTAAAAGCGTAATTGAAAATTGAAACATTAGAATGAACCACGTTACCTGCAGTTACGGCAAACATTTGAAACAAACAATTTTTAAAAAATAAATGTACAAAATGGTTCTTTTGTATGATTACCCAATAAAATTGAATTTTTGATTTTTTTTTTAATTTTTGAAAAAGTTCCTTTAAATGTGTTTTGTATTTCAGTAAGAACCTTTATTAAATTGGGTGTATGCGTGGTCAAGCAGGAAAGCTTATATAACTTGTGCTATTTTTGTATTACTTCACTTGTTTTATTGTTTGCTAATGTTTAATCTGTTACTTTATTTTGTGTAGCGTTTCCGAATTTCTTTTATTTATAAAAACTATGTTAGTTTCTAAAATATATTTTAAAAGTTTTTTATTGGGTTGTTGTTGGTGCTTTCCCATGAAATGGGGAGTGCAATAGCATTGCACTTAAGTATTAGGGTGTGGCCACAACGGCGATCCGACCATCGAACAGCGCTCCGACCATCGAACAGCGCACCAAACATAAAACACTAAAATTTGTTCTAAGCTCGGATGCTCGCATCTCGGATGCTCGCATCTCGGATGCTCGCATCTCGGATGCTCGGAGCACTGTTCGATGGTCGGAGCGCTGTTCGAGGGTCGGAGCGCTGTTCGAAAAGCGCTCCGAGCATCCGAGATGCGAGCATCCGAGCTTAGAACAAATTTTAGTGTTCGATGGTCGGAGCGCTGTTCGATGGTCGGAGCGCTGTTCGATGGTCGGAGCGCTGTTCGATGGTCGGATCGCCGTTGTGGCCACACCCTAATACTTAAGTGCAATGCTATTGCACTCCCCATTTCATGGGAAAGCACCAACAACAACCCAATGAAAAACTATTAAAATATATTTTAGAAACTAACAGCACTGTTCGATGGTCGGAGCGCTGTTCGAGGGTCGGAGCGCTGTTCGAAAAGCGCTCCGAGCATAGAACACTAAAATGTGTTCTAAGCTCGGACCCTCGCACACCGCTCGAGCCTCGTATTTATATGAACTGAAAATTTTTTATCGGCGTGAGAGTAAAATTATTTACTAATTAAAAATATATTGGAATAATTTTACTCTCACACCGCTAAAAAAGTTTCAGTTCAATAAAAATACTAGGCTTGAGCGGTGTGCGAGGATCCGAGCTTAAAACACATTTTAGTGTTTCTATGTTCGGATCACTGTTCAATGGTCGGAGCGCTGTTCGATGGTCGGGTCGCCGTCTAGGCCACACACTTAGAAGTGTATTGTTCTTACTATTCCTATCGCAGGGAAGGTATTCAGATTCGAAAATATACTTTAAACTATCTGTCTCGGATGCTTTTTTAGTGATTTTAGACTTTCTGGACAAGTAAGTTGCTTACTTTTAAAATTTAATTTTTTGTTGTCTTTTGCAGTTATTTTGGTGAAACTCGAGCAGTTTGTTTCCTACTGTTTTAATTTTTTCCAGGTGCCTTATAAATAGAACGTGTTGTAGTCTTGGTACTTATGCTGTTCTAACTTATTTAAAAAGGTGCTCAGTTCCAGTTGGAACATAAATACCGGGAACATGACTTTTTTTGGACCTGTCAGTTTTTCAGATTAAAAATCTTACTCTAAAAAAGGCTCGTTTCAGAAGATGCTGCAAATTTATTTTTTGGTTGTCTCATTTGCACATAGATATTTCAGGAATCTCTTATAAATCATTATGATGAGTACTTTTTATAAAACATAATGCATGCTTTTTTGTTAGTTTGATGATCTTACCAAGGATAGAGGATTTAATAGTCTTTGCATTTTTGGTATTTACTTTCAATTAAACAGAATAGTTTATTTTTATAAATACATTTATGTTTTATGCATTTAAATATTTTTTTTTTTTTTTTAATAACATTTTTAATTTGTCGGGGCCACACCTAAGGAGAATAATTTAAAAAAATGTTCTTTTCTTGTAGTATATTACCTAGTTTAGCATTGAAATTATTAACTAGCAACGTTCTTGTTGAACTATTTATTTGTTAGAGTAGCTTTAGTTTTTTTAGTATTTTTTTATTATCATGCGAGCAGTCCGAGGTTTGATCGTTGACATAATTAATTAAGAACTTGATCTTTATTTACCTTGTGGTGGTATTTAATAAGCTGTTGGTTCCATAAACTCTTTTTAAACAAGTCGTAGACTTACTGGGGCAATGTAAAATGGCCGCACAAAGCACAAACATGAAAAATTTTTAAAAAAATGTATGGTGTGTGTATAAAGTTCAAAACTATAGAAACTTTGATTTATATATCTTTTGATACGCAAAACTATCAATGTTATTGACAAAATTTAAAAAAAATGTTTTACCAATATTGTTGATATTTTATAAATCGACATTTTAAAAAGATTTCCTTCTAATTATCAGCCATTAAACAATATATTATATTGAACGCTATTCAAAATTAATATATTTAAAAGCAAAAGTTTTATAATACACTTGTACAGATATTATTTTCATTCGAAAAACTACCTAATACCTAATAGTTTAAAATTAATATAAAGACAAATGTGGTTGTAAAAAATGCAATAACCATATTTTCAATAGTATAGAAAATTATTAAAATAAATTATAAAAGGATCAACCAAATGTTATAAATTGTAATTGAAAACTACAAATATATATGCAATATTAACTACAAAACAATAAAATTCATCTATAGTAATTAGTATTTAAATTAAATAACTTAATATTCAAACAGCTGTTAGACAAAATAAAACAAGATCGTATGCATTGCATGAATATATTAGTGCCATTTCAATTACACCGCTTGTAGTGAAAACCCAAACTTTAACAGTAATACAAAGTGAGGTGCGGAATTTCCATCTGCAAAGCTCAACAACGCTTATAGCAGCACGGCGATACATGAAGCAATTTAAACTTTCAATCATGCACAGAAAATTTTAATTTGTAAAAAATTAACATAAACGGTAGTCGTTTTTAATGAATAAAAATGTAGTTTTAACAAGAACATTGTAAAAAAGTTTTGTCAAGTTTTGTTTATATGTATTTAAAATACATGACAAAATTTTAATTTTATAAATATACCATCACCAGTCCTATTTTATACATATTTGTATAATGGAAGGTTGGTTTATAAAAAATACGGATTTGAGTGTCATTAAATAAAAAGGTATGATATATCACTTAAATAATATTTTAAATCTTTTTACTATTTCAATCCTCATTAGATTGTTTTAAGATTAAGTATATACATATTGTATGAGTTATTACATTATTAAAAAGTTATTTATTATGCGCAATTTGAGGGGTCTATGTTATTATGCATAGGTATATACAGGAGTATAGAAAATGTGACTTCATTATGAAACTACATAAAACAATGTAAAAATATACAGGATGTTTCAATAAAAAAAATCAAAATTTGCATAATAAAATAAACTCGCTGTATATTTCTAAGATTAATTTAAAAAAATTAAAAATGTAAAAATATACAGAGTTTATTGTATGATTGTTTTGTTTTTTTTTTATCTGTTTGGTTAAAAAAAATGTGTATGTTTTTGAGAAAGTGTTCTTTATTTGAAGTTTAGGACTTTGCTTATAATTTAAAAACAATTCATTTTATTAAAAAAATGTTTTACAAAAAATGTAAAAGTTGACAGTTTACTAAATTTTTACATTAAAATGAACATCCTGTACATCAAACATATATTTTAACAATAGTCTGCTTAAAATAATTTTTTTTTTTTTAAACTTGTTTTAAATTTTTTGACGGTTGGAGAATTATTTTGATAATTTTGACTAACAATATAGAGTTGTTTCTTGAAGTTTTCTTTTTTTTACCAGCAAATATGGAGGAATTCTGGCGATTAAGAATGGTTTTTTTGAGTTGTTGTAGCGTTTTAAAACTATGTTAAAGAAAACTCTGATTTGAATTATTTTTATAAAAAAAATAAGTTAAATCAGAGGAGCAAACGGTTTTTTGTAAGAAGATCAGTCAACTAGGAAACATCTCTTTTAAGCGGCGCAGGCGATGTGCTGTGGCTTCATCTTGTTAAAACCTGCATTGTTACATTATTGATTGAAAGTAACAATGACTACAAATTTCCTAAAAAAAATCAAGCTCTACAATAGCTACAAAGCACCTTAAAACATGTTTTGGGCTCTAAAAAAGTTGTTAGTACAGTTATTGGGGGTTATCAGCAGCCCAGTATTGGAATCTTAAAGCGCTTGTAAAATGTCTTCTGTTTTGCAGTTACAGACTCAGCGTGTTTGGTATAACTTTTTACAATAAATCTCCAACCACGACATATTGATTGCTGAAATTTTATTGTTCTAGGATTTTTTAAAAGTAGCAATCAAAATAGCTGTACCTATCTCTATAACCATTAAAATATTGACAAATATATATATAAACTTTTTTACTTATAAACTACTTAAGATTTCACAACTTTGCTTGTTTTGGGTTTAGTGATATTGAGTTGAACGTTCAGTAAATACAGCAAAATTGTCAATTTAATGATTTTTAAGTTGTTGTTTGATACATTAATTAACATATTTGAACAATGCTACTATTAAATCTTATCTTGACTACGTCATTGCAAGACAGCAAACGACAAATTTGAATAAATTATTCTGTGCTTATAAACACAATTAATGCCGATTAATGAGTACGTTAGTAAATTGAACTAGCTAGAGCTACAGTTGTTTGTTTGATTATTGATTTGTTTTAAATTTATGGTTTACAAAATATTTTCAGATTATATTACATTTTATTCTTTGCGTTGATAAAATATATGAGTTTAAACAACTAGATATGCTTAGATTTATTAATAATATTGATAATATTGATAATATTGATGATATTGATAATATTGGTAATATTGATAATATCGGTAATATTGATAATATCGATAGTATTGATAATATTGATAATATTGATAGTATTGATAATATTGAAAATATTGATAATATTGATAATATTGGTAATATTGGTAATATTGATGATATTGATGATATTGATAATATTGATAATAATGATAATATTGATAATATTGATGATATTGATAATATTGATAATATTGATAATATTGATAATATTGATAATATTGATAATATTGATAATATTGATAATATTGATAATATTGATAATATTGATAATATTGATAATATTGATAATATTGATAATATTGATAATATTGATAATATTGATAATATTGATAATATTGATGATATTGATAATATTGATAATATTGATAATATTGATAATATTGATAATATTGATAATATTGATAATATTGATAATATTGATAATATTGATAATATTGATAATATTGATAATATTGATAATATTGATAATATTAATAATATTGATAATATTGATAAAATTGATAATATTGATAATATTGATATTATTGATAATATTGAAAATATTGATAATATTGATAATATTGGTAATATTGGTAATATTGATGATATTGATGATATTGATAATATTGATAATAATGATAATATTGATAATATTGATAATATTGATAATATTGATGATATTGATAATATTGATAATATTGATAATATTGATACACCTGTACAAAAATGCCTGTACGTCGACGACTTGGTGATCTACATGGCGGGAGATACCATCCCTGCCATAACACGTCAACTCCAGATCACCTTCGACGAAGTGGACAGAGAGGCAGAGGCGAGAGGTTTTGGCTTCTCTACGACGAAAACCTCGTGCGTGCAGTTTTGCCGCCTCAGTAGACCTCAAAGGGACCCCGCGCTTGTCTTGCGGGGTTCCAGAATTACGTGCGTCGAAACAATCCGTTTCTTAGGGCTCGTGCTCGATAGGACCTTATCCTTTCGGGCACATATTGATGAATTGGTCATAAAGTGCAAAAAAGCCTTGAACGTGATCAAGTGCTTGGCCAACATCAACTGGGGTGCGCGGAGAGAGGTACTGTTGCGGCTGTACAAGGCTCTGGTTTTATCCAGGGTCGACTACGGCTGCGCTGTATACTCATCCGCTAGAAAATCCCGGTTGAAAGCCCTAGACGCAGTCCACAACGCAGGCATTAGATACGCCACGGGAGCATTCCGGACGAGTCTTGCACCGAGTCTTTGCTGCGAGTCGGGTGTAAATACCGAATACCCAGACTCTCAGCGGTTGTATACGGACGGTTCAAAATCGGATTGGGGAGTGGGAAGTGCCTTCTTTTTAGATGGTACGGCTTATTCTTGGTCTCTCCCTAAAGAAGCCTCCGTATACACCGCAGAATTAAATGCATTACATAAAGCCCTGCTAAACTGTGAGACGTCATCTCATCGTTCGTTCCTCCTTTGTTCCGACTTGCTGAGTGCTATCCTGAGTATACAGTCTATGTACTCGGTCGATCTGCTGGTCCAGCTCGTACAATCTTCGATATTCCGCTTGGCCGGGATTGGACAGAGAGCTATCTTTGTCTGGACACCGGGTCATGTGGGTATCGAGGGCAACGAACTGGCCAATAATGCCGCCCGTCATGCGGCTGACTCGGGTCTTACGAACAACATTCCCGTAAGACCCGATGATCTTAAAGGCTACGTCATATCGAAGGTCATCGAGGATTGGCAAAGAGTATGGAACGGCTTCAAGAGCAAATTAAAGGAAATCAAGCTCTCCGTGACGGCATGGAAGTCGCCGGTAGATCTCAACAGGAGAGAGGAGTTCGCCCTATGTCGCTTGCGCATAGGTCATACCAACTTGACCTCTTCGTATCTTCTGACCGGCGACGAACAACCAGAATGCCAAACATGTCACGACCCTCTAACGGTGAAGCACATTTTGGAGGAATGTCGAGCCTACCTTCCCCACCGTAATCGGCTCGAGCTCCCTAACAATGTGGCGTCTATTTTATCAAATAGAGAGGAGTCCATGGGAAGGTGCGTCCAGTTTTTGAAAGACGCAGGACTCCTGAAACAGGTGTAACCAAGTTTTTGTATTGTTTTATAATGATTTTAGTGTTATTTTATTATTTTATTTTTATTGATCAGTTTGTGTTGTTGAGTTGTTTAAAGCATCGTAGTCTTTTACAACTTCGGTGCAATCTCTGATATTAGGTTTAGTTAGTTTTTAGAGTCTGGCGTCGAAGCATTTTACAGCTTTGATGTCATCTGTGATATTAAGTTAGGTTGTGATATTAGGTTAAGATGTTGATATTAGGTTTAGTTACTTTAGTTTCTAGGGTCTGGCATCGAAGCCTTTTACAGCTTTGGTGTCATCTGTGATATTAGGTTAGGTTAATGGAAAGGTACTGGCATCAAAGTTTTTTACAACTTTGTTGTCATTTGTGATAGTACGTTCTGTGATATTAGTTTTAAATTTAGTTTTAAATTTTAGCAACTGTGATATTAAATTTAGTATTTATCTATTTATTTATTTATTTAACCATTTTAATGTGTTGTTTTGTCTTCCTCAGATCAATAACCTGAGGTTATTATTATTTAAACAAAATAAATAGCTAATGACCTTAGTAGTCGACGCTAAAATACAAAAAAAAAAAAAATATTGATAATATTGATAGTATTGATAATATTGATAATATTGATAATATTGGTTATATTGATAATATTGATAATATTGATAATATTGATCATATTAATAATATTGAATATTGATAATATTGATAATATTGATAATATTGATAGTATTGATAAAATTGATAATATTGACAATATTGATAATATTGATAATCTAACAAAAATAGCAGATAATGATAAGAAGTTAAGAAGGCATTAAATAAATAAATAGGTTTTTTAAAAGGCATGCAAGAGAAAAACAAAATTGAACTATAAGAGACACATAAAATGATTTTGACAAGTTAATTTTTTGGTATCTAAACAGGAGGTGCTCTATTATTTGTTGCCAATAATTTATGTAAGCCATAATCAGTTTATATTTTATTTTTAGTGAACGTATTGCCTGTAACGCCGCTTGGCTATTGGTCATGATAGTTATTGGTCTGTTAAGGTATTGTTTTGACTTGATCATGTGTTTGACACATAATCAAAAGCAACCATCAATGCTTGGAAAACGAAAGCAAGTTTGCTCAAAGATACCGTAATTTGTTTTTTTGTGTTGGTTTTTTATCAGCTTTCGTGCAATTTTATTTTTCGGCTTTTTTCTGTATACTAATTGGTTCTTTTGGCTATGCCCAAATAGTTTTCATTTGTTTTTTTGTCTTGCTGGGGCAATGTCATATCATATAATTTTTTGATGTAATATGACATGAAGTCCGGCCTTTCTCTTCTTTGTGCAACACATTGGTTTTTTTTTTGTCTTGAGATTTAATATGTATTTTAAAGAGTATGGTTTTGTGTGCTGGTATTGTTAACTAGTCTTTTCTTCTTATGTTTACCGAATGTACATCAGTTCTAAATCTAATTTGATTATAGAGATAAGACGGATCTTCACCTTAAATCTGAGTTTATCATTAGGCCTAGATTACAATCTACATTTACTACATTTAGGGTCTTTCCTTTCACCTTTATATCTAATTTCTGTAATAATTTTGCTTGTTTCAATTTTTGACAACATAATAAAACAATAGATTTTTTTGGATTAAATTTTAAGTTATGCTGCTTTGACAATTTTACTAAGCCTTAAAGTTCATTATTGATGACGTTATTTGATTCAACAACTTCTGTATTTTTAAAAGAAAAGTATATCTGTGTATCATCATCATACAGATGAAATTTAGTTTTTTTATAAATTAAACAGAAATTTGCAGTATAAATAGTAAATAGTAAGGGTTCTAAAACTTTGCTTTGTAGAATACTCATTTCAATTTTCTCTGATTAGAAGCTTATACCGTTGAGTACCACTTGACTACTCCAATTATAAAGATAGTTTCTGAAGAAGGTTATTGCATTTTGGTTGAAACCAATGTATTTTAGTATTGATAATAAAATATTGTGGTCGACTATATCAAAAGCTTTTGAGTAGTCACGTATCACAAGTACAGTACTTTGTCCTTGATCAAATGATGAAATTATTTTAACAGTAATCTTTAGCATGGCTGTGCCGCAGCTGTGGTTCAATTTAAACCCGGATTGCAACTCCTGTAAAATGTTGTGTTTATTTAGGTGTTGCTGAAGTTGTGCTTTATTGACTTTTTCAATTATTTTTGTAAATGAAGAGACAATTCTGATTGGACGTAGCTGGTCAATACTTATAGGATTGTTGATCTTAGGTAATGGAATGATATTTCCTTCTTTCCATATGTCTAGAAATACCGATTGAGAATGGCAGTAATTTATTATATGCACTAAGATAGATAGTATGAAAGCACAACAAATATGCAACATATCAATTGATATTTTATCACAACCAATTGCTTTGGATTTTATTTTAATAATGATTTCTACTAAAGTGTTTTTGCTTATTTCCCCAAACGAGAATGGTTCAAGAATTGTAGGTTTTATTTGGTTTTCATAGAATGCAATAGTGTTTTGTTTATCAATTGGGTCTATAATAGAAGGCAAATTTTAAAATGTTTATTTATTAAATCAGCGTCATTGAGACTATCTGGAATTTTAGGGTAAACTTGTTTAGTATAAATATTTAGTTTTGAGAATTCTTGCCATATAATTTTCTTATTATTAAAGTTGAATTTATAATTTAGGTAAGTTTTCTTTTCATTTTTTATTGTAATTTGAGTATAATTTCCTATTGCGTTTCTGTTTTTTGAATTTTTTGTACGCGGAATCTCTTAATTCTTGTAATAATTTTATGTTTGGTGTAATCCTCGGTAGTATGTTTAATTGGTGCATGTTTGTCAAACAGATTTAGTATGCAATTGTTAAACAAATGTACTTTTTCATCTATATTAGGTGCATACAAAATTTCATTTAACGGAGCCCAAAATAAATCACTTTTAAAATTGTCCATATCACTATCTTTGTATGATCTGTACATATACTGTTGCACTTCAGATTTTTGTAATTTGAAATCTAATTTACATTCAATTAGACAATGATCAGTTAAGTGGTGCATATTAGTAACTTTAACATTATTACTATTTTTCTATGATTTTGTTTGTGTTTTCAAAGTCAAGAAGGTTAATATTGAAATTACCTACACAAATAATTTTATCTGAATCTGGAATTATAGTAGATACTGCTTTTTCGAGTTTAAATAAAAATGTTTTTACATTTGAACTTGGTTGCTAATAGATTACCGTAAACAAAATTTTTGTCTTACTAATGTTAAGATTTAACCACAACTGCTCACATGCTTTATTTTGAATATGATCAGTATTGTAGATTGTAACGTTGGAATCACCTAGCACTTGGACGGAAGGAATTGTTGTCACTCAATATGATTTTTTTCTGAAAAAGCATCGGCATCCAGTGAGGCACTAACCCTAACACCAATTAGAAGTTATACCAACGCATCATCAATTTCGATATTTCATCAAAACATTAGAAGCCTCAACAATAAGTCTGCAGATCTTGAAGTATATATAAAATCATACAAACCAGACGTGCTTTTAATTTCTGAACACTGGCAGTGTTTAGAACAATTAAACTCACTTGCAATTGATGGCTATGCGCTTAAGTCAGAATATTGCAGAGAAATCAACACACACGGAGGTACAGCTATCTACAGCAAGAAAAATCTCCAACTTAAAACTCGTGCCGATATAAATAAGTTTTCGGTGCTTAAATCATTTGAGTGTTGTGGCGCAGAATTTTATACAACACGTAAAAACGTAATATTTATTGCAGTATACCGCCCTCTAAAAGCTAATATAGATATATTTTTTGAAAAACTTTCATTAATATTAGAGTTAGTAGCTGTAGAAAACAAAACAATTGTTATAGGCGGTGATTTTAACATTGACCTTCTCACGGCTAGTAATATAAAAAATGAATTTATGGATATTTTGAAATGCCATAATATTCACAATTCCATATACGAACCAACACGTATTGAAAAAGATAAGGAATCCTGTCTAGATAACATCTGTGTAAATGTAAGTCCGGAAAATTATGTAGCAAAGGTACTAAAATCTAATATGTCTGACCATTTTGCTCAGTTTATTATTATTAAGTGTGAGAAAATCACTCAAGATAAAACCTTTCAATATAAGAGGCAATTTTCTGAGAAAAACATTAATCAGTTCTGTAGATTTTTAAATTCAGAAACGTGGACAACGGTAATTAATAGTACATGTGCAGAAGACGCTTTTAACATTTTCTTAGAAAAGTTTATGAGTTATTTTAATCAGAGTTTTCAACTCAAAAAAACTTACAACCACATACACAAACGTAGCTGGATCACTCCCGAAATAATGGAAATGAGACGGAAAGTATCAAATTTAAAAGAGCTATCTAATAAATATCCAGTCTTAAAACCTTTTACTATCCAACAAGAACAAATATATAAAATATGCATTGCAAATTCAAAACGGTTATTCAATGACAACTACATCCGAAACTCAAATAATAAAATAAAAGCAATGTGGAAACTAATCAAAGATAAAACATCTTGCAATAATATTCCAGTTTCTATTTTACCTCAAGGATATGAGAACGATAAAGACTTGTGTAACGCATTTAACACATTTTTTAGTACCGCAGCATCAGAGCTTATAAAAAGTACCTTTGGCGATAATTCTCCGGAATTACATAAAGTCGACAAACATATTAAAATACATGAAAACAGTTTCTTTTTTAGTCCCGTTACAAAAACTGATATAATGGAAATTTTATATAAATTAAATAACTCAAACGCAGCTGGAGATGATGGTATTTCTACAAAACTACTTAAACAATGTTCAGCTTTTATATCAGAAATCTTAGCATTTCTCTGTAACTTATCATTAGAAACTGGGACATTTCCATCAAAACTAAAAAATGCAGTAGTTATTCCACTTTTTAAAAAAGGTGACCATGAATGTATTGAAAACTACAGACCAATTAGTCTATTGTCCAGTTTTTCAAAAGTATTTGAATCCGTTGTAAATACTAAACTAGTAGCGTTTTTCAAAAAGTATAATCTTTTTAATAACAATCAGCATGGTTTTTTAGCAGGGCAAAGCGTAGACACAGCCTTATTTGATTTTATGTCACACATACACTTGGCATTAGACAATCGAGAATTAGCTCTTGGGCTTTTTGTTGACTTATCTAAGGCTTTCGATTGTGTAAACCATGAGATGT
The DNA here is from genome assembly GCA_963932245.1 of Tachinus rufipes. Lineage (NCBI taxonomy): Eukaryota > Metazoa > Arthropoda > Insecta > Coleoptera > Staphylinidae > Tachinus > Tachinus rufipes. Next base: position 43,318,250 of record OZ010745.1, on the reverse strand, counting down.
TGTTACATAAGTTGCACTGCTACGGTGTAAGAGGCGTTGCAATAAAATGGTTTAAGTCATTTCTAACTAGCAGGTCGCAAGCAGTGATAATTAATGGTACCCAGTCAAATTTAGCTAATCTAGGGCTTGGTCTGCCTCAGGGCGCTCTATTGAGTCCAACTTTATTCATTATTTACGCAAACGAACTTGTAAATTGTATATCACAATCAAATTGTCATTTATCGTCATATGCAGACGATAACAATTTTATTATTACCGGCAAAGACATATCTCAAATAGAACCAACGGTGCAAACAACGTTCAATGAGTTTAATTCATGGTGCAACATAAATAAGTTATGCATAAATAATGAAAAAACAGTGTGTGTACTTTTCAAAAGTAGACAAAGTGTTCATAATCACAACTCAATTATTATTGATCAAACTCCTACCGGCTGCATTAACCTTGCAGCTACAACTAAAGTGTTAGGAATCACACTAGATTGCAATAGCAAGTGGTTTACGCATATTGAATCACTATGTAGTAAGTTGGCAAAAACATGTTTTGCAATTAGAAACCTTACTCGTGAGTGCAATTATGAGTCTGTGATATCAACATACTACGCTTCATTTTATTCTATTATGCGATATGGGATTATACACTGGGGTATGTCTTCTCAAAGCAATAGAGTATTTTTAATGCAAAAACGTGTTGTGAGAATCATTTCTAATCTCAAAAGCAGAGACTCTTGTAGAGAAGCATTTAAAAAGCATCTTATTCTTACACTGCCCAGCGTATATATATTTGAAGTTCTATGTTTTGTTAAAAAATATTATGACAAATTCAACAGTAATCTTGTACATCATAGCTACAGCACGCGTCAAGACTTATATCTAAGGCCAAATAGACACCATTTAGCATTATATGAAAAATCTTTAAACCATATGGGGTGCAAATTATTTAATAAGCTCCCAATAGAAATAAAGTCGATCAAAGATTTTAAAATATTTAAAACAAAAATTAAAAAATATTTAATAGTTTTAAACTGTTACGATGTACAAGATTACTTAAACGCGTAACAGTTTTCTTTGTTTATTTTAACTTTTGTTGTTGTCCTATTTTTTATGTTAAATGTAATTTTAATTAGAAAACAGTTTTAAATTTTATGTGCTATTGCATTTTGTATCTGTATGACTTGTTTTATTTACTGATGTACTTACTATGTGTAATTTATATATGTATGTGCAATTTAAATGATACTAATAAATTATTATTATTATTATTATTATTATTATTATTATTATTATGTAAATTTACTGTTAGATTTTACATATATTGCAACACTTCCTCCACGTCCGTGTCTAGCAAAATGTCTGAAATCTTATCCATTTATTTGCAGTCTATCAGTGTTGGAATCATTGTTCAACCAGGTTTCACCTATTGCTAAAATATCAAAGTTATTATTCATAATTATATCTCTTACTTCAAAGAATTTTGGAATTAATTAGGAAATATTTAAGTTATCTACCGTACACTAACCAGACCCAGACAGGGCTCCATGAAAGGGCCCATTGTTCACGCATGCATGTGCATGCGACGTCAGCGTCTGGATATGCACCTGCATGCGGATGCTGAATCAACATTTAATTACTATATATAATTTATGTAATCATTATTTTAGTTTAGTCTAAGTCTGTACCCGATACAATACGTATCAACAAATAAATTGTTCTTTTTAAAAACAATAACATTTCATTACGAAAAGTAATTGGCGCAGTCGGTAGGATTCACTTAAACGGATATTTAGTAAATATAAATATCCGGTTTGTTTCAACAATTAATAAGTGAAACGAATCAAATAACTTTATGTGTTGTGACAACCCATTCAGTGCCGGTGCAAATCAACCCAGTGGATATAAGAACGGACTACAAGAGCATCTCCGAGGAACTCCGAACTTCGAGCAAACCCAAAGAGCTGACTCAACCAGTCAATCACCAATGGATATAATATACGTACTGTAAGTACACAAAGTTTATATAGAGGTATTCACCGCGCCTAATGAGTGTCAACTCACGTAATATTGACTCAGATTCAGAATCAGACTTAGACCCAACCATCCCTAATCATAACCGCTCGCGATCGAGATCCCCTATTCGTAATAATACCGCAATGGCTATTCCTCAATTAAAGGCAGAATATCTGCAAATGATTCCCGAATTTCACGGTGAATCTGAATTGCTTTCGCGTTTCCTTGAAATTAGCGAAAAATTAGTCAATAAATTTTATAATATAGCCGAAGAGGGAGATTTTCAAAATGAGTACCTTATGTCAAGTATAATCGCTAAGATAAAAGGTGAAGCGGCTAAAAATATATCATCAAGTATAATTACTAACTGGCGTGAATTAAAATCAGCTTTATTAAATTCATATAGCGACAAGCGAGATCATTATAGCTTGAATCACGAAATTGCGCTGATTAAACAAAATGCCAATGAATCCCCTTTTGACTTTTATAATAGGTTACAGCATTTGCTAAATTTGCAATTGTCTTATTTATCAAATCATTCCCAAGAAGTGCATGAAAAATATTATTTGTCATTTTATTTTAGAGGTAATGCTTTAAGAGCATTGTTACGCGGCTTACGTGACCCAATCGGCGCGCAAATGAGAGTTAAGAATCCAGGCGATTTAAACGCCGCTCTCAATATGCTTACGAATGATTTCCAATTGGAAACACAAAATAAAACGGAAATTTCTAGATCAAATCAACGTGCAAATTATTCGCAAAATTATAATAAAAATTATAATCAAAATGCACGTTACCAAAACTTTAATTATAACAAACCTTTCTTTAATAAAAATAATAGTTTCCCAAATCAACAAAATATGCCGAACCAAAATTATAATAACCCACCAAGGTATAATAATAATAACACTAATCGCACTGCACAAATGCCTAAACCTACCCCAATGTCAACATCTACGCATAATGCGTTTAACCCCCAAAGGAACCGATATGTTCCAAATCAAAATAATCAAATGTTGTTAAACATAGATGACGAAATACCTATGGAACAAGAAAATGATTTTTTAGGCATAAACGCCTCGGAAACATAGAATTTATGGGCCTTATAAATAATAACAGTCAACTACCCTATATTATAAACACTGAAAATAAATTAAAAATTCTAGTTGACACAGGCAGCTCACGTTCATTTGTAAACCCACAAATAGCAAACCAATTTTATAAAAATTATATTAAATACGACCCATTCAAAGTAGCCACTGCACATGGCACTACATCTGGGAAACATAAAGCTATTATTAATTTGAATAAATTATTCAATAACAAAAAAAATCTAAACATGGATTTTTATTTGTTTAATTTTCATTCTAACTTTGATGTCCTGTTAGGACTCGATAACTTGAAATTATTAAAGGCCATTATTGACCTAGAGCAAAACCAATTGGTAGCTCCTAGTTGTAAAATACAACTTCACTATCGTGACATTCAAAAAACTGAAAGTACGAATTGCATAGTAGTACCCGCCAGAACTCAACAAGCAATAGAAATTGCTAATAATTTAATTCGTTTTTTCACCCACCATGGTATACCTAAAGAAATAGTTGCAGATAACCATTTAGAATTTAAGAACTCTGTTCTGAAAGAATTGTTCGAATTACATAAAATCAAATTACATTTTATTAGCTCTCAAAATCCTAATTCCAATGGAATAATAGAACGTGCACATTCCACACTTATCGAACACATATGTTTACTAAATAATCAAGAATTGTATAAAAAAGAATCAATTGAAACTAAGGTTAATTACGCATTGCTTGCCTATAATAATTCGATTCATTCGACAACAAAATTTAAACCGTCCGAAATTATATCGGGACATATTGACGTAGATTCTCCCTTTAATATAGAAATGGAAAACCATATAATAAATAATTATGTGGTAAACCATAAGAACAAAATTAAATTATTGTATCAAAAGATCAATCAAAAAATCCAAGAAAACAAAGAAAAAACTATGAATAAACGCAACGAAAATCGAGAAGATCTTCCCGAAATACCTACTGAGGTGTTTGTAAAAAACAAACAAAAACAGTCTAAAACAAAACCTAAGTTTAAACCAGAAAAAATAGAGACAATAAACCCCGTATTGAAAACTGCAGTAATTGACGTTAAACATCATAACACTGTAAGTAAAATTCACTTAGGTAACATAAAAAGACCTCGTCAAGAAACGTATACTTTTAATCGAACAGATATCGGAAGTCCTCTAACTTATCAAAACTTCCAAAATTATATTAAAGACCATAACATAACTACAAGTAAAAATGTTATAGAAAAGGAAGAGAACCTTTTCTTAGCACCAAAAAACGTGTCGTTAGCACACTGTGTAAGTAAAGATTTGAAAATGGGAGCAGGTATTGCTCTTGAATTTAAAAATAAATTCGGTAAAGTCGAATTGCTTAAAGAACAAGATTCCGACTTATTTTCACTATGTTATCTAAAAGAACCTGACCGTTATTTAATCTATTTAATAACAAAAGCTAATTATTATGACAAACCGACTTATGAAGATTTATTTAAAACATTAATAAATCTTAAACAATTCTGTGCTTTAAAAAATATAACAAACTTAGCAGTACCACGAATAGGTTGTGGTATAGACCGTTTAAACTTTGAACTAATTAGAAAAATGCTTCAATACATTTTTGATGGATCAAACATTATAATTTTTGTATATCACAACAAAATTAAAGATAATGTTTCTCTTCCAGGTCCCTCCTCGTCACAATAATTCGAGGTGATTCTATAAAAGATATTACACAAAATCTGGGAATTCTTCCTATTAATCTAGGAACAGCAAAATTACAAAGAACCGTACATACGTTTGTTCACCATTATGACTTGACTCCATTATACAAAGAGTTAACAATCCTCAACACCCAATACGACCAATTATTAAAATCATTACAAAATGACACTAAATTCATACCTGAATTCAATAACTACAACAAAATGATAAATAATATTCAAAGTAATATTATCGATAAAATTCAAAATATTAACTTGCATGCTGTAGATAAAAGCAGAAATAAAAGAGGATTGATTGACGGACTGGGCACCATTATTAAAACAATTAGTGGAAACTTAGATGCAAGAGATGGAGAAAGAATCAATAACATTCTTAACCATTTGCAAAAAAAAAATGAAAATCAAATTGAAAATCAGTTAAAAATGCAGTATAGCCTAAATACTCAAGTAATAAAAAATTTTAATGATACTATACAGAGTATTAAACATAATGAATTATTATTAAAGTCGAGAATTATGCAAGTAAGTGTAATACTACATGATGATATAGAACACCAAAATATACTGTTTGCTAAAGATCTGTTCAACCAGTTGCTTATAATATATAATACAATCCTAAGCGTACTACAAGACATAGAGAACTCAATTTCATTTTGTAAACTGAGAATCTTGCACCCAAGTATTATAAAATTAAATGATTTATTTGTAGAGATTAAACGAATTTCTATTCATTATAATGAACAACTTCCTTTCGAACCCAAAATAGAAAACATATTAGATTTTGAATCAATTATTAAAGTTAATTGTAAAATCGAGTCCAACAGAATTAACTATTTTCTTTCTATTCCCATTAATTACGAACACGATTTCGAAATTTACTACCTAAATCCCATACCTACTAAGCATGATTCTGAATATGTTACCATTATACCAAATGTTAAATATCTATTAAAATCAAAAAACGAAAACAAAATATGGCCTCTACATAACTTGTGTACCCAAGGTATAAAATATTATCAATGTTCATCCCATCTGCTAATTAATCACAATGCAGATTGTGAGAAGGAGATCCTCCTAAAAGAATCCAGCACCGGATGTCAATACACCAAACTCAACATTACGACAAACCATTTGGAAATAATACCCGAAATTAATCAACAACTTGCTGTCTTCCCGATCCAAGAAGAAATTCAAATCAAATGTGAACACGAATCGGAAATAAAACACCTAGTTGGAATATTCCTCATTAAACAAGGAAAATGTAAATTAATTTACCAAAACCGAGAAGTCTCACATCAAGAAGCTACACTGGGTAGTCCACTCATTATTAATAACCCAAAGTTGGAATTATTTAAATCCAATTTTAACAAATTCAACATCGAACTTAAGAAGCTGGATCTACAAGCTGTTCCGGCCATTCAACAAGTGCCCATCATTGATGAACCAACAACACACATGCTCACTCCTAGTATGTGGACCATCACCCTATATATCATGTTACTCCTTCTTGCTGGTTACACCGTAAGGAAATGGATAAAGAAAAGGAAAGCCCTACACCAAGATCAAGATGCAGAACAATGCCAAAGCAATATTCTACACCTTCCTGGCAATGCCAAATTCTAGGGGATGAGGAGTTATCTACCGTACACTAACCAGACCCAGACAGGGCTCCATGAAAGGGCCCATTGTTCACGCATGCATGTGCATGCGACGTCAGCGTCTGGATATGCACCTGCATGCGGATGCTGAATCAACATTTAATTACTATATATAATTTATGTAATCATTATTTTAGTTTAGTCTAAGTCTGTACCCGATACAATACGTATCAACAAATAAATTGTTCTTTTTAAAAACAATAACATTTCATTACGAAAAGTAATTTTTATATGTGCTATGAATAAATTGTGATTCATTGTAGAAAAAGTTAAAAAAAAATGTTGTTTTGTTGGCTAATATTTTTTTTTGCGTGTATCAATATAATTTAAAATTTATATATTTTACTAGAAAGATTAAAAAAAAAAATTATAAAAACAGTTTAAATAAAATATTGAAAATTGTATGTTTTATTAATATTTATCTTTATATATTTATTTATTATTTTAAAACTATACTTCCAATAATAGATTAAATTAAATAATAAATATAAACCTATGAATAAAAAGAACCCAAAGATAATTTCTAAGGCATTATTATGTGGTATATAATATATAATTATTACCCTCAGCGTAATTTACAGTTTTATGTACAAATCAATATGTTTGTTAATAACGATAGTCATATTCAAGAGACCGCTTAGAGGTTAAATAAAACAAAAAAATGAATGTTTAAATGAAAGAATTGGTAGATTTGATTAAAAAAGCAGATATTTAATAGTGATAGCTTCTCTTGTCTGTCTAGCTCCAGCTTTAGTTGTATGTAAAACTTTTAGATTATCCTTTGTTTTCCTTGTTATTGCTGTCGTTATAGGTAGTAGTGTAGTCCTTTCATTATACTTGGCTGCCGTAATTTAAAACTAGCCTTTCTTAAATTCCTTTGACAAGCCTTAACGAAAATTGGGAAGACGGCATACAACTTACCAACTAAAGAAACAAGAAATAAGTTTTCTTATTTTTTTCCAATAAAACATCTTACAATAACACACAATATAATAATGTGGCGTAAACGTAATTATTTAAAATTTTATTTATTAATAATTGATTATAAAAATAGCACACAACGTACAATGTCCAGTTGTAAAAAATTTAGTAATCTGGACCTTAATTGGCTGTATCAAAATTGTATTTACTATTACAACAATTTGAATTTGAATTTGATACATTCTGCATCTGTAGAGTAATTTATTTAACTTTTTTTTAAGAAACTTTAGTATTTGAATTATTGCAGTGAGTGATGGTTTTATTCAAAAAGAGTCTTAAAAATCGATTTTTTCATGAACGCGAAATATCTGCGGTGATACAATTCCGCGGTTGGGGTCAAAGATTTGAATATTTGAATATTATTTACGTTATCATATTTTGTTTTGCTATTTTTGCAAATTTATTTCTAGGATATTAATTTAATTTAAATTACATTCTTTTTAATAGAAAATAATGAAAATTTATTATTGATTTATAATTATATTAATAATTATAATTACTTAAATTCTTTTTGTATTTTGTTTCTTTATAATTATTTTACATTACTGTGGAAAAAAATTTAACTATAACAAATTCTCCTCTTAATTTTTGTGAACTAATAAGCTAAACAAATAAAAACCTAATCTATACATACTAAGTAACTTTACGTGTACAACACTACATCATATCTTTGGGTATATTATTGACATAGAGCTTCAGACGTTTCATACTTTGCCAGTTTGGTTCATTAATTAATATACTCATAATGACAATTTTTTTTAATTATAAATGGTTCAACATGTTTAGGGGATAGTTTAGTTGTATAATATTGGGCCGCATTAGATATTACATCTGGACGCCGTAGATCATTTTTTTTTTCATTTTTTAATAGGATTCAAACTGGTTGTTTTGAACCATCAAAACAAATTTTCAAGTTCCTTAAAACGTTTATTTATCTTATCGAATTGAATATTTTCTAATCTGGCTTCTTTTTTGAACTCTAAACCTTACATCATAATCTGGCTTCTTTTTTGAACTCTAAACCTTACATCACTTGTTGCTTTCTAAAATTTATGTAATGTTCAGTGACTTCATGTTCAGATATTACTAAAATGTACATATTACCTGAAGTCAATTTTGGAAAAGGGCACACAAAATCCGCACTCATCATTTGCCATTGTCTACAAACGAATAGTTTTAAAAGCATCAAACCGCAGGTTTATTTGTTCACATTTACATTGCTGGCAAGTTTTACAATTTCAAACATAAACAGCCAGATCAAACTTTATCTTAGGTCAAAAATATTTTTCTACAAAACTGTTTAAACTTTTATATACTCCAGCATGACCGGCAATGAAAGATTATAAAACATCTAAATCAATTTATGATTACTCTATTTAGCACCAATGTTTTCTAGATATTGGTTTTACACAATAACAATGTGTCTATGACATTGACGTATTTATATAGAGTATTTACAGACACACGCGATGTGAACAATTTTATGGGATTAGCAGTGGTGTTTTTCAATATTTGTAAAAACTATTTATTTTTTTACCTCATCTAGTCACAATTCTGTTAAATCAGCTAAGTTTCTAGAAAGCGTATCAACAACAACATGATATTTTTACCATGTTGTTGTTGATACGCTATGGTTTGTAATGACCGTAAATTATAAAAATTTTAAATATGGCTTCAACTTTTTAATTGACCAAGTTAATCCAAAACATTCCCACTCAGTAGAACTGCAGTTTTTTTGCAACTGGTCAAGGTTTGACTTAAATAAAATATTACATATTTGTTGTTATTATTTTGAGTAGAAACAGCATCTATTTTGTATACACTAGCATTGGTTTGAAAAACAAAAGGTAAATCAAAGTTAGCGCGTTTTAAAATTGCAGCAGTACCAAGAGCAGTTTTTATTTTCTGAATTGTTTCTATACACTCAGAAGACCAAATAAAATATATTTTTATTCGTTTCTTAGTTATATTGATCAGTGGAGCTATTAAAGTGAAAAATTGACGTACAAATTTTTGGTATCAAGATACTATACTACGCACTACCTTTACTGTGGTTAGATTTTTGAAATTTGAGATGGCACTAATTTTTTCCGGATCAACATACAGCAGTACAACAAATTTTAAATTTATTTTTATTCAAAGTATAATTTGCAGCTCCAAGGTCACAAAAAGTTCAGTTAGTTATTAGCAGTGTTTTTCAAAAGTTTGGATAATGTTGTCTAAATAAACAAAGACAATCCTTTTAAATTATCAAAATTAAAAAACTGCAAAACATCTTTTTTTAATTTTCTAAAAATTAACTTTTAAAATCAACAAATTTTACATTGATCCATTAAACACACAGCAACATTAATAACAACAGGAAACGTGCATTTAACTTTTACCAACAGAAATGCAGGTTTTTGAGTTATTAACTGGTTTTAAACTTAAACCATCTATTAATTTCCATCCAAAACCACTTAATACCGAATGAGTGACTTTAGAGTCTAAAAGTTTTAATACTTTTTTACTTAAAATTATTATTTCCAAAAAAAGTTTTTTGTTATCTTTGGTATGGGACATCACAAAAACATTGACAGCTTTATTTTTATTAAATATCGTCGTAGTTGCTGAAACAGTATATGGTTATGAATGGAAGTTTCTAGTGTATTTTAATTGGTTTGATTATTTAATTAAGAAACCTAGAAATAGTTTGTTGTATATTAGTTTAGAATGGTTTTGGTAATAAAATAATAAACAATAGTTGATAAGTTAGAACTTTGTTAGTTGGGCTAATAAATTTTTACTTATTTAAGATAAATTGTGGTCGTTTGTTAAGGGACAAATTAGAATTTGAGTTTAGGTCATATTTTACTGACTTTGTATTTGGGCAGCTTTTATTGATAGAGGTTTTCATATAGTTTATAATTAAGCTTTTTGGGTAGACTTTAATTTGACTAACTTCTATTCTATTGTATAAATTTTAGGTAGTTTTTATTGAGTTCCTGTTTACCAGAAAATGCGTTTTTTTTTAATTTGATACAAAACTTGATATATGATATTTATTACTATAAATTTTAAATTTCTTGTTTATACGTTTTCGTTTTTGCTTTTTTAGGCTATGTGAAGGAGATTGCATCGCAATGAAAGATTATTAGCGCATTACCCTTGCTGCTTGACAACTGTTTGATCTCGGCAGGTGGCGGAGGTTTCTGTTGAATCCTAGAAGTATATTTTTTTTTTACTTTTGCTACCATAGCGAAAATGAGCACATTAAAGAGATGGTTTGAAAGGCAAACAAAGTAGTAAGACAAGTATGGAAATCAGTGAAGGAAAATTTGATAGTATAAGAATTAAAGGGTTTATGTTTGATAGTTTAGTTAGGAGTATAATATTGTACTGGTCAAAAATATAGAGAAGGAGTAAAAAAAAGTTAAAAGTAAAAGCAGGAAAAAGAACAATAAGGTACAAGAAAAAAATAAAACAGTACTACATATGTGAAATCTTACAAAAATGATAAAGCCATGAAATTGATAATTTAGTGTTTTGTGTATCGTACGTAGTGTAAACAGAGGAACAAACTGCACTGAATTTTAGTAAGAAATATTTTTGTAGGCTCAAATTGCGTAGGTGCGGTTTGAAATATTATAATTTCAAATTTATTTCTTTTGCCGTATACATTAGTAATAGTATTAATCAACAAGGCTTGTTGATTCTCGTTATATGTTGGTTATGGAGTTTTTCAAATGATTGTTTCAGTTTATTACAGACTAGGAGTAAATTCATCGAATTAAAAAGTCACATTAAAGTGATCCACCTTGAATTATTTAAACAATACATTAAATTTATGACGCGTAACGTTTCAATTTAATGGAAATCACTTTTTAAATTGCCCGGTAGTTAAAGCTTGTATGACATTAAGGGTGTATGAGTATAAATTCAACTGTTATAAACTCTTCGGAATAATAGAGTAGATTATACACTCTTAATCCTTGATACGTCTGGCCAACCATAAGCCTATAGAGATAAAGTTAAATTTCCAGCGTGAGTTATGTTTCGGATTACAGATGAAGCTTTTAAACAATTCTAATTCTATTCGCGTTGCACGGCTTATATGCCAGTGGATTTATATTAGTATCTTTTGTTTGTTTTATATTTATGTTTGAAAAAATGAGGCTAATTAAACTCAATTGCGTGCTATTTATGAGTAATATTTTCTGTCCGGGCAAAGTTAGTTATTGCATAGGGGGAATATTTGTACATATTCTACAACCCCAGGGAGTCGATAGTAATCCCAATTCCCCAAATTATCACATCCACATATGTAGCTCAACTGCAAATGTTGCTGTGATACTATGCAAGTCCAGTCCCGTATCGTACACTTTGCGGCTTCGGGGCCATTACCTAGTTAGCGCTCGTCGGTTCAGATTTGTGTTTCGTATATTTTAATGAAATTTTCTGTTTACCGGGCTTACAGTTTACCGAAGGCTGAAAGTAGTTTGCTACTTTTATTTTCAAATTTAGATGTAAAGTTATAACGAGTTTTCTATAAAAAATACACAATACGAGCAGACCGTTCGGTTGTATATTGCAAATAGTTTTAGTTTGAAGTTAAAAAAAAGATAATTTACGACTAAACAAAAAATTCAATTCAAACATCAATACGAGAAAGGTAAAAAAGTGAAAATATTTAGTTAGGTTGTTGTGTTTCTGATTACTATTAACATGAAATCATGTCTAACATTTTTCAACTAATATATGTATCCGATTAGGAGAGGTATTCATTTTAATTAATTTAATAATTTATTATACAATGTATAATAGTGATTGTGATTTTATGCAAATTGTCTCTCTGACCACTGAGATTCTAGGCACACTAATGAAGGGTGTAGATCCTTAATCACTAGTTTACGGAATGAAGTAAGAATTTACATAAAATTCACAACTTATTAAATTTAAATAAAAAAATATTAGTTAAGGTTAAGGTATTTTAATAAAAATTTTATACTTTATTGTGCTGATTTTATTTTTATATATTAAGACCGGTTTCGGCGGTTAGGCCATCATCAGTTTTTTCTTTTCTTTTCACAGGTGTTGTTGTGTGTTGCGGGTGAAAAGAAAAGAAAAAACTGATGATGGCCTAACCACCGAAACCGGTCTTAATATATAAAAATAAAATCAGCACAATAAAGTATAAAATTTTTATTAAAATACCCTAACCTCAATTATTTTAAACTGTGCAATAATCAGAAACAAATACTAAAAAAATATTAGTTTGAGGTAAATTTAATTACAACTGATATCTTATATCGACTTAAGCAAAAGCTTACTAATTAACTTGGTGATTACATATTATAAAAAAGAATATTAAAAAGAACCTATATAAATATAATAAATAATTTACAACTTGTCATCAAAAGAACAAATAGATCAAAATCTAGCTAGGCAGAAATAAACTCAAAAATAGCAAAAAACAAGTTGCTTGTTAAAGATGTAATTTTCACGGTTATGCTATTAACATCTACGGACCAACTGCGTAAAACATCAAACAACATAGATTCAGAAACAGTGTTTGAAGATATATCAGCTTCAATACCAGTGCTTTTACTGCTCTGACAGTATCTAGCGAACTGCGTACAACACAAAAGAGGCTGGAACTAACATCTTAACCAATGCTAATATTAAAGCCAACGCTTTAGGAAAAAATTATTAGAACTTCGAAACAATCATTTGTTACTATTAAATTGACAAACATAAGTAAACCTGTTGAAGATTGAGTAGTAAATTTATTTTTATTTAAGTAAATTAATTGATAATATTAGAATAGAATTGTAAATAAGTCACTTATTTTATGTAATATTTACTGATTTAATCTTTGTATTTGCAGGACTTTTTAATTTATTTTTTACTTTTAAATATCTTAAATGTTTGTTTTAGATTAATATTTACTGCCGATATTAATTATTAGCTATTATTATTATTTTATATTATACAGGTATATATGTTTAATTTAGTATATAATATTCAATATTGGTTTTTTAACATGTTACGATTGGATCATTTTACTAAGTAATGAGTAATTTTATTCAAACATAACTTACTAGATACAACAAACTACTTACTTTCTTAGAATCAAATAGCGTAATTACATTAATATTATTATGTATACTAGCACTATGCTCTGCTTTTAATTACATAACGTTAACAATAAACTAGCTCAAAAGGTTTGGTCCTTTTGAAGCTTTGGTTAGATTTGTATTATTGAAAAGCTATGACATTGACGTGATTAAAAAATTGCTGTTTGTGGCTTTTAGCAAATTTTTTAACGGTTTTTGTTTTTAAGTTTTGATAGATGTTACTGTTTTTGTAATACCAAAGAGCATTGACTATGTTTTTTAGTATTTTATTTTGAAATAGATAGATTATTTCTAAGTTGCTTTTTCTGGTACAACTCTGGTTTTTTTAAGGGCTTGAGAATTTGTTTCTGCAGAATTACTTTGTTCTAGATTTACAAACTAAAATTTTGTTTAATATGCTAGTACATTTTTTTTAAATTTGATGTCTATTGTTTATGCAGACAGAGATATGTTGAAATTTTTTGTTTGTGAATTGACATGGGCAAAGTTATTTTTATGTAATTTGATTTGCCATTATTTAGTCCAGTTGATAATTTTGATGCAGATTACTTACCCCTTTTTTGGAATTTTTACATACAGCCAGTATGTCGTCAGCAAACGTGGCTATCTTAGCATGCTCTAATTCAGGTGTGAATTAAATAGAGAACTGTGGTGGAACTCCCGTGCGTCGTTTCGCTATCGAATCGAATCGCCTGACGTCATCGTGACGTAGTATTCGATTCGATAGCCGTATGAATAGAATTCCGGTACTCCAATGTAAATCGACATGCCCCTTCTCTTAAACTTTGTTAGGAATCGCATCGAAACGAAAACGATACCAGTAAGGCTATCGCATACGTACCGACTATTCAAATTGAAACTGTTATATATTAAGAATTAAATATGATTTATGTTTATTTTATATATGTAATAGAAATAATGTTAGTTTTAAATATATTTTATATGTGCTCGGTTTTTATATATTATCCGTGATCGTCCTTATGCGTATTGAAGGTTATCGTTTTAGTTGAATATATATTGTATTTTGTTCCTTTTATATTCAGAATAAATCGCACTGTTGTAAACTCAACACAAACGTATTTTCTATTCTTATCATATTATAAGACATAACAATTGGCGACGAGGTAGTTAAAGTTATCCACGTAAAAATGCCGGACAGTGAAAGTGCAAATACTGGTGTAATTGGAATATTAAAAGAATATCATCACGAAAATAATGATATTACAGTTTTCAAGGTAAAACTTCAACAATTTATTGTGGCAAACAATTTAAAAAAAAATGATACAAAAAAACGTGCCATTTTATTAAATATTTTACACGAAGACACATATATATTGTTACGCAATTTATGTGTACCGGAAAAAATCGAAGAATTAAAGTATGAAGACTTATTGGAGAAATTGCTAAAATATTGCAGTCCTGTGCAGTCTTTTTTTGCGGCAAGAATTAAATTTTACACGGCACACAGAAACGAAGATGAATCCGTGGTGAGCTGGGCCGCGCGAGTTAAAAGTTTGTCAGCGGGATGTGGATTTGGTAACGAAATCAGCACCATCATGCGGGACATGTTCGTCGTGGGAATGGGAAGCGGTCCCATATTGGATCGCCTTCTGGAAGTCGATCCTACTTCGACACCTGCTTCAACGCTGGAAACCGTGGTTCAATTGGCACAAAATAGAGAGGCGGCAGGAAAAGAGCGGCGCATTCAAGTTAAATCGGAAATTCATCAGTTTTCAAGATATAAAAAAAATTATAATACGAACAATCAGCGCGCAATATCGCATAAGACGTCCACTGAAGTAAAATGTAAGTGCAAAGTATGTGGTAGAGCGAATCATTCGACATTTGAATGTAAATATAAAAATTATAATTGTAACAACTGCGGCCAACAAGGTCATTTGTCAAATATTTGTAAAAATAAACAAAGCAAATCGCATAAGTTTTTGTCGCATCAAGAGGTTAATCATGATAACTTACACAAAACTGATATTTTTACAATATATGATTTAAATACTATAGAGCCATTTTATATTAAATTAACGGTTGAAAATATACCGATGAATTTTCAAATTGATACCGGTGCCGCACATGCGGTCATATCTGATCGTGTTTATCGCAAACATTTTGGGAAATTTCCACTCTTAGACAATGATTTGGTATTTAAAGACTATGTAGGAATTAGTTTTCAGCCAATTGGTAAATTAATATTAAATGTAATTTATAATAGTAAGAAGTATACATTAGAAATGTACGTCATTAAAAATGGCGGCCCACCATTAATTGGAAGGCAAGCATTAAAATTATTTGAAATTGGAATGAACAGTCCAATGGTTGAAAACAATTTTACATTTTCAAATGAAAATTCAAATGTAGAAAAATTATGTAAAAAATATAAAGGAATTTTTGAAATTGGCCTTGGAACATTTAACAAAGATAGAATCACTTTAAAAATGAAAGAACATTTTGAACCAAAGTTTTTTAAAGCGCGACCTATTGCATTTTCATTAAAGCAAAAAGTGGAAAATGAAATAGATCGTTTGGTTAAATTAAAAGTTTTAGAGGCAATAACATATTCTAATTGGGGTACTCCAATAGTGCCAATATTAAAGCCAAACGGTTCAATTAGAATATGTGGAGATTACAAACTGACAGTTAATCCAAATTTAGAAATTTTAAGATTCCCATTACCGAGAATTGAATATTTATTTAATAAATTGACAGGAGGGATAAATTTTTCTAAGATTGACTTATCCGAAGCTTATCAGCAAGTATTATTATCAAAGGAATCGCGTGATTATGTAACGATTTCTACTCACATGGGTCTATTTAGATACACCAGGCTTCCATACGGCATTACTAATGGTCCGGCTTATTTTCAAAAGATGATGGAACAATTACTAGCTGATATACCGGGGGTGGCATGTTATTTGGATGACATTATAATTACAGGAAAGACTGATAGCGATCATTTAGATAGGTTGGAATTAGTTTTTAGAAGATTGTCAGAAAGTGGATTAAAATTAAAACTAAATAAATGTCAATTTATGCAACCGGAAATTAATTACTTAGGTCATGTAATTGACAAAGAAGGGTTACATACGACTAATGAAAGAGTAGAATCCATACAAAAATGTCCTCAACCAAAAAATGTAACAGAACTAAAATCGTTCTTAGGCATGGTAAACTTTTATTATAAATTTATGAAAAACGGAGCCACTTTATTGCATCCGTTATATAAGCTATTGAAAAAAGACGTTCAATTCCAATGGAATACTGATTGTGAAAAAGCATTTACATCAAGTAAAGAATTGTTAATGTCTAATCAAATTTTAACTTATTTTGATTCAAAAATTCCACTTAAGTTGACAGTAGATGCTTCATCTGTGGGAATAGGGGCAGTGCTAGCTCACATAGGTGATAGTGGGGTTGAAAAACCTATTGCATACGCATCACGAGTTTTGAGTAAGGCAGAAATAAACTATTCTCAACTAGATAAGGAGGCATTGTCAATAGTGTTTGGAGTTTCAAAATTTTATCAATACCTTTTTGGACAAAAATTCACGTTGGCAACAGACCACAAGCCTTTGGTGGCAATTTTTGGCCCTAAACGAGGCATACCAATTATGGCAACGAGTCGATTGCAACGTTGGGCACATTTCTTATCATCTTTTAGTTTTGACATTCAATATGTTAAATCTCAAAATAATTCTGCTGATTGCTTATCTTGATTGCCGATAGGTAATCACAGTGTTGATGTTTGTAGGGCCAATTTTCAAGAAAAAGAAATAAGTTATATTAATTTAATTGATGATCAAAAATTACCAATAGTTCATAATGATATCAAAAAGGAATCTAACAGAGACTTGATTTTGAGTAAAGTTATTCATTATAGCTTAACAGGTTGGCCTAACAAATGTCCTAAAGAAGAGCTTAAACCTTATTTTATTCGTAAAAACGAATTAAGCGTAGAACAAGGTATTCTAATGTGGGGATATCGTTTGATTATTCCGCCTAAATTTCAAAACTCTATATTATCAGAAATTCATGAAAATCACATGGGGATGGTAAAATCAAAATTATTTGCTCGTGGATATATTTGGTGGCCTAACTTAAATAAAGACGTAGAAACTTTATGCAAGAATTGCAAACCATGCAATGATTTCAAAGAATCACCGCCAAAGTCACAAATAAATCCATGGGTTTGGCATCAAACTGTTTGGACTAGAATCCATATTGATTATTTAGGGCCGTTAAACAATAAAAGTTATTTAGTAGTAGTAGATTCTACTTCTAAATGGTTAGAATGTTTTAAAATGAATAGTACTGATTCCATAGCAACTGTAGGTAAATTAGTTGAAATTTTTGCAAGATTTGGATTGCCAAGAGAAATTGTTTCTGATAACGGAACTCAGTTCACGAGTGAAATTTTCCAAAATTTTTGTAAACACTATGGGATTAAACATACGACAACTGCTCCATATCATCCTTCCAGTAATGGAGCTGCCGAAATTTGTGTAAAACAGATTAAACATGTTTTAATTAAATCCAATGTAAAAACAGATGTTGAAATAAATTCTGTTTTGAGTAGATTCTTATTTCAATATCGAAATACTCCACACACTGTGACAAATGAGTCACCTGCAAAATTGTTGTTAGGGCGGCAGTTAAGATGTAAATTGGATTTATTAAGAAATAACACAAATGAGGTAGTAAAGCAAAAACAAAATAAACAAATTGTAAGCGCAGGGGGAAACAGAGACTTAAACTTAGTAACGAATGACTTAGTGAAAGTTCGTGATTTTAGCGGTAAAAGGAAATGGTGTGATGCGAAAATAATACAAAAACTTGGCCATAAACATTATAAAGTTGAAACAAGTGAGGGTTTAGTCTGGAAGAGGCACATTAATCAAATTATTAATAATGCAAATACCACCTCCAGTACTCAGCCCCCACACCATATTGATTTAGTTAACAATAACCCACAGGTCGAAGAAAATGTAGTAACGACCAATTCAGATATTGAAGTTGTTCCAGAACCTATATGCAGTCCAGTTAATTTAAGACGTAGAAGTCTACTTAAAAAACCTGAGAGGTTCGACAACTCCAATCTCTGAAAAGGGGAGGTTATGTTATATATTAAGAATTAAATATGATTTATGTTTATTTTATATATGTAATAGAAATAATGTTAGTTTTAAATATATTTTATATGTGCTCGGTTTTTATATATTATCCGTGATCGTCCTTATGCGTATTGAAGGTTATCGTTTTAGTTGAATATATATTGTATTTTGTTCCTTTTATATTCAGAATAAATCGCACTGTTGTAAACTCAACACAAACGTATTTTCTATTCTTATCATATTATAAGACATAACAGAAACTAAAATGAGTAAAATGCGCTTTAACAAAGAACATCAACATGTGTTATTTTATTAGATTTTGGTTTGAACGGAATTCACAGCTTGTTACGATGAAGTTTACAACAATTCAAAGCCGGCAAAATTATAGTGCGATGTGAGACAATTTAACCGATACTTTAAGCAGTTTGAAGTATGGAAATAAAACCAAAGAAAAATGGCAATAGATAATTTTACCGTTTATATATACATTATATTATACAACTTGTATTTTCTATTTAAATAAAATTTAAATTATATATTAATTAAACAATTTACTGTTTTTATTATAACTTTTATTACAAACACATTAATTATAATGTATTTTTAAGAATGAAAATTGCAAGCTAAAACATAGTAAATTGTTTTATTATTTTATCATGATAAATGATAACATAGTAACTGTTAACTTAATTAATTATATTATGTATATTGATTTAATAAATTAATATATTCCAGACCGTTGATGGTTGGAAGTCTAAAACAAAATTAGAGACAAGTAAACTACAAAAAGAATAATAAAGATTATAACAAAAAATAAAATAAATAAACAGCAAATACGGATTATATTTTTATAATCCTTGTAACAAGTTGTTGTAGAAAAAATAACTCAGACAGCTTTAATTGTCTAAAACAAATTAATGAAAATGATATTTGTATATTTTTTTAATAAAAACGGTTGACTGAAATTTGTATTACTTAAATAATTTATTTTATTGTGAATAGTAAATATTAAAATAAGAACTGAAAATATAAATTTGACATTATATTAATATATACAATAAACGTTAATATTGCCGATAGAAATTTTATTCGGAATAAGTTTAAACGGTTTAAATGTTCGCAAAACTTATCGAGTTGTCTGTTATTTACCATCCTTGTCTACGGCATATCTATAACAATGCATCGCACACGTTTTTATACGCGATTCCGTTTATTCCCGAGCGAAGATTTCTATATACGTTTTTCGCAGATGGGAGTACCAAAACTCAATGCGATCGAGTGACTTCTCTGACGTCATTTCGCTATCGAATGCGATGCTATACCTACATCGGAGTGCCACCACTGGCCGCAATATACTGTCTTGTAAAACTGTTGCTTTATTTTTGTTTAGTTTAGGGTAAACATCTTCTTGCTCAATTTTAAAAGATTTGTCCAAAATATACAACTTATATAATAATTGTGAAAACATTTTGGGCAAAAGTTTGCTTAATTTGTAATTAAATTTCTTGTTACACATTTTATCAAAAGCCTGTGCTACATTAAGAAAGACGCTGGAACATATTTTTCTTTTTTTTAAGAATATTTTGTATTTTCTAATTAGTTTCAGTCTTTTAAGATATTTTTTTAATATTTTTGAAACTACAGGGATTATTCCAAGGAGGGAGGGGCTGAAGTTGCCCTCTAAGAAGTTTTATTTGTTTTTTTTTTATTTATTAATTATTATCACTTTTGTTACTTTTTATACTGTACATATTTTAGTCTAAAAATAAGTAAGTCTTATTATTGCTTTATAAAAAAAATGTTTTAGATTTTTTTCTGGTTGCTCTAGACGTAAAAAACGCGTTTAATACGGCCAATTGGGGAAGAATTTTGGAAGCTTTGAAGGGCTGGGGTGTTCCCAAATACTTGTTAAATATCATTAGCAGCTATTTGTGGGACAGGGTCTTGTTAGTGGGAGAGGGTGGGGAAAGGGAAGAGGTAATTTTAACGGGGGGGGTGCCTCAAGGATCAGTTCTAGGCCCCACGTTGTGAAACGTTCTCTACGACGACGTGGTAGGTCTGGAACTGCCCCTGGGAGTTGAAAGGGTAGCCTACGCCGATGACTTGGCGGTGGTAATTACGAGACGCTCTAGGGGGGAACTAGAGGAAACGGGAAACCGCGCTCTAGCCCTCATAGAGCGTAAAATCAACGCGCTGGGCCTGGAATTAGCCCCAGTAAAAACAAAACTTGTGGTGGTCTCCTGTTCAAGAAGAGTGCCACAAGTGGAGATGACCGTTTCGGGAATTATTGTCAAGTCGCAACGTCGGCTAAGGTACTTGGGGGTGACGCTTGGTACTAACCTAGCGTGGGGAATGCATGTGAGAGAGGTGTGTGAGAGAGCGGAGAAGGCGGCTCGGTCCTTAGCAAGGCTAATCCCGAACCTGGGGGAGCAAGATCTTCCTCCAGGCGCCTGTAGTGCTCGGTAGTCTCCTCCATAGTGCTCTATGGGGCCGAAATATGGGGTGATGCCGTGTGCAACAACAAAAAGCATAGCGAATTAGTTCTGCGGACTCAGAGGAGGTGTTGCCAGAGGGTCTGCAGCGCATACCGGACAGCGTCGACGGCGGGCCTTCTGGTTGTGGCAGGCACGAAGCCGTTAGATCTTATAGTGCAAGTGAAAACGGCGGTCTGGGAAGGTCGCCTTACTAAGTGTGAAGCGGAAGAATGGATGTGGGGGGATGGGAGGAATGCGTGTCGAGTGGGGGTGGTAGCAAACCGGCATGGTCCAGACGGCTCATCACAGACGTGAGGCGTTGGGTGGGTCGGGGCCATGGTAAGATAAACTACTACTTCACTCAGGTACTAACGGGACATGGTTGTTTTTGGGCGTACCTGCATTGGATGAAACTGATTGAAAGTGATGAATGTCTGTACTGTGGGCAAAGGGATACGGTTGAGTTTCATTGCGAGAGATGGTTGGAGACGCGTGAAAGAGCAAGAGTGAAACTGATGGGAGAGAGCTTGGACCCGGATAACATGGTGGTAGTAATGCTGTCTTCGGTGTCCAATTGGGACATTGTGGCCACCATGATAAGGTCCATGCTACGTATGAAAGAAGAAGAAACGAGGGAGTTAGCTCCATGGTGTGGTGTGAATGAAACGGGCAGGGGGGAGGGGCCGTAGCTTCTCGTTAATTGTTTTTGTAAATGTAAATTTGGTTTTTATGTATGTTTTGTTAACTGTCTTGTCCAAAATATGTATATTTGCACGCCCAAAATTGAGTAAGCAGCCAGAACAACTACAAAAAAAAGGTAGTGTTCAATTTATGTAAATGCGTGTTTTAAAGTCTGTGTTTTTCAAGAAAACTGTGAATGCGCTTGAAGATTGGCGCTCGGAAACCTCCACCTTGACGTAATACTTAAGTGCAATTCCGAGGTGGAGAAAGATCGTTATTCCCGCAAGAAGAGGGGGAGGTGTTTTTAGTCAGTAGGAATCTGACACTACCTCTCGGGGTGTCTGATGAAAGATTTTATACCTCCTCAGAAAAAAAAAGCATGGAGCAATTGTGTTTTAAAGTTAAAATTAAAATTAGTTTTTTTTAAGGAGGTGAGTAAGTGCTGCATAATTGACCATCTAAACGAATAGTATCTATCTTGTGTTTACTTTTCATACATAAAATAAACTAATGATCAACCATTTCCAAAAGCTGTAATCAAGGGTGAATTTCCTCTTATCTTATAATATTCATGGATAATTTTGGGAACTACCTTGGCTAATTTAGCGTTCTGGAAAGCAATTGTTAAGGCAATTTAACAAAACACGAATAAAATGGGCAAAGACACCGTCATGCTGAAAAAACCTTTTGCTTAATATGTAAAGAACATAATTTAAATTTTTTTTTTCTTAATCTTAAATATTTAGTTCAAGTAAGATAATCATTAAGCACACCTGGGCTAAGTAACTGATTACTAAGCATATCATACTACACGTTAATACTGAACATGACTCTTCAATGTTGTGTGCAAATTCTTATCTGACTAACAATGTTTATTGTGACAATTATTCTTATTTTTTGTATGTTTTACAGTTATTTTACATTGCCCTAGAAATTTTACAACTTAATGATAATAATAATTATTATTATTATTAATTATAATTATTATTATTATAAGTACATAGCAGAACCAGCACTTGAAAACAACTTGTAAAAATTGTATTATGACCGAGTAATAGAAGGTTGTTAATATAGATGAGAAATAGTAAAGGCCCCAATACAGATCCCTGTGGGACTAAGCAAGTAATCTCAACCATATCTGAAACCTTACCATTAACACTGATTTGTTGCTTACGACTTTGCAAATAAGATAAAATCATTCTGCAGCAGGTTGGGTGTAGATTGTACACATACAGTTTACGTAAAATAATTTTGTGTGGTACACAATTAAATGCTTTTGTAAGATCTATGAATAATGATAAGGAACCTTTTTCAAAACCATCAATAGTTTTTTGAATAAGGCTTAAAATAGCATCAGTAGTTAAACGTTTTTTTCTGAAACCAAACTGTTCATTACAGAGCATATTTTGGCTTTCTAGATGCTCTATCAGTTGGTCTTTTAAAAGTTTTTCAAATATTTTTGAAATAATAGGCAACAGACTTATAGGCCTGTAATTTGTTGCTTGGTTCAAATTATCTATTACTTATTCGAAAAAGTTGAAAAGACCAATGGTTTATTAGGTAACTTTCGAATCACCCCGGTGGATAAAGACTTACTACTTTAATTATATTTTAGGGATCATACTCCGGACTGTTAGCTTTTTTACTGTTATTTATCTATCACGTGTGAAATGAGCTTAATTACTGTACAAAATGTATTTGTGAAGTGTGCGGTTTTTGTTTATCCAATTGCAAAAATGCTATTGCATAGCATTATCATCATTGTGAAAATTTTGGAAGAGAGAAATATAATAATTATTTTGAATTTTCTATGCCGTAATTTGATTAAAATGAAAAGCGTTTTGTACTTACTTCTGGGCTACGTTCTACTATTTTTAGATTTTTTTTCTTTTACTGCTAGACCAAGATTATCTTGCTTTACAGATTTAATTTTTACACTAAAACATTTCAGTTTTGCATTTATTGTTAACGACGGTCTGCAATATATTTCTGCTTAGCATTTTTTTGTTAAATAAGCGATTTTGATATTAAGCAATTGCACGCTAATGTTGCAAATCTCATCATTAACGTTAACATGTAAAAATAAATGCGTTTAACTTAAAATCTTTAAAATAAAGTATAATTACTAATCACTAATCTGATTTTTGATTAGAATGTCTAGTATTTACCAAATAAAATATGACATAATAACAGTTTTTACAATAAAGATATTTTTGTTGCTAATCTTAGTAACTGTTGATAATTAACCAAATGTTTAACAAGTTTTTTGTTCAATTTTGCCCCCTGAAAATCTCATTCTAATGTTAAGTTGTTTTTTTGTTAATTGCTTTTATAGTCGTAATTTTACTACCTAAAAACAAATCAAATGTTTGATATTTTTTTGCCTACCCCAATTAAAAACATTATTTTCAAAATTTATTATAAATTGTCACTACTGTCAGATTTTAAGGTATGACGTCTACATATGAAATTGTAATTCACCGCCAATCAAATATTGTGAATAGCCATGAAATACCAATGGGCGTATGCGAGCCAAAAAATGCCTTTTCAAGTCGCAGGCTAAAAATGACTTTAGATAGCAATATAAGAAATAATTCAAGGGGTTAAAGTCTGAGGATCGAGCAGGTCATGCGTGTGCCCCACCTCGACCAACACAGCAATCTTTGTATATTGCTGTTAAATAATCACGAGCAACTAAATTGAAATGTGGTGGTACACCATCGTACATAAACCACATTGCAATTGACATAACTCAATACGGGGGCGAGCCCTGCAGGAACTGTGGGGTGACCGGACATAAAGTGAAAGACTGCACCAATAAACAGAAGTGCTACTTATGCAATATAGAAGGTCACAAAACGGACAGCATGAGGTGCCCGGCGTTCAGGAAACTGGTGCAAGCACAGAAGGAGAAAGAAAGAGCCGGAAGGGCTAGAAAATGAAGGTTATACAGGTTAACCTAAACAGATGTAGAGCGGCTATGGATCTACAAGAATAGAACTGTCAAAAAGCAGGAGCAGATTATGCCCTAGTCTCGGAACCAAATAAGAAAATAGCAGCAACTAGGAAAAGATGGATTATGGATACAAATGAAGACGCGGCAATATACATCCTTGACAATACTAAATCTCCGGCATTAAAATCAGGAAGTGGGGTAGGCTTCACCTGGGTGGAGGACCGGGACACAGTGATGTATGCCTGCTACTTCTCCCCAAATGAAAGCATTGAGCATTTCGAAAAGTGGCTAACAGAACTAAATAAGGACCAAAAAAAAACACAAAAAAGATATGATCATTGGCGGGGATTTCAACGCCAAGTCAGGCATATAGGAGTCTCCCAAAAAATCTATAATAAAAACCTGCAAAAAGACTTTAAAGAAAAAAGGGGGCAGGGTAAACTACAAACCAATATATTGGCGGAGTGATGATATTGCAAACATGAGAAGGAGATGTATAAAAACTAAAAGGATAGTGACAAGATTAAACGGAAAAAAACCCAAGAGACACATACCTTCTGCAACAAGCACAAGAGGCATACGCAGGTGAGAGAAAAGACCTTAAGAAAGCAATAATGGAATCCAAGAAGATGGCCTGGAAGAAACTGTGCGAGGAACTAAATGGGGATATATGGGGCAAAGGATATAAAATTGTCACAAATAAAATAAGACAAAGATCCCCAATAACACTGTCAGGGGAGGAGATAACGGCTGAATCCAAGAAACTCTTTCCGAACCTAGGCAAAACAACGTGGTTAGAGACAAGAACAGATATGGATATGATACCGGAATGTACAGAAGAAGAAATACTTAAGGCAGGTGGTAAAATTAAAAGAAAAAAGGCACACGGGACAGACATGATACCGCCGGAAGTGATCAGAGCGATAGCAACAAAAAGACCTCAACTCTGCGCGAAGGTCCTTGACAAACTCATAAAGCAAGGCATCTTCCCCAAGGACTGGAAAAGGGCAAAATTAGTACTAATCGAGAAACCTACCAAAAAAAACGAAGACAATGCATACCGACCTATATGTCTACTGAACCCACTGGGAAAGCTGTATGAGCACGTCCTCAACACAAAACTTACAGAGGAACTAGACAGGAATGGAGGCCTGAGTAAAAACCAACACGGGTTCAGAGGTGGCCACTCTACACTGGATGCACTTAGACATGTTAGGGAAGCAGTGGGGCAGGTAGCTGAACATTCTACACACAAACTGGCGGTGTTGATCACCTTTGATATAAAGAATGCTTTCAACTCGGTGCCCTGGAGGGGACTAATAGAAGAATTAGAGAGAAGGGGAATTTCAACATACCTCAGACAAATCCTATGCCACTATCTACAGGATAGAATCATAGAATGCAGCTCCGGAGCAACTCTGGAATTGACTTGCAGGGTGCCTCAAGGGTCTGTCCTGGGTTCCACCTTGTGGAATATATATTATGATGGTCTGCTGAGAGAGCAGAAGACACAGGGGATAACCACAATAGCATATGCTGATGATCTAGCTATGGTTGTCAGGGGTAACAGTATAAGGAAAATAGAAGAGGAGGCAGAGTGGGCGTCCTACAAGATAAGAAGGTGGATCAAAAAAATGGGTCTAGAACTGGCAACCCATAAAACGGAAGCTGTTGTCCTGGTGAGTAGAAGGAAGGATATCACAGTTAAAATCAATCTAGGGGATACAACAATTACATCCCAAGGCAGCATCAAATACTTAGGGATGAGGATAGGTAAAAACTGGAATATGAGCCCTCATATAACAGAGGTAAAGCAAAAAGCAGAGAAACTTGTAATGGCCCTGGCACGTATCATGCCGAATGTAGGGGGTCCAAGGGCGGAGAAACGTAAAGTTATGGGTGCAACGGTGGATTCAATACTGTTGTACGCCGTACCCATCTGGATAGAAAACTGCGAGAAAAAAAAAACAGAATAATACTAGAGCGGGTCAGAAGAAAAATGGCAATTAGAATAACCAGTGCCTACAGAACAGTTTTGTCTAAAGCCATACAAGCAATAACGGGCACAATCCCCGTACACCTTCTCGCCAAAGAGCGGGCCGAAGGTAATGTGAAACAACCAAAGGGGCACAGGAAAGACAAGAGAGTGGAGACAATAAAACAAATGGGAAGCAGAATGGCAGTGCAAGGGTGACGTCGCCAGATGGACACAGACCCGCATACTCTTGGTGACACCTTGGGTAAACAGAAAACATGGTAACCTGAACTACCACCTCACCCAGATCCTAACAGGTCATGGATGTTTTGGGTCATATCTAAAAAGAATGTGCCTAGCAGAACAGGACGAATGCCCCTATTGTGGAAAGAAAGATACCCCGGAGCATACAATGGTGAAGTGCCCTCGCTGGAGAAGCACCAGAGAAGAGATGCAGCTAAGAGTCGGTAAAAAGATAACCGTAAACAACCCGACCACACTCATGCTTGAAAGTGCATACAACTGGAGTGCCATTGATGATGGCATACGGAGAATAATGGCAACAAAAGAGGAAGAGGAAAAAGCAAGAGCAGGAAGCCAAAGATAGTAGGATAAATAGAAGGTGTCCAGACTTTGTGAAGTAATACCACAACGGTAATCCCGCAAGGCTTGGAGGGCTTAGAGGTTAGAGTTTTTAGTGGGTATACGGGTAACCGGGAGCCCCACACAAAGTGCGTAAGGCATTTTCCCCCCTCAATTAAAAAAAAAAAAAATGAAATGAAAATTAGCAGATAATAGTGCCTGAACACGCTGAATGTGGTATAAATACAACAAATTGCCTTTAAGAATTTTCCAAACTGTCTAATAACTTATATTGAAAGTATTGGAATATTTTTGCGTAGAACTACTTCTGGCTCTCCATAGAATATTTTTTGGTAGGGGATATTACGGCCAGGAAACCGTTCAATGTACAATTATCTTGCTTGTCATAAATTGCCATCAACAAGTCTATACATGAAATGCATGTTAGTCATCTCGGCGTTCGTATAGTGATTCATAGTAGAGGAATTCACTAACTATTAAAGACACGTCAAACAGCCAACCGTCACTCAATCTAACCAACTGCGACCGACTTATGTGATGACCAATAACGAGACGTATTCAAATGAAATCCACTTGTACATTAATAGCTAAAACAGCCGTTTTAAGTTATTGTTAACAATTTTTTGTACTTGATAAATTCATTAATTTTTTGTACTTAATATACTTATTGGCGTACGCCATACTTTTATTTACATTAATGATTTCAACAACTATCGAATATGGTTGTCGCATTTTTTTTTTACCCTGTATCTTTGAAACAAAAGGGGTTTTCAGAAATCATTATACAGACTACAGCAAAACTTTTGATAACGTCTAATATAATACTTTATTGTTGAGTTTTATCGGTTTAGAGGACTTGAGATTTTTCTGCTGTCAAATTAATAAAATTGTATGTTACTTGGAGCACGCAAAGAGTATAAGTTATAATAGTAAATAACAGTCAATTTTATAATTTGCCAGATTTAATTGGTTTTCTAGAAGCATCTATTCTTGGATTATTTTTTTCTTGTTTTTATTAAACTTTAAAACACTACAAAAATCATTCTATGACAACAATTTTTGAGTTTAATTATCATTTAATGTTTACAATTTAATTGGGGCTTAGGTAAAAATTAATTAATATCTAATAGCAATACAAAGTTATTCTGATAGTTATTAAGCAAAACTTTATGCAAAAAAATAAAAGCTATTGTTTTTGAACGTAAAAAAAATTAAACATATAATTGAGGCGCTATAGACAATTATAAAGCCTAGTGTCTAGTCGCATACTCTTACATTAAATGTAATTATGGTTACATGGACACTTATCATGTATTTGACTAATGTCTTTAATTACAAAATGTCACAATTTCTAAAAATGTACTGTCGGATTTAGGGATAAAACCTGCGACAAATTATGCGCCGAAGTTAGACATTTTATCAAACTGAGTCTCTCAGCATCAAGCGACGTTGTACCACTACGATACAATAAAATAGTTTTTAGAAAATCAAACCATTTATTTGCATCTGGTTGGCTACTTGATTGGGTTAAGTAGTTAATTACTTCCCGAAAAATCTAAAAGTTTTGATTTCTTTTACATTCATTTATAAGTACTTAATAAATAATATACTAAAAGTCTTGACAAATATGACACGAGCTCTAGCTGCAATGACCGGAAACAAGACCCTTTTTTCTTTTTTTTTTTGTTAACGTTTTGAGAACTGTAGGTCTGAAGTAAAAGTTGACTATACACATAATAAAAGCTTATAATATATAATTTCCAAAATGATTATATGCATTTTTCTGGTATTTCTAGCGGTTACAGAGTCATAAAGCGCTAAAGAATAGATAAAAAGGTTTTTTGTATTGTTACGATACAAAAAAAACAGTTTTTTTGTTTGGTGCAACGCTCTTTTCTATCTACACATTCCTACCCTATTTTTTTTTGTCAATCTTGACGGTCTTATCTTTTTTCTCTAATTACCTTATATTCCTTTCACATAGCATTCACGAGTTTACGTTTTAGTTTTAGTGTCAGTCAAGATTTAGTTGGATATGTGTCAAATTATATATATAGTGTATAATAAAAAAAATACGTTAATTTATTATTGTTTAGTAACGAGTAGATACTATTTACACACGTATTGTTAATTTGTTTGCTTAAAATAGCAGAAAAGTGTATTTTATGTGACGGACTTTTTAGTCTACCTCCTGGTGTAACAAGGTAACAAGAGTTGGTGAGAAGGGAATGAAATCATTAGTGTTAGCTAGCAAGCAAAAAAATGATGGTAAGGACTTTGTTTCTCTACAAGTGAACAGCATACAGATTTTGGAAAGACCCGTAGAGCTAAAGATTTAACTGATACTACAAAACTTTCTGAGTGGTTTAATAGTTATTCTTTGTTTCCTCTAACAAACGACTTAATTTTAATTATTAGTGGTATGGTGGGTGATAGCAAGGTAACGTGCTCTTGAAATGTCACTGAAAGAGCAAGCATTTTCTTTGGCAAGCATGACCAATTTAGTTAAAGTTAATGGAAAAAGTGTAGTAATCAACCTTTTAACAATGTTTTAAATGATAGCTATCAACAGTCAGAGTGATTAGGACTTGAAGAACTACTAACAGCATGAGTTTGCTCCTTTTATATTTATTTGAGGATACTGAAATGCGGAAAACAAAATATTTACGATACTTTTCCTGTACTACAAGAAAAAACCAATTTTGACATTGTTTTGGATAGAGTATTACTGTTACACAAAAATTTCTTAATTTCATCAATTTGCCAATGTTATGTTGTTTATGTTGTCAAGCATTATGCCGGCAAGAACTGTACCGTTGTGTTTGATTTTTATCCATCTAGTACAAATAGAGCTGAACAGAACCAAAGGTGCAAACTAAAATTGTCACTTGACATAAACTTTAAACACAAAACATAAATCACAGTTGAATATGATGATTTTCTTTCTACAGAACACAATAAATCCAGACTTATTTTATTCTTGTTAACTGGCCTTCA
The DNA here is from genome assembly GCA_963932245.1 of Tachinus rufipes. Taxonomy (NCBI): domain Eukaryota; kingdom Metazoa; phylum Arthropoda; class Insecta; order Coleoptera; family Staphylinidae; genus Tachinus; species Tachinus rufipes. The sequence goes on along the minus strand of OZ010745.1, from coordinate 43,287,872 downwards.
CGACTACAGAACAAGCATCTAGTGACTCTGATACGTTGATCTTCCTCACATGAAATCTTTAACTAGTGACAACGTAGCAATAGTTGACAAAGATGTTGATTTAATTGTTTTTTTCATGGCTTTAACCCTATCTGAAAGACAGGTATTGTTTGTTAAACTAAGCCATGGGGCTGTGGCTTAAGCTAAACCAGACTTTTCTGCGCTGCCGCTCACAGAAGGAGCAGCAATGCAGCATTTTTTTCGTGTATACCACTAAATCCAATTTTGGCTAGAAAATGAACGTTCTTCAGAACAGTGGGGTTGGAAGTTTGAGAGCGGCGTCTGATCCCTGTTAGTACAGAAGACGCAGCAGCACCTGAAGCTGTTCTCAACCTTATTTCTTGCAAATGTATAACTGGATGTGGATGTGTCTGCCGAGAAGCAAGAATAATGTGCACAAACATTTGTCACAACTGCCACGGAGAATGCTGGAATGGCATTACTTCCACCTTCAAAGAAAACTTTGTAGACCCGGATGATCTAGATTTTCTCATACTTCACAGTCGGTAAAAAGGCTTGAAATTGAGGATCAAAATGCTGAGTTTACTGGACCTATAACCAAAAATCAAGTGAGATTGCACTTTTTATTTTTCACTGATTACGTGCAGCTTAGAAGTTATATTCAGTAATGTTTATACATTGTTTTACTGTTTACTTACTTTTTGTTATATACAGAATATTAATGAATAGAGGTAACAAACTTTTAGAGTGAATAGGGGTTTGTTTGAGACATTTTTTAATTTTTAAACTCATAGGCAACCATGTTTACCCTAGAAGCTGCACGTTACATTTTTTTTTGTTTTTTTTATACATTATTTGAAATATCTCTCTTAAAAATCAAAATTTAAAAAAATTATAGGCAATTAATTTGTCCACCTCTTTTGAATCTATTACTAACCGTACTCATGTACTCATGTAGTTTTTGGTGCAAAAAAGCTTTCGAAGTGTGTGCTATTAGAAAAGTTGATGACAACCAATGATAAGATAGTTTGATTTATTATAATTTAACAATTCATGTGGGGGTCTATTGATTTTTAGTTATATGACTTAAAAGCTCAAATCACGTTTTGCTGGAATTTGCCTTAACAATTTTTTCAATATTCATGGTAACCTATATTTAAAAACATTTTTTTTTTGCTTACATGATACGTATAAAGCATTTATTTAGTACAAAACATCTTGTTGCACTTGCTGTTCTGCTTTATACAAATATATTTTATAAACAATGAGGCCAAACAGTACTCTTTATTATTTGTTTATTGTTATCAAATCATAGAATTGCTGCAATTTACATAAATAAATACCAAACTAAAAAGTCAATTTTACTTTAAGTTTGATAGAAATAATTCATAACTTCTGAGACTGTTTGATAGAAAAATATTAAAAAAACATCTACCACCTTCCTATCACATCAGTAACACTTTAGTTTATTTTAGTCGGCATACCAGTATCTTCATCTTAAATGGGCTTTTTTTCTTAATATAGTGTGGATTGCATATAATTGTTGTGAGGATAATACAAAACTATTAATTAAAAAAAATGTACATTTACATTCATTATGCCAGTGTTACACTTATTTGATCGATAATATGAAATGTAAATATTAATTAAACTGTTATGTGTATTTTATGCAACAATAACACTGGCTGGCTAAAATATGTATTTATATTAATTTGTCAAATGACTTAATAATTGATAAGAATAGATATTATTAATCTTATAACAAGTATTAATGAATATGATGTTTGTGTATATTCTCAAACTAACACCGTTTATATTTGTTTCAGGTGAGTCTACAATTTTTACATAGTTAAATAAGTTAATCTGGTAAGTTTTAATTTGTATATTATTAAAAAGAGTTTTAATTTAGAGTTGCGCAAACCATCGTCTTATTATAAGCATAGTTTATATATTTATACACTCACACCTTTGTATAGTGGGTCACATAACTTGCTGACTCGCAACGGAGATTCTGTCAAAGCAATCCTCGAGAAAAAGTAATATTAATTATATTATAGGAAATCAATAAAAAATGTATTATAAATTAAATTGTCTATTAATTAATTTTTTTTATTGAAAATACTTTTGAGTGTACTAATCGCTGCAGGCTTGTATTGGGGATATGCTAGAACAAAAGATAAAAATTGTATATTAATTGTAATTAATTAATTTTATCAATTTATAACAAAGCAATTAAATTTAAATCAAATTTAAATTTAATTATTTTTATTAAATAAATGTATTGTTGAAATATATTTTGGAATAAATGGAAATTATTATAATTAAAATCAATGACCACTCTTAATGAATTGAAAAATATATTTATACAATACCTGTCTAGTTTATATACAATATGCCTCTTTAATTTTCCTATTCACTGACCTTCAACTACAGCCAGTCTTCTTATATAGATTAAAAAAATACATAATATAAATTTTATCATCATATTAAATGGATTAAATCCGTCTCGCCCGTGTGCTTATTTACACAATAAATTTCAGAATTTACTTTCTATTTCCATCAGAAAAAATAATTGTCGACTGGTATGCTTCAGCCACAAAGACATTACAAGGATGTTGCTTAGCTTGCTCAGATTGAGCTTGCCGTTCGTCAAAAAGCGGCTTGCCTGCCTCCCCGTATATAAATGTTGCGTTGCAGCAGAGGCCGGTAACTTTGTAAAAGAGCCGGAGGGTTCAAGGCATGAGAAAACGAAGATCGAGCCGCATTCCAACAGGTGTTTGTAGGTTAAGGAATTTGGCTTGGAGACGACCTAGAGACTTGAATATATACACACACACACATTTATAAATACTACTGTATAAACTCTGCGTTGCGTTGTCGCTCAATAAGACATACAGTAACAAATAACAGAACCCTTTGTAATTACTTGGTAACTAATAAGAGCAACCACGCATCAGCGAAAAACGTATCCTCAAGCGAGATATTTATTGTGGAACATCCATTGCAAATCTCTTATTAAGCGCCTTCATACATCAAATGCATTTTTTTCTGAAATAAATGACTATGCTCAACGATAAAATTAAAAAAATAAAATCTGCTAATGATTTCTTGCAGATGGTCAAGATTAAACGATATTAATACAATAATTATTTTATTTGCCTAGCAATACTGTAATTATGTTTTAAAGATATACTACAGATTTATTATTTTTTAGCTTTATGTTCATTTTTTTTAAACTAAATTGTTTAACAGTATTTTATATTATTAAAATAACTATTATAAGAAAAATTAATTATATATTACGTTTCAAATTATACAATAAAATACATTACATCAAAAAAAAAATAAATAATAAAATAAATAAATAACTACTAGATTTGTAATTTTGTAAACATTATAGCAGACCCCGCTTTAAAATCCGTTCATTTTGCACTTTGTCAGCCTTGCATACAACATGGTTCAATAATCTACCGCCATTTAACATTTAGGCATCTCATATTTGCATTTCAACGACGGGCTGTACGTATTATCTTATGAATTAAAAAAAACGAGATTATTGTGGGCTAAACTTTGTAAAAACTAAATTCTAACTGTACCATGTATACATATTTTAAAATGTCTAGATAATTATATATTTAAAGATGGAACATTATAATCATAACTTTTGACGCAGAACAGATTTAAGAACATGCTTAAGTAGTTCTAGAAATTATTATGGTAATAAGGTTTATAACTTCTTCTTTCTTCTTTATTTTGCGTTTTACAGCTATTTTACATCGCCCCAGAGGGGAAGCCATGAAAACAAAAAAAACACAGAAATAAAGTAAGCCACAAGAGCAAGCTCGCTAAGGATTTGTAGAGCTTACAGAACAGTGTCACAAGAGGCAGTAGAGGTAATTGCGGCAACACCTCTCGCGGATATGATGGTGGAGGAAAGAATAGAAATAAAAAAACTTGTTAAAGAAGGAACGAGTAAAAAAGAAGCAAAGATAAGAGCAAAAGAGAAGACTATGGAAAGATGGCAGAGAAAATGGGATACAGGAGAAAAGGGGAAATGGACGAGAGAACTAATCCCAGAAATAAATGAATGGGTAGAGAAGAAACCCGAGACGTGCTATTACACAACACTAATACTGACCGGGCACGGAGCATTTGGAAAATTCTTGCAAAAAATTTAAAAAAAAAAGGAAGAAGAAAGGTGTACATATTGCCAGGAAGAAACACGCGATAACGCAGAACACACTCTAGTAGAATGCGAGGCGTAGGAGAAAGATAAAAAAAAAAAACTAGAAGATATACTAGGAAGCAAAGTGGATAAAACAACAATAATTAACAAATGCTTAAAAGATGAAAATAAATGGAGGGCGCTAAGAAACTTTGCAGCAAATGTACTAAAAAAAATTGAAGAGTTTGACAATAGAAGAATATAGAAAAACAAACAATGGAAACAAACACACAAACTGAAAGCCATAGAAGAGAAAGGAAAGAGATGAGAGAAGCTAAATGTAAACAAGAAAACAGAGAAAAAGATAAAAAAAAAAAAAAATAAGAAAGGACATGACAATTGTGCATACCAGGAAACAGAAGAAAAAAGAAGAACATTTACAGAGACAACGATACCAAACGAAATTACAGAAATAAGGAGAAGGAGAAAAGAAATATTGGAGGAAAGCAATAACATAAAAAACAAGGCAAATACCAAATAGTAGATATGCTATCTTGAGGCTGACTGAGAACGCAACCTTTCAGATTGTCAGAATATACCTGGCAACGAGAGGACATGAAGAAGTAATTCCTGATGGTGATACAAGGATATCACTGGAGATAAAACTTACAAATCTAGGACTGCCAAAAGGAATACAACTACTGGAACTGAATAAATTATTCATGGAGGAGAGGGGATACAATGAAGAGCACATCTGAGAACAAATTATATAATTAGAGTAAATAACACAAGGATGGGAAGAAGAAGAGAATGCAGAGGTAGATGCCAGTGCAGATAAGACAAGGCAAAATGACAAAAGAGACAGACATAGGTAGGGGCTATAGGGAGAGACGGGCCGGAGACAGAATGCGTGCCGCAGTGAAATGATGCGTGAAAATCTTCAAAGCAAAAACCAGCCGACCTCAAACTAGTGCCAAATGAAGGTTAGTTTAGACAGGGACATTATAACAACAGAATTTGCGCAGAGAAGAAAACCGGAAGGTATTACCATGCGTAAGTTATTCTTAAGGCCTCCAAAAAAAAACATCGCCCCAGAAATCTTGTATAAAAGGGGTTGATGGGACCAACGGCTTATTAGGTGACTTCCGAATAACTCCGGTCGATAAAGAGAAAAGTTCTTATTTTAGCCATACTCGAGGATCGAACCCCGGACTGTTAGCGTGCTACGCTAACGTTCTATAACTGAGCTATCTCACCCAGACAAACAAAAAACTGCCCTAAAAAATATTATAACTAATACTAAAAGGTTTTTAGTTCAAGGTTCCCAAAGTAATACCTTGCATATTTATCATACTACGTAACATAATTATAAAAATGGCGTTTTATCATTACAAAGACAAATTATCAGAGGACTTTAATTGCGCTTCTTCAGTTTGTGTAAAACCTATAATCAATAGACTCTAATATTTTTTTTAAACAATTTTTTTTATATAAACCGTATTTTTCATACACATTATATTGGAGATTATATTAAAACAAATCCTAAATGGTATGTCCAGGCTGAAACTGTATATAACATAAAAAAAATTACGTTTTGTAGAAAGTTTTGATTTTTAGCTTTAAGGCCATTTTCTTCTAAAACAGTACGCTTGAGTGATCATATCTATATATTTGTTTACGTTTGTTTTTGATGAAATTCAAAAGACAAATTAATAATAATAATAATAATAATAAAATGTTATATAACATATTTTTGTATTGGCTTAGTTTAAAAGTTCTAGCACAAAAAGCTTTTAGTTAGTGCTTTGTTTTAATTTAGAAAAGTGTTTTTTTATTTTTTAACAATGTATTTTAGATAAACTATATATCAATTATACTGGGTATATTTAGTAAACCGCCTAACGTTCAATGATGATTAAAAAGGTTAAAATTGCTTTGAGCTAAAGTAAAAATAAAATGAGTTAAATGCGTTTTGTTTGTACAATTTTGCAAGAAATGAGTGTTCTTAATTTTTATTTTTTATTTTTGTGTTAATTGATTAAATGCAGTTTAAGCTGAATACGCAGATATTGTGTTTATTTACGGGTACTGTAATGGTAGTGCGCGCGTTGCATTACTTGAGTACGCACGTAGATTCCCGGAAATGAGATTGCCCAACAGATCAATGTTTTTCAGTGTTTTTTTAAATTCTAAGAAAAAAAAGATTAACTACATTACGATCGCGAAGAAATGAAATTTTTCCACTTCTTCAGAATGAAAGAAGAACAAAATAGATTTCTCTAAGTTTTGAAATAAACGTTGGGAGGGCCTTGTGGTTTGTAAACTCTTTTACATTGCAAACATTTGCTTACAGATAGCTGTTCAATGGTAATATTGTTGTTTTAATTTACCAGTTGCACTGAAACTATTTTAGACTGTACCTGAAGTTATTCATTACTCTACTGGGGTTGTTAATGTTCCAATAAGATGTGCAGTCAAGGTTTTCAAAGTGCATCTAAATTGTTTTTAACTGTTTTTATTGACATTAATATGTAAAGTTTACTGGAACTGTGAATGTGTTTCAAGTTGTTCTTAGATTGTACTGAGTTTTTTTTAAGACTAATCTGTTTTGATGTATAAATAAAATATTTTTAAATTATCTTATACAACATGCCTTTAAATTAACAGATAGTTCTAATTAAATGGATGTTTATCCCAATACACTTTACCAGTCTAGCGATGCTTTACGCTAATATTACGTGAAGATGGATCAGTTGCGATTGAGGCGGCCCCCGTTGTTGGTCACATGTAATTTTTTTATTTTTTGTATGAGGTACCATGAAGGACAATGTTAAACAGCCTATGAGATCACACCAGCAGAGTGCTGTGCAACTGCATAGTCTAATGTATGTAGGTGTAAACTTTGCATTGAAAATAGTGGCAAATATTTTGAGCAGTTTTTGTGAATTTTTTGTTTATTTGTTTTGTAATAAATTTATAGAATTGGGTTGCTTTTTTTTTGTTTTAACTTAGAGGGGGGCATTTTTGGAAATTTATAACCTAACCTAACCTAATCTAACCTAACCTAAAAAATAACCCTAAATATTTGGTTTTTTAACTATGGATCTACTTGTACATTAAAAAACTTTGTGCAAAAAATAGCGGTTTCTTGAAAAAAAAAAAAATACAAGGTGTCAATACTTTACCTATGTTTTATGGATAATTTGTTAATTTAATGGACCAAGTGATAGAAGAATTCTATGAAGTCATTACAAAACTATTACAAGCTTTACCAAAACAGAAAACCACTATCACGATGGGGGACTTTTTAAAACTTGCTCGGACCGTTTGGGTTAAGAGAAAAAAACTAGCGAGGTGATACTATGGAAATCATTAGGACCGGTCTTTCAAAATCGGTTTAAACTTGGATCGGAGTTTAACTTCAATTTGCACAAGTTACTATGTTTTTCAATTATGAGATCTAAGCTTAAACTTAGAACAAGCTGAACGGCCTAGATAAAATTTATAAAATTGTGCGATAATATTATTTAAGATGTTAGTGACCTTGACGCGGACACAATTGGATACTTGCAAAGAATAAATATAAAAAAGAAAACACGGGTTGTAAGAAGCAGACCAAATAATTTTGAAATATGGAGTGATCTCGAATTTTTTAAACGTTTTTGTTTCTCAAAGACAACTGTTTTATATATAACAGCAAAAATTGAAGATGAATTATCTTTACCAACAAATAGGTAATAATATCTAATTTTTGTATAATATACATATGTATATGTATATCTAAATAAAATACATTTTAGGAACAAAGCTTTTTTGCCATCGGTAATAGTTTTGTTAGCATTAAGATTTTATGCGACAGGTTTTTTTCTTATCACAATTGGGGACTTTTTTGGTGTGCACAAAAGTACTGCAAGCACAATAATCCACAGAGTTTCTCATGCTTTAGCAAAACTTCGACCACATTATATTAAATTTCTTGCCGGAGAACATGAAATTCAAGCTGTATGCCTACACTAACATTGCAGGATTTTCTCGGTGTGTAGGTGCTATTGACTGCACACATGTAAAAATTGAATTACCTGATGGAAATACAGCTGAAATTTATAGAAACAGGAAACAATTTTTTTCTATGAACGTGCAAACAATATGTGGTCTCGATTTAGATTCAACAATTTTTAATAACAGTGCTATTCGAGCTCGATTTGAAAGAGGTGAATTAAAAGATAGCGTTATAGTTGGAGACAGTACCCTTATAGAGTACCAGGAAGTTTTTAATTACTCCTTTGGCTAATCCTCAAACAGCTGCTGAACAATTATTTAACGAATCACAGATTTGTACTCGAAACTCAGTAGAAAGATGCTACGGAGTATGGAAAAGGAAGTTTTCTGTGCTTGCTTTAAGCATTTCCTTAAATTTAAAGAAAATTGAAGCAATTATTATTGCAACCGCAGTACTGCACAATATTGCTTGTGATATGCACGATGAAATTCCACCAATCTATAACGATGTTGAAAATGAAGTTAATTTTATTAACAATATGCCAGCCAATAATGAGAATATACAAATCATAAATAATATAACAAGGCTAAAGTTTATAAATAATAATAATAAATAATAATAATAAATTTTTTTTATTTACGGAAATAATATCCTTTAAATTACAATAATAATATAGAATAAAAAATTTAAATGTAATATACAATAGTATAACTTAAAATTAAAAATAAGTATAAAACTCAAAACAAATACAAAAATACAAAAATTACAAATACAAACACGCTTACAAATTGTACATATCAAAATTAATATGGCTACAATGACATTTAAAAGATTGTGTTGACATAACAAATAAATTAAAATGCACATTATCTTTAAATAAATTACATTCTTTTGTTAATCTGGACAAAGGACTATGATAGCTATAATTAGTCCTATGAACTTTTTTCTTAAAAAGTAAGGTATTGCGGGTCTATATAATTACCCATATTCTACTAGTGACCTATATAACGTTACAATAGTTTTTGGTTGTAATTCAAAAGAGGATCTTATAACAAATCCCAACATTTTACGTGCTCTGTTTGAGATGTATTGAACGTAGTTGTTAAACGTAAGTTTGCTGTCCAGTAAAATGCCAAGTTCCGACAATTCATTCACTGCACATAGGTTCAAATTATTCAAGTTGTATGGTTGATTTAGTATAGTTTTTGTTCTGCAAAATGTAATTGATGTTGTTAATTGATTTAAGTCATTTTGAATTAATTTACAGTCTTCAGTATTTTTTACATTTCTGAATAACTTAAGATCATCAGCAAATAATAAAAACTTACAATTTACGAATGAAATTGCCATATCGTTAACATAAAGGTTAAATAAAAAGGGCTCACAATGTGACCTTTGAGGAACACCGGAAGTAACAGAAACTTTTTTGGATAAGTAGTTATTAATTTTTACACATTGTGTTCTTTTATTCAAGTAGCTTTTTATCCAATTTACATGGCTGCTTATTTAGCAACCAAAATAATATGATCTACCCGATCAAACGCTTTAGCGAAATCTGTATAAAAGGCATCTACTTGTAAATTATTTTCAAATGCATTTAATATATATATTCCTGGAATAACAATAAATTAGTAGTAGTAGACCGCCATTTACAAAAACCATACTATTCATTAATGATTAGATTTTTTGACATCTATTTCAGTTGTTGGGAAACAATCATATCAAATAATTTAGGAATTGCGGACTGTTTGCAAATTACTCTGTAATTGCTAATTTCTGATCTTGATCCGGATTTATAAATTAGTGTAATATATGATTGCTTCCAAAATTCAGGAAATGTTTCTCATTTTAATGATATTTGAAATAATATGCTAATCGGTGTAAATAAATTTGGAAGACTATCTGGTCCAAAGGTACACGAATCACTTAATTCTAAAACTCCTTTAAATACATCACAAACATTTATCTTAAAACTATCAGAACATGCAAGATCAGAATAAGTTAAATCAGGTACAATACTATTATCACAATTTACATAGACAGTGGAAAGAAAGTCCGCAAACAAATTCACACAGTCTTGACCATTATTACTTATTTTATACGACATGCAAACAGGAACTCCGTTGGTGTTTCTCTTCTCCAATGATTTGATGATTTTATTAGAATTTTACATTTGTCTCTTAAACCAGCAAACTTGTTATAATCATTTTGTTGACCAGAATTTTTGTATGTACCATGCGCTATTTTCTTCTTTTTAATTGATTTATTTAAAACAGAATTAAACCACACAGGATAGCTAGATTGACGTACACATTTCAACGGTACAAATAAAGAAACAGCATCATAAATAATATTGTAAAATACTTTCACTAAAACATTTATATCACAGTTTAAATCACAGCGTCCTATTAGTCCAGTTAATAGTTGACAAATACTCATTTAAAGCAACATAATTGGCAATTTTAAAATCCGGTATGTATTCATTGCACATTAAGGTTTTGGAAATGGTAGACATTTTTATTTTGATAGTAATTGCGGTATAATGAATACTATTATTACAAAGCAAATCATCAGCTATACATACTGCAGTTCTTTTTTCAGTTCTGAATAATAAATCCAGAAATATTCCGCGTGAATTCGGTATTGTATTCATTTGAAAAAAACCATACAAGGCAAACAAATCAGAAATTAACTGAACTGGCTTATTATTTGTAGACTCAATTTGCACTCCCATTTCATCATTTGACCACACAATTCCAGGCATGTTGTAATTGCCACCAATTATGAACTTGCTTTTTGGTAGAGATTCAAATAAATGTTCAATTGTATCACAATGAATCTGGTATTTGTCAATAGAGGAAGATGGAGGAATATAAACATATCCAATAACGTAAAGCTGATCGCCGATGTGTAATTTGACAAATACTTGTTCAATTTCTTTAGATATATTAGTAATAATAGAAGATTGATAATTTTTTATTGCAATTAAGGCTCCACCTCCACGACATTTAGTGCTGGATTCGAGAGACCTATCACTTCTATATATGTATTAAATTTATTTAAAATAACCTCAGAATTTTGTACATTTTTGGGAAACCAATTTAAATTAAAATCGTATAAATTAGTGTTTATTCCACTTGCATTTTGATAGTAAATGGTTAGTTCTTTTACTTTTTTGGCTGATTTTAATTTTTTAATATAGTTGGTTGGTCATTAATGTATTTAATATAAATATCAGATTCTCCATTTGCTTTCCTTTCATTAAACTTTTCTTGCACTAGTCTCATATGTTTTAGTTGTGAAACAGTTTTATCAGCTTTTATTTTAATGTTTGATTTTTCCAAAAGATTCAAGTTTTGTAGTATTTTAGTTGAAACAGCTTTAATCGGACGTGGTTTATTAGAAATTCGACCAACACGAATAACCATCTTTGGTTGTGGCAAATTTTCAATGGGCCCAAGCAACTTAGTTAGCAATGACTAATTTGTCGCTTTTAATTCTTTCATCTATCGATACTACTTTTGGTTCTTCAACATTATAAGCCATTATATTAAATGCTCGTTTACGGCGATCTTCCAATTCACCGATTACTGACTCAGATGTTACACTATCACCACCTTGAGTTTCTTTATGTGATGATTTTAATGATAAAAGTTCTTGTTTAATTTTTTCATTACCAATCTCAAGATCTTTAAGCCTTGTATTAAACGAAGCTAAGGTAGAAGAAATGCTATCAAGACGATTGTGTTTGAAAATGATGAAAATTGAACTTCAAAAATAGATTTAATAGTTGAGGCAGTAATCTGTTCTCCTACTGATTCTTTTTCTATGAATACATAGTGCATAGATTTCAGGTTTTCAGATTTATTTATATACACATGCAATCGTAAGTCATTATCCAGCGCAGCACAATTAGTATGTACCCATCCGGAACAAGTGATACATTTCAAGCAAAAACTAAATTGTTTTGGATGAATATGTCCATTACAGTAAGTGCATAACATGTTTACAAATTAATTATTACAACTCAAAAAGCAAAACAGGGACACACTTTTCACACCAATGGATTTTTATTGGTGACTAACAATTTACAACAAACAAGAGAAGACCACGGATAAGGTAATGTTAAAAAGAGAAATATAAGTAGTTAATGAATCTACTAATTTAAAATAATATTTGTATAAAATAATAAATTAAAAAAAGAATAAAATATACACATAAAAAAGAAGTCACTGTCAGGATTTGAACCAGCAACCAGATGCTAAAGCCAACGCTCTTAGTCAATAGACCAGCAGAGTAATAAGAGCAAAGTTGAAACGTACTTTATAATATTACATAATTATAATTTACTTAATAATAAATATAAATAAGAATAAATAAGCATAAGTACGGTTATTTCAATAAAATATAGCTAATTAATAACATTAACGCTCCTACCATGTAAATTATAATCTATAAATATACTATATCACAGCAAACTTTAATACTAACTTCAGAGTATATATGTTGTATATAAACAGAATAAACACTATTTTTGCACTCTCACATGTGAATGTTGACACGTTTTTTGACATGTACTGTAAATGAATATTTTGCTCATCTTTAATATTGTATTGAACAAAAAATGCATTGTATGTACAATAAACATGTTAATAAAAAATAAACAAAACAGTTGCATATTTATTTTATTTTAATTAAACACTCAGAATAAAATATTAATTTATATTAAAATAACTTTTTTTAAATTTCTATGTTTAGTTCTAATAATTTAATTTTTAAATCATGTTCTTCTTGTATACATTTTTTGTTCAGCTCATGTATTTTTAATTTCATGTCTTGATCTTCTTTTAAATATTTCCTCTGCTCTTTTCCGTTTGTTGGTTTTTGGTCTTCTAAAATCTGAAATAGGAAGTATAATGAATATTTTTATTTAACTTGATTGAAATTATTAATGTTATCTTAAATTAATTTGTTATGTTAATTAAATTTACATATACGTACATACAATGAAATAAAATACTTTAGTAAAGTTTATTCTACAACGTATTCAACCTAATCTATATGCATGCTAAAATTTATTAACAAGGATTTGAATTAATAAATTAATATAAAATTATAATGAAGATTATGAGGCATGTTCATATATAGTTAGGCTACAATGTTAAGATGCATGTCAATTAAATTTGAGACTATTAAATTTACATACACTTATAACCGCACAATGAAATGAAGTAATTTAGTAGTTTATATTAAAACGTAGAATTGTTTTGCACGCTAAAATTTTTTTACAAAAGAACAAATTGATTAATATTGATTGAAACCAGAGCGCTGTTTTAAATTATAAGTTGGGATATGGATTGCTTATGAGGAGCTAATTTAAAAACATTCATTTACAAAAAAAATAAAAATTTAATTCAACTATGCTGATTACTTACTGTTACAACATGGTGTATTTTTTTGAGATGTACTTGGCATCATCTGCGGTGCTTTGTTTGTTCTCAGCATTGCGGGTGTATAACTACTCCAGTCTGAAGACGGTTCAACTTCTTCGGTGCTTTCAGCTTCTTCTATTGCAATAATTTGAATGTTACTGTCTTTTCAACTTTCAGCAACATCCAGTTAAACATTTATAATTAATAAAACAATATAGAAAATTTTTACAAAACTATACCTTTTATGAAAATTGCATCACAGTCATACTGCGATTCTTGACCAGTCATCTGTTCTCCGATTAATGATCTTATTCTTTTGTCAACACTATTTATGACTACAACTGGGGGTCCACCCCCACCAGTACCATTAGTGTAGCACTTTTCATCTGCAAATCTTTTCTTGGATCTCTTTTTAAATTTTTAAATTTTTGTCTTAATGATAAGGCATCTCTATAAGAAAATCCACCAATATTAAATTCTTCGGCTAATTTAATCCAAGTAGCTTATTTTGCTTTAGCTTAAATGGCATCAGTTTTTTTACACTCAATTACTTGTTGATGCTTAATTACCAACGGTACATAAATAAACTTATTATTTATAAATATTCTACATAATATATAATAAATTATAGTTGCAATTTGCAAATATTATTATTAATAAAACTATAATTACCAAATATTCTTCTTCTGACTTTGTAAAATTAGCTGCACGTTTGGATTTATCCATTTTGTTGTTGTTAATTACGCCTTTGATTTAAACTTAAAATATAACAATAACCTGATATTAGCCGCGAAGTTTATTTTAGTAATTTTTATAGCCAACTTAACAAAAATCTCGGTATACGAGAACTTATATTATCACTGAATCAAAAAACACTAGCAACGTAAAACGGAGTTTTTAAATTAATCTTGGATCAGAAAAAATTGAGTTTAAACAAATATTGAAAGACTGGCCCTTAGTCGTACTAAACACATAATTCAAGATGCCCTCAAAGAAGCTCTATACCTGGAAATTCCTACAAAGCAGACCAGGACATTTCATCAAAAATCAGATCGATTTCATACTCATAAATATAAGATTTTCAAATAGTTTCACTTGTGTTAGAACATGGGGCCGGTGCAGATATTAATTCTGATCATGTATTAGTGATTGGGAATTTTAAAGTTTGGTTTAAGAAAACAAAATTTAAAATCAAAAACAATAACATATGCAACATAAGAACACTTAAAGATCCTAGCATCAAAAGAAATAAGCGAGAAAATTAGTAAAAAAATGAACGAAACCGAGTCAGTAGAAAAACAAACAACAGTTTCGAATAAAATTATCCAAAATATCAAGAAGACACATCTGAAAAAAGGAGAAGGAAAGATAAAGAAGTTAATGGAGCAATGAAGAAGTCAAAAGAACATTACATTGGGCAAGAAATTTGAAAGGACAAAGAAAAAAAAACGGACGTTTTTAAAGTACACTAAAGATTCTCTAAAGTTTACTGGTAAAACAAGAAAAAAAAATCTTGGGAAGCTTGTGAACAATAAGAGAATGATCATCATAAACTTAGGATACAAGAAGAAAACGTGGAAGGAAATTTTTTTTCCTTTTGCATTGCACTTATTTAGTCACAACAATGTAGTTTAATATAAATTTTTACAAATTTTTGTAACACAACAAATATCCATGCCTTACCCGGGATTCGAACCCCGAACCTCAGCTACCGTACCGTAACTTGTCTCTCAACCGTTGCGCCACCGATGTAGGCGTGTAAGGAATATCCCAACAAACTTTTTGAAGATGAAGAAAGAATAACAACACCAATCATTAAAGAAGAAACAAATTTGCACATTCTGGAAAAGGAAGTGGATGCTGCAATAAAACAAATGAAAGATGGGAAAGCGACGGGGTCTGACAACATACAAGTTGAAATCTTAAAACTACTAAATAAGAAGCACATTAAAAGTTTTACCAACATATTTAATAGAATATACAACTTGGGTAGCATACCATAAGAATGGTTGAAGTCGGAATTCATAGTATTACCAAAGAAAGTGGAAGCAAGAAGATGTGAGGAATATAAAAGTATCAGCCTCATGTCATCTTTTCAATATACCTGTATTTCTTAAAATATTACACAAGAAAATTTACAATAAATGCAAAAAACAAATCTCAGAAAACCAATTTGGCTTCATGAACGCTGTAAGCACAACAGATGCACTTTTCTCAGTACAGGTGCTCTTCCAAAGAAGCAGAGACCTAATTTGCAATATCTACGTATACCTAATTGACTACCAGAAAGCTATTAATTGGGTGCAATATTACAAGATGATAAAAATCTTAAAACAAATAGGGATTGACGCCAAAGATCTCTAAATTATTATCAACTTGTACTGGAACCAATCCGCATTCCTGAAAGTTGAAGACAAACAAAAGTAAAAGATATTGAAATAACAAGAGGGGTAAGACAGGGGTGCATACTTTTGCCGAATCTGTTCAATGTATACTCTGAACAAATCTTTAAAGAAACTTTAGAAGACACAGAAGGAGCTAGGCTGAACAACATCAGATATGCCAACGATACAATGATATTTGCTAATTCTTTTGAAGGACTTCAAACATTATTAAACAAAATTGTAGCGGCTATTGAAAAAATAAGATTTAATATCAATAGCAGAAAAACAAAGTTTATGGTCATAAGCAAAGAAAAGATAACCAATGTAACTCTATACGATCACAATCAACAAACAGAGAGAGTAAGGCAAACAACATACTTAGGCACAATTGTGAACAAAAACTGGAACAATAGTTTTTAATACAATAAATAACTTTTTCAAAAACCACAAACTCTATCTTGATACTAAAATACGCGTGTTGAGGTGCTACATATTCCTAATACTACTAAAAAAGCTGGAAGCCTTTGAAATGAGGTTACATTGACGCATTCTGCAGATATCTTAGAAGAACGGAGTAACAAACATAGAAGTTGTCCGCAGGATTCAGGAAAATATGGAGATCATAGACACCATTAAAACCCGCAAACTCAAATACACAAATAAAAGACTATATATGGGTAAACAGAACAGGATTCTTGATCAACAAAAGAATAAAAGAAGACATAATAGAATGGAATAAAATAACTTAAAGAATAAGAGGAAAATATAGGAAAATAAGTATTATAAACACATATAAAAAAATACAAAAATTTGACATAAAAGTAATCATAAGCGACCAAAACAAAAAGATAGAGAAGGAAAGGGTATACGAACAAATAGCAAGCAAAGAAAGCTTACGCAAAACAACAAATAACAACAGACGACGTCTAATCAACCTAGCGGCCAGAAACAATTTGGTAATCAAAAGCATCATGCAAAAAATGAAATATATTTACAAAGAAACTTAATACAGCTCAGACGGAAGAATCAAGAACCAAATAGATTATGTGCTAATTTTGAAAAAACTGGCCAACGCAATAACTACAGTCCAGACATATAGGGGAGCTGAAATTGGAACTGATCATTTTATGATCAGAATTAAAACTAAGCAGACCAAATCAACATACAAAACAATATGTTTTAAAATATTTACGAGCATCAGAAAACAGCAAATGGAACAAAGTTGGTAAGACATATAAGAGTTAAAACTGCCAAGCTGGGAAGAGTTTCAAAGAATCATCAAACAGGGAAGAAATAACAAAAGTCCCGGAATAGATAATATTTTTTTAGAACTTATAAAATATATAAACGACCAGTTAGGGAGGAGAATATTTGAGCTAATAAAACAAATATGGACCAAAAAAGATGCCAAAAGAATGAGAAGAATATGCCCAATATTCAAAAAAGGAAACAGGCAGCTGGCAGAAAATTATAGACCAATATCACTCTTAAGTACGACGTATAATATTTTGGCATTACTAATCAACGAAAGAATGAAAGAAGAGTCGCAAGAAAGAATTGGAGAGTACCAGGCAGGTTTTAGACCAAGGAAATCAACTGTGAACTAGATATTTTGGGTGAGACTAACCCACGAAAAATGTTTGAGCAAAAACGTAGGTATACATGAGCTATTTATAGACTTTAAGTTTTTAACAAAGTGAAAAGAACAATATTAACAAAAGCGATAGAAGAGCTCCAATTCAGTAAAAAAACGACAGCACTAGTAGCAATGACAATGCAAAGAACGACAAATAGAGTGAAATTTAAAGGCTGCTTGTCTTTGGAGTTTGAAAGTAACACAAGACTAGAACAAAGAGACTTTTTATCATCACATCTGTTCAACATTGTTCTTGAATACCTAGTGAGAAGAGCAAAAATCGACACCAACAAAAGTGTAATAAATGGACTATATCAAACACTGGCATACGCAGACGATTTGTTATTAATGGCTAGAACAAAAGAGCAGATTAAAGAATTGATCAAAAAATTTGAAAAAGAGGCACAAAAAGCGGAGCTGAAAATCAACACCAAAAAATTACACTATTTAATAATGAGGGATAAGAAACAGGACGTCAAGGAAGAACTTAGTACAGAAACCGAAAACACAAAAAAAACTCACTTTTAAAATGACGAATAGTATAACATATCTAGGAATTGAGGTAAACAGTGAAGGAAGACAGGCTCAAGAATTACAAAACAGAATTATATGTGCATTTAAATGTGCCGGATCTCTAAATCACATCCTGACTAACAAAAGCGTCCCAAAAAAGCTAATGATCCGTTTATACAAACCAGTAATTAGACCTAGTTTAACATACGAAAGTGAAACATGGGTTTTAACACAAGCAGAAAAAGATAAACTAGCAAAATGGGAACGAAAAATATTATGAAAGATCTTTGGTGGTGTAAAAGAAGGACAAAGCTGGCGCAGAAGAACAAACAGAGATCTATAAAACTTATATAAAAAGACAAATATAAGCAAAGTATTAAGACAGAACAGATTAAGATGGTTTAGGCACACAATGAGGAGAAGAGACGATAATCCAATAAAAAAAAATAAAACAAGAACCCGAAGGGAGAAGAAAAACGGGATGACCAAGGAAAACATGGTGGCACCAAACAGAGGTAGATTTGCGGGAGATGGGCATGACTAACTTGAAAGAAGAAGTTATGGACAGAGGAAGATGAAAAAAAATAAATTAAAACCATAGGCTCAACGAGTCTTTAACGGTGTTATATATATAATGTGATGTTCTATGGGTTTTAAATTACAATTTTTACACAATTTTTACACCTATTTCTTCTCAATTATATGTTTTTTCTAGATAAACATACGCACAATACACTTCTTTTTTTACTTTAAAAAAATCTAATCTATACAATTGCTGCTTGTTATAAAACTCCACTACACACCCCAAATTTTTTCAGTTGTTTTTGTTTGAACCAAGTTATTAGTACAATAGTTCTTACATCCATTTTTACTGCTTTTGCACAGAGAAACAATGACAACATGTAGCATTTTTAAGTACAATTGCAGATTGCAATATCTGATTTTTTTTTTCAGGTTACACATTTTTTTTCTGTTCTTATTACGCTTATTTCTATTTTTTTTCTAATACGATTTTTATTTCAAAATATTATTCTGAATGCTACAACCTTGGTTTTTGTTTTTCATTCTTTACGTACGCATTTTCTGAAAGATATTTTATATTTTTGCAGAATTTTTTATTTTTTATTTTACTAGGTTTTTATCAGTACGTTTTATAAAAAATCAAGTATTTCGTACTTAATGCTAATGCAATCTAAGGTACTTATCAACATCTATAGTGCTCTACTTAAAAATGTAGATAATAACTCTAATCCCAATTTTTGATAATAATAAAAAAAAAATCAAAACAGGAATGGAAAACAAGCACACACTAAAAGCAATACAAACAAAGCAGAAGTTGGTACTGGCTAGTTATCAGACTAGTATATTTGTGTTTAGTTTGAGGTACATATAGAAAGGCAGCGTGTAAGGTAATAACATAACGTGTAATTTTATAAAATTTTGCAACAAATATAAGAAGCTGGTATTAAAATAGCAAGATACGAAAACATCAAATGCAAAAATAATTAAGCTTACTACATAACTATTAAAGCAAATATTGGTTAAACTATATTTAATTTCTTGCTAAAATTAGATACAATGCAGCATCTATATAGTGTTGACCTTATAGAGAGCATGCCTCTGTTATCAAAATAAGTATTAAAAATTCTAATCAACACAAACGTTTTTAATCTAAATTACATATTTCAACTTAGTCGGAATCTCTTGGAAATGAATTTTAGATTGATATTTATAATGCTATAAATATAATTATGTCTAAAATACAGCACATATCTAATGAGAAAAATAATAATTGAATAACTACCTAAATTTTCCATTTAAATGATTGTGCAAAAAATCTTAACAAACTTGTGAAGCCTACCCTTCATTAAAAAATTAGTATGAAATTATGATAACATAACATTTATACTTTGCATACACAAACACACCTTCCAACTCTTACGAATAATATATTATCAACAAAACTAAAATTAAAAAGCTTTTTGCCTTTTGTCGCTTGCAATGCGAATTTATATTACTTTATCTAACAGCGTATTATTTGCTTTTTAAAATGGTTAATAATATTTAAGAGTTTTTGATGAAAAGATAATATCATTCTGCACTATTTTGCATAGATACTACATGTAAATTTAACTCTTAGAGTTGTATTGACATAAGCGCTGCTAGCATTCTTACCACAAACACAACCAAACAAAATTCTTATTACATCTCCATTTGCTTTCATCACAGTTCCAACATAAACGCGCCCTAATTTGAATTGTTTATTTAGAATCATTCAAAATATACATTATGTTGTATTACATATCAACAATCAGCAATTACTCAGCATAATAGCATTTTTTAACCTTTTTATTTATTCTGTACATTATTATAATTGTAGATACATTGTGAATTAAATAAATCGATTCTCGACAGGATGAATAAACTATATCGACACACATATCTCTATAACTTGTGACAAAGTGGTTAACCTTCCATTTTATTGATATTGGAATAAATGAATTTAATAAATCTATGAATAGGAACGTCTTGCTTATTACGTTTTGTTGTATATAATTGGCCTTCATATGTATGGATCAGTTAATTATCTATTAAGTAAGATAATTTTGAATTATTTTTACTAGAATTAAATGTATTATACATGCAATTCAATGGCCTTTAATTTGACTTTCAAATTTTTTTTCAAATTTATTATTTTTAAGCATGATTTTTTACAATAAAAACAAAAACAAATATTTTTTTGATTTATAACATGAGTACGGTTAGAGATAGATCCAGATATATAGCCTATAATTTTTATGTTTTTTTTTTTTAGACTTTTAAAGAAGATATTTTGAATATTCTATGAAAAAAAAGTTTTTGACGTGCAGCTTCTAAGGTGAACATGCGTTTATAAATAAAAAGTGTCTCAAATTAACCTCTCTACTTACCCTAGAAGTTTGTTACCCGTATTCCGTATATATATATAAATATATAAATATTTAAAATGGTTTTTGTTGTGGGATTTGAACCCACAATCTTTAGTGCTGAGAGTGGTTTTTTTGGTTTAAAAATAATGATACTAGCTTAGAGTCAGGAAGGTGTCAATTTTTGAATTTTGACCAGGCCTTTCTGTCGGCTGTGGAAGAAGACGAAAGTTGTCATCTCAGGTTTTATATCAGAATTTTTTTTTTTTTTTTTGGTGCTAGGAGGAGAATCTTCCTAAAGACTCGCAAAGTGTCGGATTCACTCTCGCGGGCGCCTACCGACTAAACTCCCCCCGACTTTGACTGCTGGAAGTTCGTCCTCGGGTGGACATTGCATTCCTGAATGGTTGTGTGTTCAACACGGGAAATATTTACATAATGCACATGTGTGCCAACTATATAGGTGTGCCTAGAATGAGTGGGATGTGGTTCCACTTCTAGGTCTGAGTTTCAGACTGACGGGCCGGGTCTGAAATTATTAGACGTCTAGTCATCCAATAGAACTTTAGTAGCTTTTAGTAGCTTGACGAAGTCATCATTACTTGCTTGCGATAAGCGAAGTAACAGCTGATCTTTAGATGATAGAAGTGAGGCGCTTGGCGCCGATCCCGCAGCTTGTGCGAAGGATTTCTCCCCGCTTGCGTTGAGACCGCTCCGTGGTGGAGCACGAGACTGCTTACGGGGAGCAGGTGTCTTACCGGTGGCCTGGCTGTTGCGGCTAGCCTTTAGTTTCTGGTAAACCAGGCAGCCCTTATAACTTGCCGTGTGGTCCCCACCACACGCGACGCATTTTGCTAAATGGCCGCTCTCTTTGGTAAGAGTGCAACCGGCGGGGCCTTTGCGTTTGACCTCTGTGGTCACGCGAAGCCCGAGCAACTTAGATAGAGACATGATCTCTCTGTTTTTGGCTTCCTGGGGAAGCTGGACGTACACCATTGGAAAGACATATTTTAAGGTCTTTTCGGACCCTAGTTGGTAGGTGTGGTGAAAGATGTCATGCTCTGTGCAATAATCGATCACCGCCCTGAAGTCATCTTGCGTTAGGGGGTGCAGGCGAATGCCATCGACCACGTTTATTGCGCGATCAATGGTGATGTTTCACGACTCGAAGGTCGCCTTTAGCCCTAGATACGCATCCTTATCATGGATGGTAATAGGAGGAGGGCGGCGTGCACCGGCTCCCACTGTGGGCGCCGGCTGAGTAATTAAATTAATAATTAATTAATTAAACAGTAGAATTAGTTGTGGATGGCAGTATCTTTCAACTGTTCATCCGCGCCTAGCGTGCAATGATAATTGCATTTATCCTCGATTGAATCCAGTAGCAGGTGCGTCTCTTGGATCGTTCTCGTAGTGGACTGGTCTGGTCGGCTGCTGGCAGTCGACTCTGTTATGTTCTATCAGAAAATTGCAACATCCTTCTCCTTTTCTACTAAATCATATCCATAATAGCCTGTTGGAATGTATACTTAGATATTGAGTATCTACTTTGATGACGTTTTAATTTTATTAGATCACACATCATAATTGTTTTTGTTTGTTACTTATAAACAAACTCACTCTGTTTTGTACTCTCTTTTTCTACTAAATAATGATTAGGACATTTACAATTTTCTTATTTTTGTTTTTTTCACTTTGTTTTACAATTTTATATCACGTTCAGATTAGTTCTCAACATTTCATGTTTACTTTGCGATTGATACAAGATTGGCATTATTATTGGAATATTACTGATGTTGGTCATAGATATTTTTCAATGACAGTAACATACTGATACTGAAGTAATTGGAGGCATCAATGTACATAGATTCAAACTTCTACATGCAAAACTACCCAATGATATGAGTAATGTCGATAGAGTAGAATCCATAATTGTCAATTACTTTAAAAATTATATTAGACGTATACAAAAATTGTATCTTATTATTTTGTTTGAAATTAAAATGTGCAAATATATTTCTTTGTTGATTTTAATATTTTCAATTTACGACTGTAAAGTATGTTCATAATAATGCTAAGCTATTTTTTGTAAGGCGCAGCAATGTATTCACAATTATACCTTAATAATACTCCACAATTTCCATTAGGTCGCGGGCGTCCTCATTTACATACCTTTTATGTGTAGCCGCGCATTTCGTATACATTATTACATGTGAAATTGTTCTTCTGTTGCGAAATGGTAGACATAACATTATCTAATCCATTTCATATAAAAGCCCACAACCGCATGTAAAATATATAAAAAAAGTGCACAGTCTGCATATTGCCCCGGCGCCACCGGTTCACTACACCCAATCTGCAATAATAGGATCTCTCCTATTCGCAATTGAGACCTTTCTTATTCACGACAACACACGTAGGTGTACTTTCAATTGTGGCCATCTTTGTTCCCTGCTTTATCGCTCTTCATAAGTATTCAAGTTGCATTTATCGTGTCTCTTGGATGCCTCTTTTTTCTCCTAGGAATGCTCGCTCGTCGGTGACTCAGTTGCGGACCGCGCGGCCGGGACTATACAGCCAGAAAATTTATCTCTGAATAAAACTGACAAGTTCTACTATTAATATTCCATATAAATGCATTTTGTCCTTACTTTTTATTATTATTAATTGCTCGTTTTTTTTTAATGCCATCGTCCATAACCAGTATAATTAATTGCGTTTTAAATTTAACACGTTGTGAGTAATTATGTGATAAAAGGAGCCTTTCACAGATAAAATACATTTAAATATTTGTTTATTGATGGTGACGCAAATAGATAATAACGAACTGTTTGAGAAAAGAGAATTTGTCTAAAGTAAATATTTTAACATACGTTGACATATATTTTTCATTACTAATGATTTGCTTTATTTTTAACATGATAAGATAATAAAAATAGCTGATTTAGTCTAGTAATTGTAAAATTTTATTATAAACCATAAATGTTCATCAGTAGGAATGATTATTAAATTATCATTTTAAAGAAAAATGATAAACATACTGATTAAATGTTTTTATAATATTTTGGTGATATACTTTTTGATATTTTTTTAATACAATTTTTATCTGCAAAATTAGATTTGTTTTTAGAATCAACAAATAAGAAACGTAATAGATGAATTCTGTTCTCAAACGCGTTAGTTGATTTTGCTCAACTACTTTTTGTCTGTATCTCTGCTCAATTTTGAGTTTATTTTATTTGTTGTTAGACTGGTTTTTAAAAATCTTTCTTAAGGCCGCTTTTACAATCGTCGAATAAACTAATCCACAGTTACACCTGGTACAACACGCAATGCATTTTACAAATACAATACAAAGTTAGTTTATTTTCTAGATAACCGTCAATGGTGACGTTTATAAGCAAATTTAGATTGCCTCCTTTATAATGTAACAATACGTAAATGTGTTTGAATTAGATAGTGACAAGAAAAGACAAAAATTGGAGCAACAAATTCTACTTTTTTCCTTATTTATTTTTACGAATATATGTGCGGCGCTTACTTATGTGCGTTATAGCGTTATAGTAGGTAAAACTACTGCTCAAATATTTTTTCTATGCTACTACTACAAGCACCGCATAAGTTTAAAAAAAAAATTTGTGGATGGAAATATGTTTTAAAGTTCCGTGAAGATAAGTAGTGGAATTTATAAAAGGTTGCTTATAAACAATGTTAGGGTAGGTTAAGTTGGGTAATAAATCCTAAGTTATTTACTAGAGATTGTTTAATCCAGACGCAAAGTTGCTCTTTTGAATACTTAATTCATTTAAAAAAATCAATTTTAGACATTATAAAACGCAAGCTTATTCCAAATTATAGATTTTGAGTAATGTGGTAATAAAGATTGGAGATTTCTGGTTTTGCATTCAACATGTAGAAATGGTCGGCTTTGCTCTTAACACTCGCTAGAAGTTTTTGGAATAGGAATTGATTTATGGGATTTTAATTGGATTAAAATATTCAATAAAAGTAAAATATTTACTAGAACTAAAAAAGACAATATTTGGGTACATTAAATAACCAATTTTTTTTTTAGAACTTTGGTGTTTTGTTTTTATTTGTTTGTTAACAGATTTCAACTAAATTTAAATAAAATCATAGGTTTTAAAGCGTTTTCTATTTTTTAGCAAAATGTGAAACCAATAAGTCGTTAACGTCTTGTAATTTTATAACGTTAACTACTCTACCTTTTTTTTATTTTATCTGGATTAATTATTCCTACATTTATTCTAGTTTTACAACAAAACTGCTCTCACATTAGTGCAATAATGAAGTTTTTTCGTACAATCATCTTTTCTTTTTTTTTGTAAGGAGAAACCGCTTGCTAACTTTAAATTTGAAGTGCTAAAAACAATAGTTTAAATACCAATTATGCTTGTGCTTTCCAGTCAGAAACGTGCAAATTCTTACCAAACTCTTGAAAACTTGTTTTTTAGTTTGTTATTACTTCTTGTTTTTTTTTTTAAATCTGTTGTTTGTCTGAACACTCTATGATTGAGAAAAAAAATGGCGTGTGATAGAATAAATTAATTTAATTGATTTCAATTGTTTTGTAGTAATTAGAAACCAACTGGCATATGTTGCAATAATGATAAAGTTTTTATTTTGACTCTCGCAATTGTCACAAACTAGTCTAGTGTGTTTATGCTATTGTAGTTCTATTTAAGAAAGTATGTGATAGGTAGCAAAGGTGATTTTACGGAGTCTTTGTTATATTTGTTTTCTATCTATGTGTGTACATAAAAGTTTTAATTTCAGTATAAATTAGATAAACCTTGTATGAAATGAATGTATTAACAAATTGCTCTGAGACCTTTGGAAGAACTTGGTTCTTCTGACATTCAAAAAAGATATTAATAAAATGTTTCATATTTTATTTTTTTATCTAGAGACAAGCAGGTAGAACAGACGTCAGTGCAATTCCAAAACCCAAATAAAATTTGTTAAACACAATGCAAAATTAAACTTCTTCGCTTTTAAATTCTCATTTTTCAATTATACATTAAAAGCTATCTTTTTATGTTTAAATTAGAAGGTAAATACTACCTTATACCTGTGTATGATTTTGTGTAATGTGCTTCAACACGGTTGAATTTCTTTATGTGTTCCACCGCCGATTTTTTTGTAGCTCTATACATAAGACTGCTGTAATCTCATTCTTGCTTTTTAACGATAAACTGAAATGTTTTGTTATGTGCAGTATTTTTATGAATGTTTTTTGACAGACATATACGAGATTTTTACTTATATTAGCAACGTAACTCTTTCAACTACACAACTTTGGAGTGCGTGTCATTTTTTAGACGCCTTATTTTACAATTATAGTTTTTCTGCAGAAACGCATCTTGATGCTGTTTGTCATGTGTGGCATAAAGAAATGTATGAATTTTTGCAACTTTTAATATTTTTAGGGTTGCACAGCAATACGGTTTAGTGCAGTTTTTATATTTTAGGAAAGCAAGTAGAATGCAATGTAGGTATGCACAATATCTATAAATTATTGAATAATTACATTACTTTTGTTTATGACAAAGAAAAATACGCAAGAAATAAAACTAATTTTTTTTAAATTTTTTACATTCTTTTTCTTTTTTGATTTTTGTTATTGTTTTGTTATCTTTCTAGTATTTAATGGTGAAACTGGTTCTACATTGATACTCATATAATCTTTTTATACTTATTAATGTCAACAAAAGCTTAATTACAATATTATTGGAAAGTTCTGTTGACAAGATTCAGATACAAGTCACATGTAAAGCAGATTACCTGTGGTTGGTCAAACTAGAGATTGTCATGTTTACAATTTTACGGTGCGTACTATAATTGTAATAAGTTAACTAAGTTAAAGAATAAACTGTTATGGTCAAGGTTTTGTTGGAGGTGGTTGATGACGGCGGTTTATTGTCTGGTGGATTAAGTGAGATTACTGCTGGTTTGGGCTTTGTTTCTGACATTTTTTTTAAGTGAAAAATTGAAACATAGAATATAATTTAATTATTCCGCGAACTCATAACTGTAAACTCATAAATAAAACAGATAATATCTGTCATATATGCGCAATAATATTATTTTAAAATTAAAATTATTTTTTCTCATAAATTCTACAGTTAATTTTTGAATATATGGGTGCACAAATAATGTATTTTTTATTAAATTTGTTTTTACTACTTTAGCTATTATAAAATAATTTTGTAAAAGTAAAAAAAAAATCAAGATGGGCCTATTGTAACCGAGAGCTTAATGGTTGTGCATACTGCTGGGTCTTAGCGGAAGTTGTCTGACTCACTTTCTAGGATATGGGTTATCTTGGTTCAGATAACTTGGTCTATTGCCGAGTTATAGATGCATTTCAGCAGTTGTTGATCCTGGGTGCTGTCAAATTGTTGAAAGCAGAGTTGTTGTTGTGGTCTCAAAGCTTGCGGAGGCTAGTAAGTTCTGGCGCGGTAAGTTGTGTCAATTTTGAGGTTACGCCCATTTTCGGTTTTGCTGCTATCTTTGCGGGTTTATGGAAGGTATATACCATTGTATAGTCTATGCACTTTTCCTTAAAAATAGTTTAAAAATGCCAATCCCTTTATTAATGTACATCCCGGTTAGAATCACGACATTTGAGATCAGTTTCTTCCGACTATAGTTATGTCTAAGAATCACTTTTGTTATACTTTTAGCGTAGACACTTGAGTTGATATACCAGGAGTAAACTATCTTGGTAAATTGCGGACGGTAGATGCAACTCAATGGTGACATAATGCGAGGTCTTGATGTAGGTCGTCAACGTCACAGGGCATGGCTGATTCTGGCGTAGGTGATTTCTTCCGGGATTGATTAATGTTTGGTAGCTATTGCTGGCAGCAATTTTTTTTTTAATTTGATTGACTGTTCAAGTGCTGCGAGAGTGCTTGCAACAAACTTACTGTAGATTTTTTCTTGCCGATCAGGTTTTTATTAAATTGGGTTAGGGCTAGTTTCTGTTTTGTAGTTGTTGGAGTCACCCTCTAGGTAATGGGTCATCCTGGTTCAGATGGCCTATTGCGAGTATATGCATCTCAGCAGTTTTTGATTCTGGGTAATGTTTAGATGATAAACTACAAAATTAGGGGGGGGGGGGAGCGTTTTTAAAAATGTAATTAACAAACAGAATACTTTGTAAAGATTTCAAATTAGTTTTATTTAATGCTTGCAGTATGTTTTTTAAGATACTTCCGCAAAAATGTCTAAATATGATTAGGGATATGTTAGATAAATTTGCTATAGATGTTACTTCACAAACATCTTAAATTTTACAAAGTATTCTTCAATAGCTTTTTTTAGCAGACATTTTGATAACATAGTTGCAATAAAAAATACTATTATTCCGATTGGCCAAACCACAAATAACTGTTTCTTTTTTTAAGGCGTAGTAAGGTGTTGGTCGTTCTTGAGAATGACTAGCACATTGCTATATTGTTCGTTTTTTTTTTTGCGTTAATTTGTCTTTGTCATTGTCACTAATGTGATATTAGTTTGAGCTTGGCTGGTATTGGCCTTGCGGAACTTACACAGTTTGCTGCAGCAACACACGCTGTTTTTAGCTTTTTTTTTATAGCCGATTGTTTTGTCCTACATTTTTTACTGATATCTATCTCTCCTTTTTCTCATTCTTGCTTTATTTAGCCTAGATATTTGCTTTGTCTTTAAGTATCTTTTTAATTTTTCTATAACTTCATTAACTTATTCCTTATTGTATCCTCTTTTTTAAATAAATATTTTGTGTAATTTTATTAAATGTATCTATTTAGTAGTTTTAGATTTGCCAGTTTTACTCCTAACAAGATTTTAGAATTTTCGTTTGGAATTAGATTTTTGTGTTTCTTTCTTTGGTTGTCAAATATTCTTTGACTATTTTGAAAGTTACATTGTCTGTCAACCTTGAGATGGCAAATTTGCCGTATGGAAATTGCTTAGTCAATCCATTTAGTTTGCTTTCCTTGAGCAGTTCTTTTCTTGTCAATCTTTTTACCGTCTATTCTTTAGTAAGCATAATTGTCTTGTTCCTTTTTTTAAATTTTATTTAAGATCTTGCTCCTTCTTTTTATGTTTTCTGTGGCTTTTAATCTGTGTGTTTCCTTTCATTTTGGTTTATCTAAATCTTAAAAGCATAGTTTTTTAATGTTCTCGCATATATTAATAATTGTGGATTTGTTAATTTTGTTTTCCTACGCTTTGCACGAATGTTTTGCGTTGTCATGCGTGTCTTCTAAACAGAATATACATTTTTAATTTTTGCCATCTTAAATCTGCGGATAGTGTTACTGCAATTACTTCTACTGTTTCCTGTAACACCGTTTTGTAGGCCCTTCAGATTCTTAACGAGCTTGCTTTGTAACGTTCAAATATTTCATAAATATTATTTATTTATTTGGTCTTCTTTTATTGAACGTACCATAGTACATTTGTTTAATGACAGTCTGGCTGCCTACCTTTTCAGAGCATCATTTTCGAAACACCTCGCGACCTTCTGACCCTGCGAATTAACCACGGACTAGTACGGCCATAAATGAATAGTCGAGCTGGGGCCGCGGTTTTGAAAACTACAACAGGGTGCGGTTTTGGGTTCGTTTTAATAAATCGACACATTATCATTTGTGTTAACTGCAAAGTGTTAATTAAATTGAGCGTATGAATATTATAAAAATAATTCAACGCATCAATAAGTACTTGCGTTATCATCTCTATATTTTGAATGCGTTTGGAACCGACGTGGTAAGTGTTTCAATCTTTATCTCGGTCATCCACTAATTTGTGCAATTTTAAATTATTAAATAGGCCCCACTTAATACGACTCAATACCGCCCCAACTATATTTTTGATCCTCTATGCGAATGGAATCTTATTTGGACTTCTCCGTATGAGCCGAAACACGTGGATCATCCACACTTCAAAAGAAGTCGTATGGATTATCCATCCTTTTAAAAGAGCCGAATAAACAAGTAGCTTGGATTTGGAACTATAGAACCAGCAAAAAAGTTACTAAGTATTAAAACCCCACCTTTTTAAGATTTGAAAGAACCTATTTTCTTAGGATTTTTTTTATAAAGTTTAATTTAATTTAATTTAGTTTTAATGATACCTATGTTTGTATTTTTCAATATTTTTTATAAAATATTGTGGAGCCCTATAATTCGGACACTATTTAATTTGTTTTTTTATAATTGAATATAATTTTGTTTATTGTGGCAATTTCCATTTGTCTATCTATTTTTATGAACCCTCCCCGTAGCTCTACCGGCATCAGGCGCCGTCAGCCAGTACAGCTTTTGTAGTTCCTCTTTTTTTTTTCTGTTTTCAAGGCTTCTCTCCTTGCTTCTATTTCTGATCTTCCTTTGTTTGGCATAAGTCTACTAAGCATTCTTTCCATTTTCTTTGTTTTTCTTACCGCTTCTTTAACTTGTTTGTTCCATTTGTTTGTTTCAAGTGTAACTTCAAAGTATTCACTTTTCTTCCTTATGGTTATTATTTGTTCTCCTACCCGTATTTTTCAATTTTTGCTATTAGTCCGTTTTGTCGATAGCCATGCCGCTTCAGTTTTCTGCAAAGCCTTATCTAACTTTTTATACTATTTGGTATAGATAATTAGATAATATTACACTGGTTTCATAGGAACACTTTTTTTTACAATTTATAAACAGCATTTACTTAAAAAT
This sequence comes from Tachinus rufipes, assembly GCA_963932245.1. NCBI lineage: Eukaryota > Metazoa > Arthropoda > Insecta > Coleoptera > Staphylinidae > Tachinus > Tachinus rufipes. The sequence goes on along the minus strand of OZ010745.1, from coordinate 43,257,114 downwards.
CCAGTTTTCAGTAGAGTCAGAAGTCAATGAAACGACAAACTTTTCAAATCTTACATTAACCAAAAATAATAAGAAACTCAAATTTAAAATGTTTAAGAAACTAACATTTACAGATGGTACAATTTCTAGCGAGTTTAACCACCTCTGGCAGGGTACAACTATAATGTTACGTACAGCAATAACAATTCCAACGACATAAGAAAACCAGGTTATAGAATAAAAAACAATTACACAAATTGCACTCATCAATAGCTACTCTATCAATGTCATAGGAAACGGCTGATTTAAGATTCACTTGCATCACATATATGGTTCAGCCACCAAATCCGTATCAAATATTCTTTTTAAACTTAATATGAAAATTGCTTTTAAGTCAACGTTATAACATTTTATTTAAGGCAAAAGAAAAAAAAAATTGAAAAAAACTAAAAGGTTATTTCAAAATAATAAATCAGATTCAACTGTTGCTAATCACTCAGAAAAAAAACTCAAATTAAATTTACTAGAAACATTGAACAAATTCAGAAGACATAGATTTATTATCAAAATTTATACAATAGAGTTTGCTAATAAAATTAAGTTGCTATAGCTTATCAAATACATTAGAAATGCTAAAGCTACTTTAATATTATCTTCTTAGTCTAATGTAGAATTTATATTGTGAGTATCAGAAGATTCGTTGTTAAACGTCCAATCAATCAAAATCTATATTGAGGATCTGAAATAAAGTTATTTTGTTATAAAAACAGTAATGCAATAATTGGTTTGTAATTTAGAAATTTAGATTTGTTTTGGTTTGTAGGTATAGGTTAATTATTTCCAGTTTTTAACAGTATAAAAACGTTTTCTTAATTTAATTTGGCAGCCGTGGCCTCTAGTAAACTGATCCCATTATTGTACTAATACCTGATATTGTAGGTACAATATTATGAGGATTTAGAATATTAGAGTGAGATGAAAAAATAATATCTTTTTTTTTTAATGAAAATGTAAAATTACTTTGCAACGAATTTATTGTAGTATAGACGTGGTGGTGGTTTGTTACAGAAGTTTTAATAACAAAAAAATAAATAATCAGAGTTTCTTAAAGGCGCCTTAACAGTAGTTGTAGTAATTTCTGGAATAATTGAATGCAGATCTGATAACATTGATTTACGAAACAAGAAATAGAAAGAGTTAGATGAGTTAGTGAATAATAACATTATGAAAAGCACATAAAACCATAGTTTGTTGGGCAGATAGTTTTTTAGAAAATGAATAAGTTAATTATTAGTATTATTTACTTTAAAATAATTTAATTTGTTTGTGTTAACTTTAAAGAAACTCCAAATTTTTTATAAAGATTATTAAGCAGTTTTGAAGTATATGATATAGGCACAAACACTTTGTTGGTCAGCAAATGAAAGATTGCGTGCGATAATAATCAAAATCTACAAAATTAAAGCTATCTAGATTTTTATTGTTTATTTTGGTTTTAGTAAAAGAAAAAAAGAAAATATTTAATTTTTTATGTTTTAATGTTAATAAATAGAATTAAATTTTTCTTTTGGACCACAAATGTTAGTTAAATTAGGTTAGTTTAATCGTATTAAAAGTAAGTTGACCTGGGGATTAGTGCCGCTTTATCCACTATCTATGAAAACAAAATTCTATACACGTTGGTCTTTTTGATGATTCTTTACAAATTAACTTAAGCCCGTACATTCATATGAGAGGCGCTTAACTTGCAAAATCCAGAAAAATTAATCATATTATAAAATTGAATTTTTTATCAATTATTTGAACATTCATATAATTTTAGATTTAACAAGTAATAAATTTGGTATAGTTTTTATGTACCTCAATTTGGTCATTTGGGCAATGAGCAGATGACAGTATGAAAGTCAAAATTAAAAGAAAGTTAAACTAAATAAGTTGTTTCTTTCGGTATGTCTTAAAGCGAATTTTAAGAATTCTGCATAACACACCGTAAAGATTGTATACAAATCAATAACTATTATTTTAGCACCTAAAAATTACTGGGTCTATCAATACAAACTTTGATTTTAAGGTAATTTATGGATTGTTAAGACATTTTATTTGTGTTGGTAATATTAATCATATCTTTTTTAATTTGTCGCACTTTTTACAAAGAATTTAGAAATCTTATTAAATTTGATTAGTCATTAATGATAAATTTGTTAAATGTTTTCTATTTGTATTATTGTGACTATGATGTAATTTCAGTACCACATTTACAGGTAAAAATAAACTTTATTACTCTCGGCCAAGTTACGATATACTATAATAATATTTCTTTTATTCACTTGTAATTAATGTGTGTGCTGTGTTGTGTTTTGTTTTTCTTAAAAATAACTCGTTTATGTGTCCTTCAGTATAATTCATTGTTATATCAAATCTAAAATTAATTATAAATTTATTTCTACCAATAAAAAAAATATAAATTCAGTATATTTTTGTTTGGTTGTTAAAACGCTTCAATCATAATTTCATATGCAATAAAATTATGGATTGTACATATTTTATGATTGAATTGTATGTGCAAGATGCAATTCAATAAAACTACAGTTGTGAAAGTTGCTTTTGAAATGATGATAATAAAATTTACAACTACAAATGGCAGTAATCGAAACTGTGACCAGACCCTACTTAAACATATAAAATTTATTTAAAAAAGAAAGCATTTAATCCAATTTTATATAATATGATTAGGAACAACAAGTTTGCACTAGTAACGGCATTGACCGAATTTGTAAACGCATTATACTTATTACCTTGGCTAAAATATTTTATTCACGTGTTTCGTCGAGATTGCTATTGAGAATGCGTTACAAAACATGTGTTTATTATGGAAATGATAACGTGACGTAACGCAAATTATATGAATTAGTTTTACCCCGACGCAAATAACACTTTCCATTCCCTTTGCAATTCGCATGAAATAGTTATTATGTTAATACTTCTAAATTTAATTACAATGTTATATAAGAATACATCTTTGGGTTTGTTGTTATGTAAACTTTTATCGAAAAAGCTGTTTTAAATATTTTTTTGAATACTTTCTAAATTTAAATTAAATTTAAAAAAAAATTAATGTCTTATTTAATGTTGCAAATATCCACGATGTTCATTGAATTTGCTTGCAAACGGAGAACTACACACGTCGGCTTAACTTTATAAAGTTCTTTTAATTATACATAAATCTTTTCTAAACTTAATTACGCAAACTTTTTCCTTTGGCTTTGTTCTCTTTCTTAAACTCATTAATACGAGATTTCATGTTTCAATAGAGAAGATGCACTAGAAAATGAGCTCTCCAATTATAAAAATCTTCAACGCAACGACAGCTCTTAATTATAATAAATAACCGTTGTTGCTTTAAATATTTTATATTAAAACTTATTTTTAATGCTTCTTTTAATACTTATTTTTTGCATGTTTTGTACATTTAGATATGAGGATTAAATAATATATTTACTGTTTTAACTATTATCCAATTGTTTGTCTGTACAAGTAATAAAATTAATTAGATTTGAAACCCATTAAAAGTTAATATTTCACTGTTTTTGATAATATATATATAATTTATATTTATGTTTAATTTATTGATCTACAGTATCTACACAATCTGGAAAACCTTATTTGAAATTAAATACAATATGATTTTTTTTTTTTAATTTTCCGGTGCTAGTTAGCTACAAGTTTACTAGCAAATGCAGCTACAAAAATAGGTGTACTTAATCCTACGAAAATTGCGCTTTTTAGTCGAACACGCGCGGTAGCAGCAAATCTGTAAGACCTATATCAATTAAATAAATATAATATAAATAAAATTAGCAGCAAAAAATAAATATATAATAACTTAAACTTAAATACTTATCTTTTATTAAAACATGCTAAAAACACATCAATTTTCAAATTGTAAAGTTTTCAAGACATTGAAGCACCAAACTTTTAGATGTAAGAAACAAACAATTTTATTACATTTTTTTTACAATAAAATCTTGTTTTGAAATCTCTTTTATGAATAAAGCACCTTTTTGTGTTCTCGGGACTATTTTGGTTGTGGTTGTGGATTATCAACGGCAAAAGCATAATCTTGATCCTATTGTATTTCTCGTGGCACATTTAACTCTAAAGAACGACTGTCAATGTGGTTAGTTTCATTGCAAGTTGTTTTTAATTTGTTTTGTACCAAAACGCAGTTTAGGTCGCAATTAAATCATATTGATTGAATTGTGTACCTGAATTGTATCTTAGATTAAACTTGTTTTTATGTATTTTTTGTATATTATGTTTATTATTTTAGTTGATGTAATATGTTTAATTATATATTATAGTATTGATGTAATTGGTTTAACTTTTACCGTGAATAAAGAATTATTATTATTGTCTAATGATGAAAAGTGACTATATATTGTTACCATAAATGTTTTGAAAATTTACTCTAGCTTTGTTAATATTTTGAACCACAAACCTTAAGGTTTAGTCAAATCAGTTGATGTAACTGCTTTAATTTTTAGATAATAGATATAACGTTCTATTACTGAGGTAGCATTTTTGCACATTTTCTTACTTCCGGAAGATAAACAATTATATTTTTTGTCTGGTTCTTGATTTTTTTTAGGACAATGTTTTTTCAAATTTGTTATTTTATCTTTTGCTATAACGAGACATTTTTGTTACGCACATCAAATGAACACATATGGACTAACACAGTTTTGTTCAGATTTACTATCGGAGTCTTTATCTTCAATGTTATCATTTTCTGAAGTAAGATCTGCTTCTGCATTGTTGGGATCTTTTCTGCCTCAAGTTTCTTTTACAAACACATGAAATTAAATCTTATAAATAAAAAAATATTGTCAGAGGTGGCGTCAAGTTAGGCAGACTTATTTTGTAATATTTTTCTAATCCTACTTGAAAGAAACACATTTCACGCTTGTTATGTGGTTACTTACTAGGTAACAAAATAGGAAGTTACTAAAGCGTACGCATTTTTACGATATTCACACGAGAATGTCAGACTTATTTTATAATATTTTTCTAATCCTACTATTTACACACTTCAAGCATGCTGTGTGGTTACTAGATTACATTTTTATGATTATCATGCAAGAATTGCCTAGCAATATTATGGTCTGTTAAACTTGCAAATAATATTAAAATGCAAAAAAAAGTATCTAAAAACGTATTTATTTCAATAATTGTTTTTTTTAACACATGGTAAAAATTTGTACTTCTATTCCTAAACTTTAGCAAAGAAACACTTTTTCTAAGTTTTTACCATCAAACAATTAAAGAAGTTTGCACAAGTTTACGTAACAATTTTGTGTAACTATTTTTACGTCATGAGATAGTTATATAAATAGTAAGAAATTTAATTCTTGTTTATAATCTTTGATAGTGATACACCTCAATTATATTTCTTAAAGTTTAGAGTTACAAACCACACAAGTTGTAAAACAATTTTATTAATGTATAAAATATACTTTAATTGGTTGTTTTTGAGAATTTGTTAATAATTAGGTTATTGTGTTTTAATTTTTTATCAAAAATATTGTTTGCCAGAATATACTACACAATAATTTATTGAATTTTGTTTTTGAGTTGATGTAGAGTGTGAATTTTAAATTCTAATAATGTCAACACAAAAAAATATTTGTTTAAACTATGTTTGCAAGATTGTTGCATAACGTGATAAATAATTTATTGCTTCACAAACTCCAATAGCGGATGGGAAACAAAATTTTATTTTGTTTTATAACTTTTTTTTAAAATAATTTGCAAAAATGGTTTTTATCATGGATTAATTGTGCGCTTATAGATAATACTAACACCTAGGTTGCTTTTTTTTAAGTTTACATAAAACTGCTTGTAGTTTGGTATAACTATTATGTTGTGGAAGTTGGATTTGTTTGTGAGGATGTATTATCAAATATTATCTATTCCTATTATTTTTCATTTTTTAATTGGTTTAATAAGGTCATCATTGTGTTGTTGGAAGAAATTTTTTATTTATTTTATTTTTCTTATGTTTATCTACTTTTACAGTACATTTTTATTTTAAAAGAAAATTTTGACCTAATTTATTGAAATTATGTTGACTTAAACTTTAGAGTCACTATGTTAATCAATACATTAACTATGTGTTTTGTATTTCCACTTACAAAGTATTTAGTAAAAAATAACTCAAAAGTAAGTTGGTACAATCATAAATTATGTACACTAAGAAATGAAATTTAGTTACCTTGATTAACGTTTTAATGTTATCAAATTGACGAACTAAAAACGGTTTTTAATAGCAAAAGACGTATATATATATATATATATATATATATATATATATATATATACATAAGTTTGAAATAAGTAAAGCAAAAAAAAGAGCAAATGATTCGTTCATTAAACGTACTCAAAATAGTCTAAAAGGAATGTGGGGTGTCATCAATGATGCGAGACAGGTAAATTTGCAAGAACCAGAGACTTCATTATCGTCCACCGATTTTAACAAATATTTTATAAGTGTAGCGCAATCAACTATTGATAGTCTTCCAGATACGAAGGGTGTTGAAAGTACAGATTATTTAAATAATAGGCAGCTACAACAAACACCGTATTTTATGCAGTTTAAGGAGATTACCTTTAATCAAATGCCATGAAATCAAAACGTTCCATATGGGCTAAATAGTCAAGTAATTAAGGTTTTAAAAAATTTCATTATTGTACCAATCACTAAACTTCTAAATGAATGCATTAAAATGAGATGTTTTTCAGAGTTCTCTAAAAATATCAAAAGTTTTACCGATTTTAAACAAAAGGATTCTCAAAAGAAATGACTAATTATTGGTTAATATTGTTAATATCAATTCTAGGATTTTTTTTAAACTGCTTTAAAAATCAAATTTGCCAATATCTTGAATTAAATAATATACTTAACAAGTGCCAGTTTGGTTTTAGAACAATGAAAAATAATCTATGGCTATTCAAAAATTAATTAACCATATTGTTGATGGTTCTGAAAATGGAGCCTATGATGGTTCAGTTTTTTGTGGTCTTTCTAAGGCATTTGACGTGTCCCACTCCATACTTATGAACAAACTAAAGTTTTATAACTTTTCCAACGACAGTTGTGATTTAACCAAGTGTTATCTTAGTAATCGGAAACAAATAATTTTATTTCAGAACAATAGTTCAAGAATTATGGAAGTAAAGCATGTGGTCTTACAAGGATCAGTACTGGAACCAATTTTATTTCTAATCTACATAACTGACTTTCCATCTTTTTTACTTGATTTGCATACTGTTTTCTTTGCTGACGACACTACCTTGATATATTTTAGTATAAAACACGATGCAGTACTTGAAAGTATGAAGAATTCTCAGTCAAATGCTTTAAATTGGTTTCAAGTAAACAAACTACAAATGAATGAAGCTAAAAATGTATATCTCATTAGAAATCTTAAAAGATCAGTTAGTAGCAAAGATATTTTAACGGCATATAATAGCATATTTCTATTACAATTAAACCACGCTATTTTTAATTGGAGACATTCTTCACATTCCTTTCGACTATTTGGACTACAGCGCAAAGTCCTACGCGTAATTTCTGGTTTAGGTTTCAGAGATGTCTAAAACAAAAATTTATTAGGTTTATTGGTATTAACTCTTCTCTCTTTATATATTTTTAACTGCCTTGTTTGTATTAAGAAAAATTTACATTCTTACTGTTAACACTAGCCCTATTATAGTCATGATACAAGACAAGAATTTAATCTAAAAAACTTTTACCTTAGACTAAACACTAGTAGAAATGCTACAAACTACTATGCACCGATATTTTATAATAAAATTGCGGACAAATACAAAAATATTTCTTATAAACTTTTTAAGTAGAAATTCAAAACTTTTGTAGCATCACACGCTTTTTATACCTGTGACGATTTTTTTAATTTTAAATTTTAACTTGTATGTATAGTTATTTCTATTTCTGTACTAATTTTGGTGTGACCTGTGTAAAGTATTATATTATACTATTAACATCAATAAATGATTTGATTTGATTCAATTTGAGATTCTAGTATTCTCATTTTTAAATTCACAAAACAGATGAGTATGCCTTTTTTATTTTATTTTTTTTTTTAATAAGAAAACTAGGTTCTGAGTTTGTCTTCTTTTACTAATTTTACATTGATTGTTTTTTTGTTGTTTCTGACGTTTGTTATTCTGATTCTCTTGTAATTATTGCAGTTTTTTATCACATTTTTGTATATTAAGAGTTTTTTGTGTACAATTTTAGGGTTTTTCCGTTTTTTATTATTTTGTTTAATAAGTTTTTTGATTATTTTTTTTGTCAATTATTGCATGATTTTTTTTGTTTTAATTATATTTTCTAGTTTGTTTTCATATTCATCATATTGTGTTTTTTTTCAGTTGTTTATTATTCCATTGACTTGCTTTTGGTTATCTCTGTAGTTCTCGTTTATAGTTCTACCAAATTTGGTCCATGCTTTTTTTTTGTTTTCATTGTTTTGCGCAATCCTCTTTACTATTTGTTTTGAGGAATTTTTTGTCGCTTCTAGTAAGCTGTTTTTGAATGTTTTTGAATGTTTTTTATTTTTCTTCAATGTCTAGTTTCAACTTTTTTAGTTTATTTATTAATATGTTTTATATTTATTGTTATACTAATATTGTTTCATATGTTTTTATTATTTATTAATTAATATATTATTTTACACAACATGTGAAACAATATGAGTATAACAATAAATATAAAAAAGTTTCATAGAGTAAATAAAGAAAGCATTAAATATGTTTTACTCTAGATTTTGTGTTTGATTTAGTTTGTAGTTTTTTTTAAATTTTTTTAAATTGTTTTTTTTTTGTTCTATTTTACGTCAATTTTTAGTAAACAATAGCCACTTCCTTTTTTAGCTTGTTTTGTTAATCTTACGTTTTTAATCTTGTTCCAGTTATTTTGTTTACTGGAAAGTAGTTGACTTTTTATTTCTAAATAGTTTTTTTTTTATTTTTTAAGTTGTAGTTTTATGTTGTTACAGCGTTTAACAAGTTTTGGCAATTTATTATATTAGTTTTTGGACTGCAAACACTCTGGTAATGTCGCTTCTGTCTCATACTAGTATGTTAAGTGATAAGTGCGAGTATACAAAACCATAATACATATCAATTACTGATTGAAATAAATATTTGCATTTTAGGTTTAAAATGGCCTTATATGCGCTATTTAGCTTCCAAGTTACATGATCAACCTGCTTCTCTCACGATAGTTTTATACTACCAAGATATTTAACAGGTTTTGAGTTATGTTTGATGCTGCATTGATTATTAAATTGTTTTTATTGCACCAATCACTCAGTTCTTTGTTGACAATAAATATTTTATGCAAAATATCTTCTTGGTTTGCTGCACTGATGACTATAGCGGTATCATCAGCAAAATAGACTATATAACCTGCTCTAATAAATTTACTCAAATTGTTAATATACAATACGAACAATACTAGACATAATGTTGATTCTTTTAGTACACCTTTAATGACATATTTTAGAAGCGCTTTGCTCAATTTGCACTAAGAGTTGGTTGGTTACAAATAATTTGATCAGTTTTAACACGGTACTATGAGTTCCAAGAGCAAAAAGTTTGTCACTTGCACTTGCCCTCATCAACATTCTTTGATATTTCTTCTATCAGGGCTTGCTGTTTTTGTGGAATGATTTTGTTAATTATATGAAAATGCTGGATGTAGTTTTGTAGATTAAATACTATGATTTTTCAAATACTTTAGAAAATACATCAAGTAAGGCTATAGAGCGATAATTACCTTTATCGGTTTTTTCACTTTGCTTGTAGACTGACACAATTTTTGATGTTTTTAAAACATCAGGAAATTCTTTTTTACTAAATGACAAATTTATAATGTAGTGTAAAGATTTTATAATAAAATTTACTACGTTTTTAACTATGTATGGGCTTAAATTTCTGTTTTGTATCTGGCATTAAGTATGTGAAATGCTGTCTATAAAGGGACGTTGTGTTGTTTCTAAAGTGCTTGTTATTGAAAAATAAAAATATATATTTATATTTATATACTTTTATTTATCAACTTTTTCTGAATGCCGCCTGCAGCTGCAAATCCAACAATTCGTTGTTCAAAAGTCTAGAACAAGTTTTAGAGATGGAAAATCTAAAAACAAGCAGTCCACCACGGGAATTCAGAAGGCAAGATGAACCTACTAAATTTAAAATCTTCTAAAAATGTTGTTAAATTTAAAATGTTCCGGAATTGAAACTTTTCCTCTCGGTTCTTTGGCAATTAAAAAATTAAAAGAAGCAAAATGTAGAGCAGTTAACAAAATTGCGACGTAAAACGTCAGAAGTCTCTATATACCTGGTAAAATAGATAATTTAAGTATACTTGGCTTCAGTGATGTTGTAAACACACAAACAAGAATGAACACAACGTACTACAAGCAAACAATAACTGCAACTAAACACGGAATAGCAAGTAACGTAGGTACACAAATTTCAATATCTTGCATTATCTTGGTAAGAAAGGCCAAGCTGTATGGCTATATGTATTGGGATTTCTATATCGTTGCCTTTTCTATAGGTGTTCTATCAGTTTGTAAATAATCGATTGTGTTAAATCTCTTTCAAAACTCTGCTTGTTCTACAGGTTGATACAAATCCAGTTTTGAGGAGAGTTGGTATGTAATCATTTAAATCAGAAATGTATGCAGGCGCGAGAGCAGTTTTATTGAGCGGTAATTTTCTATATTTTCTATGTATCACTTTTTTTTAAGAATTCAATTATTTTTTTTGAGATGTTTTATTTAGGAATGTTCTCAAAGCTTTCATTAAAAGTTGCTAAATATTTTTATTTCTTTTGATGTTATTTGGTTTCTCCCCAGGGTTTTTAGTTTGGGGATATCTTTAAGCCAACATTTGAAATATGTTTTGTAAAACTTGCTGGATTTTATAAAGCTTTTGAGTTTTTAATATAATTTTAGTTTTGTTTGAAACAAGATTTCCTTAGTAATCTTTTATTTTATTTTTATTTTTTTTTAATGTTTGGTTTTAATACTTTCTCTCGTGTTTTTGTCGATTCTATTATGTCCAGGATTTGTTTTGCTTTATAATTTCTTAAGCTTGTGCGTGTTTTTTTAAGTATTATAATTCAGTCCATCTTAACTAGTGTATCTTTTATTATTTTATTGCTATATCATCTATATTTATCTGTTCCAGAACTTTTTTAGGTTTCATTTTCTTATCTATCTCATTTTTATATTTCTTTTGGTTTAGGAACAAAAAGTCAAATGTTAAGAATTTTTTTTGTTTAAGGTTTTTTTCTTTGTAGTATTTCGGTAATAAATTTATTCAACACAATTTGTCTTTGCATATGCTCTTATCAATACAAAAATAAAATCTATTTTATTTTTTGGCCGATTATCTGCGCTGCGTCGAGTCCATTTTTGTTGAAAAAAAAAGTGTTTATACAAAATAGCTTTTTGTTATTTATACAGAGTGCGTCGAGAGGAACGGACCAAACTCCAGGAGTGTATTCTACACGTGAAATAAATGTAAAAAAACTCAAATGTTGTAATCCAATTTTTATTTGTTTTTAAGTTATAGCATAATTACATTTTTTTATCTAGTATGCCATGTTTGACGTTCTAAAACATTTGATACCTTGTTTGTTTCGATAATGTGTTAGTGTGATGGTTATTTAGCGTTTATTTTGTTTGTACGATTAAAGTGTTACAAAATTCCACAAATTTAGAATATGCAAATATGGTGTTTGTTTATAGTTTTTGTAATGGGAATGCAACAGCTGCTGTTGAAAAATATTGTCAACGGTTTTCACATTAGAGACATCCTAATAAAAGTGTATTTATCAGGTTTTTAACAAACTGTGCGAGACCGGAAAGTTTCCCAGTGTTAACATAACATCTGAACGAGCTACTTGACAAGATTTAGAAGAAGTAGAAGATATACTGGATGTAGTAGCAGAAGATGCAACGACCAGCTCACAAAGAATTAGTATTCAGTTGGGTATTCCACAAACAAGAGTAATAAACACATTCCACGAGCAAGGCTTACATCCATACCATGTACAGAGAGTACAGCACCTACAACCGGAAGATTATTCTAAACGTATGGAATTTTGTCGGTGGATAAATAATAATACTCGTATTGTATCGCGCATTCTTTTTACAGATAAAGCAACATTTACTTGTGACGGCATTAATAATACTCACAACTGTCATGTATGGTCAGACAAAAATCGCTACGCAACAGTCGAAAGTAATTTTCAACATAAGTTTTCGGTAAACGTGTGCTGTGGTATGTTCGATGGTTATTTAACTGGCTCTTTCATTTTGGAGAATCCTCGTGCAAGAGCCAACTACTTAATTTTTTTACAAAATGAATAACACGGGCTACTAGATGATGTTTCTTTAAACATCAGAATGCAAATGTACTACCAGCACGATGGAGCTCCTGCACATTTTGCTCATCAGGTCAAACAACATTTGCACGAAAAGTTTCCAGGGCGTTGGATTAGGAGAGCAACCGATAATGTATGAAATTTTGTATATTTTTAATTACGCTGTAAGTTGAAAACAAATAAAAATTGGATATTATCATTTAAGTTTTTTTACATTATTTTCACGTGTAGAATACACTTCTGGAGTTTGGTCCGTTCTTTCTGACTCATCCTGTATAATTCGATACCATGATTTATGCCCAATATTTTTTAATCTGTGTCTTGCTGATGTCGTTGACCTATTTTAGCGTTTAATATACTATGTGTTTTTTAAGTTTTTGGCTCTAAGGATGTTTTTGTACAGTGATTTTATAGATTTGTTATCTGCACTGCTGATTGGTGCATAGCAGTGTATTTTTTAATGTAGTATTTGGTTATTAGATGTTCTATTTTGCAATTGTCAATAAAAGCTTTAAAGTTTTTGTTTCAATTTTTCTAGGTGATTTTTTGTTCTAATTGTTCTTATGTTATATGTGGCGTTGAATGCTTATTGCCTCCCCCAGATTCCGTGAGACAGTTCGAATTATTTTTATAATAAAATTTTGAGTTTAAAATTTTACCAACCTGTAGTCTTGTTGTCGTAAAATTTGACATTTAACATGGTATTTAAAAAGAATTTAGCAATTTACACGTACTTGCCCTGTGTGTTGGCAAGTTTTTAATTTTGGTCAATTTTCTGAATACATACGCCATTTGCAGCTGCCAATTCTGAGTGCAGATGTTGCGTTTTTAGTTTTGGTCCGCCTCAGTTATTTAACTTCAGCAGTATTACTTATATCTAGGAAGCATCCTTTTATAAGTCAACTGAGGAGTTGCCCGATGGAGAATCTACAATCCTACAAGGGTTAAATACTTGTAGATGGATGTGTTTTCGTAAACTTGTGTTTATTCTTGCGTTTGAACTTTGTATTTGTTATTATCAGGTTGTTAAAATGTTTTATTACTAACAAAGAATAAATCTTACTAAACGAATAAAACGCAAAAAAAACAAATGAGAAAGAAATATTATGACTTTATTTTTATTTATATATAAAGTTTATTTTTCGTCTACATAATTTGCAGACCCTTTTGATATGATATTAAATGTATTGCAAATTAAAAAACAGTAGTTGTACAAAAAAATAAAAATTATATATTTTTATCAATCATTACAGTTACAGCAACTTTTTTTTTACAATAAGTTGGTCAAACATAATACATAACAACAAACAATTAAAATGAAGATGAACAAAAGTGTATATAAAATAAGTAACAAAATAAATTTCTAGATGTAAATACCGAATAAATAAAAAATTACATTTCTGCTGTTTTTGATACGAAACGAGTTTATGTGCATCTTTTATTTAAGTATATTAAAATTGAAATTATTTCCAGCAATACGTCTACCTACATTACTTATTATCTTTATAATTGCTTTTTAATTTATAATTTAACGTTTTCAAAAAGCACTTTTTTAATTACTCTAATTACCTTATTGAATTGTATAATTAAATTTAAATATTAAAATTCTGTTTTGAAAATTGTATGAGTATATTTAATATTAATTTACACCAAAGTATTAACGTTTGTAAATATGTATGGAATTTACAAATAATGTCGCACTATTTATTATCTTGCATTAAATATGGCATATCAAAATTTTCTGTCATTTTGAGATGAGTTTGAAGCTAATTTACACAGTTTAAACTAAAAGTTTAGCGTGAAGCCTTTTGAATTATTAATACCATACATTCGCTTACAGTTGTTAGGGGAAAGTTTAGATTTAAATTTTGCTACTTTTTTAATAAAGTAACATTTAAAAATATTACAAATAAGACAATTTAATATAAAATTTTGGACTAAACAAAATTTTAATACTATATTAGTATATTGCAAACAAGTAAAGAAACAACCAATCAAAATGATAGTTTGTATTTGTTTTAAATTAAAAAACCGTGATTTTTAAGTTACTAAGAAAACAACCTAGAAATTAAAGATTAGTTTTTTTTTTCACTTCCAATGATTCAATTACTATCATTTCAAAAGAAAATTTAATTAAATTTATTGCAAAATATTATTATAAATTACTATATATTATATATTATTATTTTACATAGTTAGATTTAAAATATCATGGAGATTTAAAAAAAAAACTTAAGTTGGTGATCATTGGAAGTATACTAAAAATAAAAACATACACGTGTACCTGCTTTTATAATACTCAAAAAACCATTTAAAATAGGATTTGAATAATTCAAATCGGTTAAAAAATATCGAAGTTATTTAGCCGTTATTTGTCTAACGGGCGTATATTATTTTCCAACTAATTACATCGCTTCTAGTATATTAAATAAATTCCGGAAATGTTTCTATCTAAAAAATTACCGTCTTTTTATAACAAGTATTGATTTTAAATATTTTTGTACGTCGTTCTGGCTTGTTTTTTTTTTTTTAATTAAGAATTATCTGAAGTTTTATTTGCAAATATGCTTGAATAATGTAAATAAATATAGTTTCACTTTGCCGACATTTATTAGTATTACTCAATTATGGATAGAATCAAATTAATTTAATGAAAAAAAGTATATTATTGCTAATTAATCTTCTGCCAAATGCATGCATGCATATGACAAATTCAATTAGTTCGTAATCAATTTATAATTATATTTCATATAAGCCCATGAAATTTGTTTCTAGATAATTGTTGTATTGTTTAATTTAATTGAAATTGAATTTTGTTTATTTAGTTGGAAAATTATTTGACAGGACTGCTGTTTTAATTATCGTTAATTATTTTTGAAGTTTTTCTATATTAAATATCAGTATTAAATTTGGTTACAAAATAAATAATATTTTTCGGAATTATTTTGTTTAATTCATAATAATAATGCCGGTAAGAGTGCTCGCTGCAAAAATGGCGTATCAACTTAATATTACGATGTTTGGGATTCTTCATCGCGCATTAAAAAAATAGTTTGAAAAAATCTTTATCTATTTATTAAGAGGAGCCTGTTTTTGAAATAATAGGTTTTGCAACGTAGTTTCCAGTTTTAGCAGTAGACCTAAATTTGATTAGTAGTTTATTCCTACAGTTTCTAGCAACTTATTTTGTTCAATTATCATTTGTAAATACAATGTCAGTTTTATTTTATGCTAAATTTAAATATTGAAACTTTTCAAATAATTTATTTAAATGTATGAAATATATGCAACATATAATTTTGTATTTCTGTATAATTTATTTTATGTGGCTTAGTATAATTAAGCTAATTAATAAATTGCTAATTAAGTTTTGAATATTTAATTTTTATATCGTGGAAAATAGGCAACAACATTTTTTTTAATTATTTTGTCAATATTATGTCAATTGCTATTTTTGTAGCACCCTATATATTAAACAGATCTTATTAAATTTCAAAGGAAGTGGAATAGGGATGGAGCAATTTATATTCTTAGGTAACGTATATAGGTTTATTTCAGCTAATCAACCGGATAAATGACGGCGTCGAAAATTTTGTTAAATATTAGCTGTAGTTTTGATATACATATTGCCTAGAAGCTTGACTATCTCTACTCGTATTTCATACGGTCTAGCTGCTTTATTTTTTTGTAGATTTTGTAATTTGATTTGTGATTTTTGGACCCGCGAGACAGTTTCAAGATTGTTATACGCTGACCTGTTATCTTTAAATAGCTCTTATATGTAGTTTTTTACATCAATTAAAGTTCCAATATTCTACATCAAAATCACCACCCACTAATATATTAGAACCGATAAAAAAACGATCAAATAAAATAATAAAAATGCTTAAGTTTATTTTTGCAGACTTATTAATACGAATTATATATAAATAAAGAGATTAAGTAAAACAATAGAAGAAGTATAAAAGAGAAAAGGATTTTTCAGTCAGTGAAGAGTAGATTTTGAATGTCCTATACATAAAAAAAGGAAATAAAAAGGTTGCAGAAAATTACAGAAATATAATGTTACAGCATACTATAGCTTTTTTTTGTGGTAGGAGGGAAATCTACAGGGTTCTACCGCTTCTTTTCACAATGAAGTTGGAATTGCCATTGAGCATGTCTTTAGCTTTACTGCCTGCTACATCTTTACTTGTTACTGTTCTCTTTCTCTTTTTTTTTCTTTTTTTTTCTCCTAGTCAGATATCACTACCTTGACAAAATGGTATGTGTTTTTATGTGGTTTTGTTTTCCAACATTTTGATTTTTTCTCTCGGTCTGGCCTATCTCTGACACCTGAACAATGTGTGTTTTACTGTATCAATTTCTTTACAATATGTACTGATGTCCAAGTCACTTTTTCCAAATCTCTTCAGGTATGAGTTGAAGCATCTATGCTCCGTGAGTGCTTGTGTTTAATAGTTAGCCTCTTCCTACTTTCAAAAATTTTACTTTCTGATATCTGGTATTAGTTTGTGTGTCCATGTGTTTTATGTGTCTATTGCCCATTGTTCTTGCCATTTATCTAGCGTGTTTATCTTCTCTGCTTTCTTTTCTGCAATTGTTTTTGTCTTAAGTTTTTCTTTTTTGTCAATTATAAGCTGTAGAAGGATTGCTTTTGCAATAACTAAGTTATTATTAGTTGACGCTGTAACATACGCTCTTGTAATCTTTTGTGCTATTTTTCTTTGTGATTTTTTTGAGCCTTGTTATGTTTTTCTGGAATTTTAATCATCTTTTCCACACTGTCGAAGCGTATAAATTTATTGATTCTGCAACAGTAGCAATAATTTTTTTCTTTTTTTTTTGAACATTTATTCTGGGTAGAATTTTTCCGAGTTAAACCATTGTGTGGTTTGCTCTTGAGCATGTTTTTGTTATGTGGGAAACAATGATAAGATTTTTGTCGATGTACACTCCAAGGAATTTTAGAGATTTTTGCGGTGTTATGTTTGAGTTTTCAATTTAAAAGACAATTGGTTTTTTTTATCTTCTTTTTTCCGGAGATGAATACGGCCTTTGTTTCCTTGGCTTTAGTTTTTGTTTGATAACCATTTGCAGATCAGAAGGATTGCTTTATTTGCTTTTTCCATGAGTCTTTTTTGTTTTGTTTTATTTACCACCACTATTGACAAGTTTTCTACAAATGCGAGCAGCGTTACCTCATTGTCTTTTATCGTGTTCAAAATTCCGTCGTATAAGATGTTCCACAAAAGTGGACCTATTATTTCGGTTCACTGTGCGCTATTGACGCGTTCTTGATGTCAAACGTTATGAGAACACAATTTTTTTTTTTTTTTAGTGTTTTTTCAATTTCTCCCTTAGCTATCTCTATGATTCTTTTTAAGAGTTGGATTGTGGTCTTCATTTTTCTAAATCCATATTGTTTTTTTGACAAATCTCCTTTTGTTTCAAACTTTTTTTGAATTCTATTGGCTATTAGATGTTCTAATAGTTTGCTCATTGTGTTCAAAAGACATAGTATGGTTCGGTATCCTGATGGGTCATCTATACTTTTATTTGGTTTGTTTATCAATATTAACTTGGTTTTTTCCAAGGTTTCCATTTCTTAAAGCTCTATTCATTACGTGAAGAATTGTTTTTGGGTAATCTTCCGCAACCGCTTTGATCACTTCATCAGGTATATTGCCAGGGCCAGGCGCTTTGTTTACTTTCATTTTTGTGAGGTGGTTTTTAATTCTTTTATCGTAAACTCTATTATTTCTTTTTCATCTTCATGTGTGTTTTGTATTTAATTTACCTCTCTACACGCCGGAAAAGTACTTTAACAGCGTCTTTCGTAATGTCCTTTGGGATTTTCAGCGCTTTAGCTTTAAACTTTTTTTTACTATGGCATAACCCTTTCCCCATATGTCCTCTTATACCTCTTCAATCAGTCCTTTTCACTTTTTGTCTTACAATATCTACAACATGGTACTAAAAAGATAACTTAGTGAAGAATTAGAGATAAATAGGACGTTGCCAGACGCAGGCCGGGCTTAGAAAAGGAAGAGGAACCATGGATATACATACTACACTATATAGTAGAAAAAAAAACTAGCAGAAAAATGAAAAATGTTGTATGCGTTATTCTTGGACTTAAAAGCGGCATTTGACATTGTGAATAATCTTCATCCCTACAGGTATACTATCAAACAAATATTTTACTACTACAAGACTCAAATTTTTAGTTAGTTTTTTTTTACTTTTAAAACTCTTTATCTTTAAGCATCTACTTATGTTTTTAAATAACAAAAATATCTATTAACACATAATTTATTTAACGTCAAAAAAATTACCTTTTTTCCCCACGGCTAGGAACATTAATTAATTGTAATTGTAAACATATTAGGAGTTTTATTAATAGAGATGAGACAACACTATAATAAAGAAAATATATTATTATTGATATACAATTTATTCACAAGATAAACATTTTGTAAATTTTTATGAGTGTTTCTCACAAACTTATTTACTACATTTGATACCTTCTCTTCTTGTTTTTATTTTGCTTGTATGATGTGGAACAGCTGCCTACTAAGTTCCGGTGTCTACTTGGATTTCTAGGTGTATTATGAGGTAGGTTCTACACGAGCGCCCTTCTTAACATGCAGTTAATCTCTGATTTTGTACTAAATTGTTGATATATTTTTGGACATTGTGTTTGTGTTTCAATAGATAGTAGTTTGCCCAAGTCTTGTAGAAATTGCTTGCATTGGTTGTTTATTTTTTTATCCAATGGATTATTTTCCATATAAATGATGATGCTGCTAGTGCCGCTATGTCAATTAAGTTATAAAATATTGATACAGGCAATCAATTTGTTTTACGCTTTGTTGTATAGTGTGATACCATTTTATCTATATTGCCAACGCCTCTTTTATAGTAACGTATAATTTCAGTTTTCCGTTTAGATCCACCTTCAATTTTTATATAATGCATTGTAGAAAATAATATTACAGTTTTTTTTATTTTGGGTACGTAGAATGCTATAGTCTTTTTGTCCAATCAAAATATTGACTAACATTTTTTTTGAGTTTTATTAACTAGCATCTGAGAGAGTATGTACGGTTTGTTTTTTATTACTACTAACCAGCAAAAGTTTCTCTGACATAAAAAAAGCGCCAATAGTAATGTTGTAAAAAAATTATCCAATACAATATTTCTACCAGAGTTTTTGAATTGATAGCATAAATCTTTTACTACCCGTTTACGTTTGTTTGCGGCCATCTAATGACTTTCCAGTATATATTTTGCCAGTGATTGGATAAGAATTTTGTAAGTCGCACCCACCAAATTTGTATGCCGTACTTTGCTGGTTTTGCAGGCAATTATATTGAGTAAAGCGTGTTCTTCCTCGGAAAGGGAATAATTGTTTATCTACTATAAGGCAATTGGATGGCGTCTAGTTATTTCTTAAATTGTTATTTAATAACAACCACAAATTGGAAATAGCAGAGATTTTGTCTGTTTTTAATCTCTCGGTTCTAGTGTTGGCAATGTCAAATCATAGAAACTGTTGAATAGCCCAAATCCTATTTATTGACATAGTCGATCGGTAAAGAAGATATGCTTTACCTTTTCAATGTTTTTTTATGTTTTCTGTGTTTTAATGGTGTGCTCCTGTTGTTATTAATATTCTCAAATAGCCATCAAATTTATTCGTAGTAATGTCTTTCCATATTTTAGGCAGTTTGGTGGGGTTTCCATTATTCCACTACAAATATATAGATTGTCTTTCCGATTTGTGTTTTTATTAATTGTGTCACACATAATTGAAGTGAAAACACATTTAAGCGTATCTCTAATTGAAAGAGTTAACGTATTTTTTGATGGAACGGGTTTTTTGCGTATAATATTGTGTCCATATGCTTGCTGAAACGTCAGCTTTCCAAACAGTACCATTTTATCCACGCAGGTCTTGCACAGCATTAGCAATGTTTTTGTCACTGAAGTCCACATTCTCATTTTCATTTTAACTTTGGTATCAGCATAAACATCCTCAATGTCAGATTTTTATAATCTATCAACACGAAAAGTAAAGATAACCATTTTCTATCGGCTGATGCAGTATTTTCATATTCCTAATTGTGTCCATCACTATCAATATTGGCAAATCGTTTAAGATAAGAAATTTGCTGTTCATAACTCATTCTATAAAACAACAGTTTTTATTAGATGTAACCATATCTTATTACAATAAATATATCGATGTACCATTTATACTCAGCTTCTCAAACTTCTCTAAATAAGTCTGCCAATAATTATACACTAATGCACTTTTTTTAAACGTTTTGAAGAATATAATTGAACACCATCAAGAATGTTTACTTTATACTTATAATATATATTTTAGTGGGAGAAGATAAAATTCTCATATGTTTGTTTAGATATTAATTAATAATATTAAATAATACTGTTTTAGTTGCAAAATACAAATAAGCTTAAAAGCTCCGACATAAGATTAGCTAATCCAAATGCAAAATTATATGCAATGATTAGATTATTTTAATTATAAGTACTTTTTACCGAACAGGTAGGCAAATCAATGTATTCAAACTAATCTGTAATAAGATTAAAAATGTTTGCAAAATTGTATTAGTATTGAATTAAGTTATATGGTAAATGTTATGTTTTTGTCTTTAACTATACAACTTAGTTTTTAAGGCAATATATAAAAAGCCGTGAAAAGCACAATAAGTCAAAAAATATATAAGTTAATAGTTTTAAATGAAACAATTAGAATTTAAAGTATAACTTTATAATTGGGTTGTTATGATCAATAATTAGTAGAACAAGTTTGAAGAAGTTGGTTTGTTGAATTTAACATTTGCCATATTTATAATAAAATATTTGGAAATCATGATATGTGAAGGAAACTATTGTTTAAAATTATATAGGAATTTTGCTTATTATAAATAAAAATTTATTATTGAAACAAAACTCTTTTTAGCATTTTAAAGATAAAGTATTAAAAATTAAAATAACTTTGCTGCAACAAATTTATTGTTTTGTAATTTATGGAAAACTTATATTGGTTTTGTTTCTGTGATTTTTATTTTTTTTGTTTTAGATTGTTGCAATGTTTACGATTTTTTCATAATGCTGATGATGCTTTTAATTAACCGTTTTTTTTATTGAGTATAAATGTTTTTGATTAATAAAAAATTGTACATTTTTTTTAATCATTTTTTGAATAGTTTTTTTGACGTTTTATTTTTGCCATGCTTATCTTAGAATAATGATAGATGGGTTGCGAATTAAATTTAGTGGTAATAAGAAAAGGAGTTTTAACAACAAAAGTTTTAAGATGATTTAAATTTGTTCTAATTTCTGGAATAGTTGAAAGATAAAGGTCTAATAACTTTTTCAAATATTCTATGCTACAAAACTAAGTGAGTTTAGTAAGGTTATGAGAAATATTAAAAATTATAGTTTGTTAGCCAGATAGTGTTGTAGAAGATGAGAGAGTTATTATTTTCATTAACATCTCTTAAAAAATAATTTTAGTTTTTTGTGGTTACTTTTAAGAAGCCTGTCAAAAGTCTTAAAAAAGTTTTCTACAAATTTTGACGTTATTTTATTTGGAGAAAAATATATGTCTATTACCAACATTTTGTTACCGGGAATAATTAGTTGAAAACCAACTATCATAACCAATACCTTGAATTTTGTACATAATTTGCACAAACACCTTGTTGGTCATCAAACCAATATTTAAGATAATAATTAAAATCTTGTAGATTAAAGCTTTCCGAGTATTTATTATTTACTTTAGTTTTAGTCAAAAATATAATATGGAGTTTCTTATGTGTGAGATGCTGATCAACAAAATTCAATTTCAATTCAAGTTCTAACACCAGTTAAAATTATATTTTAATCAGGGCTGTCCAACTGCAAGTAACCCAAGGGCCGCTTTAAAAAAATGCGGTTTGGAGAGCCGCATTATAAAATACTTCGTATGCAACTTTATTAGTGAGTTTTAATAGATATGGTATACAAAGAAAAAACGCGTTTGTACTATTATTTTAATTTATTCAAAATTATTAAATTACAAAAAAATTATTGGGAAATTTGAGGTTGTTGGTTTTCACTAACTTATTCATCAATGTTAACTTTAATATTTGTAGTTAATAAACAAAACAACCGAGTAAGTGACTTATCAGAGAGAGAACATCTATGTTTTGATTTTATAAATTTTATGTGGGAAAAGCTGGTTTCGTAAAAAAACGTGCTTTCTAGCATTAAGCCCAGTATAAGCTTTAAGTTTTGCAAGTTGGGGTTTGTTCTTTTGGCAGCTACTTAAAAAAGTTCAATTCAGTTTGAGTTTTTTTTGGTAAAAAAGATTTTATTGCAAATCACACAATTCCAGTTGAAGATCTGCTCATCTTACATTCTCAACTTAAATTGTAAAAGGAGGAGTAAAAACGGAAATCTCTCTCAATTTTTTTTAAATGCTAAATTGCTCCGCGGGCTTCATGTTGGACAGCCCTTTTAATACTATAAATTTCCGCTTGATTAAATTGATTTGTAGAACAGACTAGGTCTAGTTTTGCCAATTTTATCATATTATAAGCCGTTGTTGGTAGCTACCATACTTTTTAATAAATATTTGTCTAACTGCACGTACAATTTGTGTGATGTACACGCACACATACTCATTAAAATCAATATATTACCAATATTTAAATTATTATTTGTTTAAGCAGAATCTTTTTTTTTAGTATAAAAAATTAAAGCCGTTTTGTGATTTGTTTAAAGAACAACACAAATAAAACTTGCTAGAGAATATTACTACTTGTCTGGATAGATTTTAAGAAGTTGTGAATAGAAAATTGCTTGTATTGTATCAAAGTTTTTTTTAGTTGACATAGTACGAGATAACGTAAATATAATCTTCTTCCGAGCCAATAGTGTTTGTTTATTTATTTATTTATTAAATTATTATCACAGCAGAACTAGTAAATCTAACATGGAGATAATATACAAACATAATAGATAAATAGATACAAGGTAAAAAAAGTAAATAACTATGGTAAGATTACATAGTGTTATAAGTTAAAAATAAACAAAAAATATACAAAATAATAAATAAAATGGTTGATTGGGCGCTATAAAGTTTACAACATTCATTACTCTGTTTATCGGAGCATTTAGTCTTAAATTACTATGCAATCTAAAACAAGTAAATGTTGTGGTGATTTTCTGGTTGCTAGTATTGGTACATAGAAGTTCAAACTGTCTAATAGGATTGGACAATCTGCATCTCCGCAGACAAGTTTAGTGGTCAGCAATATATCAACGTTTCAACGACGATCTTGAAGAGAGTCAAAATCAAAACGGTTTAATAAGACATCATAATCTGTAAGACAATGAGACGGGTAGTAGCCATTCTCTCGGTAACACATATAAAGGGTTTTTCAATAAGGGCGGGTAGATGTTAAAATGAATTAAAAACAGGTGAGGTATTAACAAAATTCTTTTTTTATTTGAACGGCCCATGTATGTCATTAAGTGTGGATTATGCGATTGTTCAAATGCCCGCCTTGGCTTTTTATGGTGGCACGGATTCGAGTGATCCAATTTTTAATGACTTTTTCGCATAGATCTGGGTGAATTTGAGCGATGGCCTGTATTATGACCACTTTTAGGGCATCGGTCGATTGTGGTTTATTTGCGTAGAACTGCAGCTTTAAGAAACCCCACAAGAAAAAGTCTGGCGGGGTCAAATTGCATGACCTTAGTTTTCCAGTTTACATCACCACAGCAAGAGATAACCTTACTCTCAAAACGTTTAGGCAGAATGTCAATTGTGGCGTCTGCTGTGTGGCACGTGGCGCCGTCCTGCTAGAGCCACATGTCGTCTAGGTTCATATGGTTCAATTTGGGCCATAAGAAAATGGTTATTATTGTTTTGTAGCGCTAGCCGTTCACAGTGACCGTCTCACCAACGTTGTTTTCAAAAAAGTACGGACTAACGACGCCGCCGGCCCAAAATCCACACCAAACGGTAACTTTTTGAGGACGCATTATCACAAGGTGAACCTCGTGTGGGTTGGTGTCGTCCCATATACGGCAATTTTGCTTGTTAACAAAGCTATTTATCCAAAAATACACCTTGTTGCTAAAGAAGATGTTTTGCCAAAATTGGAATTTTCTTTAAACCGATTCGAAGCTCAGTCAGTAAACAAACAGCGTTGTCTATGGTCATGAGCTTTGAGCTCCTGGGTCAATTAGATCTTGTACGGGTGTAGGCCTAAGTTCCGACGCAAAATTTGCCAAATTAAAGTAAGCATATACTAATGACCAATCAGTGTTAAGAAAAGCAGTGCACAAGTTGAATAATTTTTTTTTAAACAGTATTTGTATGTTTGTTGTGGATAAAATGGCAAATTAGTAGCTGTAGAAACTATGATGTCAAAAGCAAAAGCTGAATAGTGTGTATCTTTGATTACAAATTACATGGAGAAAGACAAGACAAGTGTTTTATTATTGGTATTTAAAATATTAATATATTGCAAAGGTTGTTATAGTTTAAGAAATTTAACTGATCGGAATGATGACCAGACATTGATTGAAGATTACTTACAGTTGTTGGTTGAGAAGTGGTATATAACAAACAATTAATAAAAGAGTAAGCTTGTATTTATAAAAATAAAGGTAACTGTAGAAAATTTATTTCAACAATTGGACAATATGCATTAGTATTTGGATTGCATTGTGCAGTAGCATCATTAACAGCAATTAAAACACCACTAGCTTTACACACTATGCGATCAACTTTATGCAAAAAAGATCCTGGAATAGTTTCTTATGTTATCAAAAAAAGTTTGTGTTTTTGTGTTCAATCTTTGTATGTTTTAATAGTAAAAGTGAGCTACTAATTCATTCTGTTAGGACAAAGTTAGTTTTTTTGTCCAAGTATTATAGGAGTACTGTTTATGTACTTAATATAAAGTTTGTTTTGCCGTTATCAATGTGACACTTTAAAGAAGCACGAATATTTTTTTTGTATTCTTGTTGTTGGAGAGTTTTGTAGGAATTTATAAAAAATTTATTATATGTAGCAAAACTACGCAACTTCTTTGCTTTGTTTAATATATTTATAGCGTTTGTCCTAGTAGAAAAAATTACTTTAATTGGGCGTGGTTTGTTATTTAGCAGTTTGTTGGCAGGTTAGTTACTACATTGTCATCAGATGTATCATTTTCTGGAGCATTATTGATAATAATATTTGTTGTTCGCTTTTCTTATTTATGACATTCTACAATAACCTTTTCGTATGCTTTGCAGCTCAGATTTCCGGTTGAAACTGATAATTTCGATAGAGCACCTGTTACCTCTTTAAATTGTCGGCTCAATTCTGAACATGGATATAATGTTCCTTGAGTCTATTTATGGTTTGCTTTGAAAATGTTCATTTAAGATAATAAAACAAAGACTGAATTAAGGCCGCAGATAAGTAAAATATTAGCTTAACAAAGGATGAGAACAAAACATAAAAATTCTAAACATAAATTATATTTGAGTGCGACTTACGAAATAATTCTATACTAATTTAGACACATAAGAAAATATCTGCGTAGCACACACTGATAACATTTAATAACAAAATATAATTACTTTTGCTGTTTAGGACGATTCAGATTTAAATCAATCAACGCTTAAATGCTGCAAAAGACAGAATCAACTCGTCAACGCTAAATATGAAAAAATTAAATAATATTTATAGTAAAATGTCATTAAACTTTAAGCTGTATCAGTTCAGAGATTATCAAGCAGAAATAATAAAAAGGTGCGATCCATTCAAGATAAAATGTTACTCATCAATTCTAAACAATGGCCTATAATTACCAACAGTAACAATTATGCATTGTTTGTAGAAGCAGAATATTTTTATATCATATGATTGATTTAATTATTACAATTATAAAACCAGATCTTATAGCTTTATATTTTTATAATCAGTATCAATCCTATGAATGAACTGCATAACTAAAATAAACAGTCTTAAACTTATTTTTTTTTTTAATTCATTAACTTTTAATTGCTTAAATAAAGCGAGTTTTATAAAATTCTCTTAAATCATAAAAATAAAAGACGGCCTCGATAGCCATTCTCATATTCATACTCATTTCTACTTTACTTTTAAATATGTTTATTTTCTTTAAAAAACTTTGTATGTGTGTATACGAAACAAATTTGTTTACTACTAACAAAAATATTATGTTGTATACGAGGTTGTATATTACAATTTAAAATTTTAAAACAGCAGGATATTATTTGTCTATAATCTGCCTGTTCCAGGTTATATTAGTATATGTTATATGAATGAAAAGCTGAAAAAATCGGATTTTAAATTTATTAATATAATTTAATCTACGGAATGTTTTGCTTCCAATAATGCGCATTCCCATCTTGCTGAAATATTGATGTAGCTGTTGACCCTTTGATAACATATAAAAAAGAAACAGCGTTAAATAAACACGAACATGTGTGTTTGTGACTAACGTATATGTGCACATAGAGTGGGTGATAACATAAAAAAAGACAAAGTAAATATTTTCTGATGGATAAAAGTTACATCAGTTCAGCATGTTATCATATTATCTTAAAATAATGAATAGTAAATTTATATTTATCGCAACATTATTTAATGAAGTAGAGAATAAAATACTATTTATTTTCAATAAATGTAATATGAAAATCAAATAACTTTTACTGGTATATGATGATTCGAATCATATGCATTATAGGAATGAGATATGTTATTGTTATATTAATAAAATTTAATACTGAAGACCCTGTATGCACATAAAATTCCCATCGCTCAAATATTTAACTCGTTTTATAAAATTATAAGGAGTTCTCAATGTTTAATAACGCGGTCTCAGTATGTCTGTTTATGATTTTAAAATTACTTAAAAAGGGATATGCAGGCACTTCCACTGACAGGTGGGCGTTAAATGTGGCCATAATTTTATTATTACGAAATGCCTTCTGCCATCCTTCAATGCACATCCCTGAATCGCTTTAATGTACTGAAACATAAATGTGTAAAACTTCATAAAATGAAATGTCGCAAAATGCAGTAATTTGCTTATGTCTGTGTATTTTTATATTTAATACTTCAAAAATAAAATTTGTTTGGCAATCATTATTGATTTGGTAAATGATAAATTATAATGTACTGTACGATCAACTTAAGAAGAGTTGAAAGTTAACTTTGTAATTAACATAAAGAGAACCATGATTAATTAAATGGAAACAAAAGATTTTAAAAATTTAATAAAAACTAAAAATTGTAATTTTATATTATGTTACTAGAAATTTTATTAACTACGTGTTAAAAAACCAAACTTGAAATTGTTGTCATCTGCTACAACTGAATTGAACGCAAAAAAGTCAGAAGCAAAAAAAGTAAACAAAATGAATATAATGCAGAATGAATTTGGAGAAAATAAGTAACGATTTTGAATGTAAGTGCAAAAAAATAAATAGCAAATTAATATTAATTTAAAAAAAAAATGATTTAAAATCAAGATGATATTAGGAAGAGGTGAACAGAATAGAAGATAAAGTAGTAAAAACTGTTAAAGTTTAATAAACGTTGGAGTTGACGTACAACTTTTTACGATTTTTTTTGGAAATAGTGTATGTTGAATCAGATGGTCTAATGCATTTTGTGGTAGCTTTATCCCGGGCTATTTGAAGCTGGTGACTCAGTTTATCTAAAGTGTTTAGAAGATCCGCTACACAACGCAATGTTTTGTTCATCATATCTCAGACAGGGTAAGTCCAGAGGTAATCTTGATGACCAATGTTAACGATTATTGTTGTTTTATTTCAGGAAATATGTAGTTACGTTAGCAGTATGAAGTTGCATATTATCTTACTAGAAAACTGTTTGCTGATGTTTTTGGATGAATGGAAGTAGAAACGGTTCTAAAGCTGTATCAATGTAACGCCGCGTGTTTAATGTGCCCAGAATGAATATTAAAGGCGATCTTTTTTTGTAACATTTTGCCCCCCCCCCCTCCCATTATTACACCAGGTATTAAACTGTTGTTACAGTGTTTCTCGCCATTTCAATGCGGCATCTTATTTTCTGGGATTGTTTAAAAGTTTTATTTAGCTATGTGCCCAAGTACGTTTAGCTTGTAACTTTTTTTTTATTGGAGTGTTTGATATGTGAAGTGACGTTTTTATA
The DNA here is from genome assembly GCA_963932245.1 of Tachinus rufipes. Classification (NCBI taxonomy): domain Eukaryota; kingdom Metazoa; phylum Arthropoda; class Insecta; order Coleoptera; family Staphylinidae; genus Tachinus; species Tachinus rufipes. The sequence goes on along the minus strand of OZ010745.1, from coordinate 43,228,399 downwards.
TCTAATTTCAATATTATCACTAATTTAAGCTTTGTCATGTTTACTTTTAGCACATATTGTTTACTTTAATTAGGCCTGTTATGTTATCTGCTAGCATCATTGACATAGCGTATATTATTTATAGTTTGTTCATTTATAATAACACCAGCAAAGTCTTTTTTTTATTTTTTTAATCTGGAAACAACTTTATTTGACAATACTGGAATTTTAATCTTGTTTGTTCGATGTTTTTACTTTTTGGATTTTTAAGTAGTTTTTGTCAAATGTTTTTTTTCAAAATCAATAAAAAAACTTCCTGATTTATATCAAAGCAGTGTTGTAATAGCACATTTATTTCAAATAGGGCTTTGCGTGTTTTAAAATCACTATAAAATCTAAGTCACTTAATTCTTCTTTATTTTTTTCGTATAATTCATTTTGTATAATCCTTAGGAAATCTTCTAGTAAGTAACTCATGAACATGAGAGTGAATAAATCTAGTAGAATAGTGATTGTGTTTTTATCTATAAGTTTTAGAAGCTTCTCTAGTATCGTATTAGTATCTTTTTTCATAATTCTTTATTTAATTACATTGATTTGTTTGTTAGTTGTTTTCTTTGCCTATTTTCTATAAAATCAAGTCATTCCTGTGTAATTCATTGTTTAATGTGCTCTGTATATGTTTTTGTTTTTTTGTTAACATCTGTTGCTGTCTCCAATATTTATTTATTTGTAGTCAATTTTTAATTTATTTATGTTTTTTTTTCTCGTAGCTTTTTTGATGCTATTTGGGGCTTCAGGTTCTTTTTGTTCAGTTTCTATAATTTGTTGTCAAAAAAGAAAGATTAAACTATAATTGTTCAGAGTATTTTAGTTAAACTATATTTGCAAATAACATTAAAATGCACTTAAAAGTTCCTAAAACAAATTTTTCGGTATAACTTTTGATGTTTTTTATCAAGTTTTTTATTTGTTGATTTGTCATAACATAGTTAATTTTGGTTTCTTATTATTGTACTTCTTTCCAGATGTATTGGTTCCGTTCAGGAAGTTATTAAGTTGAAATATGTATTAGTTAATACAGCATTTTATTTGGCGGTCTCTACGTTTGTTTTTGTTTTCTAGTCTATATTCTCCTACATTTCCCTTTACTTTGCTTTTCTCCACTTTGGCTTTTGATCTCTAATTATTACAGAGATTTTACGCAGTTTTATTGATTTAATTACTGTGTTTAGATTTCCATAAAATGCTTCTATCTTATCTTTACTTTTGTCACCCGTTGGAGTGTATACTTGAATGGTATTGATTGCTCGTTTTTTGATTGAAGTTTCATCGTTATATTTTGGTCATTGATTAGTGTGTAGGTGATCAAGGATTTATTTATTTTGTGATTAAAGCCAATCCCGTATTTATGATCTGCGTTATTATTTTTGGTGTAGTACATTATACCATTTTTTGTTGGGCATTTTCTTGTTTTAGACCAATGGGCATCACTTGTAACTAAAATGTACAATGAGGAAATAAATTTAGAAGGGACAAAAAATGGCTTGCAAGCGGCTATTTAATACCTGAGACAGAAGGCTTTAAAATAGCTATACAGGACCAGTTATAAAAACAAAATACTATAACAAATATAGTTTAAAAGAAAACATAGACGACTAATGCAGAAAATGCAAAAAACAATGCGAGTCTACAACGCATAATAACTGGATGTGAAACGCTGGTTTCTACAAAATATCTTATGATCTTATGATCTTGGACTTTTTTTTTTTCTTTGTATATAGCTAGAAAGGACACATTGGCTACTTTAACGACCTTGAATCTAACTCCGGGAATATTACCAACGGTATGAACTTTACAACCAACTCCAGCAACTAGAACTTTATCGTTCCCTTGTAGCGTGCCAAATGACACGCACATCTTTACTAAAAAAAAAATACAAAAATTAGTAAACAAATATTTATTAGTTGGAAATATATACCTTTTTTGTCGAGACTGATCACCTCAGACAACTAACGTAACATCCGGTATATGGATAATATAAACTTACCATTGGCAATCGATGTTGATACACCTCTATTTAAGGATTTGTTTGCTATAACAAGTAAATATATATGGTAAAATGTATTTAATTTTGACTGCTAGTTATTATATGTAATTAACTGCTATAATTTGTTATTAATCTTGGGAATGATATCATAAGATTATATTTATAGATTTTTAGAGGTAAAGTAGTTTTAATACCTTATATTATCTACAAACTTTCATTATTATTATCTACTTTTGATGATATTACCTTGTATTATGGCTGGAAGAGTTTTTTTATATAAACTGTTAAATATTTTAAAATTTGTTCAGATAACCATGGAAGAATTGAGTCTGGAAAACTCACCTATGTCATTGCCTGCGACTCCAGGGCGATCAGTGAAGCGAGAGGCGGTTTATGCCCTTAAAATAGCATCTTTGTTGGGCATGAGGACGCCTCCCAGAAATTGTTCTTCGCCATTGTTGGAGACAACAAATGAGAATTAGTAATAGAAAATGTTAAAAGTATTTATCGTTATTATGTTATATAATTAAAAATGTTATTACCTTAAATTTCCTTCTCCAAACACTACAGATACTATACACACAATTACATCACACTATTAACCTATAACACCAATTTATGACAGTCAAAATATACACTTCAAAATTTCATTCCGTAAGGTTGATCACATCTATAATACTAGTGATTTTTGTTATATATATTACAGCTGAGAAAACTGTATAAATTATTTTTTTGATCAAAGATACCACATGTAGTCAACGTAAACAAACCCCACTCCTATGCCAGCACTATATAAGGGCGTGCAAACGTTCATTCGGGAGCGAGATCGAGAGAGAGACCGATCCGCTAAATTAAGTAGGCTGTAACCAAATAGGTTATGATCTAAATTTTTAGAGTGAGCAGTGTGATCGTGAAGATATACCGATCCATTGACTTGATAATTAAGGTAGACGTGATCGAGAGAAAGACCGATCCGTATAAATAATAAAATATCTAGGGAAGATAGATCGTGATAAAGACCGATCCATCTTATAGGGAGTGAGATCAAGATAATAACTGATCCACTTATGTAGTAAATGAGTAGGAGAATAAGGAAAAATTATGTAGAATATGTTTTGTTAATTAATAAAACTTAAAGTTTATCTTAAATTTCTTTAGTTTTTTTATTGTTTTAAAACTAGGAAAATCAGATTTTTTTAATAAAATTATATAAAAACAATTGGAGCCCGATAGGATACTCTGGTAAGAAAAATAATTTCTAAATCCAGATATAAGTTTTTTTGTAAAAAGATTTGAACCACGACCTACGCCGCAGGTAGTTAGCCGGACCTGTCAAAAGAACCTGACAGTATAGCCTCCACTCTAGGTTGAAGAGGAAGGGTTATACCCTTTAAAGTGATTTAAGCAACTATTACGATGTGTAAATTATATATTTAACTATTTTTAATTTACACAAACTTTTAACATCTTTATGTTATATTTTCTGATTTCTTTGAATAGATTTACCTATACTGCTTTTTCTAAATTTTCAAACATAATAGGCCTGTTCATTTTTACATTTGAAATTGTTAGATGGAATTTTATTATTTTTAAATGACTTTTTAGAAACTTTTAAAAACATTGTTGTTTTGGGTTGCTAATCTACTTAATTAGCATATGAAGTTGAAAATGGTTTGTAAGTTATCAGTCAACCCTTTTTTTTGTTGTAAAATACAGTAAATTATGTATCATTATATATTATTAACATTTAAATTAAGTAAAAGCATAAAAATATAAAAATATTACCAGCTAGTAAGTTTGAGTACTAAAACTACGGGCTTTTTTTTTGTTACAAAGGCTGATATTTTTGGGTTTACGTTTGTGTTACTACTATCTTACAAGCTGTTTTTGAATAAACAAATATATACTATTGCACCCGTTAATTGAGAGAATGTAGGCGCTGTAGATACTGACGAGGCCTAGTATCTGGTTCACCCACACTCTCATATTGAATGTAATTATGGTTAAATGGACACTTATTATATATTATATTACACTAATGGCCTGAATTAATAATGCCATAATCTTAAAATTTGTTTGGCGAAGCTGGGGCTTGAACTTGCAACAAATTGGGGTTTTCTAAGATCAGACAGTGAACAATGTGTTACGGCTAAAAAAAATATGAAATACTGCTTTCAACATTTACATTTAAACCTATAAAACATATTAGTTTTTTTTGCTTTAAGATGAAGGTTCCGAAATCTGGCAAGAGCTTGTGCTGAAAAGAGAACGAACGAACGATGGGAGGGGTTCTAGAGTAGACAGAAGTGGTCGCATTGGCATGATCCAATGTTACATTTGGATGCGTGTTTTGTAGTGTTTGTTCCGTTTCTGTTACTACTACTTAATTTAACATTATTATATACGTATGCAATAAAAATAAGTATTAATTTTAATAAAGAATAAATATGTATAATGCATATAATACATATTATATTTATAATCTGATAATTTAATTTATTTGATATTCTGTCCAATTCTCTATGGATATTGAACGGTAAGATAGCTTAGTTATAGAGCGTTAGCGTAGCACGCCAACCGTCCGGGGATCTATCCCCGAATATGACGGGGTGATTCAGAAGTCACTTAATAAGCCGTTGGTTCTATCAATCCTCTTCGTCGTATGACTTCTGGGGCGATGTAAAAAATATGATTTTTATACCTTTTTTTTATTTAGAAAATTTTATTTTTTTTAGTTTATTTTGCAAATTAAAACAAATAAAATGAAATATTTTTTTTAGAAAATTATATTCTTTTTTAGAGAGCTGCAATGGATTTTGGCGCTCTTGCTTGCTTTTAAAATAAAGTAACACAAAAATCTTTAGCTAGTAGTATATACCTTGCTTACTTCTAGCAATGTGCATAAAGAAAAGCCTCGTATATTATTATTATTGACTATAATATAATATTATTATAATATGACTATAAAAATATTTTGCCAATGCAAACACAAAAACGCGCCTCCAATATATTCACACGTGGTTGTCTTCTACAGGATTCGCTGAAATTTGTCAGAGCCAATTATTATTAATATTTAATTTCGCAAATAACATAAAGATTTAAATTTTGGAATTGATACTTAAGTAATTGTTTTCTAGAGCATGAAATCAAAATAAATTTTTATAGTAAATTTATTCATTAAATTTCTAAAACAATAATAAAATTATAAACAAATTTTTTTTTAAGAAATTAAATTTTGTTTTTTGTATTTGTTATGAATAATGCTTTTTAAGAAAATTGCAAATTACAAACTATTGTGAAAATTCCCTGCTTCTAAGGGCTAATATTTTAAGTCTTTACGTTTGTTTTACTACCTTGCAGCCTTTGAATGTAAACCTGCAAACATAAATATGCGAGGTCTGTCTAAAAAATATCCAACCTTGAATTTTCTTGGACATAGTAGTGATGCTAGGCCGGCGCCATTTTGCAAAATGAAAAAAGACAGTTTTTCTCTACGTTCCGGTGCGTCAATTGTTGCCTACTTGCCGTCAAGTAAAGTGTCAAATTTTAATTGAGTTGAACAACAATACTGCATAAAATTTTGTTAATTAACCTAACCTAACCTAACCTAACCTAACCTAACCTAACCTAACATTTGAGTTTGGGGTAGACGTGTCTATTTAAAGTTGAAAATAATATATTGTATACTATATTTTACTTGCAACTGTTTTATAATCATATGTAACATTTTATACCTTGATAAATAGTCATAATACACATCAAAATACTTCTAAGGTTACAAAACTCCGACACACTGACAAATTACAGATGATTATTAAAGTGACTTTACGCAATACATGTCTAGCATCACTATATTTTGCTATCAAAAATGGTTTGGTACAGACATCGATGAAGTAATGCAAAAGCGAGCAAATTATAAAAATAATATTACATTTCAATATCAAACTCATCATGTATCATTATCATGTTTCAACATTTTTATTTGCTTCTTTATTTTATTCAAAGTCAAGTCAATGTCGTAAAATATTAAACAGATATTAAAATTCTATTTACAATGAAACATAAAATCTCATAAAAATACCATGTTATAATAATAATGCGTTTTGTGGAGCATCAAACAAATTATTTCAAAAAATATTAATTCATAATATATTCAAGTATAAAAGAAGAATTTTAAATTTACCAAGGTCAATAAGCTTTCGGCCTCTGCTTAAACATTCTATTTCAATATAAATTTGCTGACAAATAATAAATTAGAAAATGCATTAATAAAAATTAAATTTCAATTAGAACTAATTGATAAATACTTAATTTAAAATAAACAGTTAACGAGGAAACTGCATTTCTTTGTTAAGTATAAATATTAATTTCATCACTCAGCAGTTTAATGCAATTTTATATTCTGGTGACCACTTTATAGTAATCACAGCATAATCTTAAATCATTTAGTTTACTTCAAACATTTAATGAACTAAAAAATAGTAGTAGCGCTTGTTTGCTTTATAAAACATTATAATTTGAAATTAAATATTTGTACAATTTATTTAATAAATCCTAAACGTTTAATAACAGTCTTAGAATGTCAGTTTATGATTTTAAAATTTTAAAAAGGTATATATAAGCACTGTCTTCTGACAGGTGGGCGTTTAAAAGTGGCTATAATTTTATTATTACGAAATGCCTTCCTTCCTTTTAATGCGCATCCCTAAGTCGCCTTAATGTGCTGAAACATCTCTCAGTGAGCCCTCGCTGGAAAAGACAACGTTAGATATAAAACGCGTGGGTGATGAATACAAACAAAACAAGTAATATAAGTATACATATAAAAAACATATCCACCATGATAGTCCCCACATTGAGCACTCCACAGTGTGTACAGTCCCCAGCCACGTAGTAGTCAGGTAAAGGTGTAGATCCCCACCACACCATACCTGTACAGGTTGTCGGCATTCTACACTCGCTAAGCCGCGACCGCAACGGTTTTATACAGTTCAAAACGGTCGAAAAAACAGCAATCGGTACGTTGGGACGCGAATAAATCATATTTAAAACCGCCGGAAAAATCAGTGACAGCGATTTTCGTAGTGCGTGTAGTGACGGTGTGTGTTTCCTGTGCGCAAACATCGAATTCCCTCCAAAATAAATTGAAAAATTACCAAAATTTGATCTAATTACAACCGCGAATCATCATCATCAAGTGCATTGCTCCCCAAAACAGTGCTACAAAAAGTGTTGTTTTAAAGTGAACTTGTGCAGGAATTCAGTTCGAATTATAAATCTTATAATACAGCCGATACTGTGTTTCTTGTTTCTCGTTCGTGCTGTGGCAAGCCACGAATTCAGTTCATCGTGTACCGCATTGTTTTAGGAGAGTTTTAAAAGGTTAATATCATATACATGCTATTTTATATTCCCGCACATTTCAGTTTAATGATCCGTTTTTATTATTACTTTTTTTAAATTGTCGGAAGACGCTACGTATGACATCAAAATATTTACAACGCGCACATAAATATCAGACAACAGGTGCATCGAATGTTAAATATAATGCCAGTAGGATTCATATTGTTTTTTAGTTTTAACATCATGTTTGCAAACTTGTGTGTTTAATCGTTGAGAGAAAATCAATTGTGATTAGACTAAGCAGTAAATAATATTGCTATCTTTAATAAGCATATTTGCATACTGGATAAAACCTTCCATTAGTAGTTACGATTAAATTGTGCTATAAATTAAATCTTAAACACACAATAAAACCACGTAAAACAAATAAAATGAACATGCATTAAGATGCTTTATGAATACTAAGCGAACTAAAAGTACCACACTTTGTTTTAACTCAACATAATCTAATAAAAATAAGTTAATTATGAAGGTTATTTAAATCGTTAGTGATTTTATTGTGTGAAAATGGTACATATATATTTATAAAATTAGTGAAATATATATTATTATTACTTTTTAAGGATTGCTGACTATTACTACGCTCATAATACAATAATAATATTTATTCCATATTTTTTTTACAAACCATAGCAATAATTTGTGCAAACTAGTTCATTTCGTGCTAAAGTTATAATCTAAGCACAATTTATTTTCTTAATGACCCTACTATTCGTCATCATATTTATATTTAAATATAGTTTTTCTAATACACTAAAGTATAAACAAATATCTAAAATTAATAAGATTTCCTTATGATATTTAATCGAGTTGAGAAGGGTAGAATCTATTCTTTAATTTCTTTGCAAAACTGTCTCACATTGTATGCTAATAGTCTTATTGGAATTTCAGTCTACCCTAAGACCCCCAATATCGAAACTTCAGACATACATTGTATGTTAATGCTAATATTGGAATTTTAGGCCATGCAGTAAAAGTCTCATTCTTAACTATTTCAACGTAGTTTTACATGGGAATATTATTTAATTAAATATCTAAAATTTGCAACAAAATTAAACTACTATAAAATTTAACACTTATTTGATTTTGTTAGTAGAATAGTAAAGAGCATATTTTAATTTTTAAATCTATTTGAATGGTTATTTGGACAAACAAATTTCAAACTGTAATTAAAAAATCTCTGAAAATAGAATTTGATGCTATCAAAAAGTTACAAATTGGATATATATAGAATTGATGAAAACGTCTTAAACCTAATCTGTCATTATTGAATATCAAAATTTGGTGGCAAGTATTCCGAAAATAATGATTTTGAGCCGGAAATTTATCATTTTGTTCAACGACTGATTGTCAAGGAAAATATTGAGATATTAAAGGTATTTATTATGTGAGTTTTATTATTATTATTACTAAGTCTACAATTTAAGTCAACAATTTTATAAGAATTTGTCTGCGTTCTGATTAATAATCGCATTATAAACTTTCTCTTCAATTAGGTCATGCTTTAAACAAATATTGTACCATTTATCCTTTTAGCTTGCAGTATTATTGGCTTACTGAAGTAACATATTTTTATTGGTTTTGTTGACTAGTATGCTATAGTTTGTGTAGATTAGTTATTTATAAATTAATGATTTGTGAATAGTCAATGAAAGCATTGCAAAAATCTACTGTTATTAAACGCAGAAAAAGAAACAAATTATTTTTTACTTATCATAACACAGATAATATTAATTAGGCTCTGAAAAAATTACGACCTTACAAGAAACGCTGTTTTTAAGAAATAAATAAAACATGTTATGGCATTAGCATGTTGAGTAATTATCTAAATTATAATTCATTAAAGCTTGTTGTTTATCATTCATACTTTGAATTACTTTTAAGATATGGCATAATGTTCTGGGGAACAGCACAGATACGACACACCTACGATAATTGTAAACTAGGAACGACTATTGCGCATAATGTATAATTAAAATATAATAGATACACGATAATTATTTAAAAGACTAATTACAGTAGTTGGAATGTAAATCTTTGAATTCTGATGTTTTATTTTAAACAAACAAAAAATAGTTTGTAAGAAATTAGTAGAAACATGTACAATATAGGGTATAGAAGTAATGAGGTTTATCCTATTCATAGACATTTAATGTTACAAAAAAGATCATATTATGCTTGTAATTATTTATTACTTAACATCAGAAATTAAATAATTAATTAAACTGTGTTTAAAAAAAAACCACTCTGAAAAAGTTGACATACAAATCTGAAATTAATTGGAACTAGTTAACATGTATTGAAATACAATTTATTATTTTTTTATAAAAATAATACTATTTACTAAGAAAAAAATTAATAATGCGTTACATTTTTGCGTACTCTTATGCATTTATGCTAGAAATCAGTTAGTGCATCTTGAGGCAGCTTATCCCAGGCTATCTGAAGCTGGTGACACAGTTTATCTAAAGTATGGAGAATGCGGTAAACGACGCAATATTTTGTCCATTTTATTCTAGACATGATTTATAGGGTTCAAACTGGGTTATGTTGATGGCTAAGGCAAATGATAAATAGTAGGAAGTCTGTAGTTATGTTAGCATCATGAGGTTGCGTATTTTCTTATTGGAAAACTGCCTTTGGATAGTATAGGGTAAATGAAAGTAGAATGGGTTCCAAGACTGTACAAATGTAACGCGCGTTTGATGTGCTTGGAATCAACATTAAAAGGAACCTTTATTTGTAGCATATTCCCCTCCAAACAATTACACTAGAAGTTAATACAATATGACTATGTTAAATAAATGGTGTCGCCAGTAGCGTTCTTTCCAAATGAATCCGTTGCTTTATATAGGCATCCAAACATACATACGTATTTCTTCTCTGTGGCTTGGTGTGCTTGACACCTCGATTGCCATTTCCGAAAGGTAAAGGCGTGAATAGGTGTGTGTACAAATAAATAGTAAATTTTGTTTTTGACATCTAGGTCGACTAACCATTAATTGTCCGTCAGAGTACCATAAACAAAATATGGATTGTTTGTCTATTTATGAAGTCAACTTGTCTGTCCTGGAACCACTGCAGCCTGTTGGCTTTATTCTGAATTGTTAAAATCAGATCAGAAAAATAAGGACGATAAAAGCGTAATCTAAAAAAGCATTTTTGCTGCCTATAAATGGTGCTCATAAAGACTATAACCAGTTGCTCTTTATTAATTTATTGCACTCGTTCTTGTTGATTTTGCCGGATCTTGAATTGCACTTGTTTACGTTATTATGTTACTTAGGGATGTCCACTGCTTTTACAACTAGCTTCTTTTCTGCTAATTCCTCCAAATTTGTCTTGATTTTACGGAATCTTAAACCACTTTTATTCATTGTACACACGTCTTTGCACCTGCGGCATATTTAAGGCACTAAGAGTTAGATCAAACATGAAAGATTGCAAAGTAATGCTATAAGATAATTTCTTTTAAAGTGAAACATGGCCTTCAAAATTTAATCAGTTGTATGTCAACATATACCAAATATTTTCAATAAATGTCAGTGTTATACATCAGTTTTATCAGAGTGGATATTTTCTTTGAAACGCAGAATATTTAATAAGTTTTGCTTCAAAATTACACGGATATTGTTATGGACATTGAATCACACACTGTCGAAGATAGAATAGTCTGCTATTAAGATTAATAATTAATTTGTGTTTAACTAATAAACTTTATAAAATAAATTTAGTTGTTATTATTACTATAAGTTTGAGAAAATGTGTGCACATTTTAAATCTAGTCTAAAAAACTATATTCCTTGTTATGGTAGTTTATGAACGGTTCAAACTCAGTGTCAACAATCTATGAAAATACTACTGTGACATATATAACTTTAGCAACTTATTTTAACCGCTCAGGTGATATGGTGTGGTTACAGTACTTGACTGCCCCATTTCAAAACCTGGCAAGGTTAAAACTTTGACAATCAGTTATAGACCTATTAGTTTGTTAAATGTTTTGGGTAAACTGGCTGAAAAAGTTATACTAGAACAAATGGGCCAGTATTACCGAAAGCACAGGATAACCAAAGACCACCAATTTGGCTTTAAAGCCAAACATAACATTAATCAACAAGTAATACGCATTGCACATGATATTCTTACAAATTTTAACAAGAAAAATGTGACTACAATGCAACTACTTGACAAAGTATGGGAAGTGGGACTCATATATTCATATCTTGATGAGCGTTTGTTCTCTGTTACATTCAACGAAAGCTTATCAGAATCACAAATCATTATTAATATCTAGGCGTAAAGATGAACAAAAGACTTACAAGACACACATAGACGGCATTATACAAAAATGTATAAACGGCGCACTACGGACACTACCCACTAATGAACAAAAACAGTAAGCTTAATAAGACTAACAAACGACTTACTTACGCGACACTTATAAGACCCATGTGCTGCACCAATCTGGTGTGGTGCAGCAAAGACATATATTAAGAAGCTTCAAGTTTACCAAAATAAACTTTTAAGATTAATCTTGAATATACTTACAAATTGATGACTTTTATGACTTATCAAACATACTCTGAATTAGTGACTACGTTAACGAGCAGTCACAAAATTTGTACAGAAATCAACTGAGGCACAACCGACTAACAATTACAATCACTGAGCAACGATCATTAGACAAAAACATTACACACATACCAAATGCTGCTCATTTTTATCCAGCCTTTGTAATAAAACCAAATACATAATTGCTTAGAATAGGGTTTTTAAAGAAGCATTTTTTGCAATGTATATATAAAAATGTAAATAAATTGTAATGTTCTTAAAGTGTAAATTGTAAATAATATCTTTTTTTTTTATTTTCTTAATATTGAATGAACCGACCTGACGGAAGGAGTTGATTATTTTTATATATTTTTAAGCCAATTTGCTTCTTTGTAAATAATGTAAAAAGTAGTAAATAAAGATTTTTAAATTGTTTATCGACTGCTATGCCAGGGTTCTTTAGTTCAAGATCTCTATCCAGAGGGTCAGTTTTTTTGGTTAAGAAATAATGTATTGTAATGAGTACGCTTTCTTTTGGATAAGAAGAGAATCTATAGTAAGTCTCATGTACAGCCTCGATGTTGCGTGCACGTAAAAAACTCAATAGTTTTAGTTGAAATTCCTAAATTTGGCGGCAAAATTTCCGGATGTGGTAGTCTTAACCTCTGGCGTCGGTGGTTAGCACTGCCAACAGAAATAGACCGGCGTTAAATAAATGAATTAAATAAGTGTCATTTTACTCATAATGGTTTTAAGTAGACTTGCTTGCTAACTGAGCAACCAAGTAAGACGTTACATGAAAAATTTATTAAAATTGCTTTTTATTTGCACCAAAATAATATATTCAAATAGAAATTCAAGAAAATCACTTTATATAGTTGGTAACAGTTTACATTGTTTTATTTTATGATTGATATTTTATTGCCAATGTCTTGAACGCAGCCAATGAAATTGGAATATGATCAGTAACGTTCAGTGAAGGAATATTATTAAGATACGCAGAGTTAATAACTTTTGCATGTATGCCGCTTCTATAAATGTATCTGTCCTGCTCACACGCAAACTAGAAACTATTTGCTTGCTATCTCCGAATCTCAAAAACTACGTCGAATTGTTTTTGAGATTTGGAATAGGCGGATAGTTGCTAGCTATACAGTGGTTAGTAGACAATGTTACCTGTTCTCGTTTTTTTTTTCTGGAAATTTTGTTTATTGCCATTTTTGTCAATATTGCATCTGATTGATTTTTTGTTTTGGGTTTATAAACTCTACAGATTAGAATTAGATTAGTTAAAAAAAATATTTAGTATTAAATATGTATTATACTTAATTTAAATGTGGTAATAACATTATTTTGTACATAATTAAATTGAGTAATGACCTATCGAATTATCTGAGAAATTTAATATTTGATAGTTATATTTTTTTACTTGATGTGGGCAAAATTTTCTTGTCAAAGCGTTGCCCTGTTGTGGTCAAACTTATGTAAAGTTAAATATAAGCGTGATTTTCGATTAGTAGAAGCCAGTAGCACTTGATAAAAGTTGTATATAGAAATAAATTATGATATAGAAAAGTATTTATTAGAACAAATAATTTGTTGTAACATAGTGAACTATTATGGTTGCAGAGTATTTCAGATGATTTGCAGGCATTGGTAAAGTATTTTTAAGGTAATTGCACTTTTTAAACCCTTGATCTTCAGTCATAGACCACTTCTTGAACAATTACTTTTTACTTACTAGCAACGTCTTTAATTCTACTTTAGACTACTTTAGAGTATTCCAAATTTTGCAGCTAATTGGTTAAAATTATTATTTTTGACATATACTATGGCTCCAATAACGTTTTTAGGGTCAGTTTTAGATTTGTCTGTGGGTTTGTGTTTTCAAACTTAATTTTGCTTTCTTTCTAAATCAGACTGTATTTTTATTATTATTGGCTTTATTGGCATCTCTGTTTTGGTAAATATTGCTATTAAAATTTATTGCATAACTGTTGCATATTTAGTTTTATTTACCGCAATATTGTTCATGAGAATCGTATCTTCACATTTGCTGTCAACATTCTCTAATTTTTATTGTGCAGAGTTAGTTTTTCTTGAAAATCTTTGATGGACTGTAGTTTTTAACGTATGGTTTGGAGAAGCACTGAAGTTGCAATGTTTATTTTTATTGCTTTATAAGGGTTGCCAATTGTTCGACAAATCTTTGAGATTGGGTATGTTTTGGTTTGCCTTGTAAAATTTTTATACCTGGTTACATGGAACATAAACTGTTGATTACCTGATTATGTGGTAAAAATATTTACAAGACATGCGATTTCTTCTGCTCGCTTAGTCTGAAGTTTGCGGAGGATCAAAAACTTTGTAAAATTGTCCTGATTAACGAAACAGGTTTTATACATTTTATTTGTAGTAGGTTGAAGGTTTATAAGATAAACCTGGCAACGTTTATCTTAGAATCTAGTATAGGCTTGGCAACAACGCCATTTTTTAAGTTTTTTGTTTTTTTTTTTTAGTTTATGGTCAAGAATTTGCCACTATTCCGGTTTTTACAGTAACATATAATTTATTTGTGATAATAGCGAGCAAATGGTAAAGTAAAATAGTAAGTTATTTTGTTTTTTGAAAAATTAGACTTTCTATATAGAAGATTTAGTTTGGAATTTTTTTTGGGATTTATTTTTCTTGATTTTTGCATATGTATTTAATTTGAGAATATTTTTGAGTGAATAAAATTTGTTATAATTGCTCTTCGACAAGTTTTTACTTTTATGTTTTTTACACTGTTTAAAGAAGTAGTTTATTGGGAATTAGTGATCTACAAATCTGCCAGTTTTATTGATCATAAAAAAGAAAATGGTTTGTGGTATTAAGTTTTATATAAAGAATGCATAAAGATATGTAAGATTTGTTTTTGGAATTTTGAGACTGAAGAGGTTTATTTATAAGTAAAATTGGTAATAGAAACATAAATCCAAATTTGACAATATAATTGTAGTTTATTTGGGACTTGTGTTTAGCAGGAATCAGAAAAAATGGTAATAGATGCAATGCAATCTCTTTTTTTTGCAAAATTCAACTGTCAACCATACATGAATCTATAGGAAAGAGAAGAAGTTGTGTTCTTGTTAATTATTATAGAAATACTTTTTAATTAATTAGGACGACGTTGCTAAGCTAAATAGGTTTTAAAAACCAGATAAGTGATAACAATACCTATTTTGATCAAAACAAGATGTATGACACCTATCCAATCATGTAGTAATATGTTCTGTTTAAATGCATCACAAATTGATTTTATTGTGCAATATTAATTAGGGTTTTTAAATTTAAGAGATTATTGTTGTTTTGGACTTCTAGTCAAATCATGGACTGCGCACGAAATATAAATATTATTAACAATACATTTTTATGAACGGTTTAAGATAATAGTGAGTTACTAGCTTGGGTTTTTTCATCATATCTCTATTTGTTAAATGTTTATTTATATCAATTATAAAACTTTCAGTGCTGGAGGGGTTCTTTAAATTATATTAGTTATGTTGGCGTAATTTGGTTCATTACAACAATTTTGGTGCAACCACTGTGAGATATTATTATTTTTTTTTAAACACAAACAAACAGCAAATAAGTGTAAATAATCATTTAATATGAAAAAAGTTTTTTATTAAAATTTCATATTTATTGTTTAATTGGTTTGCCTTACTACCTAAAATTATAACGATGTTTTTAGTCTAGACTTTTTAGAAATGAAAACATTATCTAATTACATTTTCTTCACGTTTTGACAAAATATGTAACTTTTCATTTCATGTTTATGCAGCGTAATTAAATAACTTCCTTTTACCAGTAATTGCATTGCTCTTTCATTGAAATGATAAACATCAATGGATGAAAATATCACCTTGAAGCATTAAAAAATAAAATAGAAAACATTTATATAAAATTAATATTATTATTAGTATATTAGAATAAGCCATAAATTCTTTTAATTTAATTAATTGTAAAATTATTAATAAACATAATAATTTTGTTGGATAAAGTTCATATTTTTTTTGTAAAAGTATCGACAACTTTTTTGATTAGTTTGAATGATTTTGGCTTAAGTTTATTATTGTTTTTGATTGTCCAATCATAGGGCAATCAATGATTCTGTTTGAAAATGTTGGATTTGTTGTACATACACATTGTGGAATTGCTTTAGGGGAATTTAACTGTGTTGAATTGATTAAACGTTTGCAACTATATTTTACCTTATAATCCAGTAATTTTGTATGCAGTTTGTAATTAGAAGTTGTTGTATTATTCAAAATCCTGCAACATTCACTGTATAGAAAATAATCAATTATAATAATATACAAGCTGTCAAAACCTAGTCTAGTGTTATAATTTGTTTCTGCTTTATTTGTTTGGCGGATAAGGTGTATAGAAATTGAAACTAATCAATCAAGTTTAAATATATGCAAAAAATTGATCAAATTTTGAGAAATTAGAATAAATATTACAATCTATGCATTATTATTATGTGAATAATATAGATCTACTATTATAATTAGTAAGTAAAATGTTAAAGTAATTATCTTAGAATAAATAATTAAAGTATTATGTTCTAATTTAACATATTATAGTTTTACTAGGAAACATTTAAAAACTGTTAAGCACCTAATAATATTCGCGTGTTGTAGACAAACACGTGATTTCTAATATAATTTCATTACTGTAATTGCATTGCAAGTAGATACAATTCATTATTTTTCACATACGCAACATTCATAATAATAATAAGTGGCACTGCTTAAAGATGAATACAAGGATTCTTAGGTTACTCTCACACACACGCACTTTTTATTTAATTTTCTGAGGTCTTGTTTTATTATAATCGGTTGAGTACTTGATGAATACACGCAAATGTGAATTGTGTTCTACGAGTATGTATGTATAAAATTACAACTGACTAATTATATTTATCTAATAGTTCAAGCATTGCTTTGCGACAATATTATAATATAATTATATTTCTTGTATAATTTACTGTTTTAATCATAGTGTCTATTTTTGTTTTTAATGCTAACATACTTAATTTTACTTTTGTTTCTCGTAGCTTTGTAAGAAATTGCATGACACGACTTCCTTAGAATAATCTTAATTGAAAAAAAAACTTACCGTTTGTTAAACAACAGTAAAATAACAAGGAATCTGTTTGCAAATAAATGGTTGTTTGCATTGTTGTAGAATTTATATTGCGCTCAAATATTTGTGGTTGATATCTTTCGGGAACAAATTTATATAACTGTTTGCTCAAGATTTAAAATCAATATTAATTTATTGGTATAAAACCTGCAGAATGTATTATAAATAATATAAAGTTAAGTAAAGTCTAACATTTATTATTATTGTATTTAATAATACCCCATTTGTGTTTTTTGTTTAATTGGGAACATAATAATTAATTAAAGATAGCTATAAGAAGAAATGTAGTCTAAAATTGTTTACCTTGAAAAATTGGAAATCACATTAAGTGGTTTCTTATTTGTTTATTGTTCGGTGATTTCAGTAAATTAAATGTTTGTCTTTGAGCTGCGGTCTTAGTGGTTGCTCGACCTCCGATTTTCGTCTAAAAATTGGTGTCACAATTGCCCACGCAAATCTAAGTATGTATTTTACTAATAAATGGTTATTTATTAAATTTATTTTTAATTATTAATTTAATTGTAAAGAGTTTACTCACTCAAGTATTGGTTGTTAAGGGATTGGATTAATTATCTCTTTCTCTAACGTAGAGACTTCTAATGCTTGCAAAGAAAAAAAACTTTCAATTTTTTGTTAAAAAACTTTGGCACTTTAGTTCAAATTTTATGCTTATTATGGTTTGAAGTCACTTAAGTGTTGGTTCTTTTTCTTTTGACTAAGAGACTGCAAAGTTTTAGAAGCAAAGAGAAGAAACTTTCAATTCTTTGATACTAAACTTTGGGTGGTTAATTTAAACTGCTTTCTGGTATTATATATTAAGAGATCAAGAAGCAAAGAGGTGAAACTTTTAATTCTTGGATAACAAACACTCGAGCGGGTAGGTATGCACTCCAATTTAAACTAATTGCTAATTATCATGATCTGGAGTAAGCCACCCACCCGCCCAAGTGTAAATATTCTTCAACAAACTTATAACGATTATAAAGAAAAGAAAATTCTATTCTTCTGATAACAAAATCTTGGGAGGGTGGGTGTGCATTCTACTTCAAACATTATGTTGATCATGATTTTGAGTTAATCAATTATCCACCCAAGTGTTGGTCATCAAGAGATTGGATTTAATAACCCTTCTTTTAACATAGTAACTTTTAACGCTTGCAAAGAGATTGGAAACATACAATTTCTTGTTAACAATCACTCGGGCGGATGGTTTAGCACTCCAGTTTAAACTACTCGCCGGTGATCATAGTCTGCAGTGACCTACCTACTTACCCAAATGATGGTCATTAAAAGTTTAGATATCATCTTCACCTTCTTGAAGAAAGAGACTTTTAATGCTTGTAAAGAGAAGAAATGTTTAATTTTTTGATAACAAAACACTCTGATTGGTGGGCGGGAAATCCAGAGCATGAATACAAAAAAAATAATACTAAAGTTCTTGCTTACTCACTGCTGCTGACGTTTGCTGAGATAAAAAATATCTAATTTTTTAGTTTGTAAGATGAATTGATTATTTATACAATAGCAATGAATGGGTCTATATATAGATTTCTTTTTAAAAATATAAAACTGCTTTATTTGAAGAAATTTTGACATTCAATTTGAAACAGCGTTAGTCTGGTTTTTGTTAAATATAATTAATTGGCGATTTTGAAGATAAATTAATCATTTAGACAATGCCAATCTAAATACATACGTTTTATATTAAGAAAAAAATGGTTCATATGAAACAAAAAATGGTTAATTTGAAAAAGTTTTGAGAAAATTGGATTTAATTGCAAGTTCTTACATTTGTTTCAAAATAAATAAATTTGAAGTTTTACATTGGCTCTGATTTTACTACCCCTATACATACATATTAAAATTACAGTTTTTTTAATAAAACTAAAATGGAGATTCTTTCACATTTTGTGAAGACTCTGTATCACATTTCACTTTTTTGTCTGTCCTTATTTTTATAGCAATCTAAACTTTTTATAAAGAGTGATTTTTTATAATTTTCTTGTTAAGTCGATTCTGAGGCAAACGTTTTACTTGTTAAATCATCTTGCTATAGCTTAGTTATAAACAACATCGTTATTATAATGGACGAATAATGAGTATTTGTGTAAACCTCTATATATCTAATTTAACAATTTCAATGTAATTTGTTGGAACATTAAAGTTACTTAACATCATTAGACTAGTTCGTGCTTTTTAAAAAATGTAGGAAATAATAGAACGTGGTGTTGTCTACTATAAATGTTATTTAACTTAATCGTGATTCTCAATTTGGTGGCCGTCTGTAATTGTTATGTAAACATCTTTCTTGGAAACAAAAGAAAGAGATTTAATAAATAATTGTTTTTTATTTTGCTTTTTATATACTGGCACAGGTTAACTAAATTATTTATTTATACAAATATGGTTGGGTTGTAATGTGTATAAGATATATTATTATGAAATTACGAAAAATTATGGTTACGGATTTTTTTAAATTGAAATTTATACTCAATGTGATTGATTTATATAAATAAATGCGCATTATTTTACTCTTGAAAGATTATGTAACTTTGTTTGTTTTTTATTCATTGTTGGCGTTGAGAGTTGTTAACAGATTAAGTTACAGTAATTACTGCAAAGCTTTTGACGTGGTATGTTTTTGAAATTTGATATTAGATCTGACGTCATAGTATTAAAATGAATCAACATATACATATGTGTATCAATTAAATATGTAATTAAAATGTTATACCATCAGATTTTGTTAACAAAATTAAATTGTTCTGTGTATTATTTATTAACAATAATAACGTTTTTATCTTATTGCATCTTTTTTAGTTAGATAATGATTGATATTATCCTATTGAAGCAAACATTAATTTAAATGGGTCTAGTGCTGCAATAAATTTATATAGCATTAGTGAGGTAATACAAGTGTACCGCACAGTAACGAAATACTAACAACTACAAACTGTTTATTCAGATACTTTTTAAGAATATTTGAGACTATTTATCCATTATATATAGATTTATTACAATTTGTAAAATTAATAGCAGATGACAATAAGTTTAAAGAGTTGTTGATTGTATACCAAGAATATTTAAAAAAGTATTTATTTTGTTTTCTTTAATACATTTTATGTAACCGACTGCATTTGACTGATGTTTAGTGTTTTAATATTAATAGTATGTGATTGGTAACATGTTTTTGCTTGTCTGCACAATATAATTTTTATCATTTTACACATTTGTAAGCTTAACCATTGTTAAACTAGTTACTAGAATCTTTAAAAAGTACTAAAATTAAAAAAAAAAATTGTGTACAAAAATTAGTAACTAAAAAGTTACTAAAGTTATCAACAATTTATCCAAAACAGTTAAAAATGAACAGATTTAGTCTAAAAATAAACTGGGAACATCATCATTTAATAACTTTTTAACTTTAGTTTGTAACTCCTTTCCGCCAGGTTTTAAAATTGTCAGCCGTTTATGCTAGTAGGCCTTTTCTTATTGCAGACTTTTGCTTAAAGGTAGCTCCGCTTCTAGTAAATCCAAATTGTTTCAGAAAGTTAGCATACACATTTACTTCCACTTTCAATTTCAAATAAAAAAGCAATTTTCTCAACAGGTTTTAGGAATTTATAAACTGCTAAGTAACGTTAGCTTTTATTAAAAAACTTCTTAATGCAATTGTAACAGAATTACTTTTTTCTTTTTCTTTTAATATAGACATTGGCAACCTTGAAATTGCTGGATTTAAAAAACAAAGAATTGTGGAGTTTGAAATGTAAACGTTTTTGATCTGTTTCATATAATCAATTAAAAAACTAGCTTTTGCTGTTTTTCTTTATTTAGATCTACATACTTATGGCCATGTATAAGTTATAAGTGTACGGAATGAAAATTTGTTTTTGCTCAAACTACTGAAAATGTCTTCCTTTACATGAACCCTGATTATGTAAATCCTTTCAGATTTTTTTTATTGAGCCAATTTCGAGTAATATGCAATCAAAATTCTGAAAAATTACTTTTTTTAGTTTTTTTTACATTTTTTGATCTTTTTTAACTTCTCGGGATTGCATTTTTAGGAAAAAATTATAAGAAACTTTTTTCTTTAAAAATGTCTAGTTATTTTTATGATTTAATTTTGGTTTTATAGTTTTATTTAAACTACCTACAGTCAGTGACGTAGCTACGATTTTTATTCGGACGGTTTTGAAAAAAAACGTACACAATTTTGTTTTTTTTTTAAATTTTGTTATCAACTGAAAAGTGCAAAATTTAACGAAAAAAAGTGTAAAACTTTGATTATTAAATGTTACAAATAACAAAATTTGGTCTTGAAACATCAAAATATTGTCAGAAAGCACTAAAATCCGGCTATAAGCTGTTGAAAAGTCTTTTAAAAAAAAGTCAAAAATAGTTAAATATGGCTACGAAGTATTAAAATATTGTCATAAAAAACTAATTTTTGCTAAACTGTTTAAAATGCAAAATTCCATTTATGAAAAGTCAAAATAGCAAAATCCGGTCATAAAAATTAAAAACTGAAAAACGTCAACATTTTTCATAAAGATCCAAAAGTAGCAAAATCCGGTTAAGAAAAATATCAAAATATTTTCCAAAAAATTTAAAGTCCATAAACTGTTATAAATCAAAATTTGACATAAACTGTTGAACAGTGCAAAATTCTTTTACTGAAATGTAAAAAATACCAAAATTTGAAATATCAACATATTGTTGCAAAATCCAATATATATATGGTTGTAAAATTATTGTCAGAAGTAAACAAAATTTAGCCAAAATTTTTTTAATAGAATGTCTTTTTTTTTATGCTTTTTACGGCTATTTTACATCGCCACAGTAAGTCTACGACTTGTTTAAAGTGGTTTGATAGGACCAACAGCTTAATACGTGACTTCCGAACCACGCTGGTGGATAAAAAGCAAGTTATCATTTCAGTCATATTTTGGGGATCGAACCCCGGACTGCTCGCATGATATGCAAGTGCTCTACCATTGAGCTATCACACCAATCTAAAGTAGATAAATTCGGCCACAAGAGTATGAAAACCAAATTCATCATTAACTGTTGAAAAGTGCAAAACTTTATTCTTAAAATGTCAAAAATTGCAAATTCTGGTTTTGAAAATTTTAAGAACTAAAATCTGGCCAAAAACGGTTGAAAAGTGCAAAAGTTTGTTAAAAAAATGTCAAAAATAGTAAAATCTGGCCATAAACTGTTAGAAATATACACATTTTTATTAAACACGGCAAAATTTAGCTATGAGAAATAACTATTGTTAGAAAAAATTATAATATTGCGTAAACTGTTGAAAAATGCAAAAATGTCATAAATAGCATAATTTGGCCCAGATTTTAAAATAGACGTTAGGGAGCTTGTAGGGGCTTTACGCATTGCAGACCTTTGCTTACAAGCAATAGCTAGGCAATTGCTTATAGATTAACTAAAACTAAAAACTAAAAAGTAAGGTTTTGAAGAGTTACATATATACAGTGTGTTAGCTAAACATGCGGCAAAAATTTAAGGGATTATTCCTTGGCTTATTCTAAGAATATTTTGTCCTATGATAATTTCTGAAAAACAAAACTCCTTTGTTTTGAAGGTACAGGGTGAACAACATTTGCGACAGTTACAACATTTTACTACAATAAATGTTTGAAATGATTTTCTCCAGATTTCCCGGATACAAGCATTCAATCTTCTTGTCATTTAGTGCCAAAATTTTTCAAACACACTAGAGTTGATTTCTGGCAAGAAAAAGTATGCTTTGGTAAGTTGCAGTTACACCTTACTTGTATTCTGGCGACCTTACTGATGATGTCACACTTTACTTGAGTATGCTTTTTCTGTATGTAAAAAAAGTAAGGTGCGCGCGCTGGTATATGTTTACATGTGCGTTAAAATGATTCAATTTAATACAATAGAACATTGGACATGTACACAACAACTACAAGATTATTTTCTATAAACTCATAAAATAGATTTAAAAAATTAAATGATGAAAAGTATTGGTTATAAAATTGTCATTTGTAACTGTAAACAAAGAAATGGTTACTTTTTGTTTTCTGGCGAGCAACTTTTTGTAGACTATTTGTGCCGTTAGCGTATGACGTCGATTGTAACTGAAACATACTTTTAGGTAACTCAAGTAAGCTTGCCAGAAAAGGGTTGTTTCTAATTGAGTTACACCCAGCAATTATGTGGTGGTGCACCATCGTGCATAAACCATATTGCAATTTGTGTTGCCAATAGTACATCATCCAGAAACTGAGGTAGCATTTGTTCCAAAAAGTTGCGGTACACTTCGCCGTTAAGTCTTCCTGCTAACCCCAACATTTAAGGAGAAGTGATGTTGAAAACGACCTTCACATACCTGATGCTGATTTTTATCTGCTCACACATGGTTGTTATAAAAATTCCTTATTGCATTTCCTGAAAAACTGGCTTTATTGGTGAAAAGAATATGTGTCAGGAATTGAAGGATTAGAACTAACGTTTGCAAAAGCCATTGACATAACATGAAGGAAGTCAGCAGGTAGTAGTGTTTAAACATGCTGAATGTGGTATGGATACAACAAATTGTTCTTAAGAATTTCCCAAATTGTCCAATGACTTACATTCAAAGTATTGGTATTTTTTTGTGTAGAACTACTTGGATATTCTTCTATTATGTCTACTGGACATTGTCCAGCACATTATGTTCCAGTTGTACCTTTTTTACTGTCATTGATCTTCCTGGCCCTTCATTTCGTTTCAATGTGCCTGTTTCACAAAGACGTCGATGAATGTTTTTGAAGATTTTTTGGTCGGGGATATTACAGCCAGGAAACCGTTCAATGTACAATCGTCTTGCTTGTAATGTATTGCCATCAGCAAGTCCATACATGAAATGCACGTCAGTCAGTTTGGCGTTTGTATAGTGATTCATGGTAGAGGAATTCACTAACTATTAAAGACACGTCAAACAGCAAAACGTTACTCAATCTAAACAATTGCGTCCAATACATGTAATAATCAATGAAATCTATTTGTACATTAGTAGATAAAACAGCCGTTCCAAGTTATCGTTATCAATTTTTTGTACTTGATAAACTCATTGCCGTACGCTATACTTTTATTTACATTAATGATTTCAACAAATATCGAATATGGTTGTTGCAAATTTTGTTCATCCTCTTTCTTCGAAACAAAGGGTTTTTTCAGAAATTATTATAAGACAAAATATTCTTAGAATAGGCCAAGGAATAACCTGTTGAATTTTTGCTGCATGTTTACCTAACACTCTGTATGTTGTTGAGAGTCGAGAAATGTTGAAAGGGCATATAGAGAGGATGGACGAAACAAGTATACAAGCCAAGTGGATGGAGTTGGAATGGATTGACCACATTAAACGTACCTTAATCAGATTAAGAACGTTTTTAGCAAAGGCCAGTTTAAGAGTACTCTAAATTAATATAATTGTCATTAAAAAAATGGTTTTTAAAACAAATTCCAATCGTTGTACTGTTTTTAGCTCTGTTGACTAATGAGTTTGCCGACCACTGCTCTAGTATATTAGAATATTTACTTTTAGGGCTATAACATGCTAATAATTTAAACTAACTACTCAGAATATTAAACAATTTTATTTTTGGCTAATTGAAAATTAACTATTATATTAAAGTTTTCTTCATATATGTTATAACCACATTCCATATTTTTAACTATAGATTTGCAAATATCACCCGCCTACTCGTTCACAGACCAAGTATAAACTAAACATAATTGTTGATAATTAACATAACCAATGTCGCTTAGTAGAATATGTTGATTGTTTAAAGCTACTGGGTATTATTATCTAATACCAAGCCTATTATACAATTTCATAATTCCAAGGACAAAGATCCGCGTGAATGAATGTAATCTATTTAATAAAAGAACAACTCAATTAGAATATGTAATTAATGTACTGCGCTATAAAATGTCAATAAATTAGTTTTTTTGCAACGAAAAGGTATTTTATTTTATCAGCCCAATCAATTCGCATTTCGTTTAAATTTAATACAACATAGATAAATCACTAGATAATCCTCTGATTTATTTAACAATAGATTTAAATTTAAAACTTTATACATATTCAATACATACCTTTTTTTCTTTCACTGGTATTTGAAAGTGAAAAAAACTTTATACATAATTATAAAAACAAGTAGCATTAACACTATTCTTAGAATGAGTGACCTTCTACTTCTGAGATGTTGAAACGAATGCTAAAGCGTGAATATTTGGGAAGAAGTTGCTAATTGCAATGAACGCACAGACACAAATTAAGGTGAATAGCATCTCAAGGCTGCAATTAGCAAGCTTATTTTTTTCGAGTGGCTGTTTTACAAGGACGATGATTATTGACAAAATTTTCAAACATTCTAATTTTTAACATACACGTTTTATAAAAAAATAATTGTGAAGTAATTGATTCATTAATATAACATTAATTAAATTTGATTGTTTTTTATCTATTTGAATTAGTTTGAATGAATATTTTAATATATGTATTTTGAAATGTAATTATTAAAACCGAATTGATTATATTAACGTTTCCTTAATTAATAAAATGCACTAGTGTATTATTTGTTCTTCATTATACTCTATAAGATGACTATAGAGTTAGAAAATAATAATTAACATTGTTTCATTAATTTACTAAACAATATTTTCTTTGCGTGTCTTATTTATACATCCCAATTAAATATATGTATGTTTGGGTAATTTTTAATGGTATACAATCTTTCACAATAATTATTTTTGTAAACGTGCTCCTGTTTCCGCTTCTAAAGTTATATAATAGGCGTGAGGCAACCGCAACCAACATGTTGTATTAAATTTCTTGAATAAATCATACCTAATCTAAAATTACATGTCGATATTGATTGCCTAATGGAATTAATGAATAATTGTGGTTAATTAATTGTGTATGGAGTCAATTAGTTTTAGAAATATGTAATTTCATTTATATCGATTTATAATGTACTAACGATGAAATGATATGATTAATAACTATTATAATAGTTATTATTTCGTACCATTAATTCTGTCATTTTATGAATTGTCCATTTATAATTGCTTTCAACAATTGATTAAGAATATCATTGTTAATTTCGTATTATTAATATTTCAAGGTATGGGATTTTTAAAAGCAATGTTTTGAAATAAATGATTCAATACAGATTATTTTTGCCATGAATAGTTTTTAGGACAATGATCCGAACTAACTAAAAATGATTGTTTCTTATTCTAAGCAAATAAAATTGGTTGTTATTTTTTTCTAAATTACTATTGAAAATTATACATTATTACTTTCCATTGTTATATTTAATAAGAGAAATTCAATTGAGAAGATTGTTTGCTGAAAGCAATAGATCGAATTAAAAATAAGTTATAAAAGTAACTCCTTATATAGAAGCGACATTAACTGATTCAATTTATGTGCACATTAATTGCATTTTATAATTTAAAACCATTCATTAGTTAAATATAATCAGATCGGAGTCAATAATGCTCAGCAAAGTAGAAATTTGCTCGGGAACGTTTCTTTAACAATCACGAAATAAACAATTTAGTTTAACACAAATAATTTATTGTTGTAAATATATACATAATAATTTACGACTTAATTTTCAACTTATGAAGGTCATTGCCAACTGAAAACAAACTAATGAAATATTATAATTATAATAATAGTTTTATACAGAAATTGAAGTGAAGGAATATAAAGCGCATTATGGATGATCTAAAGGTATTTAAAAAGTGGATTTATATTGTGGTAAGTCTTTTGGTCGTTCAACAGATTAAAAAGAGGATTATACTGTTTTTTTGTGAATTTTGCAGCTTCTAACAGATTAAGCTTAGTGCCTTTAGCACTGTTAATTAACGTTTTAATTTTATTATTTGAGGAAGGTATGATTACAATTTATAATATGGTTTGCAAATAAACATATTGTAATTTAGTCTATACTTTTAGCCAGTTTGGCCTATATATGTATATATAATCTATTGCATGGGGAACATGAAGTTTTATTATATACACCTTCTAAAATAATTGATGTTAGTGAAATATTGTTAGATAAGACTTTCTTAAGTTAATAATAATAATAATAATAATAATAATAATTGCTTTTTATTGTCGACTTAACATATAATTACAAATAATTTAAAATAAAAAGATATTCGACAATAAGGTATCTAATCGGGTGGGTTAAATATGATTATTTACCTTCTGATCTTCTTTAGAAACCTTTTCAAATTTCTTCTAATTGACTGGTATTTTTTCTGGTTTATTTCTTTCCACATCCATTTCACAACTTTGCTTATACACATATTTAAGCAAATAATGGTCTAAATTATTATAAAACAAATTTGATATTTTTAGAAATTCATTATTTTTTTATTTTGAATGTACGCAACATATTTTAAAACTAAAATTTATCGTACACTTTTGAGTGCAAAAATATTTATTAGATTGTATATCCCAGGAAGGTAATTCCACGATAATTTGGACAATCGTCCCCACATCGACATTTCTGATTTTGCTCAAATTTTGTACCTGTTTGGGGTACCAAAATATGCAGTGTAAATTGCGGCTATTTTAATTTTTTAGGAATATTTTGTCTCCTTTCAGTTTTTGTGCTGTAAATAAGGAAAAAAATTCTGAAATTTCTTGCGGTAAATGGGAAAATTATCAATTTTTGAAAATTTGATATTTTTAATTCTGCTACATCTGGAGACTTGAAATTTGAATATGATATTCTTGAAACATAGTACTTTTGCTTCCAAAAATAAAAAAAAAACTGTATTTGCTTGCTCTAGGGTGAAATAACACATAATTGCTAAAAATGGGTTACTTTTAAGGAATTTTTATCGGATTTTCCGTAATTTTACTAATTTTCCGGCTTTTTTTATTATCGCTATTTTGTCTGGGTATATCATTTTTTTTAGTTGTGAGTGTAGACTTAAAGAGAATTGTGACAAGAATGTTTTATTTGCGGCAACCCATTTTTTTGTTTTTTTAGCGATTTTCTTTGATTGTAGTTTGTCAAAAAGCATCTGTTCTGTAGTATAGTTATTAATTAGGTTTATCATTCAATATTTTGGTGATCTATATGTTAAATTAGATTTAAGTTCTGGTTTAGACATGTTTTGTCTAGTTTGAGTTAGAGGCAGAGATGATTTTTTTGAACTCTTTGGTTCCTTTCTTCCTGGTTTTGGAAATGTGATTACCAGAACATTTTTTATTGCGATCTGCATGTTTGTGATGGATAAGTTTGATTATTTTATGTAACGTATTGCAGCTTTGAGATTGTTTACTGTGAAATATGTGCTCAGGCAGTCTTAGACAAATTGAGTTTAAGACTTTTTTTTTAACTAAAAATTAGTAGCAATTAGTTTGTTATCTAACTTGGTATTACATGTGTGAAACATGCCGGTGGGATAAGGGTATTATTTAGTTTTTTGTGTAGTTTTTATGCTCATCGGTTGTTTTGTTTTATGTATAAAATATTTGTTTGAATAAATAAGTAATAAAATTTACTAAAAAAATATCACAAGTAAGTAACACTGTGAAGTGAGGTGGTATTTACTGAGTTATTTGCTTTTTTATTTAGTAAATTATGTGCCCAAAATATGAAAATGTATTAAAAGATGACGCGTAGATAACCAATTTGTGGCTTTAAATGTGTATAGAAAATTTATTTAAACTCAACAAAGTTGCACAAAAAACTAATTTTTATGAGAATTCACTTTATTAAACAAATAAAAAAATTGGAAATAAATAAATTTATTAATTTTCTAAATTTTTATACATTAGTTAATTTGTTTATCAAAATTTGCATAGAAAACCAAAGTACTACTTAAAACAAATGAAATTTGTCAAGATCTACTTCTTTACATAAAATTTATCAAAAATTGTTCATTTATTATAAAAGTTACTAAAAATTATTTATAATAAATAATTACGGCTTGTATAAACATACTATAAGCATTTGCAACAAATAATAGAGCACACCTGGTATGGATACCAAAAATTTTGATACGAGACCGAAAAAGGAATAATTTGAAACAAACTAACAATCAATTTCAATCTGATAAATTGTTGGGAATTAAACAAACGCGATTATTTCTAACAGGACTGCCACAAAATACTAAAAGCGTGATATTACATATTAGTCGAACCCCGGCTAACAGCAGTGAAAACTGGACCCCCAAGCTGCGGTGTTTTGAAAGACGAAGATACTCTAATACATTTTTTTAATGAATATGAGCAGTTTACTTTGGGAAACACAAGCTAACTAAAAAAAGCTAAACACAATCTCTTGGCAAATCTTTTAGACTTTTTTGTAGAAACAGAATTGCTAAATTAGTAAAATTTAAGAGGTGGTGCACAATAGGACAATCATGTTTGCAGTGCAGAGACGCTAAGAGAACCATTTACCAAGGAAAAAAACATAAGATTTTTCTATTTATTAAAAAAAATTACATAAAAAGTCATTCATTTATATTTATAGCATAAAATTTATCAAAAAATATCCACACTAATTTTTTCGTAAATTTGATCAAAAAGTACATTAAATCAATGTATTGCAGACAATATGTCAGTCATACAGAAATTGTATATAAAGTTAAAAAATCACATCAGATACTCATTTGCTGCATGAATAAAATTAAAAGTTTTCCAGATTACTTATTAATTTGCAAAAAACCTATAGTGCTAAAAAAACATTAAACGTTACAAATAAATCAAAACACAAAAATTTTATTTGACAATTTTATCAAAACTGTAAATAGTTGTACATACGAGTTGATTGCATCCGCTGTTGTTAGAAATGTATACCTCTACACTTAGTTTTTTTTTTGTGGTAGGCAATCAAGGTGTCGGGCACACCGAGCCACAGAAAAGACATGTGTATGGAAGCCTATATGAGATAACGGATTCATTTGGAAAGAACGCTGCGCTCTGCATCACTTTGTTGGGGACACATATCCAACTCGCGGCTGCTCTGGCCGTTGCTTAACTTTTGTTAGCGCTGTTAATCATACATGTCTTCTATGTCGTACTGCAGACTAGCTTTTGCTCTATTGTGTTTGTTGCTTTAGGTATGAACATTTTCTGGTAAGAAATCGTAATACGTGATTTTTTTTTTAATTTCAATGACACATATTGTTATAGCTTTGCCAACATGTCTTCAATTCTTAGCTGTATCAATGTTATTTTTGCGTAAAATTGACGCGCAACTTTTTTTAGAAAGAAAGTTGTTAACTGCGTGTTGTTAAAATGAAATCTAAATAAATTGATATCTTTTTAGAACAGACAACGGCACATATAATGCGTTCATAAGACCGTAAAAGATGTTGAGCAGTTATTAATAATTTAATGTCATTTTTCTTCTACTTTACTCCGAAACTTACCCGGGGTTTTTACTTAATAAGTATATTTGGATCTAATCACTAAATTTTTATATTGTTGACTCCGTGTACAAACTATAATTTTATTCATTAAAAAATTAAATTTATGAAAAAATATTCTAAACTAAAAACATCCATAGACGCGTTTCGAGGTTTACCTCTCATCAGTATGGTTTTATTTATTTAAACTATTTTATATATGTTCTGATATACACGAAATTGTATAATAGTAATTATAATTTATGCAAAAAATTTATTCTATTTTTAATTTTCAAATTTCCTTCTTAATTCTTTCATGTCATTACCATCAGCTAAATATCCCGAAATAATTAGTTTCTCAGAATGCTATTAACCATAGCCATTAAATAAAGTCATTAAGTCAGTTAGTATAAATAGTCAATACACCCTTTAAAATATTCACTTTGAATTGTGGTGGTGAACAATGTTGACGAAGTAAGTTAAAAATCAATTATTAAGTTTAAATAAATAAAGCCATACTGATGAGAGGTAAACCTCGAAACGCGTCTATGGATGTTTTTAGTTTAGAATATTTTTTCATAAATTTAATTTTTTAATGTTATTATTGGGTTGTCCGATTGAACAAATAGTAACGAGCGCTACATATGTCGTTGTGGCATTCGTATAAATTTACCTATTTAACTAGGCTTTATTCGAAATTATTGCTTTTACAACTGTCTCATTTGAGGACATTGCGTCTTTTCTTTATATATTTTATATAATTTTATTTATAACAATTTAAAGAATGGACTTTATAGAAAAAAATCTATTTAATTTTAGAATACAATGTTACTGTAAAAGCCCGAACTTCGGTAAATGCTAAGGTTTGCCGGTAAGTTTTTGATAGTAGTTTGTCAGTTGACATGTTTTAACGCACGTTTACGAAAGCTAAAAAACTAATATGTGCATTCAAAATGCTCTGTCTGTGTTCTGCCTATATTTTGTCTGTGTTTTGTGTTTTCATTCAAAATAAACAAAAAACTTTTAAAAGGGGCATTGTTGTCAAGTTTATAAAGGGTTTTCCAATAAGAAGTTTTGTTTTGAATAGCAGGTTATTTTGGCAGCTGTCAATTTTAAAGCTATTATTTTTTGACATTTGACAAGTAAAAACTACGCCATTATTAAAAATGGAACGATACACGCTCCAACAACGCATTGAAATTATTAAAATTTACTACAAAAATGGTAAAATATTTTCAGTTACAGTTTGCAAAACTAAAGCATTTTTTGGTCGTCGTAAAGCACCTTCTCGGCCGGCAATAGTAAACTTGGTGGAAAAATTTGAGCTGTTTGGACAAGTTTGTGGTGTGAAGAATTGAAACCGTGTGAATCGCTCAAGAACACATGAGAATATGTATATGCTGATGTAGCACGTAGTGTCGAAGAAAACTTAGGTTTGTCGATTCCTTGTCGATCTTTGAAAATTATCCAGAATTTTATCGAAAAATCATTTTCAGTGATAAGGCTTATTTTTACCTTGGAGGCTACGTTAATAAGCAGAAATGTCGCATTTGGGGCTCAGAAAATTTAAGAATGATTGTTGAAAAGTCTTTGCATCCTCAACGTGTCACTGTTTGGTGCGGTTTTTGGGCTAGCTGTGTGATTCGACTCTTCTTTTTTTAAAATGAGGCTGGTGCAACTGTTACGGTGAATGGATGGCGTTACCGAGCTATGATTAATGATTTTTTATGGCCGGAATTGGAATATTAATGTTGACGACGTTTATATTCAGCACGAGGGCGCTACGTGTCACACAAGCAACGAAACAATCGCAATTTTGCAAGAAAAGTTTCCTGACCGTGTTAATTCTTAAAGAGGTGATCACAATTGGCCACCGAGATCATGTGATTTAACACCTTTAGTTTTTTTTCTTTGGGACCACGTGAAAGTTTATGCCAATACTATACAATCGATTCAAGACCTTAAAGATGGAATTTGTGAAGTTATCGAGGACATATAGCCGCAAATGTGCGAATTGGTCATGGAAAGTTTCTTGAAAAGAATGTGGTACTGCAACCGTAACCGTGGCGGTCATTTGACTGACATCGTTTTTAAATGGTAATGGCATACCTTCCTCTTTACAATGAAATAAACATTTATTGATTTTTCTTAAAATTCTTTTTTTTTTTAAATATCAAAATGAAACCTCTTATTGGAAAACCCTATACTACAATCTGAAATGAATTTACGTTGCCAGGTTGATCTTATAGTAAAGGTCTATATAAAGGTCTAAGGTTCAATTAAATGTTTATACATTTTATGTTGTTTTATCTTTGTTTATTGTTTGAATTTAATATTTAGTCAATATACTTTTTAGACTGTAAATACTAGTTTAGTGTTCAACAAAATTACAATGCACTAAATGTTAACATTATTGCTAATTAACATGGCAAAGTATTGCTAAACATGGATGGTAAATAACAAGATGGCAAGAATACATACAATTTCTTTATAGTGAATATCAGTAATATTCCACTATCAACAGAACCTTTCCTAACGCGTTGCAAAGTGATTAAGGCAATACATTGGCGCTCAGTGAGATTTGTGAAGACATGTTGAAATTAAATAGAGATAGTACATCTAGACGTAATCACAGAACTATTTAACTACATCTAACAATCACATGTAACTGGAAACATTTCTGAGAAATGGATAACATCAACATTTATACTAATACCAAAAAAAAATGCAAAGAGTTCAGAACAATATGCTTTACAAGTCAATTAATAAAGGTTTTTTTTTAATTATTTACGACCGTATACAGGCTGGAAGAAGACTCGGGAGACAAGAAATTTGGGTTCAGAAACGCCCTTGGCTCCGGAGATGCACTTTGGTCTAAATGTATTAATCCAAAGAGTAAGAAACGTAAACTGCATTGTTTTTGCATATTTTGTAAGCTTTAAAAAGGCGTTCTGCATTGTTAACTACAATAAGTTAGTACAAATTATACATCAATAAGGAATAAACCACATGGATATCAAATCTGCACAGCCTACATATTTGCGTAGAAACCACATAGTCAAAACAATTCCCAGTACAGCAAGGGGTTAGGCAAGGCTGTAAGTTATCTACGCAATTGTTTAACTAATATGCAGAGAAACTTTTTAATAATGCAGTAGAAGAAGAACAGGAAGGGATAATTGACGCCTGCCAAGAAAATATGCGACTGAAAACAAAATCAATGATTATATCAGCAAAAACAACGAAAACATGGGACTACAGTCAGGAGGTAAAAATAAGGATCAATAAAGCACGACCAGCTTTCAATCAAATGAAGAGTATATTATGCAACATGATCTTCTGCCTCTAACTTTGACCGCGTATCTTAAGATGTTGCGTCTTTTCAACACTTTTACACAAAGAACAAACAATTACAAAGTTTTGAGATATAGTGTTACTGCCGCTCGGTTAGGGTTTTATGGACACATTGAGTAATTGACGAAACTATACTTATACATGCAAAAAAAACAAAGAATTGTTATATTTTGATCATATCATACGCAACAGTATGCAGGGCAAAATTAAAAAAAAAAAAAAATATGCGAGAATGGACTGGCGAGACTTCAACGGTTATTTAGTAGACCGAATTAGATGGGCCACATTGATTGCCAACGTCCACTGAGGATGAGGCACATGAGCAGAAGATTTTTGATTAGAATGTCACATTAACAAACATTTAGAAATTAAAATATTGTACTCAAAAATATATTACGACGCATCATACAACATCTAGAAATACAAAATAACTACAAAATGAAATGAGATAATCTAGTTATTTACTATAAAAACCAGGAAGCACCTGTTCATTAATATTTATTTTTACGTATCAAATTAAATGTTGAAATTAAGGTTACGTGGAAGAACATTAATGCGTTGCTTTGCTTTTTTTGTAAATTTACAAAATAAACATGATGATGATTATTATTATTATTAACTACTAAGACTTATTTTTAAGAATAAGTTAAGATTTAATGCAAATTAAACTAGGACTCATATTATATTAGCAGGTATCAGAATTAAAATATTGCATTGCGTAAAGTTTTGTACGGGGTGAATACAAGCTCAATTATTTCATTAGGATTGATACCTACCCAATTATAAAACTTATCTCGTTTTTGGATGGCAGCGGTAGTGTATTTTTTCTTAGTTGCTTTTAGACACGTTGTTTATCATTTTAACAAATTTAAAATTTCTCTATTATAGAATCAATATTTATCATCAGGTTTTTAATCAACAATAAATTTATGTCAATCTATATTAGTTGTTTGATTGAAAATATATATTTAAACTATTCTGAATCATGTAGTTGAGATACATTTTTCTTGTTTTATCCTTCATGATAAGACAATAATTTTTTAACAATAGTTGTAAACATAACATTTTCTTAAATCATAATTTATCTGTACATTTTTCTTGTCATTACATATCTAGTTTGAACTTATTTAATCTTTTTATTAAAATGTTTATACCAAAGATTACCTCTAAGCCATAACCCAAGTAGCTAATCTTATAATCTGTTGACTAGTTTCAAAATGATAGGCATTTAAGTATACCTAATCACATAATACTAATACAAAACATAATGATTATGTACTAAGAATTTTAAATATGTCAACCTCAATAGAATATTAGTTGACTAGGTCTTATTACAAACTGAACTTTATACTGTTGAATTAAAGTAGTTTGAGTAAAATATTTTACTGTCTTAGGTTCTATTATACGTTTATTATGAACGATTATTAAAATTAAAAATATTAATATAATCTATTTTAAACATCTAATTAAACTATAAAAGTTAGTTTTCACACAATATTTGCTAAATATAAACCTAAATTAATTGTAATGAAACCCCTCATACTAAAAAAGATCTCTCAATAGATACGTTTTCTACTATATAAATTAATTTGATATGGCAATTACAGGCGCACGAAATTCGTTGTGTATAGAAAAAGAAACAGTTATCGTGCTTCCAACCGGATAAAATTTCCGTTCAGGATTGTAAGATGAACAGTTAAGTTTGTTATTATAATGTTGTTTCGATGCGAAAGAATTACGAAACTTATAATAAAAGAACTAACATCAATTTATATAAAACAATAAACTTTGATGTATAGAAAATTACATGTTTAAATTATTATGAAGTTGTGCTGATTAAACCAATTCTATAATTCTATATTGAATGCGTGTAAATATTTACACTATTATTACATTATATTTATCATGTTATATCATCATGATAAAGGTTTTATTTATATGTTTTATGCAAATACGGTGTTAATAAATTGAATAGATATGATTATATAAATAACATTAGTAAAATTAGAATGATTCAAAGTACGTAAGTTATTGTCATTGGTTCGAGTTCAGCTCCGTTGCTAAGTGCTGGCAAAGTTTTATTAAATAATATATTGATACTTAAAGAAATATTCATTAAATAAAGGTGATTATAAAAGAATTTTTTATATCATTAAAAATAGCTGAAATTAAAAAAATCACTTAATACAGGTTATCGACAATGCTAATTGTAGTTGTTTTATGTATTATTTCAAGTCTTAATTAAAAGGTGTGTATCTAAGACTTTTGAATATCAATTCTGTGCCGCAAGCGCAAAAACTTTCAAAGAAGAGGTAAAATCGCCCACAATCGACGTCAAACTTTTGAAATTAGTTTTTTTGTTATACATTGTTGTTTTCTACTAGATTTTGTGTTTTAAATTAATTTTTATTGACTAGAAGGTTACACAATGCACAGAAAAAAGACATAAGTCAAATAATCACAAGAATTAAAAAATGAATTTTTTAAGTGATATAAAATTAAACATTTTTTGAATGCTTTATCTTTGAGATTTCAAGTGACAAGACTCATCTTTATTGTAAATTTTGTGCATTTGTCTAATTTGATTTTTTACAATATATTAATTACGATTTTTTTTCATTTTTAATCCTTTTATAAGATTGTTTGATTTTGTTTTACGCATTGTATGAGCTTCTAGTTGTTGACATTCAATTTGGAAAAATAAAATCTAGTAGAAAACTACATCGTAAAATAAAAAGCGCTCTCTTCTGAAGTTTTTTTGTCACTTGAATCGATTTTACTTCTTGTTTGGTAGTTTTTGCGCTTGCGGCACCGTTTAGACTTTTAAAATCAATCGGCACCAAATTTTGAGAAAGTTATTTTTTTTTTTTTGGTATTCTTTGACTTTTGTATTCGGCTTCTTTCTACTATACTGTATTTCTACTTAGTGATAATTCATATTAGAAACAACTCTTGTGTAGAATCAAACCTTATATTATCTAAATATGTTATTCTATCGACCATATCTAACTTAATTTTAAGCTGAGCAAAACTCGTTAAGAGTATTGAGTTAAATGAAGCAAGACGAATTATATATGTATGTATATAAATTTATTTTTACTGTAAAATATATGATGTTGTTTTGCGGTTACAGCAGTAAATGATTTCATTTCTACTTTGTGATTAATCATATTAGAAATAACTATTGTGGTCGTCTAGAATCAAACCTCAGGCTTAAACGCAGCTCTACGCCTTATTAGTACGGTCTTTAAAAACATATCATTAATACAATTATAATTTTTATGAATGTATATATATATATATATATCATATTATAATCTAATACTTTTGCAATTTTTATTCTACACTTATTTCATTAATATTTTTTCTTATTTATTTATATTTATTAGATAAATTTTTAATTTTAGTTAATATTTTGAAATAAAATTGCTTTGTTCTAACACAACCTTAAGGAATGCGGCTTATACTAGCAGTACGGTTTTTTAGGTTAGAGTTTATTTATACGATACTCGTTATAAAATGAAAATTGTTTCTTTCCATAACAAACAAATTATGGTATAACTTGTCTCTTTACTATGATCAATGCCAACTGATACAAAAAATAAATTTTTATACACGAAGTAGTTGTTATTTCTCGTATTTAATTTTACAATTTCAATGGAATTGCTTCTGTTATTGTATGCAAATTAAGTTGGGTATTTAGGCAGCTCAAGGAGCACAAAGAATCTCTGACCTTTGTTTTTTTAGCTAAATATTTACATACAACAAAAAAACTGTTATAAAGGAACTTAATATGCATAAGTTTTCAATGAATATAACTATACACAATTTTAAAATTACAGTCTAAATAATATAAATAAATTCATTAATTACTCAAATTGATTTTTAGGTAATAAATTTAATTATTTATAAATGGTTACTACAATACAAAGCAACAGTTTTAATATTACATAAGAAATACATGGCAATAAATATACAAATGAGAACAAAGCTAAGATTTTTTTAGCTTTTTGCACTGAATGAGAATTCATTCATTCATTCAAAATTATGCGCTAGTAATTAAAGATCTTAATGATATGGAAGTTATATAAGTATGAAATGGAATGAAAATGATCTGAAGCGTATATTACTGAACTTCCTTGTTTAAATCTCATATATCATACATACAAGATTCATAGAACGGTGAACAAGTTAACGATCATCTCATTATAATTATTGTTTAACTACTATATTATTTTATACTGCATAATATATTGTATTTATAGAAAATAACTGCACATATTAATGTCATTGAAAGAAAAATATATTCATTGCTGATGTAAAAAAAAATATGTGATGGAAATGTTTATTTATAGAAGTAAGCTTGACTACCGGATATCGATGCTATGTGTTTTAATGAATGCAATAAGCAAGAAGTGTAGATAATTTTAAAGCCTTCATTGTTGTTTACACTTCGCAGTACTCAAAGTAATATTACTGGGAAGTATAAATAAAAATGTTTAAGTTGTAATTCGATTCTAGTTTTTAAATATGTTTAAAAAAAGATTATTTATGTTGATTCAAAAGTGTTATATTATTTGTAAACAGCATATCAAGTACAACAAACGCAAATATCATATTAAATAACCGTGTAGAATTGCCAGTTTGTACTAATGTCTTAAACATAACCTCGTAGTAAGCAGATTTTAATAACTTCCTGCAAATGTGACATATAAATCCATCGTAAATTCTCAGGAGAATTAAATTAGAAAGCGTGATAATTATGTAGTATTTATCTATATAAGATAATCCTATAAACAATGCTTAATAGTATAGTCAATCAAAAAAGTTGTTGGTTATTATTATTATATCGTGGGGGGAAGAAGTATTTGGAAGAGGCTAACATTTTTTTGCCTACTTCAGTCGGTGTTATATATCTATCCTAAACGCGTATCATTATATGGGATACGCGACTCTGATATATATTAAATGTAGATTCAAAGTTATATGATTCCATATATGGCTTTTATTTATTTTCTATAAATTTACATCATATTAACAGTGGATTCTAATTAAAACGTAAATAGTAATGAATTGAACATAAAATATACATTTTTTATGTGACAATCGACAAATTAACCATTCGATTATTTTCAATTTACTGTGTTGAACAATTGTTTGCAAATTGGAATTATCAATTAAATGTGTAACTGGGTTTCATTCAACGTTTTTAAAATTTGAAATGAAAATAGGGACAAAATTAGTAATCTATTAAAAAAAACCATTAAGTGATGCCGTACTACTAAGATACACTGATGAGGATTTGTGAAAACTGAAACAATTGATTTTAATCTTTTGTTTTTCATTAAATTTTATAATTTGTTTGATAGTATTGTATATAATAATAATAATAATAATGTTTATTAGATTTTAACAATAATATAAGTTTAAACATGGGCAGAAAGACCTTGGTCGATAGCCCTTTTCATATTCAACTAACCATTTCTACAATGTATATATAAAAAATCATCTTTCTGTATAATATGAAATAAATATATTTACTACTACTATAAATTTAAAAAAAAACTTATCATATAGGCGGCCAAAGACGTCAGGTTTAGTTTTATTAAAGTATAGTATTAATAAAACTAATCTTAGACCCCTAACTAATATGTAATATAACTAAGTACAATTAAAATATATAATAAAATATACTAATTAAAATATTAAATTAATGCAAATAAAATGGTAGTAAAAAAAATAATTTTGTCACTGAACAGATAATAATATACAATTTGATTTAGAAATATTCACATTGTATGAGGTTTACCATTTTATTAATTAGTAATCTTGCAAAAAAATCTTTTGGTAAACATACTTGTTTTGTGATTAGGTATAGAAAGTTGTTCTCTACTTCTAATATTAATATGCCCAAATACTATAAGTATTTTGGGTTTGTGGGTTTAAAATGGAACGATGCAACTGTAATCGAGATTATGTTAATATGTTTAAAGTATTATGGGCATGTAATAACAAAGCTACTGCTGCGGTTAGGACTTCCAAATTGTCGGCACCCCGATGCAAAAACTATAAGACAAGTAGAACAAAGATTACTGGAAACAGTTAATTTGTATAAATAAAACGAAATTTTCTCCTATTGGCCATATTTAATCATTTAGCATTAAATAATTTCTGACTGGTGGCTTTTACCTTAGATTAGACGTTTATTCTTCTGTAGTCACTTTTGTCTATGTACATAACGTAAAGATTATTACAAAAAATAGTAAGACAAGACTAGAAACTCACACAAATTAAACTTGGT
Source organism: Tachinus rufipes (assembly GCA_963932245.1). Taxonomy (NCBI): domain Eukaryota; kingdom Metazoa; phylum Arthropoda; class Insecta; order Coleoptera; family Staphylinidae; genus Tachinus; species Tachinus rufipes. Next base: position 43,188,143 of record OZ010745.1, on the reverse strand, counting down.
AGTTTGGTTTTTTTGTTTATGAAAATAAAGTTTTGACATAGTTTACAAATGCTAAACTACATAGGGAGTTTACCTAGCTATAAATACAAGGACTTACAGGACAAACCAAATTTTATTCTTGGACGTAAGAATCATTAACAGTAACACACTTATTTCAACGTTTTTTAGTAACGTTATGCTTTTTTATTATCGATGCTTTCTTAAATATTTTTTGAGTTTTGGAAAGAGATAACAGTCACAAGAGGCGAGATCTGAAACTGTATAATGAATATTGCAATTTCTTAAAGCCACAGTTATTGAATATTTTTTTAAATAATTTGTGGTTTATCTATTATGCAGAATTAGGGTTTTATGAGCATATTTTTTTTTTCTGTGTATAGGCTCTTACAAGTTTCTTATTTTATCTTTATAGAAATTTTTTTTATCGTTCTAGAAAACCGTGACCATCATTTTTTGCTAAAAAAATTGCGTCTTTGCTCTTATGAACCCATAAGATGATTGTTTAGATTTTCATGTTTACCACGGTGTCACCAAGGGTACAATAATCTGCGTCTATTTGGCGACATCTCTAATGATCTGCCATTTTTTCTCTCATTTTATTATTCTATTTATTGGTTTTTTTTGTTTCTTCCGTTGCATCTCTATATTGTCGGTCTACTCTTCTAAAAGAAGGTGTATGGGGATTATTAATAATAATAATAATAATAGTAATAATAATAATAATCTTATATTAAAAACATTATTCTGAAGAGTATTATACAGGCACAAACAACGGCACATAGGTGCATACAAACTATAATTTGATTTATACAACTTACATTTAAATACATGTTTTTGTTATTGCTTGCATAGCCATAACAATTGATTGTCATTTTTCTTTTTCTTTTTTTTTAAGTAACCTGTATTTTTTCATGTTACAGCTTTCTTTTCATATAGGCCGTACAATGTAAATTCTATAAGCTACGCCTTCTTTTCATAAAAAACTATGACGTTTCTATGTTTATATTGCCTCTTTAAACTGATATAAAAATTACAAATGTTAAGCGATAAGAACGAAACTTGAAATATCATAGTAACTTGACTTAAGAAAAATTTTGCGATAGCATATTGTTGTCATAGCTATAACATAAAAAAACTTTCTTTGCATGAAGTAAATACAGATTCATTTGCGCTTTTACAAGTTCTTGCTTTTTTTAAGTCAATAAACAATAACTAATACTTTGTTTACATTAAGTTTTAAACAATGAGCATTCTAACATTGTATTGCTGTAAGATCATGTTGATAGCGTTAAAAGCTTTAGCTGAGGTCTAGTAAGATTAATTCAGTTACGTTTTTGTCAGTTGGCTTAAATATATTATTTGTTGTATGTGATAATGCAGATTTACAACAATGACCAGTTTTAAATAAAACCAGACAGTACATCTCGTAGAGAATTGCTAGAAACTAAAAAAAGTTGTTTAGCCATAATCTTTTCTAGTATCTTAGAGAAGTGTAGGAAGAATATTATTGACTACAAATTGTTAAAATTGTTAGGTTTATAAGTATTGGGAAACTTAATAGATGTTAAAGAGCAATCTATGAAGTGAGTGATATATTCTATTTATGGACCGAGTTGTCAATTACTTTTAATTTAATTATATCTGCAAAAGTAGTAAACGTGCTAATACTTTGCTCAATATTGGGAGCAGTAATGGGTTTGAAATTTAAAGAACTCTGGTGTAGTTTTGTGTTATTATAATAATTAATAATGATGATACTGCTTGTGCTTTGTTTATAGATGCAAAATATTTATTAATATTATCTTCGTTATTTAGTTTATTAGGTATATTATTAGAAGGCATTGCTTTCACAGCTCTAACAAACATAACGCAGAAGATAATATAATGATTTGCTAAATTGTTAAAGTTAATGACTTTTTGTGCTTTTAAATTGGATTTTTATTAATTCAATTAATGTTTGGGTTGTTTGTTATTATTATCATTTTAAGTTAAATTTACTTTTAGAGAACTATTAATTTAATTTATTACTTTTTTTTTGGTGTTAGGAAGAGAATCTTTTTAAAGACTCACAAAGTGTCGAATTTACTATCACAGGCGCATATCTACTAAACTCCCTCCGACTATGACTGCTGATAGTTTGTCTCAACTGGGACATGGCCTTACTGACTGGTTGTATGCGAAACGGGCATATTTGCTTAATGCACACGTGTGCCAACCTTATAGGTGTGGCCTAGAATTAGTGGAGATCTAGTTTCACTTCTAGGTCTGGATTTCAGACTGATGGACTGTGACTGAAAATATTAGACATCTAGTTGTCTAAGAGCTTTTGAAGCTATAATTAGTTTGGCAAAGTCATCGTTACTTGCTTGTGATAAGCAAAGTAACAGCTGAACTTAGCTGATAGTAGTAGGGAGCTAGGCACCGGTTCAGCTGCTTGTGCAAAAGATTTCTCTTTGCGTGCATTGGGAGCGCTTTAAGAAGGAGCATGAGACTGCTTACGGGGAGCAGGTGTTTAACCATAAGCCTGGCTGTAGCCTTTAGTTTTTGATAAACCACGCAGCTCTTATAACTTACAGCCCACCACACGCGACGCATTTTGCTAAATGGCCACTTTTTTTGGTGAAAGTGCAACTGGCGCTTGGAAGAGTACCAGCACACTTGACACACCGATTGTTGCACCGGGATGCCCCGTGGCCGTAGCATTGGCAACGGTACCATTGTGCGATTTTTGGACTTTTTTGTTTGACCTCTGTGGTCACGCGAAGCCCGAGTAACTTGCCAAGAGATAGGATTTCTTTATTTTTTGCTTCTTGGAGAGCTGGACGTACACTATGGGGAAGGTTTTCCCGTCCTTGCTTATGCTTGTCGTCGATGTTGGATTGTACTTCTGAGCGATGAGCTCAGCTTGCACTATTTCAGTCTTAATGCAGGTGAGCACACCCTGGATAACATATTTTATTGTGCCTTGTGCCTTAGTGGCTGACAGGTCTTCTTGGAGGAGTCGGGCGGTCCGGCGGCAGGTCTTTTGAGAGAGACTTGGGCATGTTCTATTGGGGCTTCTGCGGTGGTAGGCAAGGCTGCTGCTGCAGGTGTAACTAGGAGCTGGATGGGCAGCTCGGTGATGGTGCATTGGATGGAGGTTTTCATTTTGCTAATGGCGGCTTTTGCCTTTTAGCATCTCGTCGGATTGATTTAACCTGGACGTTCTGCTTGCTGATTCTCTTTGTCTGGCATTCTATCATTGCCATGAAGTGGGATTTTAGGGCGTGGATCTTCTTTGCCTGGTTCTTGATCGTCATCTCATTTTTTTTTACCAGAGCATACTTGTGCTTCAGTATTTTCCGGTTCGACATTTTCCCGTCGGGGTTTATACTGGAATAAAATGTTTAATTAATTAATTAATTTAATAATTAATCAATTAATCAGTTGAATTAGTGGTAGATGACCGCTGTTGTTTCTTCTATCTGTTCATTCGCGTCTTGATTGCAATGAAAATTGCATATATTCTCTGTCGAATCTAATAGTCGGTCTGTTGGTTCCTTCTCAGGGTGTACTGATCTGGTCGGCTGCTGGCAGTCGACTGTTCTGTTACTAATTAATTGCTTGGCTATTCACAATATTGGAATAAGTTGGATGGAGATACTTTTGATTTTTGAACGTGTTGTTGATAGGTATATCTATCACAATATGTTGTTTGTTTAAGATCATTTGTAACTGCCAGGTAGATGTTGTCGTGACGAAATTAGAAGAAATAACAAAGTCAATTTCTCTTTTATTTTTTTTAATATTCATGACAGGCAGTTGTTGGTGGATTGTATTTAAATTTGGCAGTATGAAATTGAGTTTTATATATCAGAACTTGATTTTATTATTAAATAAACAAACGTCGGTTAGGTGACACTTAACTCGATTTTACGCCGCTTTTGTTGAATTTCTGGACAAGCGTTTTCATTTCTTTGTTTACTTAAGAATTTATTTAAATATTCTTTTATTATTACTTATATTTGGGACATGTTTTACTTTGGTTATTACAATGAGCTGAATAGCTTTGTGTTTGACTTGTTTTTGTTACATTGTTTTTTTTTTATTGGTTGTTTTGATGCTTTGTACTTGATAAGTACCACATTATTAAACGTATTATCTTGCGGTTAGATGGACTGAGATGAGTCCTGATTTTATAACTAAGTGTTGTCTACGCATTTAGTTTTACAGCTTGTGAAGAGGTACTGTAGGACTGTAGGAGAAGGTATTGGTAACTTGGATTGACTGTGTTGTTTGTTATTGAAGATGGTAGTTGTTTTGGCTTGTACTGATTAAAATATTTTACATAACGGGTGATTTCAACAAAATTAATTTTATCTGGTAATTTTTTTTATCATACAAAAAACCATTCTTTACATTTACTTTTTAAAGATTTTTTGGTCGTTACTGCGTTTAACATAGTCCATTCTGAAGGTCCAAGTTTTGATGACGCGTTTAAGATTTTTCAGTGGTATTTTGCGAATGACCCGAGTAATGTTGGCTTCCAATTTTTCAATTGTATTATTTATAAGGACTTAACGTAGCTTTAAAGAAAAAAGTTTAGAGATGTGTTGTCACATGATGACAAGTTAACTGTTTACCAAATCGTTCTCGCAATAAAGCCATGGTTTTACGGATTATGTGGCAAGTAGACGACATATGTCGTTACGATTAATTTTAGGCAGAAAATTGTTTGTTATCATGGCGCGACAACGGGGGCTATATACAGTTACTTCCCAGCTGGTTTCATTTTTGAAGACATATTGTCCGATAATTCTACCAGCCTATAAACTATAACAAACTGTTGTTTTGTCTAGATGGAGCTTTTAAACCATTTCTGGTTGTTCTTTAGCCTAAACTTAGAAATTTTGGTTATTGATGTAGCCATGAAGTCGGAACAAAATTTTGGTCAAAAACTGCGCATCTTTTTCAAGCAAAAATCTCTACGTAAAATACGCTAAGTTCTTTTATTCGACAATACGCTATACTATCTTTACTACGTGCTATTCGGTCGCGTATTATTTATTAATGAAAATTTGGTTTTAAATTTGTTGATGGTACAGCAAATATTGCGTTTGGTAGGCCGATTATATGGACAATAAGTTGCTCTGAACACAAAAAACACATTTTTTGCAGAGTGCTGATTTTGTAATACATCTTAATAATTTGTAGATGCTGAAAGCATTTTTATGATTTTTTCATTGTCTGACACTCTTTCAAAGGTTTGGAGCCAAGCGCTTAACTTTTTTGACGGCATTTCTGCTCTAATCTATCTGATGACGGAGTCTTGCTAAAAATATTGTCTCACTAGAACCTATTTTCTGACGGAATATTAAAATGTGAATTGACAGTATTATTACTGCAACGGAACTTGTTAGAATGCGAAACTTACGATGGTTAACATTGTCTTCGCAGTAGCAACACTATTCATCTATTTTATTTATTTTTGTGATTTGATACAGATATGGCCAATATCTTTACCAGTCATCTGGATAATGCAGTAGGAATCCTTTTTATCAGCTCTATTTGCTTATTGTTCTACATTTATATAATATTTATTAAAATAAAATTAATAGTTTAAACTGAAAATAATTGCCAAATTGATTTCTGTAAAAAATATATTATTATTTTTCTTATGTGTTTTGACTTTTTATAATAATGAATTAAGTTTTCTTTTTCAAATACACAAAATAAATAAACATATTAATAATATATTTTTCTGCACTGTTTACGATTGACTTTATTTCTTCTTTTTTTTTTAATTTAGATTGAATTGTTTTCTGACAGTTGTTGGCCACATACGACAAAAGAAATCTTTATATTTTTCAGAAGAAGTTTATTGTAGATGACACCTTCTTAGTCTCATTAGATGGACAATTTTACCTTACATGCATGGATGGGTGTCGGCTTTTGCAGGGGGAGTTTTTAGTTTGTTAAGTCTCAATTATTTTTTAAACTTTATATTGATCAAAGGTACTATTTTTTGTAATGGATATTGTCGACAATCTAAACGCAATTTTTTTGTTGGTATATTTGGAAATGTTTTATATTTGGCAAATAAAATTTATCGCAAATTAAATAAAATGGACCGGAATATTTTAAAAATGAAATAATTTATTATTAAGGATGTTTGACATCAATTTTAGTTAGTGCAAATATTTGTGTATAATAACTGTACCACTAGGCGAACATTTTATATGATTTCACTTTTTTATTAGTGAAAGTATTTAAATAACTTTTACATTAAAAACAAATAAATATGTTATTGCTTATAAATAACCAATTAATAAAAAATTATAGAAACATTCTGATTAAAAGTTTTTAATAGTTTATTTTTAAACAATAGACTTAACTAAATTTTGTAAAGGTATATTAGTAAGTTTAAAAAATTATCGTTGTAGACATATCTTAAGCATTTGTTTGTTTATTACTGAAACGTTTGGCAAATTTAACACCAAAGGTGCGCAACTGATAATATTTTTAAAATAGCTACTACTGTTTAGACGCTTTTATTGTAAACTTCTAGTTAATAATACGAATCTGATTAAATAAAATGGATTATTATTATTATATACTAATTTTGAGAACACAAAATATATATGGGTAATTCCATTACTTTTCGACCAATTTGAAAAAGTCGACCTCTTTGATTTTGCTCAAATTTTCAGGGATCAAAATATAGATGAAAAAAATGAGATTTCCAAAATTTTGGACCTTAGAATATTGCTTGTTCAAAATGACACACATTTGAAGGTCAGAAATTTTACAATAAAACGTCATTTTTAGCTTAATTTGTATCTCAATTTTTGGGTTTTTGGAAAATGATAAAATGGTCTACGATAGCTCAAATTATTCCATATTACATGTACTTTAAAAGCCATATTATTATGTTTAATATTGTGGCAGTCATTTTGATATATTAAGCTTTAAACATTATTCCAAAAAAACCCGTAAATTTAGCAAAATCGCAAAACTTTGCTTTCTTTAAACCGTTCTAACTTTGTCAAATCTTAACAAAATTTGATTTGCAAGGTCTAGATTTCTTCGTGTTTAATCGCTTTTTGAAGTGATCACACAATACTTATAGAATCAATACGTATACACCATTATTTTGATGCAGAAAGTTGCACATGTTTTTGCAATCTTCAAAACTTGTAATTTTCAGGTTCCGAAAAAGCGCTGTCACCCTATGTCGATTTTAGTCAAAATTTCAGTAAATACTCTTTAGAACACAAGAAAAAAGGTTATTTATATGAGAAATGGTATATCGGGCATTATCAAGAAATTTTTAATATTCAAAAATTGTCAAAATCGGCAAACCGCACATTTTTGTATCTCAATTTTTGGGCCTCTGGGAAAAGATAAGAAGGTCTACGTTGGCTTAAAATATTCCTTATTGTATGTACTTTAAAACCCATATTTGTATATTTAATGTTGGGGCAGTCATTTTGATATATCAAGCTTTAACCATTAATAAAAAAAAAACGTAAATTTAGAAAAATTGCTAAATTATGCTTTGTTTAAACCGTTCTAACTTTGTCAAATCTTAAAGAAAATTGATCCACGAGATCTAGATTTCTTTGTGTTCAATCTTTCTTTAAAGTAATTACACTAGACTTATAGAATCAATTTATATTCACCACTATTTTGATGCAGGAAGTTGCACATGTTTTCGCTATTTACAAAACTTGTAATTTTCAGGTCCCGAAAAAACGCTGTCGCCCTATGTCGATTTTAGTCAAAATTTTAGTAAATACTCTTCAAACTACAAGAAAAAAGGTTATTTATATGAAAAATGGTATATTGGGTATTATCAAGAAGCCATTGAGAAAATGCAAGTCGTTGTGCTGCGTCGCCTGGTTGTAGGTGTTTTACTTTTGATAATAATATGGGTGAACATTTTCACTAAAAAACGCGTTAAAAAAGTTGTTTTCTGTTAGGAAATCTCAATTGCTAGGGCATTACTATTACAGAGTCCGTAAACACAAATGATATTTGCGTATTCTCTATGTTGAACAGCATTTTTATCAAATTTTACTAAGCGAACCAGAGAAAACTGTTTTAACAAATATCAAAAGCTTGCATCAATGCACACTTGTTAAAGTATTGTTGTTTTGTTTGTGTTTTTTTGCAAAATAAAAAGTTTTTTAAATATTTTGTATTTGTTGACTATCTCAAAAACAAAGCAAGATAGACAAAAAGTGATTTAGATTTTCTGAATTTTGACGATTTTTGAATATAAAAAAATTCTTGATAATGCCCAATATACCAGTTTTCATATAAATAACCTTTTATTTGTTGTCTGAAGAGTATTTACTGAAAATTTGACTGAAATTGACATAAGGTGACAGCGGTTTTTCGAGACCTAAAAATTACAAGTTTTGAAGATCGAAAAAACTTGTGCAACTTCCTGCATCAAATTAGTGGTGAATATGTATAGATTTTATAAATCTTATGTAATCATTTTAAAGAAAGATTGAACACTAAGAAATATAGACCTCGTGGATCAAATTTCTTTAAAATTTAACAAGTTAGAACGGTTTAAACAAAGCATAATTTTGCAGTTTTGCTTAATTTACGGTTTTTTTTGGAATAATGTTTGAAGCTTGATGTATCAAAATGACTGCCCTAACATTAAATAGACAAATATGGGTTTAAAAGTACATGTAATAAGGAATATTTTGAGCCATCGTGGACCTTCTTATCTTTTTTAAAAGGCCCAAAAACTGAGATACAAATATGTGCGGTTTGCCAATTTTGCCAATTTTTGACTATTAAAAAAATCTTGATAATGCCCGATATACCATTTCTCATATAGATATCTTTTTTTCTTGTGCTCCAAAGAGTATTTACTGAAATTTTGACTAAAATCGACATAGGGTGACAGCGCTTTTTTGAGACCTGAAAATTACAAGTTTTGACAATCGCGAAAATATGTGCAACTTTCTGCATCAAAATAGTGGTGTATACGTATTGATTCTATAAGTTTTGTTTGATCACTTTAAAAAGAGATTAAACACGAGGAAATCTAGACCTTGTGGATTAAATTTTGTAAAGATTTGACAAAGTTAGAACGGTTTAAAGAAAGCAAAATTTTGCAATTCTGCTAAATTTACGGTTTTTTTTGGAATAATGTTTGAAGCTTAATATATCAAAATGACTGCCACGATATTAAACATAAAAATATGGGTTTTAAAAAACATGTAATAAGAAATAATTTGAGACATCGTGGACCTTTTTATCTTATTCCAGAAGCCCAAAAATTGAGATACAAAATAAGCTAAAAAAGACGTTTTATTGTAAAATTTCTGACTTTCAAATGTGTGTTATTTTGAAGAAACATTATTCTAAGGTCCAAAATTTTGGGAATCTCATTTTTTTCATTTATATTTTGATCCCTGAAAATTTGAGCAAAATCAAAGAGGTCGACTTTTTCAAATTGGTCGAAAAGTAATGGAATTACCCATATATATATATATATATATTAATAAAATATAACTTTCATCTATTCATTTCAACATAATTAAATATAAATAATTAAACCTTAAAACACACATTTCCTGTTGCGTTAGAAAATCTGATTTATATTGGCCTAGCACATAATTATCCCATAATTAACTTCCTATTATGTGATCGCATAAAAAATATAAGTGGCTGGAAAGTATCATCCACAATATTTCAAAACTGTTTGCAAATGTTCCAGTAATTATTTTTTAATTAAGGAAGTGCAAACAGAAAATGATACTCTGTTTCTCGTACTTCTTTTACCTACATAAAAGCTACAAATTTTATTAGAAATAAGACTTCATTCTAGGAGTATAGTTCCAGGCGGACGCAATTAGTTACACTTTGTCAATTCTTAATTAGATAACATTATACGGTTTAAAAAATCTTTTCTTTGAATATTAAATGTTTTAAAAGGGATTTTAAATTAAAATTTTGCATTTACAAAGTCTCAACAATACATATACACAGTTTGTAATTAAAGTATGTCTCTATATTTTTTAACCATTGTATAATTTTTAATTAAAAACCAGACTATTAATGAAACAAAATAAGTCGTTTTAGTTGATTGTAATTGGTGATTATTGTTTGGATTGGTTTTCCATTGAAAGGGGGGGAAAGAATAATTTATGTTTCAGCTGTTGCTATCGAGGGTGTGCTCCAATTTATCGTAAGCCTCTTTCTGTATAAAAAATGAATTAAACAAAGCCTATTTGGCAGATCTACGGCTTCACACAATGGATTATCGTTCATTGAACGTCTGCTCGTTTAATCTCGGTCTGCCCTATTCACGGCAGTTCAAATGCAAACAAATCATACAATTCAACAAAAAACATTTGCGAAAACGGAAAAATCATCATTAAACTGAATTGATGCACTTTTTATAACATGACAATTGCTAATATTTGTTTCTTTTATTTTTGCAGTGCTAAAAATATTTATTTGCGTTGAAAGATAGTCGTGTAATTGCGATATAAAGTTGTGTGAAATTCTATCCAGCTAGTGTAAATGAATCCATTTGTATGGTTTACGGAACCGTGACGATTGTTTTGGATTACGCATTTTGGATTATATTACAGTGAGATTACGTAATTGGATACGTCAAAATTACTCCTCAGCAAGGTAAGATGTATGCATTATGTACTTATATGAAGAAGGGCGAAATTCGATATGGCAAATGAAATGCATGGTAATCATAGATTTGTGCCGACGATGGTGAGCTACTTTTTAATATATTTACGCCCACGCGATGTGATATCTTGATAATCATCAGACAAGCCATACTATTATTTAAGTTGGATAGTTTATTCATTAATTTGATTGATTTACAACTATATTTGAATAGCACAATAAAATTCATCCTTAATATCCATTCATTCAACCAGCCCACATACTTTTACAATCATTATCATTTAAAATGGGCAGAGAAATCCGATTTTATGGAAAATTACAATAAAAACAACATTGATAGTTCAAAATTTGAAATTATTTATAGATATTATTTAAACTGTATTTGATAGTCGCCTAATTTGAAATACGTTCCAATATATATTAAATTGACTAGAAAACATTAATATAATATTTTTAATATAGAATATTGCATACGAAAATAAAACAACATTTTTCGGCAACGAATTTACAAGTTTTGCAGGTCTTTTATATAATTTTGTCTATTTTCTATTTTTGAGGTTTATTACATAATTTGATATTTACAACTTTACAATTATTAAAAATAACTTAAAGTAATTTAAAAAAAGTATTAACACAAGAGTGATTGATTATTGCGTATTGCCTTCTCTAGTTTTTTTATCACAGCCCGGTAATAGAAATTATTCCATTTTTTTGTTAATGCTACATACAACTTTTAAAAATGAATTGAAGTCATTCTCAAAATGTCAACAATTGATTTTTTTTTAGTTGTTCGCAAACATTAAATATTTGCAGTGAGTTATGGCGTTGCTGATGTCGTTAATAAATAGTAGGAACAGAATTCGACCACCATGGGAATCTTGCGGTACCCCAGAGTACACATAGACACATTTTAATGTAAAGTTATTTAATTTGAACACTTTTAACAAGCTGTTAAGTATGATTTGATCTAATTAACCATACTATCATTGAAACCTAGCGCGGTTTATTATGAAGTTAAAATTTTGTGATATACTCTGAAGGACGCCTTATAAAATGGTGCTAATGGCGGCAACCTGATACCCATTTTCTAAGTCGCCAATTAGACATGACTAGTAATAGATGTGATGGAAAATTGTTTTTCAAAAAAACACGTTGTTTATCTACAAAGAAAAGTTTCGAATTTAATCGGATCATTATTTTAGAGATTGACCGGATTTAAAAATGACAGGCAATTTATAATTTAAGAAATATGGGATTTCATCTAGCCTAACTGTTATTTTGTTTTTAATAAACATGTGGTTTCAAATTCATTTTTAACTTATACCTAAATGATCGGAGTTTGTCTAGATTACAATCCGGAATATCACACGTTTGTTCAGTCTGACAAAAAAAAAGAAATTAATTTTGTTATATTTACTATTTCAGACTGTTTTGTTTAGTTAATAGAACTTTCTGGAATGGACTTGTCAACAAACTTCCAAAACTCCTTTGGATTGTTTGAAATATTTTGTTCAATGTTATTTATCTAGCTGTTCTATAGTGAAAGTAGATTACATGCTGAGCTAATACCTCTAAATTTATTATAATCATCTATTATACTACTTTTTTATACTACGCACGCACTGATTTTTTTCTTTATTAACTTAATAAGTTCTGCATTAAATCATCTTGGGTATTTTTTAAAACAAATTTTGCTGACTGAGCCAATATGTCCGGCTCATTGTTATTTAGTTTTACAGCTATTTTACATTGTATACAAAATTATACGACTTGTTTGAAGGGGGATGGGACCAACGGCTTATTAGGTGACTTCCGAATCACCACGGTGCTAACGCTTTATAACTAAGCTGTCTCATCAATTCAATTTGTGCAAATATTTTTTTCCAATCCACACATACGTTCATGAAACTGTAATTTGTGTTCTTAAAACCTCTTAAGTAATTATAGATAACATACTTCATAAGTTAATTTTTCTAGTTAATATTAAACGTGTAGGGCACATGGAGTTGATTAGATAGTACTAAAAATCATAAGCTACGCTTACATCAATTTCATCTGATGAAAAACCAGGTTCTAGAAAAACACTTTCTGTATTAGGATTCTTATTAATATGCTTTAAACTAACATAGTTTGAGGTTGCTGTAGTTGCGCTTGATAACAGGCACTTGCGTAAAGCCGATTAGCTGTTGATTGAAATAAGGCTTTTGTATTGCAAGATATTAGTTGTCTGTATATAAACTCCGCTTATAATAATAGATTCATTACTCTAGGTCAGGGCTGTCTAACTACAAGTACCCCAAGGGCCGCTTTAAAAAAATGCGGTTTGGAGGGCTGCATTATAGTTTTCATAGGTATGATATACAAAGAAAAAACGCGTGTATTATTATTTTAATTTATTTAAAAAATATGAAATTACAAAAAAATTACTGTGAAATTTGAAGATGTTGGTTTTTACTAACTAACATCAATATTAACTTTTGTATTTGTTGTTGATAAACAAAACAACTGAGTAAGTTACTTATCAGAGAAGGAACATCTATATTTTGACTTTTATGTTGGAAAATCAGTTATTGTAAAGATACGTGCTTCCTAGCATTGAGCCCAGTGTAAGTCTTAAGTTTTGCTAGTTGGGGTATTGTTCTTCTGTGAGCAACTTAAAAAAGTCCAATCCAGTTTCAGGTTTCAGTTCTTCCTTGGTATTAAGGATCTGATTGCAAATCTGCTTACATTCTCAACTGAAATTGTAAGGGACTGAGTAAAAACTACAACCTCTCTCGATTTTTTTAAAGTGCTTAATCACTCCGCGGGCCGCAAAAAGTAACGTCGCGGACCACATGCGGCCCGCGGGTCTCATGTTGGACAGCCCTGCTCTAGGTTATTGAAACAAATAAATTTTTAACATTATTTCTGTTTCATTTTAATACGGACCTAAATATGACATAATTTTTTAATTGGAGTTTTTCACTTAATATACAGGATTTCAGTCACATTTTCGTGATAAATGATTATTTTTTTAAGCAAGTTTATTTATTTTTGTTTTAATTTCTACTGCATTTTGATAATATATACTTTTTAATTGGTTGCCTAAACAATAGCTATATATTATCTTTCTAATGCTTATATCTGTTACCCTTTTGGACTTGTTTTTTATTATATTTGCGTTGAATAGTTTTTTAGTTTTTGAGTTGCATCATCGTATTTTGATATTGAATTGCAGTTTATGATTGTTTGAAATATTTTTTACATGCGTTGTAGTTTATATAAATTTTTTTAATAGGCCTAGGACGTGTTGATTGCTTACCTACTTTAAACATCATAATAGGATTTTTGATTTTATTTAAAGTGTTTTGATATTATTTGTGTTTTTGTGTCAGAATTTTTTAATACTTTTTCTTCCAACTTAGAGTTCATACAAATCTAGCTTAAATTTAATTGAATTTATGTTTTGGCAACAACTGCGGACACTCCTTGTTTTTAATAAGTGCGCTATTTTTTTATTTATTTTTAGATACAAGCTTGTTTAAAATCAAGAAAGTTTTGTTTGAAATTTTTTTACGATTAGAGAATTATTTAGGTGTTCTGGTAGTTTTGACTAATCTTGTATAACCATTTTTAAATATTGTTTTACGCTCAGATATAGAAATTTGTTTTATATTATTGAAGCAACAAATGGTAAACCTCTCATCCACCATACCGTGCATATATTAATTAATTAAACACTAATTCACTGTTTCAACGACATGTTGCCAAACGGTAATTTGTCGCCAAATTGTCCGACCGCATTACTTTACTGCGGCAAAGGTATTGATACTACTTTCTTTGTCTTGCTTCAAGCTGCTCTAGCACCACCGTCCTTCATTTATGCCGGTTCGGTTTATTTTGTTCTTTTGCATCAGCGTGTCACCGCTACGACCCGCAATTGCGCGCTTTCTTATAAACTAAACCTGCACAAAAATACCAATATATTTTATAAAATTAGCAAACATAGTCTCTGTCTAGCATAGCACTTAATTGGTCATAACATCAATACATAGTATTCCATAATACTAGACACTTAATTAACACATCTTTAACGGATACTTTAATACGAGTGTGTTATAACTGCTCCTTACAAATTTAATGTTTGACAATCTTTTGCAGTTTTTGTGCAACCTTAAGCTTCAACTGCTAGTGCACAACATGCTTTTGGTTATTACTTATACGGCCTTACTGCCAGGTGCAGGGCTTATCTGTTAGTATAAAAAGTTTTTCGGATCAGAAAGGAACTTTTTGTTGGACTTGAAATAGCTTAGACACTGTTGGAGTTTTTTGTCCAGTGTTTTCCAATATAAAAAAAATTGACCTAATAAGCAATACGGAACTGACATTTAAAAATCTGAAAAGAAATGTCATCATTGCTTTTTAATACAAAAAAATTGGTCAACTTTGGAAGACTATAAAACGAGTTGAGGGAACAATTTAAAAATTTCATGTAAGCGTTTACGCTTTAATTATTTTTTATTAAAATAAGAATAAGCGCAACAAAAAGTTCTAGGGTCTAAATTTTTTGGACACTTCTATTTATTTTTAATTTAATTTTGTTTTTTCAAACTTTGACAAAGCGTCACTGGTTTATTTGTACAAATAATTTTATTGTAAACTTACTGAAATTAATTTGTGCAGAAAACCAGGAAGTACCCGTTTGTTATTTTTTTTATATGTTTTAAATTAAATGTTGAAATTAGGTTAAGTGGAAGATCATCATTATGATGAACTTCGCCTTTTTTTGTAAAATTACAAAAATAAAGACGATTATTATTATTATTATTATTATTATTAAAATATTTTTTATTACGGACTAATCTTGCGCACTTTCAAATAACTCATTTAATAGCTGTTTTTGAGACGCTGCTGCTTGAAATCAAAGACTTAACTGAAAAATGTTTTTAGACTACCGGTTTTAAAAAGTGGGTTGTTTTTAATCACATAGTATTCAATTTATTTAAAATGAAAATTGTTGGTATTTATAGCTACTACTGCTTTTATTTTTTCAAAAAATACATAAATTATAACTGGAATAGTCGCTAGAAAGAATATGATTTTTGTTAAATTTTGAACAATAATGTTTTTTGCGCGACCTCCTCCCATCGGAAATATCAAAGATTAAAAGGTCTTAAAAAAAAACACCGTAAAAGAAATCACAATTAAAAGTTTAATTTTTATAAAAAAAAAGAAAAAGAAGTGACAATTAAAATAACAAGGATTTAAAAGAATGGTGAATATTACAGGGGACTCTTGTGTAAAAAAAAATGTTTAAATAAAAAAAGGTTTTAATAAATTACTTTGGTGAAAATATTACTCATCTTGCGCATTATTATTAAATTATTAAAAAAAAAATGCAAATTGTCCATAAAACCGCCAGTCTGCTTATTGAAAAAATCACTTTTTGTTGTACGTAAAATTTAAAACGGATAAACGCCAAATACCGTAAACAATATAATTGTTTTATTTAAATTCCTACAGAATATTATATAGAACTACTTAAAAAAGATTATATTTTTTGTTAAAATTAAAAAAGAAAAACTATTTAATATCTACGTTACTTTAAATTTAACAAAAATATTACCACCAAAATGCAGATAACAATTTAAAAAATCAAACAAACAAAGTCACTTAACGCTAAAAATTGCCGGGTTTAGATCGCCTCGTCTTGATGAAGTGCCGCTAGTAGTTGTTATGAAAAAATATTACATATTGATATCCTATCACATCTACGAGAATATTGGTAAACTTTTTGCTCTAGAAAAATGTTGACACGTACAGCGCCGTTGCGGTATTAGTCTTTTTAGGCTGATATGCCATAAATCTTAACTAAATACAGCGCCGTTTTTAAATTAACATTGGTTCTTATGAGTAAAAAAGCTAACTAACTTAACATCATAAAGAAAAGATTTTAATCATCACTTATTTTATATATGTTTTTAAAGATTTGCAGTTAAACTTTGAGTGAAAAATTAATCACTAAATAAAAACTGTACTTTTTAATAATTAATTGTGGAGAAACGACTTATTGCATCATTTTTTTTAGTTGATGTTTTAAATATTTTGAAGTTTAAAAAAAAACATTGAAACTTAAAAATAAACAAATTACATTACGCGCAAAAGGTTTTAAGAAATAGTACAGTGTTACAAAGCACAGAAATAGCAAATAAGCAATGAAGCAAAAGGTTAGCTTCTATTATGATATACTTATGGTTTTACAGTATTCAAATTTGGAAACATTTTTTCTGTCAAAAACTGCAACATTTCTTGTTTGATACACCCATTTTTATAATATTATAATACACAAAGTGTTCTATACACTTTGCCACTATTGATTATAGCAATCAATCTAATTATATTATAGATTAACAATTTATATTTTTAGTAGTGCGTTTAGAATTTTTTTATATAACGAAAAGGAGCTATTTAAAGATCTTTGTTTTTTGATATTTAAAAGGCGTTTTGTTGCTTGAGATAATTCGTATCTTAGATGTGGTGGGTGCAGAGTTTGCTTACAGTTGACCAAAAACACATATTTGTAACAACTTTAGAAGCAGATGATCAAGCGCAATAAAAAGGAGTTTTGCGTTGTTTTATAACTATGGAGGAAACATGGATCTATCACTATACACCGGAGATCAAGGAACAGTTCAAACAGTAGATTTCTACTAGTAAAGTTGCGTCGAAGTAGGTTAAGGTGGTTTTATTGGCCAACAAGGTCAAGGCCCTATTTCCTGTTTTCGCACTTGAAGAAATGGCTCGGCGGAAAGAGATTAAGCACTATGAGGAGTTCATTGATGCAACAAACGCTTATTTTGAACGGTTGAAGAAATTGTATTATTCGAAAGAGATCTAAAAATTGAATAAGAGTTATACTGGAAGTGTATTGGACGTAGTCACCTTTTAATGTTGAAAAATAAATTGTTTTTGACAAAAAAAAATTGCAGGATCTTCAAAAAAAAAAAAAAAATCTTTAACGACCTTTGTTTTTAGGTATCAAATTATATTTTATTGTTTTGACAAATACTTAAAATACGTTAATAAAACCTTCTTCCGCATAATTTTTTGTACCGGATATACATGTGAACTCTTATTTCACTATTGATTTATCAGGTAACTGTTTTGTCACGTGAGACATTATATTTGTTTGTATGTAACTAATTATACGTGCAAATGCAATCACTTCATTCTGTAAGTACATTGTCTACACTCAATTGGTTAAGTACAAATACAACATTTTAAGTTTTATCAGCTAGAAATGTTTCTAACAATTGAAATAAATGATCACTTTACAATTCTGTTGGCATTTTAGTAATAAGTAATATACGTATTACTTACCAGATATTAACTATACTATTTCCAATAATATATATTTCTTCTAATATAATTAATAATATTGTATATGACTGGTTTAGATTAAATATGTGATATTAAGCACATAGATTATAATAAAATTACCATTTTTAATCAATAAACAGTGTCATTCCAATAACCACCTACACAACTGTCACACTATCTAAAAGATTTATTGAACTCTGAGAAGTGTGTAAATGAGGGAACGCACATTGTATTAAGAAATAATGTAGCCTGAAACATAATACGCTTAAAATATTCATTTATTTGCATATTTATTACGGAACTATGTTAGCTGTGTAATAGTAATAATAATAGATACATTTACACTATATCAGGATTTTGTAATATCTAATATAATATAAGAGAAATTTTAGAATTATTTTCTTTGTGTTATATAATTTGTTGAGAAATTATTTATTATAATGAAATAACTAAACTAAGATATATTATTGGTTTTTTTTGTTATATAAATGATACCGTTTTAGAGTAAATTTACTGCATAGATGAACTGCAGGGGAATATTTAGAAACGTCATAATTGTATTAATATGATATTAACTGATTTATTACTTTGGAAATGTTATAAGTTTAGTTAGTCTGAATGTTTATAATTTGTTGAAACTACATAAAGATTAGATTTATTATAATTTAAATGTTTTATGTATACATAATAAGAAATCTAAACTTAAATTAACAATACATGCAATCATGATAAATATACACCAATGCATAAAATTACAGTTAAAACAGTGATTTCACGTCCCCCATACGTTTACAGAACCAGCAAATTGATTCCTTCCCGTAATGAAATCGTTATTAAACCTATGCAAATTCGCTTCACCTAAATCAACTGCAATAGTTGACTTTTCTAAAATTTATGTGATAATTTCATTTACCATAATGTTTACTTTATCATTAAAATGCGCTGTTTTCTAATCGTACATTTGCTAATGTTGAGATTTCACTTTATATAGTTTCGTGTACATTTTGCGTTCATGGAGATTAAATTCTCATAACTTAGCTAATTGTTAAATAAGTAAATGATGTTTGGCGTGGGCGTATTGCTTTATCGCGTGTTAATGTATTAATATAGGAAATTTAGTAATTTTTATAATGACATTTAATTGGTATATTATATTATTACGATTTAATTTATTTACGAAAAAGTTATGTTTTGTTATTTCTACAATGATGAAAGTATTTCTAATAAGAGGTTTTATTTTAAAATAAATTAAAAAAAGAATATTTGTTTTAAGTGTTGGTATTTTTATTCCAACGCAATGTACGGACTTTGCGATTAAATATGGAAAACAATATTTGTTTATGATCTGCCGGCTTCAATTGTGAATCAGTTGAACTATAACGATACACTCAAATATCTTTATGCAAAATGTATATAAGCTGGTTTTGTGACAAGCTTAATTGCTACGAACGTCTTCGAAAGGATAAATATGAGTTTTCAGCGACACTGTCAGCTGCAGCAGCAAGATTTTAGTACATAATTGCATGCCGAGAAAGTTCTTGATTGCAATAGAATAAATTTCAAACCGTCTTCAAAAAGTTTTCACCATTTGTGTATTGAATTTTGATAATTTCAATGCACTGCTCAATTGTGTAGTGTCTTATTTCTGTTAATGATTTAGTTTTAACTAATCAAGTATTAAATAAAAACATAAAGTTAAGTTGAAAATAATTTTTTTTACACTATATATTAATTCAATTTAGCATTAAACGGAACAAAATTAATTCAAAATGCTGGAAGCCCCGAATTTGGTTGTCTACTTAGCCAAATGCCTAAAGCATTATTGATTTGAACTATAAATCATTTTACATACATTATTTGTGTCTTCTCATTTAATTTTCACTTCAGTTTGTTTGATGCCAGACTTTTATTACTTATTCCTAATTCTTGATGTTTTTTTTAGAAAATCGAAAAGCAACGATTCTTAAAAAGTTTGATTGGAAGTAATAACTCTACAAAGAAATTTTTTGTTTTTAAAATTTTTATACAGGATGTTTCAGGATTACACGACACTATTTTTGAGATATGTTTTCCGGCACGAAATAAACAAAAAGATTAGTATCTTACTTCTAAACTATAATAACCAAAACAATTAAAAAAGGATATAACAAAAAGAATCAATATAAAAAATGTATGTAATTAGTATTGAAAACAATAGATAAAAATGCATACTCATGATTTTCATGCGTATCGTTATTATAAACTGTGAAATTAACAAAATTTAATTGTGTATTTTAACCATGGGAGGATACAAATTGAAAAATAATCGTTCTGGTGACAAATCTAATAAAGCTTAAAAATCTGTAATTTACCAACATTAAATGATATTTGAAAACATGTATTTTATTTTATTGTTATGTCATAAGTGTTATATTATTTATAAAAAATAATAATACTCTTACTTAACAAAAAAAATAGGTAAGGTTATCTCATAAGGTCAATAAATTTAAAATTCTCATTAACAATGACCGCGCGCGCCATGCCTCCGTTCATAAAACATTTTGCGTTGTTTTTATGTCGAAATAATAAGTTGTTTATTTTTTATCTTCGGCTAAAAATAAATTAATAGATTGAAAGAGAGAAACGAGTTCTGTATGCATAATCTATTCGTTGTGGTTCTTCCACCTATAGGCCGAAACTACATTCTTTCAATAACGTAGCCTTGAATGTGCTTTTTGTGTGGCCCCGGAGTTTGTAAAGCCTATACATTTCAATTTATTCGTATACATATTTTTATTATATTTTATTGTTACGTATTGAATTTTGCTGAAATGATGTACATATATGCATTGAAAATTAATATGGATTTGTTTCATGTTTTGCATACTTGGGGTTACTGGGATAACAATGTTATTGGAATTACCAGAATTATCATAGTTGTTGCTATTAAAGATTCATATTATGCACATTTGCTGGTTGGGTAATTTGTGGTATTTACAGTTTGCTAGTTTATAGTACATAAAAACTTGATTAATGGTTTATAAACAAAACTCAGCAATTTAGTAGCATGAGTAAAACAAATAAATGTTATATTTAACTATTCTAATTATTTTTTATTTATTAATTAATTTTACAATTATATAAAAATTTAAAATAATGCTTGTATATATAATCATATTTCACAATAAGTATATTAATTTATTTATTGTATATACAAATTTAGTTTTTGAATAATTAGTTCACCAGTTTTGTAGCAATTTGTTCAAATAATTAATTTGATTTTTACACAAATCTGAATTGGTCGCTACAAATCTTTTAAAATTTTATTGTTGTTAAAAAGTTTGATTTATTAATCATGTTTACTATAAATATCTCTTTATTTTTGAATGATATTCAATTCGTTTTTAGACGACTTTTTTTATCTTTGGATTTCAGAGAAGAGAAAACAAATTTTGGCCGACAATGTAATTGTCATGACTGCAAGCAATTTGATTCGTAATTTATATTGCTTGACATTATAGCATAAGAATGGTCTTTTGGATTGTATGAAATAATGTTCAATAAAAAAAGAGAGTATATTTTGATGTTGAGATCAAATTCAATATTGGTATTTATGGTAAAGATTTGTTTGAATTTCATTAATGTAATGCTTGCGTTTTTAAATCTATTTACTTTTGTTGTCATGTGGTGGTCAGTTTTATAAGAGCCATGTTGTTAAATACTTGAATTTATATATTTTATCTATTGGCAAATTATTAAATGGTAATACAACTTTTCTAATTATTACTTAATTTTCTCAAAAGTTGCCAGTTTATTTTTTTTTTTGCAATATTTCTTTATTTTTCTTCTTCTTCTTCTTCATTTATTTCTTGGAGATCTGACGATCTATTAATTTAGAAGCTGCTTCCGCATATTTTCCTGAGATGTAGTTATTGCTCTATCTTTTAGGTGGTCTTTTGGACAGTCTTATGCCATGTGGGTTGTCTTTTAGGACGATTCTCGGAAATCTGTTCTTGTCATTAGTTTTACATGACTGTACCATTGTCTCTTGCGTTGCTTTTCCCATCTTACTAGGTTCTGTATATTGCATTGGTCTCTGATGTTTGTGTTTTTACTCGGTTTTTTCTTGTTTTCTTCTATTATTGTTCTCAGTGTTATTATCTTGGCTACCCTAAGCATGTCTTTTGACTTGTTTGTGTTTTTGCACACTTCTGTGTCGTATGTCATGATCGATATATACAGGTTTAACCATGCAATGCTTTGTTAATTTGGCAACACAGATCTTTAGGTGAATTGTGGGCGCTTGATTTATTTACTCTCATATATTTGAATTGAATCACCTGTTTTATAGGGCTATCTTCTACCACGAGCTTTCATTGGATGATTGGATATTTTGCAATTGTCACGCATTTGGTTCTGTTGGTAGATATGTTCATATTAAATTGATCACTTACTCAAAAGAATTATAAGAGCTGTTTTTGTAGATTGTTTTCTGATTTGGCGATGATTGTTGCGTCGTTTAATAGCACGTCATTCCAATTATTTTGTTGTCTATTCTATATCCATGACTTGAAAAATTTTACTTTGTTTATTATCTTGTTCATCAGGATGTTAAATAAAAAGGGACTGTCACCTTGTTTGATTCCTTTTAGAGTTGGGATGTTTTTAGTCAATTGGTCTTCTGCTTTTACCTTTGTTGTGTTTTGTTTTTGATAATATGTTTAAAATGTCTCTTAGAATATAGAATATAGTATATTTGTCAGTTTATTTTATGAATATGTTTGTTTATATTTTCTTATTTTTTATTTATTGATGGGATGTTTTTGCTTTTAAGTTTTTATTATTTTTTAAAGTCATTTTTAATAAAAGTAAAAGTAGATAAGCTAGGTTTCAACTGATTTGAACTGCTTTGATCTACTTTTGAACTACTTTTGAACTGCTTTTAAACCATTTAAACCTTTTTGAATTGCTTTTTCTTAAAATTCAAGATGTCGCAAATGTGAATTTAGACCTTAACGTAAATTTGTATGGGATTTTGGTACAGAAGTTTCTTAGTCTACTAGTAAATGTTATTTTGTAAGTTTTTTATCTTGATAGATGCTTTTTTGCGTAGGAAAGGGAAAATTTAGAAGACACTGGGCAGCCAGTATTGTTCAGTAGTGTCATATTTTCACTGACTAAAAAAACCCACTTTTTCCTTTCTTACCTTAAGGTGTTTTTGCCTGGCGCCTCTTGCACTGATATATGCTAGTAATATTAGTAGTAATGTGATTAGACGGGGCGTCTGCACCTGGTAAGATACATGCATTTATCTGTCATAGGTGAGCCAAACATTTTACTGAATAAAATAAGTTTTTGAACGCAGAACTAGATGTTGCTGCCTTTAATATCAACGTTGATTTTTTTGGGCAATCCAAATTTTTGTGAGTAATATATAAATGGTGATCCATTTAGAGGTACTATTTATAAAAGAAAAAAAAAACAATAAAATCATTTTTATTGGGTAACCATTTTGTACATTAATTTTTTAAAGATTATTTTTTTCAAATATTGGCTATAACTACGGCTTATTAGTCCATTCAGAAATTTTAATTTTTGATGACAAGTTCAAGCATTTTGAGTGGTATTTGGCAAATGACGGAAGTAATGTTGGCCTCTAATTCCCCAATCGTAGTCGGCTTATCTATGTAGACTTTGGACTATACGTAATTTCAAAAGAAAAAGTCTAGTGGTGCGATATTACATGATATAGGCGGCTAATTCACCGGTCCAAAATTAACTGTTCACCAAATCATTCTCGCAATAAAGCCATGGTTTTACGGGCTATGTGGCAAGTAGCGCTGTTTTGTTACCCCAAATGTCGTTGAGATTGCCGATTTCAATTTTAGACAGCAAATAGTCTGTTATTATTGTGCGATAACGGGCGCCATACACAGTTAAGTTCCGGCCGGCCTTATTTTTAAAGAAATGTTGCACTAGCTCATAAACCACATTTAACCGTTGTTTTGTTTGAATGTAATGGCAGTTTTTGAATCTCTTTTGTTTTCTTATTGACGTAGCCATTAAGCCAGAAACAGGCTTTATCGCTGAACAAAATTTTGGTTGAAAGCAGTAAACCTTTTTGAAGCTTTTTAAAAGCATAAAATCTGAAACAGTGACGATTCGGAATGTCAGCCGGCTTCAATTCTTGCATGACTTAAATTTTGCATGCTTTTAAACCAATCTATAAGTTGTTCTATACGACAAGACATTGTGTACACTCTCACCGCCGCTGTATTTTCTTCACTACGTGCTGGATGCGGTCTATTTGGTCGCGTATTATCTAATAAGGAATATTGAGTTTAAAATTTTTCAATGGTACAGCAAATTGTGCGTTGGTAGGCCGATTATATACAGCATAAATTGCTCTAAGCGTACAAAACACTTTCTTCATACAGTGCTGATTTTGGTAATACAGCAGTTTGTAGACGCTGTGCCAGGCTAATTTTTTCTATGATAAAATGTCAAACATTACTTTATCTAACATAAAACCTCTACTGAAAAAAATACCTCTAAATAAATCACCCGTTGTAATATTTTTAGACAATAATATGTGGTTGGTTCAATTTCTATGCACAGTTGCCATGTTGGTAATTTATTTCAAAGACAAACTTAATTATTTTGAGGTTAAGTTTATGTTAATAAGTTTTATACTTTATAAAGATTAGTTCTAAAAATTAAAAAATGTAAAACTATACAGGGTGTTTATTTTGTTATGAATATTTGGATTTTTAAATTTTTTTATGTATTTAATTATTGTTTTGTTATTTGTTTTTGATATCATTCATCTTTTAATCCGTTTGGTTTAGATAAATGTGTACGTTTGTTGGAAAATGTTATTTATTTGAAGTTCAGGAGTTTGAATTAATTGAGTATAACTCAAAAATGGTGCATTTTATAATAAATAAAAATATACAAAGCGTTCTATTTGAAAAAAAGTTAAGTAAAATTCCACAATAAAATGTACACCCTGTACATTAAAAATTTATTTAAAACCAAAAAAACTTTTGTTGGAAACCTTTCTTGAATTTTTTTACGGTGTTTTTAGGTGTTCTGGTAGTTTTGACTAACTCCGTATGTATAAAAAAGTACAAATTTAATTAATTTAAATTGTATAAGTACTATACAAGTATACTATATTGTAATGGTTTTAAACAGATATGCTTTTTAACAACAAAAAAACAGTTTTATTTTATATTTATCGGCAACTGCTCGCTTCGTCGATTCAGTGAGTAACTCACGCGCAAGGTGACCGGTTAAATATTCGTTTAATGCACTCATTGCATTTTAAAACAAAACAATATGTATGAATGTGTGTTCTTAATTAGTGCTCCCAGACGTGTTGGATAACCAACCAGATATAAACGGTATAAACAAAATAATTGCAACTAATATAGCAATAAAAAATAATACGGGTAGTTATATAAGTATGTACCTTTGATTTTCATTGTGTTTATAATTTGTATTATGAATCATTTAGTGCGCATTATAATTTTATTAATTCTAGTTTTGTTTGTTTCAGGTAAGATGACGCAATTGCATAAGTTGACTGAAGGTAAACATGGAAAAATTATAAGTATTATGAAATAGAAATAGATACAAAAACAATGTAAAGTTTAATAAAACATTTTTTTTTATCATATTTACTAAATTGTTTCAAAATAAAAATTTGATATTACTTGACTATTCGGAAAAATTAAATAGAAAAACAATATTAATGTTATTTAATGAAACATAAAATTTGATTTACAGATTTTTATTATTATTATTATCTGAGAATATCTTTTTACAATTAATTGCTATCAATTTATGGGAGTGTAGTCCGGCTTATTAGAAACTATACAAAATATATAAATTAGTTTGCCGTTTTCTATTTTATAAAGCAAAGATATATATAAACCAATTTTAAAATGCCGAACATACACTGTAGATGCATTTTTGAACTTATGCAATATAAATTCGTACTGTATTTTTATTGTTATATGAAAACCTTATCAAAATAAATGAATTTTTATTATTATTATTATAAACTTTTGCGATAAATGTTTATTGTCGTTCAATCATTTATAATACACGTTTATGTATGTTTTCAATTTGAGATATTTTCAAATAAATTAAAAAAAATATTGTAATATTGTATTTTAAAATGTAAATAATATTCAAAGCCATCAGAGGAATAAGCAAATATTATGTCACATTGGGTAAACTAAGAACAATGGAAAATGTTCACAGTCCTGTTATTTTTCAATTATATTATTTGATAACTTACCTGTTGGTACGGACGGATTTTGTGCGTGCGCTGAAATTCAAATTGCCTTTTTAGTGAAATATATTACTCCTTGATTTACCAAATGTTAACGTAAATATTTCAAAAGCATCAAACGAACGTGAATATAATTTTTTTAAATATTTTATTTTAATTTAAAAATAATTCAGTTAATCATTAATTATATAACACAGTATTACACAGTATTTTTCAGCTAATATTAAAGTCTTAAACTATTACAATAAATAAGTATTTAAATCGATTTGAAATTATGAACCAAATCTATAATTTTTTTTAAATATGTTAGACATTTGGAAGAAATTCAAAATTATATAATGTTTTTAGTAATATTATAACACAACATTACAACAAAATATGATCAAAAATCTTAGATGTTCATCTGATATTTAGATTGTTAGATGTTAGATTGGCGAAGATAAAATATTGTACAAAACATGTGTGACTATTAACAAAACTAGGCTTTTACAGATTTTGTCTTCCGGTTTGTTTATACCGCTTACGTTTGTTGATAATGCTTCTACCTCACTTGTATCGTAAATATATTACGGCATTGTTTTTTTTTGTAAAATTGTAACTTTTTTTTTTAACTCAAAGATTTATATAAATGCTTTTAAGTCTTTGTTCTTTTTGCAGTAATATAATTATTATATCTAAATATAAAACCGTATTATATGCACTGCATACCTTATATCGGTGTATAAGAAAAAGCGTTAGACTTGCAAATGCAGGAATAGACATCAGATAAATCCAACTTATTAAACACTTTTACACAAACTCTACTTCTACTTTACAACTAAATAATAACTCAAAAAGTATACCAATCAATATAGGCATACAGCAACAATAAATGGAAAAAAAGTGAACCATCTACGATACGCGGATGATGATCGTTCTAATAGCAGAAAACAAACAGAGCTAGAAAAATGTTGTAAGAATTAAAAGAACTCGGCAAAAATAGTTTTACATATGAACATTGCATACAGAGTGTTTTAAAACATGTGTCGGAAAATAAAGGGTGGGACTGGTTGGCTAATTATAAGAAAAAAAGTTTTTTTTACACTACATCAGTTAATACTGATGAAGAACTAAGAAATTGCATTATTGCATTCTGCAAAACGATACGAAACACTCCAGGCATTTTTGAACGGGTACGTCAGTCACTAAGACGTAGGTTGGATGCCTGCGTTACCGTAGGAGGAGGTAATTTTCAACATTTTTTGTGATTTTTCTTGTTTTTTATGCTATTGCTTAGTTTTGTAAAATAAAGGTGATGATCATGTTGCTACTTTTTATCCGTTCTTTTTTTCTTATAATTAGCCAAGAAATCTCACCCTTTATTTTCCGACACATGTTTTGAAACACCCTGTATAATAAAAAAAAAGAAAAAAACCAAACATCTAAAACAAGCTATTGCACTATTGGACTACTGGACTCTGATATCTTATTCCTTTAGCAGCTTTGCCTGTCTAGAATTTTATGTCAAGAGATTATTTAAAAGTATTATATTATAAGTATAAATTGCAGTAAGGTTTAAAAACACTTAAAAAATACAATCTTCTTGTTCCCGGTTTTTTTACCAATGTGTCCTCTTAGTACTAACTTACAAAACTCAACTCTGGACAATCAAAAACAGATCAATAGATAAGGTTTGTAAGAAAAGGCTATGCAAAGACAAATGACTGGAATATCCTTAGTTCATCGAAAAACAAACGAATACATAAGAAACATAACAAAATACAGGACGTGGGGGAAGTAATAACCAAACTTAAATGGAACTATGCCGGCCTTGTAGCTATATATGGACAAAAAATATTACAGTGGAGACTATGTCAAGGAAGACTTTCCATTGGATTGATAGATAATATCAAATGCAGTACAAGCTTATTGTGGTCGAGTAAAGCTTAGTACAGAGAAAACTGGAAAAACAAGTGAAGTCTATGTTTAGAAATAGATTGAATATGAGACAATATGATTAATAGTGCTGCATAACGAGACCGTTTTATTGTCGTATATAACTTTGCAAATATGATGCAAGCAAATTTATTAAAAGTTTGAAGAATTTATTTTGGAGTCAAAGGGCTTAGTAAAGCCACAACAAAAAAAAATATTTTTTTTTTGTACACTGTGGCTAGGGCCGGCAAATACTGTTTTCTTTTGGAAGAGGCTGTAAGAAAAAGACCTCTACTAGGAAGGCAAACAGATATCATGTCACATACATGAACAACAAGAGCAAATAGTGGATAAGAATAAACTTTTTCAAATCTACACCAATGGCTTAAAAAATCTTTAAGGATCTAAAGCGGAAATTTATTCTTAAGATCTACACGTCACAATATATTGTTAGGCAGAGATAGCCGAAATAATCCATGGGTTAATAGAAATAGTAACTCTAGAAATATTTGGTAAATCTAACGGATAGCAGAGCAGTCATTTTAGCTATAAAATCACATTAAGGTTAGAATGCTATAGAGCCCTCACATTGACAGCTTGCACATAGCATATCTGTGCTGGGTGAAATGGCACTCCAACACAATAGGTATATTTAAGGCTGATGGATTGGCTTGCAAAAGATCAACTTTCAAGATGTGTGGACACAAACTCTGGATCGTACTATGAGCGTTGTAATGGGTTTTCCAATAAGAGGTTTTATTTTGATATAAAAAAACGGGTATTTTTTAAGAGAAATCAATAAATGTTTATTTCATTGTAAAGAAGAAGGTATGCTATTAACATTTGAAAACGATATCAGTCAAATGGCCGCCACAGTTACGGTTGCAATACCACATTTTTTTCATGAATTTTTTTATGATCAATTTGCACATTTGCGGCTGTATGACCTTGATAACTTCACGAATTCTATCTTTAAAGTCTTGAATCATTTGTGGAGCATTGGCATAGACGTTATCTTTCACGTGGCCCCAAAGAAACAAGTCTAAAGGTGTTAAATCACAAGATTTCGGTGGCCAATTGTGATCACTTCTTTGAAAAATAACACGGTCAGGAAACTTTTCTTGCAAAATTGCGATTGTCTTGCTGAAAATAAACGTCGTCCACATCAATATCTTCCAATTCCAGCCATAAAAAATCATTAATCATAGCTCGGTAGCGCCATTCATTTACCGTAACAGTTGCACCAGTCTCATTTTTGAAAATGTAGGGTCCAATCACACCACCAGCCCAAAAACCGCACTCAACAGTGACACGTTGAGGATGCAAAGACTTTTCAACAATAATTCTTGGATTTTCCGAGCCCCAAATGCGACAATTCTGCTTATTAATGTAGCCTCCGAGGTGAAAATGGGCCTTATCACTGAAGATGATTATTCGATGAAATTCCGGATCATTTTGATGCATTTGAAGGACGCAATCAGCGAAGATACGACGTTTATGGTGATCGAACGGCTTGAGTTCTTGTGTTAACTGAACTTTAAAAGCCTTAAGACTTAAGTCTTTATGCAAAATACGGTGTAATGTCGTTTGTGAAATGTTTAATTCTAAAGATCGACGAAGAATCGACAAACCTGGGTTCTTTTCAACACTACGGGCTACATTTGCAATATTCTCATGTGTTTTTGAGCGATGCACACGGTTTTGATTTTTACATCACAAACTTGTCCCAACAGCTCAAATTCAATGCGTTGTTGAAGCGTGTATCGTTCTATTTTTAATAATAACGTAGTTTTTACTTGTCAAATGTCAAAAGATAATAGCTTCAAAATTGACAGCTGCCCAAATAACCTGCTATTCAAAATGAAACTTCTTATTGGACCCTTTAGATAACCGGATATACAGAGGATGTGAAATGTAAAACGAGACAGATTAAAATATATCTGTAGGACTTTTTACACAATACGCGTTAGTTTGTAGCACTTTTTGTTAAAATTATAATTTATGATTAATTCATCGTACAGAGTGGGATGGTTATATTATGTACAAACGTTCAAATTTTGTTTTGACGTTTTACAGGTTGACTTATTTATTGAAAATGATGATTTTAAAGAACACGTTGGTGAAATTAAAATTGATTTAGTTATGTAATTGTGTTTGTTCCAGCATCACGACAAATTACTTAATAATTTACTATGATTGTCAATTTTTGCCATTTACAATCAAAATGTCCTAGAGAACTTATGCAAGAATCCGCAATAAAAGGTTACTCGTTTAGATATCAATCACATGCTAATAAAACGAAACTTTATAGTTAATGTACAAACTATATAATACATAATGTGAATTTAATAAATATTGCTGGTATTAATGTGTCGCGATTATATCTACATTTATTTATATGCATAAAGTATTTGCAATTAAAGTAGATATAAATACTGGATAGTGCGCATGTAAATCTGAAATTATCCGAAAAAATGTACACAGGTTTTTACCTAAAACGCTTATCCTTACTAACGGCCGGCACGTGTACCACTTTAACCGTTCATATACATTTCAGTCGTTCTTACACGGAGTATTTATACACGTATTATGCATATTTATTATGGTTAGATTCGACAGAAAACTACATTGTAAATAAAGCAAGAAAACGTCCCGTCAATTTAACATTTTTCCATGCGCGTTAGAAATTTATTTATTTATTCCGCTCTTATGGACGCAATCAATTTTCATTATAGCATCAATTAAATGATATCCCCATTTAAGGAATTTCAAGTATTTGTTGATGAATTTACTTTTTTTCTAAATATATATTTTGAAGCCTGGTAAATAATGTCAAGCAAGGTATGGGCATGTTGTGCAATAGGATGTTTTAAGCGTCGTCCGGTAAAGCTTGAAATAGAAAATAGTGATTTAAAATGCTGTTAATTAAAAGGAAAATGAACGTATCTTGGTTACTCAATGAAAAAAAAAAACAGTTATGAATAATTAATTAATTTTAATGATTCATTTTAAGTCTAAAATTATATTTGAAGTAAGATTCTGAGCAATTAAGGTATCCATTCAAGTCCTTAATTCGTAGCTATTGAGAATACACTTAAAATAAAAATAAATATCTGCGCGATTGTTATCTTAATGAGGGCGCCGTAACTAACGTGTATATCGCCTTTCTAATTTCATTCTGTTAAAAACCGTAGTCAAAATAAACCATGAATCAAAAGGTAAAAAAATCTGTTTGTAGGAAAGTGGGTCTCTCTCTGCTTTTGAACTTTCCATCTCATGCCGGTGTGTGAATTAAATTGATACTATCTCTCTTTATACTGTTATGCGTTTTTAAATCGCCATGTACGCTCATCTGGGTCATCGTGCAGCTGAAACAACGTACGTAATGGTAAAATTCTGTGGATTTAAAATGTGATGAAAACATTTTTTTGGTGCAGAATTTAATACGGATGCGTCATGGTTTTTATAAATATTTTATTGCTATTGACTGACATTTTATATGGTAATAGAAACAATTAAAAATTGATTTGTGTCGCATATTGTTCGTTTATAATGCGTTTAAATTTTGCAATCCAATGTATGAATTATATGTACTGTGAATTTACGATAGGTAGCTGAATACTGGATAATTTATTTAACATTAAATGCCTGAATTTAAAATAATATGAAATAAATGATGTCACAGAAGATTTTTTTTTATAGCAAAGGTATATTGCAGGATTAGTTTTGTTGCATTGTAATAAAAAAATTGAAAAATAACAATAATAAAATATTAGGATTTCTTATTAAATTACGTTTTCTTAATTTCATAGCTCGATAGACGTTGAAGTATTATATTATATTTTTAAATCTTTTCAACTCGTTTGGGTGATTGGAATCTGCTGAATTTAATTGTTGAGTATCACCAGGGAATACTACAGTGGCGAGCAAAAAATAGAGGTCACTTAAAAATTATGATTTAGTTTTGGAATTTTTTGTTTTAACCTTATGTTAGCAAATTGTAAACAATTGTACTGTATTTTGCACACTAAATTAAAAATTCAATGTTGAATTGTAAAGCATATTTATTGTTTTTATTGCTTATTTTAGAAATATCACAAATTTACAGTTCAGACGAAATTCGAATGTTTGTTCCTAGGACTAATATGGAACAAAAAATATGAAAAAAAATTTACTAATAACGAGTGTTACCCCCTCTTGCATTAATGATTGCTTGAAGTCGACCAGGAACAAATTGAATTAAATTAAGGATCACATTTTAGTCGATATTATTCTATTCCTGCAATAGCAACTGTCTTAGCTTTTGAGCAGTTCTTGGAGCAGGTGTATGCTTTAGGATACGTCGTCCCAACTCATCATAGACATCTTCTATGAAAATATAAAGTTATAACAAAAAATTTCAAAAATAAGTCATAATTTTAAAGTGACATTTATTTTTTGCTTGCCAATGTAAATGAAACTATCTAATCAAAATTACAATTCTTAGTGATTATTACTCTGGGTGATGTATTGGCGAGAGCGTGCTCAAATGTTTTTTCTTGATATAAACTAAATAGTGTCGGTGAAATAATACATCCTTGTCTAACTGCAGTTATCCATTTTTTTTTTAACTTTTATTGTGATTATTTTTATTACAGATTATAGTGTTTGTAATATCTCTATAATTTTATCATTTATTCCTTTAGATTTTAGTATGAACATGAGATTTTGGTTGTAAACGCTTTTTTGTAATCAATGAGGCATATATTTGATTTTGTTTCTCTAGTGTTTTTCTAAATATTATTAAATATAACTTTGAGGAATACTTTTTGGGTATGGGTCATTAAACTTAGTGTTTGGTGTTCCGAGCGTTATTTAGCATGTTGTTTTTTTGGAACCACAATGAATGTTGACCGTAGCTATTTTTGCGGTATGGTTCCTGTGCCATGAATGGTGTTAGATTTTGTTTTTCAATTAACTTTAGCAGACGTTTTGGTATTTTGTCTGGTTTCCTACTGCTTAATTGTTTTTAGAGTTTTTTAGTGCATATTTGACTTCTACCGCAGTAATTGTTTGTCTCGGTGATGATGGTAAAGCTGTTTCTTTATTGTGTGTTTCTTCTCTCTTGTCATGAAACATTTTTGATGTACTTTATCCATCGCTGTAGTTTTGTTAGTCTAGTACGAGAATTACGTTTCTCTTTTTATTTTTTATAAGTTACTATTGTTTTTATCTTCTTATTTCTGTGATTTATTCTATTTTCTTGGGCATATTGAACATATCATTATGCCTTTTATGTTTTTATTATTTTATTGTTTATTTTTTGATTGCTTCTTTATACGCTCAAGGATTTTCTTTGTCATCCATTCCTTTTTTTTGTTTTTTATTCTCTAAGAATTTGTTATGCGTGTTTTTAATTTTTTTATTTCTTATTTTTGTCTATATTATATTCTTTCTGTTCTCTTCGGTGCGTAAATTTGTATCAGATATATATTGCGCGTGTGTGATTTGAGTTTTAATAAGATTATTTTTTTCCGTAAATTAGTTTTTTTAATTTTTTTCCTTATTTTAAAAGCATCTTCGTGTCTGTGTCTTAAATTGTTTTTTTCTGTATAATACTTGTATCCGTGGCTTACTGGCAATTCTTTCGTTCCTATCCTGGTAACTGTATATTGTTTATGCCTATGATGTCTTCTGTATATTTTAGCTCTACTGGTCTTGGTCAGTGAACTTTTGTGGTAGTCGGTATAGGAAACCAATTGTGCAACAGCTATTTTATGTTGCCTAGAAGAATTACAGCTTATTTGGTGACTTTTGTAAACAAAGAACAAGTTATTATTTAGTCATATTTTGGGGATTGAACTCCGGACAGTTAGCGTGCTAAGCTAACGTTCTATATTTGTAAGGGATATACGCTAGTGCTTTAAGTTATGAAACCTTTATCAGCGTGTTGTGAATGTTTTCAGTTAGAAAAATAATTTGTATGAAATTACATTGGTTTATAACATTCTAATTTTTAGGTGAGTTAGGTATAATTCATACTCTAGTATGCTGTTTAGAGTATTAATTATACCTTACTCACCTATTTTTAAAAAGTATGCAAAAAATTGTTAATCAAAACAATATTTTAATTTTTATTTATCAGATTTGATTTGGTAGGGCTAAATCTTATAGCATTACTGTAAAAGGCAAATTAAAAAAACTGGTAAATAGACATATGACAAATAAACATAGTTTTTAATATACAGGGTGCGGTTTTAACAGGATATAAAAAATAGCGGATGTATAAAATTGTTTATATTTTTGAGTTAAGCAGGAAATAACATTTAATATTTATTAGGTTTTAAAAATAATGTCCTTGAGATGGTGGCAGTTAGCACTGATACGCTGAAGTACTGCTCGTTCACACATTTTGCGAAGTATGGCATTAATTTTGGCAATAATTTGTTTCTTTAATTATGGTAGGGGGAGAGGTCAATGTTTAAACTTATTTTTTTTTTAGATATTCTGACTGAACAAAATTGCAAATGTTTAAATCTGGTGACCGTGCCGGCAATCACACATCATCTCTCAAAAAGACTAGATATTTTTCTTAAAACATTGAATGAAATAATGGCTGTGAGCTGTAATCCCGTTTTGTTAGAACCGCGACTCTCTCAATCTTTGCTAAATTGTTTAACATTGACACATGACGTTTATAATTCACAGTCAAAGTCAAAGTACTTATCACTTCAAATTGTGATGTGGTACACCATACTGTTAATTAAGTCGAATGAATAGATTTTTCATCAATTGCTGCTCTTACAAGTTTTCAGGGTTCTTATGGACATGCGTTTACCATGTGTACTTTTGATAAGCGTGTTATTAGTTTTTTCTAACTGCTTAACTCATAGCAAAATTGTGTTTGCAGTAAGAACGGCGTTGATGCGTGGAATCTTGGATTGTTGCCAAAAAGTTTGTGGCGTTATGGCAACGGAACTGTTGTTTTTGAAATACGCCATATTGGCAATTAAAATGGGATGGTTGACGGAATACAATGATACCATGTATGGCTGCAATTAACCACTACACACTGAGCATTAAACGTCTCAAACAGTAAAGCCTGCTTATGCGGATCCATTAGGTTTTGTTTATTTTTGGTTATTTTTGTATTGCTGCGAACAAGTGTGAAACAGTGCTTTGGTTTCTATTTGGTACCTAATAGAACAGGTTTAATCAAGTTTCTATAAGATGCAAACTTGTGTCCAGGGAACAGAAAGCAATCAAGGCGTTCACAAAGCACGGATTAGTTAGTGTTTTAACCTGATAGCGAGTGGATCTTTTTAAAAATGATCTTTTATTATTATTTTTTTTAAGTTGTTGTTGCAGTTTTTCTTATGAAATGAGCGGTTTACCAGATGTTGATTTGGATTGGTTGTTTTCTGCAGTGCAATCTAAGAGCTGTGGGACAAAACTTGTGAAAAATATTAGGATAACTTTGAAACGCAGAAAGCATGGAAAAACGTTTTATTTATTTGTTGAACTTTTCACCGACTTTGATGAATTTGAACGATGAAGAAGGTTGTGAAGCAGTTTTTGTGTGTCTGGAAGGCACTTGTCCTTAGGTAGATACAAGGTGCCGTTAATGATTATCACTATAGTTGACAGTTTAGAAAAAAGTTTCAACATTAGCGTAAACAAATTGGTATTTTGCATTAGCTACTGCTATCAGAACAAATATTCTATATAGTTTTTTGACAAATTAAAGTAATTAAAATAATTGTTTTTGTGCTTTTTTTTTAGTAAATTTTAGTATGCTTTTTTTATTCTAATTTTTGTATTTAAAATCTACTGTTATGGAAAAATATTAAATTCTTTTACAAATCGGAGAATATTGGTGAACTTTTTTTTCTAGAATCATATTGACACGTACAACGTTGTTATTATATTAAGATTGGTTCTTATTGGACAAAACGCCAACCAACTCAATATACAAACAATAAGATTTTAGTCATCATTTTTTTTTATATGTTGAACTACATACTATATTCTATGTCTTAATTTTTGGGTTAAAGATTTGGAATGAATGCTCTCCTTCAATGTACTCCCTTGGCCACATCGTTACATTTGTTTTTTTTATTGGTCAAAGCAATGCTTGAAGTTTTTTTTTGTAAGAGCATTTAGGAGCTCCTTCAATTTTTGCTTCATCTTCCATCGACTCAAACCGGGATTGCATTAAAAGGGCAGACTTGATCTTCGGAAACAGAAAAAAGTTACAGGGTGCTAAATCTGGCTAGGACGGCGCGTGTTGGACCACTGGAGTGCCTCTAGCGGTTAAATAACGCTTCACAAACAAATCGTTATGGGAAGGTGCGTTCTCCTGATGCAAAATCTACGACTTGTTTTTTCAGAACTCCGTCCGTTTCTTACGAACTCGCTATCGCAGTGTTGCCAAAACTTTGAAATAGCAAGCTTGGTTTACAATTTGACCCTCTTGAACTCATTCAGTTATTACGATGGCGTTGATGTCGAAAAAACGGTTTGAATAGCTTTAAGTTTTGATTTTGACATCATTGCGTTTTTCATTTTTGACGATGCAAGAGTTTTTTAGTGATGATGATTTTTATCAGTTTAGGCTTTTTATCTAACCTTTCAAGAAAGTCTGAGCAGATCTGTTGACGGACGAGCTTTTGGTTGGGGGTCAAATTTTTTGGGACCAATTTTGCACAGATTTTCTTCATGTTTAATTCGTCATGTAAAATTTTTCTGACAGTTTTTTATTGTCGTTTACAGTCTCAGCAATTATCCCAATATTCATACGACGATCTTCGCGCTTAATTTTATTGATTTTGGTCACTGTTTGCGGAGTTGAAACAGAGACAGATCGACCTGGACGTTGGTCATTTTTGGTGCTTTTTAGGCCTTCAGAAAACCGTTTATACCAAACACGCGTACTAGATAGAGAATTTTTTTTAACAACTTAGTCTTAGTTTTTTTTAATTTAACGAAAAATTTTACATTGATCTGTTGCTTGTGCTTTTTGCCACACATTGTTATCGGCACAAGAAAAAAATTTGTTTGTTTTCTAACCTCTATAGAAAAAATACTACTACAGCGACAAAACATGTTTTTGTACTGGAATAGTAGATATTTCCAGTTATTGAACGGTGCATTTGTTTCCCCTTCCCTCTTACCGCTCTAGCACGCCTCTGCAATTGTAGTCTTATCATTTAATAGCCAGACCTCGTATATATAGGTATATAACAGAGATTCTGCTAAGTTTAAAGATAAAAGCTTACAATCAGTGTATCCTGCTAGTAGTGACGTATGGCGCATAAGCCTTATACCTTACCGAAAAGACTGCTAATAAACCCCATATTGCACAACGTAAGATGGAGAATATGCTCAGAAGAACTGGTGCACAACATCGTGGATAGCATTGCGAAGGGAAACTGAAGATGCACTGGACACGTTGCAAGGCTTTTTATACTGGTTTTGTGGTAAATTGTACTTCACACGAGGTAATACATCTACTTTTTTTTTTTGTTTACTATTTAAAGTTTGGATTTGTGTAATTTACTATGTATGTGTTTACTTGTTCTAACCGGGATTACATGGGTTTCACATTCAGTATCATTATTTTAATGACCTTTTTGCAAAGGCGGAAACTACATGTTATTTTTCTCTAAGGATTGCCAATAACTAATGGCAAAGACACCTTACGGTACAAATGTCTGATGTTTACTTTTTGGTGCTGCCATATTAGGGGTTTGGGTTACTAACGAGAGTCGGGGTTTGAAGATTTCCAGAGCAGGTCGCGCCAGCAAAGAGAGTAGAATAGTTTTAAGAAAAATTCAGGATGCTCATTATTTTAACCCGCTTTTTTCTGTTGAGCTGAGAAGACACACTCTCTTAGCATGCGTTAAGACTACTGCGTTTTTTTTTTTCTTTTTAAATAAATACTTATTAGAGAACTACATGCTGGCTGCAGAAAATATGATAGATGGTTTCTTACCCGACTGGTACCAGATTCAAGAACATTTAACAATTCAAAAGAAAAAAAAAACTGTTATTTAAGTAGTCCTTTTCATTCTGAACGTGCAGTTGAGCAAAATTAATTAAATAGTTTTTTTCTAGTAGTAGTAAATATATTTATTTCATATTATATAGACAGACAAATACATTGAGATTGTTGGTTGAATATGGAAAGAGCTATCGACCCAGGTCTTTCTGTCCTAGATATTTTATTATTATTCAGTAGTAATTTAAAAGTTAGTTTGGCGAGGCACTATTTAAATATTTTGTTCTTGTAATTAAAATTGTAAATTAAATTCAGACATAAAAGGTTGTATACGTTAATTTCATTAATCATTATGCAAATCCAAGTATATTTTAAGACGTAATAATTTTTAATTTACATTATATTATTTAAATAAATTTTACGAGTAATTTTAATAATGTACTATTTTACATAGAACGATTAATATTGTTTTAGATTAACTTTGGTATATCAGTTGAAATAAATAAAAATTGCAGAACACGAAAGCTGTAC
The DNA here is from genome assembly GCA_963932245.1 of Tachinus rufipes. Lineage (NCBI taxonomy): Eukaryota > Metazoa > Arthropoda > Insecta > Coleoptera > Staphylinidae > Tachinus > Tachinus rufipes. Next base: position 43,149,423 of record OZ010745.1, on the reverse strand, counting down.
TACATATTAAAAATGTAATCATAAGGTTAGGATCGAAACTGCTTTGCTTAATCGACTTTCATATGAATATATTGTTACAGAAAAGATATAGATATGTATGCATGTATCACATGTTAATTAAAATTATTCAAACTTCAAAGTCATTTGAACAAACAGAAAAAAAAATGCTTAGATCGCTACAGAGGCAATATTATTCATCTTACCACACGGAACATAAATTGCGTTTGAGATAAATTAATTGTTTGTTTACAAACAAACAATTAAATTTGCATTATAGATATCAAAAGCCAAACACAATACTAAGTATGCAAATGTATGTAGTTTTAATGAATGCAATGCTATCTTAAAAAAAATAAAAACTTACCTGCTTTCTAGGAAGTGCAGAAATACATAAAGTTTATCACGATAAGCTGTTAACGACGTATGGTAAATGTCAAGTGATTACTGGCTATGTCTTGATTAGATCTATTAGATGCGTTGGTCTTCCGAGTAATTCTCACTGGCAAAACTTACACTTGCACTTTATTGTCACTCAAATGCTAGAAATGCTTTATTATTTTGAAACAACTGAACAGTAATTGGTAGCTTGCTAAGAATATTCCAGATGATTACAGAAAAGCGTGGTTTAATTACTGCTACATTGATTAATCACAACAAATGTTTTAAATTGTTGTTTGATTCCAACGAGAATTGCATCAAAATTTGCATAACGCGCATCTAATTTATATACAAAAATCGATTTACTTAAATAATTTTGTTATGCAATATCAGTTATTATATGAAATATTAAAATTATTATCATTAACTTAGTTTAATTAAAATTGTATGTTTCATTAAATTTAATATCATAGTTTATTGTGAAAAAATAAAAAAAACCTTTTCTGAAATGTAATTAAGTTGAAATCGATGTTAAACGAGACGCCAAGAAAGGAAAAATGTAACAAATTGCGGTCTCCAATCACAATACCTATGTGAAATTGATTTTATTAGAAAGCAAATTCGAGTTTGCGAGTTTAGAAAATTGATATTCCCATGTAACCCTTCATTGTTATTATCTGTAATAAATATGTACTGAGAAATTACAAAGAAATGTGTTCCATCATTCCGGTGCAATTATCATTAAATTAATAAAAAAATACGTAGTCACTGAGAAATCTCATAAAACTTCTAATTGCTGAGGTATTTATAATTTAATAACTAGTTATATAGGTTTACATTTATGGTGTGGTATTTTATTGCAGTCTTGTATTACAGGAAATTATTAATTATTGGCTAAATGTTCACTAGCGCAACATTCAATAATTAAAATGGATTAATAAAGTCATCGTTTAATGGAGATAAGTATGCATTGTTGGCATATTTAAAAGAATCGGTATATTTTATTGACGATTAGTTTGCTTATATCGACTGTTCACTACCAATACCTCCTATCTACAATTTTGTCAAATATAAGTTACTTACACAATAAATAGATCTTTATTCAATCTACGAAATGGAAATCCCCCCTAATTAATAATTGCGTTTTATACTATTTTAATACGAATACTTTAAATTTATTTATCATAACCTGAAAATTAAAATTGCCATGTAGATAGGAGGTTTTTCCATTCTGCATAAGGAATATAATCTATACGGATCTTACCTTTTGTTATTTATAATTTGTTGATTTGCGTGTTAGTCTTCGTTATTTTAATTAATTAAAATTATTTCTAATATTATAATAGTCCGTATATATTATTTTAATAGAACAACTTTGTCAATTTATTGTAAATCATAATAGTATTAAAAATGCTATGTGTTATGTAATTACACTGCAAGCGAAATTTTCTATAAAATATTTTATATTTTATTTCAGAACATGGAAACCAGAACCCAAAAAATTATGTCTTTATTACAGACAAGCAAAGTTGCAAATTCTAGTTTGTCCAGTGAAGTATCAAGTGAGGTGCTTGATTTTACTGACCAGAATTCTTTAAATTTTGTGATGGAAAGCAATGGACTACTTACTTATATGGGCTCTTAGATTGAATTAGAATTAAATAATGACATTCTATTAGAAAAGCCCATCATTTTTTAATTAGATGCAAGCAAAACCAAGTCAATAACAGACAAAGATATCTGTCAAACCCAAGATGGTAATAATAATGTTGATGCACCAATTTCTGATGGTGATATATCGAAACTATTACCAGATATAGAGCCAGACAACTTTGATAGAAATGTACTTAGTAAAAAACATGATACTCATAATAATTATGATGCATCAATTTCTGATCCCAAATATATACTCGATAGTGAGCCAGAAAATAACAGCGACAGTGATGGTGATGATCCTGCTAGATATCTAGTGGGTGGAAAAATCAGTTACCAAAATAACGTTTCAGTTACCGAGCAATATGGAGATATGAACGAGGGACGAAAAAGAAGACATATAGCAGACAAAAGTGAATGGAAGAAAAATCGAAACAAACAACTTAGAATGGAAGGTAAAAAATACTTAGGATATACAAAACCAAAAGGAAAAGTAATGAAGCAAAACTAAATAAGAGAACCCAGATCTCTAAAACCCGCTTTCAAATCTGCTAATTGTAGAAAATAAAAAAAAAAGAATGTGTCAAAGTTACTAAACATGAAAGAAAATGTATATTTAACAAGTTTTGGTCGGAACTCAATTGGGATCATAGAAAGATATACGTTGTTGCTCATGTCAGCAGAGTTGCTCCAAAACGTAAGACGACATTAAGTAACTCACGGCGAGGAGAAACTTTAAATTATACGTTGACTGTCAATAGTAACAAGTATCCAGTTTGCAGACAATTGTTTTTAAATACTGTTGGAATAGGTTCTTTTACAATACAGAGTTGGACCAAAAGAGGTGATCATGCTATGCATATAGTATATATATAGTCGTGAAAAGAACTCCTCATATGAGGAAGACATTAATTATTTAAAAGATTTTTTCAAACAGTTGCCGAAATTGCCTTCTCATTATAACAGAGCAAATCCCAAACTTTACTTGGAGCCGATTTTTATGTCATTAAAACAACTGTATGACTTATACTCAGAACAGTGTAACACTGCAGGCAAACAAAATCTTTCAAACAAAACGTTTTATAACCAATTTAATGACGGAAATTTGGCATTGTATCAGCCAAATAAAGATCAATGTGATATTTGCGTGAGCCACACAGCTGGTAATCTGAGTAACGCTATATACACAGAGCACATAAGATGAAAAGACAGAGCTCGAAGTGAATAAGAAACTGATAAATGTTTAGCGCTAAGAGAAGAATGTATTGTACTTACAATTGACCTCCAAGAGGTCAAAGTTTGTCCTTTTGTGCAAGCGAGCAGAGTTTACTATAAAACGAAGTTATGTTGTCATAACTATACCATTTACGATATTGGTAGTCATTATGGTACCTGCTACTGGTCTACAGAATGTGATTGTGATTTGGTTGCTTCATCATTCACATCATGCATTATAGATTATTTAGAAAAACACAGTACAGGCAAGAAACTACCAATTATAATCTATTCAGACGGGTGTACCTACCAAAACAAGAATAATATTTTTATCTAATGCTTTGCTTTTCTATAGTATAAAACATAAGATACCAGTATTTCAAAAGTATCTTGAACTGGGTCACACTCAAATGGAATGTGATTCCGTTTATAGTTGTCTTGAACGTAAGTTGAAACACCGAGACATTTACTTGCCAAGTGACTAGATCGAAGGCAAGATCGAATCCTTTTCCTTACGAAGTTATCAAACTGGGGTTTGATTTTTTTAAAGATTATTCAAAGACAAGATTTCTGAGGTATGCCACAATTCGACCAGGTAGAAAGCCCAAAGAACCCACAGTTACAGATATTCGTGCCTTGCGTTATAATTCAGAAGGATCGATCGACTATAAGCTCAATTTTACCGAAGAATGGTCACAACTACCGACAAGATAAAAAAAAAACCTAAAGAGATACCTGATTATCCTCCACTTAATAAATCAAAAATTCCTATAAAGAAATCAAAATTGAAGCACCTGCAAGAAGTTAAAATTGTTATTCCAGATGACTGTCATGGCTTCTATGATAGTTTGCCATTTATTTGATGATTTATAAGAAATGATAAATAAATGTTTGGAATAACTGAAATAAATATATTTTTTATTGTTTTCTTTAAAAATTAAAACTTTGAAACAAAAACTTTTTTATTAACATAATACACCATAATCTCCTATCTTACACTAAAATTTGTACCAATAACTCCTATCTACTAAAAATATGCAAAATTTACAGTTTCCATCAATTAAAGCAAACAAAAATTTGAAAAATAGATAAATAAGATCACAACTAAGAACATTTCATGTAAGTTTATTCTCGAATGCTTTTATATTTCAAGTTAAACAGGTTTTTTTACTTCCTGAACAATTTAGGTTTTTACAGTTAGGAGGTATTGGTAGGAAACAGTCGATATGTTCTTTAATAATCAGAAAATAATTAGTAAAAATTTAATTATTAAAAAATATTTTATACGCTTCGGCAGTATACAATTTTTTCATTTATAATGACTTAAAGTATGGAAGACTTCTGGTAGCACGAATACAACAGATCATTACCGCAGTCGAAGATTTGGTATTCTTATTACCGGGTTAAAAAAATCAGTTATTGCGAAAGAAATAAAAAAAAAAAAGATTACACATTCACAGACCTAGTGACAGATAGGATAGGAAAGTAACAGATATTATTCTTAGTTTTGATACCTTTCCTACGATCAGCTTCAGACCTTTATCATTAAAAGGAATCCATAATCAACACACCGACATCTAACCCAAGAGGCGCAAAGTTTCTACAATGTATTAATATATACAGGGCAGAAAAAGGGCGTTTTGAAATGAGCATAACTCAACTGTTTTTGATCTTAAAAAAAATTAATTAAAAAAAATTAAATTTAACATGTTACTATTCAACAATGAAATATTAAAATTATGATATGGAAATGATATCAGACAGATGTCGTCCGTTTTCTCAAATGCATTGCTGTAGTTGTTCCTCAAACTTCTGTTATAATGGCTTTTTCAACTCTTGCTGATTTCGACGTTTATTGACATAGATCTTAACTTTTAATTGTCCTCATAAAAAATACTCATAAGCTGCAACGTTTTGAGAACTTGAGAACGAGAAGGCTACGGCTATTCAGGGAAAATGCAAAAACAACTTTCATTAAGGCTCTGGCCATATGTCTGTGGTACCATCTTGTTGAAACCAAACATTTCTTGTGTTGATTCTTTGTCGCAATTCTGGGACCAAAAGTTTTTGAACAAGAAAACATATTGCTTGGAGTTTACAATTACAGTTGTTTCTTTTCTATCTTTAAAGAAAATAAGGTCCGATTACTATAAGACTGCTCACAGTGCATCAAACGGTGACTTTCTCACTGTGAAGTGGGCATTGATGCAGTTCAAGGGGGTTTTCTACTGCCCAATATTGACAGTTTTGTTTGTTAACAAAACTGCTCAAATGAAAATGATCCTTATAACTTATAATTATTACCAGTTTATTTTTATCAGCAAAAACTATTTGCATTTTTTGACAAGTTTTTGTTTTGTAAATTTTTTTTTGTTTAGTTGCTGGAGAAACGTAAGCTTATATATTATTTACCCCGAAAATAAAGGTTTTTGTGAAAATTCTGCGCTCTGGATTTTGACATATTGCTTGTCTTGCTCTTTCTACGGAAGCCGGTGTTTTTACTCTTTGGAGTATATTTTAGAAACTAACTATGATTATTATGAATAAAGGTAATTTGCGCACGTTTAGAGACGTAATATTTGAATACAAGCAAATTACAAAGCGAGCAAAGTTATCAAAAAGTAGCATGTGTTAGATGAATCATTATTGATTAATTTGAAGAATCGTTTCTATAGGAGTACAGGAACCCAAAGAAAACTAAATGGGGTTTGTTGAATGATGAAGAGAACAAGTTACGAGCTGGCGATAATGACAGACACATTTGTCAACTTTATAAGAATGCCAAAAGAAACAGTGACTGAGTTTGAAATAGAGTTATAGCGCATAACAATGCTATAAAAAAGGGACACTTGGAGAAAGTTTTGTAGGTGGTCAATGGACCCACATCTTTTTGTTTCTAATAAGCGCGAAGCAAAGCACTAAACAAATATTAGATTGCTGCAGGAATAAAAGTACACAGAGTTGGTCGAATGTGCTTTGCAGGAACTACTGCACAATTTCCAGACTATACGCTGGCAGAAGATTTTAACCTAATTTAACATGAAAACAAATCAAAGGAATCATGCAGAGGCATACTCTTAAATAAATCAAGGCAGCTTTAAACTATTTAAGTTACTAGAAGCTGACTGTGTTTATTCCATCAAGTTATAAAAAGGGATTACCGCTCTGAGAGGATTTCTATGTGAAGCACTAGCCCAGCACTTTCACACATATTAAGTGGAAGGGAACCTATAACCGAAAATGTATAACATCATCCAAACAAAAATAGGGAGGGGAAGAGAGGCACATGACCTACTGGTAGCAACTGCGATGAAAGAAAAAATAGACATAGCGATAGTAAGCGAACCAATTAAAAAAAAAAGTTAAGCGGGGAATGGATCAAAGATAGAGGATCAGACGCGGCCATCCTAGCAAGGGGGAAGTGTAAAGACAAGGTGGAAAGGTGAGGAAGTCCCAAAGAAAGAATAGTGTGGACTGATATAGGAGGTATGATAGTATACAGCTGCTACATCAGTCCAAACAGCGGTATAGAATATTATCGAGAGTGGATTGAAGAATAAGAAAATAGCTTAAGAAAACAGAAGAGCAAGAAAATCCTAATAGGAGGAGATTTCAACGCAAAATCACCCAGGTGGGGAGGGACAAAGAGCGATAGGAGAGGACAAATTCTAGAAGATATGATTGCTACAGTAAATCTAACGAATGGCGACAGACCAACATTTGTAAGAGGAAGATCTAAGTCTCACATCGATATTACCATAACAACGTGGGAAACAACAGGAGTAGTGGGCAGCTGGAACGTGACAGATGAAGAATCGCTGAGCCTAGATAAATATATAAAATACAACACGATTGGAAAAGGGGAAAAAGAAGATACAAGAAAAGGATGGAACGTGCGAAGAATGGACAGAGAGAAGATAAAAAGAGCTATGGAGGTAGAAGAAGTAACAGAAAGCGAAAACATAGAGGAAAGATGCAAACGGTACTCGGAAAAACTGAGAAAGGCAGCGGAAGAAGCAATCCCCAGGTATAGGGAAGGAGGAAGAAAGGGGCCGTACTGGTGGTGCCATGAGATAAAGGAAAGCAGGAAAAAAGCAATACAAACCGGAAGGAAGATCAAAAGACAGAAACGAAAAGGGGAGGACACTGCAGAGACAGAAGATGAATTAAAAATGGACAGAAAAACGCTGAGAAAAGCGATAAAAGACAGCAAGAAGAGATGCTGGAAAGAAATGATACATTCCATAAATAGAGACCCCTGGGGAAAGCCGTACAAAATTGCAATGAATAAACTGGGAGGAAGATCAAAGGGAGTGTGCTTAAAGGAGGAGGAAGGGGAAGAAAAAAATAATTGAGAAATTGTTCCCTAAAGGAAGAGCGGTAAAAGAACCAACAGAGATAAGTGAAGAAGAGGAAGCAGATATGATAACAGTGGAGGAGATGAAACAGATCATAAGAGAACTACCTAATAATAAGGCACCAGGTCCGGATGAGATAACAGCGGAGATAGTGAAAGCAGAAGGAAACGAAATAGAACTAACACAAATAATAAACAGATGTCTTAATGAAGGAACATTCCCGAAATGTTGGAAAGAGGCAAACTTAGTGCTGATTGAGAAGAAGAATGAAGCAGGTAAATCAAAGACGTATAGACCGATTTGTTTAATCAATACATTAGCAAAGATAATGGAAAAAAAATAGAAGAAAGGGGTGGATGGGAAAGTGAACAATACGGATTTACCAAAGGGAGATCGACGCTAGGAGCTATCGAGAAGGTAAAAGCGGTAGCAAAAGAAGCAAACAGCGGCCCATATAGCAAAAGACTGCATTGCATCATAATAGCGTTTCATATACAAAACGCGTTTAATAGCGTACTATGGGAAGCAATTATAGAAGCAGCAAAAAAAAAGAATTGACAAAGAAAACGATCAAAATAATATGGAGTTATCTACAAGGAAGAAACTTAGTGACTAAGAAGGGTAAATTAAGACTGACCAGAGGGGTACCACTAGGCTCAGCACTAGGACCCAAATTATGGAACTTAGTATATAATGAGCTTCTCGGAATGCGGCTGCCGGATGGGGTGCCGATAACGGCATTTGCTGACGACTTAGCTTTAATAGGAAGGGATGCAGACATAGAAGTACTAAAGGAAAGGCTAGAGTTGACAATTAGTATGATAAAGAGATGGATGAAAAGTAACTGGCTAGAATTAACACCGCAAAAAACCGAAGCGGCATGGTTATCGACAAAGAGGACAAACAGAGGAACCGGCAAAATACAGGTAGGTGAACAAATAATAATCATAGGGAAGAAGATTAAATACCTTGGAGTTACTCTGGAAGCAAAAGGATGGAACGAACAGATTAAGGAAGCGGTAAGAGGAACAAAGAAAATGGAAGGAATGCTTAGTAGGCTTATGCCAAAGAAGGGAGGACCAGGACAAGAGGCAAGAAGGCTAATAGCAACGGCGGCCAAAAGTAAACTATTGTACGCCGCAGAAACATGGGGAGATGCCTTAAAGACCAAAAAAAAAAAGAGCCACTAGAGCAAGCTCGTTAAGGATATGTAGGGCTTACAGAACGGTGTCGCAAGAAGCGCTAGAGGTAATTGCGGCGACACTTCCCGCAGACTTGATGGTAGAAGAAAGATTAAACATAAAGAAACTGGTAAATGAAGGTAATAGTAAACAAGAAGCAAAGAGACAAGCAAGAGATAATACAATGAAAAAATGGCAGACACACTGGAAAGACGGAGAAAAAGGTGAATGGACAAAAGAGTTAATACCAGAAATAAAAGAATAAGTAGAGAATAAACCGGAGACGTGTTACTATACAACACAACTACTCACCGGACATGGAGCTTTTGGAAAGTATTTACAAAATATAAATAAAATGGAGAAAGAAGAGAAATGTATATTCTGCCAAGAAGACACGTATGTCGACGCAGAACATACGCTAATAGAGTTCGAAAGAGTTAGAGAATGTATTGGAAAACAAAATTGATAAATCTTCAATAATTAATATTTGCCTGAATGACGAAAACAAATGGAAAGCATTAAGAAACTATGCAACGGCAGTAATGAGAAAAAAGATAGAGGAGTTTGAAAACTCAAGAACATAGAAAAAAGCAATGAAGAGAAAGGAGAGATGAACGTCAGTATAGGACAGACAACAAATAGGGTAAAGGGAGAGATGAGCCGGGGACAGCATGTGTTGCCGCAGCAGTCTGTGTGAATCCCACAAGGCCGAAACCAGCTCATCTCAAACTAATAATAGACTAGAGACAGACATGATAAGGACAAAATGACAACAGAACTAACGTAGAGAAAAAAACCGAAAGGTATTGCCCTGCGTTAGTTAGTTTCAAGGGCCACTTGCTGAGGCTAAGACCTCACTACGTCCTTAATAAAAAAAAATAAAAAAAGTGGCTGGAGAGTATTTAAGGTAGTGTTTATATCTAACATATTTATGCTGTGGCTTATTGACAAATCAGTTTGACATCTTTATTGCAAAAGAAAAAAAAAGTTGACAAGTTTATACAGGATGGGACACTAATGTCTTTTCCTCTGCGACAGGATTATACAAACCAATCAGGAAAATTTCGCGAACTGGTTATACATTAGGTGCGAAAAGATTATACACTGTAGCAAAGCTGCTCCGGAAGCTTTTTGCTCATTGAAGTGGCTTTTGATAATAACGTTTAATCTAATTACTTAAAGAATCAGGGTATAGAAACGAATTTGAAGGTAAATTAGTTAGTCAAGAAGGAATCCATAGGGATGTTTATTGGACTGTAACTTTGTTTTATTTAATAAGAAAAGAATTTATTGTTAATATTATTATATATACATTAAATTAGAACTAAAATTAAGACTATCTAGTAATAATTAATTTAAAACCAAAAAGTATTTCAATAATATAAAATAAGAAAAGATTGGTGTCATCCCTCTTTCATCGTCTTGAGGTTTGCGGGTGTTTGTTTCCATCTCTGGCTACTGGTATAGAGGGCTTGTTTAAGTTGATTTGTTTGTTGTTTTATTTATATTTTGTCATGTAGTAACAAGTGTTTTATTTTTAGTTTAAATGGTACGTAATTGAGCGTTTGTACATATGTTGGCAGATTATTGTATTGTTTTATAGTTTTTGTTGTTAGTGTCTGTGTGCATTTGACTGTTGCATATTTTGTAGTCCTTATGTGTGATTTTCTTTTTGTTTAGTGGTTGTGTATGTCTTTGTTGGATTGTATTGTTATATTGCTTTTTATTATTTTGTTATTTACTTTATATGGCATTAGTATGTTGTTTAAAGCTATCGTCTTATTTATATTTAGTTCTATTTTGTTGTCTTTGTAATTTGTTTATATTTGGTTTACTTGTGTTTTCCCAAATATGCTTTAGGTACTTGTTATGTGATGCAAATATTGCATGGTAAACTGACTTTTTTGAGTTGTTTGGTAGATAGTTTTTTTATTTTTCCTATAGCTGCTATTGTTGACGAATTTTTTTTACAAGTTTTTTTATGTGAGCATCCCATTTAAGGTTGTTTTGAATAGCCTGACTATTCAAGTAATTTACTTTTTTTATTTGTTTAATAGTTTTACCATTTATTTCTATTGTAATAGGGGTTGTTTCTTCCTTGTTGTTAAAAATCATGTATTCTGTTTTTGTCTTGTTGATAGCAGATTGTTGTAATATCATCTCTCTAAGATTTTGATGTCTTCTTTAATAAGCATTTCTAGATTTTTATTTTCTATTCCTGAATATATAATGCATGTATCATCAGCATATATATATATATATATATATATATATATATATATATATATATATATATATATATATATATATATTTACAATGCAACATGCAAAGTCACTTTTATACTTTTCTAATTATTGAACATATAGATAGAAAATCAAATTTGTAGCAGAAAGCTAACTGTACCTTTCTTATACACTGTTAAATAAAAAAGTTACAACAGGTTTTAATTTGTGTAGGCTGGCCGATAGAACAAATAACGCACGCCCATTATTTTATTTCCATGGCCAACGTTGCTTGTTAAGTAAACTGTTATGATTGTAAATACCTAACCTTTTACATAATACAATTCTTTATCTTCATTGTAATTTTATATTACCCTATTCTGAATGAAATGACATCACACAAATTTAAATATACCAATTATTCAATTAATTTATTAGACAAGCAAGCAATTTTTTTTTTAAATTTAAATCTTTTTTATACTATTAACAAATCAAGTTGCATTTAATATAATGTAATATTTTACATTAAATGCGATATAATTATATTAGTTAGTATAAAACGAAGCATTTAAAGACAGGAATATATTAACTTCTTCACTCAACCTTCATCAATAAAAGGAGAAACGTAAAACTATAAATAGATTTTATGTGTATTTTTTGTAGTAGACCGTTTCTTTTGGATATTACAGCATCATTTTAACTTATTTTCGCTGTAATGATATTTGAATAGGCTACTATTATTTTATTTTACATTTTTTTATTTTAAATTATGATGGATGGATTTATTTTTTATTATATCACAATAAATGTTTTACAATTAAAAACACTTTTATGCTAGGTATCAATCTGCGTATATAAGCGTGAAGAAATTATTATTGTTATTTTTTTCCACTTGTAAAAAGTGTAAACCGTTTTTGCGCATGTTAATTGATTATTTAATTTAAAAATGCAATTGTCTAAGTATACAAATAAAAAATTTGTTTTTTAAGTAACAGTTAAATTTTTTATTTTATAATTTTTACGCTGCGTATAATATGGTTTCAATAAATACAACAATCCAATATTAATTAAATTATTATTTAATACAAGATAACTTGCTTAGAATTAAATTAAATGAATTAATATTAAAACTTAAAACATATTAACCGCATAACAAGCAGTAATGGTCCGACGGCGGATATTACTTATTTTATTTTATCTCAAAAAACACATAATATTGTTAATTATTTGTTCCGTTTGTGTGAAACAAGTAAACAAGTTAACAACTAAACAACAAACTAACTAAACAAGTTAACAAGTTAACAAATAAACAAGTAAACCAGTATACAACATAACAACTAAACATGTAAACAACAAAACAACTAAACATGTAAACAAGTAAATAACTAAACAAATAAACAAGTAAACAAATAAACAACTAAACAGAACAACAAATAAACAAGTAATCAAGTAAACAACTACACAAGTAAACAACAAAATAAGTAAAAAAGTAATCAAGTAAACAAGTAAACAAGTAAACAAGTAAATAAGTAAACAAGTAAACAAGTAAACAAGTAAACAAATTAACAAGTAAACAAGTAAACAAGTAAACAAGTAATCAAGTAAACAAGTAAACAAATAAACAAGTAAACCAGTAAACAAGTAAACAAGTGAACAAATAAACAAGTAAACCAGTAAACAATTGAACAAGCTTCATCTATAACTCTATCTTGTTATATATTTTATTTTTATTCACTTATTAATTGTAATATTTTTTTGCGCATAGTAATAGTTTAATCGAATTGCAATTGCAATTTTCTAAGTATATAACTAAACATTTTTTCTTTAATGTAACAATTAATATTATCTAAACTTTGTAGTATTTATCCGTCGGCAGTTGAATTTCTTATTTTATATTATTACACCGCATAAAATAAGCTTTTAATAAACACAAAAATTAATTATTCAATTAATCTGAATGATCACATTACAAGATATCTTGTTTTGAATTAAATTGAATGCATTAAGAATAAAACTTAAAATATATTAACTGAATTAAGGTGTAATGGTCCGACGGCGGATAAATTATTTATTTTATATTATCTCAACATACAAATAATATAGTTATTTATTTGTTTCGTTATACAGTTGTTTGTGTGAAACAAGTAAACAAGTAAACAAGTAAACAAGTAAACAAATAAACAAGTAAACAAGTAAACAAGTGAACAAGTAATCAAGTAAACAAGCAAAGAAATAAGCAAGTTAACAAGTGAACAGGTAAACAAATAATCAAATAAACAAGTTATCAAGTTAACAAGCAAACAAGTTAACAAGTAAATAAATAAACAATTTATTAAGTTATCAAGTTATCAAGTTAACAATCAAACACGTTAACAAGTAAACAAGTAAACAAATAACTAAACAAGTAAAGAATTAAATAAATAAACTAGTAAACAAGTAAACAACTAAACAACTAAACAACTAAACAACTAAACAACTAAACAACTAAACAACTAAACAACTAAACAACTAAACAACTAAACAACTAAACAACTAAACAACTAAACAACTAAACAACTAAACAACTAAACAACTAAACAACTAAACAACTAAACAACTAAACAACTAAACAACTAAACAACTAAACAACTAAACAACTAAACAACTAAACAACTAAACAACTAAACAACTAAACAACTAAACAACTAAACAACTAAACAACTAAACAACTAAACAACTAAACAACTAAACAACTAAACAACTAAACAACTAAACAACTAAACAACTAAACAACTAAACAACTAAACAACAAACTAACAAAACAAGTAAACAACAAACTAACAAAACAAGTAAACAACTAAACAACTAAACAACAAACTAACAAAACAAGTAAACAAGTTAACAAGTAAATAAGTAATACTCAAACAAGTTTAACGAGCAAAGAAGTAAACAAGTAATTACGTAAACAAATAAACAACTAAATAAGTAAACCAGTAAACAAGTAAACAAAAAAACAAGTAAACAAGTAAACAATTTATTCTGTAATCTTTTATTGTTATTTATTGTATTTATTGTTTTTTTTTTCACTTATTAAGTATAAACCTTTTTAGCGCATAATAATAGTTTAATTAATTTGCAATTGCAATTTTTTAAGTATTTAACTAAACATTTTTTCTGTAATGTAACATTTAATATTATCTATATTTTATAGTATTTATCCGTCGGCAGTTGAATTTCTTATTTTATATTATTGCACCGCATAAAATAAGCTATCAATAGATCCAAAGATTTAGTATTCAAATAATCTGACTGATCACTATTACAAGATAACTTGTTTTAAATTAAATTGAATGCATTAAGATTAAAACTTAAAATATGTTAACTGGATTAAGGTGTAATGTTCCGACGGCGGATAAATTACTTATTTTATATTATCTCAACATACACATAATATAGTTATTTATTTGTTTCGGTGTACAGTTGTTTGTGCGAAACAAGTAAACAAGTAAACAAGTAAACAAGTAAACAAGTAAACAACAAACTAACTAAACAAGTAAACAAGTAAACAAGTAAACAAGTAAACAAGTAAACAAGTAAACAAGTAAACAAGTAAACAAGTAAACAAGTAAACAAGTAAACAAGTAAACAAGTAAACAAGTAAACAAGTAAACAAGTAAACAAGTAAACAAGTGAACAAGTAAACAAGTGAACAAGTAAACAAGTAAACAAGTAAACAAGTAAACAAGTAAACAAGTAAACAAGTAAACAAGTAAACAAGTAAACAAGTAAACAAGTAAACAAGTAAACAAGTATACAAGTAAACAGGTAAACAAGTAAACAGGTAAACAAGTAAACAAATAAACAAGTTAAGAAGTAACCAACTAAACAAATACACATGTAAACAAGTAAATAACTAAACGTCTAAATAAGTAAGCCGCCAGATCATTACTATTTAATTCAGTTAGTTTTAGTTGCATGCATTCAATTTAACTTGTCAAACAATGTGGAAGTAAAAGTTTACTTATTGTATATTTTGTAATCTGCATACTTAGAAATTTTTGTTAAATAAATTTCAATTAAATAGAACAATTTTGCATATTAAATTACAAAAACTATTTTTTCATATAATATTTATTATTAAAAACTGCAAAATAAATTTGTTAATTAGGTTGCAGTAAAATTAAAAAGTTTATATTGATTATTGAAAACTATTGTGATTGATGTAGTGTTGTATGATATTAACGCGCAATAAAACAATAAGTAAAAGCAGTAATAAATAATATAATGATACTACATTACATCGCCGCAGTGAATTTGTGTTTATCTCAAAGTCATGCCAGTTCAATAGCCTGCTTAAGCAGCAGATGTTTCAAACAATATAATGATAACAATATCTCTATTATGCCACTTGCCGTCGCTAGGTATTAAAATAAAAGTAAGGATTATTCCAATAAAAATAAATAGTACTGCGTGTTTTGTATAATTAATCAGCATATTGCAGCACAGGATAAAAATTTAATCAAAACTAATTGATGCAAATTGAATTATTATAAAACGTTGCAATAACGAAAGAAAATAGTAGGCGGTCACAAATTTCTATCACTGCTAAACAAGCAACCCACCAAAGAGCTGGTCACGCCTATAGAAGATCACATATATTTTGGCGCCTTCACCATGGTTTCATATGTTGCGTTGCGTATATAGAACATACGAGACCACGAATTCGTATGTTCTTTGTGATCTTGCATGTTGCGTTGCGTATCTAAAATGGTCTTGCATGTTGCATTGTATATATATATATATATATATATATATATAGATTGTTCTATGTAGTTCTAATATATTGTTTGTGTATAATATATATAGTATCGGTGGAAAAATTCCTCCTTGTGGGATGCCGTAATTTGCTTGTAGTAGTTTATTTTCTGTAGAGTTTACTTTTGTTCTTTGTGGTCTGTTTTTAAAGTAAGTGTCTATTAGGTTAAGTTCTTTATCTTTTATTCCTATAGCCTCTTGTTTTTTATAAGTTCTAATTTAAATATGGTATTAAATGCTTTTTTTATGTCGATGTATATTGCTACCACAGTTTCTTTTTGGTCCACTTTACGTTTTATATGGTCTATGAGATCATATGCAGCTGTTTGTGTTCCACAATTTTGTTGAAAAGCAGACTGTTGTTTGTAAATTATATTGTTTTTGCTTATGTGTTCAGTTAATCTAGTATGGATTACTTTTTCCAGTATTTTGTTTAATGATAATTTTCTGGTTTTGCTTTATCTTCTTTTTTATGTATGGGCACTATTATTGTTTGATTCATGTAATATTGATAGATACCTGTTTCAATAACTATATTTATTATTTTTACTAATATCGGTGTTAGAATTTTTTTGTTTTGTTTTATTAATTTTTTTGTAATTTTATCAAATCCGGGTGTTTTGCTTTCTTTCAATTTTATAATTATTTTGTTAACTTCTTCTTGCGATGTGTTATCAAAGTGTATGTTGTTAATTTTTCTTTTTATTGTTGTGATTTCTTATTTGTGCTTGAGAGTTGTTTCTCTGCTAGCCATTTTTCAATATTTTTAAAGTACTAAAAAACCAATGAAAATAGCAAATGAAATAAATGAATTATTTCATTTGCTATTTTCATTGGTTTTTTAGTTGTTGTTTCATCTTCTTTTGATATTTCTTCAATGTTTATTTGTTTTAGAGTTTTTTTATTATCTGTTTGTTTATTAACTTCCATATGTTTGTGGGATTATCTTTATTTAATTGAAACTTGTTTTTGTAGTATCGTATTTTGGTGTTTTTTATATTGATATCGTTTTTTTTGTTTGCAATATTTGATTCTTATTATTTCATTATTTGGATTTTTAAGATATTTTTTATGCAGTTTGTTTCTTTTTTCAATGTTGTCTAGAACTTCTTTAGTTACCCATAGGCTTTGTTTCGTCCTTTTAAACTTTTTTGTAGTTTGGTTGTTTTCTACAAATTCTTGTAATTTCTTTGATAAATTTTCAAAGTTATCTTATTTCTTGTATGTTCATGCTCTTAATTTCTTTAGTTATTTTAGGTCTTGCTGTATTTTTTTCTTTTGGTTGTATTGTTAATATTTGTATGTCTTTTATTGTTTTATTTGCTAATAATTTGTGTTCCGTATTTTTTTTAATATACAGCGCAATTCCTGCTCCTTTCGTACTTCTTGAGTTGTATTCCGGCTTTAATCAGGTTTCTGTTATGGCAATTATTGTTGGGTTGTTATATAATGTAGGAATGAGTTCTATTTTTTGATATTTGTTTTTTATGCTTCTTTCATTATGTAGGTATATCGAATACATTTTGAGTTATTTCATATATGATTATTATTTTTATTTTGAATTTAGGTTTTCTATTTTAAATTTTTTATGTCAGAAAGATTTTTTATTTTAATTTTTGTGCTTACATAAGTATTTGTTATTTTGCTTTAAAAAAACAGCATGTTTGTTTGCGCCGTTAGTTGTTCGTTTATGTATATTTTGTTGGTTTTTCCATTTAGTTCATATTCTAATGTAGTGATTGATCCATTGTTTTTAATATGTTTTCCTTGTCTTCTTTATTTTTAGTTCTACAACTATTGGATTTTTTTTATTTAATCTGTATTTCCTGTATGCTGATTTGATTTGGTCTTTTCTTATATTTATGTTTAGTGCTTTCATTATTTTTATCACAACTTTTTTTGATTTTTCATTTTTTTCTTGTTTGTCGACTCCGACTATTATTATATTGTTTTTTATTTTTTCATTTTTAGTTTTTTCAAGTGTTGTTTCTAATATTTCTACTCTTTCTATAAATTCTTTATTTAATTATTCAGTTTTTTTTTAGTTGCTTTTTAATTTCTTTATTATTTTTTTTGATTTCATCAAATTTACTGCTCATGTACTCTACTGATTGTTTTAGTTCTTTTAAAGTTTTCATAATATCTTTGTTGCTTGTTGTTTCTTCTTTGCTATCGCTTGATTCATCTTTTTTTTTAAAGATTTTATAAGAGACCGGAAATCAAATAATCCGTACTAAACTATTATCAAAACACAGCGACATGTGGAAAAACTATCAAAGATGTAGCACACATGCTTATTCTTAACAGTATCATCAAACACTACCCAAACTATGGTAAAGCAGATGAACCGAACAAAACAGCAAAGGCTACAGAACTACGACACTGCGGTCTGAACAAACACATGCATAAATTGGGAATTCAGACGGAGTCCCAACTTTGCAAATGTTTGGAAGATAAAGAAACGTTGTTACGTCTGCAGTTTAACGCAGATTTATATTTTTTGGCAAACAGAAGCAAACCAAAGAAGAACTCAGCATAGAAGTTTCAACAACATACTAAAAGCAATTACATACAATTTAATTCACAATGGTATAACAACCCGGGATGTAAACAGGCAAAGGAGGCAATGATTGCCTTAAATTATTTAAATACTATCCAGAAAGAACCAGCAAATTATAACAGAAATCCCGACAGCGCACTTTCAATTAAGAAAACACAGCTACATACAGTGGGCATTATATACAGCCCGATGTGTACAGGATGTGAAATGGACGACAAGACAACTAAGCACGTATTATGTAACATCCTGGCTCTCTCCTACGCAAGACAGTTCATGTTAGGAAATTATTGGTTTGACATAGCCAACATAAGGGAAACCCGTTCAAGCAATGTCCTAACATGAATCAACTACATATGTTGGATGTGTTCTGGGACGAAGTAGAGAGGTTTACTGTTGAAAGAGGTGCCCAATGAAGCCTAACTGGAGTGAAAATGGTTTTACTCTCCCACCTAAGTTCAGAACCCAAAAGTGTTTCTGGATTTTATTGAAGAAACAGAACTATTAGAAAAGTAACAAACAAAAGTGCACAATAAGACTTGCAGTGCATGGACGCTCGACGTCCCACTTTGAGAACAAAAATTTGGTTTATCAATTACAATTGAATTTTTTGTGGTAAAAGCAGAAGGAATCTCAAGCTAAGAAAATATGAACATAAATTTGAACTTGCATCTGCTTTTCTTCTTCTTGTGGTGCTTTGTCTGTGTTCTGACATTGGCAATTATCGTTTTATAGTATTTAACAGTTTTTTTTGTTTGTTTTTATTATATTCATCACTTCTTTGTTTGATGTGTGTGTTTTGCCCAAGGAAATTTTTAAATCTTTAAGATGATTTTAAAGGTATGGTTTATTAAACTAATTAGCCTAAAGTCATTGCATTTTCTGGTTTTAACTTTCTTCGGCAGTGCTATGAATGGTGATTTTAAACAGTTTTTGTAGTAGTAGCTTCAGAAGCATGGATGACATATTATCTGGACCTGGCGCCTTGTTACTTTTGGCTTGTTGGATGGTATTCTTTACTTCCATATTTAGTATGTTGGGGCCTGCGTTTACATTGTCAGTTACGGTAGCGTGCTCTATGTCCATGTTGTCCTGGAAGACATTTAATATATACTTTTCCCATTTTGTAGAGCTCTTGTTATTTTTGCTTTGCTATTACTCAATTATTATTTACAAGCAAATAATAACCAGTTAGCTAAGATGGAACATTTTTGTTTTGATTATTTTAATAAATTACGCTGTACAAAACAATAAAGTTCTTGATTGTTAGATAGCTACTGCTTTTAGACAAATCTTTTTCTAATTTACCGTCTATAGCACTTATTTTGCATATACTTTATACTATGATCTCGGGTTGATCTCTGTAGTTGCTTTGCATGTGGTTATCTTAGATTTACTGGTAATGTGATACTTAGAAAGATGAAGGTGCAGTGTTCTTTTTTTTAGACGCACTACGAAAGTTTTACATAAGTAGTTTGAAAAAAGTTAATTGAGAAATTGAAATTAGTTTAGTTAGTTTAGTAGGAGCAATACTTTTGAAGGTTGACGTCGACAATGATTTAGAATTAACTTGGCGCTTTAATTCTTTTCAACTCACGAAAGACATGCATTGCAACGTGGACTTAAAAAATTCTTGTCAGGTTTATCAGTCGATGTCACACCTTTGTTTGGATTTTAGGAATCTGCGATACTTTGAAAATGAGGCTGGAAATGCCGTAACTATGTATATCATTATACGATCGTTACAATAATAACTGAGTTTTTGGGGTCACTAGTTAAACAGCAAAATCTGCTGTATCCAATATACTCGCGAAAAAATCAAGTTACTATTTCCAGGTCGCATAATTTCACGAAAATTATTTTTTTTTTATTATATTTTTATTTTTGATTATCAAATTATAAATAATATAATTTTTGGGTAATTTATAGAATTCTCGGATTTAATAACGATGTTAATAACAAAATTTTATGTTTTGCAATTATTATTTTCCGCTATTGTCTAGAAAGTACTGTAGATGAAAGCTTTGTGAACCTACTCAATAATATAATTAAAATTACATGAACTAGTATGAAAATAATTCTACTTAAAGCGGAAATTGAACCAATGATTATTGTACTTATTTTATCGAAATTACTGTAATGAAAATTTGTTGTATTTATTATTTGTGAGAAGTAAGCACCTGATAAATTTTTTTAATCAATTTAAATAGCATTGCAAAATATATCCGTTTTTAACATACCGTTCAACCGATTCAATTAATTCTGCTTGAATTACTTAAAACCAATTTTTATTTGTTTTATATACTATAATATTAAATAACTATTTGTCCTAAATTTAAAAGTAAACCAACTAAATAAATGACAATTTTTATTGATCAACCACATCAAGAATGCGCAATATTTTAACAACCAAAGCAATAAACAACCGTCAAACACATTTAAACGTTTTACTAATCTTGTATTTCTTCTTTCTAGGTGAGTGTTCCTCCATCCTTAACAACCACAATTACCACATACTGGTAAGAATACTACACATTCACTTCGTCACATATAACATTTTTTGTTGTTGTTTTAAATTAAACAATGAAACTAATAATGATTTAAAATGAACGTTTATGTAACCCTGTTTTAATAATGTCAAAGGAGAAATTTAGGTCATAATGACATACATTATTAAGACTGCATACAATGCATCGTTTAATCCACAATGCACCACTTCAATAATAAAAATTGTAACAACGGCGGAATGGATTGTTCTTTAATAATTTACAATGCAATTTTAAATGCGGTGAAACTGTGTTGATTTGTCGTTATCTGTGTGAAGTTTAATTCTAAGATTGGTTACGGCTGCGCATAATGTAATCAACAGTTTTATGATTATTATTTCAATCAAATGTAGTTGTATATTTTATGGAAGCAATCAGATTTATTTTATAAAAAAAATAATATAAAGTTTTAATGGTATAAGTAGTTTACTATATCATATATGATTATAGCCAGCCTGAACTATTTGCTTAAGACATAAATTAATAACTATTTATAAATCAATACTTTTAAATTATTTAAGAAAAACTGGATTCTGTAATTAATAATTTATACACATGAGCAACTGCAAAGCTTGTTTTTTTGCTTTCGCACCTGTCAACTGCAACTTTTCTTTCTTTAGGTCGGTCCCCTGTCAGTACTAATTTAATAATTCAACAGAATAAATGAGTATCTCGTAATCTATACGTAACGTGCGTGCGGTTAGACCCACATCAATAGTGAATATAACATTATCGTAGTAAAATACACATCACTGGCTCGGTTTTGAAGTTTGTTATTGCTTTCTTTGGGAACAATGAAGTGTTAAATTGTTTATGTTAAAAAAATCTGTTGACATCTGTATTTTTAAATAAATACAATAAAATTTATAACATTTATTAATATAATTAAATAATATACAGATACATTGTATAAATATATAAACTGTGAATAATTGCCTGTAACTTAAATAAATATAAATAAGCTTTATTCATTAAGCTTATATGTGGGTAATTATGAAACTCTCCAGTTATTAGTAATGATACAGACTACGTATAATTTAAAGTTGCCTATTAATACTTTTATATTGTTATAAACTAACATTTGTCAGTAATTAATTCAGCACTTTTTAACAAAAAATGTATAATAATGAATTAAAAGGTGTACTACTACTACTACTACTATAAAGGAGTATAATTTTACAGAAACCACAAATAATATTGTTTTTTGATAGGATTTATTTATTTTATTTTACATACATATACATACATACTTAAGTAATAACAATGTACAATAGCCTACTTCAGTTCTTTAACTTTACCTAGTACTATTTGTCTTACTACTACTACTACTACTATAAAGGAGTATAATTTTACAGAAACCACAAATAATATTGTTTTTTGATAGGATTTATTTATTTTATTTTACATACATATACATACATACTTAAGTAATAACAATGTACAATAGCCTACTTCAGTTCTTTAACCTTACCTAGTACTATTTGTCTCTAGGTTTTACTATCTTTACACACTTTTTGCATTTAACCAGCTTTTACGTAGTCTACCTCCGCATTATGATCCAAATACATTTCCATAAGAGATTTGCTCATTCTCTCATCATAGCCAAACCAACATAAAATATTAGGTTTGTACTAGTTTATCGGTGTTAACTTCAAACCACGTTTACCACATTTCTAACTTTGTTTTTACGAGTTTTTATAAGCACACTTTTAAAATACTCTATTCCAACAGCTTATTTTATATTTGTGTTTTATTTTTGAGTTTCTTTTGATCCCATGCATCAAATCCATAGTTGGTGTCAACACATTTTTATAAACTGCCATATTTGCTTATTTGAACAATATTTCATTCTTAGCAATTATACACATACTTTCAACTACTTTCCGCGATGCATTTACTCGTCTGCATTTACTTTATTTAAACTTTTATTTTTATTAAACATTCTTCATAGATACACAAAAACATCTACCTGCTCTAAGCGTTTACCATTTAACCCAATTCTACAATCTCTGTTTACTTCGTCTTTATTGAATTATCCATTCGTATACCGTTAAAGCCTTCACAGGCATTTCTTACGCATTTATCCATAAACAACCATGGGGACATAAAGGATCTTTGCTTGACACTTTGTTTTATGTTGAACCAGTCGGTTAGTGTATCATCCACCCTAACGCACGCTCTGTTATCATCATATATAGCGAAAATGGCATTTACTAAACATTTATTTACCCCTGTACTTCTTTAATACGTCCCATACGTCTGTTTATTCAATCATATGGTTTTTTTAGATCAACAAACGCATAGTACACTTTCTTCTGTACTGCCATATATTTCTCAATCACTTGTTGAAGTGCATAAATTTGGTTTAGCAGGTTTTACCTGGCTTAAAACCACACTGCACTCCCAAAATCTTCTCAGTCGTTATTTTACTCGCTTTTTTAAGCCATACTTTTCCAAACACTTTTCTTGGGATACTTAACAAACTAATAGCACAGTAATATTTACATTTAGTCTTACTGCTTTTATCTTTGTACTAAGCTTCCATACTTCCTGTAATTTCATATTCCACCTGTAATTGCATCCACACCCGCGGCTATATAATTTTTTAACGATTTTATAGCTTTCGTTAATTTGTCTTTGGATAGACTATCTGCCATATTTAAGGAATTTAAGTTTTCTTACATCCTAAACGTAAAAAACGGTGGTGTGTTCCTAGTAATCTAGTTAGCATTAGTAAGCATAGCAAATTTGTAATTGGGTAATCATCTTATAACCTATAATTATCTTTTATAAAAGAAGCAGACATTGTTTTAGTTATACAAATAAATTGTTTAGTAAATAAGTTTTTTTATTTGTAGGTGGTAGTTTGATGTAAATATTGTACATATTTTGTATGTATATGATGTTGGCGATCATACTGGCTATTTTGATTTTATTTACAGCTGCTCAAAAAAGTCATGTAGCTGTTGTGAAGAACTAAGACACAATTTGTTTTGTCTTTCCTTTGACTTTTCCCTGTAAAATGCTCTGTAAAAGCTCGAATCTGTTTTTTATGGCCAAGATACTGGGCTTTTCTTGTGTTGAGGATTTTTTTGAACTTCTTCTAAGGACTTTTATATTGGTCACATGATTTTTCTACGACATTTTCAACATTTTTTATTCAACCGACATCTCAAATGTTATGAGTTTTTTTATGGTTGTTTCCGTCAACGTTTGTGACTATATTCCGTATAGTAAAACGGAGAATACTTAACAGCTTTTTAATTTTGTGTTTATAGTAAGGTTTTGGCTTTTAAAAACTAATACCATTTTAATAAATACGCTTCTTCAATTCTGCACTCAATAGTAGATTTGTTTGTTTTTTTATTTGTCCTAGGTTTGGCGTCAGTTTAATGTTTGAATAGATGTTCTTACTTATGATCATATGTATGGTTTTATTTACGTTAATCTTAAGTTTGTATTTCTGGTTATTGGATATTAATCTGTTCATGAGCTGTTTAAGATCTTCTATGCACTTTGCAAAAATTACAGTGTCATTTGCGTATCTGATATTATTTAAGGGCTGTTAGTTTAACAAAATTTGTTCTTGTGCATTATCTAAGATTTTTTTGAATATGTATTTGGAGTAAATATTTAATAGATGAGGAGTCAGTATACACCCTTGCCTTACTTTACTCAAATTTTTGCTGTATCTGTTTGATCATCGTCAACTCTCACTCTAAGCGTCTAATTTTAGTATGGATTTGTAATTATTCTGTTCTTCATTATATACGCCAATTTTTTTTATCATTTTTAACATTCTGTTGTGTTGAACTATCGATTACTTTTATATAATCCACAAAAAATGCATATATGTCATAATTCACATCTCTGCAACTTTGGAATAGAACTTGCACACTGATTAAAGCTTTTTAGCATTTCAAAAGCGATTTGTGTAAGCGCCACCTGCTTTTACGGACGATTTTTAGGAATATTTTTAATAAATGGCTTATAAAGGTGATTGTTATATATGCACTAAATTTTTTAGATGATGTCTTTTTTAGAATGTTTATGAACTCTAAGCTACTGTTGTGAGATGTCATCAATGTCGTAAATTATATTAAATATTCCAGTTTACCATTAGGTACAACCTCTGTCCAAACGTTTTGGCTTGGAGTTTGTCTGGTTTTTTATTTGTTTTATGGTCGTTATTACTTTTGTATTTTATTTAGTTTTTTGTCGATTAGTATATTACCTGTCGGTTTATTGGCTTTGATTTGTATCTTGCCGTAATTTTTTTAACTTTTTGGTAAACGTTGAAATTGTCTATTTTTGCACACTTTTTCCTTTGTATAATTTTTTTTTCCGTTTTTATTTTACACTATTTGTGTGTTTTTATAATGTGCATAATTTATATTCATAAATATCTTTTTCATCAGTTGCAGAATCTCATTGTTCAACCATCATTTTGTTTTCACTACTGTATTTGGTTTTAATAGATCTTTTTTAATATATTCCGCAGTCATATTTAACTTAATGTATTTTTCTTGGTTTTTTAAAATGCTTGTTGAGGTAAAAATATTTGATTCTAACAATGTTGATTATTGCTTGCTTTAGCATTACGTAATGGACAAAAATATATTTTTTGTAATTAATTATATTGTTAACTAGTGAAATAATCTTATTTTTTTTTTAATTATAACGTGGCAGACCAATTAAATCTAGAAATATAGTTTAATATAAAAAATATAGGAATTTATTAAGCCAACTGGTTTGTTTTGATTGACTTTGTATGCTAGACGAACGTGACAGCTGTGCCAATATTGCGCTATATCTGCAACCAACGAGGCCAAAAACAACGTAAGCTTTTTGCCATGTTGTGACTTTTTAGAATAATTTGCTTTCGACACGACTACTATCACCATCTTGCACTGAACCGCAGTATGTATTGCATTTATTTTTTACGCATTTACTTTGAGACCCAGAGTTGGATTTGTTAGTTTTTTTTTTAGTAATCCCATGTCTTCTTTTGATAGTTTTGCAAACTACGACTCTTTAGCATTTTCCTAGTCCTAATCCTAGTTTTTGTTTGGAATGAGTAGCTTGGAAATCCAGCGTGCCGACACTTTGATCATTCTTAAACTTTTATGTAGAATATTAAAAGCACAAAGTTATAAACTGGCATTCATAACAAATACTTTCGTTTACTGAATTTTTATATTGTATTACAAATCATTAAAATATTGCAATTTTTGCATTAAATCATCTTAATCTCAATTTAATTTTCAATATTTCAATCTACTAGGAGTTATCAGGATTGCCAAACAGTGAATTGGTTTCGAATTTTTTTAATTATTATACATTTTATGACGAATTTCATTAAAATAACGTAATTTTTGCATTAGATCAGTTTACAAAACGCAATTGCAGCTACTATTGTTCCGCAACTAATGAACTGAAATCTATTTTCTAGATCAGGAGTCGGCAAACTACGGCCCGTGGGCTAAATCTGGCCCGCCATATGTTTTAATTCGGACCGCAAAGTCCTCATTTCCAAAAAAATTGAGGGGGATATATATTCCAAAGTTAAACTACAGTTACAACAACTTTTTTTAGATTTTGATGCAAATACAAAAGAAATTTCCTTATTTAAAACTTAAAACTTTTACGATCTGGCCCGTTTCAAAATAAGTTTGCCGATCCCTGTTCTAGATCATTAACTTTTGACTCGTAACCTAAGAACTACTGTCTCCTAATTACTAAACTGAGTGCCCACCCACCCGACTGTTTAATATCAAGAGGTTGGAACTGTCACTCTTAGAAAAACTAATTTTTGAATTACTAACGCTTGGGTGGGCGGGAACCCTAGTTAAAGATACTGTCTTGCAATTAATAAACTAAGGAGTTGGATCTGTCACTCTGAAGAATATTCAATTTCTGGATCACCAACAATTGAGTGCGTGGGCGGGAATTTCAGTAAAGTTGACTTTATCATGCCAGGATCGGGTGTTATTATGTTTATTAGCTTTATACGTAGATCTATTTTTCTAAAGCGATAATCCGGCTTGGGTATGCATAAACCCAGTATTTTATGCTAAAGTTTGGTTTTATACTCATAAATATTGCTGTTTGCATACGTAAGTCGACTTTATTATACTAAATATTATACACAAATTTGGCCTTATACATAGATATGTTTTTCTAAAGCATCAATTTAGTGTTAGTATATATTAAAGGTCGGATGATTTTTAAAAAGCCAAAATTAATTTTAATAGTGTAAATTCGGTATTAAAAACTGGAAATCCGTCTACCAATGTATTAAGTTTGGCTGTTAAATATGCTATAATTGCAGTTTTGAACAATATTATTCAATAAAACTGATCCTTTTTATTTTTTTCTTTTTTATTTTATTTTTTGTTTATTATTTTTGCAGAAAAATCTTGGTTGTGGTTTACTTGTTTGTTGCTTTTTTTACAATATTACGTTACCTTTTCCTGTACCTGGACTTTCTTGCTGCTTGTGATGCCGTTTGGTTTATTGTCGTTTTTATAAGGTTGATTCATCTTCTTGGCAATCGTCTTTCTGGTTTCTTTTTTTACATCTTTCCTTATACTATAAATTTGTTCAGGTTTTTGGCGTTTTTTGTGTGATGTGTTTGAAATGTTAAAGGATTTAAAAATAGATTATTTTTAAAGGTTGCTGGAGTTTATTTTTTGGATAATAGACATATTGGTTCTTTTGTTAATACCACAGTTTGCATGTCTTAATCTTTTGTTTGTCTTTAGTGTCTATGATTTGTCCCTATACAGTAGTATAGAGAAAACTAGTTTTTTTATTATTTTCTTTTTGTTTTTTGTTCCGTTTAAATCATATAGTACTGTGCATTGCAGCGTAAAAAACCTTTGGAACGGTAAAAAAGTGTTCTTTTTGTGCAACATTGCAAATTTTGTGATTTTTTTTATTATGTTGAATTGTTAGTTGTTGTGGATGATAGTTCTATTGCAGATTGGGATATCTCTATCTTTTTTTTTTATTCAGCAGAAAGTTGTCTACGATTAACTTTATTAGGTGCAAATCTCATCAGTCAGATTGTTATTTTCAGGAGGGAGTGTTTAAGATTTAAGATCATAGCATATAAAAATTGTATATTAAAGTTTTTTTTTTTTTAGATGCGGCGAACTTTAAATTGGCGACACTCTTATCTGTGCTAGCTGATTTGACAGTTCTCAATTGTTTTGAACTCACGCCGGAGCAACGTTTGCAAATTGTTCAAATTTATTTTGAAAAATATGGTTCAGTTTGAGAAGCTCATCGGGCATTACGTTCATTCTATGGTGCATTGTATGATGAACGATTAATTTGAAAAACTGTGCATCAAAATTTTGCAATACGTTTAATCTAGACTATTCTAGACGATAATAAGCATCCAGTACGACGTCGTACAGTGCGCACACAATAAGCAATTGATAGTGTGCAGCGTCGTGTTAATGATGATTCAAATGTGTCAATTTGTCATTGTGCTCAACAATTAAACTTGTGTTCATCTACTTTATAAAAAAAAATTCAAAAAGATCTTGGTTTACGAGCTTACAAGATTCAACTTGTACAAGAATTGAAGCCACACGATCATAGTTTGCGCATTTGGTAAAAATGTTGTTCAGTGATGAAGCACACTTTTGGTTAAATGGCTATGTCAAAAATTGTAACATTTTGAAATGAAATTACCGTTTGGTGCGTTTTAGGGGCCGGTGGAATCATTGGTCTATATGTCTTCAAAAATAGTGATGGTCGGAACGTTACCGTCGACGGTGAGCGGTACAGAGACATGATTCCCAACTTTTTTGTGCCTTAATTGGACATCATTAATGTTGCAGACATGTGGTTTCAGCAGGACGGCGCCACATGCCACACAGCGCGCGAAACAATTAATTTACTGAAAGAAACATTTTACGAAATAAATACCTGCTAACTGGCCACTTTGTTCGTGCGATTTGACGCCATTGGATGATTTTCTCTGGGGATATGTAAAGTCCTATGTCTACACTGATAAACCAGAAACAATTGAGCACTTGGAAGCCAACATTAGAAGCATTATTGCCGAAATATAGCCTGAATTACTGCAGTGTGTGAAATTGGACCATCAGATTACGCCATGTACGCTCCAGCCGCGGCGGTCACATGCCCGAAATTATATTTAAACATTAATGTTATAAAATTATGTCTCAAATAAAGCCAATTTCATAGATATTAAAAACATTGTTCTTTGTTTTATTTCAATTTAAAGTTGTCGGCCTCTAAAAATACACCTTTTATTATTGCCAGTTAAAATTACAGCGTACATAGTTTTATGCTAACAGAAATATTACAAAGCCCTATTGATGAATAATGTTCATAATTTATTGATAAAAAGTACTGTGATATTTTAAATATTTTGTGTGCTTTAATTCTATTACAACTGGTTATTTTGCACATATGTTCATACAACTGTAAACTCTTAACTACAATAAGATGTTTTTGCAAACAATATATAGTGAAAAAAAATTTATTAAACAGTTGCCGGTTGCCGTACCCATATGTTACCCATAGGCGCTAATGGAATATTGTTAGATTTCATTTATTATTTTTTATTGTTATTGTGTTACTTTTTTTATTGCGATAACGTTAAACAAATAAAGTCTGCGTCTTGTAAATGTAATAAACGTATATATTATTTTCTAGCATTAATATTAGTTGAAAAGTTTACTAACAAATATATAATTTTTAATCAACAAAATATAAATATAATGAATTGATTGTTTAAATGGCTATAACCTAATTTCTTTAAAAATATTAGTTATTGTTATGCTAAAGAGCTTAATATATATAACTTATCCATTAACAAAATTCTTTTATACTTTAATGAAAAAGAAGGATTTTTATTCATTATCCACACACTTCAAGGAATTCATTGTTGGGAAACGTTTCCGAAATCGATTCTGCTAAATTTCATTACCATTCCGATTTACATATTCAAATTTTCATATTGATTTTGATAATGGATACGAGACCTTAACCTACAAGTCCGCAAACACGGCAGGGCAGACGGTTCTGCAGAGTTTTAAATAAATCATGTAATCCCGTCCGCCCGAGCTCCGAAAGCAAACAAATAACGAGTTTACAGCTCTTCTGCTCTCGGCAAATTTTATTTATTTTTAATTGTCCGACCTTGAATTACGAAAAATATAATATTGTAATCACTTTAGGCGGAACAATTATTCACGAATGTATAATTAAAATGTTTTAATGGATGTGCTGGAACGTTTTAGTTAGCAATTTAGTTTATTTCGAGAGTTATAACCCTGACCTACCACAATTTAATATTTTAATTGTTATCAGAATAAATTAATCTGAATGTCTATTAGGTTCATATGCAAATAGAAGTAGTATTTTCACTGATTTTTAATTATGAATGGATATTAATTGTAGAATTAGGATCTTTATTTTTTGCAAAATTAAGAAAAACACTTTTAATAGAAGTATTTCTTATCTAAAACTACAACATTCTTGCTCGGGAAACTTGAGATTCATACGATTTTTTTAATATTATAAACATTCAATTTGTTTTTCAGTGTAGCTTTGTATTTTATACTTATAGACAGTTTTACAGTAGCTATGAAAAATTTTAACCTTGGAATGTTTGCTTATAGTATCACTTCCTACCGCTCTTATTGTAATCATCTTTTGTCAAAATATGTAAAACACATTTTTGTGTGCTATTCAAACGAGAGCTTCTCTTTGATCTGTTGCCACAATGCAACAGCAACAATTTGTAGAATAAAATCGCTGCTAAAAAAGAAAACCGGTAAATATCGCGGAAGTAAATTCATAGAAGAATTGTGAATTATTTATCAAGCATAAAACTGGAAGTGCATCAATATCTGATGTCTATTGTCGGTTACGGACTTGGAATAACAGCAGCGGAATGGAAAGTTCATAGAACAGCAAAAAACAAAGCCCGCCAGAGGTAATCGCACGATAAATCAACTGGCAGCGTAACGAAAGAAAAAAGCAATATAATGCAACGCGCTTTATTTATAAGTATTAAACCCCAATATGAATTTTTATATGCGGTGGGCATTTTAACCCACCTGTCTTGACAATTACAAGGTAGCATTCTCAGACAGCCATTGTCCAGGTTACAGGTATTCCGTCCATATATAACACGTTCTTTAAGTACTTTTACAATGGTCTTAAAACTTAAGAAGGAAATCATAAAGCTATTTTTTTTGTTTAGGTGTGAAGTAGGAAGGAGTAAACTTGAAATTCCTTGCTGGAAATTCTAAGCCGTACATGTATTAAATCATATGACATACTTTTTATTTTTGTATAAATCTGTCTTCTCAGCACAGGAAATATCTGGGAACAGGATATGCACATAACAGTTTACTAGAAATTAGATATGCGCCGATATGGAAATTACTGTCGTATAGAGTTGTAAAAATTCGGTAATTGGTATGTGAAATGAATAATAGCATGGAATTGTATGATTTACACGGTTTTTATATTTCTCCGGCGTGTAGTATTTGTTTGACCTCTTTCCATTTACTACAGCTGGTATTATCTGGCAACAAACATTAATTACCGACTGATTTATATTCATAAGGAAAATAGAAGATGTGAATGAAGTCTGACACACATATGTATTCTACTTTAATAATTATTACATTATCTGGTTATGTAAATATATCATACTTTATCTAATTTGTAAAGGATTGCGTTATTACATTATTATGATTAGATGTGAAACAGAAATAGTTGTTTTATTACCAAGCAAAAACGAGTCTGAATTTTATACAAATACAAATGAAATAAAATGAAATAAAAAAAATCAGTATGATATAAATTACTTCTACTATTCTGGTGGCAATTTATGAATGTAAAGATTTATTTAAAAATTTGCTATCGAAAGAAAACAAAAGTCGTATTTTGGTAGTTTTAGAAACTTTACGATCTTATTTGTTGTTTGGTTTATTTTAAGAAAATGGAACTTGTTGTTATGATGAACAAATCGATTCAACGCATTTCATTGTTATTTAGAGTAAAAATATGACTTTTTCTTGTTTTAGAGTCGACTTTCACAATTAAAAATTTACATTTTAGATTGTATAAACCATTTTAAGAAGTTTATTGATTTATCCATCGAAAATACTTAAAATGATCATAATTTAGTCAACAATCAAAATATATTTTCATGTTATTGTCAGGTGGGTGGTGATGCTGTTGCAGAGTGAACTATTTATCTTTAGTTAAAGTTTTTGTTATTTTAGGTTTAGTTGCTTCTTTTTTTTATTGTAGTTCTTTGCATTTTACTGACTGCAGCTCTAAAAAGTTCCGTAGATGTTTAAAATAATCATTGTCTGATGTTTTGGAACCAGGAGTTTCTTCTTCTACCAGTTTTTTTTTTATATATATTTTTCTTTATAGAATGAGCTGTAGTAATCCGCCTAAGTATTCGAGTTTCTGTTGTTTTAAGCGTAGCATTTCGCATTTGTACGTAATGGTAAACTATGGTTTTTGAAGAAGTTTGACTTTTTGTTTTGTAAATAAATCTAGTTTGTTTATTGATTAATATATTATTATAGTTATTTGTTTATAATTAATTAAATTTTTTAATAAAGGATTGAGAAAAGAAACTTAGCGCGTTATTTTACAAAAAGTTTAGTTGTATTGGAGATCATTGAGAGTGTACGTTGTTCTGCTTTTGAAGATTCAAGCATTATCGATTTCGATCCTACAAACCCCTACACTTTTGATGATGAATAATGCTTTAGTTGTCTTTTACGTGGTTCTACTGATCATTTATCATTGTGCCAAGGTAAGTATAATTGCTCATTCTTGTTATTTGGTTTTCCAGCTGCTTGATTTAATTTGGTTATTAACAGATAAAAAATATTTATTATATTGGGGAAGCAAATCGGTTTATTTTAAAAGTTGTAAGTTAAAAAACAGACTGAAAAATTGTGTCACAAACAAAAAACGGCATTTTGTGGATACGGAATTTATTTGAGTTTAAACTTTTCTATACCCTTTTATACTAAAAAAGTTAATATACTTCAAAGTTTACTCTAAAGTTTGTCTCTTAGCTACGCACACTCGAGGCTCCACATCGGATACATTATTCTACTCTCTCCAACAAATAAGACTTGCAGTGACAGGGTGTGCTTGGTAGTTTGGTGGTAAAACTTCACTATTTATCTACCTAGTTTTCTTTGCTAAATGACTATGTGGATACTTTGGTGTGTATGTAGTTTATTACTGAGGCTTTTGTGGTGTTCTCGGTTTGATCAGGTTTATTGGTTTATTGAATTTAGTGTAGTTTGGTAGATCTTGTGTTATTATTTTGATGTCGGGGTTGTTGTGTGTTTCAGCGTTCTTGTAAAATTTGCTGTTTTTCTGATGAAGTCATGTAATGTTGTTATTTGTAGGTCTTCTCTAAGATTTTAATTTCTTATATACCATAGGGCTTCTGTTATTATTTTTAGCGATTTTGATATTTTCAGTTTTTAAGAGACTTTAGGTAGTGATTTGTTGCTGTTTTTTGTATATTGATGCAGCATAAGTCAGTTGGGTTATTTTGGTTTTCATTTTTATTTTTTTGTCGCGTAACAATGGAGAAAGGTTTATTATTGCTGCTCTGGCTTTGTCCCTGACGCTCTTGATATGGGGTTGCCACGTTAATCCTCAGCATATTGGGCTAAGACGGTGCAGTTAGCTATATATGGTATATCTCCACTATAAACATTGTATAAGACTGGAGGTGGAGCTTACTTTTGTGGGATACCTACTGCATGTATTTGACTGATGATATAGTATTATTAATCTTTTCTTGAAAGGTTCCTTTTGTTAATAAGTTTTCAATAGTTTTCTCTTGATGATGTGGACGGTTTTCTCTAGAGAATTTGATTATTAGGTCGTCGTACCAAACTTTATCAAAAGCTTTTTCTATGTTGAAATAGATTACTATTTTCTTGAGATAAAACAGTTTTTCTTTTACAGTATGGGCTAGTCCAATTAGGCCAAAAATTGTTTTGTTTTCATATATTCTTTGTTTTTGAGTAATTTTTTA
The DNA here is from genome assembly GCA_963932245.1 of Tachinus rufipes. Lineage (NCBI taxonomy): Eukaryota > Metazoa > Arthropoda > Insecta > Coleoptera > Staphylinidae > Tachinus > Tachinus rufipes. The sequence goes on along the minus strand of OZ010745.1, from coordinate 43,115,434 downwards.
AACTTTTTGTCTTTAGCAGTTTTAGTTTTTTGGATTTTTTGTCGGGCTATATTCTTATGTTTAAAGCGTTATGTGTATGGAAGTAGTCCCTCTGGATAATTAATAATGATGTGGCAACTTGGTCTTGAGTTTTTTGTATGGAATTATTAAGCTTTTGGACAGTATTATTGATGCTGTTTCTTGTTTATATAGTTAGTAGTCTCTTGATATAATTTTCCAACAATGATTGGAACTACTTTTAGTTGTTTTATTTTTAATCTGGGTGTGTTTCTTTTTTGAAGAGCTATGAATTTTTAGTAGGGCTTGGAGGTGGTTGCAGTTTATTTTATTCGTAACTTCTGCTGTCAGTTTATGTAATCCTTTGGAGGTGGCAATGTCCAGAATGTCGGGACGATGGCCTTGGCTACTAAATTAAGTAGATTCTGTGGGGCCATGCATAATCAAATTCACTTTGTTCGTAAATTAAAAAAAAATATTGTCTTTTGCATTGGTGGTGTGGCAGTTCCAGATTACTTGTTTTGCATGTTTACTTAGTTGTAAATTGTTTTTGATCAGTAAATTACTGGGTGGTTAGTAAGCAGTTTTTCTTTTAAATGTTCTTATTGGGGGAAGTATATCATAATAATACCCTGCTTACTTCTAGATTAATGAAGTTTGTAGGTTGAAGTTTAGAATAGTATAATGAGCGTTATATTTTTATAGCAGTATCCCCGCCTTTGCGTTTTCTATCATTTCGGTATATGTATGTTGAAATTTGGATTTTTTCTTTTTTATTTAATCGCATTGATTAATTTTGATTTAAGCACGCATTTTTTACTAGTAAGTGCTGTTGCTTGCGGTTTTGGATGTTTTTTCTGGTACACTGTACATCTTTTCTAAAAGACGGGTTGTTTGTTTTTTCAATTAGCGCAGAAAGATGTATTTCTATCGGCCAAGGTGAGATGGCAATGTGCAGATGGATGGTTTGTCCTAGCATCTGATGCATACCGAGTTATTGGTGCGCATTGAGGCCAAGTGCCCGTATACTTGGCAACGGTGGCATTGTGCTAGTTTGCCTAATTTTAATTTTTCTAGGTATCTTCTTTCATTTATAGTTCCGCGGGTTCATTAGTTAATTTTTTCAGTTTTTGTGAAGTAGTTTGAGGGTTTTGCTGGACGTCTTGTTTTTGTTTTGTTTTTTGTAGTTGGGAGTAACTGTATTTGTCGAACTATCTAATATAATGCCGGATTTGTCATTTTTGGTGTTAGTTTGAGTTTGGGTTTGGGTTAACTTCTCAACTATTGCTGTCAATTAGATTGTTAATTGATTGATTGCAATGGTCAATTCAGTATGTTTGTTGTTAATATTTTTTATATTTGGTTTATGGTTGATTTTGTAGTATATCCGGATAAAATGAAACGCAGATTAGTTTATAACTGGCTTTATTCTCTACGCACACAACATTTTATACACAAATACTGGAGACAAAAACTATTTTGCTTTTTGCTCCTACGATAAAGACCCATACATAAAATAATACATTTATTTTCTATACATTTTACATTTATTTACATATACAATATCCAACAGATTTAAGATTTTTCGATGCGTTGAACGCATATCTCTACTCTCTCCAACAATCCAGCTTCAAATACTATTCATATGCGACCTAAAATTAGAAAACATTCCCTGACAAACTTTTAGTACTGAAGAAATATTAAAAATTTAAAAACATTTTAAGATAAGACTCCGAACACGCCACTCCCCCTCGCCTCGCAAGACACATCATTCTTCCGTGCCCCAAACCAACCATCCCCGCAAGGAACAGGCAAAAACACTATCTAAATGCGAGAAAAAAATTGGAAAATGAAGTGTTAACAAACTTTGAGGTCGTGGAAAATACTACTACTAGAATAGTATATGAGTATAAAGGTTTGAAAATAGGTTTTTGCAGCCCGCCACATTTAAAAGCACTAAGAAGGTAAGCGAGCTACAATGTAATAAGAGTTAATGTTACATAACTTTGCATACTAGGTTATTTCTAATTATAGTTCTGGTTTATATGAAACTGTAATGCTTGATGTATTCTTTGGTTATTTAAATTGAAATAAAGAAGATGTGTTCTTAAGCTTTGGAAGAAGACTAATTTGGAGGTAAAATGAAGTAAAAAATAAGAGCTAAGAGCAGTTTAAACAAAAAAAAAAACGAAAGCAGGAAAAGCAACATTTATGGCATATGTTTATTTAAAAAAGGGCTTTGATAATATAGATTGGAACATATTTGGAATTTTAAAAGAAACCAAAATAGATTAATAAGATAAAAAAATTGTTTACAATTTGTATAAAACCCAAACCGCAATAATCAGAGTTGAAAGGGAAGAAGAAGAAGAAACAAAAGTAGAAAAGGAGTTAGCCAAGAGTGTACGCTATCTCGACATATAAGATACAATAAATATAATTAAATTACTATAGTGACGGGGTGATATTTTATAGTGATATGTTAGTAGCAGATAATTAGAAATAGTAGTAAATGGTATGCAAAAACTCTTAACAAATGATTATAACATGAAAATAAACAGTTTTTTTTACTTAGAAAGTATAAATACAGACGATAACATAACCAAGTTTGATATTAAGCGTTTAAGTGTAGAATGACTTAAGATTTTGATATCTAAAATTGACGCATATAGCGCTGAATGGATAGTAGGGAATGAAGTAGAAACGTTTGAAATATGGTGTTACAGAAGAAAACTGAAACGTATGAAAAGTATTACAAAAAACGGATTGACAGTTGTAGGAGATATTTTTAGACAATTATGTTAGTTATAGAAGACAGGGCAGAAAGAAAAACATGCAAGGAAAGGAGATTGTACTATATAATTATGTAAGAATGAACAATTAAAAAGAAATGAAGACATTAACGTAGAACAGATTAGAATGTCAATCTATTTACAACTAATTTATCTGATTGATAGCTCAAGAAGAGCAAATGTGTATAACATTTATAATGAATTACTAAAATAGTGTTAATTATATATTATTTGCATTGGTTTTGCACTTTATTTTGTAATTAATTTAAAAGTAATTTATTACAGATCATCTTGCTATGGGTGTGTGATAAAAATAAATAAGAAGCGGTTGCAGTTGAATTTAAGAGGAAGTTGCTAATTTAAAAAAATGCTATGATTAAATTGTTAGAAAACATAATGAGAAATACATTATTACATTGTTAGAAACTCAACTGGACTACACCTAGTACATTGCTCAAATCAAAGAATGTTGCCAGTATTATTATGTTAGGCTTTCATCTATATTTTTTGGGTTATTGCCTTTTTTTATATGATTTTTTTTTACGTTTTTTGTTTAAATATCAAATAATTTTTGCTTGTTGAACTATATTAACTAAAATTAAGAGTTTACACAAAAATTGACATAACAAAACTGTCACTATAACACATTTATATGAAGATAACACAAACAAGCTTTATAATAGATTTTAGTATGTAAATTAGACTTAAGTCTATCAAATTATTAACAAGTTGTTTGTTTGCATTACTTTCAGATAATAAGCGATAAATGATTGAAATTAGTATTTTGATAAGTAAGTGAGTTTAATTTTAATCATAAATATTATAAAAAAGTACCTAACCAATTAATATTCTTTGTTGGATTACACAATACAAGTTTTGCTATAGATTTATATTTTTACTTCTATTAAATAACTAACCGAATCAATCTAATATTAACATTCCATGTAGTTGCGCGAGCAATAAAACGTGTCTGTTGCTATAGCTTTTATAGTTATCTATCCTTGCAATATCGTCTTCCTTTCAATAGATAGATTCCTTTTGATTTACTGCTTTCTAATAAATGACATTCCCTGCGCATTTTACTATTGAAAATTGCAAATGCTAATTGACCGTTAAGTAGAAATCGCGTCCATTATATTCTACTCTTTGCTTTCCAGTCAATTTCAATTGTTATTATTTGAAATTGATAATTCACTGCTGCAGCTCAGCAACGTACAATACGAAATATTTCCTCTTTAGTTACGCGCAATTCTATTCTGGATTATTCTCAGAACCAAAGTATTGTATAGTACATATTGAAAATAAAAATACGAATAATTTATTATATTCAATAAATTTAAAATCCTTTGTGGTAAAATAAATTGGCGCAAACCACCATAAAACTCATAGGAATGTTATATTTATAGAGAGCACTCGGGTGTTCAAGAGTAATTGGATGAATCTACAAATTGACACTGCTTTAATGATTGATACTGAGTTTGTATTCAATTGATGTTATCTAGGTTTATTCGAAGGTTTTTTTTTTTAATTTTATCATTACTATTGTATGTTTATTCTACAATCATCATTATATTTTTTATAATTATTTACAAAATGCATATGAAATAAATTTATTTAATGCAAATTTTGGAAAGTTTTAATATATTCAATTATTTTACCATACAATGACTTGTGAATGATGTATAGCATTAAATTGTCTCCTGCTTTTTTGTTGAGTTCATATGTAAGTGTTTGTGAATCGCATATCTGCGTGGTGAGACACGTTGTTGTTAAATTAGAGCTATTATGTAGTTCAGAAACACGTAACGCGACGTACACATGTGAATAGGGAAATCGGCATTAACGGTATCTTAACATCTGTTATGTCGCATGTCTCCGGTTCAGTAAGTACTACGTTGGGACTACGATGTACTACTACTACATCCACTTCCTTTTTCCCTCAACTACATTAATGGTTTCTCTTAGAAGACAACCACAGCTAACTCAGACGTGCATTTTTACTAAATACTTTCTCAGAAATACGTGCGTAATTACACCGTTCTAGGGTCACGGACGTTACCGACCTGTAAGAAACACATTCTGTTAACCCCCTTGGATGGACGGTCATTCTTTGCAGATTTAATACGTGTCGGTTACTTGCACCGCGCATTCCTGCTGATTGTGTTTTAAAACAACATATTTATTATAATTAAGAAGACCACACAATGCACACTCGCGGCAATTACAGTTAAGAGATTTATTGCAGAATGTTTAAATTGCATGCTTGGTGTGCAGTATGTGCCTAACAATGCTGATGCTAAAATCTCAATTGCTACAAATATTTATTATGCCCGGTAGCTGTATTGTAAATTAATCATACAAAAACTATAAATATATTTAAAATAATAATTTACAATTCTTCTAAACTATTAAATAATATTCTAATAGATCTACCAAACTTACAAAGCGAAAACGTGACATATAACTTACTATTAACATAAATTAACACATATCCAGAGTTATGCCGGGGGGCACACCTTATTAGTCGACTGCGTGAATAATTGAAAATATGATTTTGTGTCACATATTATATGCTAATGAATCTGTTCAATTGTACAAAGGAACAATGCTGATTAAATTATAAACAAACATTGAATTTATAACTATGTCGTCAGAGTATCAGTAAACTCTTCTAATGAGGTAGTCACTTAATGGCATAATACAACAAACATAGTTTATATCAACAGCAAAGTTTTTGATTTATAACTTTGAAATTGCTAATAAAATTAGTTGAGTAGATAGGATTTTTAAGTCTAGGCAAAATATTATCTATATTTTTCAAATAACTGAACTCTAAAAATATGCTTAATGTATTCTATACGTAAATTAAAAAATCTGTGGCAAGAGTTTGTAAAAATTGTTTTGGTTTAGCACGAATTTTATTAATGTTATTTATTGCTAAGATAGCACTAATTAGGTTTTTCATTATTTTTTGTTCAGGTGCCATCTATCTGGACCCACAGGCATTTGTTGGCATCTGAGATGCTCCCAGTTTGTGACATTTGTAACGTCCTATTTTATATATGATTATTTATTTTTTGTGATTAATGTTTGTGTATTGTAAAATCCAGCAGTGTTTAGGACTATTTACACTCTAGACATATGTAGTGTCTAGTGTGTAAAAAGTGGAGTTATTCAGTCATTTTTTGCTATTGTTTTAATAGTTTGTGAAAGTTTTGTTTTATCTTTGTTATTTATTTAGTTATATATTTTTATTTTTTAATATTTTACAGCATATTATTTTACACATTTTTATATGCCATAAATCTAAACTAACTAACTAACATGAATCTTGAAAAACGAATTTATCGTTGGGCTTGTGCATAGGCGTCTTACAAAGACAAAAACAAGTTACTTAAAAAATAAGAGTAACTTGCATATTGCAGTTAGTATTACTAATACAACATTGAAAAATGTGGATAAAATTTTAAAAATTAAAAGGAAAATTAAAATTAAACAGAAGGGGGAATTTAAAAATAAAATATAGATAAAGGGAAAAATTAATTGGAAATTAATTAACATCTAGATTATGCAACACTAGAACAAGTAAAACATATTTGCATAAATGTACAGACGGTGTCTCAAGTATACTAAATGTAATTTGTAACAATGTTGCACAGTCTAGAAATTACAAAACGTAAATATATAATAAAATAGTCTAAAATTAACCATATACGCGTTGAAATTTATTCCTCATCAGGATGGCTTTACTTTAGACTATTAAATATTCGCTTGTGTTGTGTATTAAGGACTTTTGTTTTAATAATTTAATGTCTAGTAATGTTTAACTAACTAACTTCATCCATGAGTTTCTCCTTTTTACTATGGATTTCATTCCATAAATTTTTTTCTGCTAAGTAATTTTGAGCTGTTGATATTTTTTTCTTATTATAATATATTTTATATTTACTAATTTTGTGTGCTTAGTTGATAGAATGACTTTTATTCCCTCTTATTACTTCTACATTGGTTATTCTCTATACCTAAAATTACTAAGGATTTTAGGTAGAGAGAATTTAATATATCTATAGTTTGGACGCTTTCAGTTTCTTTTTAATGTTTAGTCTTGGGTTGTTTTTGCTAAGAGCATATAGCGTTTGTGGATCTTTAAAGTGTTTTAACTATCAGAACCATATTGCATATCTCAGGTTATTTACTGCATTTTCGTTAATTTTGATTTGATTTAATCACCAAGTGCTTACACTTGACGTATTTCTCTTTGTTATTATATTTCTTCAGTTGTTGTGTTTCTTATTCAAATTTTTGTCTTTTGGATGTAGTAAAGGTTTGATATTATTATTACGTCTTGAAGGTCTAGCTTTTTCTTAGTGATGTTCTATGAGTTGATTTTGTCAAAGGCTTTATTATAAACTATAAACCATGCGTGTACGACCTGATTTATGCCTAGGTATCTTTGTGATAGGACATTAAGTACAAACAATGTCTTCTTGTTTTTTATTGTGTGGTAGTAGCTTGTATTTTTCTTTTTTTAAAAGTTATAAAAGTTGATATTAACCATTTATTTGGTATTATTTCTTTTTTGTACATGGTATTACCAGAACAAGAATTTGATCCTATTCTATCGTTTTAAGAATTTTTGCTAGTTGGTTTGGACCTGGCGCCTTTCCAGCTTTAAGTATATGTCACTTTGTCTATAATTATGTAAGGGTTTTTTTTTCTTCTACATTTTAAAGGTTTCTTTTTGCCTCTCATCTTTGAAAAGTTGCGAAATATAATTCTTCAATATTTTTAGTATTTGCATTATTTCTGAGATTTCCAAATGAATCCGTTACCTCATATACACATCCAAACATACTATACACATGTCGTCTCTGTGGTTTGGTGTGCTTGACTTCTCGATGGCCTACTCTGAAAGGGAATGGCGTGACTAGGTATACTTTTGCATAATTTCTCGTTAGTGTTATACATTATGTTGAGTTGCTTATGGTTTCTGGTGCCTACTGCTTTTTTAATCTTTTCACGAACGTAGAAGCTTTTGTTAGTAACTTTTCAAATTTCTTACATTTTTTTTTGTAAAAGTTATAATATGCTTGCCTTTTTGTGGAGTATTTGTTGAGTTTTTTTATCTATGAGGATGAGAATTTTGTTAGTTATCTATTGAGTTTATCTTACTTTAGAATATCTGTTGCTGGTTTTATTAGGGCTGTCTTTTATGTGATTTTGATTTTTATAAATTAAATTTTGTTTTTTTTCTTCTTGTTAAATCTGTAATAGTTTATTGCTTCTTTAATTTTTTGTCTCTAGTTTATTGTCGCATCTTCTTTTGTCAATCTTTGAGTTAATTATGATTGTGATATGTCTTTTTTTTTAGATGATCTAATGTCTGTTTGATTTGTTTGTAGAATAGTTTAATTTCTTTTTTGGATTCAAGTTGGTTTGAAGTTGTAGATGCATGATTCGGTCTGAGGAAAAAACAAAGTTAATTGATGGATGCCGTAACTTTTTTTTGAGACAATAATTGCGACACCGTGTCTGTGATGGTTTTATTCATTCTCAGAGATATACATCATACTTCTATCTGTTGGTATCTGACTATGACTTGGCCATCTTGTTTTACTAATGCCTAAGATGTTGAGTTGAATTCTTTTTATTTCACATTATGTATAATATTTTTGATTGAGAACATATTATTTACTATTGTTGTTGTCGGTGTTGTTCTTGTTGTTAAAGTGTGCTTTTAGACTTTTGTGATTTTTAATATTAACCTTTAAAGAAACAATATAAATTATTTCTGTGTGGGTAATGATTTTATTTGAGAAGTTGTTTGAGAAATATACCAAAAATAAAATATTTTTGAGACAATTTCTAATTAGGATTCTTCTTTTTTTATTGTCATAGTTTAGAACATTATTTTTTGCGAGGCCGTAACAACTTTTTGAAAGATAAGCTGCTTTTTTGCGGTTTTAGTATCTAATAAATAAACATTTTTTACTATTTTTGGCGGTATTGTGTTATATTAGAAATTAGAACTATTTTAAAGGTTTTTATGTCTACAACCTACGGAATATGTGGTTTGTAGTGTTTGAAATCATCGGGTTACTTTGTATTTTCTTACAGTAATCACTTTTTATACTTATATTGGAAGTACAACAGATTACTAAGGCGCGTACTCATAACAATTTAAGAAAATGTTTGTTTTTTTTTATGATACTTTTGATGAGTCATTTTATAGATAATTTTATTTTTTAACAAATATATGTTTTGTATTTTGTATCAGTGGTAAGTTTTTAGAATTTATATTTTGTTAGTGGTTAGCGTGTGATTTTGGCTATGCTTTATTTGATTTTTTACATTAACAGACTTTCTACATGTAGATTTTAGACTGCAAGGGGTTGTAGAAGAATAAATTCTGCAGATTAGCGTTTTATAGTAGCTTGAAAGAATGTACTTTTACTAGTTTAAGGGCAATACTAGTTGTTTGTTTAACCCTTAGATGCATGATTATTTTAAATTCTTAAAGGACATTATATGAAGAAAAAATTAAAACATTCTTCTATTATTTTTTATTAAAAAAACACTACGCATACAACATTAATAAAATAATTTATAATGAAACATTTTAAGGAAATTAGGTGTTTTGTTAAAACAACTTACTCGACACCTTGAGTAAAAAGCATAAGTTGATGCTTTAATGAATTCTTAGTTACTTTACTTGATGGGATAATTGAAGCATGATTTTTTTTTTACTTTAGTTGAACTGAATTTTCTGGACAACCTTGTTTTACACTACATTTTTTAAATGCATAAAGGCGACGAATAACGAATATTAAACAAAGTGTCTGATATAAAATTTGGGTATTCACAGAGGCTACGTCTATCAAATGATAATATAATTTGAAATACTTTTTTTAATTTTAATTCAATTCTATGGCGACTGTCAAACAAGTCTACTCTTTCCGAATGCTTGTTGTATACTGAAAGCACATGAAGACACTTAATTCATTCATACCTTAAAACTATTGCTTCTTGTTGTTGGCCACAAGAAAATACATCAAATTAATTTCTACACCGCAAATATTGGCTATAAATTCATAAATGTTTCTCTAGTTTTTTTAATTTACATTCAAATGATAGTTGTATTCAGACTTCTATAACTTACAATGCCTGATGGTAATAAATCTTGTTTATGAAGATTTATTATAAGAGGTACGTAGGAAAAATAATTATCAAATTTATGTTTGTAGTTTTGATGTTTTGGATAGATCTTGTTAGTCGTACAACTACATTTAACTTTGCAATCTGGCACGCATAAGTGACGCCTTTTCTTGGCTGGTATTTACTTGTAAAATCTATTTTTTCTGCTTTAATTTGTAGGTTATTATCATTTAAGTGTAAGATATATTAAATTTGTTCAAATTAATTTATTAGCATAGTTTTTATTTCAGTATAGTTATTTTCTCGATTACCATTTTCTTCTATCGTTTTAAAGATCTTAATGTTGATATTGAAAATTCTTGTAATTTAATATTTGGGTTAATTGGCACTCTTGTTTTAGTAACTTTGTTATCTTCATCAGACTTAATTTAAAGTTTTTTCATGCACATGGCACCATTACTATTTGCAGCATACTAAACGGACAATTCCATTTCAAACGGACCAGAGTTGGGGGGGGGGTGCATTGAGAAACTTGCTTATGTATTTTTTTTTTTAGTTTCTATAACTTATTAGTAGTCCTTTGATCGGTGATATGAGGGTATGAAACCCTAAAAAAATAGTTTTTTATCGTTTCTAACTTAATCACGTTTTTTAATGCTTTTTTTTTGCCCAGCAGACTATGAACAAAAACCTGCTTTTATGTTTTTTGCGGCTTATAGACAGGGTATAGACTTGAAATGGCGCTAGATTTGGATTCTACGGAAAATTTCTGGTTGATTTCATTAGTAAATTTATTTTTTTTAGTTAAAATTGCGGTTTTTAAACAATATGCGATTAAGTTAAAAAGCGACAAAAAAATTGTAGATTTTTGTTATGGGTTTCAAACTCTCATATACCGATTAAAGGACTACTAATAAGTTATAAAAACTAAATAAAATACAAAAACAAGTTTTTTAATGCACCCCCCCCCCCCCCAGCTCTGGCCCGTTTGAAATGGAATTGCCCAAACCTGAAAACACATAAATCACAACTGTTTTTTTTTGCTTTATTTTTATCCTTTTTATACTGTTTTACAAATGAAGCAAGTTTTAATACTTAGTTCTTACAGTAGACGTCACTAAGCTTACTGATTTAGATTTTGAAGTATGCCGTCTGACGGTGCTTTGCTGGATTTGCAATAAAACTAACATATCCCAGAAATCTTATCTATTTCTTTGAGTTTTTTGATAACGTTTTCAAATGCGTAAAACTTTTTAAGAGTTGAAACTTATTATTAAATTGTGTTTATAAATTTTTATTTTTCACATAATTGCTAAGTATTTTAACTCGTTACCGAGATTTGAGTTAGGTTCAGTTGGGTGAAGCGCCTAACTCGAATCTCGAAGAACAAATGATTGCTTTTGGGGTTTGAGCCCCAGCATGATTAGTGTCCAAGTAACTATAATTACATTTAATATGAAAGTGTGAGAGTACCAGATACTAGGCCTTGTCAGTATACAGTAATTAAATTACAGATACATATTTAAAGGCAGCTGTAAGGTAGTAACACAACCGTAAATCTTAAAATATTGGCCATTCTACCCAACCAAACAAAAGTTTTTTCACTTGTTACCGAGGCAACGTCGCTATTTGTTGTTTAGATGCTGACTACTTTTATTAACGCGGGACTTGATAGTTTGTTTACTGTTATCATGTATTTAATACATTATGCAGTTTTATTAGACTTTACAATTTGTTGTACTTCAAACTTTCTGAGAAACAAGAAGATCCCACTCAAAACCAAGGTGTATAACGAATGCGTTCTACTATTGCTTACTGCACAAACATGGAATCTTACTAATTGTTGGATTGGTCTATGAGGCCTGTCTCTTGATCTAAATTCATTATATGTTTTCTCTGGGACCATCTGAAACACCATTTACAATATTTTTGTAGTTATTTATATCGTATAGTAAGATATATTTTTTTATTATGTTTTAATGTGTTTTTGCTTATAAAATACCGTTTGGACACTGGTGATAATGTTTGCTACTTATGTGTCTGGAAGCCCGCATTAAAAAACCAAAGTTTTAATTAACAAATGTCAGAATGTAAATAATAAAACAAATGTAATTTGGTACTAAATGTTTGCATTAGTCGGTTTCATTTAGAATTTATGCCGTTTGGCAGTCATTTCATGTATCTATAAACACAGAATTATTATTATTTAAATTCACAAAGCACACTGATGAGGTTTGTAGAACCTAAACAATTGTCTGTGTTTGATTTTTGGTCAATGTGATCGTTAGATTGAGTTTTAATTAATCAATAATTTATTTCATAAATGTCACAATGTTTTGTTCTCAGTTAACATAATAATCGGATCATAGATGAATGCCATAACAATGCATCTTTTCGCGATAATTTGAATGAGATGGCAATAGGATTAATATACGTCAATTTAACCCGACTGTTAGGTTACTTGAAATTTTTAAAACAGTTTTTGTTTTTGAGATACAGTTAGAGAATTTTAATTAAACCACTTTGTATATTTATTGTTTTTATAATGCAGACAAGGGCGTTTTAAAATGTAAACTGTAGCATCTCCATGAATAAGTTGAGAAACGTAGAGCTTATATTTTTTTTTAAATATATTACATTGTGATCTGTGTACATACCTAGTTATTGTTAATTGTAGCTTGCTTGTTCTGTATTGTGCAAATTACAGCTATTTTAAATTGCCCCAGAAGTCTTACGACTTGTTTGAAGGGACCGACGGCTTATTAGCTGAATTCCGAATCACTCCGGTGGATAAAGAGCAACTTAATATTTAGTCATATTTTGGGGATCGAATATTTTATATTGCCCCAGAAGTCTACAACTTAGGTGATATATGAGATACTTTTTACTTACTAAAGGTGGCATAGGTGTTTGGATTTCATAGTTCTGATATTGAGTCTCCTACTCTGCCGTAAATAATTTGTGAAATTGTATACTACGCTAACCAACTAATTCACAAACATGAGTGCTTGAATTATATTGGGTCGAAAATATTGTACTGAATATAAACGATTGCACATCACAAGTATAAATTTATTACTTATGTACTTAGTTTCAAGTAATAATAAAAATTTAAGCAAGGACGTTGTAGAGAAAACTTATCAGTATCAATATTTTGCAAATTAAAAAGCTAATATGAATTATTTATTTTATAAAATTATTAAAAATATACGCGTAATTTATAATTAACAGGCCATTTTGCACGAATATTAAATCTTACAAATCTAATAAAAAATATTTCTATTACTATTTAACTAAGATCTTAACTAAATTATCATTAATCATACAAATTTATATATCAGACAAATATCTTTATAATATAGCGACGAAAATCATTTTTCATATTATTTGTTAGGAATTTTAACTTCATGATGATCATTAAATCCATAACGATGGACTCACACCCATAAATGGTATTATAAAGGCAGTAAATGGAGGTGCGCTTTAAATGCTAAATGCTATTTCATTAATCAAGTAGCATTATTAATAATGATGAAAGCGAAAGCGCCATTAACAACGGATTATATAGAAGATTAGAAGTAACATAAATTTGTCATTTAAATGAACTAGCTTGATAATAAAATAGATCAATCAATTTCTAACATAGTAGAGTTCATTTTATTCACCGGAAGGAAATGTTTTTCTTGGGTAAAGTTTTGTTTGGATATGATATGAGGAGAATGTGCATGGGAGTCTTTTGTGGGGCATGCGAGTGTAATAAAAAGGGCTGATGTTGGACGTTTGGACGATTCATGTTTTACCAGCGCACCATTACCACATTATATTCAAGATCTATTCAGTTCAGCTTTTTCTCCACGGGCCAAGTCTACATAAAATACTTCTTTATATGTGAAGTGAATAAAAAAAATGGTGTCCGCAGTTTTATCTTGACAGTTTTTTTTAACGTACTAGACGAATTAATGGGAGTGTTTGAGAAATATTTCTCCGCACCCACTCCTACGATAATTAAAATTTTCTGTTTCATTTAATTGGTATATTGTTAATTTTTTTATATCTTGATTGATGCAATTAATAAATTTTAAAGGTTTTTACAATTTATTCTAATATAATGCCAGTGACATTGAAGTAAATAAATTGCAAAATATAACGAATTTAATTATCCATTAATTTATTTTATCGTTGGTCGTTTAGTGCAGGCATTTAAATAAATGTCCAATGTTGCATTAAAAGCATTATAAACAGAAAAACTTTTTAATTACAAGCAAAAATAATTTATTAACAAAATTTTGCGAATTACTGATGGTTTCACATTTATTACTTACATGAAGGGTGAGTGTTAAATGTAATAAATCAACTCATTTGTAAGTTAATATGAATTAGCAAGATTTTACCAAATAAAAGTAATATCTATATATAAATATTAAAGAGCAGTTTCTATACTTCATACCCTTGTTCTTGGTGCAGTTACGACATGTTTTTAGTGAAATTTTGCAGTTTATTTGACATTTCAAACATGAAAAAAAAAACTTTCAGAGCATCCAATACTCAACATCCTAAATTAAGAATTTGCTAATGCTACTTAATTGGGTTCTGTTTTTTTCCGACAGCAAGCGCATAAATAACATACAATAATACCAACATAAACATAAAATTGTCTTTAGGTTGTTATATTTAAAAAACGATAAAACTTTAGTTTAATATTGAATACTGATGATACCTCGGATTTTGATTTTGAAACAGTAAGAAGTTGAGTTGAAGGAATGCTCCATTCAAATATTGTTTTTAGGTCTTTGTTTATAGATGCTACAGGTTGTAACCTAGACATTTTAAGGCGCATTGCCATATTTGTCGAAATGGTCTTTGGAAAGTATGAAGTATGAAGGGTGCTATTGTCTGTAAAACAATGAGTTGGACTTTTAGTTATTTGAAGAAGTTTATTAATGAAAATCAAAAATAAAATTGGTGAAAGAGCAAAACTTTGAGGAATAACAGCATTTATAGTTTTAGGGTCAGAGTTAAAACCATCCATTTTACTTATAGTTTTTCTATTGTAAAAAAAAAACTATTAATAAGATTTATATAAACAATTTATGATCAAAATCTATACAATAGAACTTGTTAGTAAGATTAGGATGCCATACCCTATAAGATTTTTTCCGTAAAGCTGTGAAATTATTTTTAAAGTTGTCAAATTGATCTAAAAGCTGTTAAATCACTCTCAAAGTTGTCAAATTGTTCTGTAAACTGTCAAATTGCTCTCGAATCTGACTAATTATTCTGAGAGCTGATCTATATTGTTCTCAAAGTTGTCAAATTGGCCAACAATCTACCTTGAAGCTGTCAAATTATTCTCAAACCTGTTAAGTTATTTTAAAGCTTTTAAAACTTTATAATTGCTCTCTAATTGTTTCATACTACTTTCTAACTGTCAAATGATTGCTTCATAATTTTGTCATAATCAAATTGTCAAATTATTCTCAAAGCAAACAAACTACTGTTTACTTTAAGAGTTATAAAAATTATATAAATGTGTTCATATGGCTGACTGTTTCAATAGTTTCTCTAAGTAGTCAAACTGTTTTTAAAGCTGTCAAATTGCTTTCAAGGCTATCAAGTTGTTCTTAAAGCTGTCAAATTGTTTAGCAAGCATACATAAGAAACATATTATAGTTTAAACAATTAAACTAGAATTTGTTTCTTAAAGCTGTCCAACTACTTTCCAAGTTGTCAAATTTGTTTTCCAAAATGTGCAATTGGTTAACAAGATGTCAAGTTTAAAGCTCAAAGTTTAAAAATACGAGCTTACCTAGCAGACTAGTTTACAGACTTGCTTTTGCTTATGAACAAAATTTATTGGACTATGGAGCAACGGAGTCAAATGCTTTTTATTAAAGAGTTTTGCTTTGTTTTTAGATTATTTTTTAATGGCGGTTTGATTATGGTCTAAAGTGGTATTCTTGTGTTGGTTAATAGGTGACTATTAAGGCACATCAGTATGTTTAACATATTTCAAGATAATATGGTACTTTTTGCGCTACTTATTTGGGACGTCTTTGTATTAATGAATGATGATGCACGACTACACTTTGCCAGGCTTGTTAAGGAATTTTTTTTACTTGAACTGCAAGAATGAAATCTTGAAATTCATTAAAAAAATTAGATCTTTTTGAAAACGAAACAATAACAAACTTGATGGAGTTGATGCCACGACGTATGGAGGTTGTATTATATAATAATAAATTTTGCATTTTTTTATCTTAGCAATTGTGACATTTGTTATTTTATTAAAATCTTTTTTGTTTATCTAATTTTTTGCTTGTTTAATGTTCTTTTGAAAGAAATATTAAATAATAAATACCAATTAAAAAATATACAAAAAAAATTCTATGAGAATAAATTACTTAAAATTTACAGTAAGTACAATCGCTTTTTATACCGGTTAAGTTGTAGTTGATTTTGTTTTTGTGCCGAAATGGCAAAAACATTTGCATTTAAGACCGTATTTGTGTTTAAAAATATCGCTAAATTGTTTAATTATATATTGAATAGTTTGAAGTTTATGTGTTTTTCTGTATATCTGCTGATAATCTGGAATTGTCTTGTGGGTATATATAGTAGGATTGTATGCTCGCACCAACCCATACTTTAATCTCATCATAACATTGAAGGTGTTAACGCAATGCCCTCTGTTAGGAGAAACTTTGAACTGTATTACAGTTTTACAGTGAAGGTTGTCGATCCTGGTCGATCGGTTTGGCAATATACAGCTGGTATTTTATAAACTTATTTAATTCTTAATGAAATTGTTAGAATCTATGTCTATTCCTAGACAATAACATGGCAAATGTTTTATCTTTGTTTTTTTTTGTCTGTCAATGTATGATATTTTAATTCTTCTTAAAAAATATTGTTAAGATAACAATGCTGAGTTTGAACAATGTTTTTTACTAAAATAGTGAAATTACATACGTTGAGAGTTTGAAGCCATAAATTCTGTTTTGTTCAAATTTAGACCCTATTCCGTTAACTCTTTACGCATTCTGAGCTATTACCATCTGATTATCTGCCAAATTTAGATTGAATAAGCATGTATCTCTAATTAGAATTCTCATGCCACTGCAAGACTTCTTCTATCTTCTGATAACCGTTTTCAGATATAAATTATAAAGCATCGGTCACAGGCACCTTGTAGTACGCCTTTACTTAAACTGACAAATGTAGAGATGTCATCTTTAACAACCGCTTTGTCTTGATATATTAGTTTTATTGCATTTACTAAAGGCATTTCCAATGTCTTCTATACATTTTGAGATTTGTCCGTTTGTCTTTTCTAGATAGATTGAAAATTGTCTTCTCCTAGTTATTGTATTTTAAATAAATTATGATTGGGCGTATGTGAACCCACTTTGGTCTTTATTAACCTTTCTAATAATATCAATTTGAATTTTTTTTGAAGTTTGGTTTCAATTATTGTCCTAGGTTTGGTTTTTATTATTTGCAATCATCCGCTTTACTTTTTTGTTTTGAGTCTTGTCTTTCTGTTTTGTTTTATCTCATCATTGCATCAGTTATTATAGGCTATCCGATTCTTCTTTATCGATTGTTTTATCTCTTTGGTCTACCAAATCTGTCTGGTTCTGTAAAATATTTATTCCTAGATTTGTTTGCTGCTTGATGAAGTGCCTGATTAATCCAGATATTTTTTTATTAGGATCATCTTGCATATTTTATCTTTCTAACTTAGTTTTCATCTTTATTGATGTATGGCTTTATGTTCAAACAATGTTTTTGTTGTTTTGAGTTGGTACTGACTGCATGGGATTATGACTCAATTGCCGCTTGAGCCTATTCTGGCATTTATATTTTTAGCATAGTACATTTTCTTACTCGTTTAAAAGAGGACGAGCTGTTTACGAATATATTTATATTTTCTTCAGTTATATATTGCGCTAGATGTACTAATTATTATTAATGATCTGCAACACTGTTACAATTTTTCATATTTATTACGTCCTAGAAAATATGGTCCACTGCTTCCATACTCCTTGTAAACAATATAAATTTTATAATAAAATAAAAAAATTATGTAATTAAAATTGCATTAATTTGATTAAGTTATTATTTAGAGAGCAATATGTTTGTTCTCAGTTTGAATCAATGTAAATGATAATTTGGATTGTAACTACTCACAGATTTTAAGGATTATTTATTGACATGATCAAAATGTCTTTTGTTAGTTTATTTCATGGAAGAACTATTCCAAATAAAAACAAACTAATACGTGAACAGCATTGTGTAGGTTGAATAGGGCAATAAAAATTCACTTACAGAACAACGATTTTAGATTAGTACAATTTTAAACACATTAACGTAATTCAAATTTTATATATTTACAAAGCTTGTAAATATCGTTTGACCTTAGACGGTTCACCATTGCTAAATAAATGTCATGGTCTCTCTAGAAAACTACAAACTTGAAAATCTTTAAAAAAATTGGAATGTAAATTGAGTGATTTTGATGTTTCTTCTTGTTCTGTAAAATTTTATCAAATCACTATGTTATTAAAACAATAATGGAAATAAATAAAGCTTAAAAGTTTGTTCTTTATGTATGTAATTACGTTTTGATCTATGAAGTGGATGAAAATCTAATATTCAATTGTTTTATCAGCTTTTCCAATAATTGCTTATAAATATTGTTTGGATGAAATGATTACATTTTCCAGGAAATTTTCCCTCCTAAGCAATCTTTAATAAATATAATTTCGCTTGCTGTTACTTACTAGCTCGTACATAATTCAAGTAGACTCCGGAAGTATATTTTCAGCAATACCCCGCCCGGAAATGTATTTTCAACAGAGAGAGCGGCGCTACTTAATAATATTTAGTTTTCTTGCGAAATTCTGTGTGTATGTGCACCGGTGTAGATTTTAAATCGCAGGTAGAGTGAATCCGCCGTGTATTGCAGCCGTGTGCACACCGTGAGAACGTTGAATTTTCTTGTTACACATTGCTCGGGATTCCTGACTTCTTTCCACCTCTATACGGGAGAGATATCTCGTCGCAAAACGGCTTGGCCTCTCTCGCATATGGATAAAGATATATATTTTATACGTAGCAGTTTATGTCTTTTTTTTATTTCCACACGTATTGATCTATTTATCACATACATTCACGTAGGAAAATAAATATTTTATGTTTCTTCATTGGAATTCATGATTTAAATTTTATTCGGTTTGAAAGATTGAATTAAATTCTGATTTGCCATAAGTAATTAATCATAAACCACGAATTATATACTTTTCACAACAAATTTTATGTTTATTATGAGACTTTGTTTCATTGTCGAATGATTGGCAACTGTTTTTGAATTCAGATGTAGTTTCATTGATAACAAGAAAAAACTGTTTACTGGTTATCACATGTGTATCTGCGGTAAGAGATGCACCTGCTACGAAATATAAATAAAACATTTATGTGGTATGTTGTGAGTGATAATAATAAATAGCAAAGCGGGTAGATAAGACACGTTTACGTAATAAATGTTTTTTATTAGTTTTGTATTATTTTTTTAAATATAAATAGCTGAAAATAATAGGTATTTACTAGTCAACAGGTAACAATACTCAATTACAAAAAATATTAACATTTGCAAAGAAAAAACTAAATAACTTGATTAGTATCACAACAGGGTGGCTGATTATTAAAATTAATACAAACTTTAATTGGCGACTTTAATTCATAATTAGTTTTTTTGTATTGTATTATACCTAAGACTTAAGAAAGAACAAAAGTTTGAAATAATTAATGAGTTATTTCTGAACAGTTCAATTGCTTACAATAATTATTTTATTGTTAAGATAATTTAAATTAGCAAATTAAAAACTTTATAATTATTGGTTAAATTACTTTTTGAAATATAAACAAGAACAATGAATAACCAACTGGATTAAAGTTTGCATTTACATTTTAAGATTTATGGGTTGATTAATAAAATGTGTGGGATCAATTTCAACTTTAAATGTTTAAACATTAATTATTAAAGCTTTGCTACTCTTTAATCTTTAAACAATTTGTCGAACAATTTACGGCTGCCAGCACTACGTGTTATCCACGATTCAGTTATGCACTACATTCTAGTTTAATTAGTCTTAATTTTATTGTTCAACGTTTTGGTCGAGTTGGAGCGTTATTTTGGCTGTAAGGGGCTACTCTGGGGTTGGCAGTACCTCTATGGATCTCTATGTGGTTGAAGCTTTTTGTATTGTAGATTGGAGGTTAAGCTTGCTTAAGAGTTTTTTTGTTGCTTTCTAGTATTTCCTTGTGGTTTAACTTAAGTTGTTTTAAGTCGTTTTCGGTGTTTTTGAGCCAATCTAGGATTTGGTCGGACACACTTGTGTCATAAGTGCAATAGAGCAAACAACCATTTTTTTGTATATTTAGTTGCTTATTATAATGGCCAGTTTGTATTGATATTACTATAACTTGCAATAAAATAAAATTAATGTATTTCCAAGTTACGCCACTGCTTGCAAATAAATAAATTTTGACAGAGCAAGTTGTTTATACAGAAACAATTAGTTTAAAATTGACTTATCTGACTAGAATCACTAACACGCAACTATAAAACACTCTGGTACAAGATTTACAATTTAGAATAAATTAGTTTTTATCATAAATATTAGTTAATGGTTTGATGTCATATATCAGTAGTTTAGTGTTATGACATAGAAAATTTTTTAAATTGTTTATTGGTATTGTTTTAAGGTAGTTTTAACTTCTTGTGTTTCTCTGACTTGTGAGTGCGGCATGTTATTATAAATTTCAATTAATCTAAATACTATTTATCTTTATATGTTTACCATATTTTTTAAAGCTCATTAATATTTTATTGTTATAATTTTTTTGTTGTATTTTATGGCTTTTATGGCTATTTTTTTATATATACTGCATCTATCAGAACTATGTTGATGAATTTGTTATATAAATTTTTATCTTAGCTATTTTTGCTGTTCACTAACAGTTATTGTACATTTGAGTTTTAAGTTAAAACAGATTTAAGATTAGCAGACAGCTTAGTAGTTTTTTGAAGACTAGTTGGTAAAGTTATTGATTGTGTTTTTGTGCCGGATTTATGGGGACGTTTCTGGGAACATTATGTTACAGCATAACGGTTTTGTAACACGTTTACCGAAATACGTTTTTGGCGATGTGTAGTAGTTGATTGGTTGTACATGGGAGTTGAGTCGAGTGAAGACTTGATAAACTTTTTTGACTATTTTTTGCAAAATGCGGCAACAGCGGCAGTCGTTGAAGTGGTGGTCAAATTGCAAGGAATTTTAGTTGCTATGGAGTTGTATACCGGAGAGTAACTTGCATTTTGTGTACTGGTATTTTACCAAAACAATAAATCTATTATAACATCATTGTCAGTGTCGCACGTATTACCAGTTGCGATTAATCACTAGCTCTGATGTTATTAGAAAATAGATCCGAATGTTTGAAGCTACTGGAAATACAGTGAAAATGCACAAAACGGAGGGCCGCTTACGATCTGTAAGAAATGTTGCAAACATCAAAGTTGTACGACAATCAGTCCTCGAGAATCCAATATTATTTCTACAAAAACGAAGTTAGACAATTAATGTTGAAAGATCATCTTTAAATAACATTTTGAAAAAAAGATTTGCATAAATTTGCTTATAAAATACAGATGGTACAAGAATCAAAAAGTGACGGATTATATTGCACGACTTGGTTTTGCCAACTTTACGATGAAACCGATGATTTTGATAATATTTTATTAATTCTTATCTGTATGGTCATGTAAATTGCGTGTACTGGTCTGATAGTTATGTTTGCAGCAAGCATGAACGTCCATTGCACAACTCTCAGCTGGTCGTATAAGCTGTTATGTCTTTTAATATTATCATTGTATCGTATTTTTAGGATTAAATTGAATAATTTTTTTTTCAGCACACTTCAAATCTGCAAATTGAAACTGTTTAGCAATTATTGTTCAATAAAGTCATTTCAAAAAAGGCAATATTATCTGACTTCTAGAAGCTCCGATTCATTGCTTATTAGTTGTTTCTTATGGGGTTACCTTAAGAGTAAGGTCTACGAGACTCATTTATTAAATGAAAATGTGTGAAAGCGTTATCAATAATGTTTGTTCTTGATTTGAAGATTGCATACAACGGACATCATTTAAATACACAGAAGTTTGAGGTTTTTATTAAATGATTTTTAAAAAAATTACACAAATAAATCAATTAGTTAGACATATTTTAACAAGTTTTTGAAGTATTTGTTTTATGTTAAAACGTGTGTTATGTGTGATTGATATAAGGAATATTTTAAAGTTAGTGTTATTTTTAGTTATGAAATAGTATGTTTCTGTTAAATTGTTATTTTTGTCGAATTATTGATTGAAATTTATATTGACTATCTGCGTGTAAGGGGTCTAGCAATGAAGTAAAACTCAAATGACAACCTTAACTGCACGTAGTACACTCTAGGAAACTAAAGAGGCACCGTTAGTCGAATATCTGCTGAAATAAACAGATCCGTTCTACAAGCCAACAGCTCTAGATGGAAGAGGTAAAAGTAAGGGCATTTACTTGTTCCATGAAAGAGAAATTAATCCTAAATGCGGAGGAATCACAACTTGTAGATGCAGAAAGCAAGTAGAATCTACTGCATTTAAGACCAACTAGGTTATCCTTAGTACAGTCATTATGACAATATTCAGAACTGAAAACAAATAAAACTTTATAAATAATCAAACGAAAGACTGGTTTGCCATCTAGTTGCAATTTTTTTTCGTTGATTATTTATAATATCAATTGTGTTCATAAGAACAGAAATATTTATTCAAAATTGTCTTGCTATCATGCGATGCCGTGGTCGTACGGGGCATACTGACGAGGTTTGTAGAACCGAAACAATTGTCTATGCTTGACCGTTGGCCGCTGTGATTTGATTGACTGATTTTGAATAAATTATTAATTCATTTCATTAAATAAAACTTTGCCAAGATAAAGACTTTATGACAGCAAATACAGTTTTTAAACTACTAATACTAAGATTGCACATTATAGTTTGCTTATTAGACTGGTTCTTAATTTTATTTGTGGAATTTTTGTATGTGCACCCTCAGAAAGTGATCCTTATGCAAAAAAAGTAATCTATGTCAAATTTCAGCCTTTAATAATCAGAAGAATACGTGTCTTACTGCTTTTATAGTTTTAAAAATAAATCACTTTTTTACTTAAAATAACATTATTAGAATGCTACAAATTTGACAAAATTAAAAAATTATAGACCTAAGCCTCAAATTTTATGTTTAAAATTTAAAATATAATAAAAATATGTTAATTTAAAAAAATAAATTAAACGGAGTATATTGATGTAAACTTTTACGTGGAATTTAATTAGCAAGTACTCATTTGCTTTCTTGGGGACCCAGGGTATTCACTTGACTCAACTCTGGGAGCTAAGATACTTATTAAGTGTATTACTTTTGAAAATTCAACGATAGTGCGACACGTGTTTTTAAATATTATGGGTTGAAATTTTGCATGGCTTACTTTTTTTGCATAAAGAACACTTTCTGAGGGTGCACACAAAATAATTTCAAAAAAAATATTTTAAGAACCAGTCTAATGTCTATAGATATAGTGTCTTTACGACATGGGCTTGAATTATCTCAGTGGGTTACTTCATTACTAATTGCTTTGGGGAGACAATTATGTTTGTAATTTTTTTTTGTAGTGCATCTCCTATTGGAGGTTTGCTACCATCCGAACCTTATTGGCTGCCGCTCGGAATAATTGAGTGTTGTTGCAGTCAAACCAGTCTCTTAGGTTTTTGAGCCAGGACATTTGGCGCTTTCCGGTGATTCTTTTTCCTCTGATCTTTCCTTGTACTATTAATTATAGCAGAGCGTATTTGGGTCTTCTCATTATGTGGCCTAGATATTGTAACTTTTTCTTCTTTATGGTGTGAAATATTTCCGCCACATTCTGCTACAACACTACATTTTAAAGGCCTTTAGTTTGTCTAAGTGATACTTCTTGAGAGTTTACGTTTCAACTCCATACAGTTATGTAGAAAAGACATAACAACGCAGCGTTTTTGTTCTAAGTTCTACGTTTATATTCTTACTAGTGAAGAGCTTTTTTATTTTTACAAATATTGATCACGCTATTTCAATTCTTGCTTTAATTTCTTTTGTTTGGTCACCTGATTGCTCTATCTAGGTTCAAAGGTTTATACGACTGCACATTTTGTATGGCGGTGTTTGCTACTCTCAAGCTTATCTGATTTTGATTTGGCGGTGATTTATTAATAAACAATTAAAATTTATTTTTAGTCCGTACTCACTACATCGATCGTTTAGTTTTTCTAGCAGGTTTTGTTTGTTTCTATGGCTAGTTTCTAACAAAACCGTGTCATATTTAATGTTGTTTACTACTTTTCCATTGTATTATAATTTAAAAATTAATTATTTTGGAGATAGGATAGAAATACTAATTAAATTATTTGCTTATAGCATATGGTTTTTTAATAGCTAACGTTTCGGCAGCGTTGCTGCCTTCCTCAGAGCTAAAAACAAACATTACATTGTATCAGATAGTTAAAATAAATATAAAATGTGATGACAATGTCAAAGACACTACTAATAAACAAATTTTAAAAAACATATATCTTAATACAAAAACAGTATTATCACTATAATTTACCTTTAAAACTAATTGCTAAAATTGTCATATATAAAAATTTCTTTAAAACACTCTTCATATAAAGTTGATTGTTTTGTTTATTATTTTGTATGTTTCTATCTCCAAAATAATAAATTTTTAAATCAATAAAAAAGGATATAACAACAAAACAAAAAAAAATTGTATTATAATTATATTATAAACACTTTTAGTTGTTTTTCTTCTAACGTTTTATTAAATATAGTTTTGCTATAGAGGTTAAATAGGTGTGGCAAAAGAATACAGCCTTGTCTTACACTTTAGCGGATCTCCATTTCTGCTGTTAGCTGATTTTCTACTTTTGCATTAGCTGTTTGACTCCAGTATAAGTTGCAGATTATCTTTACGTCATCCGAGTCAATGTGTTTGCTTAAAAGTAGTTGATGTCATTAATTATGTTTTACCCTATCAAAAGCTTTTTTGAAATTTATATAACACGCAAACACGTCTTGATTCACATCCAGATAGATCCCATAGAGTGCTTTTCTTGTTCCAAGTCTCTCACGGAAGCCAAACTGCGTGTTTTTAATATTTTCTTTGAGTTTTCTGTGAATTCTATTATGGATGATTTTTAAGGTATGACTCATGAGTGCAATGTTTCTATACTCTGAGCATTCTGTTGGGTTAAGTTTCTTGGGAATGAACACAAAGGTAGAAAGTAGCCATTGTTTAGGGAGTTTTTCTTTTTTTTAGACAATGTTGAATAAGAGAATGTCAATTACGTCGTTGTTGTGAAACATAAGCTCTATGGGTATTTGGTCTGGACCGACTGTTTTACTAGGTTTCATAGATTTCAGGGCATATTCTATGTTTGTGCTTAATACTTTTAATTTTCCGTTGTTAGTTTCTAAGCTTGGTTTAGGTCTTTCATTGTCAAGGAATTCCATGAGGTATGTTTTCTACCTTTTTAGTTTGTCTTCAACGTCAATTATTCCCATCTGTGTCCTTGATTATATTACCAATACTTTTGTTTTTATTTTAGTTGCATCCCGCTATTTCTTTTCCAGTAGTTCTATCTCTACACATTGATCAGTTAGGTATTTCTCTGTAGCTGCTATTTTTTTTATGTAGTTTCTTATTTTGTTTTTTGTTGTGTTTACTTTTCTATAAGATCTATAATTTTTGTTGTTATCCAAAGTTTTTTCTTGTGGTTTTTGTTTGTTAAATGATTTTTAGCTATTGTTTTTAACCTCGTCTGTATTATAAACCATAAATAGCTTATAACACCTCGATGTTCAAGAGTGAAAATATTATTTAAATATACAATATAAGCCCATGTCGTAAAGACACTATATCTATGAGCATACTATAATTCCGACCATAATCTGATAGTAGCTAAAATCAATATAAAGCTGAAAAAGATAACAATAACCAACTATATAGACACAAAACTTCTTAAAGACCAGGAAATTTATTTAGAATCACTGAAGGGCATATTTGACTAGTCTAACATGCTCAAGCAGATAAAGGAAATGACTAGATGCAAGAAAAACAACAATTCCGGAAATATATTTAAAGATACAAATAAACATATAATAGTTAAACTAAATGACAAATACATACCATAAAAGTGGACAACTTAAACTCAGAACTGGAGAATGCTTTAAATTATATAAAAAAACGGTCCAGATCAATATTCATAGAAATTATCAAACTTTTTGGTGAGGACGCGATTGATATTCTCTTAGACCTGTTATATACTATCAAGGAGAAATTCCTAATCCGTCTACTTTAGCACTTATTTTCAAGAAACCTTATGCAAAAGAATGTTCAGAATATCGAACCATAGCCCTCATAAGTTATACACTAAAATTGTTTTTAAAAATCATTCACAAGAGAATCTATAAACAAGGAAGGAAGATATGCACGCAACTTGATTTTAATGCGGGACTAAGAACAAAAGCTTTTTTGGGGTTTTCATCTAACACTGCTTGGATATGAGCCAAGATGTTCTGGCATGTTGCATCAACTTTGAAAAAGCATTTGACAAAATAAGGCACGACAAACTGAGACAGCTATTACTTAAAAAATAACCATCGACTTAAGAGATGGGGGAATAATTAACAAATTATAAAACTGGGGTCAAAATGCTAACGTAAAAGTAAACAATCACTTAACTGAGGAAATTGAGATTTGCATAATAGTATATATATAATATTTAATAAATCAAATAAACGTTGCAACGAATATAAACTTAAACTTAACTAAGCTAATGACTAAACTACTAATGATTAAACTTAAAAATTAGAAACACTTACAGAAAATGTGCAGACATTGAAATATATAGGGTCATAGATGGAACAAACAGAAAATGAACAAGAATTCAGAAATTTTTTTAACATAAATGAAAAAGTTGTTTACCAGTCGAGACATTAACTTAGAATTTAAAATGAGGATGCCGCGTTGCTATATATTCTTCACGCTATTTTAAGGGGTCAAAGCATGGTCGCTGAAAAAATGGCACATGGACATACTGCAAGCTTTTAAATTGTGATGTTTCCGGAGAATGTAGAAATGAAAAAAGAAGGCAAAATTTTTGATACCAATAAAAAGTGAAAGCTTAAATATTTAGGACTTATAATGCGAGTATGCACTTTTTTAACTAATAGTACAAGGAAAGATAAACGGAAGAAGGAACATCGGCAGGCGTCGATTGCCTTGGCTCAAATCATTGAGAAAATGGTTTTGCTGCAACAACAACTATTCAGAGCTGCTATCCAAGTCAGTACAGCCATGACGATTGCAAATTTCTAATAGGAGGAATATTAGCAGAAGAAGAAATTTTGCAATATTTTTTTTAAGAATTTTATATTCTAGAAACTAATATACTTTTCAATTTTGGATAGATTGAACAGTATTCTATTTATTTCCTTTCAAGTATAGGTTGAACATTTGCAATTTTTCAACAGTTGATTGTTTCTGATTTATATTAAAGCAAATATTTTTGTCAGAAAAGAACTTTGCAAATGTTTTAATAATTAAAATGGAATTTTATTTACACTTAAGTTTAAAAAAGTATATTGGACATTCCGTTGCCTAAAGTAAATTAAATGCATTAGTATTATTAGATTGTTGCAACGTTTACGATTATCTTTATTTTTTTTATAATCCTGATCAGTTTTACGTAGGAACGATTGCTAATGAATTTGTTGAATGCTTTTTATTTCATATTATTTTTCGATTTTGTCTGAAGAATAGTGATGAGCATCAATATCAAATTAAATAAAAAGCTTAACATTTTCCTATGTTGACAATGCTACATTTTACAAACCGACCGATGATTATTTGATTGGTAATTATGAAATGACTAATGTTTTTGAATTTGTTTATAATCAATAGTGATTATAGTGAACCTAGGTTAAAACCGAAGACACATCTCTTATTTCTATTATACATTTCAATTAATTTAATTTGTTAATTTTCTGAAAACGGTTTCTCGTTTATTTATAATTAAACTCTATTAAATTAAATAACTTGATCCTAAGTAATTAACCCATTTTTATTAATTAAAAATTGTATAGTTTTTGATTTTTTATATTTCATTATTATGTTTTAATTGTTTTGTACATAATTTTTTAAATTTATTTTAGGCAAATTGTATATTATAAGTTTGTATTCATATATAGTTTTTTTAATGAATAATAGTTGTTATAAATTTTGATATAAATCATCTTCATTCTTTATCAAGATACACCCTACCAGCATTAATTCACGCGGCCGTACCTATGAATAACTAAACACATAAAAAGCTCACTTACATTTTTATTTTATTTTCATTTTACAAACTGTATTGTTCCGACACTCCCTCAAATATTTATAAAAGGCAGTGGAGTCTTTATGTTGTTGTGCCACATAAACGGCGCCAACAAGGTGGAGCCTCCTGCAACTTGAATATATACGTGAATTATACAGGATATAAATGTACATTACCGGAAACGGGCATTACCTACCTCATAAATGCACAATCGGATTCCGGAAGTCCGTTAGCTGAGCATTAAATCTGACAAAAAAGTATGAAATAGGCGCAGAGGGAAATGAGAGAGAGTGACATACTTTCAACACCGGTGTTATATGAGAAATTCGCTTGTGATAATATTGTTTGACATTTCATCAAAGCGTATCATGTTAAGGTTTTAATAATAAAATTTCTAGTGGCATTGTTAATCAATATTATTAAAATTGACACAGAACTCCCATGCTGTACGACCAACAAAGGCATTAAACAGGATTGTGGTTACCTTTATATTTTACCTCTAATTATTTTATGATTGTAAACATATTGGTAGTAGCATCCTTCCTTGTTAGCTAAAGGTTAGTTGGGAATCTTCGGGCTATTAGAGATAAAAGGGAAATGATTTATTTGCAATAATAATAACGGAAATAATATGGATGCAACCAGCAAACTATAGCAAAATCAGTATTTGCTTATTCAAAGCACATCCGGATTTTATAAAAAAAATATTTGTACTGTCTGTCATAGTTTAAGAATAAAAGTATATTGTATATTTAAAATCTAGAAATATGTAAGTATGGGTGACATCGGCGGTTATCAACAATTCACTGAAAGCGTCTAACAGCGTAGGTTTACATGACATGACTTATTTACGATATAAATTGTTTATACTAGAAGTTTTGAATATTTTTCAATAACAGCAGGATAAGCAGTATACGAAATTTATTTTAAATGTAAGATGGAAGAATGCTTGATGGTTGTGTTACCAGAGTTTTTAAAGGGTTGGAAGGGCAGCTTCTAATCATTGCTCTCGTATGATATTTATATGTTATTAGAAGATATTTTTCACTTAATTTTGCTTTAAGTATACACATTTGTTGTCTATTTTGCTATCTACCAGGTCTTTTATAATATAGACAATATATCTAGAGAACATCCAAACAATAAATGTGAAAATAAACATTATTATTTTGCATTTACTGTTTTACTTAACCTAAAAGTTTGGTCACTCAATCAGTTGCTTTTCAATTGAAAGTAATAAAGAAAATAATAATAATAGTTTTTATTTTCGGTAAGATACATACAAAATAAGACGAAGTTTAGTTCTAGGACTGGGCTTCCAATTAACTTAAATTAAACTGCATCAGTTTCTAATGGTTTTTTCATGTATGATTAACAGCGCCAACGAAAGTTAAGCAACGGTTGGAGTGGTCACGAGTTAGATTGGTGATCAAGAGCGTAGCGTTCTTTCCAAATGGATCTGTTACCTCATATACGCATCCACACATAACATACATATGTCTTCTTTGTGGCTTGGTGTGCCCGACTTTCTTTAAACAATACTTTTTGTAGGTATAAAATTAATCATGGGTTATCATTCAAAACACATAACATAATGTTTGTTGTGCTCTGAAATAGAGTTTTAAATAAGAAATTTATAAACACGTTGAGTAGTAAGTAATGAAAATTGCTTTGGAATACCGCTTTATTAATGTTGATTACTTTTTTTTGTTGCAACAATAATATATTGATTAGCAATTACTATAATTAGTAATACGACGTATTTTGTTTAATTGTACATCGTTCTAATCACGGACAAAATAAATCAGTGAGGTTTCTGTTTATTGACTAGAATATTAGTTAGTTTTTTATATTGCATTGAGCACATTAATTGTGGGCTGATTAGAGTCGCATTACTAATGTATCTTTTGGTATCCAGGTTAGACGTATTCTGATATCTGTGACTAGTCTAAAGGCATTAACCACAAACAACGTTTACGTTACCTAAACCATTCTAATGCAGATAAGCCGAACAGAGTTGCAAAAGGATTTATAAGTGTTTACTATTTGTTGAACAAATACACATTTGCTTGCTAAAATGTCTTAAAGAAATTCTGATACATCTGCTGAGCAAGTGTGAGGTTTACAATAATTGACGTACAGCATTTTTTGGCAAGCACATGCTAACCAATTATTTTTTAAATTTTATTAAAGGTACTGAATTACTAGATGAGTAACGAATACAGGTATACAATAGGTCTAAATGTCCATCGTAAATATGGGAGACAAACTATCGTAAGCATATAATTGCTGGCTATGACATTTCTGAATTTGTTGGGAAGCTTGAAAACATTGTTTCAGTTGAAAGCAATTAATATTGACAAAAATTGATTTTAAAAATTTAATTTAAATTTAAACGTTCTCTCGACATTGCATAGCACAACCCTTTATGATTTTTCTTTATTAACCTTTTTTGCATCTACTTACAAATTGACAGCAAGAAAAACCGATACGTCGTCTCTGCTTTTTTATCTTAGACTATTAAGGTGCTCACTACAACGTTTCCTTATTATGTATATCTATAAGCAAAAAAAAATGCGCGAGAATAAAATTTATTTATATTGACTGTTAATGGTAATTTACACGATACTAGTAGTTTGCACGAGTTATTAAAATCGAGTACTGCTGTTTTATAAGATAGTAGCGTCTACACAACTTTTTAATAAATAACTACAGTACGTACGTTAATTAATGGATTTAAACGAAAAAAACGCTAAAATTTTGAAAAATAATGTTACAATTTAATTTAATTTTAAAATTATTTCAAATTTTTATATGTTCTCTTTCTCACTTTCTAATACATGTGGTTGCATAGCTAAGATCCTTTGCTGGTCCGGAGTTGATTAATAATCTAAACTCTCTAGTGGATTAGCATCCACTCAAAACTATAGATGTACTTGTAAAGTAAGTTGGTAGCATTTCGGGCAGAGAAGAGGCTAATGCACCAGCAGTGGCTTGTATACGGCTAAAAGATGATGAGAGACATTCCAGGATATCATAGAGTATTAAAATGACTGAAGGAGAAAAACCAATATATACCAATTTTTTACAAATTTTTAGTACCATATAAAATATTATTTGATTAAGAAGAGACACAAACTTATAACTAATTTAATTTATGAAAGAAAAGTTTAATATAATTTTATTTGGTACATATATAGCTCTAATTTATATTTGGTTAAAATGAATAAAATATGAAACAATTTTTTTATAATTATTATTAATATAAACACTACGAGTGAAAACCTAATTAAATTGGTAGCATCCTTTGTATTATTAACCTCAATTTGCTCGAAAAATTGTTGTTGCACCAGAGTGGAGCAACATCAATCACGAGTACATGCAGCGCTACGATGAAATATGAGGAAACTTTTAGCGCGGAATGCTACATTACATTGCTGCTGGCAAAAAGTGTGGGCGTTCTAAGTAGACAATCTATTCCAAGAGCCTGTTGTGCATCACGACGACTCTTTACAAAGAAACCAGCCACACTGCGAATAATTTACCCGCTGTTGTTTATTAAAACATTCACACATTTCTATTCAATTACGCGAGATTAATATGCGTACAATGTTATTACACGTACGCTGGAAGTGGAAACTCGTTGCGGGAAAATTGGATTTCTGTCTGTTTTCATTCTGGTCTGGAGAGGAGATTACTTGAGCCGTGATATTTGCAGATGGATTTAATTGATGTGGATCATTTGTTAACTCATCATTTGATTTGATTTTATGGTAGCATAAAAAAACTATGGATATTATTTAAAATCAATTTAATAATTGTTATATTTACAATTATTTTATAGATAGTGTGACGTATTGAAATATTATAACAAATTTGTTATTAAAAATGGGGTGATCAATCGAGAAGTGACAATTGATATCAATAGATCAACTTGTCAACAGTAGAAAAACCACAAAAACATGAAATTTATTGTATCTAAAAAATTATTTACTAACTAGTTTTGAAGCATATTGCTACTTTTAATATTTATCAAAACATGTATTTGAAGTTTTATTATTTTATTTTAGGAGATTCTTAAGAATGCCTTCCCACTCAACTTAAAACGCAAATTTGTGTCAAGAGGCTACTATTGAGAATTTTACATCGGATGCTAATAGAGAATTCCACAGCAGATGATAATATTCAAAAAAATATAGTATGGATATTGTAATTTTTTTATATTGATTTAATTTGTAAATTCTTTCTATGTTTTTAACTTCTTTTAAACTTTAAATATTACATATTTAGATTAGTATAATACACAAAAAATGTTCTACTAAAAATTAATTCCGAACATAAATATTAATTTAAATTAACTTATCTTTCATACTTTGAACAATATAATTCAGTTCTGAAAAACAATCCACTTTACAATTTTCTTTATCCTTATATAAATTACGCATAATTATACACACACGACAGATTAAAACACAGAGTAATTAGCTTTAAACTGGCCACAGGAAATAATAACTGAGTGCTTATAATTGTGGAATAATTAAACACTAACAAGTAATATCTGCATGACCTAATTTTATGTAAGCTAAATATTCATAATGGCGTGTAATAATACACTTAAAAAATCATAAATATATGATAATTGACGTTATTTAATATAATTGCGACTGGATTTCTTACTATTATGTGATGTTTGCACATGAGATTGGATGCATCGTGCGTTAATATAATTTGTTCATGTTGAGGTGCTAATTGCTGTTATTCGTGGTATAATTAGTTTATTTTTATAAAGTTGTGTGCAAGTGTTAAAAATTACTAGAAATACGACTAATTTAGCGTGATATTATGTAGACTATCATTATATTTTTTGCATTAGTGTGAAACAATTTTGCAGTTATGAGGCTTAATTAAGAGCACACCGACACCTCTATCTTGATTTCCAGTATTGTAGTGAAACCAGCTACTTTGACGTCATTTTAGTCAAGTAATAATACTATCAAAATTTATTTTTTATGTTTTCTTAAACTTTTTTTTAATTGGTTACTTATGTCAGAGTTTTGTTAAATTCAAATCAGTAACATGGTGTAAACAGGTAAAGGAAGCAAATTAAATTAGTTACTGAGATATGATCGTATAAAGTGCGCGCTAATATAAAACAGTCATCGCACGCTCATTTTGTTGCTAGGTGATTTAAGGGTAGTAGATATTGAAAAAATGGAATTTTGAAAAATGGATTTCATAGATAAAACATGTAAAATGATCATATATCAATGACAGAAATCAAATTTAATTAATTACTGAGATATGAACGGATAAAGTGCACGCTGATTAGCGCGCGTCATCCCACGCTCATTTTGTTGCCAGGTGATTTAAGGGTAGTAGTTATTGAAAAAATGGAATTTTGAAAAATGGATTCCATAGATAAAACATGTAAAATGATCATATATCAATGACAGAAATTAAATTTAATTAATTACTGAGATATGAACGGATAAAGTGCGCGCTTATTAGCGCGCGTCATCCCACGCTCATTTTGTTGCCAGGTGATTTAAGGGTAGTAGATATTAAAAAAATTGAATTTTGATAATTGATAATTGATATATGATAATTTTACATGTTTTATCTATGGAATCCATTTTTCAAAATTCCATTTTTTAATATCTACTAACCTTAAATCTCCTAGCAACAAAATGAGCGTGCGATGACTGTTTTATATTAGCGCGCACTTCATCCGTTCATATCTCAGTAATTAATTAAATTTGATTTCTGTCATTGATATATGATCATTTTACATGTTATATCTATGGAATCCATTTTTCAAAATTCCATTTTTTCAATATCTACTACTGCTGCGAAGTTAGAAACAAATTTAAAATCAAGGAAGCAATGGTTGGGACAACGCACTGTGTTACAAGATCGGGTCACAAGTCTTGTGATTTTTTAAATGAAACACAGATTTTTGGATAAAAAATTATTTTATTTTTTAACGTAGGTAGTCTTTTTATCCTTTCCAAAAATTTTGTTGAGGTCATCAAAATAGGTATTTGTTTGTGAGATGATTTCATCGTTGGAGTTAAATCTCTTTCCGCCGAGCCATTTCTTTAGGTTTGGAAACAAGAAATAATCACTCGGGGCTAAATCCGGAGAATAGTGCGGATTTTTGCATAGAAACTGCACATGTGTGCACCCTTGCATTTACTTGGTGGAATAGAATTTTTTTTGCCGAATGCAGTCGTTTTTTTTTCTAATCTTTATTAAATTGACCCAATAAGTTGGCATAATATTTGCCATTGATTGATTTACCTTTTTGAAGGTAGTCAATGTGGATTATACAGCGTGAATTCTAATAAACAGTCTTCATAACTTTATTGGCTGACAAACCTACCTTGGCTTTTTTGGCGCCGTTTCACTCCGAGATACTTACTGTTTTGACTGCTGTTTGGTCTCTGGTGTGTTAAAGTGAATTCACGTTTCTTCCACGGGTTCATATTGCGGTTGAACAACGCCAAACACTCCTGCGAAATTGTCACACGACTGCGTTTGAGTTGATTCAGGAAAGCATTTTCATATCCAAGTTATCATTCAAAATTGAAACCATTGAGCTATGTGAAATGATTATTGTCATCTTTCTCATTTTCAATCTTTGATCGGCCAACACTATATAGTGAGTTTTTTTAATTGCATTGAGTGTAGAGGTCTCAACTGGGCGTCCAGAACGTTTGGCATCTTCAGTGCTTGTACGGCCACAGTGAAATTTGGTAAACCATTTTTTTACCATTGAAATTGATGGTGCAGAGTTTCCATACTATTTATCAAGCTTGGCCTTTGTTTGAGTGAGGTTTTTTACCGCAAAAAATAATGTTTAATGATCACATGAAATTCACTTTTTTTCCTCAAATCACGAGGTACAAATGCATAATAAAGTGTAGTTTACATGATTTTACTTTACTATCATATTTAATTTTAAATTTGGTTACGAATATATAAATCTGCTTTTTATTCTGCTAATCTATTTTTTTAATTGTTTGTTTAATTTCAAGCTGGCATGCGGAAATAGAAATTTACGCATATTTTTTGTAAACAGCTATATCAATTGTTACTCCAACATTTATAAACTATGCATTATGCACAAAACGAATTATGCAGTACAATAGTAGATGTCTACGTGATCAGATCATGTAGTTAATTATGGACTAATAAAAAATATTAGTCCGTAATCAAGTAGCTCCAGCTTGTTATTTTAGCATTAAACAGTCTACATATAGGTAGAAAAATAATGCCAATACGACATGGATAAAATGATTTACTCCTTAGTTGCATGTCATTTGCTTGTATTATATATATTTGCATTATGTGTCAACTTATTTGAATATTTTGAAAGATATCTAATACATTTACGAATTAAATAGACAAATAGTTACACATAATCTGTGCTAAAAAAATTGGATTAGAAAAGAAGCTCCCATGTGCTTGCTAATGTTGTAATGTACCCAAATATAAAGTGATAAGTTTTTTTATTATAAATAAAATTAATGTGTTTATGTTATTTCTTACTTTAAGTATAATTTTATAAATTTGTTATTAATATTGTTACTAAATTGATAAGTGTTTTGAACCCAAAACTAATATGCATAAGGCTGCGGTCACAGCGACCTATAAACTTTGATCCAAGAATGATATAGATACAAGAATAGGAGCAATAAGAGAGAGTAACAAGCTAAGATCTAAACTCCAGTGTTTCATGGTTAAGGCGTTGAGCTGGAACCAGCTTTGGTAGAAGGGTTGTATCCGCACATTAAGGTTTTACCATATCTTAAGGTAGACGGTCTGTATTGAGCTATCTATCAAACAAGGCAAGATCCTTCTGGTGGTATTTGTACAGAAGCGCCGCCAGAGCCATTTGTGGCTCTGCAGCTAAGATCATGTGTCACATCGGATTTGTCTGGGTCTCACTGAGCACACCGTAGAACACAGTTGTTACAAATTCCGAAAGGTTAAGTTAGAATGTTACAAATGTTTTTTGATCAAATTGAAAAAAACTATAAAAGTTTTTAGAGTAGACCGTGCTTGGTAAAGAAAGAATTTAATTTGCGGCATACAGCATGAGAGTCCTCAAGCAATAACAAGAGAGGCACGCAACAGAGACATACAAGGCTTTTTTTGGGATAAAATAAAAGGTAAACCCAGCCAAGCTGGATTGACTGGCCAAGGTAGTTAAGGATGAATTGGGGCGTGTACTAGAATCAATTACGGCTAAAACTTTATGACTTAGTATCTCTAATGCATGTGAGAAGAGTTTGCTGTTTTTTGTAGAGACAATTAGCCCTTACAGCTTGTTTTGTAGATACTACTATACTATCCTCTTAGCAAGAACGCGACTCTTAGACCTGTTGATTAGTTAAAGGGTAAAACCGCAAAGTAAGAAGTAAGACGCATGGCTATGGAAGCTAGCAGCAGCTACGGAGTGTCAACATAGGGAAACACAGATGGACTAACGATTGATACTAGTAAATGAAACTTAGATGGATTGGGACCACACCATGCTTTTTTATGGTTTTACGCTTTTAGCAATTTTAGCATTTACGCATTTTTTTTTTGCAACAACTGCTTTTGAATATTTACCTGCTAACACAAATATATACTATCACATCTGTTAATTGAAAGAATATATAGAAATAATGGAATAATGCAAACAAAATTGTCCGCACTAAAAAGGCGGATAAAACAGAAAACCAGGAGGACAAAAAAGTTTATGACTAATAATTTTTAAGATGTTTATTGTTGCTGTTTGAATCGTGATATTCTTTAAGACTTTAATCATTCTATCGGGTTTGTGGTTGTTGAAACGTGATATTTTTATTATTTATTTATTTTTTTGTAATATAAATGCTGGTAATATGTTTGTGTTATTGTTCCTGTTAATAATAATACTGGTTCTAAACTGCATTTGTGTCTTGTGAAACCAATGGCAGAAGGCATGTAGGCGCAGTATTGCTAAAAGGCAGTTACACACTATCGCCGACAGGAAGAAGGGGTTTTTGGTTGGTAGAAACTTGACACTACTGCACCTTAGGCTCTTAACTAAACAATTTTTTTTTAAGTAAAACTTTTGCTTTAAAAAATTAATTGTTTTGATTACTTGTGGAATGGAAAAAAACAAAGAATACTTTTTAAATTTATTATTATTTTCTACTTGCTTGGCAGTTCTACAACATTTTTTGAGACACACCAAGTTTTATTATTTTTGACAAAAAATATGTTTTTTTAAACTATTTAGAAAATGATTAATCAATCATGTAATTATTTCGGTCGAAGCAGAAAATTTTAATTCTTTATCAATAAATATAATGAAATGTATGCTGAATTATAATCTATTAGTTATAGAACAATTACCTAAAACTGAATACTATCACGAAACCATAATTAGTAAAATGTAAATCTATGAAAACATATAATAAAAGTCAAAAAGTGAGTTAAAGTAACGTTATCTTCAGACTATCAAAAACCTTGTTGTAAAAATAGGACATGAAAAAATGGAATAGACTTTTGATGAATTCAAGAAAAGCTCTTGCTAGATAAATATATCAATTAGTTTAAGAAAAAAAATTTTTTTATTTAAACAATAAATAAAGACATACTATTACTATTAATAAATTAATAAATAACAAAAAGTTGAAACAAAAAATAATAAGAGAAACTTTCAACTTTTTATAAACGAAATTTAACATACGTGTTATATAAATAATCAAACGAAAGACTTGTTTGCTATCTAGTTGCAATTTTTAATACTAAAATGTCCGCATTAATCGGTATCATTTTTGCATTTATGCAATTGGCAGTCATTTCGCGGCTATAACGATTTTGATTCAAAATCGTTATAGCCGCGAAATGACTGCCAATTGCATAAATGCAAAAATGATACCGATTAATGCGGACATTTTAGTATTAAAAATTGCAACTAGATGGCAAACCAGTCTTTCGTTTGATTATTTATAATATCAATTGTGTTCATAAGCACAGAAATATTTATTCAAAATTGTCTTCGCTATCATGCGATGCCGTGGTCGTACAAGGCATACTGACGAGGTTTGTAGAACCGAAACAATTGTCTATGCTTGACCCTTGGCCGCTGTGATTCGATTGACTGATTTTGAATAAATTATTAATTCATTTCATACGTGTTATAGTCCTATTATCGAGAACAATTGCTTTGTGTTCAAATAACTGCCATGCAGTGACGACAAATATGCCTAATCAACACTCTTATTTTATTCTGCTAAAAAATTTCTAATTTTTGATCAGTTTTTGCTCGATATTTTGAAATGGCAGCTGTGAAAATGTTTTAATCAACATTTCTAGCTGGTCATTGCATTGTTATTGTATTCATTTTGCAAAATTCAGATGAGGTTCTAATATGTTGTAAATATCAGACGCTGTCGTGATGCCTTATCTTGGTATTACCACCAACTCCGTGAGAGCCTTTGATGTGATATTTCTACCGAGCCAACACTAAACAAAAAAAATGTTACAAAATTACAAAGTTACACTGCGGATAACGTCACTTGGTTATCTATACAACTACTTGTGTCTATCACTGTTTTGAATACAAAATTTAGTTATAGCCTTGGTTATAGCTTATGTTTGGCTTAATTGAATTGACCTCTAACCATTTTACATGTTTCTGAGCAAATGCTTACTTAGCCTTGCGATGTTCTGCGGTTAGTAGTGGCATCGGTCCACTACGGGTGTTTTAGCAGTTATAATAAAACCTTGCAATTATTTTTTTATGGTACGTGAACATTATAAGTCTTTAAGTCGTAATCAACTTTTTCTTTAATTTTATGAATAATAAAAGTTTAAAAGTTAAATTTTAATTGACTCTTTACTTTTTGCCTATTTAGACGTTGCGATTTATTTGCCAGTTGTTATGCTAAAGTTTATGAACAGTATTTGGTTATTTAGTTGACAAAACGAGATGGAGCTACAATCACTTTGAACTACTATTATTTTCTCTTAAAGTTTGCTTTAACAAAGA
Organism: Tachinus rufipes; assembly: GCA_963932245.1. NCBI lineage: Eukaryota > Metazoa > Arthropoda > Insecta > Coleoptera > Staphylinidae > Tachinus > Tachinus rufipes. The sequence continues at coordinate 43,075,939 of OZ010745.1, read as the reverse complement.
ACCATCTCAAACTGAACAGCATTTGTGGCAAATTTCCTTTTTTGATATGGTTACGTTTAACAATAATTTGAAACAAACAAAACAATGAATCAATTATTGTTTATGTTTTGTTATAACGTTAGTAAGTTTGAAAGCATTGAAACAATAACAATAAATAAGTAAAGATACAGCAAACTTGATCATTTCTTGTCTTATAGATGGTTGAAATTAAAAATCAAAAACTTATTTTTATTTTAAACAAGTTATAAAAGTGTAAAAAAATGTACATAAAAGTGCTTTAAATTTGTCATCTGCTGTTTAGTTTGTTTTTAAATCATTATAGTTTTTGATAGAGACGGAGAAGCAAAGCAGTATGATATCTCATTTTGCACTTGGATGAGTTAATAAAGTTTTGTGTCTAAAGTGTGGAATGGCGGGGTCAGATTTGCCTACAATCCGTTTTAAATGCCAAAAACAAATTTGATATTGTAGATGAAAATTTGATATTGCAAGTCATTTTTCACTTTTGATTGGTGAAATTTGTCAGGATGAAGCTATTTTTACGCTTAATGAGATAACTAATTTTTATACAACAGTTTATGGCCAGATTTGGTTCTTTTTAACAGGATTTTAAGATCTGACAATTGTTTAAAATTTAATAGTTCGATTTTGCACTTTTAACAGCTTATGACAGATTTTGTTTTTGTTTTCTACAATATTCTTAATACTTTAAAGCTAGATTTTGCTATTTTTAGAATTTTATAAATTAATTTACATTTTCTAAAAGTTTATTGCAGAATTTTGGTGCTTTCTGACAATTGTTTAAAATTTTAAAACCGGATTTTATTCTTTTGACAGTTTTTAACAGTTTTTGGCCTTAGTTCCTAAAAAAAAAATATTATATATGAGCGGATTTGACTGTTTCACACATTATCCAACATTTTTTACTATTGGCTTTTTACTTCTTCATGATGAGAATTGCTTTAGGTATTAACAATTTGAATTTTGACTTGTAAATCATATTTTCAATAAAAGTTTGTTTTTTTTGTCTTTTAGAACTATATTCTTTTCTGTCATAGCACGTTATCAATACTTTTACTTGCTATTTATGTTTCTGAGAAATGAGATTATTTAACTTTTTTTTCTTTTTTTTTATGGGAGTTGGCATATTTTCTTTCTTCTTCTACGAAGTCTGCCGAAATGTAATCTACGGTGGGTTTAAAGTAATGTTTTCTTGTGGTTTTCTGCTCAGGCATTCTCAAAATCGGAGTGGCCAGAAAAAAAATGTGATTTTCGGTTGGCGTCGTTGTCCGAAAAAGGCGGTTGATAGTTGGGAGTGACGCATTTGTAAGTTAATTAGTAGCCCTACCTATTTCTGACATTTTATAATTAGATTTTTAATTTCTTTTTTGGCCGAATTTTGCAACGATATTTTAATATTTTTAATATTTTTCTGTTTTTGATGATTCAAGGCCGGAATTTGTTATTTTGACGTTTTATAAATGCATCTTTCTGACATAAATTTAATATTTTATAACTTGATTGATTTTTACACTATTTATCAAAATGTTTGTGTTTCTAACAATGTTTTGATATTTTATTGTTGTTTTTTGCTAATTTTGAGATTTCATAATTTGTTCATTATTGTGTTTTATTGCAATATTTTAATTTAAAAAAAATGGTAGCTTGTTTATAGAATTGTTTTTTTTTTAGTTTATTGTTAGCTCTCTTTTTTGCCACTTTTGTCATTTAATGAATAAAATTTTGCCTTTTTTAACCGTTTTTGGTCGGATTTTAATTCTATATGAAAAAAGTAATATTTTATGATTTATTTTTGATTTTTTATGAATAAAAATTTGCGTTTTTAACAGTTCAAATTATGTTGTTTTTTGACAATATTTTAATGTTTTGTGACCGGATTTTGCTATTTTTGACATTTTAGTATATATAGAATTTTGCACTTTTTAACAGTTGAGTGTAAAATAATTGTAATTTTTGATTGATAGAATTGTGCACTTTTCGACTATTTTTAGCTGGATTTTGGTTTTGCTTGACACTTTTTTAATAATTTTTAACCAGATTTGGTAATTTTTAACATTTCATAAATAAAACTTTACACTTTTTAACAGTTTGTGGGCGTATTATGGTGCTTTTTAACAATATTTTGATATCTCACAGTTTTATGGCTGGATTTTGGTGGTTTTATTTCTAACTACTTGTTTGTGTGGATTTTCCTATTTTACTGTCATAATAAATAAGTACTGGAATAGACTGGATTTTTATCATCGCATGTGGTATTCAAATTTTTATTCATGTTTTTATTTTTAATTGAACATAAATATTATACATATACTACCAACCTTTTTTGTTTTATCCTATAACATAAAAAAGGTAGGGTCGTGGGCTATACGGGTATACTTAATATCATTATAAAAGTTCGGGATTATGTAACCATCTAATTTGTGCCACTTTAGTAAAATAGTGAATTCAAGTTCGGTGTGCTTAAATACGGTTGAAGTTGAACTGTCAAAACAAAGTAAATAGTTTGGTGCACAATTTTAAAAAGGCGACATATTTAAAGTGATTACATAATTCCAGACATTTATAAAGACTTTGTACTTTAGGTCGTCAGCCAAAAAGTTTAAGAGCCACTGATTTAAAGCATGGAAGTGGTTGTGGATCTTGCTATCATACCATAATTAAAAAGTTATCTTTTTATAAGAATATATTTAATTGAAGTATTTATTTTATTTTTGATACAATTTAAATGCGTTCAAAGGTTTAAAAACAATATTGATTAAAGCGATAATTGGATTGATATATCAAGTTTGGTTTGGAATACACATATTTTATTCTTTATATAAGATTAAACCATTTTATATTAATTTGATTTTAGCTAAGTGAGAATAATGATTCCCCCAGTCATATAGAGCAGCAGGCGTATATCAAATTAGTAAATTCTTGCTTCACATGTTGAAGGAAATTAAAGTTTAATATTTTTCCAATACTGGAAATTGCTAATAAACATGTTTTCAATTATTTTTGATATTGTGTCAGTAAGTATTTTTATACTGACGTACTTAAAAAGTCATCAAAACATTGAAAATTGATTGAATTATATCGCTTTAATAGTACTAGGTATAATAATATTTCTGGTTCAGTAATATTACACAGTACTTTTTTAATTTATTTTTGTTAAATTAGATACCGACTAATAGTTAATCAGTTTAAATAAATTGAATGAATTTGTACAACGACGGTAATAAATTCTGCTAACATTCAAAGAGATGTTTCAGCAATTTCCACATATTCCTGTTATACATAATTGCGTACATAATAATGATTATAATTTTTTACAAAATTATATAACTGTAAATTAATACATAACCAAGCGTACTAATATAAATCAATTCAACAGCTGGAAGCACAATTTTAATAAAGTACTTAATATTACTACTTTACCTTATTCTTTGAATAAACTTGTGACAAAATTGACATCATTAAAATTACACTAATGCAAATGCAATCCACGAATAAATTGGCACATTTTACGCATATTCATTTTTAATTCAAATAACTGTAAAATTAACTAATCATCATATAATATAGTTATTTAAAAATAATTATAATCAATTTTCCATAACGGTAAATTATATTTACAAACTAATTATTAATTAAAAACTAATATCAACAATCAATAGGAATTTACATGTTAATTGAAACTCTTGTTGCATTACCATAATTATTGTAATTTGTATGAACAAAGTGTAGTTAATTGTGTTAATTAAAATTTATATTTTATAAAATAAATAAAATAATTTTAATGTCATCCAGCAAATAAGGATATAATCAACATTAACATTCCTATCATGAAATCACTAAATTAAATTGTTAATTGATTTTATTAAAGCTTGTTACTTTAATATTCCAAGTTTGTCTAGAATTCATGACTGTTTAGTTTGAATAGGCTTAATAATATTGTAAGAAAGTGAAAATCATTTATAATTTTATGCTATAAACCAGCTGTCACATTACAATGTATATAGTAATGGTACATGATGACCGAGCAAGAATGCATCGAATTATTGTAATCACAATATTCTCATCGTAAAACAAATTACCCCAGTACTTGTTTATCTAAATTCACTGTGGTGCTCACATGTGTGTCGTTATGGAGTATTTCAAATACCTTTGCGGATGTGAATCGTGTATGTATACTGCGTTAACGAAGCAAATAGTTTGTATTATTAAAACCGTTTTATTTAGTTAATTGTGAATATATTAATAGCAATAAATTATAGAAAAATTTGTTACATATTCTAATTTTAATTTATACTTGAATATTAGATACATATATTATCATAACTGTACTAACAATTTCAATGTATAATATATTTGTAAGATATTTTTATTTACAGCTGTGCAACTTGTTCTTAAACCCGTATGACACTGTCTATAATTATGTCTTGAATTATATATATAATTATAGATCAGACCATTCACGTGTGTAAAACGCACAAACTATCAAGGTCACTATTATATCTTGAAAAATTAGAAAATGTTCTATTTTCCCATCTATAATCGACGCGAACGTGATGTGCGCATATCATTTTGTATTTTCTTATATTTTTTCAATTTTACCACTGCAGCTCCACATATAGCAATTGCTACCACATTTTTAATTTGTTCTGCTTCCATTTTTCATTATTTTCATTAATTGTATAACTAACTGTAGCAATAATCAATTCAAAACAAATGACATAACCTGCAAAGTGTAGTAAACATTGAAACTTGATTTGACAGAGCATAGATAAGGCGCAAGCGTAGTTTTATAATTATATAAAGAATTATATATAGTGTCATACAGGATATAATTTTTATATATGGAATTATTGCACAAATTCTAATAAAAATTGTATATATAATTCAAGACATAATTATAGACAGTGTCAAACGGGTTTTAGCTACAGCTTGAATATGTTGCCCTTGCATGCTGAGCGGAGGCCTAGCATAGCAGTTGTGAGTTTCTGGCGAAATTATATCATTATTTTATGAATAAGTATTTTTTAAATTGCATTGTAATTATTTTTGTTAGTATTAGTTGTTTAAGAAAAGTAGAAACCTCAGTTTATTGATTATGGCTTTTGTTATTATCTGGGAACAGCGTTGTGCTATTGGTATAATGAGGCAATACCTGCAACGTATGTCCCGGAAGCGTTGGTGGTCTGAGGGCAGTAGACGGCGTAGATGGTAGCCATCGAGTTTCTTCTGTAAGGGAGACTAGCAGGTGCCATTAAATAGTTTGTGTGTGTGAAAGGCTTCCCGATGCAATGGCGCTTGGTATGTGTGTGCCAAGCGTCCGGGGTGCAATGCCAAGTTTTACTCCCTTTCTTAGGCGTTAGCTACATCATGCCCGGTGGCTTCCTCTAGTTTTTTTTCTAGGAGCTTTTTCTGGAGATGGTGCCGTGTTGGCCCACTTGGCATCTCAGGTCTATATCTGCGGGATTCTCCGGATTGTCGACCATTGCTATTTTCGGATAATGTTCTAGGTTTGGAGGCATGGAGGCTGGGAGCGTATGTCTATATGCGACACTGTTTTGGTACCGATGAAGATTATGCGTTTTTCCTCTTGGTGTTCTTGTTGGCTTAGCCGGTCGTACAGTATTTCGGGCGTCATCAGTTGGTCCACGTCTTCGATTTTCTTTTCTACTACTTTGTTGTTTGGGTGTCTAGATAAGGCGTCCGGCAGTAAGTTAATTGCCTCAGGTGTGTGTTTTACTGTGTAGTTGAAGTCTTTCAGGATTCAAGAACGCCTGATGAATTTTGATTTGGCGTCGTTGGTGGTGTTCAGTCACACGAGCAGCTTGTTGCTGGTCCTTAGTGTGAACATCTAATCTTTGATGTACGGGCGATACCACTTGAGGGCCCATAGAAGCGGGTCTGCCGACGGGTTAGCTTTGCGCTATCGTATAAACTGATGTTTCCTTAGCCCGTCTTTTTTGTACAGGACCGCGCCAAGGTCTGAGTAGCTTGCGAAAATTTATCTGTGGCCTGTATTTGTGCTGATTAAATGCAGCCGAGGTGTCGCTCGTCTACCTAAAGGTTTTTTTTTGGGCTTTGCATGGCTATCAGCGGTTCTGCTATCTTAGCAAAGTCGGTACGTACTCTCTAAGCTATGTGGATAGATCAAGAAAGCGTATTAACTGCTTTTTGGTGTTGGGTTTGGGGTACTCCCAGATCAATTTAAGGTGGTGATTAAGCGTTTTTATCAGCCGTGGTACGGTGGCGCAGATATTCTGCTTTCTCCTTGCCGAACTTGTGTTTGGCAAAGTTGCAGCACATGTTTTTGTAGTTTTTTTTTAGCACAGAAGATCTGAAAATGCCAGTTAAAGAACTTGGAAAAATGAAATCAAGTTTTGGATAGAGTATAAACAAAAACAAGACAACGTGAACAGAGATAAATTGTAGAAAATTTCTGTATAAGTACAATGGTAATGAAATTACAGAAAATTAGAAAAGCGAGGGAGAACGCATAGGAATGGCAAAAGAAGCTTTTTGAAGGAAGAGCAAGATTTTGAATAGAAAGTTAGATATAAATCTTCAAAAAAGGATTGTGAAATGTTTTGTATGGAGTATGTTCCTGTGTAGATATGAAACTTGGACGATAGGAAGAAAAATTTGAAATATGGCTTTGAAAGAAATTAATGGGCAATACGTAATTAAACAAGATTAGGAATAAAAAAAGTTGAGAAGAGCAGGGAAGGAAAAGGAGTTAGTAGGTACATCATAAAAAGTAAGAAAGGATGGATAAGGCAAGCGTTGAGAAAATATTGGTTATAGAAGGACGTGATCAAAGAAATTATGAATACAAATTTGAAAAAATACGATCACTGATGTTTTTAGGAAAGGAGAAAAATAGAGTGAAATGAAGAAAAGAACAAAGGACCGAGAAAACTGGAGGAGAGTTACTTGCGAGCAGTAAATGATAAACTATGTAATTAGAAAGAAACAGTTTATATAGAAGGCTGTTAGGTTAACTACATTTATATTGTAAACCATATATAACAGTAATCGGGGTTTGATACACTACTACTACTACTACTACTACTAGATACAAAACGCCTGAAAAACTTAACAGAGTGTTGATTGAAAATCATTTGGGCTAGATTGATAGCTTTAGAAGTGTTTTAACAAATATTTCAGTTGTGTTGCATAAACGGTTTCTAACACATCTAAAAAAGACGTTATTTATGTAAGTTTAGTTTGCAATGTTGTTTGTTCATAAATCTAGAAAACAACAATCTGTTAATTTGATCAAAAAAATTGATGAGAATTGGTTCTATAGAAATCTTGGTTATTGAACAAATTTTGTTTGGTAGTTTCCACTCGATTGATTTTTATTTTTGTTTTGCTTAAAACAACAGTAAATTTATTCTACGGTATGTTTTGGTATGCTTAGTGTGGTGAAGTGCTAGTGTATATAGAAATTGAATTTTAGTGTGATGTTGAGTATACAAGGCTAGTTGCCATTAATTACGTTGATTTTACTTTTTTTTGGTGAACATGCTATATTATTAATATATATTTTCTATGAAGGTGTTGGCTTCAACAAGTGGCCCTTGAGCATGGTATTACCTTCCAGTTTTCTTTTTTTTTGTAAATCCTGTTGATCTATCTAATCTAATCAAGACTTAGCACTAGTTTAAGGTGGGTTGGGTACTGCTTTGTGGATTTTTATGCACTTACTGAGCTTGCATGCTGTTCCTGGCCTTTTTTCTCTATATAGCAATTGTTGTATCTTTTCTTTCTCATCTGTGCCTCTATTATTAAACAAAGTTTGATTTTATTGGTTCTATATTCTTTTGTTGTCAAACTCATCAATTTTCTTTTAGAGTACTCTTGTTGCAAAGTTTCTTAGCGCCTTCCATTTATTTTCATCTCGCAGGCATTCAGGCATTTTTAAATGATTGTTGTTTTATCTACCTTGCTTTTCAGTATATTTTCTAGTTTTTTTCTATCTTTTTCCCACGCTTTGCATTCTACTAGAGTGTTTTCTGCCTTATCCTGTGTTTTTTTTCTGACATAATAGATATTTTTCCTGTTCCTTGATCTCTTTATTTTGTGTAAGAAATGTTCAATTGTTTCGTGCCTTGTTAGTATTTTTGTTGTATAATAACACGTTTTGGGTTTATTTTCTTCCTATTCTTTTATTTCCTGGATTAGTTTTCTTGTCCATTCCTTTTTTATCTCTACTTCATTGTTTCTGCTATTTTTTCATAGTTTTTTTCTTGCTTTTCTTTTTGCTTTTCTTCATTAGTTCCTTTTTTTAGTATTTTTTCTATTTCTAGCTCTTGTAAGAAGCGCAATATTACCGATTTGTCAGTTTGAGAGCCAGTATGTACATATCTGCAAATTAAATAATTAATAAATTATATATCTTTATATTTTACTATAAAATATTTTTTTAATTTAAATTTATTACGCTTAAGAAAATCTAATATACTTAAACAAGATTTTTAATAATAGACCTGACTAGGAAACAGATTCTCTTAGAATTCCATTAAAATCCATCCATATGGTTGCCTCCTATTTAATCCATATGCATTGTTGGGCGCTCTTTCATTATTCCTTGCAACAATTACGAAGTGATTCAAACCGTAAATTTAAGCAGAAAAAAATAACTATAATCCACAAAATAATACACGAGCCGCAAGTAATAGTCCGTAATGGTAGCTGGCAATGGTCGAACAATTCTTTGCGTAATTATTACATACCGACATGATTGGAGCGACTAACATTGTATGTTAAAATATTACTTTGCGTTATAATAAAACATCTTTAATAGAGAAAAAAATAGAATAGTTTATATGAATGCATGCGTTTATACCGTTATCGCGTACATTATTACATCGCGCAACATATGCACCTCACTTCTTTATTTATGTGGGCATTCCTTACAAATTGCCCCATTATATGATAAATTAAGCTTTAAATTTGCCTTATCTAATCTTTATTTTTTTCTTTTACAGGTAAGCGGACAATGCTATATAACTTACATGGTACTTCTGGTAAGATTATTTTCTTATTTGTTTTACTGTTGTAGTAGTTTGTTACTTAATTATATGACAACGTACCTACTTCTTATCTGGTTATTGCGAAATATTATTTAATTAACTCTTGCCTACCAGCAATATGAATGACATTACATACTATGTTAATTATAATATTAAAACTGCACGAAACATCAGTTGAATTGGATATGAACAGTTACGTTTGGATTTATGGTTATAATAATTTTATTTTATTTCTTGCTTTATTCGTATAGTATAGAATACATACAAGGAAATTTGATATAGTACTGAAACTTTTCGTATAAGGACATGTAATGTGTATTACAAATTGTATAGTTCATTACCATATTTCTAAATAGGGTATGGTTCAATATTGAATGATATGAAGAAAAATTTAAGTTGAAAATTTTTTTAAAGTCAGAAGGCTTGACCTACATGGATGGTATATATTAACATATTAACATATTAAGATTTGATATTTGTGTTCAAGAATTTGTCAGATTTTTAGTGTCCAAAATATTTCTTTTTTATTGTCATAGTATATTTCTACAACATAATTAAAGAGGAACATTCATTTTATTTTATCTAATCTTACAATGTTACTGACTTAAATACAGAAAATACGACTCAGTTGCTTTAGTTTTTAGAGATTCTATTTCATACGTTTTTTTGTAAGTAGGAATAATTCTCAAGCGCTGTTAAATTGAATATTGGTTCACATTAACTCAACACAACATACCTACTGAACACACCAGTCATTTTTTTATTACATTCTAAGCATTGTTACTTTTTTTTGTTCTTATGCATTTTATTGAAGTTAATTTGTTTATGTTTTTTTTTTCTTTAACACTTTCTGTCTCTTCACCATAGACCTTGCTCACTGTATTTGCATATACTTCTTCTATTTTTACTAATTTCTTATCTGTGTTATATGAGTAGATTAGCGGTTCTGTCTTTAGGGTGCTTTAGAGCTATTGTTATTGGTTTGTAATAATGCATTTTTATCGAGGTTTTGCTTTTTCTGTTTTTACATCTGTACAGTGTAGGTTCTTCTAAATACAAAGTAGGGTGACATTGTGTCTGTTTGCACTTCTAGCAGAGGTGTTTTTGAACAGTTTTTTAGCAGAAAACAGTGTTTGCCAGCTTTTTCTGTAGTGTCAGTTGCATTCAGGCACAATGCCGTCGCTGTTGCTGCTTCTTCATTGTAAATATCAAGGGCTGGCAGAGTTGGTTTGCAGATGTTTTCTGCTTTGTTATTTACACTTAAGTATTTTTAGTTTTGCTAACAATGTCAGTGGGATTTTTAGGAGCTTTAGCAAACATAGTTGATCTTTTTTTTTTTTTTTAAACAGTAATCTTAAGAGCCTGGTCTATGCAAAAAAAAATAGTTATATTGAAGTTATATTGCATTAAATATTTTTTTGACAATTTAAACTTAACAAGATTATTAAATTATCTGCGTAGCCAATTGTGTAGAGACCGAGGTCATTGTGTTATTTGATGAGGCAGCTTTTGACAACATTTTTTTGACTACCGTGTTTTCTACAGTGACTATCACAGTTTTTTATGTTGTTTGGTATTATTTTAATTTATATATTGATCGTGGGATTAACACCATGTATTGAAAATGCTAATTTTTGTTATATTAATATAAATACCACAAAGTCAGTTTGTGTCCCGTAGCGACTTTTTGATTTGATTTGTCTCACGGTGCGGAGTTGATTTGGTGGATTTTTTTTGAGTGTGTGTGTGTTATTGGTGTTTGTTTTTTGATTCAGTCTCTCAAGTGTTTTCATCATTTTGCTCGGTTTTGATGCACTCTAAAGCGGATATTTGGTTCCCTAGTTAGCTTTTGATTTGGGTTTATTGGTGTGGTGGTAAAGGCTGTTTTTTAAATTGATCTTTTGCACAGTCTGGCAAGTGTTTTCAGCATTTGGTTTGGATTTAACGCACTCTATTAAGGATTAGCAGAAGTTTTCAACTCAGCACGTGAGGTGTTTGCTTTGGTTCCAATTTTTGGTTTTTGTTTTAGAGATTTTGCGTTCCAGACACCGATCTGTGATGCTATTGCTGCTCAGACAATGCAGTTTGTGTATTCTAGGATGCATCCATGTTGCTGGTTTTTGACGTTGCTGAAGTATCTGACTATACATTGAAAATCTTTAGCTTTTATGATTATGAGATATTTGTTTATCTCTCTGGCTTGCTATCCGCCATATATAGGGACGTCAAACTTTGATAGTCAGGGCTACCAGAGAAATATAGCACTTGGAGTACCACTCTTCAATAATTACAGTATATGGCTTGATGCATACTCTGCTGCAGCCAAATAGGTGTTTCTTACGGGTTTCCTGCAACGTGACTACTACGCTGCAGAGTGATTTTAATTATTGTTTACTGGTAAAATGATCTAGTCTTTTTTTAATTTATTTTTATCTGACATAAGGAATGTCTGCGTTGTTTTATTTTTTAGTTAATATTTTGGTTTCTTAGACTTCAACTTGTCTAAAATTTTAATTTTTTGTCTTTGTTACAATATTTTAACTTGCGATTGATTGTGTATATGTGCCATTAGCACTAATGACCTACGTTGTTCTTTTCTGGATTTTATGGTAGTTTTTGAGGGAAATCCTTATTATCTACTTGTCTCCATAAGATTTAGTGGAAATTTTCAGTTTTATCCACTTCTTGTTTTTAACGTTTACAGCCTGGGCCTAATAAGGTTTATAGATCTGTTATAAGTGGTGTAGTTAGGGTATTGACGCGTAATTGATTGGATGTCCGTATTATCGTGAGTTTCAGATTTTGTGTAAAAACTTCAGCGTTTTTCATTATGAATTCATGAAGAGTAGAGATTTGTAAATCTTTTCTAAAATCTTGGTTCCTTATATACCAAGGAGCTCCTGTAATTATTCTTAAAGTTTTAGATTGGCTTTAAGAGTTTTGAAATATGTCTCTGTAACCGTTCTCCATACCGGTGCAGCATAGGATATTTGGGCTCTGATTGTCGGTTTATAGAGCGTCATTTTAGTTTTAAGTTTCATCTTCTTGTGACGTAGAAGTGGTGCCAAACTTATCGTTGCCTCTAACTTTATTAACATGGGCTCTTCATGTTAAAGATTTGTTTAATGTTACTCCTAGGTAGTTTTCTTAGGTAGCCCAAGGTATTGACGTACCATCGAGAATAATGTTTTGATGTTATTTGTCTTTTTGTGAATAGAATTGCCTGGCTTTTAGACGGGTTAATTTTTATTTCTCACTCTTTGGTCTAGTTGGTGATGGTGTCTGCGGCTATTTGTAGGTATTTTTTTATAAATTTTGGTCAAGTGGCTTTATGAGTTATTGCCGTATTGTCCGCAAACTGAGCAAGAATAGTTCCGTTATTCATTGCCGGGATATCTCCAACATAGATGTTATATAGGCAGGTGATAGTGTCGAGCCTTGGGGAACACCGGCTGTCATCGGTTTAACTGAAGAAAGCGTGTTTGTGATTCTAACCTAAAAACTTTTGTTGTTTAAAATGTTTTTAATAATTTTACTTAGATGGTGAGGGTATTTTGATCGATATAGTTTGGCTATCATTCCATACCTTGTCGAACGCTTTTTCTATGTCAAAGAAAACGGCTTTGGTTGACTTTTTGTTGTTAAAACTTTTGGATATGTGATCTGCCACTAGTGCCAGTTGGTGAACGGAAGAGTGTTGTTTTCTAAAGCCATGCTAATGGTTTGGAATTACTTGGTTAATTTCACTGTGGTTGTTTAAGTTTATAAGTATGATTTTCTTGGCTATTTTGCTCAGAGTTAGTAGCAGGCTTATTGAACGATAGTTTTGGGGAAACAATTTTGGCTTTTTTGGCTTTGAAAATACAACAATTATGGCATGTTTTTATTTTTGTGAGAAATATTTTTGTCTTAAAATGCCATTAATGATGTTGGTGAGACTTACTATAGTTTTCCTTGGTAGGTTTTTAATGCCGCGTTTGAGATGTTGTTATATCCGGGAGCTTATTTAAAATTGGTGTATTTAATTGCTTTAGCCACTTCCAAAGGGTTTGTAAAAGGTATTATTTTGTCTTAGGCGTTGTTTTTATAATACTCGAGCTCTCTTTCCACATCTTCTATTATGTCGACATCTAAGATGTTGTATGCCGGACTAAATTGGTCTTCTAGAGACAAAGCGATAGCTTCGGATTTTTCTAATGTGTAATGTGTGTGTTAAACCATTTTGACTGTGGATGGTGGGAATTGTTTCCTGTTTTTTTCTTAATCATTTAGATATGTTCCAGGTTTTGGGCATTTTGTCATCTGTTTGATGAAAAAGGGTGGTTCTTAAATAGTTTGATTGCCTCTTTTACTGTTTTCCAATTTGTTTTTAATTTGTTTGTCGTGAGCAGTTCTGTTTTCTTGGAATATCAATTTGTTTTTTCTTTTATGAGACGTTTTAAGTATAGGGGAAGTCTAAGTGGGTTGTTATCTCTTATGATGATATTGCTTGTAGCTTTATCTTGCGCAGTTTATATGGAGGAAATTAGATTTTTGACAGCTGCGTCTATATCTTGTGTGGAGCAGGTTTTTGGAAGTGAGCTAAGATCAACCCACTGATTTGTTTGGGTATTTATTTGAAGTGTGAATTTTTTTTATGACATATTGTTGACAAAATTGTGAATGTGATTTTAGTAAATGTGGGGTTTATGGTGATTTACAATGTTAATCTCATATTTGTCATAAAAGCATGCCGGGCCAACTGAATATACAAATTTTGTTTTACTTTGCAACAAAGCTTTTTGTAGGTATAATTGTTTTTAACGGTTAATTTTATAGTCTGAGTCAACCTGGCACGATGGAAGCTGCTTTAGATTTAAGCGCTTTGTTCTATGTTGTTACTGTCAGTTTTGAATTCTTATGGTTAATTTTGTTATTCTAAAAATACATATTGGGATTATTAGTGCATCAAAGGAAAAGTACATTTAAAGAAAAAGTAAGCATAGCAAGTGTGCTACATGGCACATATAAGGGGAGTTTTAATGTTATTTATTTAATTATAAAAGCAAGGAGTTTCAGGACAAACAAAATACTTTAAAGAAAGAACAATTAACACTAACATATTTCTTTTAACATTTTTCGAGTAACACTTTAATTTTTTTGTTTCTGACCTAGAACATTGGTTACCATCACAGTCAATCTGGTTTACAGCAAATCTGCAAGAGTACTTGAGTTAACACCACACGAATCTCGCAAATTCTTTAACCATAATGTTTTCCGTTTTTTTGGGCTGCGTTTGCCAGACTTTTTGCAATAGTTTATACTTCACGCCTCTCATTACGTGTTTAGAATATGATTTTTGTTTTTGTTTGATTGTGCGTAGGAGGTGCATCTGTACTGTTATTTAGGTAGATAAGTATGTTTTTGTAGCGTATATTATTGATCGATCGACACTTAACTTCATTTTATTGTTGTTTATAGTCCAGGCTTCTACTGCGTAAAGTAAGATTGCAAACACAATATCTTTTTTTTAACGTTGTGCAAGCATACTTTATACGTGATTTGATTTCCGTCTGATTGTTTTCTTTTATAAAAAATGTTTTTGGTAATTCTGAAAAATACTAAACAGCGTTTTGTATGTTGACATTAAATGGTTTTTGAGTTTTGGAAAAAAAATAGATTATTGGGGGCGATGTTACTGTAATTTTTTAAAATTACATTTATTTACTACTTATTGGATAATTTCTGCTTTATGTGTTTGAAACAGAGTTTTCTGAACATATTAAAATTATCGTTTTTTTTAATATTTGCTTTCAAGTTTTTAACTGTAAGTTTGTAGACATTCTTTGTTATTACAGTCCTAGTAGCATATACTCAATCAAGAAATTTTTTTTAGAATCCCAGGAACCTGCTGCTAATTTTTTGCGTCTTTCCTTTTTTGGGTAGTGGCGAACTTTTGTGAACCCATTGAATAAATTCTTGTTTTGTAGGGGAACCCTAGCGCAGTACTCAATCACAATTATAAAAAAAAAAAACATTTTTATCTTAAGATAAGCAGTCAAGTTTTTATTGCAAATTTGTTGTCTACACAGTTTGGGACTGAGCTGCTTGGGAATCCTTTGTTCCGTAACTTTGTTTATTTCAAAATTTTTATGTAGAATTTTAAAAAACATTTGTTCTTAATATTCATATTTTTTTAACAGTAACATTATGGGTTTCCTGCTTTATTTGAACTGCTTGCACCAGAATTTAACTTGAAACTTGGACCTATTTACTCTATATATAACTACCATTCTCTCATGGATTATTTTGGGCTACTGCCTTCTTTGGATAAAAAATTTATGACGCTTTTGAGTTTAAGTTGCAAACCTTTTTGCTTTTTTAAACTAATATAAAGGTCAAATCTTAAGCAATTGGTTAAAACTGGAAATGACTGTGTACTTGACATAAGAATTTGTTTGCGATAGCAAATTATTTTTACAGTTAGGTAGATAACATAACAAACTCTTTTTGCATTTTAATAAAAAGTTATATACATTGGCAGGTCTTCCAAAAAAAATGTTTAAAACGCAGTGGTTGAAGTTAACATAAGGTTTTCAAATGTTTAATCTATCACTGATCTTATTATAAATGAAAAATCGTCGTCTAAAAGTAATGAAATGATTTATGTAATTATGTATCTGAGGCGACCGTAGCACAATGGCGAAGTATTTGCCTAGTAAACCCTTCTAGTGGTGTGGTTCGGATTCCACGTTAAACTGTACGTTCCGCATGTTTGTGTAGACCTATTATCGCACACCACAAACATACGAGAGAGGAGCCTACGCTCGTAGCGAGCACGGCACTATAAGATGTATCTGCAATAAAATTTGTGCATTTTTTACTATGAATTAATCCGAGGTTATCAATAGACTATATTTTTGTGGTACCTTCACATAAAAAAAATTATTGGATTTTAAATATATGCTACGATGTTTGTAATTTCATCACAATATAAATTTATTTAGAAACAAATGTTTTAGATGTGAAGTTTTAGAAAGGTTTAACTTACTCGTGTTGATAAATGTCATTTTTTTTACAAAAAGACACAAATCTTAGCTGGCTTGTCCGAGTAAGATCTAATGCCAAACAAGTTTTTCAATCTATTTTACTAATTTTTTGATAAGTTGAGCCAGAGTCCGTAAAATTGTGTATTTTATCTATACATTTTTAATATGAAGTTTTCTATTTGAATCATTTATATTAATTTTAATGATGATATAAAACACACTGCATATATGTATGGGTATTATGAAGAATTCCTAGTCATTATTAATAAAGTCTGATTTTAAAATTGTGTTTTATTACTTTCTTTTAGTTTAGTTTGCCTGGAATTCTATATTTTTTACAATGCATGTAAACGGATTTAAATCCTATTCATATTTTTTGCTAATTACTTTTAATAATAGATTCATTAATTTTATATGTCATGTTATAGCCCAATTTATTTAATGCTAACGGATTTAATAAAAGCAGTTTTAATATTATGCATCTTCTAATTTGAAATGGGCTATTAAATTTATATAAGTACTGAAAATTATTATGGATAACCTTGTTATAAGAATTAAATTATTAATTTAACATTTAATAGGCTTCATTCCGGTAAATAAGTCACCTTCCAAGGTTAGTTAATTAAATCATTCGATTAAATACAATATTTAAATTATTTGACACTTGCATGTGAAATAAATTTTCCTTTATTTGTTCTGGCATTCGGTGATAAACTTTTATGATCGATCGACTTCGTATATAAATGTTTTTCTCTACGTTGATGAAGTTTTGCTGAAACTGTTGACCCGCTTCTACGCGTAGACTTTGATTGAACTTCCTTTAATAAAGTTCCACGCGAGTGATTTGATTGATCGTAATTTGTTTATTTTATATAACTGGTTTTTACTTTTGGATTGTGCAAGGAGTGAATAATAGTGTTGAACAATTCGTAACGAGCGGTATTGCGTGGTTGGGGTGTCTGGTATAAATTACCGGGTTGAGACAATGGAGCAATATCTAGTGAGGCATGTATATCTATTTATTATATTAACACAAGTTTCTGCCTTTTGTATCTACTATATATGAGAAAATGGATGCTGCTGCTGGAGTTAGACATCCTGGAGAATTGTTGCCTGTATATTAACATTGTTTATCATATAAATATATTATGCATACAGGCTGTGTGTGCCATTAAAGTAGTGCTAACATCTGTAGTGATAAACGCGCTTGTGGCTTATCATATCACAAACATATGATGACTATGATTAAGCATATAAAACATATATTACAAAAAAATCTTATTAACTGTATTAACTTGACTCATATACCTTGATATCAAATAGAGGATAACAATAAGTTAATACAAAAAATAATTTTAATTGGCACTAATTTAAAATTATTATAGTTTTTTGTCTTAGAAATCCTGAAGTTATCAAAATATGGTTAATATTAAAAAATGCTCTAAGGCAACAAAGGTGTTGTCAACCGTAATAAATATTTAGAACATAATGTAAACTTGTTATATCATTAGTTATAATAGTAACATTGATCACTGTTAACACCGAATAGATTTTAATGCATCATAATATCTATGTAATTTGAATTACTATGAAATGTAGTAGTTGTATTGATAATTTGATCTACTTGACCCAGTACAATTAAATGATGTATTATGTTCAGTTTATGTGTATGTATTATGTAATCTATTCCGATAAACGCTTCTCAATTTAGTTATATCTCATAGTTCGATCTATATATCTAATACACAAACACGCATGTCTTTATTGGCAGATTTTTATCTTAATTTACAGCTGCGATTGTACAATCAAAATCTGTAAAACATATGTTACTGGATTAAAACTTCTCTTACTATTGTTGTCTATTGAATTGTCATTTGTTTTGATGAACATGTGTTTTAAAATAGTTCTTCTGAAAGATTTGCTTACAATAAATAGTTTTTTTGTCACACCATTGATATGAAAGAAATAAAATTATGCTGCTGTACATACAAAAATTATGTGTTTTATTATGAACTAATACAGTTCAGTATTTTGTAACACAGTAAAGGTGACATATAACTGCGTTGCGACATAGAAAATAATACTTTTCTGTAAGAGGGACATACTGACAAAATTTAAATTTTATTTATACTTAACTGTACAGCTTACCGTATATTACTTGTTGCTTGGTTATAGCACAAATCAAAATAACTTTGGCCATCTTGAATCAGTTGACTCATTTTTAAACAGATGCAGCAGCTACAAATTATTATACAGGGTGCTAGGTAAACATGCTGCAAAAATTTAAGTTGGTTTTTGGCCTTATTCTAAGAATATTTGTCCTATGATTAAAAAATAAAGTGAACAAAATTTGCAACAGTTACAACATTTTGTTATCAAAAAGTACATGTAATGTTGCTGAATCTAGAATAAATGCATGAAATGGCTTTCTCCAGCCTAGATACAAACATTCAACATTCTCGTCATTGATTGCCGAACTCTTCCAAACACACTATGGTTGTTTCTAATTGATTACACCGATTCGATTTTGCAAGTCGTCCAAATTCTTTACTGGAGTAGCGTAAACTAATGATTTCAGATAGCACCATTAGAAATTATCTAGGGGTTTAAGTCTGCACTATTGTGCATAAACCACATTGCAATTCTTGTTGCCAATGGTACATTATTCAGAAACTGAGAAAGCATGTGTTCCCAAAAGTTGCGATACACCTTGCCAGTAAGTCTTCCTGGTCGAAATATTGGTCTAATTGGACAGTCGCTCATAATTCCAACCCAAACATTTAAGAAGAACTGATGTTAAAAGGATCTTTACATACCTGGTCTGGATTTTTATCTGCCCACACATGGTTGTTATGAAAGTTTCTTATTCTATTTCTTGAGAAACTGGCTTCATCGGTGAAAAAAATATGTGTCAGGAATTGAAGGATTAGAACTAATGTTTGCAAAAACCATTGACATAACGCAATACGTGAAGGAAATTCAGCATGTAGTAGTGCCTGAACACGCCAAATGTGGTACGGATTCAACAAATTGCTCTTAAGAATATTCCTGTCCAATGACTTACATTCAAAATATTGGCAATTTTTTTTGTAGAACTACTTGGATCTTCTTTTCTCTATTATGTTCAGCTCATTCTATTCCAGTTATACCTTTTTTACTGTCATTGATCTTCTTGACGTATTCAAATGAAATCCACTTGTTCATTAGTCGATAAAACAGCCGTTCTAAGTTATTGTTAACAATTTTTTGTACTTGAAAAACTTATTAATTTTTTGTACTTGATATACTTATTGGCGTACGCTATACTTTTATTCATTTTAATGATTTTAACAAATATTGAATATGTTTGTTGCAAAAATATATTCTTAGAGTATGCCAAGGAACAACTTCTTGAATTTTTGCTGCATGTTTACCTAACACCCTGTATATTAGATGTGCTTACTCTGAGCTATATTCATTTTTTTATAATATAGCTCAATAATTTTTTTGAAGATTATTATGTTAGAGTTTTGGTAGTGGCGTAGCTACAAAGCTACAGTAGACACAAAAAATGGATTTTAAATCGGCTGCAGACGATTTTGCGGCAGGATTCAAACATTTTTGCTGTGTTTTTGATATTTAATTTGTGAGTTGCCTAAATCTTGTTATTTAGCTACTAGCATCATGGTGGTGCAAAGAACATCAGTAGCAACGTGAAATTAGCAAAAACAGTACTAAATTAAACTTTCATGCACTTTAATATTAATTATTAGTGACATCTCAGTTAAGGTTAGCTAACTACAAAAACGTACCAACATTGCATCACATGAATTGCCTGCTCGAACATATCATTGTGGAACAATGGTGTCGTCGGACTGGGTCGATGGTGATATGTGATGGTGATGGATACTTTCGGGTTACTGTTGGCAGAAGAAAGATTAATTAAGCAATTACTAATTAAAGTCGCAAGTTTGCGCTTGTTGAATTAGCGCGGGGTCGGTCTGAAAAGATCGATTCCGGCTGCGATCAGTAAGATCGTAGGACGTTAATCGACGCCCGGAGGCTGCCGAATAAGTGGCCCTTTTGAACGTTTGCCGGTGCAATAAAGCAGGGGCAAATACTGCTATGTCCCAGACTCGGTCGTCTATGGCGGTTGCGGCGAATCGTTGACGATCGGCGGCGTCCTAGTTGACGGAGTCGGCGTGGGCGATTCTAATCTCTGGCAGTTCGGTTTCCAAGTCCAGCTGACGTGGATTTGGCTTTCGAATAGGTTGATGTTTTCGAGTGTCTCGCCGAGTTAGTCCAGACGCGCGGACCGCTGACAAAACGTCGGTGAGAATTCTGCGTTGGGGCTTCGGATGGTGAAAGCGCGTGTGCCCCAGGTTGGACTTTGGAGGGCTGTAACTCGACCGCCTTTGGAGCAACCGCCTCCGCGACAGCAACAATAGCGATCAAGAGATTATATTAGTAATGAAGAAATATAAAATTGACATATGCAGAATCTCTGAGTAAAGGAAAAAGGGACAAGGAACATCAAAATACGGAAACTTTACACTAATATCAGGGGTTGGAATTCTATTGCATGATAAATATACACAGAATATTGAAGGCATTAACTACATTAACAATAGGATACTGAATTCTACAACACAACTGATAAGCATATATGTCTTAGACATATTCAAGCCATAAAGTTATTAAACGATGTCATACCAAATATAAAGCAAAAGTACAATGAAGCAACTAATTATGAAACGAGATGAGAATCAACAACACAATTTTTTCACATAAAGAACACAAATACACATTCAGAGCACTAACATCTGTTAATTTGGGGAATGGCCACAACTTTGTTCTATGCAAAGTTTTACTAGAACTTTCACAACAAATGAAAAAAAAAAAAAGTTTGTACAACAAGTACAACGTAAACCAGAATGGGAGATAAAAGACGGCTTGCAAAAAACCAAGAAATGCATTAACGCAACTGCAGAAGAAGCACTTGGAAAACAAAAAGTTAATACGAGTGCAACAAGCTATACTAAACTATAGTTTTGTCAGGAGGTAAAGGTAATTGCCGAATTGAAACAAAAATGCTACTTAACATATAAGAGCACACCGTTGGACTAAACTCTAGCGGAATTTGACACCAAATTTTTGTAATTATGTTTTAAAGGTTAAGTGGAAGACTAGGCTGAACTTTGCCATTTTTTGTAATAAATACAAAGAAATAAAGACGCTATTATTATTATTATTATTATTATTATTATTATTATTATATGTTCAAGTAAGACACAGAGTAAGCGCATGAACAAAATTAATTAAAAAGATGAATTAGATTAAATTTACTAGCGACATGGATGGCACTTTAAGAAAAGTATAAAAGATGCTAAAGAACAAAAACAAAACAAGTAAACGAGTTTCTAAACTCTGGATTTAGAGTAAGAGCGTAATCTCATTAGGTTCTTTCTATCTCCTCCAGTGGTGACCTTACTCCGTTGTCTTACCAATCAACCACCCAATGTGGCTGATGTATGCATGTACAACGCTGGAAAGGGTCTGCTTTGTACTGGTTATGTCAAGTCAGCAGTTCCCCAACATGGATTTTCTATAGTATGCGAGGGTCGGGCATGAACATAGCATGTGCTTTTATTTTTATTTTTATTTTGCGTGAAAAGAGAAAAATCTATAAAAGAGACTGGGCAGCTCATACTGTTCAGTAGTGTCAGGTTTTTACTGACTAAAAACTGGCGGCCATTGGGTCTGTTGTACATTTCTGTTGTCCTACTCTTTTAGCAGTTCTGTCTCTTTAATAAAGTCTACTATCTTTAGTCAATGGGTTATTTTTAACCTATCTGCGGTTGTGTTGTGTTTGCCAAAGATGACCATGCGTTAATGTTTGAAAACTTTGCTTTATGTCAGTAAGGGTAGTGTCGTCTTCTTCCATACATTTGCTTGTTGCGCAGAATGGGAATAGGATAGCACGTGCTTGATTGTCTTGTAATTTATTTAAATACTTTACACGTTGGACGGTCGTCAATACCAATTGTGTGTATATGTTTTATTAGTTTGCAGTGTTTTGTTAAGATTTCTGTCAAAATTTGCAAGTGCTTTTTAGACAGTTACAAATAGTAATCAGCTATCTTATCGTTTGAGACAGTTATTACCTTATTTGCTTGTCTGTTTTTTGAGTGGTAAAGCGATTCGATTTATATTTAAGCATTCCATTTGTTGCAACTAATTTAGTTTGCTGACGCTTGAGTTGTATATGAGCATAGGTCTTAAGACGGATGTGTACAACAATCACAGTATTTTTGGAGACAGTTTTTATGTTTTTTCTACAGCTAAATTGCTAAAAAAATATAATATGAACTTTTTTGAATCTCATATTTAGATGTGGTTATAATTTTTTTTTGTGTGAAACAAACTAGTTTTGTTTTTTTTACAAAATTAACTATAAGACCTTGGTTTTAGCACTAATCTACGATTATTCTTAGGGTCTTTTGCATTAAGTTGTGGAGTATGCTCTTGAATTTACTGCTTAACTTTACGTCGCTGAAAAATCACTTAACATGAATGAATAAAATAGACACAAACCTACAATCAATGAAGAAGAGGTAGAAGCAAAATTCAAGATTATGAACAATTAGAAAATTACTTTGTACGGGCTGTATTCTCAACAAACTTTTAACAAAATAATATAGAAGCCTAGAACTCGCTAAAAAACTGTCGTAACTATTTTACAAAATCTTAAACAAAACGATGATTGGCTGGCATAACAGTATCACTGTTCTTATGTTTGCCCAGAGAACAATAGAGGAGTAACCCTTTTAAACGCACCAATGAAACTATTTACAGTATTGTCGAAGAAAAATTTGAAACGCAAATTACGAATACTGACTGCAATTAATAATCAAAGCACTATTTATGTTCAAACAAATAAAAGAAAAGGCGATAGAGTTCAACATGCTTGCGTACATCCGCTGTATCGATTTGAACAAAGCATTTTACAGGGTTTGCCTGCAAGACATTCTAAATATATTTACAGAAAATAAGGCACCGGCTAATATATAACCTAAACACCAACAACACAAGGTGAAAGCAGTAGACCAATTAACTGAAAACATCCGAACTTCAGGAGAAATTAAACAAGGTGACAGCCTAAGTTTTTTCTTACTTACATTCTGATGGACGAAATAATAAACAAAGTAACATCTTTTAATTTTTGATACAGAATGGGCAACAAAATAATTGGAACGACGTGATCACGCACTAATACATGACAATCGAGAAAGATTTGATCAGATTCAGGTCACAAGCCTGCAAAAAGATAGTTTCATAAATTAGGTGATGCAACTTAGATATCTGGAGGTAGATTTATCAATTACTTATGGCCCATCTAAAGATCTAAGATGGCAAATTAACAAATTATTTGCATTATCAGAATGCCTACGAGACATAGGATGGCCAAACCCGTATATGAGCACAAATAATAAATTTTGAATTTGTAAGACCGATAATGACTTAGGGGACAGAAGTGCGCAAAGATACAAACAAAATAATAAATATACTAAGAGTAGAGATAAAAAAAATTTAGAACGATAGTGGGGAAAACAAGAAGAGACAGAGTAAAAAACACAGAATTATTTTGGAAGAAAATCCACATGGCACAAAACCGCCCAGAAGACCACGTAAAACATGACTGATTTGCTTATTAATATTTCTTCCAATTTGAGATTCTACTGCAATAATCTAAGTTTGGAAAATTAGTTTTTCTGGATTATTGTTTTGACTGTTTTACTAATTTAACGACTATTGCAATTTGTAATTTGTAAGGGCATAAATGAGATAAATCAAATTACGATGATCAATAAATCAGTGAAGCAGTTAAGAAATAACTTTAATTAATCTAACTTGGGCAACTTGACCAAAATTACCAAAAGTGTGTTTGAATGTTTTTTTTCTTAACATTACTATTATTAAAAAAGCAAAAAAAAAAAAAAGACCTTTGTTACATAATAAAATTAGCGTTTTTATACTCTATCGACCTCACCAACCTGGTTCTAGCAGGCCGGAGATCTGAGTATGGGTGATGAAATGAGGCGAGATTATTATTGTTTGCAACTTTGTCTGTCGCTGAAACCATGAATGCCAAAGCGGTTAAAGAGGTGAACAAATTCACAAATAATATACATCAGAATAGGATTTTAACTCAGTACCCTCAGCATGAGAGGCAAGCATTTAATGCTGAAAATGCACGTAACTGCATAATTGACAATTAAATTTGCACAAACGTTTTTGTGCATTTATAATCGAGCGTTTTTGATCAAAATAACTTGGCAAGTGATTTATTTTGATCAAACACATTACACATAAGCAACTAACCTGCCGCTTTTAGCTATATATTTTTGTAGTATTATAATTATGAGTGCAAAGAATACGTGATTGCCGGTTTTTAAAGCATTTTCTTTTGAATATTAGACGTTTAAAAGAAAATATTTGGCAATAAGTAATAATATAAGATGAATAATTTCAGCGATCGTTTAAAACATTGTTATGCTTATAACACTTTTAATTCAGGCATTTTTATTATATTGTTCTACTATACTATACAGTAAATATTTTGTTCTATTATATTGTTGCTTGTTTTAATTAAGTTTAATAAAACAGAATTGCATGTACATACCTCTTTATAACGGAGACTACAATTTATTAGTTCCTTACAGTAGAGTTTCTTAATAATTATATACAATTAATTAGAAATCTTGATTAATTTGTTGCAATTACGACAATATCTTTCCGACAAAAGACTACCAGTTAAATAAGAAAGCAAGATAATTTAAATATAATATAACTGGAAATATATACGCTTTCGATTATATGCCAGTGAGAGAGAAATATACGGGAACAGAATTCACTTATTGATCAATCCGATTGGTCAACGGAACAATAAATGTTCGAGGAATGCACCGATTTATCTCTCCGGCGGCTATTGGATATCATGATCTATCTAACATCAATTCGACACTGCAAAAAGGTTTGCACGATTGCATGTGTTGTGGGTCTTTAATATCAGAACAAATTTATTAATTTAGCTGAATTATTTGTTAATAAACCCAGTGCCAGTAACTACACTGTATGTTTTTAATTTTGTTATTTATTAGTATCTATGTGGGAGTTTTTGTATAAAACAATTAGGGTAAATAACATAATTAATAATAACACCTGTGTTATAGAAATTATAACTTATAATGGCTTAACAGCCGAAACCAGTTTTCAATATATAAAAAATTTAAAACAGCACATTAAAGTATAAAATTTATTTAACATATACTTAACTTCAAATAGTTAATAGAAACAAGTCTTGAACTGCTTATTGTAAAAATAACTTTAAAAAATCGTTAAACGTATGCACAAAATTTCCAATTACACATTTGATAGATTCTATGCTTATTATCCAGAACGGTTACCAGCAATTTAATTTAATTTAATTTATGCTTTTGGAATGGAGAGTATGCTGGCAATTAGTACAGCCAGATGTAGTTGTTTCAAATTAAGGTTTTTTAGAGGGTGTATTTCTTATTTTAAAATCTTTTATGAATTGTTATATGCGTTTTACAGCTGGTTTTATAAATCGGATACAATTGGGTAAATTTTTATTGATTTTGTTGTTATGTTATTGGATGTTGAGTGGAGGTTGAGACAAAGTATACTGGGTTTTTTGTACCTCTTTGAGTGGTAACCTAACTTTGCTGCCCTAATCCACAACTAACTTATATGGTTAACGTATGCTAAGGTTGAGCTTGGAGCTTTTTTATGCTGTCTATTTTGAGCTAGCAATCCGAAATTAAACTTTCACAATCGACAAAGCCGAGCAGGTGCATGATTCATGTTTGATTATCTAGTCATCAGATTCACATCTTCGAAATGTTGCGCTTCTTAAGTTGGCATTGCTTTGCTAAGATATTACGATGTGCACATTTTTTCTAGAGGGTTGTAGTTATTACTTGGCTATATTTGTGTTTGTGAGATTCATTGTTTCCTTTGCCTGTCTACAACTTGTAATATTGCACTACCGTTCTTTACGTACGTATTTGTTTTTTGTTGAGTGGTGAGGTCTTTGAGAGGTGCAATTTGAGGTTTAGCTCTACATGTTATGGTGCTTATTATTTTAAAGTGTCTTGTCAACTATAACAAGTTTGATATACTTATCACATGGTGCTGACAGAATGACATTTTAATATTTGCTTTGATATAACCTTGGGCTTGTGTATTGTTAAAATTACTGCTTTGTTGTTCTTTAGGATTTGCACGTTTTTACTACATATTTTTTTTGTTACAATTTTTTTTTATCAGAAATAATTTTGGCTTGAGGGATAGTCGTATGCATTCCTAGGGACAAGAATAAATTAAAAAAAAAAATCAGTAAATTAGTATTTCACATTGCTAAAATCTAGTCTTTAATGTGATAGTTTTAGCGAGTGTGATTAAGTAATTTCGTTTTGAAATTTGAAAAAAAAAATTGAGACATTATTTATGTTTTGTGAGTAGATTGCCGCTTTAGAGTCTTGAGATGTTTTAAAACTATTGATGTTTATCTTTATCTATTAGATTGTAGAGTCTTTGAAATACAAAGTGGGTGGTCTGCTTGCACTCTTAACAAAAGTTGTTTTTACTAACTGGAGAGAACAGTATTTTTTTTAATGTATACTAAAGTCTAGTTGTAATCTTGCCGCTGCTGTTTGTTTGCCAACGTAGATGTTGGGATTTTTTGTTGCAATTGATTAAGTAGGTTTGCAAATCATTTCTGCTTGCTTTTTGGTCACCACACTAATACTTTGTAGGTCACAGTTAATGTATATGCTAAACTAAAGACATACTAATAATAAGTTTATTGTCAAAAATTGCATTCTGGTATTTGTGATAGCTTTAATGGGGTGTTAAAGTAGTGTAAGCGTTTTGGTAGATGTAGTTGGCCAATTTTCTTTTTTGTGTAAATAGTGTAGTTTTGCACCAATTTGAAATTGTGTAGAGATTGCGGTTATTAAGTTGTTAAAAAGGCTGTCAACTATTATGTACCATAGTAGCGGTGATAATACACCACTTTGATTGAGGGCAGCCTTTGGCAACAACTTTCTTGACCACCCTGTTTCTTATGGTGACTGTTACTGCATTTTTTTCTAGCATGTGTTTTATCTATCTACTAGTTGTGGAGGTAGTTTTGTAAAACGTTTTTTTGGTGTTTATAAATACTCCAAAGGTAAACATTTT
This sequence comes from Tachinus rufipes, assembly GCA_963932245.1. NCBI lineage: Eukaryota > Metazoa > Arthropoda > Insecta > Coleoptera > Staphylinidae > Tachinus > Tachinus rufipes. Next base: position 43,048,611 of record OZ010745.1, on the reverse strand, counting down.
GTTCTGTAGCGATTTCTTGGTTTGATCATTCACAAGGCGCACTGGATATTTGCCGAGTGTACTCATGTTGGATTTTGTGTATTGGCGTGGTAATGAGGGCCGTTTTTTGAATTGATCTATAAATTTCAAATATTTATAAAAGAATTAACGTGAGGTTTATTGATCAAAATTTTGGTTAGGTGGAGTCACTATGCGGCAATTCAACTGTACACTAATGGGGTGGGTAGTAGTTGCACCCTTTTCTAAAGCCCGGAAAATATTATATATTAAACTTGGAAACAGTTTAGATACACTTGAGAGTAGTTTAGGTATAACTGAAAACACTTTGGAGCAATTTAAATTGAAATGCAAAAAGGATCAGATTTTAAAGCAAGTCAAACTATATTGATACAGATCAACATTAATAAAAAATTAAACAAAAAATATTTCAATAGACTTGGGAATAGTTTGGAACACCTTATTTATGTACAACTGAGAACTTTTAGGAACAATTTAATAAATTTAACTCAATGATTCATTGAATTACTTAATTTTGTTAACAATATTGAAGAATAGCTTTGGTTTAGTGTAAATTCATTTTGAAACTGCTAAAATATTTTAGACAAAGTTGAGAACAGTTTACGTAACTAGGAATACTTAAAAGCAAGTAAATTACATTAAAGAAAACGATAGCTCAATACACCTAGAAGCAATTTGAAACACATTTGGTTCATTTAAGAACAGTTATCTTTTTTTTTAGAATTTTCTACAAAGTTATGGTAACGATAATCTTAGCAACGATGAGCGCATTGCCGGTCTTAGCCAGATGTTTTGATTGGAGTACTTTTTTTTATATGTGTTTTTTGTTACGTGCGGATTGATTGAGGACGAGGACTTCGTAGTTTCAGTTTATATTTTGATGGTGTATACTAGATGGCCAGCTTTTTTTTTATCTATACCGTTTAGCTGCTTGACTTTAGATGTGACGCAGTTTTTATTACTGTGATTGAGTTTGATTTGAGTTTGCAATTATTTGCCATGGTGTATTTGAATTGAAGCATTTTTTTAATATTTATTGATTAACGACTGAAAGTTGAGATGTTGATACTCTGGTGGTGTTGATGCGAATAGCAGTTGGAAGTTAGTTAACTCTGTTAGTCGTGCAGCAGTTGCTGAGTAGGGTATTTTATTAGGTTGGCTGTGAAAACCTCTTGGCTCAGAATAAAAGTTAAAATAAAAATGATTAATTTAACGATGTGCTAAAAAAGGCTTCTTGAAGATTTTTGGCTTTTTGTCGGTTTTGCGGATGATTTTTAGAGTTTTTTGACAGCAATACTTCCGGAGCTCTTACGCGGCAAAGCTTGAAGCAATCTGTCGAAAGCTAGGAAATTTTTGTGGGAAAGACTTTTGGTTAAATTGGATTTAGTTGCATTTTATTTTTTTTTTGGTGCTAGGTGGAGAATCTTCCTAAAGATTCACAAAGACTTTGACTGCTGGAAGTTTGACCTTTCTGACTGGTTGTACGCAACACGGGAAAATTTACATAATGCACATATGTGTCAACCATATAGGTGTTGCCTAGAATAAGTGGGATCTAGTTCCACTTCTAGGTCTAAGTTTTAGATTGACGGACCGGGTCTGAAATTATTAGAAGTCTAGTCTTCTAATAGAACGTTTGAAGCTTTTATTAGCTTGGCGAAGTCATCATTACTTGCTTGCGATAAGCAAAGTAACAGCTGATCTTTAGCTGACTGCCGCCTGTGCAGAGGGTTTTTCCTTGCTAGCTTTGGGGCAGCCCCGAGGAGGAGCGTGAGACTACGGGGAGCAGGTGTTTTACCGGTGGCCTGGCTGTTGCGACTAGCTTTTAGTTTTTGATAATATCTGTAGCGTGTGGGCCCTACCACACGCTACACATTTGGATAAATGACCGCTCTCATTAGTAAGAGTGCAACTGGCGCTCGGATGAGCTTTAGTGCACTTGATACACCGATATGGTGCGTTGCACCGGGTTGTCCCGTGACCGTAAAGTTGGCAACGGTGACATTGTCCAATTTCGGGACTTTTGCGTTTGACCTCTGTGGTCACGCGAAGCCCGAGCAACTTAGATAGAAATATAATTTCTCTGATTTGAGCTCTCTGGGGAAGCTGGAAGTACATTTAGTTGCATTGGATTGACTTCTCCTATTTGTAGTGGTAGTGGTTTGCCATTCTTGCCCAAAAGATAGTTTTTGGCTCCTCCTCCTACGTTGACATGGATAGTGTTTTGTTTAGTACAGGTACCTTTAGAGTTTTTATTAATCTTTTAGTTTTGAGTTCAGTCTCTATATAGTTACACTTGTGTTTGTTTGTTGATAGTTTGCGATGGAAGTGATTGAAATTTGCAAAGCTGGGTTAAAGCAAACTAAAAAGTAACCCACTCGGTTCTTTTTGTCAATTTTGATTGTAGCGTTCGTTCATTTGCATAAAGAATTACATCTACAATGGTGAATCAAGTACTTAAGTCCATCCGATAATTAAGACTGGTAGTTGGATGAGGCTTATTTAGCTTTTGGGTTATTATGTTTGTACCAATGGTGGAGATGTGAACTTGGGAGGTTTTACACCTTGATACAATTTAGAACAATTCCTAATACATTGGAAAAATTTATAATTAATTATTAATAGCTCACATAATTTGGAAATATTGAAACAGATTTATATTTAACCAAAATACATTCAGTACACGTAGGAAAAGCTTGGAACACTTTATGAGCAGTTGGAAACAATTCCTGTATACCTTGGAATATTTTAGAACTATTCGTAATTTATTAGATAAGCTTAAAATTAATTAGAAATTGCTTTTTGCAATGAAAAACACTTGAGAACAGTATAGGTGCAACTGAAAACAATTTAGAGAAACTAATTTTAACTTTAAATAGTTTAGTATAACTTAGGAACAGCTTGGATCACTTTTGGTGCAGTTGAAAACAGTTTTGGTACGTTTAAGAAATATTTGTAACAATTTGAAAAGAGTTTAAAATTAATTCTAATTATCTTCTTAGTACTCTTCGGGTTCAACTGAGAACACTTGGGAGCATTTTAAATTGGGTTGAGACAATCAATAATAATTTAAAATTACAAAATACACTTAAAGACGCTTAAAATACTTTGGTGCAGTTGAGAACAGTTTTAGTACACGATAGAGCAATTTTAAATTAATTAGAAACGTGAGCTGTTTAGAGGGAAACTTAAATTACATTTAATTTAGTTTAGGTTAGTTCGAACGGAAATAGCTTAGTATACCTAGAAACAGTTTGGAACATTTTAGTTACAGTTGAGAAAAGTACATCTAGCAACACTTCAAAGCAATTTGTCATACATTTCAGATTCAATGTTTTATTGTAATGTGAGTAGCTCTCAAAATATTAACCAAAAACACATCATAAGCAACTTGGAACAGTAAAGTAGCTACCTGTAAGCAAGGGTCTGCTGGGGTAACAAAATGAAGTAGAAAATATTGAGAAAATTGACGCATTTTTTCAAAACCTTATCTGAAGGGGCTTTTCTCAATATTTTGCGGTGGGGCTAAAAAATCTTAGCTACGCTAAAGGTTATTTTAAACGACAGCTGAATTGCAATGTTTTGGAAAGTGTCTGGGCTATGACTTTGTATATTAGCATTGATAGGGTCTTTATTTCTCTGTATAAATACATGAAAATGGCGAAGATCAGCCTAAGGCTGGTCTTCCACTTAACCTTTTAAACATAATTACAAAAAATTGGTGTTAAATTAATTTATTGCTGAGCTGCTATCTTGAGTAGACCATTATAAAGTTGTTTTATTTTTTTTCTTGGTACAGGAACTGGACTCTGCATGCTTTAAAATGCTTTTCAATTTATATATCAAACTAATTGTCAAACAACATAGCGAAGGAAATATTGTAGAAGAACAGTAGCATTATTTTAGATTATAATAATATAGGGTATTGCTTACAAAAAATAGCAAAAGGTAGTGATTTTTTTTTAACTGAGTATAACCAAAAACAAAAGAAAATTGATGAGAATGGATGAGGCTGAATATATGGAATTATACATAAAAGGCGTTAGAAACATATACTGTACTGACGTTGGAAAAATGAATAGAAATAAGGTTTTTTATATAGCAAAAAACATTTGATAAAAAAGTATTATTTTAAGAATATTTCTATAGGATGTAAAATTTGTACGATAGTACATAAAGATTTAAAGTATATAGAAATATCTTTGAAGTGAATATTGAGAATAGTATTTAACATTTAGCGGTCAGATAAAAAAAATATGCTTTTCAGGCAAGAGAACATTATGAAAAAAAAGTACTTAACAACGTTATCGAAGGTTATGTGGAAACAATTTTTCTAATATCAAACGTGGTGATTTTGTATATTTGTTAATATCCTTTCTCAGCAACTTTTTTGCTATATTAACAAGCATCCGGTTGAGTTTATAAGAGTTGTTTAGTAATTTTAATAACTTTAATTAAATATTTAAAATAACGACAAATGTTGTTGCCTCATCAATTAAATTAAATTTCAATTTATTGTAGTTATTTTATAACCATCGTAAACATTATCTAATTAAAGATCAGCACAAAAAACCTTGTTTCAAAAAAATAAGTTTATTACAAAATAGATTAATAACGAATATTATAATTAATGTGAAGATATGTCAAAATTAATAATTTATTATATAAAAATATAAATTTTGAAATAATTTAAAGACAATTATTATTAATCTCCCACAATACAGTTCATTAGTGCTTTATTGTTTGGAACAATGTAAATGATGATGGAGCAAATAATATTCTCATGTACTGTCCGAAAATAAAGTTTACTGTATGTAATTTAATGAAGGTGAATGAAGCTTACAGTACGAAATAATAATGGTTTTGATGAGAAATTAGATTATAAACGGATGGGTATTACACGCACAAGGTTTAATCCTAACATAGAATTGGTATGAGTTTAGTATTTTTCATATTCTCAAGGTCTTTGATATTTGTGTGTTCTTGAAGTTCTATAGAAGACAAATAGATGTTATGTAACTTAATTCCTCTTCGTCATTCTAGTTAATTCGGTAGCATATAATTATCATTTGGAATGTATATTTACAGAATCAAGATTATATCCTTATTACAAATTCAATTTAAATTAATTTATTTTCAATTAATTATTATTTATAATTAATATTCCAATACATTTTAAATGCAACGATGGGATGAGTTTTGTCGTTCGTGGTTTCTGCTAGGATAATCCGCGTTCAGGGGTAAAGTTGATCTGCCGCGTTTTGTTTGTAAATTGAAAGCGGATTGTTTTAGCTTAGCACAAACACTTCGCACTCCTCATTGAAACTTCAAAAGGAAAACTTTGCTTCTTCGCCGGCGGTCTCTCTCTCGTTCTCTGGCACGCTCTCCACCTCCACATATTTATGAGGCGTCTGCTACGGCTTGAAAACAATATGCAAAAAGGAATCAAATTCAATTTCCATATTTCTCGTCTGGCTCTCTTTTGTATTTCAATTTGTTGAGAATGCACACGGCGAAGATGGAGCGGTCGACATTGCGGATGATGAGGAATGTTTTGAACGGATCTGAACCCGTCCTCCGACTCGACGGACAGCTTTGAGATATATGATGATGTGTACGTTATGAAAGAATTTTGCCAGAACTATAACTAAATAAAAATTCAATAAAGATTGCAGTAGTTTGAATATTTATTATTTATTTATTGTACTGGCATATCTTTAGACTTTCTTTGTGTTATTTTCATAAAATATATTACTAATTTGTAATGTAAAAAATGTCATATGAGATACAATTATGCTATTAATAGATAATTATTTTCTAATAACAGAGAAAAATGAATTGTTTTATTTATATTCTCAAGCAGCATGTATTATAGCGGCATGAGATAATTATTTGATTGTGATTTGTGAGGGGTGGCCACAATAAGTACAATTAATTAAATTAATTACAATTTACAACCGGAAAACGTGATTACAAAGACTAATAATGGTATATAATTTTCACCAAACGTAAAACATTTTAATTTATTAAGTAAGTACACTGACCGGCATAAAAAGCGAGTTACTATATATTTTTAAATAAATAATCTTAAAGTATTATGTTCAAAATAATTAGAGGAACACAACTTTAGGTCTTAATACTTTTTTTAAATTTTAACAATATTAAAATCTAATAACGTTTAATCCAATAACACACATTTTGTATTAATAAATTTACAAAAACAAAACAAATTTTACATATCACTTTTAAGATAACAGAAACAATTCAAAGAAAGTACAAGAAACAAAGTAGAGCAAGCAAGTATCCTGCCTGTATAACGTAAAGTTGTTAAGAATACTTGGTTTATTATTAACGTGTTTGTCTTCTATTAGCACGAATTAATGCTTAACATTTTTGAGGCATACTTTGTAAGAGTCGACGAATGTCTTTTTGTGGCATAATCTTTATTTTTTTTTATTAGGGCATTTGTTAGCTGTTGAAGTGTCTGAGGAGGATCTGAGCGTCTTCGAAACATTTCAAAAATGTTTAATGGGGTTTTGATCAGGACTAAGGGAAGGCCAATCCGTGGTTTGAGTTTTGTGGTGCTGAAGGTAGTTCATTGTGGTTGCAATGTGGGGCGTAGCGTTGTCTTGCATAAACACAGTTTGAGCGAATACCATACGCGGCTGGTATAACATGATTCTCCAGGCCAAGATTGATGAACTGTTTAGCGTTTAATTTTTCTGGAACTTGCTTAAGCTCTGTTTTTTCATTAAGATTAATTCTGCACTAAACCATCTCAAATCCACCTCTATATTTTTTGTATGGTTTGTTTATATGAACGTCGGTATACACTTACTCGACCATCACGAGTTTAACGAAATTGTGACTAATCTGTGAAGAGTACTGGTCTTTGCTGTCGAAGTTGACATGCGGTATGTTTACAAACAAAATGTAAACGATACTTTATGTAGTACGGAGTTAAAACAGGTTTTTGCACAGGTTTCTTAGTCTTTGGTTGGTTTTTCTCAGTCTGTCTGGTCGGATACCTCCACGTTATGAGTTGTTCTGAGCCAGGTTGGAAGATCTTTGGCTTTAGATATGCGAGAACGCAAGGACGATACAACAAAAACTAGTCCTGAATTTGGTTTGTTTGAAAGTTCTTTTTTGGCAACTTTGTTTTGCAGTCGTCGGCTTTCAACAGGTTTTTCAAGATGTACAACTGCTCGAGATTTTTGCATTTACAATATTTTTACTTTTACAACTGTGAAATGTGCGAGTAAGTGACAGTACAATTAGGAGACGTCTTAATGGAGCTAGTCTAGTGTAAAGAAGACTTGCACATGGCCAAGAACTTACAAGGCTATAGAGTCAAAAATGTGCATTTAGTTATGAATATACTCATTGGACTATGGAGCAATGGAACCAGATACTTTTTACTGATAAATTGCTTACAACTTTTAGTTGGTTGTCAAAGAGTTTGGAGAAGGCCTGGCAAACGATATTCTTAGTGCAAAATTATTGCCAGGTTATTTTTCAACGGCAATAATGAATATGTTCTTTAAGTTAATGTAATTCAATTTGCAGTTTTGTATTAATGCATCACGATCGCACATTGCCAGGATTTTTGAATACCTTGATGACGTTGGTATTAACCAAATAAAGTCCCGACTTAAATTGCATTAAACATAATTGCAAGAAAAGCTTGTATTTCCGCCCCAGTTGAGTTGTTTTATGTTTCTTAGCAAGAATGGGATCTTCTTGAAAATGAAACAATAAAGAACTTGGAGGAGTTTATTCATCTTTTATATCTTAACAATTATTTTGTCTAATTTTTAGTTTGTTCAATGTTCTATAGAAAAAGTTTAATAACAATTACAATAAAAAAGTATACGAAAAAATTGTTGAAGAAAACTGGACGCTGTGAAAACTTTAGATTGTTAAATTATTAGAATCAAGAAATATGAAACTGCTTCTCCGGCTGCTCGGTTTCTATACGGCTTCTATGGTAAATTTGTTTACATCAAATTATAAATTTAACGTAGTGTGGGATATAATTAAAAACAAATATTTTAAAACTTTAAACAATGTTTTAAAACGACTTGCTAGTTGACAGGTTCATGGGTTTGCTCTGTGATTTACTAACTTGGATAAAAACGCTTTGCTACGGATAATAACATTGAACATATAAGTAGTAGGGTCTAGTACTTACAATAACAGTTAACAAGTCAACATAATATATATTTTTAAACAATGTACCAGATACAGATATAGATATCTCTTACACATAATAGTAATTTGGTTTTAGAACATGGTTCTGAAGTTTAAAATATAAATGATAGACCAACTACTGGTAAGATACTAATTCAGCAGTTTTTTAAAAAAATTTGTTTGGCTATTAACTAAAAAAAATTACATTTTATTAGAGACGCATTTTTTTAAATTAATCAGCATGGATTCTGTAACTCTAAAAATACTCAACTCGGTCTTAGATGTGGTATTTCCAGCAACTACAAATGTAATTGACATTAAATTTAAACACAAAGCAAAAGCTTTTTACTATGTAAACCATACAATATTATTTGAGAAGATGCTTAGATTAAGTAGAAGATGAACATCATTTTAATGACGTCGTACCGTTTTGCAAATTACAATTTGAACAATTTGGAAATAAAAGATTAAGTATTAATACGGTTCATACGAGGGCGGTGTGTTGTTAATGCAGTATGTCACAACGCTGTATTAAAATTTTTAGACAAATTTGTCATTTAATCTAGTTTCCACATTTAGTTTTAGCTTGATAAATATTATGCGGACTCTTCAATATCGATTTAAATAATTCACAAGTGGTTTACTGATTTTTGTTTATTGTAGTCGTACATGTACAACTGATGCCGAACGTTCAGGACGCCTAAAGGAGATCAACACACTAAAAATAATTGACAAAATTAATAAGCGCATTTTGGGAACACAACTGTTGAATTGCAGTACAATTTTATTACTGTCAAAAGTGGAAAAATTACTGAATACAAGCAAGCATTCACACAAACAACCTAAAATTTGACCTCTTACTAAAATAATCAACTGTTGGTTGTTAAGGTATATTCAACGCATTTGTTTAGCAACTATTGAAAAGTAAACGTGATGGCAACAATTGCCATGTGGCAGCTTTAGACGGATTGGTATTGTTCTAGCGCAATAAATAGTTTTTGCGTTGTTTATGGAACTGTTACTATAAACTGTGGAGCAAGGAACTGTCTAAACAAGGTCACAGGCCATATTTTTTATTCTCTATTTTTTGCAAAAAATGATTTAAAAAAATGTTAAATTGCGCAAGTTGTATTTGAAGTCTTATGACATTTAAAAAATTGCTTGCTTAAAGATTTAATTTGATAATTTTGTTAATTATTAAGTTGTTATTAGGTTTGTTCCAACCGACACCAAACGCGGTTTGGGACCGTCAGGAACTATGCACACAAACAATTACTGTGTATAAAAGATTGCCTAAGGATGACAAATATTTGTTTGTGTGCACAGTTTGGACGGTTTGCAAACTGTTTAAACCGTAGGTTGGAACAGACCTATTATGACATAATGAACTGGACGCAGCCCAGGATGGCCGGTCTCAAAGTTATGTAACAAGTTCTTAGAGTTTTGCAGTAATGTGTCCGCAGAACATGGAGTTTTTGAAAATGAGCGATTAAGATAACAATTTTCTTATTCTAACAAAATACTGCATACTTGACTGCCGTTGTCCTTTAAACTTTGCGTGTACGCGACAGTACGATCAGGAGACATTCAAAGGAAAAAAAAACAATAAATGGTGGTTTTTACGGCACCTTAGTGAACCGGTTGGACAACGTTTTAAAATAAAAACTACCGTATTTAACAATGATAAAAATTGTCTATCATAAAGAGAATACACATGCGCAGTTGTTATGGCCAAAATCAATTTATTGGACTTTGAATTTCTTTTACATTTACTATTTTGCCAGACTTAGTTTTCTGTTTTTGAACTTAAAGAAATGGCTCGGCGAAAAAAGATCATTGAAGCAAGAAACGCTTATTTTGATTGGTTGGAAAAATTGTATTACATATTTGGAACTGATTGAAAAATTGGAAAACCGTTGGACTAAATGTTTTAAACTAAAAAGCGACTACGTTGAAAAATTATTTTTTTCAGAATAATTACTTATTTTTTATTCAGTTGTCTTATTTTGAAAATTATTAGTAATTTTGTTTAAATATTTCTTAGAAAATGTTAATTATAAATGAACAGTTAAGAGTGAAGTCAGTTTTTGTTGAGAAAAATCAAGAATCAAATTAGACGTCTATTGTATAATTAAAGTTGTACTTGCATTTTAAGTTAAAAACTACTATCCAAATTCTGTATGTAAAATGCTATTCACATTATAAAAATTTACCTGATATACAGGCTGTTAGGTAAACATGCGGCAGAAATTTATGGGGTTATTTTAAGAAATAATAAAATAATAATATAATAATATAAGAATATTTTGTTCTACCGCCTTTGTTTCAAAGATACAGTGTGAAAATTTGCGTCAGTTACTATATTTTATTATCAAAAAGTACATGTAAAATTGCGGAATTCACAATAAATGTTTAGAATGACTTTATCCAGCCTGGATACAAACTATCAATCTTCTTGCTATTGAGTGCCAAACTCTTTTAAACACACCAAGGTTGTTTCTAATTGAGTTACATCTAGCAATTATCTGATTTTGCAAGTCATCTTAATTTTCCACTGGAGTAGCGTAAACTAATGACTTCAGATAGCGCGATTAGAAATAATCTAGGGATTTTAAGTCTGGGGTTTGAGCAGGCTATGCGTGTGGCTCACCTCGACCAATCCAGCGATCTCCGTATGTTGCTGTTAAATAATCACGGTGGTGCACCATTGTACATAAACTACATTGCAATTTTTGTTGCCAATGGTACATTATCCAGAAACTAAGGTAGCGTGTGTTCAAAAAAGTTGCGATACACCTTACCGGTAAGTCTTTCTGGTAGAAATACTATTCCAATTTGACAGTCGCCTACAATTCCAACCTAAAAATTCAAGGAAAACTGATGTTGAAAACGATCATTACATACCTGATGTGGATTTTTATCTGCCCACACATGGTTGTTATAAAAATTCTTTATTGCATTTCTTGAGAAACTGGCTGATTGTGGTATAGATTTAACAAATTGCCCTTAAGAATTTTCCAAACTGTTTAATGATTTACATTTAAAGTATTGGCAATTTTTTGCGTAGAACTACTTGGATTTTCTTCTATCATGTCCAGCTTATTATGTTTCAAGACGTCAATGAATGTTTTTGAAGATTTTTTGGTCGGGATATTACGGCCAGAAAATTGTTCAATGTACATTTGTCTAACTACTAATGAATTGCCATCAGCAAGTCTATACATGAAATGCATGTCAGTAAAGAAATTCACTAACTATTAAAGACACGTTAAACAGCTAAGTCACTCAATCTAAACATCTGCGACCGATACCTACATGTGATGATCAATAACGAGACACATTTAAATGAAATCCACTTATACATTAGTAGTTCACAGTTTTTTGTACTTGATAAACTCATTAATTTTTTGTACTTGATATACTCATTGGCGTACGCTATACTTTTACGTACATTAATGATTTCAACAAATATCAAATCTTGTTCACCTTTTATTTTCGAAACAAAGGGGTTTTTCAATCATCATAGGACAAAATATTTTTAGAATAGGCCAAGGAACAACTCATTGAATTTATGTAATTATTTCATCTATATTTATAACATATTGCACTGAGGAAGGGGACAGATTAGATACCGAAACGTTTGTAATCGTTAATTATTAATAGAATATTTTAATGAAAAATTGTCCGTCATTGCCGTCTAATACTTCCCCAACCATTATTGATTTAAGTTAGAAAAGTGTCTAATTAGAGTGAAGTACTTTTAAAACAAGCTAAGAATTATCAACATATCGATACCAAAAGTTGGACTGCGTTAAATTATTTTTGTTTTTTGATAGTTGATCATTCTCTTGTGATATTTTTTAAAGCGTAATTTTAAAGCATCTATTTGGTGAACTTTTACCTAAAATTGCATTTTGGACAGATTATTAACTTAGTCACCTGTGACTATAATTTGATTGTTTATAAATAAACTGCAGCTATCGGCAGTAACAAATAAGTTGATTTTTTTGTTAAACATAATTTTTATGATTAACAAATTTTTAATAGTGTACCCAATTGTTTTGACATCTAATAAAGCTTTAAATTGTGTCATTGTTTTTTGTTGATTAAAAAATTTAAACCAATTTATTTTTGTGAATAAATGCTCCCAAATGATAATCTCTTTGTTTTTAAGTTTTATTTGTAGGCGTAAGACATTTGACAATTGCTTTCGTTTTTATTTGTATTTTCTATTTCGAAAATTTTGACAATTATATTTCTTTTGTTTTTTTGCCAGTATAATTTGTTAAAAAAAACCAATGCATAAATTGTTATTAAAATTTTGACTCACATGCTGTGTAGGAATTTTATCTTTTATTACATCATTGTTTAAAATTGCATGATATGCTTCTGAATTAAATTGGTTGGGCAAAATGTACGGAGAAGTTTTGCTATTATTTAATATGTAAGAAATAAAACATTTATTCAAACTCAATCCAACGAACAAGCTGTTGAAAGGTATTTTTAAAAGACTTAATGTGTTGGATTTACTTATTAAAAAGTATGGAAACGCCTACCTAATAACACATAAGGGGGCTTTTTCTCCTCCTGTTTCTCACACATTTCTATGTATAACTTTCTTATCTGACTGTACCTTGAGATTTTTTGAGAAATCATTAGAAGTGCGCATTTTGGCATTGGCATTGGTTTTGAATGGTGGTGATTGAAGAGTTACGATTTTTTCTTTTACAGTGAGCATGTTGATTGGTTGTTTGTATTGAAATCTACTCATCTTTTTCAACAAAACAAGGTAATTCAGGATCAGGAACTGATTTACGATTTTATTGGAGAAGTTTTTTGTTAAGACCAATACTTGAGCTCTGATATGGTGAAATCCCGTATCAACTCTCAGTTGGGTGTTTCGTATCAGCTCACAGTTGGGTGTTACAAACGTAGTAAGGCACTTTGATAATCTTTTTTAAAGTTTTACTTTGAAATGATTTTATCCTGTTAAAGTAGGAAGAAGTTGCCATACTTCAAATTGATTGTAGTGTAGGAAAATTAGTAATGCAGCTAATGTGCTAGCCTTATAGGCGTTGTATAGAGTTGGTGACGAACTACTACGTCTGTCTAGAATCATACTGTCAGGCAATTAGTTTGTTGGTAGCTTTTTAGACTAAGAGATGCATGGAAGATATGTATATTTCCTAGAAATCAGCTTTGTAGCTTAAGTCAAACGGAACAAGAGTTGATTTTTGACAAAAAGCGTTTTGTGCTTGTTTTTTTTTGTTGCATATGCATAGAATTTCTTCTTGCGGGTATTGAATGCGCTTCAGAGAAGCAGGTGCAGTGGGTCCGGCTTTCAATAAGCTTTGGTTTGGACAAACTTTGTAACTTGTAATGTTTGGTTCTTTGCACGCTGCGCTTTTTGCATGGATATATATATATATATAACTGGATACCTGACTCCCTATGTTTATGCGTGTTTATAGTGAAGCAAATTATATTACGCCGGCCATTTTATGTGTGACTTAGTAATACAAAGTAAATATTAAAAACATCTTACATTTTATTATTTTAGGGTTCTATGCATTTAAAACGTTTATTATATGTCATTAACAGTACCAAAAAACCATTAAAATGATCCGGTTAATTGGATCCGAAGTTAAGACAAAAAATGTGTTTTTAATTATAAATTAATATCTTTAAAATTGACTAACCATCTTATGCCAAATTTTTGGACAACATTATTAGATGTATTACTGACGTTTTATTATCATAGTCAAATTTTGCATATGCAGTGGGTTCTGCAGTACAGTAACTAAAAAACACTTAAAAATTCTGATGTAATGTAAACCTGCACAACTTTTTTATGAGCAATTGTACAAAAACTGGCAACAATTGTAAATTAGCACAAAATAAAAGCCATTTACATGGTGTCATTGGATTTTTATTTGTAGACTTTCTTCGCGTGGCATCTGCAATGGAAGTGATGTTTTATACGCGAATTAATTCCTCCAGTGTAATTATCAACTAAAATAAGTTTAGTATACATTATATGCTTTACGTATATGATAATAACGTTGAAGTTTTGTAAAAATTTCAAAATAATTGTTTTGCCAATAAAACAGTAACTTGCAAAAAAACAAAAATTGTTATTCTAAAATTTTAATCTTATTTTGATCTTTTACACGCCACTGATTTATTTACAAACTAATTTTTTTGATACTTTTACAAAACTTTAACGTTATCATCATATACATAATGCATATAATGTATACAATGTTAAAACTGATTTTATTTAATAATCACGCTAAAAAAATTAATTCAGTTTATTTAACATATAAAAAAATTACTTCCATTGCAGATGGCACGCACATAAAGTTTACAAATAAAAATCTAAATGCTAAAAGGCTTATGTTTGGTGATGTTTTACGATTGTTACCGATTTTTGTATTGTTTTTTGTAAAAATATCCGGATTTAATTTTTTAAAAGAATTTTTAAGTTTTTTTTTTTAATTACGGTGTTGCAAAAATCTCTATAAGTAGAAAGTTTAAAATTTGATTTAAGTTGGTAGATTTGTTTAGAAGATATTAATTTTTTTATCACAAACGCATTATTGGTCTTAACTTTGGATTCAATTAACTAATTGTTGCCCGGAACATTTTAATAGTTAGTCAATGTTAGTAGCATATAATGCATGTTTTAAATGTTTAAAAAACTAAAATTATAAAATGTAAGTTGTTTTTAATACATATTTAATATTGTCACAAAATGACCGCCGTAAAATATTTTGCATCACTTTGTAAACGTGAGTATATTCATAGCATTTTTTTACCTGTACTTCTATCTTGTTGCATGTGAATTGCACCTTGATGCCGTAAGGCCATAATGCTGGCAATTGTGGTATTTTGACAATGTTTGTTTATTTGGGTTTAATTTCAAAGCTGACCGTGAGGTTGCATAACTATGTGAAAGACAAGATTTCTTTTTCCGTTCTGCGGAAACTGAAGTATTGGGAAGCGTTTTATTTTTTGTTTTCCACGCTTTTGATTGATAATGGGGCGTACTATAGAGCTGATTTTTATGACGAATTTGAGTGACTTTTCTGAACTTGATAAGTGTATTGGTGGATTTATGGATCATGGTCTTTATTCAACTTGTTGGATATTTTGGATTTCACTTTTATGAAGGGGTTTTGCTGGAAGTTTTTGATGTCAGAAGTTTTATCCCATCTGGCGAGTTTCTTTAGGGTGGCTTATGCTGGTAGATTCTTTGACTTGGTATTTAAGATTAGCGATGTAGTTTTTACTACGTTGGCCGTTTTCTTGATAAAGGTTTGGAATGTATTTTTGATATTTTTAGTTAGAATTTTTGTAGCTTGTTGTTGCGGCATTCATGCGATTTGCATAAATTCGTGTTTGTGGATGTTGATCCTTTTGGATTTGTTTTCGACAAATTGCACGATGAACTTTTTCATGACATTGATTTTCCTGTTTTGGTGATCTAGGACATTTAAGAGCTTAGCGACCTAGGTAGTCAACTTGTTGCATGCTGAAATAATATTTGATTTTATTAATTAATTCAGTAGAATTAATTGGGTAGATTATCTTGATTTAATAAGTTAATATACAATCAAGTCATCTGTGATTTCATTTATTGCAGCGACTTTTCTGGAGCGTTTCATTTGGGTGGTTTGCTTTTAAATAAAATCTATTACATTTTGTTCATTTAAATATGGACTTTTAAATCAAAATAAATCACGAATAAGCAGGAATTAATAAAAAACTTGATTAAAATACTTATGTTAAGATATTTCATCAAATAGTATCTGCATGTTCTTGTAAGGTTGGTATTAGTAAGATATTTTTAAAAATGTTATAGTTTTTTACCAACTATGCAACGAAGAGGAAAAAACTTTTAGCTCAACTTTTATTTAATAATTTATTTTCTTGTGCTAGTTTGGTAAGCTCTGTGTAGCAGCTTTGTTGCATGGCTGTGTTTATGTTGTTAATTGCATTATGGGTAGTATTTTATCTTTTTGAATTTATTATTGAGAGGAGTTTTTTTTATAATTTCAGTATATCACTATTTAAATTTATTTATTTAACGTTGGTCTATTTCTACTGCTGTCTAATCTCCGTCGCCAGAGGTTAAGACCTCGGTATGGTCTTAACCTCCGCTACCTTGATTTGTAGTATTTTAACGAAAACACCAATTTTGGCGCAATTGCTGTTGCTACATATAATTTGATAATCGATTTATTTTTTTACCAGTACATTCAGAAAGTATTAAACTATGATATGTCAAAGTGTTTGACATCTGAGAATTTTACCGCAAATTTAAGGATTCTAACCTAAATTATCGGGTTTTTTAACGTGCACGCAATATCAATGCAGTACATGAAACAACCTGGAGGGTTTTGCATAAGTTTTTGTCTTAGCATGAAATTAGTCATTTTAATTATTTAAATATTTGATAGAAACTTTTTGACTGATTTTATAATTGAAGACGAAGAAAATAAATGTTGTACAGAATATATGAACTACAAAATAATATAAGTTATAGCTGGAACTACTACTAATTTTTTATAATGTATATTTCTTAAGTTGAATGAAATAACATTTTCCATTATAAATCTTTGATTGAATTTGATTTTACAATTTTGTTTTAAAATAAGTTAAATATATTTCTTTGATCTTGACGTAATAAACAAATTCTAAAACCAATCGTTTTTCTCTAATACAAAATGTAAATTGAAATTCAACTGTGATAATATATAAAATATAAATGATATTTACATTTTATATATTTAAACTTCTAAAATAAATATTTGTATGATTAATGCACTCAATAAAAGAAAAACTATTATGTTAAAAATAAATGATTATAATAATTAATGAACACCTAAACTTAAGTTTGTGTACTTAATTTGTTCAAACACGCCACTCCCGAGCATGCATATTTTATAAATTCGAATAATTAGTTCTTGTAATTTAATAAATGGTCATGTTTATGTTTACCCACATAAATGTAAACATTATCATAACAGAAATAGCAAAATAAAATTTACAAAAACTGAGAATATGTAATGTATTCTATTAAAAGCAAGCATTGTTCAACTATGTTGTAATATTCTGCCTCTAACTCGAGTTGAATAGTTAATAATGTATGATTAAACAATATTATTAATAATATTTATTCATAACTTATTGGTATGTACATATATTGAAATTAATGAAAAATATTACAACTTTAGATGAACAATTTATTTACAAAGCTGTACGTTAACTAGGTTGCAATAGTACCGCAATAAAGTTAAATATCTTTGAATTTAATTTTATTAATCTTCGAGGTGATTTGCTTAATTAATGACTTGGAGATAACAGCGACCTACCGCACCTTCGATTAGCTTAATAACTTAACTTCAAATATTTATTACGTGATACTTAAATATATGCAACAACATTATACTTTGTAATAAATATTGCCCAGACTATGCTATAAACTTTAATGTAAGCCATCTCTTTGGATACACTCACATTTCCTAATAGTTTTAATATTATACACTCCGTACCGTGTAAGGATATTTAATGCAATCGATTATCGTCTTCGGGATATGCAAATGGAAACATGCAGGCGTGCATATTGACATAACTGGGACATTGAATTTGTTATAAACAGATGGAATAATATCGACTTACAGGAAATTGCAGTTTTCTATGTCGGGTTTTATATTTGAATGTGGCCGTTTGCATAAATTGGCGAACTAACCTTTTGCATATGTTGATAATAATCCGCATAGCTATTTGATTCAAAGAATATTTTATTAAAATATCAAATAATGTATGGTAAAATCATGCAGGTATGTTTTATAATAAAATGTTTAAATTACTATTAAATAATATTTATTTAGTTATTAGTATGGAAAGAATGTGTAGGAAGACACCAATATTTTTTTTAAATTATTGCTTTATAAACTATGTTAATATAAAAAGTAAATGCAAGTTAATTAATCGCACGACTTATTGCAAAATAAAAATACCAATTATTCGACCTTGAAGAAACCGTGTGATAAAATTTACAATTAGTTAGGTCGTGTAAAATCACCATAATAATGTATAATCAAACTATTCTTATTCACATTTTCAAATATATTTCCCACCAACTCGGTTTAATATTTAAGTTTAAAGATCAACCCATTATTATGTTATTGCTATTATTAGATTAAATAAACGTTTATGAAATTATGTTATTGCAATAATAATCGTGAAGTGTAATTGAATAGAGTAGCATCGTTAGTACATTACGAATCAATGATACATATAACTATTTATTGGCCAACCCGCAATCTATGACAGGAAATATTGCAGTGATTTGCGACGACTATATCATTATTGAACTAATCAAGTTTGTAAATGTGATTTAACAACATGACATACGGGATGCATCTAATATATGAAAACTATAAATTATTTGCTAAATTCTCTCAACAAAACTAAACGTTATTTATCTTCCTGCTAGTGCACGTTAAATCCGAATCACTTTTAACGGTAAACGAATTGCTTGGCAATAGCTCAAACTGCAAACAATTATTGGCTTTTTGAATTTTAGTGGAGCGACATTAAATTTTGCAATTAGCGTAGAATACGAGCCATTACGTTTAATGAGATCGTTGTACCAGAACCCAATACTGCATTTAATTTTATTATAAATTAATTTGTGGACAATGGTTGTATTAACAATGAAATTATTGAGTATATTTGATTTTTTTTAAATATCATTGACATATTTTTTAATGACTTTATAATTAGCAAAGAAGGTCTATCGTTAATAAAATGTTATGACTAAGCTTTACATTATATATTTTTATATGTAATATTACGGACATTACCTTCAAGGTTGATAGTGATTTTGTATGAATGGGTTTTAATAGCAAGTTTATGATGCTTTTACTTGATACAGAAATATTCTAAGCAGTTTCTATTAATGAACACGTTAATATTTTTAGAACAATCTGTTATAAATAAGACTTTTTTTGCCAAGCAGTTTTAATAGTTTTCTAATATTTAGTTAAATATATTATAACTATATTTTTGACCTGTTAATTAAAATTGTCATAGTATATTAAAAAGGTTATTGATGCCCAAGTGCAACTAGAAGATTTTTTTAGGGGTACAAGACGCACAAGTGTATGGTACAAACAGTTGTCTGATTTTACAAAGTGTATGGGCCGGCAAAACTACTAACATATACTCTAATGGTTTCAACGTTGGTTACGATTGCAGAGACAGACAAAACTGATTTCTAGAACTTGGAGGCTTGTTGTGAATGGACGTTGCAGGGCGACCTATAACACTTAACACTTTCATTAAGTATTGAGTTTTTCTTATTTATGTGACTGCATTAGTAGATCCACTCTTTAGGTAGTTTTGCAGTTGAGATTCTCATTAAATTGACTCATTTTTTATTAGTACAGGACTGAGTCTGAGCTTGTGTTTAGTTGCAGTGGTTGGTCTAAGGCTGTTGTATGGTTTTTGTTTGTGTATGTTGTGAATATAGCATAGCAGTGATGTTTTTAAGTTGGGAATGGTAGATGTAGACTCCGATGAAACGATGACGCTTTTTTTGAAGGTTGTTACTTCTAAATTAAGCTAAGGAGTTTATTTATTGGTTGGTTTACTGCAGACTTAGTTTGATGCCGCAAGTCTTTGACTTACTTTGATGTTTTTGTATCTTTTTGATACCTTAGAACTATTTTTGAGTAGGTTTGTTGGCCACGAGTTTTACCTAAAGAATACATCAACTTAAGCCCGAATATAAAGAGCTATGGTTTTTTATTCACAAAATTTATGTATAATTTTTTTTTACAAGCGCCAAAACTTTAGTGCTCACGCTTGTGTTACTACCTCACAGCTGCTTTTGAATTTGTACCTGAAAACACAAATATGTACTATTGCATCCGTTAATTGAGAGAATGGATACTGAATTTGAATCTGCCACAAGTTATAAGCCGATATTTGAGTCTATTTTGTTATATAATAATCTTCTTTGCTGCATTGTATTTGTACTGGCTAGATCAGACTTATGTGACGTAAAATATTCAAATCTGATCACCGGTTTTTGGCTCGGAATGTTAACATTTTATAGAACGTATGTACAAATCTTTAGACGTCCGTTTATCAGTAGAAACTAAGATTGAGATGTGCGTGTTTTACAATTTGCAGTTATTTCTATGAGCTTGTGATAATTGTTTATAAGGATTTTTGACAGAGTTTGTGTGAGCTGAGAAAACATAGAGTTTTATTGATTGTTAGCCCGCTGGAATGTTTTTAGTTAAACAATTTACAGTTTCTGATATTTTGGTTGTTACCAGCTGCGTTCCCCTAGGTGGTAGGGTGTAACCGTGTATGCTTTAAAAAGTTTTGTGTTATTTTTAAAGTACAAAGTTTCTTAGCAAAGGAGGTTTTCTGATACGGTTTGGGGTTGTTTTCCATATCTGTTTTATTTTGCGTGTGTCATACTCTGGTGGAGGTGCAAACGCAGAGTAGTTGCAATTGCTTCGGATTATCGGAAGGAAGTCTATTGCATGATGGTCGACAACACCGTGGAGGGGGTTGTGATGGAAGCTGCAGTTTGGTAGTGGAGTGTGATTACTTGGTAACACCAGACGGGGTTCCTGTGTATAAGTTGGCCAGAGTGTTGTCAAGTATTTATAGGAGTAAAGGACAAATAACTATGATGTCATTGGTAGATTGAAGCTTTGCCCACAAAACGGCATCAATTTCTTTCACTTTTTTAGACTGAGCTTTTGATTCTCCTTTATGGCAATGGTGTTTAGGTGTTGTTAAATGGCTGATTACTGCACTATGGTTGGGACCGGAGAAGTTTAAATTATAAAAGTGTTTATTAAGATTCAAGTCTTGCGGGTTTGAAATGTTGCGGCACAAGCTAGTTTGTAATTATTTAGTTTCAGGCTTTGACGGTGGTTTTTGCGGTGATTTGCACTGTGGTGGTAACTACTGTTTAACCTCTTGCGCACCAGGTGTTGGGGCATTACGCCGTGGATGATTGTTGCACAAATTTCACCTAGGGTTTTGGTTGGCTAAAGTTGTTTTCTTTTTCTGAGTGTGTTTGTTTACAGTGTCACGCTTTTTATTGCAAGACCGGAGTGTTTTGTGCGTGGAGGTTGTTTGTTTTGTGGTTTGGACGGGGTTGATGATATGCACATGGGCAGTGCATGTTGCGTTGGAGGCTTTTTCGGGTTTTGCAGGTTGTTCCAGATGGATGTCATTAGTTTTCCATAGAAGGTTGAACAGAATATGGCCAGTCTGCATTTCTTCCGATACTTCTGGGATGTAGAGAGTTTTGATTTTAGCCGTGAAACAGCTTTTATCTTTTTTGTTTTGTTTTGTTAGGTCACTGGTGTTGATGACGGTAGCTACGATTGAGCCAACATGTAAAACGTTTTTGTGGCAATCTCTCTTGACTTGTTTACGGTGGTTGTTACCTGGGAGGTTGTGATATCGGTTGGCATTTGATGTTTCACCTCAATTATGTTCCGATCGGTTTCTGTATGAGTTTCTGGACTTTGGTAAGCACATTAAGATAAGCTTGCCGTAGTTGACTTTGCATAGTCGGCCATTTCTGTTAATTGTCCATATAGTTGGCTACATTCAAAAAATACATGAGAACATGTTGGTTTTTGATTTGTTCCGGTATGAGTTTCTGAATTGTTTGGTCTTTTCGGTAAGCACATTGAGTAGTTGACTTTGCACAGTCTGCTATCTGTCGTTTATGTACTTACGGCTACGTTCAACAAGTACATGTAAGCCTCGTACGCCATCTGCGGATTGCAGATCTACTAGGTGTCCCGTATTCTCATAGTTCCGAAATTAGTGGCGTTGCAGAACTTTATTTGGTTTTTTGTACATGTCTGGGGTTCATCCGGAATTTGTGTTTGTACTAGTTCAACGGCTATGTTGGGTGACCTGACTGGGGTTACTGCGGTTTGGTTGACACAAAACTTGTTTACCATGGGTAGGTTTGAAGTATAACTGACTTATACATTGCAACCATAATTGTTTTGTTAAGACAATATTTTGTGTTTGCTTTTGTTTTAAAAAAATACACTATACATTTGGTTTGTCAAATTATTCACATTTAAAAAATACAAATGTTAGATAGCATTGGAATAGGACCTATGTGATTGCTGTCAATAGTATTTTGACTTTTATTTTTATAAAATCCATTTTTAAGCATCTAGAATTTTTTTAAGTGGCAATCCGGCTTTGACTTGACACGACAGCTATGACATTTGAAAACATAGTTTTAGTTGACATACAAAACTCGACAAAAATCGCACTTAAATTGACAGACATTAAACCGATCCACGTCTCTGCTGCCTTTTTTAGACTATAACTATAAGTGGTTTGTGTAAAGTTGTAAATTTTTTGACTTTGCATTTATAATTTTTTTTATTGCAATCCGGTGGTCTACTATAGCCAGTTTGACAAGAAGTGAGTTGTTACCAACCAGTGGCGGAGCTAGGATTTTTGAGCCCGATCGCAAAATATTGAAAAGGGCTCACTCTGAAACAATTTAAAAAAAAGTTTAATTTTGTTATTTATTTAGTGAATTTTTGAGAGCCCCAGGTTTTGAAATATACGTTGGGGGCCCTCTTATGGTTTGGTTGTGGGCTCTTCCGCATTGCAGACTCTTACAGGTAGCTCCGCCCCTGTTATCAACAATAATTAACGGACAATTGTCATGTTTAAAATATAGAGTAACATAGCAGCGGTTTTTTTTTTTGAGTTATTAACAGCTGATTTGTTTTTTGGGGTGATTTAAAGATCTAGTTTATTTACACTTTATTAATGTCAGTTGTTTTTAGTTAATGATTTGCATTAATTATCTTTTCTCTTTTTACTCTTAACACTCTAAAGAATGATTTTTGCCGTATAAACTAGGTTGGTTAAGGTCGATACAGTTTAAGTGCAACAATTAAAATTTAACTATTTGAAAGAATTTTAGCGGATAGTAAGCTAACTTTTAAGTTTATACTGAGTGTAAACTAACTAATAATTAGGAACTGCAAGTTAACTTAAAGAAAAAATTGTTTGTTTAACGAAATTATTGTTAATATAGTGAAAATATGAACGTGAAAATGCAAATTGATTGATGTTGAATGAAGAAAGCTAATCATAGGGTAACCAACGGTGAGTCAGTAAAGGTTTTTGTATTTTACAGTCCAATTTTTTTAAGTTTTATAATATATTTATGGAATTTATGAAATAATGATATTTTTGTAGAAGTTTTATAAGTTTTATGTTTTTTTGTAATTAATAATGTTTTATAAATCTTGTATCACGTTGTTTTAGCGGTATAATGAGGCGAAATGATAAAACTTATGAAACCTGCAAGGAGGTTGCAACGTTGAACAAGTCAACAAAGAAAATGTGGCGGAGTTGTAACTCGAACATAATTGGTTCACTCAGCTACTTTATTATCACTTATTTAGGTCGATTTTATTTATAGTATACTGTAATAATTTATACTTGAAAACCTTTTAGAATCAAAACAAGTCTTTATATTGACTATTGCAGTTTTACTGGGTTGAGTTTTCTTTTTTATAAATTACGTATTTAATAAGAAAGCTTTATTTGATTTAGCAGATGTTATGGTAAATGTGTTAATATATATTTTTATTTAATAAATAGTTTATATACGGGCATAGATATATAAATTATGTATCTGATAAAATATAAACAAAATAAAATAGCGACCGATAAGTCTTATTAAATACTTACAATCCAGATTAAATCAAGAACCTATCAGCTTTTTATTTATAGTTTAAGCATATAATACCATAATTATAGTCCTGCGACAAATATTTGTTTGATTATTTGCAAAATCTGATGCGTAATGCAAAGGAACATAGAAGGTGCAGCGCGCTTTAATCTAAAACACATTTAATACTTGGTAATTTACCCGCATATGAATGAAATTTAAATAAATTAATAGAGACAGACGAGGGGATATTACCATATACAACTATGCACTCGCATAATAACCAGCTGGAGAAGTATATTTAATAAGTTTTCGCTGAGCACGCCTCAACTCTCTGCCAGTTGCCACTATTGGCATTACGGCTGGATCGTAAAGTTCTCCCTTCAATTCCAAAGTTGCTTGGATAGTAAACTAACTCATTTATCATAATACCGCGACAAGGAGTCATCGAGTTTGCCGAGTGCGTGCATACGACATTTGAATGTGAACGGCATATTTGCGATTGCATTGACAAGAGGCTGGCCCCGTAAATCCATGGACAGGAATGCGTCGTTTTACATCTGTTATGATACGGTTATGTCCGGAGCTTATCACCGTGTATGATCTATTAAGATAAATACTCTCTAACGTATGTAAATGCACATGTGAATTAATTACCGTTAAGTCTTTGCTTATATTGGACGTGACTTTTATGCACGGACTCCTAGTCTTTGTGACTATGAAACTTTATTGTTTCTCATAATGACTTTCTGTTGAAACAATAGGATCTATAGATATGGAGAAATAAAATATTTACCTTTATGGGATGGTAGAGATATATAGAAAACATATATTCCCATAACGAAATTGCATCAGTTGCACTTAATAAATAAATCAATGGTATTTGTATTGACATCGTTAACACTTTCTTATGATCTTTAAATTTCAAAATAATATACTTCAAGGTTGTGCAGCCATGGAAAATTAAACTTAATTGTGAAATTGAAACAAAATAATTTTCTTTTAGTATAACTTTCATTTATTTTGCAAATGCTGTTTAAATATTATTTGAATTTAGCAAACTCATCTTACTGTAAAATGAGAATATTTATTTAAGCAGTATATTCAGAATTTCTAGAATTATTAAGCTGTACAGGGATTATACAATAAGATCTAGGTACAATCAAGTATTGCTTATGTTAAATCAGTATATATATATATATAATAATAGGAATTTATTATTATTATTACATTACTTTAGGTATTTTATTATTATTTTAAAATTACGTATATTTAAAATTAAGTCTAGTTTGGAATGTAATTATTAATTCTTACCAAACTCAATGAAACATTGTTATTTAAACATGAATGAGCAACACATATTCATTCATTCTGCTAATGTGAAGTTAGCGGGATTGATGACTACGCCATAGTCCTGCTTATAATCAGGATTTCTAGATGTATTGAAGTTTTATATAAAGGAATATTTATTTAGACTTAGCAAAAGTTCAGATCTTTTATCAATAAATATATGAAACATATTATAATAAATGGATTGATGAAATTAATAGGCGAGAAGATTGTTTTACTAAAAAAAAAAACTAAATAGGACTGTATTTTAGTTATTCAAAGGTTGTTGTATTAATTAATTACGGATTCAGTCATTTTTTTTTAAATAATTTGTGTTAAAAACTGTCTTCAAGTGACTTTTCATATGATGACATAAAGTTTCTATAATAAAAGTCCAAGTTTTTTGGGGTAGGACAGAAATTTTATTATGTGGTCTATAAACTATTTTTTATTGTTTTTGCTGTATGGATTAATGCACCATCTTGTTGAATTTCGGAATTCTCATCTGGATAGAACTTATTTATGTACGCTGGGATTAAGCTTATTATTTAAAATTTTCTGGAATTTGAGAGCATAAATTGTACCATCTACAACTTTTATTTTTTTATGCATTCTCAGACACACAATCTCAAATTATCACCCTTTTTGTTAACTGCACAGTTCTTTTTATACAATCCTTATAAAAGATTTATTGCTAAAAATGATTTTAGATCAGTTTTCTATTACCAAAGACAATGTAGACTAGAAATTATTTTTATTTTGTTTGTTTGTTTATCCAGAACCTTTTTTCTTTAGAATTTAATAAAGTAAATTAAAGTGAATTATATTAAATAATATTATTTAGTATTTTTATTTAGTATGTACCTATAAAACCTGATTTATAGATTCACAGTCTACAACATTCTTGAAAAATATTTGTTTCCGTTTTTTAAATCATGGATTTCTTACAGTGGTTCTTTGGTTTACTTTTTTTGCATGTTATTTTTTACAGCCGGTACTTTTACCTTGAGATTTGTATCTGGCTATCTTTTCATAGCACTTGATAATATCTTTTACATTTGATTTTGCTAAACTCAAACTAGTGCCAATTGTCTTTATGCTTTTTCTTTCATGGGTACTGTTTCACAACAATGTTTAAAATATTTTTTCAGTTAGCTTTTACAGCGACTTTTTTTACCGATACAATTCAGTATGTAAAGAATGGCAGTCAATAGGTATAGTAGCAATTCTTATTTATTCTGCAGCTGTTAGTTTTTGATAATTTGTACCCACAATATGTTATATATAATATAATAATAATAATATGTTTGTGATCCTTTAATACTTTAATAAAAAAAACAACCTGTATATTACAACAAAAATAACATTATTACGATTAAAACTGATATTAAACATGGTGTACCACAAGGTTATATTTTGGGCCTATTATTATTTTTAATAGATATCAATAATTTGCCAGACTGTGTAATAAAACTAAAACTATACTATTTGCAAATTATATTACGGTTTAGAATATGGCACGTTCAGAAGCAGTTGTTTTAAATTGTCTTGCGAAACACAAACAAAGCTTGCAGCTTGGTTTATTGATGATTGCTTTAACTTAACACACTTAAATTAGTTATTATTTACATTGAGAAACAGCGAGTTTTGACTAAACATGACAAAGTTTTTGGGTGACATTTAGACAATAATTTAACATGTACAAACCATGGCTATGAATTATCAAAAACTTTAAGCAAAAATATTTCAGATACGAAACGTGAGCAGAGTATTATCAAATAAAGTAGTAGTATTTCAAACTCATATTTTTTATGTAGTTTTAATTTGGGGACTCATTGAGTAGAAAACATTGAATAGTCTTTTTGCAACGAAGATCTTTACGAATTGTAGCTGGTATCGGATACAGAGAAGATTGCAAAGAGCATTATAAGGCTCTACGTGTACTTATTGTTATTTGTCTTTATGTTATTAAATGTTTGATGTTGAGTATACAACTATATACAACTCATGAAAGTATTCATGGACTAATATTTGCTCAAATATTCTAGATTTCAAACAAGTCAATTTTATTATTTAATAAGATTCTTTAATGTACTACTACAAGATATTAAACGTTTTAAAAATATAATTAATACTCCATTTAATTGAACAGTTTTTCTACAAATGGAATGAATATATATGAATTTCAGTTTTCTATTTATTTTAATCTGTAAAACTATTTTATATTTTTAATTTTTAAACATTTTTATATATTGTTTGATTTTTTGTGTAATTTTACACAATTTATACACTATATACAAGGTAATTCAGAGGAACCGCATAGTTTTGAAATAAAGTGTACTCGGTTAATTTTACTTGAATAGTTTATTTATTGACATTAAAATGTTTGTTATAAATTGTCATTTTGTTTAACTAAGTGCGGAAATTAACATCAGTTAAATTACCACTTTCTTCAAAAATGCAAATTTGTTGAATGTTTGAAGTTGCTCATAACATGTTCTAATAATTCTCAATTATCTTTTAATTTTTTCAATTATTTTCATAGACTTTAGAAAACCTTACAAAAAAAATTACGAAACTGTCAGGAGAACGAAGTAGCTAGAAAACAACGCCAAAAAGTGAAATTATTTGTTATTAAAAAATCTCTCAAAAAACTCTTATTGAGGCTCTTGCTGTATGTGGGCCCTGCTTAAATTATACACTCCTAATATGTATTCCCTGTCTCCGTAGTTCTGGCAACGAAAAAGTAGTGATAATTTTAATGCAGCAGGCTGGGACAATTACGCTAAGTTTTGCAACAGCACACCAGACCGTCACTTAAGGGGAATGCGGGAACCGTTGATGCAACTGTTGTAAATTATCTATGGCTCAATATCAGCAGTTTTGTTTATTTTTATTTTGAAATGTCAACGAAGGAGACGCTGTGTTTCTACAGATTCCCCATTTTTAAAATAATAATTGTACACAAAAGTACACAAACATACAATGCTGTTTATCCCTCTAAGCTATAGTGTTAGACACTTTGGCATAGCCTGCTGAGTTGAATGACACTGTACCGATTTGCGCGTTTAAAAATCACCTGTATTTACTATACGAATAATGAATCAAAATAAAAACGACACAGTATAAATAGAAAAATGGAAAAGCCAAATACTGAAATTAAATTAAAATTGTAATTTTTTTATATTTTTAGGGAGACGTTAGAAAAGTCTAACCTTAAGTTAACGATCAAGATTTTTTTTTGAGGTTTTTTCCGTTTTTTACGATAACCAGTAAAGTGATCCAAAAATTGCGACGATATAATATGCTTGTAAGCGCTATATAAGACGATGAGGAATTTGTCTCTTATGGACGTCAAAACTTCCGGATTGTCTTTTTTTTATGCATTTTGGGAGTGTTGATAAATTTTGATTTATTAGCTTTAAAATGAGTTCTAAAGAACGGATATACCATGTTTACCATGCGAGTTCACTGAGGAAGACAATAAAATTGATGTATTTGCTAACAATTTTAATGGCGTCATAATTTGATGCCTTTTCAGTTGCCGTGTGCAGTATCTGCGTCCTCAAATACCTATTTAGCTTTGATTTTTAATTTTTTTAATAATAGCTAAGTATTTTTACAAAATCGTACTGTTTTAGAAGTTTAGATTTGTTTGCTACTTATGTTATTCGGGCAACCATCTAAAATAAATGAAATTTTTTTCAACATATTGTCTTAGGATGTGTGTTTATTTTTTTAAATAAATAAAAACATATTATCTCGGAGTTTTTTGTAAAGTAAATATGAATTGATCGGAACTGGTGACGCTTTGATGGTAATGCTGCAGTTAACGGTTGCAAGCAAAAGCAGTTTATTCTTTTTTCTGAATTTTTTCTTATGATTTTAGTAGTTATTTTGCAAACAACATTGTATCAGCATTTTTAACAAGTTTGATGATCCACTTTTTTGATATATATTTCGAGAAAAGAAAGCAGTAAAAAACCGGTTTCAATCTCTTAATTTTTTATTTTCTTGTTTGATTATTCCGATTTCTACATATAATTTGATAATCAATTTATTTTTTTACCAGTACATTCAGAAAAGATTAAACTATAATATATGTTCAGAGTATTTTAATCAAATAAAAATTGGAAATAGCCGAAAAAAGTAATCCTTTTTGAATGTACTGGTGAAAAAATATATAAATTATCAAATTATATGTGAAAATAGGAATGACGCCAAAATAGCTGTTTTTACTACAATACTGGAGATCAAGGTAGCGGTAGGTATGCTCTTAAGAAGTGGTACACTAAGTTATAAACATGGAGGAGACGAAAGAAGTAAAACTACAGCAAATAAAAACAGGTTTTTAAACATATTTGCTCGTGAAAATAGGTTTAATAATGCAACTAAGCAATGTAAGGGTTTTCAAAATGCTACAAGTGTTGAAATTTTGACGCAAACAGTTCAAAGAAAATTGCGCAGAAATAAATCAATACTCCGAAGACTAGCACGATTTCCAAAATTAAGGGTTCAAAAATATAGAAATTAGAATGATGAGTGGGCTACTTGTTTATGTACAAATGAATCTAAATTTACAGTATTTGCTGCAGATGGACGTATGCAAATTTGGCATGAACCTGAACGTTACAGAAAAGAATTTATGGTTTCTACAGTTGCTTTTGGAGGAGGTTTGATAACCGTATAATAAGAATAAGTTTGGAAGGAAAAACAAAGTTAGTAACATTTAGAAATGAGTGAATGCAGAACGGTACTTAAATAAGAACCCATTCTTGTAACATTTGAAGGTATTTATTTGGGTATGAATTTATTCTTGTGGACGTTAATGCTCGACCGCACAGGGCTAGGGTTGTAAATGACTTCTAAGAAAGGCAAGGAATTACATAGATGGACTGTCCAGTAGTCTCTCCAGATATGAATCTGCGGCTTTTTAATGTGGATACAGCTTACAACAAAGATATTGTATACAGAAATACAAGTATGTAGCTTCTAATAGAATTACATTTTATTATTATCTAAAATTGCTGCATTTAATGTGTTGCTGTGTGGGTAGTTTGACAGTACGCATGCAAATTTATTAGTTGCCTCTTTATTTGTCGTATTGTTTTTGAGATTTATGTTACTATATTTATAGTTTAGTTGTGTCACAGTGTGCTCAATTCATTATTTTGTCAATTAATTTATTTTTTTGTGATTTACTTTCTATATTGATTCAAGTAACTTATTTTTGATTATCTATTATTTATTTATTGGGAGTTGCGTCACGTTATTCTTTAATCTAAAACATGCTATTAATATTATTTTTGTTATTTTATTTGTTGTTTTGCGTTATCTATTGATATGCGATACATATTTAGCTGTTGGTATGTATCTAATTTGTTGCAAAAACTCAAAATTGCAAAGACAAGTTTTACAGGTATGTCACAATCATATCTTCTTTTACTTAGCGATTAACAATTAAATAAGCTTTTTTAAAAACGTTTGTATTTTAGCACATTAACGTATGTCTTTTACACACATACGGGGCCATACTCTATGAACATTGCTAGAAGTAAGCAAGATACATATTGCTAACTAACAATATGAACAGTAATTTTAACAATTCCTGCTTGCTAACAATATAAACTGTCATTTTAACAAATTTTGTTAGTTAACAATATAAACGGATACTTGGCAGCAGAAAGCATGGCAAATCTAACAATTCTCTAGATAAAATAATAATAATAAAATATATAAAAATATATTTCTTTAAAGTGCCAGTTTATTTATATTGTTAGAAATCAAGATTTGTTAAAATGTATAATGTTCATAATGCTAGCAAGCAAGATTTGTAAAAATAAAGGTTATATCGTTAGTTAGCAATATTTATCTTGCTTACTTCTAGCAATGTGAATAGATAATAGCCCGGATTGTTTGTTAAATTGTTTTTTGATTTTAATTTTTTTTTAAATAACACAAATTAGACTAAAAAATATTGCACATGCAAATTTATATAATGAGCAACATGGCTCAGAAGGGTAAATCCACGACAAGTAATTGGTTGCATTTCACATAAGTTATCACAGATGCATTTGACTAACATTGACATGTAGGTACTATTTACACAAATTTTTCTAAAGCATTTGACAAAGTCATTCTCGATATTCTTGTAAAAAAACTGGAATTGGTAGATTTTTAATAAAAATACTGGCTTGAGTTTTTATTGAATGATCAAACTCAATTTGTCAAAATCAAATCAAAATTTTGGAATTTGATTTTTTTTTCATTGTATATTAAAAATTTGACATAATATAATAGCTTTTGGAAAATGTTTACTATACGTGGATAATATAAAGTTCTTTAAATTATCATTTATCTTGATGACCGCAAACTAATGCAAGATGATAAATGAAATAAATAAATTAACACTACATATATAAAAGTGTGTGTTTATTTTTTTTAATGTGTTCATATATATTTTTTTTAATATATGTTAGGTTGAAAAAAGCTTTGGAGAGATTAAAAAAAAAATCCGAACCTACACCTCCGTGCGGTGGAAAGCGGGCAACATTTTCTGCGGCAAACATAGGTAAAGAGCAACTTTTGGATTAAACAGTTCATTCTTGCTAACTTACAGCTACGGATGGAATAGCTAGCAAGATATAGGATCTTGCTCTTGTGGTGAAAAATTGTCCTTAAAGGTGGAGGAATTCAAGTTTGGTCAATGGTAGGAAGCTGGAATTGGCAATAGAAAACCGCTACAATATATATTTAACAGACATCATTAGTAAATATACTTTGAAATGGTTAATCTTAAGATGAAATATTTCGGGGTGCTAAGCTCTCTAATCAGATCTTTACGGAGGACGGTTTTGAGAAACACCAATAAAGACAAAAGCAGCTAAACAATCAGTTTAACACCACTAAGAACGAGAACTTGGAACGTGTACAGTATGTACTAAACAGGAATAACTTACAACATTGTACAGGAAATGGAAAGGCTACATTTAGACATTTTAACACATGCCATCAAAACGGTATTTCTTTACACTAAAAATAAAGAAGTCTTCATTTTAATTGGCGACTTTAGGACAAGAAACGAACGGAATAAAAAGGGGGACAGATTAGAGCAATTTTGCAAAGAAAATAGATTAGCGGTGATAAATACATACCTCCAATTACTTTCCCGAAAGCTGTATATATGGCAAGTTTTTAACGAAAAGAAAGCAAATTGACTTTATAAAGGTCAATAAAAAAATCTGTAACTTAATAATTTTTTTTAAAACATAACCAGGAGCTGTAATCAAATTGGATCATAATGTATTACTAGCAAAGGTTAAACTGAAACTCAAGAAAACAACTACTAAACAGCAGATATCTAAATGTCTAGACATAAATTTACTAAAACATACAATTACCAAAAAAATGAAATAAGAATTAAGCAGTACTTTAAGATATCTAACCAAAGTAATAAAAAGCATATGAAATAGCATAAAAAGTATAATAAAAACAACGATAATCTGTGTGTTTATTTTTTTTAATGTGTTCATATATATTTTTTTTAATATATGTTAGGTTGAAAAAAGCTTTGGAGAGATTAAAAAAAAAATCCGAACCTACACCTCCGTGCGGTGGAAAGCGGGCAACATTTTCTGCGGCAAACATAGGTAAAGAGCAACTTTTGGATTAAACAGTTCATTCTTGCTAACTTACAGCTACGGATGGAATAGCTAGCAAGATATAGGATCTTGCTCTTGCGGTGAAAAATTGTCCTTAAAGGTGGAGGAATTCAAGTTTGGTCAATGGTAGGAAGCTGGAATTGGCAATGGAAAACCGCTACAATATATATTTAACAGACATCATTAGTAAATATACTTTGAAATGGTTAATGTTAAGATGAAATATTTCGGGGTGCTAAGCTCTCTAATCAGATCTTTACGGAGGACGGTTTTGAGAAACAGCAATAAAGACAAAAGCAGCTAAACAATCAGTTTAACACCACTAAGAACGAGAACTTGGAACGTGTACAGTATGTACTAAACAGGAATAACTTACAACATTGTACAGGAAATGGAAACGCTACATTTAGACATTTTAACACATGCCATCAAAACGGTATTTCTTTACACTAAAAATAAAGAAGTCTTCATTTTAATTGGCGACTTTCGGACAAGAAACGGACGGAATAAAAAGGGGGACAGATTAGAGCAATTTTGCAAAGAAAATAGATTAGCGGTGATAAATACATACCTCTAATTACTTTCCCGAAAGCTGTATATATGGCAAGTTTTTAACGAAAAGAAAGCAAATTGACTTTATAAAGGTCAATAAAAAAATCTGTAACTTAATAATTTTTTTAAAAACATATCCAGGAGCTGTAATCAAATAGGATCATAATGTATTACTAGCAAAGGATAAACTGAAACTCAAGAAAACAACTACTAAACAGCAGATATCTAAATGTCCAGACATAAATTTACTAAAACATACAATTACCAAAAAAATGAAATAAGAATTAAGCAGTACTTTAAGATATCTAACCAAAGTAATAAAAAGCATATGAAATAGCATAAAAAATATAATAAAAACAACGATAATCTGAAGTCAGAACAAAATACAAAAAAAATTGATGAACAAAATCTTAGATTTAATGGAAAAAACTAAAAAACAAAGATACAAGAAACTAAATAAAACGATCAAAGAGAAAATAAAATAAAATTAGATTTACATGAGCAATTCACCGAGATAGAAAACTTAAGCTTCAAATATGACACACTAAACATGCACAAGTAAATTAAAACAAAAGACAAAATAGCCAGGAATCTTACAACTTGGCTGTTAACATGGGAAACTTATATAGAAAAACTTTTTGAGGAAACAAGAAGAAAGGATGTAACAATGAATAACGTCATAAATGGACTGTATTTTACTTGACAAGAAGTAATTACAGCCATAAAGCTGCTTAAGAATACCAGGTTTCCTTGTTCATATAACACTTATATGAAAATTATCAAATTTATAGACAAAGAACACCTTGACCCGATAGTAGAACTGTTTAATCAAATATATGATGGATTAGTCCGCGAGGAGGTGCTTATTTTCAACCTATTTCCAAGAGTACATTGGCTAAAAATAATAGGAACACCGCTTAATCACTATTATGAGCCGTTTAAAAAAAAAATTAAATGTTTCAAGAACACATAAAAAATAAGTATTTGGCTTTAGAAGCGAGTTTGGTACAAGAAAGGCATTATTCAGCATAGAAGTTCACTTATAGATAGCAAGGGACATGAATACGCATGTTTTATTGATTATTTGTTTGATAACATCAAACATAATAGGCTGATAATTATACTAGAAAAAATTGGAAAATATGAATCTAAACGACGCATAATAGCAAACTTATACTAATGCCAAAGTGCTACGATCAGAACGGAAAACTTGATTTTGTTTCAAATAAACATGTCAAAAGTTTAGGAAGGGATGCATTCTGTTACCCATAATGTTTGACATATATTTGGAGGAATTGTTCAGTTTGAACGACTAATTATTAACAGAATAAACATTAACAACATTTACTTTGCCTATGATTCTACATTTTTATCAAAAAGCACAGAAGAACTGCAAATACTAATTATATAACAGCAGAAAATAATGAATAATGCGGAAGTCTCAAAATAAAGAAACAAAATTTATGATTATCAGCAAACAGAACACAACCGTTATCTTCTATCTGCATATAATAAAATTACAGCTTGTAGAAACAAATAATTATCTAGAATGGAACCTAAACTAAAAATGAAACCACGATACAGAAATAAAAAGCAGAATTAAAAAAACCAGAACTACATTTAACAAAATAAGAAGTGGTTTGTGTAACCTATAACTAAACATCAGACTTCAAATCAGTACTCTAAAAAGGATGCTATGTTTTTTCAATATTATTCGATGAAAATAAAAATACAAAAAATATCTTATTTAGGACATGACATGAGAAGAGAAAAATACTTTTAACTACAAGTTATATTATAAGGAAAAGTAGAAGAAGAAGAACTGGGCGACAAAGGATATTACAGCTGAAGAACATAACTTAATGAACAGGCAATGACATTATTCGAATTATTAAAATCAGCGGCAAATAGGATTAGATAGGCCGTGTTAATTGCCAACGTCTAATGAGGGTATGGAACTGCACGAAAAAGAAAAAAAAAAGAAAGTTTTGTGTTAGTTTTGATAGCTGATTTTTACTTCAGATTCTAAAATATATAATCCGGCATATATGGCAATTTTAATAAAATAGTTACTATTAAAAGCAATATTTATCAACGTGCTAGATAAAGAACGACTGAAACTCAAACTGAGAAATGACACTGTTTAGAAATGTACATGCATTTCAACTAATTTATATTAATCTTTATTTTTGTGCATGCTAGAAAAATATTCTATTAACATTTTTTATTAATGAAATGTTTTTTTTGCAAGTAGACATTTTTTTCTGGGTAGTTGAAGTGAAATGCAGTGACCTAATATAAACATCTTTCAGTTTGTTTTATAATTTTTTTATTACAATTACATTTTTATTTTTATTGTAATACTTTTTGTGTACTAAATTGTTTGAAGCACGTCAGTAGGCTTCCTCGGTAAAACTTTGATTAACTAAATTCCCATCTCAAAGTTTAAAATAAGTATTTTGTTGCATCAGAAGTTTACAGTCTTCTTTATTAGAAAAAAGAAATAAGTATGTAATTAAATTTTATAAGAAATAGTCAATAACTTTGCAATACATTTTTCATCATATAAAAGGGATATTAGTGAAATAATAAATTAATAAAGTTACTACTCGCATTAATGTTCTTTACTACTAAATAAATTCATTTATATATTTATATACATAAGGTTATGTACTTATTATTATTTAATTTAATTATGTTATATTGTACAGGGTGATTATAAATGTTTGGGATTATGTAACCATCTAATGTACGTTTGTGCCGCTCTAGTGAAAATTTGTAAACCTTATAACCTTGCTTGCTTGACAGCTGTCAAAGTTGAACTGTCAAAACAAATAGTATAGTGGACAATTTTAAAAAGGCGGCATATTTACAGTGATTACATAATCCCATTCATTTATAAACTCCCTGTATAATTTAACCAAGATTAATTTATTCTCTTTGTATTTATTATAATGAAATGAAAAGACAATGAAATCATAAATTATAATATTATAATTTCTATAACTTAATTAGATTATATTCAACCAAATAAAACGCACAACAATGTTAATTTTATACAATATAATATTACAAACATAATCCTTACATAGAAAACTATACTTTTAATAATTTTATTGTTACATGTATTCGTTCTTGCTA
This sequence comes from Tachinus rufipes, assembly GCA_963932245.1. Taxonomy (NCBI): domain Eukaryota; kingdom Metazoa; phylum Arthropoda; class Insecta; order Coleoptera; family Staphylinidae; genus Tachinus; species Tachinus rufipes. The sequence continues at coordinate 43,011,951 of OZ010745.1, read as the reverse complement.
AATCATGCTCACAAAATTATTGCACGTTTTACAATGTTAGAAGCCTTGACCCGCAATAATTACATCATTATTCATCGTTACTAATATAAATAATGTTAGGTAATAAAATACTATTTAATAGTAAACAAATTTAGAATTAATTTGAATATTAATTTTGTTTATATTTTTGGGTTCTTTTATAACACCATCGGCGAATTAACCAATATGTTAATAATATTGGGATTGTTATTATGATAAAGATAATTGCGATTACATCAATGAATAAATATTGATTCATTGGCAAAGTGCTGCTTCTTGCTTTTAAGTGCTTAGCACCTTTATGTTTGATAACATGTTCAACCCAATATACAGCTTTATCGGCAGGATTGATTTCCTGATTTTTAAAAATAGTAGACAGTTTATTTATACTATTACTATATATATATTTTAGTTCGGCTAGTTTTTGAATATTTTCCATCCTTATTGACGATAGGTTGGGACGCGCCGCGTCTGGCAGCTGGGAGCGGTTGCGACCTGGTAGCGCAACCTGTTTGAAGAAGTGAAAATTGAACATTTTTTTTTTTCATAATTTTCTATGTCACTATATCTATCCTTCCAGACAATTTTGTCATTGTTAACATCGTGCCCGACTCAATTTAAATAATTATAAAATAATAATTTTAAAAAACAATTTAAAATGTCAGGCAATTTAATATATTGTAATTCCATGATAAAAGAATATACTGTTAATTTGCCAGTCAGAAATTCGGTTGTTTAATAAGCGAATTGATCATCCAGGAAAGAATAGGTGAGTTGGAAGAGCGCGGAATGTAATTCCTCGGGTGCGTGGCAGAGATAACAACCGAATTTTTGAACGAACGAACGCTAAACTTTCTATCCACCACACCGTGCGTACACGTTGTTTAATAATTAATTAAACATTAGTTTTAGTTTGGAACGGCTTATTTGTGTGCAATACGTCATTTGATGTTAACTCATCCAACCGCATCACTTGGCTGCAAAAAATTTACTGAGCTTTTCTTTTTTGTTTTACTTCATTTTGCAATTACCTTACGTGCCGGTACAGTCTATTTTTTCTTTTTGCATTAACGCGCTATTGCTACAGTGTGCTATCATTCCAAGGTTGCTTTTCCATAAACAGAACTTGCACATAATTATTAATATATTCTCTGTATTTAACAAATATATAATTTTTCTTTAGCATATGACCAACTGGTTGTGATGTCAGTATCTCTATAATTAAATCAATACATATACTATATCACTAATTACTTAATCAACACATTCCTAAAGTATAGTCTAATACCAGTGTGTTTATAACTGTTTTTACTAGTTTATGCATATAACCTTAAGGTCTAACCGGCCAGAGCAAACTTGACAATTTTTTGCAGTTATTGTACAACCCCAAGTGCTCAAATCTCAGTAGACAAAACATCTCTTCAACGGCTGTTACGTATAAGATTTCAATGCCCATTACAGTGTTAACACACACGAGTACAAGGCTTCCTACCAGTGTATGAATAGCATTTTTTTACAGCCATTCCCATTTACAATTCCAACTCTGGCAACGTACCTGACATGCTACAGCTGTCAAGTATCTCAATGACCCTAAAGTGAATAACCTCAACAGATTCTCAGATACTGCCTGATGTAAATAACAGCATATAAAGTACATTAATTGTTATAAACAATGCTATTGAAAACTATTGTTAACAATAGTTTTAATAGCCTGGACCGTAATAATGATTTATTTATTTTATTTAAGCTTGTTTTTCTACTTTTACAATGTAACGCATATATTTTTAATTTTACTTTATTTTGTAATATTTCTATTTTTATTTGTGTTATTTGTTTAATCTGTTTTTAATGTTCTTTTTGCTTTGTTTTTTTTATTGCATTATACATTTTTTTTTTGGTTTTTCTATTTGTTTATTTTCTGTTGCTTGTGTTTCATATATTCTCCTAGTGTTTCTATCTCTATTTATTCTGCAGATATGTCTAAATTATATAGTTTCTTTGTTATTTTTTTGTTTATTGGTTAAATCTAAAGATATTGTCTGTATATCTGTGTGTCAAGATAATAAACTATCTTGTCTTTTCTGTTTTACTTTATATATTTCTAAAGAATCTTATTTCCATAGCGTTTATTTGTTTTTTTTTAATTCTTGTCCTTGTTTTGCTGCTGTACGTTAGAGTGAGTTGTATTACTCTTTTTACAATTTCTGTTTTTGTACTTTTTTTATTTTTTTTCTTAAAAAATGTGATTTTAAAAATTAAGCCTTGTTTTTTATTTTTTTATGTGTTTTATGATTTTTCTATATTATTGTTTCCAGGTTCAATTTTTTTTTTATTTTGAGTGTTTTTCTATTGCTCTTATTATGGTTTTACATTTCTTTGATGTTTATTTGTTTTTCTGTCCACGTTTTGCTGCTGTATGTTAGCGTGAATCGTATTACTCTTTTTACAATTTCTGTTTTTGTACTTTTTTTATTTATTTTTATTGTTCTTTGGTATTTAAATTGTTTTACTTGTTTGATTATTTTTATTTTGAGTTTTTTTCTTTTTTTTGCTATTATCATGGTTTTGCATATATTTTTTATGCTAATTTTTACGTTAATTTTTGTCAGTTCTTTTAATAATATTTTTATATTCTGCAGTAAATCTTCTTTGGTTTTGCTACAATTGCTTTATTATCCGCAAATAGCAGTTCTGTTACTTGGGTTATTTGTATCTCTCAATATCCGAACTTTACTGTTTTTATTTTTTTGCTTTCTTAATTGTCTTATCGCAATAGTACTGCGAATAATAGTGAGCTTTACGCACATCTTTGTTGTACGCCTTGTTTTGTAGCAAATCTTGTTGATTTCTTATTATTTGTTTTCATTTGTATTTTTCTTATACTTACATGTTTTTTATTAGTTTAATTTTTTTCTTGTCAATCTCTTTGTTTTCAGTTCTTTTCACCACAATTACAACGAAATAATTTGTGGCGTTTATAAAATTTAATTTGACGTATATTATATAATAATATTTTTATATTTTTTAATATTTTTAAGAAATAATAATCTCTGGTTTTACTCGATTTTCTCAAAAACCGTGTATCTGATCAAAATTTATCAAGAGACAAAAAAGTTTTCAAATTAAATTTTTCACAAACAGAAAAAAATAGATTTACCCTCGGATTTACCTAAAAATTAAGAAGTTCCAGAAGGTTAAACATCTAAAGAATCTAAAAAACTATCTTTTGGAAGAAGTTTTTATTCAAACTTTAAAACGTTTACTGCGATTCATACCCCCGGGGGCTAGTATCATGTGCGGCAGCAATATTTTTAAAACTGCTGCAAGTTACGATTGCTATAAAATAGACATTTTTTAGTACATTTAAAATTAACATGTAGTTATTTAAAGCTTATTCTGTTTGCTTTATCTTATACGTGATACTTTGATACACATCTTATATTCACATATTCTAGCAAAAAAATTGAGGAAATTACAGTAAATTTTTCTACATAAGGACTAAATCATAAAAATATTTAAAATATTTACTAGCTCTCGGGGGTATGTACCGCACATGAGTAATAACCAAATACATACTCCCGGGGGTACATAACGCAGTCAAAGACAAAGTATGAATTTTGCTGTCGCAGTGAACGTGTTACCAGTTTTTGTAAATAAGAAATAAATGAATGTAAACAAAAAATTGTTACAAAGTATTAAAAATTTAAGCTGATATTTAAAAAAAATCAAAATTTCTGTAAACTTTAAAGAGCTATAACTCCCAATTTATTAAATATAATATACTACTTTATTAGGTCAATATTAATCAATTTGCTTGTAGTTTCTAGCATATTATACACCCTGTATACATATAATTTGATAATTTATTTATTTTTTTAGATACTTTTGAATGCGTTTTAAACTATTTGCAAATATAATTTGACTAAAACATAGTTTGATATTTTCTGAATGTACTGGTAAAAAAAATTGATCAACTTGTATGTAGAAATAGGAATGACGACAAAGTTGATATTATCGTTGAGTGAAGGAATAGAATAGAGGCGCCGGTCGTATGAGTTTCTGCAAACATCATTCCTTCTCAAATAATCTGTTGCTTTCTCACTTTTATGGGTCTGTTGTGTGGCGGTTCCTTACGACACAATTTTATACTATCAGCTAAGTTTTAAATCGGCAGACTCACCAGCAAGATCGAGTTATAGTTTTATGTTCTCCTGTCACCACCGAACCGCAAACTAAATTTTGTAAACAGCGGATATTTATTTATTCCATTCTTCATTTTACTATTTTATTATTAAATATAATTTTATTTAAAAAATATCATAATCTAGCAAATTTTTGTATATGCCCATTAATAAGGTAGATAAATGACAAAATAAAGAAACAAAGTTTAATTTAATTGTTTAATTTGATTGCAAAAATATAAATTTATAATATAATATATTACTAATTATTTATAAACAATACCACGCAATTGATTAATTGGATTGCGAAAAATATAATCATATAATATATCACCAGTTTTGCATAAAGAAAATACAAGCAGTTGTTTAATTTAATTGCAAAAATTTAAACATACAATATAGAATATATCACCAGTTATTACATAAACAAAACACTAGCAGTTGTTTAATTTGATTTCAATATTATCAACATAGGTATAGAATATATCACCAGTTATTACTTAAAGAAAATACAAGCAATTGTTTAATTTAATTGCAAAAACATAAACATACAATATAAAATGTATCACCAATTATTACATAAACAAAACACTAGCCTTTGTTTAATTTGATTTTATTACTATAAACATAAAATATAAAATTGCAGCAGTTATTAAAAACAAAACACGCTATTATTTAATTTAATTGCAAAAAAGTAAATATTTAATATATCACCAGATATATAAACAAAACAGAAGTAATTGTTTAATTTGATCTTTAACATTGTTCGAGTTGTAGTACTTTTTTGATCAATACGAAACGTTTCAGATATATCATTCCATGATATCTTTTCACCATTGACATCAAAAGATAAGTTGGGCTTCATTAAATTGTTTCTTAGACTTTTCATGAGATGTGGAGCATCAAAGACAGTATATATTGTCATATTTTCTATATTGATAGCTGGATTTTCTTTTGTAGCGCCTAACATTTTAAAAGCTTTTCTATTATTTGTTCCTAGGTCACATACAAATGCTTTAGGTTCAAATGACAGTCGCTTTAATGTTGTCGCAATATCAATAAGTATTTTATATATATTATTTCCATTAACCGGTCCATGTGACGTATAATAACATAACGGAATCTTCCAATTATAATAAAGACCTCGAATTAAAATCACAAATGCAGTATTTGCCATCATATCTGTTCTTCCTATGCTAGCAAGATCTTGGTAGCCTTCAACTAGATCGTCTGTTGTATTATATTCTAATTGTTTTTTCAAAGCCATTTCATCAAATAATACTACACATTTTTTTTCTGCAATTGTCATTGTTTTTGCCTTTATTGCAAGTTTTTTTATCAAACTGGTGTCTAATCCGGTTTTTAAACTACAAACTTTTTGCCAAGACTGAATGGTTCTCACAGATGGAAGTTGAAATTTCAAATTATTTAACAAAAACTTGTAAGCACCGGGTGATTTGTAATGAATAGACAACGACAATTGTTTTTCAAAGTTGGTCCACTTAGTACCCCTTCTGTGAAAAAGTTGCATATTTATAAAAGTTTTTACTGCTTGACTTTTAAACTTTAATAAACTTTCCAGAACGACAGAAGTAGAAAAATAACTTTTCTTTTTCTTTAATCTATAATTTGCCATATATTTATTCCTAACTTGGTTTTTCAAGCGATTAATTTTTACAGTAAATATTCTTTAGACCACAAGAAAAAAGGTTATTTATATGAAAAATAGTATATTGGACATTATCAAGAATTTTTGATATTCAAAAATTGTCAAAATCGGCATTGTTTATTCAGAAAATCTAAATCACTTTTTGTCTACCTTGTTTTGTTTTTTAGATAGTCAACAAATACAAAATATTTAAAATACTTTTTATTTACCAAAAAAAAAAAAACAAAACAACATTACTTTAACAAGTGATCATTGATGCAAGCTTTTGATATTTGTTAAAACAGTTTTCTTTGGTTCGGTTAGTAAAATTTTATAAAAATGCTGTTCAACAACGGAGAATACGCAGATATCATTTTCGTTTACGGATTCTGTAATGGTAATGCCCTAGCAATCAAGATTTTCCGACAGAAAGTAACTTTTTTGACGCGTTTTTTAGTGAAAATGTTCACCCATATTATTATCAATAGTACAACTCCTACAACCAGGCGACGCAGCACAACAAGTTGAATTTTCTCAATGGCTTCTTGATAATACCTGATATACCATTTTTCATATAAATAACCTTTTTTATTGTAGTCTGAAGAATATTTACTGAAATTTTGACTAAAATCGACATAGGGTGACAGCGTTTTTTCGGGACCTAAAAATTACAATTTTGAAGATCGCAAAAATATGTGCAACATCCTGCATCAAAATAGTGGTGAATATAAATTGATTCAATAAGTCTAGTGTGATTACTTTAAAAAAGATTGAACACAAAGAAATCTAGACCTTGTAGATTAAAGTTCATTAAGATTTGACAAAGTTAGAATGTTTAAAGAAAGCATAGTTTTGCAATTTTTAAAATTTACGGTTTTTTTTAAATAATGTTTAAAGCTTGATATACTAAAATGACTGCCTCAGCATTAAATATACGAATATGGGCTTTAAAGTACATGCAATAAGGAATATTTTGAGCCACCGTAGACCTTCTTATCTTTTTCCAAAGGACCAAAAATTGAGATACAAAAATGTGACGTTTACCGATTTTGACAATTTCATACAGATAACCTTTTATCTTGTGTTCTAAAGAGTATTTTTTTAAAATCGACATAGGGTGACAGCGCTTTTTCGGGACTTGAAAATTACACGTTTTGAAGATTGCGAAAACATTTGCAACTTCCTGCATCAAAATAATGGTGTATACGTATTGATTCTATAAGTATGGTGTGATTACTTTAAAAAGAGATTAAACACGAGGAAATTTAGACCTCGCAAATCAAATTTTGTTAAGATTTGACAAAGTTAAAACGGTTTAAAGAAAGCAAAATTTTGCGATTTTGATAAATTTACGGTTTTTTTTTTGGAATAATGTTTGAAGCTTAATGTATCAAAATTACTGCCACGATATTAAACATAAAAATATGGGTTTTAAAGTACATGTAATAAGAAACAATTTGAGCCATCGTGGACCGTTTTATCTTTTTCCAGAAGCCCAAAAATTGAGATACAAAATAAGCTAAAAAAGACGTTTTATTGAAAAATTTCTGACCTTCAAATGTGTGTCATTTTGAACAGGCAATATTCTAAGGTCTAAAATTTTGGGAATCTCATTTGTTTCATCTATATTTTGATCCCAGAAAATTTGAACAATATCAAAGAGATCAATTTTTTCAAATTAGTCGAAAAATAATGGAATTACCCATATATATAATATATATTGCTATGGCAACCAACTTTTAGAAAACATAATATTTGTTTTTTATTTAAAATGGTCGTAATTGAATAGTTGGTATTAAAAATAACTATTGTTAATTTTTTTGAGTGTTTTTTATGTTATTATGTATACTTTAAAAAATACGTTTATAAAATTAAAAAAAAATTATGTTACAATGTTATGTATAATAACATAAATACACCCAAAAAAATAAATATTATTTATTGTCAATGCTAACTATTCAATTACCGTACGTTTTTTGTCTAACACCCTGTATAAAACTCCAAAAATTTTAAATGTTTATGAAATTTTAAATGTTTATAAAATTAAAAAAAAAAATGTAAATGGAGTCTAGAGAGATTTAAAAAGTGGTGATTTATATTGTTGTAAGTCCTTTTGCACACAACAGATTAAAAAGAGGATTACATTGTTTTTTTGTGAATCTCGGCGGCTTCAATTTAATTTTAAAATTTTACAAACTATTGAACATTTTGAATTTAAAAAAGCGATTTAAAAAATGAATTAAATTATTGAAGTTGTGCTCGAGGTTTTATGACTTAAAACATTGCGCCCTTAATTTAAAAATATTGTACCAAATTTATGTTTTTTGTATAAACCATCTTAATACTTCTCAACTAAACTTAAAAATATAACACAACAAACGTGACATTTTATCATAGCTATAAAAATAAATGTCTAATCATCCACGTCAAGTATACTAATACAAAAGTTAATGTCAACAAATATTTGCAAAGTTTATTAATATTTTATAGCATTAGTTATTTATACAATAAGTTAGCCAAGTGTAAATTTTGCTTAGAAATTTTGATCAAGCCGATTCTGTCTAATTCACAAAATAAAATTGATCGCTTACTTTGCATTAAATAGTGGCAACTGGCAATAAAACTTTTATTTGATAAAGAAACATAAAACAAATTGGATTAGATTATTATTAAAAAAACTACTTTTCTTCAAGAATACAATAAACATTTTGGGGAATTTAATGTTCAATATTTTTTTAATATCTAGTTATGATATAGAATATTGCCATTTATTATGCAAATCTGTTTTTAATTTCTTTCTTTTATAAAATCAAAAAAACATTTTGCGTATATAAATCGCCATGTTTCACATTTGAAGTATAAATAATTATTGCCAAACACAGAATATAATATTATAATGTTAATTTACCTTGGTTAACATATTTAATTGGTACTGCAGATTTTGTCAACAATTTACGTTTTGAATTCATTATGAAATCATTCGGCATGAAATGCTGTTCACAAATTAATTTATAGGATAAACAATCCACATCCATTAAAGCAATTTTAATGTTTCCACAGTTCTTTTTCCATTCCTCAGATCGTTTCCTGTCCTTAATAGGGAACTTGTAGAAACTGATTTGGGGATGCGTCTTTTTAGACTTTAAGCATTTGGAATATACACAAGTATTACAACTCATTATGATTATTTATGAAGCGATAGAGCATAGATCAACATAAATATTATACTGTTTCTATTCTAATACAGGGAGTTTATAAATGAATGGGATTATGTAATCACTTTAAATGTGCCGCTTTTTTAAATTGTCCACTATATTATTTGTTTTGACAGATCAACTTTGACAGCTGTCAAGCAAACATATGAAAACATATGTAGTATAGTAAACTATTTTAAAAAGGCGGCATATTTAAAGTGATTACATAATCCCATTCATTTATAAACTCCCTGTATAATGCGTGGATAGTAGAGATCCCGCGCCCGAGCGTGTATTTACACCTCTTATTGCGTGCTGCTACCCTGTTACGTCTGGAGCGTATTCAACCTACGGCTGTGATTCAACATATTTAGCAAAGTTTACAACACAAAACAGGCAGCGCTTCATCCGGTAATACTTGGAAGTTACGTCGACTAATAACTTCCGTGCTGCCCCCTGGATCTCGGCGAATTTTATGTGTTACATATTTATACATACAGTTGCGCCTCTATTCTATTCCTTCACTCAACGATATTATGATACAATAACTATAGGTAGCGATCGGAATAGTCTTCAGACTACGATACAACGAGAACGTACCAAAGTGTTACTGGTTTACTACTGTTTATTGTAATGTTTAATCACACAATTTTACTAAGTTTAGCGGCGATAGGGCGTTAGTTATACTGTAAATCATTTATTTTAAAAAATGCCTCTATCATGAAACTTGTTATCCACTTACGAGTCAACAGATGAAGCTTGGTGGGATGTTTGTCACCCGTTTTAATTGCAAAATTGTTTTGGCTAATGGCGCAGCGCGTTTTTGCTTTAGGTTATTTTGGTACAACGTCCTTTTTGTCTTTACTTTGAAATTTCCTCGTGGGGTCATGCTGAGTGAAAATCGATTTGATTGTAGAACAGAAAATGTATTAAAAAAAATGAAAGGACCTGAAAATGTTGGCAATGTTTGTTTGTCTATGCTTTTGTTTTCTAATCGTTTTGCACGAACTCATGCAGTTGCCTTTGGGATATTGGGACGTTCTCTTTGTTAATTTTTTTTAGAATAAATTATATTTGCACTCATACCAAATGATTGTGGTATCATTGACGGAATGTAAGTATGTAACCCGACACTTGTGTTTTTCTCTGACGATGCATATTACTACTTTAGTGGCTATGTTAACAAATTCAATTTGCGGTACTATAGTGAAACAAGTTTTGGCAAACTTTATGAGAGTTAAAATGGATTATTTTACGGTAAGTTATTAGTTATCGCTTTTTTTAAGAAATCGGCATGTACTTTTAAATTTTTGACAATTATCTAGGAGTTTTTTGTCTGATCTTGAAAAGATGAATCTAGACATTGGGCCCACATAGCTAGGCTTTTGTTTGGTTTTTTAAGAAAGCCTTTCCTGGGCGATTGATTTAATTTCTAGTTTATCACCCACAGACCCTGAAAAACTTACAGAACAATATCCAAAATTGCCAATAAGGTAGTTGACATGCTTGAAAGAGTAGACCAAATTTTTTTTTTAAACTGAATTAATGAATTGACATTAAAGAGTAACATTTAAAAGATTTTTTTAACGATGTTGATATTGTTACAGTTGATACATTGCATATAAGGATACTCTATAATAATACTTTAGTACTTATTTTTAGCAGATTGTTATGTAATTTAGGTACAAACTTTTGCTAAAATTTAATTAAGAAACAAAAACAAGTATCATTGGATGATGCTTGATTTTGTTTAATTTTTTAAGCTACTTATATCGTTTTTCAACATCATTTTAACTATATTTTTGAGTTTTTTTAATTTTTTTTTACTTTTGTAACATTTTATTAAACATTTTGACTAAGTAGATCATTATTTTTTTTAATTTGTGAATTTTGGGCATATTGTTTTGATAGATTTTTCTTAACTGGGGTAGTTCTTTTGTTATACCTGCCTTGCGCTTGTCAAGTAATACTGGGTAGTAAATTTTGGTTACTTTTTTTTAATGTTTTATGAACACACTTCTAGGACTATACAAAAAAAATTACTTTCACTTTCTCGGTTATTAAAACTGTCTATGCTTCTGATTTACTTTGTGTAGTAATAATGGATTTAAGTACTTTAATTTATTTATTTGAAGCGCTTTAGTCCGATGTAAGCAGTCGACCATACGTACATACACGGAGGCCTGAGTTTGTTTTTGTTTCTCAAGGCTCGCACGTGAGACCCATCTTTTTAATCTATTTATAAATAATATCAGTGTCGATTTAGAATGTCAGTGTCTTTTTTTTGCCGATGATCTAAAACTATTTAAAAGGATAGTAAATGAGAATGACTGTGTATCTATAAAATATATAACAGGATCCTAAAAAACGACATGGAACTTAATATTAATAAATGTAAAAGTATCCGTTTTTGCATAAACATGACTATTTTCAGTTTGATTATAGGATTGGTATTACTATTTTAGAATATGTGAAAAGTATTAAGGATTTAGGTTTTAATTTTGATTGCAAATTAAATTTCATATCACCTATATTATTATTCAGAAATTTCTCAAAATACTTGGATTTGTTAAAAGAAGAACTAAAGACTTTGGAAACATCAAACCAATAAAAGTTATATATATAATAGTTATGTGAGATCAATATTGTTGTATTATTTGGTCACAGCATTTTCAAAACACTATTATGCGTCTAGAAACGGTCCAAAAATGGTTTATTAAATATCTTTGTTATAAATGTGGTATTGTATTTTCAAACCAATATTATAATTTGTTGTTATCTCACTTTGGATTACATCCACTTTTAAAAAGAAGAAAATACTTTTAGACTACATTTTCTCACAAAGTTGTAAATGGTAATTTAAAATGTCTTCCAATTTTATCATTTTTTTTTTTAATATGTCCTAAATATAATACAAGACTGCAAACAATGTTGAAGACTAAACATCATTCAAACTGTTATGGTTATAATAATCCCTTAAAACAATCTGTAGTTAATTTTAATAAATATTGTGATAACTTGTATATTTTAATGTTAACTGTAATTGTTTTAAAGCAAAATCTGTTATGTTTTAGAATTAAATGTATTGAATTAATGTAGAGGTTGACCCGTAAATAAATATTATTATTATTATCAATTTATATTTTTTTTTTTTTAAGATAAACTGTTTTTTTTTTATAATTATTATTATTATTTGTAATTTCTTTTAGTTTTGCTATTTATTTTATCTTATTTTTAAATTTTGTAATAATTTTACAAAACTATTCCTATTTAAACTAACACCTATATAATTAATACATTGCTTATATTAAAAAAAAGCTAATGTTTAGTTATTTTCAAATATGATGTTTATCTAATTTGTGATTATGTAGTTTGGATATATTATATACCATGATTAATTTATTTTAAAATCAAATTTTTAGATTTATAAATTAAAACTGACAACACATATTTGTAATGGTTTTTTTGACATTATAGTTGTAACAACTGTAAATCTATACTCAGTACAACTAAAATATTCAAAACTCTATACTTGTTTTTGAGATATGGAAGCAATTATAATATTGCGTTTTGAGTAAGTTTTGTTTTCTTTTCTTTTTTTGCTATCAACGATACATAACAGTCCATTTTTAAAAAAAGGCAATGAGGAAAACAAAAACGATTATAGGTCAATATCAATTATTAGTGTATTTTGTAAAATCTTTAAAATTGCATTAAAAACAAGATTGGTAGAACATTTTGAAAAAAATCAATTGTTCTCTCCAAATCAATTTGGTTTTCGAGCAAATAGATCGACAACATCAGCCTTATTGGAGTTTGTTTCTCATGTTTACGAAGCAATTGAAAATTGTGAATATATTAGTGCAGTACTTTGCGATTTGACAAAAGCATTTGACTGCGTTTCACACAATATTTTATTAAAAAAACTGAATTACTACAAAGTAGGATTAAAAGCCAAAAACTTTTTCAAATGTTATTTGTCAAATCGCAAACAATTTGTTGAAATTAACAACAAAAAATCGGACACTCTGTCAATAAAAAATGGGATATTGCAAGGATCAATACTTGGGCCTTTGTTTTTTCTTATTTTTATAAATGATATTGATAAACACATAAATTCACGTATCATACTTTTTGCGGATGATACTACAGCGTTAAACCGTCATACCAACTTAAACGAGGCACTTCTGAAGTCTGAATTATTATTATATGAATTGCAAAACTGGTTTCATAAAAATAAACTACACATGAATCCAAATAAAACTCAACAACTAGTTATAAGCACAAGATGCCTGGATCAGTCTGGCTTCACAGAATCAAATTATTAGGAATTTACTTTGATAGTAATTTAACATTGACTAAACATTGTGATAAGTTATCAAATAAATTATGTTCAGTTACATATTTATTTAGAAACCTAAATAAAACTGTACCACTTGACGTTTTGTTATCAACATTTCATAGCTTGTTTCAATCACTTGTGAGTTACAGCATTTTTATATGGGGAAACTCGGCAGCCGCAAAAAGAATTTTGGGATCCAAAGACGCATAATTCGGATAATAGCTGATGTTCACTACCAAGATGATACTCGGCCGTTATTTAAAAGATTGAAAATATTAACTTTGCCAGGGTTGTATATTCTTCAATGCTTGATATATGTCAAATCCAATTCAAGTATATACACTAACATAGAATGTATTCATGATTATGATACACGAAATAAATTGAATATTTACCAGTGATATTGTCGAATAAATAAAACAAAATACAGCACAAATTATTACGCAATAAAATGTTTTAATGCCCTGCCAAACGTCATACGTAATATGTGTAATGTTAAATTTAAGCTCTTTGTAAAAAATATTTTAATAGATTGTAGTCCGTTTTCTGTAGACGAATTTCTTAGTATTAAGTTTTGTAAATTGTACCAATTTTTAGACATGTGCAATAAATATTTAATTTAGCACGAATAAATATTATTTTTATTATTATTATATGTTAGTTATAAATTATTAGTATTACTATGAAAAGAAATTTTAAATACATAAACTAGAAAGTCACTTTGGTCCCAGCAGTTATAAATTATCAATCAAGGTTACTGAATAGAGTTTCAAATTTATCAAGATTATATTGTATTTTCTTATTTCTATATATTATTGTTTTTTCTGTTTGTATTTAATTTTTTTTAAATAAACATGACATAGGAATATAATAGTGTTATTATAGTACACAGTATATAGCATATAGTACAAAATTGGTTTGCGGCATATTAAAAACTATTAATGCTATTACTTATTTTAGCTAACTTATATCTTGAAATTGATTTAAAAATATTAATAAACTTGACGGAAACTAAAATTGCAATATATATATTATTATATCATATGTTATACGATGCTACAATAATGCTACAACTATTTAAACACATGTAGAATTAATATTTTCATCGTCCCGTAACGCAATCAATTTTAATCTCTAAAATCGCCAAAAGTCAATTAAAAATGTTAACGTCCGTTTCAACCGCTACAAATAATTGGAAAAAAGCAAAATAAATTACACCTTGCTAATAACACACTGTTAAATATTTGCAAGTAGCAATTAATTTAATTAGACCACATGAATTAAGGAACGTTCATCGCTGTACGTACATACGTATAGCATCGTAGGATCAGCAGATATACCCAATGCCGTATCGTTAACTGCAATTTCCGGTTCTTGTTTTCATTGCTTATTATTACCATACATAATCATACAAGATGGAAGCGTTTCCGGTACCGTCTTGCTGTAGTAACACGCGAGAAGATGCCTCACTTCCACTTCCGTAAATTTCCAGTGAATAACCAGCCATTAACTGTTTACAGTTAGACAACAATTAATTGGATTAAATAAACGTGATGTTTATTATATTTTTAAAGTATAAATATATAAAGAGTATAATTAATATTTATAATTAAAAAAATTTAAATTAATAATAGTATAGATTTTTTTAAATTAATAACAATATAGAATTCCAATTAACCTGATTTCATATAATTGTGTTTGTTGGGTATTATACTGCTTTCCAAGATATTTATTGGTTGAATAAAAATATGAGCGTTTTTATGAAAAAATTGCTTCATACATGTATTAATTTTTTCTAAAGTCCTAATTATTATATGTGACCGTTTACCGTATTTATGGAACATTTGTCATTTTTATTCATCTGCCTCTTACAAAAAAGTGCGCGATAAGATGCTTTTACGGCATACATTCTTTCTATAGCTGTGCTCTTTTTTATTTGCTTAAATAACTACGAAATTTCCCCTACTGTGTGCAAATGTGTGACCCGAGTTGATCGTGTGCGCTTGGTGTTAGTTATTGCATATTAAAAATATAATTAAATGTCTACTCACTGACTGCAAATACTTATTTAACAAGTAATTAATGCCGGGTGATCTATAGTTAAACCCTTAAACGTTTAGGGCTGTTTTTTTGGGTTAAAATAAGACTTTTTGTCTATACATTTATGCACTCTTTAAGCCAATAAAAAGAAAGTCAAATTATAAATTGCGTTTTATTGACTACAATTTTGTTTCTGTGGGTCAATCTTTGACATTTTTTTGAGTGAAATAATTAATTGAAAATTTTCACAATGCAGGTAAGTACGCAGATATTGTGTTTGTTTACGGGCACTATAATGGAACTGCGCGCGCAGGAGTAGTTGAGTACGCTCGTAGATTTACGATAAGGAGATTGCCTAGTAGATTAAGTTTTCTAATACTTTTCAATGTCTAAGAGATACAGTATCAACTTCATTGCGGTCGCGAGGAGATATAATTTTTGCATCGTTTTATAATAAAAGAATAATAGACCACATCTTGAAGTACTTTTATGAAACGCCTTTTATCAGCACACGGAGATGTTTTTTGTACTTAGGATATACACTGAGCACTGTGAACAAGATTTTAGAAGCAGATGGTCGTCAACTACATCATCGGCAAAGTTTTAGAATATGTAACTTAGGACCTGCCGCAAAGAATAAAAATTGTTCAAATGGTTTTTGCAGCAAACAACAAATAATGCTTTTTTTGTCAGATGTTGATCTGGACCGATAAAATAATTTTCATCTACGTTAGTGTCTTTAATCAGCATAACGTTTGCATTTGGAAGCACAAAAATCCGCATGCCATAAGAGTTTGGATAGAGTTTTGCAATTATTTACACATATGTATGTTGTATTTTTTTGTTTTTACGCCTAAATGGCTCATTTTGTTTTATATTTTGGAAAATAATAGTTGGTTGCGGTAGAGACTGCCTCCGTTTTTGGTTTCTATGCTTTTTAGACATGACTGACTTCTTGGATCTTTTTGTATGGGGGACGATAAAAAACGGTGTGTGCGGAGCTCGTTAACGACGAAGATGCTCTTTGGAAAAAGATTGTTCAAACAACCCGGGAGATTTCATCAGCAGAGAGCATTGAAAATTATTATTTTGAGCAGGTGTTTTTCAAATTTTATTAATGTATTGAAGTGAGATGCTTTATTTAATTTCTTTACACTTGTTTAGAGGGGGTGCATTTTTAATAAATAAATTTATTGACTAAAAGTTAAAAAAAAAATTATTTTAACCAGAAAAATTTGTTCTGAACCTTTGACGGTTTAACTATGGATTACCTTGTATATTGCATTGTGCACTAGTTGGTAAAGTGCTAAAAGCTTGTATCTTAGCTATAGTAATTATTTTTAACTTTGATTCAGGTTTGCATAATTAGTTGAAATGTTTTATATTTTTAGTTTTTAGAAAATCTGTTTTACACTATGAAGACTATGTTCTGCGTCTCAGCAAAGCATGTTCATAGTTAATGTAGATTTTCTGTATATTTGAAGAAGGTTACTTGTTTGTTTGAGTTGCAAGTCTGCTAACAACCACGAATTTGTTTTTGTTGTTTTTGTTATGTTGAGATCAAACTATTTTTCTGTTTTTTTGTCTGTAATTATTTTCTGCGAACATTATTGCTAACGCTCTATAATATGTTTTTAGCATACATTAAGTATTAGTAAAGGAAATGTAAACTTGACATACTAGCATTTGGTTTTTAAGGTAATTTTTTATTATTATTTTTAGTTTTTCAATTTTGTTATATAGGTTAATTGTCAATATTCCGCATACAGCTAGGGTTATTATGGAATTCCTAGAGCTAGCTAATGTTGATTTATTTCTATGGCTTTTTTGTTTTTTATACCTATTATTTATTGAACACATACGGAATACAATTGGTAGAGAACTGTACTATTTTTAGTCACCCCTACTCGCTGTATTAAATATTTGGATGCCTATTCACGAAGCTTGGGATTTAATACTTTAAGCTAAGATTGACAATTTGATTTCTAGCATGTCTAGGCCAGTTGTTGAGTACTTCAGAAATTGCGGACTTATGATTGAAATAAAAAAAAACTTAAGTTTTTTGTTGAAATTTTAATCTTTTCTTGGTATGAATAATTTACATATTATATGAAATTTTTATAAAAATTTGTGGTTTTCTACTTTTGGCAGCCAGTATACATTATTTAGTTTTTTATATAAAATTAATCTAAATTTAGCTATTAAACAAACCAAAAATTAAAATAACTTGTTTTATTTATTTTTTTAATTGACAAACTTTGATGGCACTAACATAAAAGTAGAGCATCAGTAAAGTAAAGGCATGCGTAATTTGTAATTTGTTAAGACGACAAGTCAGGAAGGGGTCGATTTTTTCTATTTTGATGACTAGGTTTTTTGGTAAAGGTAAAAGTTGCACCGCTAGGACAAGACACTTGCTTAAAGTTTTAGTCTACGATGGTTTATTGTCTCAGAAAACTTATTAAGGTGTGGAAATTGGCCGAATAGGCTTTCAGATTACAAGATTTCAAGTCCAATTTTTTTTTACAAACATTGTGGAAATAGTTTGTGAGTTAGCCGTCCACACTTCTGATAATTCAAAGGCTGTGCACTGCAAGAAAGGTAGGCGATGTGCTTGGTAAGAACACTGCTACTGGTAAAATGACAACGATAAGCATCAAGAGTGGCAAATTTTGGACAAAAATGGCCAAAAGCGACGTACCTGGCCTAGCTTGATCGTCTATATGCTACAATTTAGCTGAAAATACCTCGCAAAAGAACTTGATTTACTATTATATCTGCTCTACTCTTCTATCGAGACTTCCACGGACTACCACATGCTAAAAAAATGAGAGGTTAGCATAATCTTTGATAACTAAGAGGAGTTGGTTGAGTAAACTCAAACTGGTTACGCTGGACTAGGCCAAATTGCGGACTTCTAATTGATAACACAGAGTCAGAGTTATGTATTAACTATCTGCACGTATTAGAACTTATATGTTCACACGGGAACAAACTTGCGGATTTTTACGTGAAATTGTGGTTTAATAATGTATCCTGTGCATCATGCAAAACATAGCTTCAAACACAGCAAACATATTTTAGTAATACCAAAAACAATGAAAAAACTATAAACTGTTATTTTTATTAAATTAAAACTAATAATAGTTAACATAATTAAAATAAATAAATAAATTTTATATCATTTCCATATAATAGTGTAAAAGTGACTAATAAAAACGTATAAACTAAAAAACAAAATTTTTTTTTTTTGTCATTCTTAGGTAGGCTGTTAGCCTGTTTTACTTCAACTTGGTGTTATACTTTCTCTGATGTTGATGTCCAGCATTCCCTCCATCTTTTTGGGGGCCTGCTTTTTTTCCTTCTTTTTCTTTCTGGTCGGCTTTGTGTGATCTGTTTTGCTATTCTGTTGTTGTTTATTCGCTTGATGTGCTTGTTTTAATATTTCCTTCTGTCTTTGGTTAAGTTGTTTACATCTACATTATGTCGTGTAATGTTTTTTGTTGCACCATTCTTAGAATTTTCATTTTGCTTACGCTTATTATTTGCTTTGATTTTATAGTGTCTGTCCTGGTTTCTGCGGCATATGTTATTATTGGCCGTACCGCTGTTTTGTATATCTTTGTTAGGTATTTGTTCTTCCATACTAGGTCTTTGATGCATCCTGATATTTTTGACGCTTTATTAACCTGAGTTCTAACTTTTTCATTTATGTTTTTATCGTTTTTTTATTTCTATGCTTAAGTAGTTAAATTTACCGGCTTGTTTTATTATTTTGCTTTTTATAACTGCATAACTACATATACATAACTTGCATCTGACAGATTTTTTGGATATTGTCATACATTTTGTTTTTTCTGTATTTATTAACATGTTAAATGACTTACTTGTTGTATGGAACTGGTGCAAAAATCTTTGCAGCTTATCTTGACTGTTTGCAAGGATTACAGCATCATCTGCAAAGCATATCACATTCACGATGATATTTGTCATTTTGTATTCTTGTTGGTTGGTAGCACGTGTATGCTACTAGCACGTGTATTCTGTCAAATGGCATGCTTCTAGTTGGCATGCAAGTTAATTTTTTTGGCATGCAATGTGCAAGTAAGGTGGTGGGAGATAGCAAAAGGCGTGCCATAAGGCATGTATGAACGCACATGATAGGTACTGGCATGCCAGTAGACAGTAGCTGGCTGGTTTATATAAAATTTTTAAATGTCTTTGGAGTTTGAAAAACTGTTTTTAAAAATATGCTTATGTAACTAAAAAAAGATTGACAATCAAATGGCATATGTATCTTTGCTTGCCTGATACTTGCTTTAGCAGGCGTACCATAAACGGCTTGCATGCAATTTCACTTGCACTTGTATCTTCACTGTGCCATTAATTGGCACATGCCATTTTCGGGCATGCAAGTTATTTTCTTAATTTTATGGCATGTGTATACCCAGCTTTATATTTTCTTGCTCTTTCTGCAAGTTGTCTGATGATAAAGATTGCATCAGTTGTGGATCTTTTCTATTTGAAACTTTGCTGTATTTTATTATGCTGGATGATCGGATTGAGTTTTTTGTGTATGATCTTTGTGAACAGTTTGAGTGTGCTATTTAGTAGGGTTATCCCACGATAATTTTTTTGCTTTGTTGCTTTCTTACTTCTTTCTTGAAGACGGGTATAGTTATGCTTGATTTCTGTTTTAAAGTTATATATCCTGTATTAATTATGTTTTGAAACAAAGTTGTGAAGCTATAACTATTTTATTCTCTCCATATTTGAGCATTTTGTTTGTTATATAGTCTGGTCCAGCAGCTTTATTGTTCTTTAGGGTTCTTATTGCTTCTGCTACTTCTTTTTTGCTTATGGTGATCTTTTCTATGTTTTGTCTGTTTGTATCTTCTATGTCTTTTGTTTGGCTGTACAGATTTTTGAAGTATTGGTGCATGCATGGCAGTGGTTTGTTTGGGTTGTATCTTCTATTTTCATTTTGTTGTTTCTTAGTGTCGCTCATATTTTCTTTTGCCCGCCATATAGATTGTTTTCCAATTCTTTTGAGTATTGTTTTCAATAATTTTGTTTTATTTGTCTATTTTTTGCGTTAGCTTTATTGCGGACTACGTTTTTAAAGGTCTTATTTTGTAAGAATTTAACGTACTCTTTTTTTTTTTTTTATATTTCTTTTACTTTTGGTGTAAACCATACAGTGTACCTTTCTATGTTCTATTGCTTCTTCTGATGTGTCTAAAACTAAATAATTACATAAAATACGCCCAAAGTCCAAACGTTGACCCGCTGACTGTGATGGTCTACTGTTATGGTTATTCAGGTCAATTTTGTTAGCCTTATTTTTTATCTTTATTGCTAAAATCTACTTACTAGGTCTTTGGTATTTGACAAATTATCAGCCAGTTCTTGTAATTTTTCCCCCTCAAATATTTGTTTGAATATTTATTAAATATTTTGAATTTGTTTTGTTGTGTAAAAATTAATCCATCTTAATGTTCACTGACTGCTTAAATCTATATTATATTTTTTCTCAAATTAATATCTATATTTTTAGCAAGTGTAGTTTTACTCGTTGAAATTCAAAGGTCTTTTTATGTTGTTAAAACACATTAGAAATGTTTAAATATGACATTTTGAAATTTAAAAAAACTTATATAATAATAAAATGTAAAGGTAATTTTACTTACATGATTAGGAACGATAGCGCGCTTGTCTGAAAGTTAAGATTTTTATCTCTCTAGTAAAATAATCGTGTAAATAATTGAAATAAATAGAACGTCAAGCATTGTGACTACTTTAAGAGAAACTGTTCACAATTCAACTAACAAGCATCAAAAAGTTTAGCGGCAACAATTGTTTTGGTTTTACAAAACTCAACAGTTTATTATTTATATGACAAAATCGCTTTAAAATTTGAAATGAACTATTTTTTTCCATTCATAATTTTATTTTAAAATTTATGATTAAAATAAAGTTTTTGGTTTCTTCTAAAGGTTGATCCATTTAGAGATAAAAATTTTAAAAAAACAAAAAAAAAAGTTTGTGGATAATCTTTATAATCATGCAAAAGAATTATTTTGTTCATTTATTTTTTAGAGATTATATTTTTCAAATGTTGGCTGTAACTACGTCTAACATGGTACATTCAAAAGTTCCAATTTTTGATGACACGTTCAAGCATTTTGAGTGGTATTTGGCAAATGACGGAAGTAATGTTGGTCTCCAATTCCCCAATCGTAGTCGGCTTATGCATGTAGACTTTGAATAAAATCATGGTTTCACGGGCTATGTGGCAAGTAGCGCGGTTTTGTTAGTACCAAATGTCGTCGAGATCACCGGTTTCAATTTTAAGCAGCAAATAGTCTGTTACCATTGTGCAATAACGGGCGCCATTTAAAACTACGTTCTGGCTGGCCTTATTTTTAAAGAAATGTTGAACTAGCCATAAATCACACCAAACCGTTGTTTTGTTTGTATGTAATTTTTAGCTCTTGAATCTCTCCTGGTTGTTCTTCAGCCTAAATACGGCAATTTTGCCTATTGACGTAACTATTAAGCCAGAATTGGGCCTCATCTCTGAACAAAATTTTGTTCAAAAACAGTAGATCTTCTTAAAGCTTTTCAAGAGCCAAAAGCCTAAAACAGTGACGATTTGGAAGGTTGACCGGGTTCAATTCTTGCATGAGTTAAATTTTGTATGTTTTTAAACCAAGATTTTAATGTAAAATACGCCAAGTTGTTCCATATGACAATTTGAACTGTTGAGAATGGCGTCAAATCGATTCATTACGATTAACGCGTACACTTTCAGCTACCGCCGCTATATTTTTTTCACTACGTGCTGGATGTGGTCTATTTAGTCGCGTATTATTTAATAATAAATATTGAGTTTTAAGTTTTTAATGATACAGCAAATTGTAAGTTCGGTAGGCCGATTATGTAAACCATAAGTTGCTCTAAGCGTACAAAACACTTTCCTCATAGAGCGCTGATTTTCGTATTGCAGCTGAATAATTTGTAGACGCTGTGCCGGGCTAATTCTTTTCATAATGAAATGTCAAACATAACTGAACAATAATACCATAACAGTTTGACTCAACTCACGCTTTATCTAACTGAAAAAAGTACTTGTAAATGAATCACCTTTTATAATTATGTCATGTTATTAAAATACAGATCCACAAAAACAAATTTAAAATAAAGATTAGGAGACAAATCGTAATTTAACAGACATTTTAATTCAACAAAAACGTGATTAAAATCTTCTAGCAGAAACAATGAAATTTTACGAATGTTTCAAAATGTATTTTGACCGATATATTCATTAATTATTTTAGAGTTATGTTTATTGTCCGTCTTGAATTTTGTATGAAAAATTATTAAATTGTAATTTTTAATAATTATTTGACGTTAATATTAACTTTTGCAAATAAAATAATGTTCAATTCATGCGCATTATTAACATACTATCCGCTTGCAAAACTTGCCTTACCCACGCAACGTTTTAGGTATCATTATTTGTGAGCGACAGTTTTTAGGTCTTGCTTTAAAATACATTGTATTAAGTTGTCGCCAGCGTTAAGTCTCTTTTACCCTCTGGGACAAGTAAGGCATAGAATTTATAACGTACACAGCTGCACTCAACGTTTTAATAATATTTCTACTTCAAATTATCTAATATAAAATTTGTATTTCATTTATAAATGTTTTGCGAAATAACGAGATACAAGATTTAAAAAAAAACGTTTTAAACACTACCTTAAATTCAACGTAATGTAACTCAAGTTATGGATATTACCATTCAGAAAAATAAATACTAAAAAAAATTAATTTAATTTAATTTAATTTAATTTAGTTCAATAATTGTAACTTACAAATATTGTAATTTGTCACAGTATTTTCCGATATACAGTGTTTTAGATTTTTGTAAACATTTTTTTTAGATTAAACTATTTATAAAATAAAGAAGTTTTATAGTTATGTAAATAATATGATTATTAATTTGAATTTATTTAAAAATATTATAAAATGTATTTTATTGATGCGGTGGATACATGTTGAAACTCCATATTATATTAATAATTGAAAGACAGGTGGTTTTGGGTCTCAAAGATTTACTTGAAAAAATTACATGTTTCACCACACAGTGGCATCATCAGGCAGATGATTAATAATCCTTAAAAATGTATTTCCACGCACCCAGCATTGTGTAATCTTACTTTTTACATGTTTGTTAACAAGATTCATAAAGAAAAGTTTTTAAAGTTGCAATCACATCACGAGGGCGTGTTACCGAATACGAAATCTACTCGGTATGGCTAAATATCTTTGAGTTAACTTTTTCTTACCGAATAGAAAAATATTAAAAAAATAATTAAAAGTGAATTCAAACTAATTATAATAATTGTTTGTGTAATTTGTGTTATAATTTAATAACTAATTTGAGCAAAAATATAAACTTAAACTGATAATTATCTTTAGTTACTTATTATCAACATTTTTATATTTATAACAATTTTATGACCAAGTATGCACATTTTTAATGGAATTTTAATATTGCAAAATAAATAATTTCATGCCAATATTTTTACGATATGATGCATATATAACATACCTAACCGTACTGGCTACCAGATATTTATTTTTATATCTTTTAAATTATTATTTTTAAAATTATGCTTGGTTTGTAAAAAAATTACGACCCTCGATTACAGTTATGCATTCATACTTATATAAAATTCCCGATGTGCGAAGGGCATCGATACTATATAAACTGACAAGCATTTATTATTATCGGCGATTCTGATTCTTTTATGACTGCATAAAGTCACGCTATAGTAAAATAAAAAATTATTATAGCTTTGATACTCAATTTTGCGTGTTATTTTCCACGACTAACAAAAAGGCATAATTACCATTTTAGTAAATTATAGGAAACTTTAGCAGTGGCGTGAAAGTACTACACTGCTCTCTTATTACTTTTGACATCGAAGATTAATTACATCCGATATGATACCAAGAAATATAAAACTGGATGGAATTGCTTTAAGTTACTTATTTTAATATATCCCAATTTTAATGAAGACTATTCAAGTACTAAAACGTTTAATGTTATAAAATTAAATTACTCTATTTAGAGGATAAATCCAAAGGGAAGAACTTGTAGCAAACTTAAGAGCGAGAAATTCCGACTCGGCAAGTTCGCGAAAGAAGTAACATAGGAGAAAAAAGTTTGAGCAAACTTTTGATAAGTGCATCGATAAGGGAACGGGAATGGATACATGACGAGTGTCCTGGCACCCTTAGGTGCAATCAACTACAGTGATTAATGTAGAAAAGTATCCTTTAACTCTTCCTGTGGATTAGTGGGAAAACTATTATTGTATTTCACGCCGACCTACTACGTTAAATCAAGAAGAGAATTGAAATTCGATTGAAGATTTACTAAGTAGGTTTCGTTTAATGGTCTGCGAGAGTAATTTATTTTCATTTGAATAAATCTAACAGTCACACTCGAAACCTTATAACATGTTTTATGGCTGCGAATAATCTTTTTTGATTTTTTCTTATATTTGTATAATGAAAAAAAAAGTTAGTATTTTTTCTAATAATTTAGGTTTTACGGTTACTAAACGTAGCCAAATATGCAAATTATTAAAGTAAATTACGCAATTAGTACAAAAGAAGGTGCCGGCTACGGCTTGACGATGATATATTAAAAAGCAATTTAAATTCAATTCGGAAAACTCGATTTTGGTGATTAATTCTCCTGTCAACCTCGTTCATATATATTAGCAGGGTTTAGTTTAAGGGTGCGTTTAAATAACAATTAAAAATAAAAAATCGATTTGAATAATTAATGTTGTTAATTATTCATTGCTACAAAATTATATCAATTTAACAGGCGATAAACATTTTTATGCGTTTTTGCGATAAAACGTGAAAGCAATTTGAATCAAAAATCGAATACGATTTTGTTATTAAAAGATATCGAGACGTCTCAAGTTAAAGATAAAAAGTTATAATATTTGATAATGATAAATTAAATAAAAGAATGAAGTGATCATTGATTGGACCGATGAATCTGAACTTTCAGTGTATATTGGATATTGAGACAGTTTTATTTGTAAAGCTATTAATTCTAAATTAATTACAGATTTGTTTAGTTAATTCTGCATAAAGATTATTAGTGAATACTATAATTGTAGTACATAGTATTATTGGGGCTATTATACAAAAGATGAAGTTGATGATAGTACAATTTGATTAAATTTTTAAAGATGTGAACAACACTGTATTGGATTGTTTGGATACTATTGTGACTACAGGGAATTAATTTATAAAACATGTTATGACATGACAAGCTGTCTCTGGAAAAGTATCTGCGGTATGAAAGGTTGCATATTATGTAATGTATAAGACCTCTTTTACACGTAAATTAAGTACAGTGCCGTACATTTTATGCACATTTATGGAATTCATTTGGGAAAAATTAGGATGATAAAATAATCATATTATATATTTACAGGGTGATTTATACCTGGAGGCAAAATATGAAAATTTGTGTTTGAAATTGAATTCTAAACAAAAAATAAAAATTAACTGTTTTCCCGATCGGTCTTTGTTTTGGAGATATCAATAATAATACAAAACTTTTACAAGTTTTAAATTATAGGTGGCAGTATACAACCCGTGACCTAATTACTTATTCGATTTTATGCATGTGGATATATGCGATCAGTTGCAGATTTTTCTGGGGTTTTGATGTCATCTGTATGTAGGATAATTTAAAGGCTTTCAAGTGCAATTGAAAAAAAAATAGTAACAACAATTTTTTTTCTTTAGAAAAATTTAGCCCCGATTACGTTTTTTTTTTCTTTTTGTTTCATTATTAATTTACAATAACATGTGTTATAATATGTATAAATTATATTTGTATACTAAGGTTAGGGTTAATAGAAAAAGCCATGTTTGCAATGCAAAAATCATAACAAATTATTAAAAAGTAGTACCAACCTAATATAATTTCTACTAATGGAAGCAGTAGTAAAAAACAACCAAAATAATAGAATTTTTATAACTACTAAAAATGTGACGTCATTTTAAATCTATTTTAATTTTTTTCTGCGGTTTCTCACACACTGTAATTAATTTTATTACAATACTTTACAATAAAACTATTTTTAACAACTCATATTATTTACACGAATAAGGCTAGACTTTTGTTCTACTTTATTTTGTAATTTTAAATATTGTGTTACTTTTTTTGTAGCTTTATAAAACTAATAAAAAAGTGTGAAACTCAGTTAAGAGATAATTTGATCTATAAATTTTCATTACAGTGTAGCCGTATGTTGCCAGTTTAAGTCACATTTGTATCAAGTTCTACAGCAAGCATTTTTAAAACAATTATGCTTTTAAACCGACAACATTAACTTTTATTTTAAAAATAAAATGTGGTATGATGACTTTGTCTGCCCAAAATCTGCACCAGATTAGCTGTAGATGTATTTTTTTATTAACACAAATAAAATGATTAATGAACTAAACGGCGAATACTTTAAAGGTTTTTTGTAGCTGAAATGAACAAAAAATTCTTATATCTACACTTCATTGTAACTCTGCAGACACAACGGGGACATTTGCCTACTACTATTGTACACTTGCTTATTACTTAATGCTCTTAACCTGGAAAACTGGAAATTTGAATCTAGCTTGGTATCATTTTCACCTCTTTGTTTAAAGAAGAATACAAATAGTTTATGTTGACTATACAATAGTTAATTTAAAACTAATGTGAAATTTATATACTGCGTCTGTACTTATTAGTGGCTTATTGTCTGATGATCAAATTATTACTGAATCTGTCAATCTTGAACATACCGGCCGATGTTTGTTTTGCCGCGTTTAAAGTTGATAATTACAAAGAGAATTTTTGAAAGATCAAAATTAATTCTGAGAAACTGCATATGTCATGTGTCTCCAATAAAGATGAAATATATAGTTATTCATTTATTGTTTAGGAATTTGACGACATTATCAGAAACTGACAATACTGTTCCAGGTGTCAATTTAATGCACAAGAATCTAAACTGTAGGTAAGCTTTAACTACTGGCACTTTTTAACTGGATATGGTCAGCAGGTCTTGAGTCGTGGAAACATATCATAATATCAGTATCTAAACCTGGCAAAGATAGGAAGTTTTTGATAAGCTATAGACACATGTTACTAGCTGCTTATACAAGTTACTAGAAAGAATGATCAATAAACTTCGTATAAGCTTTTATAAGTTTAAGGCGTCATTATTTTACTACTGATGATCATGTTTTGAAGAACACAGCAAATTCATTAAAAATGCTTTTTTACAGAATCAACATTGTTTCGCTGTATTCTTTGGTATTGCAAAAACTTACGATATGACAAGGTGATACAGTATTTTTCAAGTACGAACGTTTTAATTAGTGTGGTATTCACGGAAGTATGGCATTGTGTTTAGAGAGTTTATAACTTTCCGTAATAAAGGTAAGTGTAAGTATAAAATCACGGGCATGTGTGCGCAAAAGTAATTTTTAAGACTCTGTTCGTGACTTTATTTATAATAGCTATTAACGGCATATGTCAGTTCATTTAGAATTTATTGAGCGGTTGTATGTGTGTTGATAACGTATCATTTTTGAAGTACTTTTTTGAGTCTTTTTGTTTTTAACTTTTTTATAGTTATTACTTTCTGTTTTAATCTTTACGTTTTTGTTTGAATCCGTTCTCTCCTGTTAAAGATATGCAATTTGTATTTATAATTGCTTACGTGTATCATATTTTAAGTTTTTGTTTTTTTAATTTTTAATAAGCATCACAACATGTATATATACATGTATTTCTTCTCACGATAAAACTAGTAACTATCTACCGTCTAGGAAACAAATTGGAGTGGACAATTGACGTGCAGGTCACTGCTTGCCACTATAAAGCATAATTAGGTAGGTTGCCGCGTGCAAAATTTGAAGTAGAATCAGAATTTTTGATAAAAAATTATACACAAAAATGAAATGTGTAAGTAATTTAATGTATTGTGCTTCTTCGAGAATCATGCCAACATTGGAATGTTGGAATGCCAACTTCAAATAACTAGTTTGTAATTTGTTTGCTTTATAAACTAAGTCATGGATAATTTTCTTAGTGTTTCAATTGACTCAGTTCTGACTTTGCATTCATTTTTAATAGATTTTGGATCAAGACGTTTAAAACTGAACTTTGTTAATATATGTTTAGCAATTAAAGCATTTTGCACTAACACTATTGCTAGTGTTTTATGCGATTCAGCTCATTTTGACTTGTAGGTATGCTACGAAATTAACAGCAAAACACTTACATTCAACGTTTTTGATTGTGCATAATAATGGTTTTGGCGGTTTTTACAATAATAGATTACGGTTGCAAAAACCGGATGCTGTAAGAAAATGCAATATACTTTAGAAACTTGATTTTTATTTTTAAAAATCTAACAATTGTTTTACTCTCTGAGACGTTTTAACGTCCAAGGTTACATACTGCTTTAAAGAAAATGATTAAGGCATCAACTTTGCCAGTTGAATATGAGAAATTCAAAATTGCTTGTAGTTGCCACTTGAATATTAACCGATGGCTCGAAAAGTAACAAAAGTGTAGATTGTGCTTTTGGCATTAGCAGTGTTTATACTGCTAAACTGTGTGATATCAGTCCGGAGTTTGATCCCTAAAATGTGACTTGTTTTTTATTCACCAGAGAGGTTTGGGAATCACCTAATAAGCTGTTGGTTTTATCAAACCTCTTTAAACAAGTAGTAGACTTACTGTGGCGGTGTAAAATAGCAGTGAAAAGCACAATAAAAAAATAAATTTAAAAACAACATACAAGTAAGTGCAGGCACAGCTTATGTTATTTGTACAGACTCGTTGAGTGCATTAAAAGTCATAGATGATCAAGTATTTGCCAAAGTAAATTAATTTAATTTTACTTCAGGTGTTTGAAATAAATGTTTGGGTTTACTAACTCTGGGATTTTTCCAAGCTGACGATAACTAATGTTAAAAAAACGTTGCAGTCAAAGTTTATGTTTGGGATGTTTTAGTTTTCTACAACAATTGATTTTGTGTAGCTGGTACATAGAGTAGTTTGTTATTACATCGTGTAGTTTTTCATGTAGGCAGAAGCATTTTTCTTATGAGACTGTGCATGGGTCACTGCCGATAGACCCACAGACACTTTTAGGCATCCGATAAGTCTGAAATTTGTGATATTTATAATGTTTTGTTAACTGTTTGTCATATCTTCTTTGATTGTCGGAAGTTTTGGGAACAAATTGTCTTAGTAGATCAGCTAGTTGATGTTGATTGTCTGGTTGAATTTGTTTGACGTAGCAGACTGCACATGAACATTTATTTATTGTGTTTATATATGTATATTTGTGTATTGTAAAATCAGCAATGTCTTTGATGACTTTTTACTGCTTTGAGATTGTATGGAATGGAATGTTATAAATTTAAATTAATTAACTGCAATTTTGAATCATTTTGATATTGATTAAACTTTAAGATAAACAAATGAAAGTTTTTTACCACAGAACAAGCATACAAATTTAATGTGCTTTTTTTTTAAACGTTGCATCAAAATTATTACTGGACAATAGTCTTACCAAATAATGATCCATATATATGTAATGTAGATATTAATGAAAAAATACTTATATTTGACTCTGTAACTAATGAAGAAATTTTAGCTGTAATTAAGTCTATGGACAACGAAAGTAGCTCTGGATATGATAACATTCCCATTACATTAGTGAAACAGTGCCTACCACAAATTATTGAACCATTGACAGAAATTTTTAATAATTCGTTTCAGTCAGGAGTATTTCCTGATAAATTAAAATTTTCTATTATATCGCCAATTTATAAAAAAGGTGATCACAACATGCTTGAAAACTATGGATCTATCAGTTTAATAAACATTTTTTCAAAGATACTAGAATCACTAATGTGCAACAGATTAACAAATTTTTTTAAAGAAAATAACTTATTTAAGGATACGCAGCATGGTTTTAGAAAGGGCAAAGGTATATGCACTGTTCTGTTTAAATAATTGCAAATTGTAGTATCTGCCTTGGACACTTATCAATATTGTTATCAAAGCTTTATAACTACGGTATTCAAGGAATAGCGTACAAGTGGATGAAATTGTACCTAAATAGCAGGTTTCAATCGGTAATGCTAAAAACTAAAGAAGTACTTACAGTATCTGCACCTCTTGAAGTTGTAATGGGAATTCTGCAGGTTAGTATATTAGGCCCGCTTCTTTTTATAATATTTTTAAATGACTTATATAAATCTGTTGATGTAGATTGTTGCTTAATTAGCTATGCAGATGATACAAAACTCAAATTAATTGAAAAAAATATATATGTGGATATTATTTATAAAAGTAACATTATGATGGAAGGTTTGGAACTATGGTTTCAGAAAAACAAATTGATCCTAAATGCAAGCAAAACAAATAGAATTTTATTTAAAACTAACCAACAACTACAAAAACTTAACTCTATTCCTTTAAATAAATCAGAGTATGTGCATACGCAGAATGCAAAATTTTTAGGTGTCATATTAGATGAAACTTTAAATTATAAAGAAAAGGAAATATAGAGGTAGTAGCAGAGGATTCTTTAAAGAAATGAAGATTTTAACATACCCAGCAGTGTACATATACAAATGTTTATACTTATTTTAAAACATAAACTATTATTTTCTCTTAACACCTTATCGGAGATTTATAATACACGACATAGAATAGAATTCATTATTCCTAGCCACTGACTAAATATAGCAAAAAGCAGTATTACACAATTGAATTAAGTTTTACAACAATTTGCCCAAACTTATCAAAAATAAGACGATATATTCCGTTAAAAAAAAACTTATATTTAAATCACTATGCAATCTGGAGCCATATAGTATCGAAGATTATTACACACAGATAAAACCTACTCAAATGCCTGTATTATAAGTAATGCTATTTAACCTTTTCTTTTTGACACTATTTCATGTAAATACTGTATCTACTTCTGTATGTATTGTTGTTACTATATTTTATATCAAAATAAAAATTATTATTATTATTATTTTGAACTGAATTTAAATATAATCTTTTGGGTACCCTAAACTAGTATTAAATATATTAATATTTTTACTCTTTATCAAATTGACTTAAAGCATGCTTAAAATAATTTTTTTAGACCATACATTCTCTAAAGTCTAATCTTTATTTTGTAATGATTTGAACGTAATTTAACTTCCACTGTAGCAACGTTTTAAAAATATTTTAGAGAAAACAAGTCTACTATAATAATATATAAGTGTAAAATTTTGTATTAAACAGCTTGCAAATGCTATATTGAAATGAACTAAAACTTTACAGTAACTAAAAATTGTATGGTTTATTTTATATTTTTTATTTTTTTATACTTACTAATTTATTAATAATTTTATTAATAACCTGTTTTCTTTATTTTAGAAGGGACTTACGAAAAGAGAAATGGTATGAAGGAGTCAGATCACTGCGGTGAAACGGTAAGTCTATTATTTATAGTTAAATAAAAATAAAATTTTATAAAAAGCTTGTTTTAAATAGTAGTATGTAATCATTGATTTAGTGTAGTGGTTGGTTGAAAAACTACAAGTTTTCCTTGTACAGCAAGCATGTTTGATTGAAGTCTGTTTGTTTTGTACAGCAAGATGAGGTAACTCAGGATCTGAGTGATTAGCGGTTTTATCGAATAAGATATTTGCGAAAACTAACATGTGAATCTGATTGAATTTCGTATCAGCTTTCAGTTGGGTGTTACGAACGTGCGAAGGTGCTTTGAGGACCATTTTAAACGTCTATAGGCTTTCCCACTCCCCAAACCAAAAACGAATATTAAAATTAAAGTTAAACTAATTGTTTGATGGGTTTTGATTGGCACACATAAAAACAACTGACAGGTGAAGTACAGACAGCAAGATCATTAAGGCGATTTAGATTTACTTTTTCGGCGTTATGTATAAAACAAATGCACTGGTTATTCGCACATTGTATACAAGTTGCTTTATTTGTCTACTGAAATTAAGTCTGATAAAGTTGGCGATATTTGTTATATACTATTTTATTATTTTACTAACAAAATCTCTTTATAGAAATTATAGTTTGCTTGAAGAAAAAAGTTTTTTAATTTACTTATTGAATCAATTAAATGAAAATGTACATACATATTAATTAATAAATTTTAATAAAACATGTTTATGTTTGTATAATTAAACAAATATAATTGAATTGAATTACTGTTTACTTTCTGTTTACTTTCTGGTTTAGCAGGTAATTGATTATCAACAAATCTTTTTTTTATCAAAAATGTTTGTAATCTTTTATGAGCAAATTACGATTTGAATTTTCATCATATTTTTCAAAGTACAGTAATTTTATCCATATTAAATTTTAAAATAAATCAAAATGCAATTAAACAGTTTCATGTTTTTCACCAAATACATTCACGTTCGTTTATTTTACATTTTTTCCAATTGCACTGCGATCGATATTACCAGACGTGACTAAACGGCATAAACCGATCATAACGGAAATAAAAATGAAGTTTTCCGTGCCTGCTTCAAGGGTAAAAAAATGAACAGGAATATATATCATGCACAATCTACCATCTGTGGCTTTCGACGAACCGACTTTCCCGATGACGCAAACGTTTTTCCTCATTTTTTCTCTCATACATACTTTGTCTTGATTTTCTCTTGCCGCTGCAATCATTGCTTCTCATATATCTATGAAATGTAAATTCACCTGATGGAACTCACCTCTCTCTGATGTTACAGGATATGTGTTATCTTTGTGATGTTTGATTTATTTTTTTGTTCACCTATCTATCTATAGGATATAAACAATTTTATATCGAAAAAAGAATTTGTGGAAATTTTTATTTTGTAGTAAAATTTCAGGCAAACATTTCGATCGTTAATTTGTAGTTGGGTATTTCTAGCATGCACCACATTACTGTTTAATTTAGCCAGTCAGTAAGTTATCAATTTTCTTAAGAATTTAAATTAACACGAGACATTTAAAATAATTAATCTCAATTTTCTATTTATTTTTAATGAAATAATTAATACAATATAACAGATTACATCTCCAACAGAAACCATTTTCATTACAAAATCTATTAGCAGCTATTAATTTCTCTTAGACTATTAAATGGCTGTATCCATTGCACTTAACTGTAATGATAATAGCCGTAGTGTACTATGCAATACTGGTGTTTGTAATTTGTCCCGGGAGGTTTGTATTAGCGCCGCATCTGCTTCCTATGTCACCCAAACTTTTCGGATATCATTGCATTAAGATAAGAAACTTTTATGGGACTATTGTTTTTCGTTAAGATCCATTAGGCGGAATTCCGCGTGGTTTAGTTTTAAAGTATGGCGAGGAAAATGGAATGCTCTGATATACTCCAGTAGCTTTTAGATAACAACATAATTATTTTTTATAAACAACATGTTGTTACTGTTTTATGTTTAACTAAACAAATAATAGTGCACTTAATATTACACATATTAAATATTTTTAAAATAAATTATACGTAAGCATTATATCTTACCTCTTTCCACCGTTTGAAACTTATGCTACTCATATTTTTATTATTATGTTTTTCTGTGTTCTATGAGGAAGTTTTATGCTCAATAAATTTGCATTAAGTTTTCTTTTGGTAGCATGACCCTATCTTCCATAATAAATCGAGAATTTGCAAAACCCTTATCATAAATCGTGGACCTTGTGAAATATTGCTTGCAGCTTATAGTAAATACTGGTATATTTTCTTGTCGATGATTCACACTCAAGTTAGTCTGTACTTGCTAGAATAATTTATCGAACGGCATGCCCTTTTGGGATATTGTTTAGCATATTGCATCTTTAGAAAGATTTTATAGTCAAAAACCATAAAGTTGAAACAATATTTTTATAATATGTTGTACCTCATGGGCGCTTAGTTGATTTATTCATAAATGTTAATGCTTTATTTATTACGTAGAGCAGTGGTCTTTAAACGTTTCTGATCGCGTGTTTTATTTAAAACGACGAGTGTGTATTCTACAGAGACATGTGTTAAACAATGCATATTTTTAGGAATGATAAAAACGTTACTGTTAGGTGTTTATTGGGTATTGGCAATCTTTCTCTTCCTTATTATGATTTTTGTATTAATTAACATAATTTTAATTTTTTTAATTTTATAACTAGACAATTTTGTATGAATTAATTTTACAATGTTGTATATTAAAAATGAGTTATATAAAACATCTTTTGTGCAGTATTGAGTACTAAGGTCAAACAGTTTTTAAAAAAACATAAATTACATTTTAAAGTTTTTTTTAATGAAAAAGTATTAAATCTGTAATCACAGATAACAATGAATCTGTAAGGAGTTTTGGTCTATATTCTAAAAATAAATAATTAAGTGTAACGCCGTCCAAAAGACTGAACATAAAAATAACGTAATTCAATATCACAAATGACAATGAAGTTGTAAAAGATTTTACTCTTTCGAGATACTTTTGACACAACAGAACTTACATCATGTTAGAGTTTTATGTTATTTGTTGAGACGCATAAGCTATACGTTTCTTTGGTCATGTTGAGGTATTTATTTATTTACAGTTTGAACATGCCAAAGCTGTTGTAGAATAGTATTTACGCGTATTAATAATAACATCAATCTAAGTGAACCAAATGTTTTATTGATAAAAAATTAAATATTTTGTTATCTTTGTATTAAATACTACATTAATTGAATGTAGAAAACTATCACAAAGTTGTACGCAAAAAATACCAAAATTTGGTAATTGATTGTCATCTATTAAATGTTTAGAATAGTCTTTCAATGGGTCTGTTAAGGCCTACGTATTATTTGATTTTAATTTTGCAATTTTGACACATGTTTGTACTTACCGAAGTTTATGTTAGGAATTTGCATGAGTTATCAATACATATCTGGCATAGACAATGAATTGCTAGAAAATAGTCAGATGCTGTGCTATATGTGTCATTTATTTAAAAATGTTGACTATCTCTGGTGGATTGTAACTTTAGTAAGTTATTTAGGAATATATTAGTTGTGGTATTGCTTGATCAAATGGCCCCCTGATCTTTGTGGTAGTGGTCTCAGGTTCTTTTTCCACTATTAGAGCTAAATAACAAAGAGGTAATGTGTTTTTTTTTTCTACAGGTAGTATTTCTGACATATGTCGGATTGTTTCATATTCCATAAGAGTTATTGTAGGTACAATGATCTTTACGCTCAATGAAATAAAGCTTTGAAGTGTCTCATCTTTTTATTTGATTATTTAAATGTAATTTTCTATTACTGGCAACTTATCAACTAATCTACCTGTTTTGTTGCAATATGTAATTTTGTACAAAAATGTTTACATTCTATCTCTTTGTTAGAAATTGACTCATAAACGCTGAGAAATAAGATTTGTACTTAATACGTTTATTGGTATATAATCTAATCTTACTTAATCGAAAAGTGTTTCTATGTAGATTTGATAATTTTTTGTTTAATTTGATCTGTGCACATTATTTATAAAATATTCTTGAACTTAAGAGCATACTTACCTTAGTTGGTTTATTGAAATCTAGGTTTACGAAGGTTAATTTATTAGACACGTTAAGGTTTGAAGCATTCAATTGGTGTAATGTTATCAATTGACACCAGATATGATGGTCTAATTTAGTTTAAGGTTTTTTTACTTTTATTAACAGCTTTAATCAAAGTTGACAAACAACAATAAACTCAGTTTGTAGCGTCGTCTTGGGTGATAAAGTTATCTAATAATATATATTGATTCTCAGTCTAATTGACCACATAGAACAACAAAATTGCTTTATTATTGTTTTTTAATTTTTATATCGACTTTGTAGTATTTGCCATGCGGTATTATCATTTGAATTTAAGTATGGTAGTGAAACGATAACTATTGCTGCTTTGCCTGTGAGCGATGTTAGTGAAGCTTATTAAAAGTGTGCTAGATGGGCATTTAGTAGTTGCTATTACTTTTGGTTTATGATATTATATTGTAATATAAGTCTTTAAATTTGCACTACTTTGTATTGTCATTTAAATTAATCAAAATCAAAAATATTTTTTTTAATCTCTATACGGGTTAATTGCGGTAGAGAATTTTTATCCAAAGAAGATGAACCTTGTAAATAATTCTCAAATCTAATTAGTTTAGCAATGACAATTGTTAAGTTTTTTATTTTGGTATCTTACATATAAATGTAAGTGTTATTGCAAGTGGAACGAGTAGTAAATTAGGCAATTAGTACAAGGTGGGGCAGAATGAACTTCTTAGTTTCCACCGGTTATTGACCACAGCAGTGTGGTTATGTTGGGGCAATAACTCTATCTTTAGCAGTTCTTTTTTTATAAGACTAGAAAGTGTCGGATTCATTTCCTCAGGTTGACATGCCTACCAACTAAAAACCGCCCCATATTGAATGCCAATAAAAGTTTGAGACTTTACGGCTCATTTACCATTTTTTGTTAGATTAAGTATTAAAATGAATTCGTTCGGATTATTTTATATGAATGTTATGATTTATTGACCATTCGCTGCGGAGAGATGGTGGGTTGACCTGATCCCTGTTAGTGTTTTTAGAGTGCGGTTACTTGATTCACAGGGCGTTTATAAAAGAAAGTCTTGTCTGGCTTGGCAAGTCGGACCAAATCAGGGTTTGGACAAAACGCGAAATTATCAAAGGACTTTAGGCTAAAGTTTCAATGTGTTGGCGCAGTAGAGGCATCTATAGGTCCGCTCGAATTTCTCTGTTACCATAGAGCACTAAGAAGGCTTCTGAAAGTAGAACTTTAGAATGCCTCGAGACGATTGAGGTGACAGCGAGAGTCTGTGCCCCAGATAGGGGATGCGTATGTTAGCATAGGCCTGATGGTAGATGGTAGAGCCGGATTTTATTTCGAATCGACTTGCCGTTGTTTGTCCTTTATCTAAGGTAACCCTAAGATACTGGGCAGCATCGGACCACGGTATAGGAACGTCGTTAAGATTGACGTTCTTATCAGGAGTGATTTTTTGCCGTGTGATGAGAACAGCCTTGCTTTTCTCTGGGTTTACTTTGACTTGCCATTTATCCTACCATTCATCCAGGTAGTCGGTGGTTTTCTGTAGCCTTATAATGATCATATCGAGTGATCTTGAAGAATAGAGAAGAGCTGTGTCATCAGCAAATTGACCTACGTTGGTGGGGGGAAGAAGATTATTAGCTTTGGTGTGTTTCTGTAATCTGTCCAGGATCACCTTTTCTATTACTTTACTTAAGGTGCATAGTACACTGATGGGCTGGTAGTTTTGTGGAAATGTTCGGTCGTTACCAGGTTTGGGGATGTTTATCACCAGTGAGCTTTTTCATTCTGAAGGAAAATGCCCAGTTTGAAGAGTCGCATTTGCAATATTGGTGAGTGCCATTATTGCTTTGTGCGAGAACGATTTTAAAGCTCTGTTTGTTATCTTATTGGAACCAGGGGCGGTGAGAGCTTTAAATCTTTTGATAATTTTTCTGATTTGAGACGGTCGAACGCTTTTAGCGGTTTGTTGTTGTCTTTCGCGTTTCTGACTGCATTGTGGACACGATCGATATGATCAAAATCTGTGTTTCTTGAGAATAGCTCGGAACATTGGAGTTGCTGGAATGGAAACTTGCTTGTTGCGCAAGGCTTTGGAGATTTTTCACATTGGATGATTATTTACAATGAAAGATTTTATGGTATTTTGCCAACACAAATTTTTGTGCAACCTTATTGCTTCTCTCACTTTGCTGTGGAGCGCATTTATGATTTTGCGGTCTCTGGGGTTGCGATGCCTCTGTCATTGGCGTTTGGCGGCATATCTGCGTTGTATCAATG
The DNA here is from genome assembly GCA_963932245.1 of Tachinus rufipes. Lineage (NCBI taxonomy): Eukaryota > Metazoa > Arthropoda > Insecta > Coleoptera > Staphylinidae > Tachinus > Tachinus rufipes. Next base: position 42,973,531 of record OZ010745.1, on the reverse strand, counting down.
TCTTTGTGTCACGAAATAGTCTTAGAGGATTATCGACGTGGACATGATGGGTCTTAGAGGCATTTTCCGTGGCTTTGCGAGTTTGATTAGTAAGAGTTTTGATGGCTCTTTTGAGGTGATCGACTGTTTTTACTCGACAGAGTTCCTGATCTTTAAACCATTTGAAAATGGATTAGTAATGTAAGGAAAACAGGATGTGCACTTTGTAATAAACTAGTTGGGCGACCCAAAAACATTGCGGCAGTTATAGCGACTATTGAACAGTTTCCGACGCGTTCTGCGCGGAAACATGCCGCTATCCTTGGGTTTTTGTTCAGAACAATACGGCAAATTTTACGCACAGACCTTAAGTTACACCCCTATAAGATGATGACTGTCCAGGAGTTGAGCCCACAAGACTGCGTGAGACGTACAGATGCTTACAATGCAATTCTAACAGCTGTATCCCCGGCTATATTTTTTTGAAGAGAGAGGCTTAACTGTATCAGTTAATTCTGCTCACTATTGTAAAATGTTGGAGATTTTTTACTGCTTAAAATGGAAGATTATGATGCAGAAGCCTTCTGGTTTCAACAAGATGGAGCCAAGGCATACTGTCCGTTGTTTACGCGATCTTCTGCACCAAATATTTCTTGGTCCTCTAATTTCGTTGCAAGGGTATGTTCCATGTCTCTTAAATCCCCAGATTTCACTCCCTGCGATTTATATCTGTGGGGATATTTTAAAGATGGGGTTTACAAAGGTTGACTTTGAACCTTGAAAACTTGCAAAAAATGCAATTTTTTGAATTCTTCAAGATATGCTGGCGAGAGTGGCCGAAAACGTTTAATTTTTGGAAAATAACGAAATAAATATTACAATTTATCCGACAAATTAGGAAGGTTATTTTGCCCCACTTTGTAGTATGTTTGATTTAACTTCTTCTTGGCGTGCTTTATCTGCTCTGGATATTAGCGTTCATTATCACGATCTTCTCCTCGTCCACTGCACTGCAAAAAAGTTGCAGCGATGTCATGTCAAACCATTGGCGTAGATTTTTAAACCATGAAATTCGGCGTCTTCTCGGGCTTTTTCCCATCACCTCTCCTTCCAGAATTAGTTGGAGTATGCTGTATCTATCACTATGCCTCATTACGTGCCCGAGATATTCCATTTTCCTAATCTTTACAGCTTTCAATACTTCCTACTCTTTGCCTATTTTCTGCAGAACTTCCTTATTACTAATGGGCACTTTTCATGAATTATTCAGGATACGACGAAATGTCTATAGTTTGATGGCCTTTAGTTTTATCTCTGTATCCTTTGATAGGGTTTATTTGACGATGTACATTTGTGTTGAGATTATAATAATATATTATAATATTAATGATTATAATATATTTTTTGATGTGCTAACTCAAATTAACTTTGGAGACAATAAAATTAGGTGATAACTGTTTAGAAATAACTTTTACTTAGCCAATCTTCTATTATCTCTTTCTTGGGTCTTAGGCAATATAATTCAATTAAGAACTTTTTAAATAATGTTTTGGATTTAGTATACTCTAACATCGAATGTCAAATATTTAGAAAAACATTTCCTCTAGTTTCTGAAGATATTCATCATCCTGTACTTACTTTTTCTTTACAATGTTTTCCGAACTTGTCTCCAGTTAATAATGATGCTGTCAAACTTAACTATAAAAAAGGTAACTACTTGGCATTGTATGCGCATCTGAGCAATTTTGAGTGAAGTACACTTTTAAATTTTTCTGATGTAACTTTAGCTTTTGTTGAATTTTATAATATATTAAATAGTGCGTTGCATAAATTTATTTCAACTTGCAAAGATAAACAAAAAAGAAAATATCTACCTTGGTATATCATAGAAATTATAAAGATTATTAGAAAGAAGAAAAAGCTTCAGTCAGAATAAAACTTAAGTTCAAACCCTAACAATAACCGCGGAGTTTAAACGATTTAGAGCTTTAATTAAATGTAAAACTAAATCTGCTTACAGTATTTATATATCCTCAATTTAAAATGAAGTTATTTCTAACCCAAAACAGTTTTGGACATACATCAACTCTAAGAAATCCAACTCATCTAGAATTCCTTCTACTTTGATTTATGATAATGAAGTATTTGATAATCCTAAGAACATTGCTAATGGCTTTTCTAAGTTTTTTGAATCCGTACTATTCTCCCGTCTACTAATGTCAACTGCAGCATTATACATAACTTACATTTTCGCATGTTTCAGAAGATGCTGTGTTAAAGATTTTTTCTTTAAACCTTCCTAACAAAAATTCTGCTAGCGATGATAATTTACCGGTTTTTTTATTGAAAGATTGCGCTATTCTGTTTTGTCATCCTCTCATAATTTTATTTATTTTATCCATTTCAACCTCTACTTTCTCTAATAATCTGAAAATAACTTTTGTTTGTCCAATACTTAAAACTAATATCAATCTTCACATTGATAACTATTGCCCTATTTCAATCCTACTTTACATTGCCAAAGTCTTTGAGCGAATTTTCTACAATCAAATATACAACCCAGGACGTTTAATTGTAACAAATCTGTGTAGTATTACACTATCTAAAACTCTTAACACTTCTGGCTTTTGAAAGAATTGAACTCAATATTCTCTTAGCTAAGCTTAAAGATTTTGGTATTTGCAGTTCATCCATTTTACTGATGTCATCTTATTTAAAAAAAACTTGAGTCGTATGTCACTTTCAATTACTATAAATCTAGTTCTTATATTCCTACATCTGGTGTTCCGCAAGGATCAATATTGGGGTTTATGCTGTTCAATTTATTTATTAATGACCTTTCTACATTACTTGTCAGCATCTTCTATAGGCAGATGATCTTAAAATCTATTCAATGTTCAACAACATCAATTACTGCTTTCGGTTGCAGAACATGTTAAACCAAACTTTCACATGGTGAAAACGATTATATATAAACATCAACAACTGTAAGTTTATATCATTTACACGAAAAACTAATGCTATAAAGTTTGATTATCTTATTAATAGCCATCCAGTTGAGTATGTAAGTACTTTTAAAAACCTTGGTGTTCACTTTGATACAAAACTAACGTTTTACTATCACATTGAAAACGTTGTATAGAGTTCCATAAAAGCTATAGGATTTATTCATCGTAACACTTTTCAAAATCTAAGTGCCTAAGCATTATATAATTTTTTTGTGCGTTCTAAATTGGACGCTTCTTTAATTTGGTATCCACAGAACTAACATCAAACAAAACAAATTGAAAGTGTGCAACGCAGGTTTTTAAAATATTATTTGTATTTAAAAGTAAATTGTCTGTAACTGTATTAAAAAATATTATTTATAAAATATTAAATTTAATAAATTATTAATTTAAATTTAGATTTGGAATTACTATTACTACGCACACGTACGTTAATAATGTTTCTATCCTATTTTATTGAAAATATATATTATACGATCACATAATTTAAACATTCTGAGAGGTGGGTTAAAATACCTTTTGCAAATGCAACCTCAAGTTAGTAATACTAAATAAAACTAAATAGAAAAGTTTATAATAGACAACACGAGCTAACAAAATTGGATAGCCAGTCGCTTTTTGAATTAATTCATTTATATCTTTTTTATTATTTTTTAACGAAATTTGTATAGTTTCTGCATATGACAAGGCAACCAACCACCAATCAATATTATTACACAAACAAACAAAAAATTTGCTCTCTGCTTTTTCCATCACCATCAATGCATCATTTTTCCATAGCTATCGGGAGATTATCTTGACAGCAAACTTTTTTCATACGAAGACTACAATTTTTTCTAGTAAATAAATCATTATGGACGAGACGTATCGTCAATGATTAGGTTCTGTATAGTGAGAGAAAAATGGGACTGGAAATGAGTGTCCACACGAACATCGAATATATGTTGAGAGGAGATGAAAGCCAACACATTTATGAAATCTCACTTCCTCTATTGGACATAAATATACCGTAGATGGGATGGTCGTAAAATAAAATTTTATACAATAAAAATTCTTGTGAAACAATTTCCAATATCATCGTGTATTGAATATTTTTCACGGAATTTTTTTTTTTTTTGTTAACTTCTTGTCTTGTTGAGTTTTTGTAAAAGCTTGTTGTTTAATCTAAAACATTTATTTAATTTATATGCACCATTTAAATCTTACTCAGCTATTTTAATTAATACGAAGCATTCTCATTAAGTATTAAGATGCGGATGCTATAGGAACTTGATTTATGAATGTATTTGCGATTTTTACATTGCGAAATTATTATGAACTAATAATAAAATTGGAAGTAGATCGATTGCTGTATTACGAGTTTACTGGCCTGAATTCCATAAGAGATGATTTAAATATAGAATCTACATATGCAGTTAAGTAAGTATTATAAATAATTGCTGCTTAGTAATTATAATACATAAATCTAAGAATTTCTGACTTAATGAGACGTAATTTTTGCTTTGTTAAAATGTTTGCTTAATTAATTGTAATTAAATCCAATTTGATATTTAGAGAAACAAATTTATATATTTATAATTAAAACAAGTCGGAATAAAGGGGTTTTGTCTCAATTTAAGCTGGTAAAACAGCTTCCTGTAATGGTTATACTAAGGAATTCTATTTTAATTTTTAATTAAAATGTGTTATTATATAGAACAAATTTGTGGCAGCCAATTTAGATTGTATTATATTATATACAGGTTGTCTTACAACACCAAATTCTTAATCGATTAATGAGAAATGGAAAAAAAATGTTTTTTTGTAACTGCTTTCTGCGAAAAGCATTTCTTATAAGAATTTGTAACGTTACACAAACAATGTATATCTACATATAGTATTAAGTTTCTTTTTAAATTATACATGCAATAGTGTAAAATGAATAGAATGTCGAAATTTTATTATTACTTTTGTCAAATATCAGTATCAATGATTAATTAAGTTAGATTAAGGTTGCTTGGTGCGCCTGGAACTAATTGCATTTTACTTTACATACTTATTTAAACGTTGCAGTATTTTACCAATTAATATAAAAAAATAGATTTCTGGAATCTATAGCTAATTAAAACAAACAATAGAATAAATTCTTAAAACGTCGGTTTTTGTTATTCAATCTAATTACGTATACATAGTCCAGGTAAATTGTGAGTAATGATATGCTTTTAAAAAGCATAAATGGTCTGTAAAGTTTAATTTAAAAAATGCAAAAAATACACAAAAAATACATACAAAATTATGATTTTTTTTTAGGAATTGTTAGACTGCGATGATTTTTACAAAACACCGATAATAGGGTTATCCGATTTTATACGTCGAACTCGAAGCCATTTTATAGGGTTTGCTATAGCTCATGTTATTATTGTTAAATTTTATAGTACATTGTTTATCAAGATTAAAATTAAAAAATCAAAACAAATAAATAGTCTTTACAGGCATTGGTTAATTAATGTATATTAATTTAAATTATTGTATTATAATGCTATCAACCTTAGGACAATTATTATTATTTTTTACAATAAAATAATTATTGTACTTCTAATTAGATTAATTAAAACAAATGCGGTTGAATGTTTTGAGGTATATTCTAAACAATTTGATTAAAATTAAAACAGATGCGTTTGCATTTTTCAATAAACCTTCAGATTTTATAATGTGTTTAGTATCAGAATGAAATAAATTGAGTATAAATCAAGTACAACCGCCACTGTTGCGGTTTCGTCTCTCCTCGACTTTCCCATCCATCAAGATTTTCGTAAAGAGATTGCATCGCAACCGCCGGGCTCCGATTGTATACGTATACACTTTATCTCGCTCAACCTCCTCCCACTATACTTTTTTTTTCATTCTTTTCGCCTTGTTTCCTGTTAATTCATATCCTGTTGGCGGCAGCTGATGTTTACATGAACTTCCGACGTGTGCCCCGCATTCTAACCGAATTCCGCGTGTGTAATTGGTTGGAATGTCTTTTATTGTATACCTTATATTTGTTTGCATCATAACGGGATAGGGGTTATATTTATATTGTTTTTTAATTTTTTATTATTATCTAACAGGTTGTGTAGTTTATAACAATGTTAGAAATGCATTACTATACGTAAGCAATGTAAAACATTTTAATTTAGCTCAAAGTTTTCTAGTTTTATTTGTTGCTTTGCGACTGATATATCAGTTAAGATTTGCACCTAATCTAACCTAACCTAACTTAAATAACGTTTGTTTTTAATTCGAAATTTTTTTAAATTAATTTTCTATAATTCAAATTCATTAAAAACTTAATTAAATACTAAAAAAGAATTTCATAACGACATTAATATAATATAAAATTATACTTGATAACAAATGTCACTTACGTTATGAAATATAAACTGCAGACACATTTTAATCGTAATAAAAGCTGAGACACTTGTACTGACTCATCCCAGGTATAGAATATATGTTGACAATTTTTATAGAACCTAACACATCATTAAAAACATAATTTAAAACCAGATTATCCTAATCATAAAATTTGTTATCTAATTAAATTTATATATTTTATGACCATACGGGTTCTCACATGAAATGAATTACCTATAAATATTTTAGTAGACACTTCAATTTTTTCCATTTTATAACATCAGATGTTCAACATCTCAACTATAAAGCACACAGACCGTGCTCACCAGCTATGGAGTTTTGTTAAAGCCCATAATTCATATCTATCTCCCGCAGAATTCACACGGAGAGTGTAACAAGATAGGTACATTTTACATTCAATATAAAATCTCTAAATCAAATATCGACAACGTAACTACATAGTTGCTAGGAATTATCAAATGGTTGGGATTGGGTCGCAATATACAATATTAAGTATTAGTCAACAGTATTATAGGAAATTATTTTAATTTGTTGAAAAAAAAATCTGATATTTTATTGTATATTTGAAAAGTTTTATGGACTTTACCTTATCTGCAATTCATACTTGTAAATTGGTATTCTATTCAAAGTTGGATATAACTCGGTTATTGTAAAATCGTTTTACACAGTTTGTTGGCTTTTTTCTTTTGTATTTTTGTGACCGCTTTGCGGGAAATAACATGCGAATTATTCGACTTGGAATAATGCTTAGCGGCTTTTTATTAACATATTTATAGTAGAATAATAATTTTAAATTAAATTAAAGTTTTCCAACAAGAAGGTCTATTTTAATTATAAAGAAATATTTATTTATTCTTAAATAATACAATTTTTTAATTTAAATTTAAAATACAAACTATTGCAGAGAACTTGGAAAATGATATCTAGTAAATGCCCACTTTGACTCTGTCTGCAAAAGATCATGCTTTTGAGGAACTTTTGCAAGACATTTTTGCACAACTGTGGCTCTATATGGCGAATGACAGCTTGAATATTGCCTTTGAGGGCTAGAATTGTTTGCGTGGCATTAGCGTAGATTTAACGTAACCCCAAAATAAAATTGCACGATTTATATCCGAGTTTTGCGAAATTATGCGTAAATTTCTCGTGCAGCACTGCAATTTTACAGTTTGTGTGACATGTAGGACTATCTTGCTGAAAATAGAAAATTGTCTTTGCCCAAATTGTCTCATATAAGCCAAAAAAGTCAGTTATTGTTTTATGGTAGCGATCCGCATTGAGTGTAATTGCAGCACCTATGTCGTACTAAAAAAAAAGGTCCCATGGCTCTGCCGACTCAAACCCGCACCAAATAGTAACTCGTTGACGATAAAGATGTTTTTCGGCTGTTGTTTTAGGGTTTTTGGAACCTTAGATGCGGCAGTTTTGTCTATTGACAAACTTACTGAGATGAAAATAGATTTTGTCATTAGTTCAAAATTATGTGATATTATTACACACTGTGTTTCAAAACTAATGTGTTTTTGATGATGTTAAACAGACACGCAGACGAAATAAAAAAATTATTAAAACAAATATATTTTTGTTACTAAAATTAAACAGCGTGTTACTTTTTTGTTGTTTAAATGTTGATATTTCTATACAGTCGTCGGTAAGAAGGATTATTGTAATATTTAGTCATTATGGACTCTTAATAAATTGTCGCAGGTTTGAGCCTCAGCTCCGGCAGAGCTATTTTAAGAAATTGTTGCATTTATTAATTAATCTGACACATGATTACTGTCCATGTAACCGTAAATACATTTATTATGAGAGTGTGGGAAGACCAGATACTTGGCCTCATTAGTATCTACAGCGCCTCCATTCTTTCAATTAACGGGTTCGGTAGTATAATTTATGTAATTAATTTACATATCTATATTCAAAGGCAGCTGTGAGGTAGTAACACAAGCATTAATCCCTAAATATAGTCAAAATCAGAAACGGAATCTATGTACAATGTATAATCTAACCTAACCTAAACTGGAGATTGATTAAGGAAGATTGTTCTTTGGATGTGAGGACCAAACTACAAATTCATTAGGTGGTACAATTAATATCTTAATACAATCGGTTGGTGTTATATATTTCTTTGCAAATAATAAGTTGGTAAGCATGTTATAATTATTTTTTTATGGTTCTTTATAATGCCCAGAAGTCTTACGACTTGTTTAAAGATAGTTGATCGGACCAACGGCTTATTAGGTGATTTTCAAATTACACATTTACATTTTTATTTATTTATTCCTTTGTCTGTCTATCTTTTAGTTTAAAGTTTTATTTTTTAAACAAGACTAAATGATAAGTAAAGTAAAAAAGTTGTGTAAATTGGCACCAAATAGTGCTCAGTTGTGCACTATACTAGTAATAGCAGAAAGTCAGCTTTAGTAAAAAAATATTATAGTTACTTAAGTGCGTTTTTCTTCAATCTTTTCTTCGTTTGCTCAAATAATCTTAGATATTATAAAATGAATAATATGTAGTAACTGAGTAGTTAATAATTTTTTTCCTCAAACTTACTACGTAGTGATTTGATTTTTTAGGTAACATATTTTGGAAAATAGTAAAGAAGTTGAAATAAATAATTAGACATTTTAGTAGTAGCAGTATATTTTTTTATATAGTTTACAGTTATACGGAGGATGGGTTCCACTCTTTTTGAAATGTTTTTTTTAACAAAGTAGCGTTTTTGTTTGAGTTTTCAAATTTATGCTAAATAGCTTATATCTTTTTGGTGGTTATGTAATTATGCTACTCATTAAAGGATTTGACATTAGAAGCAACCTTAAAACGTTTTTTACATTGTTTCCGACAAAATGTTGCAAGAAATTTTGGTTAAATTACTGGAAATGTTTATTTCTTGTCTCAGCTGCTTCTTCCAATAAGATTTTAATAGGCAATTGGGCTTGTAGAAACACAAGAGGTCCGAGAATAAGAACCTTGTGTACTATAAGCGACATAGGATGCCATGGCAAAACATTGAGAATTTATTAAAGTTTAACTTATATTCAATAAAACTCACTAAAATATTAGGAAATAGGAAATTTTTTGATCAACATCAGTCATTTTTAAAAATACTTGAAGATCACGTAGTTAAAAAATGGTTGATGTTTTAGTCAATTTTTCTTGCGTTTTTAAAGAAAATGTAAGTAAAAAAATATTACTTACATTTTCTTTATTGGTCTGTGCTTTTATTTCCCATTTTGTTAAGTTATTCAGTAGGAAATGGATGATGGAATGTTTCTAAAAACGTTATTTTTGCGTGTAACACAGACAAGCCAAATTGTAGATTATCTAACTCTACTTCTTGAAGTGTAAATGTTGCTAAATTAATAATTTTTTTGGGTTGCTAAATTAGAAAGTTTGTTATCAGGTATTATGAACAACATTGTATGGTTTAAGGTTACATTTCTTTTTGCATATGCTAACATTGTCTTTTTTAAATGCTTGATCTGGTAATTGGAGCATTGTATTTTCTTGTTAGTAATCAGTTTTTTTTACTACTTTAACAATTAAATTGAAGTGATGACTGAAAATTGTTTGCATCGGAGCCTGTACTTTATTTAAATTTTTGTTTTCATTCAGTTTATTTTAAATCATTGCAACCCCATTTGCATATTAGCTCTAACAAAGCTATTTTTTTCTATTGAAAGACTTTGTAGAATATTATTCAAGTATAATAGCAAGAGTTGTGATGATTGATTTATTAAATATTGAAGTCGGATTTCTGCACTTCTGCACTCTCCTTGACTAAATAACAATCTTATAATTTTTTTACAAAACAATTTAGCATTTTGTCACTGTTCTTAATTATCTTATGTCAATAAAGATATTAAAAAAAAATTATTGCGTTGGAGCGGGTGTTATTTGTGGTTTTGTTGGTGTGCTGCCGCATTTATAACTTTAGAGATATTTAGCAGCTCTGATAAAGGTGGTAATATAATTGAAGAATTTTGCATACTTTTTATTACTAATCTCTCTCAAAGTTTTATTTGAGTAGCTGTAAATGAACTTCCGTCTCTAAAAGCTTGATTTTTTTACTTATCACTGCGTTTGATGAGCAACTGGGTTTATTTGAGTCTTTTGCAATTAATTGCTATATTATTTTAAGAAAACATGTTCAGTTCTGTTAGAAGCATATTCCGACTAAAATTAGAAAATTTGCGTAAAAACTTTTATTTTGGCTCAATGGAAAAAGTGGCTTTGTTAATTATATCATTAAAAAAAAAAAAAAACTTTTTAACAAACTTTTTTTTTGGTTTTTTACTAAATTATATAGACATTAGACTGGTTCATAAAATATTTTTTTATAATTTTATTGTGCGCATCTTCAGAAACTGACCTTTATGCAAAAAAAGTAAGCCATGCCAAATTTCAGCTCTTAAGATTCAAAAGAACACGTGTTGCACTTTTGAATTTTCAAAAGAAATATACTTAATAATTATCATAACTTCCAGATTTAAGTTAGGTGCATACCATGTGTCTTTTAGGAAGCAAATGAGTACTTGCCGAGGGGTTAACAACTTGCGTAATCAGTGTACAAAATAAAAATAATCATTACAGAATCAAATAATAATTACGTAATATTCGTAATCACTACATAATCAAGTAATCATTATATAATCACGTAATAATTATATAATCACGTAATCATTACATAATCTTGTAATAAATAGTGTAATCAAATATTAAAACACGCGTATTCAAATAATCAAATATTGATTACGCGTATTCAAATAATCAAATGTTGATTACGCGTATTCAAATAATCAAATATTGGTTACGCGTATTCAAATAATCAAATGTTGATTACGCGTATTCAAATAATCAAATATTGATTACGCGTATTCAAATAATCAAATGTTGAGTACGCATATTCACATAATCAAATATTGGTTTTATAGAATCATTTATATTTGCATGGTAAATTCAGTCGTGTCCAATCTGTATCAAATTGTGCCGCTAGAGATTTATTCCCAGACAATTTCACAGGTGTTTTTATACAACTCTTGGCATGTGTGTGTGTGCAGTTATTTATTTATTATATTAAAATAAAAACCTACTTTAGTCGAATATAATTATTCAGTGGTACAAATTTTATTATGTATTGTTATTATTTTTGTTGAAAAGATTTTTATATGTTTATTTTTTAATGTAATAAATCACATTTTTATTCTTGGTGGTGGGTTTTTTCTAATCTAATAAAACATTAATAAACATCGAGATAGGTATATTTTTAGTTTATGTTTCTTATTATCTATAAGAAATTGTAGTAAGTACTTTATTGAAGATTATTATAAAACATAAGTATTATAATAATATATTAATATTAAACATTATCAAAATAATTTTATGATCGGTTTAATAATTAAAACATGCAGATTTAATACAGAATTATTAAATCTTAAAAAAAGTGTACTTATTGAATAATCATGTAATCATTACATAATCACATAATCATTTTCATAATCACGTATTCATTGAATAATCATGTATTCATTACATAATCAAATAATCATTACGCTTTCATTAAATAATCACGTAATCATTGCGTATTCATTAAATAATCACGTAATCATTGTGTATTCATTAAATAATCACGTAATCAATGCATAATCATAATCATAATCATGTAATCATTACATAATCACGTAATTATTACATAATCACGTAATAATTACGCGTATTCATAATCAGGTGTACATTTTTTTACTTAGTTGTTAACCCCTCGGTACTTGCTAATTAGTTTCCACGCGAATGAAACTTTACATAAATATACTTATACAGGGTGTCCGGAAAATACGTGTACAACGATTGACGACAGACTCCTGACGTCAAAATAGGTCGATCTAAGCCGACTTAGTTATATCCAAAATTGTCTCGTTTAGCCGGTAGAGGGCGTCAAAAAAAACAAAAGTATAACAAAGTTGAAAGTATCTATTGTAAGAAACTAAGTAAAACAAAAACATTACTTAAGCAAATGTGTAAAATGACCGCCATCATGCTGAATACACTTATTAACACTCTTTAAAAAATGATATTGGACCCTATCTAATGTCTCGGGATTATTAAAATGGTTGCCTGCATTTAAAATCCGCTGCAATAAATCATCGCGTGTGTTTACCGGAGTCTTGTAAACTTCTGTTTTAATAGCGCCCCACAAAAAGAAGTCACACATATTTAACTCAGGAGAACGTGGTGGCCATTTTACTGGTGCATCATTGCCTCTTCCAATCCATCGGTTGGGATATTGATGATGTAAGTATTGCCGAACGGCAACGGAAAAATGGGGCGGGGCACCATCATGCATATACCACATTTCCCTCCGAAGTAAAAGGGGCAAATTCACGTTCTAAGAGACGGGTACTGGTACTTGGTTCTTCTTCAACTCTTTCCAGAATCATCTCTTCTGTTTCCACAGTTCGAGTTGTTCGCATACGACCCCTGCCTTCAAACTTTTTCTCAAAACTGCCCGTTACCCGAAGATGACGCTCAATATTGGCAAATGTTTGGTGGTTTGGTATTCGACGGTTAGGAAACCTCTCCATGTAAACCCTAACACTCTGACGCCCATTTCCTTGACAAAACCCGTATACCAGGAGCATGTCAACTTTCTGAGAGTTTGTATAATTTTCCATTTTTAATGGTAAAATGAACTTGTAATTCAAGAATGTTGATCGTATACTTGAGTAAATTTCATAGACTGGTGACAATTTGTCAATAATTGTCAAATTATTAAACGCCATAGCAACAAGGTCACTTAAAAAATTATTGTTACTGGTAATTTCTTTTTAATATTTACAAATTTTTGACGCCCTCTACCGGCTAAACGAGACAATTTTGGATATAACTAAGTCGGCTTAGATCGACCTATTTTGACGTCAGGAGTCTGTCGTCAAACGTTGTACACGTATTTTACGGACACCCTGTATATATATATATATATATATATATATATACTGTTAATTTTTTTTAAATTTTTAAATTTTTTTATAATGTAAGTTTTGAACATAAAATTAGACTTGTAAACAAAAATTATAAACATTTGAAGTTTTGGTTCATATATTTTTTAGTTTACAAAACTTTTAAACATTGTACATATTTTTTTTATTTTGTCAAATTTGTATCATTCTAATAATGTTTTTTTAAGGGGTTTACTTTTAAAACTTAAATGGCAGTGCGACACGTATTCTTTTAATTTGTAAGTTCTGAGAGTTCACACAATAAAATTCCTCAAAATATTTAAAAACCAGTCTTTGTGTCATTATTTTGACACCAGAACCACTTTAGATATAAAAAAAGATAATATTTCAATAAAAAGTAAATAAATAAATTTCGTTTTACTGTGACATTGTTAAAAAAATAAAAATAGGCAATTTTTGGCATCGAATCCAATTAGGATAACTTAGCCTGCCTAATCTACTCTTAACTTTACAACTTAAAAGTAGTAATTAAGGGAGCATTTTATAATCATTCCGTTTCCGAGAGTTGTCTCATTTTATAAATTTTGTAGGCAAAAATAGTTGAAGTTTTCTTTTATATATGCATTATTTTTGGTTAAGACTTTTAAATATTGTTTTTTAATATTGGTTTGTTTGTATATAAATAGTATTATAAAACAAAAGTTGAAATATTTATAAAATGGTTAATAAATGTGGTGATGGTACTTTTATTAGTAAGTAGTTTTAGTAGTATTTCAATACGTTTGCTATAATTTAATTAAAAAAAAAATTAACTATAGTTGATCTACGAAAGGGTATTTTATTAAGAAATAAACAAATTAAATTGCGCACCTTTCTTTACATGGCCAATTATTGATTGTCTATTGCACTATTGCAAAACGCGTACAAATTTTTGATTTTGTTAATGAAAGTAACTGCTTTATTACTAATTAATACTCTTTTATACAAATTTTGTGCAGTTTCTTTATCCAATTGTGTGTAAGCTATTTAGAGGGTAAAAGTAAAGAGAGCGGTTTACTGCAAGATGTGAACACCAAAACACATTTGACTTTTAATTGAAATCATTGCCGTAGCAGCGGAAATGGTCAAAGATAACTAAATCACCAGAAATTTGCTTATTTTGTCAATAATTGAACCTTTTTGATATCGAATTTTGAGAAAAAGATCTTGCCTCCCACCTATTCAAAGTTCAATTGATCAAAGGAATTATGGAGCATGAGCAACAAACATTCACAAATTGGGTCGGGATTTATTCAAATAAATAATTTCTAGTGATGAAGCGTTTTTTTATGGCTATAATAATAAGCAAAATTCTTATATCTAGAGTTCCCAAACCTCTTGTATCATTCAGGAAAAATTGATATATTTGGAACGCGTGATCGTTTTATATGGATTTTAATCTAGGGGTTTTATTGGACCGTATTTCTTTGAAAACAATGCTGTTAGACTACTTTTAATTAATGGAATGCGCTACAGAGGTATGTTGACTAACTTTTTGTTGCTTAAAATAGAGATTATAGATATAAAGAAATTACGGAAATATGGCCGTATCTTTGTCAAATTGTGATAAAAATATCTGAGAAATTGGTTACGGCTGTATAAATAGTCAAAGGTACTTGAGTGATGTTATATTTAACGAAAGAGATTTGATTGTTTTTTTTTTGTCGTTTTATTTAAAAACTAATTATTTACTTCTTGATGAAATATTCTTCTATATCTGTTGTATATCTATAGGATCAAATGGCTTTGAGAAGACATTAATAAAAAATATTTTAAGTTTGATTAAGACATTTTATTTTGGTATACACTTTTTATTACTATAACATGTACGAGAGCAAATCAAATATGATTTTGTTATTATTTTAATATCGCTTATTAAAAAATTAAAAACTATAATAATTTATTTTTCTACATAGTCTTCTATTTTGGAAATCCATTTTTTAAACAAGAAGAAAGGTTTTTTATCCCAGTATTGTACGAGGGGCACTGCTGAAGTTTGCGGAATCAAGTACTGCCTGTATTGCCAGCGTTCTGCGATTGTCATATTTATAAAATTTTACGTTTTTCATCTTTAATTCAGTTGACAGTTTGATTTCAAACTGTTTGGTTTTGTTTCAACAAAATTTAACGAGAGTAATAATTGTGTGAAAACTGGAAATTTTGAATCTTGACTCACGAGCGATGATTTTTTATGATTTTTGATATGGTTTAAGACCCCAGCAATGTGTGGAAAAACTTTTGTGATTTGGAGATAAAGCACTATCCAAAACTATGGTTTACAAATGGTTTGCAAAATTCAAGCGTGGAAGACCAACGTTTGATGACGATCTTTGCAATGGTCGTTCATGCACCTCTGTTGCGAAAAATATTGATGCTGTGCGTGAAATGATTTTGTCAGATTAGCATGTGACCTATAGTGAAATAGAGGCATCCTTAGGCATTGCAGCGAAACAAATTCATACGATTTTGCACGATCATTTGCATGTCAGGAAGCTTTGCAGTTGTTGTATCTCACACAATTTGAAAGAAGAAACAGGCACGTGCCAATTGGTGCAAGGAAATGCTAATAAAAATTAAGTCATTCAAATTTGGTATATAACATCGTAACAAGTGACAAATCTTGGATATCTTCATTTGAGCCTGAAACTAAACAGATATCGACTGTATGGGTGTTTCAAAATGAACCTAAACCCACAAAAGTGGTGCGTTCACGAAGCGTTTTGAAAAGAGTGATTGCTTGTTTCTTTGGAAATACGGGACATGTTGCAACTGTTGCATTAGAGAATCGAAGGACAGGTAATGCTGACAGGTATACTTCAATTTGTTTAACGGAAGTTATTGCTAAAATCAGAAGGAACAACATAAACCAGCGAATCATTGTTTATCATGACAATGCAAGCGCTCACACAGCACGACGAATTGTAGAGTTTTTGACTAGTAACAACATTCAATTAATGTCTCATTGCCCATATTTGCTTGATTTATTGCCCAATGACTTCTTCCTATTTTGACATATCAAAAATAAATGCGCGGCGAGCGTTTTTCATTGCCTGAAGAGGCCGTTGAAGCATTTAAATTACTTGTTTTGGAGGTACCTTGCTCAGAGTAGCAAAATTGCGGTTCAAGGATGATTAAGTAGAGTTCAGTACATTTTCTTTATTTTTGAGAAGTTTGAGCTGCAGTATAGGGCTTGGCGTTGTTGTGGAAGAGGATGACTTTTCGAATCGGTTAGCCTTGTCTTTTGCGGCGATATGCAGCTTTTGCTTTATCCATCAGCTTGTACTAGTAAGCAGCATTGGTTGTACGTTGCTCATGCAAAAAATCAATAAGCAAAATGCCTTGGCGGTCGCTTGTAATGCTGGTCTAAAAACGCCGATTGTGTTTCTGATTTTCCAATCGTTTTTGTTCTTTCTTGAAGTCTTTATTCTTGACAGTGTTTTGTCCCTAAACTATGCAGTTAATCTGTTATAAATTTCCGTTGCTTTAACTGCTTTACGAGCTAGAAATTGTATACTTATGCGTTGCGCAACGGAGTGGTGCACCTGTTGCTCTGACATTGTGAGTGTTACTGACAAAATTGTTTAGAGTGTGGAATAGGCGGCACTTCCCACTTCAAATGGCTTCACCTAAGCATACTAGATGCGCGGACTCAGTCCTAGTAACTGTAATTGCATAGGAACAAAAATTCCGTTTGTATTTGATTAACCATTGTACATTGGCAAGCCACTTATTATTACTTTGCGAAACAAAACAACATGCAGTTAAATGAGAAAGTAACTTGGTCTCTTTTTGAGTTTGTTTTTGAATCAATGTTGTTGCATACTATAACTTAGTTTTGCAGATTATACACTATTGTCTAGTTATATATCTCGTTGCAAAAAAGAAAGTTACAATTTTTGTCTGAAAACATGTTACGAGCTGAATACTTTTCTAAATTTTTATCTCATTCAAGCTAGGACATAATACTGCAGTATTGTCAGTATCAAAAATTTTAGTAATATTTTTGTTATTTATTTGCGGATAATAATTTTGTTTTATGTAGCTTGTTGTCGACATAGGGCTGTGCGTACACGAGCAGTATTTTTTGAGGGAAATTTTTTGACATGTTGAATTGGGGATGTACTGAACTTTTTCTACATTAGATATTTTTTATGAATGTGTACAATTATTTGTTGTCTTGACTTCTTATTTTTATTTTTTATTTTAGTTATTTAGTTATCAAAGCTAAACTGGATGGATCTCACGTACAACGACAAAAGCTCCGAATACTGACACTGAGTTTTTAACATGGATTGTTTAGGGCATAGAAAAAGTGTATGAAATAAAAGGCACACTAAAACAAATGAAAGCACATCAACATGAAGAGATTACACATTTTTAGCGGTATACCATAAGATCCTAATACAAAAAACTATCTACAGTAATTAAGAACTATCTGCATTATTGGATATTTGCATCAAATGATGATGAAATTAAATATTTCTTTGAGAAATTAAACAGTTTAATAATTGAAGCACGTTTTATCAATTTTTGCTTGCTAGCAATATGAACTGTCATTTTAACAAATCTTGATTTCTAACAATATAAACAGGCAGTTTAACGAAATATGTTTTTATATAGAGAATTGTCAGATTTGCCACGCTTTCTGATGTAATATTTGTTTATATTGTTAACAAACAAGATTTGTTAAAATAACAGTTTATATTTTTAGCAAGCAACAGTTGCTAAAATGACAGTTCGTATTGTTAGCTAGCAATCAATATGTGTCTTGCTTACTTCTAGCAATGTTCATAAAGAATAGCCCCGATTAATAGAAAAGCTATAAAGATGTACAAGATACATAGACCAACAATGGAGCCCTTTAATGAAAGTAAACTTACAAAAAGTATACACAGCATTTGGATCAAATAGTATCCTAAACAAAGATTAAGAATGAGTTATATCTAATATGGGTTTTCTCTAAACACAAAGAACATTAAAAGCAAAATTTAAAAAAAATGTGGGCTAACAATGTAAGGAAATAGATACATACATATATAAGAAGCCGAAGTATGGAAATTTATAAAAATGGTTAATACTCTACAAAGAAAGATCTTTTATAAATTTGACCAAAGATAGACCGAACTTCACCAAAAACTAACCTTGTAATAATCGACGGCGAATCTCTAGCAAAATCATATGATTCTGTACTAATAAATAAACTATGAGAAACAATGAAACGAACGCAGATTAATCACATACTAATTAAGTGCGATGCAGCATATTTATGAAAATTGTACATCTCAGGTTAAAATAAGCAATTAAGAAAAAATCCCAGTTACAAAGGGTCTTTGACAGGGATGTTTTATCTCACCATTACATTAACATTATTTAAGATCTATGTAGAACATACATTAAAGATATGGAAAAGAAATTGCAACACTTTTGAGCTAGACAGCAGAACTGTATAAACTCTACGATTCGCTTCTCTTCTCAAAACATCTTTTACATATCTTGACTGTTTCTCTCTATGTCAAATCTTTTTTATATTTTTTGTAGATTTTTGCTTAAATCATTATAGAACCAATTAATTTTTTGTTGATTTATAAT
The DNA here is from genome assembly GCA_963932245.1 of Tachinus rufipes. NCBI lineage: Eukaryota > Metazoa > Arthropoda > Insecta > Coleoptera > Staphylinidae > Tachinus > Tachinus rufipes. Next base: position 42,954,558 of record OZ010745.1, on the reverse strand, counting down.
AATTTCTTCAACATATTTTTTTATGTAATTTAATATCAAAGAAAAATACAATGTAAAATATAAAAATTCTGAAATCAATTCTGTGCAATAATAATACATATAATATGTATACTGCCTTCACAAATTGTTATCATCAGCAAATTTTCAGTTTAAGGAAATACAAACAAAGATGAAACTTAAACAACCCCTCTTGATAACATTGATTGGATGTGCACCAAAACCATTTGCGTGATACTACCCATATATTCAGTGTTGCAGATTAATTTAAAGTAGCGATTTAATAATCGATGATTTTAATGATACTGTTGAAATCGACTTTCGGTCCAATTAACAAACAGCCCGAGCCCATAAATTATAATAATCATACAATTAGTGGTAGGTAACCTTTCAGGTGGCTTTGCCACAGATAAAGCCATCGTTTAATACCCCTCCGTGTGACGGAAATGGCAATTAACCTATGTGAGCTTTCGAACCGACCACGGCATGGCATCCAAGGTATTACGGCCAAGAATTTGCACGGGGAAGGTCAGATCTTAGATTAATAGAGATTTGCGTGTTGACATTCGTATGAGGTTAAAGCCGTATGGAGGCATTCCAGTCAGCCAGGAATTAGAGCTAGATAAAGATCGAGACGTAGTACGAAATGTGCCTAGTAATTATGGCTAAATATTGGCTTATCGCATGCGTATATAGAGATAGATAGGTGCGGCATTCCAGTTTGTCCATTAGAACGTGTTTTAAGTTTAATTACCGAGCCGGATTACGATCTTATTGTACCATTTTATTACGGGCATGCATAATAGGACCCTGTTATATTCTATTATGCAGATTATGCTATTGCGCTATTCACGTTATTGCATAGGGGCTAGTTAATGTAATTGTAATTTGATTGATAAATGCCAGTGGACTAATAAGGTAGAAGTAAATCATTAGACAATATCATATTTAACTGTGTAATTTATACAGTGTAGAGCAAATGTTATTTTTCACATGCGTTTAAAAGTAAAACGTAGTATTCATTTAATGTCAGTAATAGGTTAAAATTATTATAAATAACCTTTCCGCATTAGTGGGCATTAGTCTATAATCGATTAATCAGAAAAGCATTTTTCAGATATTTATGTAATGATTAAATCAGCATCATCAACATTATATAAGAAATATTATTTTTAAACTGAAAAACACAGATACAGTTAGTCTGAAATAAGAATTCATTCTAGTTATTAGATAAATTATCATTAATCATTGATTAACAAATAACTTGTTTTCTGTTAGTACATTTGAATAAAATCTGAACATTTAAAGGTATAGATTAATTTTTTCACAACAATTATTATAAAAATTAATATAATAACAGTTTGTGAATTTCTACTAAAAATTCTTTAAATTTATCATTTAGGTAGGTCTAAGGAATATGTGAAGTAGAGGAATCTGTATACTGCAGATAGTCTAAGCTATGCTATGTTAAAATTCCGCGTACTCGCATATTTTGTTTTCGGATATTTATGGGCCACATAAATGTCTAAGAGCATGTTTAAATAGGAGTCTTGAAAAAAAGCGAATGAAGTTATAAACTGAAGAGAACAATCAATATATTAAATAATTATAATAATACATAATAGCAATAATAATATTAAGATGTATTTATAAAATATAATTGCAATTATTATTTTTTTTATTTATATATAATAAGTTACGTCAAGTGCTTTACACAAATTTTGGCGCATAATTTGTTGAAATCTACTTTTGGTGATATATTTAAAAAAAGGCATTTATTAATTTAGCACTTTAATCTAATACATGATTATAATTAATATGAGAGTTTCTGTTATTTTTTAATTATGTTCATCTTCTTTTTCTTCTAGATTTATTAAATCCATGTTTAGGGGGTTTTGTTTTGTAGTTTTCTAATAACAACTGGTTGAGCAATAATCCACTTTTGAGATATTGAGTAAAACTTAGATGGGGTTATTTCTTGTAAACAGTTGGTATGAAGTTGTGGAGTTGACATTTGCGAGCGGGCTTGACATTTGATGACATTATAAACAATTAAAATACTACTAAAGTATAATCTGCAATGCAATAAACAAGCTTGTTTCAAATTATTTTTTGTCACTAAACAAAGTTGGTTGCCTGTTTTTTTAATACTATTGTTGGTGTTATTTTGAACCTAATTGAAAATACGTTTTCAATTATTCAAATTTATTCTTCACCATCAAGCGATGCCATACCACCAAGATGCACTGATGAGGATTTGAGAAAACCGAAACAATTGTCTGTATTTGGTTGGCCGCTTTGGAGTTGGATTGGGTTTGGGTAATTGATTTTAAACCTTTGTTTTTCATTAAACTATATTTGATTGTCTACTTCTTTAGACATTGCAATTTGGTTGCCAGTTGTGATACTGAAGTTTTATCGATGATTTCGATTCTTTGGTTAAAGCAACATGGTGGAACTACAACTACTTTGCACCACGAATTATAAGTTTTCATTACTTTGATCACTTTTTTTGGCATTTTTTTCCACACATTTTGACTAAAATAATTGTTTATAAAAATATTTTTTTAGCCAACTAACAAAATTGTGTGTTATTTTAAATTAAATCTTATTAAATAACTTTATAAATTAAAATTTGTGCACCTATGATATTACCTTTGTTATTGGGATGCTTTTACTCTGCTTTCCACTTTCCTAAAATTGGATGTAGATTAATTATTAAGGAACTACTGGTGCAGTCAAATCAAACGTTTTAAAATATTTCTCATTATAAAGAAACCCATTATAGAAATTATTAAAAAAATGCTAATTACAAGATTTTTACTTTATACATATAAAATTTTGTTATTACATATATGTATGTGCCATAAATAAAAGTGAGTTTTTCGAGCTAATGTACTTCTTAAATAAGTTAAACTATTTTACACTAAACTAAGGATGAGTTATTTCTAGAACTAAATTTAACTTTAAATGTTTTTTGTCAAAGAATATGTTAATGTTTACAATTGTTTATAGGTTAATTTCTCTAAACTCTTGAAGCATTACAAGTGATGGCCATCTGTGCTATTTTAAAACGTATCCAACCTATGTCAGCATGTAATTTTGGGTCACAAATTTAGATTTCTCTATTGATTCTATGATAAATCAAGTGTATGTAACGGGGTGAGTAGACGGGTATAAGTAACTTTATAGATTACAATGTTGAATGTTATCAGAGTCAATTTATGAAATAAGGGAGAATGATTAATGAATTTGTATTATAATTAAAATTTAAACTTTAAGTAAGATGATCTGGTTACATGTATAACGAAAAAACTGATTTTTGGCTAATGTGTCTTGAAAATATGCTACAGGTAACATTAAATGTATTTTTTAAATAAACAAAAGTAATATAGATTTTGATAATTTATGATTTATTTTTACGGAACTATATAGTAGTTAGGCCATCTGCTGCCGCAATTTTAATTTGATTTAGATAAAGGGTCTTAAAATCAACAAATACAAATATCTACAGCCTACAAAAGCTATAGCCGCCTTTACTACATAACAGTATAATATCCTAACAGATCAAGCTATTTGGCAAAAATATCATGATTGACTTTTTCAAAAGCTTTGGAGAAGACTGTGTTGGTATAGTGTACCCAAAGATATATCGACTTTATTACTTTGACTTTTCGGATTAGCTCATTAGTAGTCTTCTTGGGGGTTCATTAAATGAGTACTTAACAATCTCTCATCTTTTATACCTGTACTATGGGGGTAAAACATTTTTTCCAAAGAAAACAAAACATAGCCGATCACAGAAAATTGAGTCAACACCTATTGAGAGTGATTACAAAATAACAATTAAATTGGCTTTAAAAAAAAAATTCAATTTATTAGAGGAAATAGTATCGGAGAAACTATTTTTGATTTAAAAAAATATTATTATAAACATATATGAGAGTAATACAAGTGCACTGTTCTGAGTTTATTTTTTTACTAGAAACACTAAACTACTGCTTTTTTAGTATATTAGACTAGTAACAACATTGGACATGTCACCTTAAATTTTTTTAGACCAGGGATCGGCAAACTTATTTTGAAACGGGCCAGATCGTAAAAAAATTAAGTTTTAAATAAGGAAATTACTTTTATACTTGCATCAAAATGCAAAAAAACGTTGTTGTAACCGTAGTTTAACTTTCGAAAATATATCTACCGCGTTTTTTTTTAAACGAGGATTTTGCAGGCCGAATTAAAAACATATGACGGGTCGGATTTGGCCCGCGGGCCGTAGTTTGCCAACTTCTGCTCTAACCAATTGAGTTACTTATACTATACCTTTCTTTAAATAGCGATACAAATTTAAACTGCATTATCTACATTGCTGTTATTTAAAAATGATTCTCAATTAATGCCATGTAAAATTAGTTCTTTAAAGTTAGCATTTTTGAATAAATAACATAGTATTTTGTTGGACATAAGAGTAAGTACAGTGGCAGGTGTTGATATTTTGGCCGAATAGGCGTCATGATAAGTTTTAGTGTTAAGTAAGATATTGTCAGCAAGAGATATTTAATATCTGTATAGCAAAAATCAAGATAAACCTCTTTTGAGTTGCATACATAGAGTGATTGTTTCATATTAATAAATAAACACGAACTTATCACGGATTGTGTTTGGGGCTATAAATTAACATTTTGTAACCTTTTCTGCCTGTTTTGTGATGTCAGGTTTTTACTGACCATTTGCTTGGCGTATCTTGCACTTTGAGCTTGCTGGTTTTTTTATTGTGCATCTTTGACTTTTAGCTTCTTTGATGAAGTCAAGTATATTTTGCCAAATTAGGCTCTGCGTTGCAGATTACAAGTTTTGCATTTACTCAGCAAGTGAGTTGAGTCACTTTTTTTTATACACTCGTAGCATAAGGGGTTCATTTTTATTTTTATTCTATTCATGTGTTGAGATCACAATGTCTAGTTGTCAGTTTTGTGAGTCTTTGCGATTTATGTTACTAAAGTTTTGGTATTCTATAATAGTTCTATTAGGAGTAGCTTTGAGTATTCAATCTTTTTACAGTTTTTTTACAGGTTGCTGTATTCCGCATTATTTTTTTTTTAAGTTTTGTATGGCATCTCAAAGCAAGTTTGGGTTTAATAAATATCTTCTTTGCATTTTTTTGTCGAATTATTGTACTATGAGGTTTCATCCCAATCATGTCTCTGGCGCACCATTGATGGCAGCCACTTTCGCTTGGAACTCCGAGGGATGTTTGCTTTCATTGGCCTTTATCTTCATATATTTTAGCATATGTGCCATTTTGGTCATGGCCCTATCTGTGTACCAGATAGTTCTCTTGGATGTCTTTATGAATTTTTTGTTAGTCTATTTGTTTTACTGTGGTAATATTACATTAAATGTCATTGTAATGCAATGACTTTTTATGAAGTATTTTCTTATGCAACACATTTGCTTTACCAAGTCTTTGGCAGAGCACGTGAGATTTGTGGGTTAGCCGTTAGCGCGTGGATGACACATTTAGTTAAATAAAAAGGCGTGTTTTAATCATGCTTTTATTCTATTGATTTAGTTCATAAATAAGCTGCAAACTAACTTAATAATATATTCTAATAACACAGACATACCTTGGCTGGTACTATTTCACAAACCAAATAAGCCCCGCTATTTATTTGCTAAACGTAAGAAAAGAAAGGAATTGGAAATTTTTTGTAAGTAATACAAAACCCAAAGAACGCAACGCGCATGAACCGCTTTACGTTTGAGTCATGAATAAAATTAAGTAGGTATACCGGGTGGTTTCGGTACAAGTCTATTGGTTTTGAGGTTTACAATGTAGTAGTAGTACTTCTATAGCTGCTGCGGGCGTTGTGTTTAATGCCTATTATTTGAAATTGTCATATGTGATAGATTTTGCCACCACTGTTTATAGCCATTATATTCTGGTCATATTAGATGTCAGTTCTTATTTGCGTCCTACCATCAATTTGGTTGCAAATAGCACTTGAAAGATTTTTGTGGTTATATTATCCAGATAAGTGTTAAAGGATAGTGTGATGTCAAGCGTGAGTTTTAGATATTTCATTTTTTTGTCATTGCGAGCGTATCTCTATACATCTTCAGTTTTTTTAGATTTGTAGTGTTTTGCCGTTTTGTGCTTACAGATAGCTCTTTTTTACCGGCTTTTTCCGGTGTTTAGTGTACTTTGCATCATTTTTAATACAGTATGTAGTAGACTATTTTTTCTATTAGTTTTTGTATAAAAGAAGTCAAGCTGATTGGTATGTAGGTTTTAGCTAAAGCTTACGTTGGTTAGCTTGGTGATGGTATAATAACTACATTGCTTTATTTGTCATGTATTAATGTTGTTTGTGTTTTGCACCTCTAACCTATTTAGTAGGATTGTCGGTTCCAACTGTAGTCCCGGTACCCGTGACACGATTTTTGCTGGCTTATTTATACAAAGGGTTTTTAGGAACATTGTCTTAAAAGTGCATTCCTAAAAACGAGGAGATGCTTGTTTTTTTTCTTAATTTTATCAGTTCTACCCAAAATAAAGGTTTTGTTGGCTTCTGCTTGAGGGAGCAATTGTTGTACTTTTTTGGAATTATTGCTAATCAAATACCCTTGAAGGTGTATTTATTGTTTTGTTCTTTTTTGCTTGTTGTTTTTGCGTACTGTTTCTGGACAGGTTTTGCTTTTGCCTTTATAATATACTAGGAGTGTTTGGTGCAGGTAGTGTATAGTGTTGCTGTTGCGTTCTTCTTATACTACTTGACGTCTTAGTTGGCTTGGTTTTCTGGTCACTTTAAGCCTTTTATGGCTTACGTCGCAAGCTTTAGTTTCTTGGTTACGTACGTACGTTTAGGTTAAATTAAAAGAGAAATAGTTTTTGTTTTCATTCTCTCGTTATTAGTCAGTTAGTTGCTTTTCTTAGAATTCTTGGAGCAGACTAATACTTGAGTAATGGAGTTACCGGAACCTCCGGTAATTCTAATTATTTTGTTTTATGTTTAACCTTATTGCAGGCTTCTTTTTGCCGTCGTAAATTTAGTTTAGTTGTTTTTACCGTTTTGGTAGTTTTTGAATTCTACGTCTAAAGAAAACCAATGTTTTGGAGTCAAAGATTCAGGTCAAAATGAACGGCTACATTAGTCATCTTGGTATACGGATTTGGATATTTAAAAATTTTAAGGAAGCGTAGTTTGTGTACTTTAGTGTAGTTAACTTAATCCTTTGCTTAAGTTATTCGATGGGTGGACTGAGTAGCTCATTAGGTATCACTACCGGTCTCAAACCCTGATAAATGAGAAGTGTTTTCAGGTAAAATTAACTATTTACTTGTAGAGATAACCTACACTGGCTCACAGAACTGAAGACATTGCCTCGGGCACCGGACGGAACTATCAGACGACAACACAGGCAAGGACTACGGATAAAAAATGATAAACAAAAACGTAAATTGCACGAATTGCCTGCTGAAACATAACATCGTGGAACGATCAAGATATAATAATAGAAATGAAACGTAAAATCAACGTCTACGGAATCTCTGCGACAAGGAAAAACGGGCAACAAACATCAAAATATTGAGAGTTTATACTAAACAAGAAAGAGCATTTACCTGTAGGGATAACTTACTTTGGTTCACAAAACTAAAGACATTGCCTTGGGCACCGGACGGAACTATCAGTCGACGACACAGACAAAGTCTGCTGAACAAAAATTGATAAACAAATACGTAAATGCATCGCATGAATTGCCTGCTAGAACATAACATTGTGGAACGATTTAGATATAATAATAGAAATGAAACACAAAATCAACGTCTGCTGAATCTCTGCGACAAGGAAAAACGGGCAAGGAACATTAAATAATGGAGAATTTATACTAAACAAGAAAGAGCACAAAAATTGAAGGCATCCAATATTAACGATAGAATACTGAAAATATACTTAAAAATGAATATCATCACATCACACCTGGTAAGCACGTATGCTCCGATATATCCAACTCCATAGTAGAAACTGAGTTTTTTTATTGTACTTGGAGATCTTAACGCACGCATTGGAAATGTCATACCAAATATAAAGCAAAAATTAAATGAAGCAACAACTAACTAAAACGACGAAATTATAATAGACTTCTAAGTCAGAAATGAGATGAGAATCAACAACACATACTTTGCGCATAAAGAAAAACATAAATTCAACACTTGAGGCCAGCGATCATTGATAAATTTCACTAACATTGGCTAACTTGGGTGCTGACCACAATTTTGTCGTATGCAAGATTTTACTAGAATGTCCTTAACAAATGAAGAAAATTTTAAAGTTGCTTGAAAAGTACAATATAGAGTCGCTATCAATAGAGAGCACAAAATTTCTATATGAAAGTAGAAGTTTTGCAAACTAAAAGAGATTGACATAAAACCAAAACGGGAGGTAGAAGACAGCCAGCAAAAAATCAAGCAATGTATTATTGCGGCAGCAGATGAAGTTAAACGGAAAACTAATATTTTTGCAACATGCCTTACTAAACTATGGCTTTGGCAAGAGGTAGGGGAACTAGCAGAATTGAATAATTGCTATCTAACATATATGAGCAAACCACCGGACTAAACTCTTGCGGAATATGTTCAAGTAAAAAACAGAGTAAACGCAACAATAAAAAAAGCAATTAAAGGGATTATTGGATTAAATTTACCAGCTACTTGGAAATACTTAACATGATTGAATATGAAACAGACACAAAGACTACAGTTAACTCAAAAAAATTAAAAAAAAAACATCAGGTAAGGCCCAGAATTTGCAAAAAACTGTTGCAACTATTTAACAAAATTTAAACAAAACACTAGATAAATGGCATATGAGTGTCATAATTCCTATATTTAAGAAAGGCAAAAATCTTGCACAACGAACTTTAGATGAGTAATCTTCTTAAACACAACAATGAAACTTTTGACAAGAATTATTAAAAACACTGAAAACGCAGACAGAGTTTAATATGCGTGCGTTTATCTGCTTTATTGATCTGGCCAAGGCATTTGACAGTGTTTGTCTGCACAACAAAGGTGACAGCAGGAGACAAATTAACTGAAAATATCTCTTTAAGAGGAATCAGGTAACAGTCTAAATTTTATCTTTCAATCTCGGATATAGAATAGACAGCAACAGAATTGGAATGACGTGCTACGCAGACAACGTCTCAATTATTGCCGCATCAGAACACTATCTACAGAAACGGTTTTTTTTTTCTTTCAAGTAAGTTATCAACTTAATATAAACATCTCTACTAACAAAACCAAATACATAACAATTGCAAAAGATCCAATTAAATGCAGCTGTGGTAGAACATAGCCCCATAGAACAGGTGGTGCAATTTAGGTATCTGGAGGTGGATATATCAAGCGCCCACGACTCAGTTAAAAATCTGAGATGTCAAATTAACAAAGCATTTGCACTATCGGGATGCCTACAAGACATAGCACTGTTAAACTCGTAAATGCACAAAAATACCTAAATTAGAATCTATGACCTGCATTAGACCAATTATGAAGACACAAACAGGACAAAAAACATGTTAAGGGTGGCTGAGATGAAAACACTGAGAATAATAGTTGTGAAAACAAAAATAGACAGAGTGATAAATACAGACATCAGAGAGCAATGCGATGTACAGTACATAGTACGATAGGGAAGGCAGTACAAGAGATAATGGTACAGTCATGTAAAAAGGCAAATCACATGGCTCAAGACAATAATTAACAGTTCGACAGAAGTTCTAGGAGTAGAAGAAGATGAAAAACTTAGCTCTTGTATTTTACAAACAGGAAGCCACTAAACAATAAATAATAATAAGTTTTTTCAAGTATTTTTAAGATAACATATTGGATAGAGCTTTTCAACACTTATTATTTTTTATCGACTATATACTAGTGAAATATAATATTGATTTTTTAGTGAAAAATTGCTAGCACTTGTTGGACAATATTTTCTAGTGAAAACCACGTCCATTTTAGAACATAATAAATGTTTATGGCACCATAGTTTTTAATGCCTACAGGGACGGCTGCGAGGCCCTGCCTTTAATTGTTAAGGGTAATGGTGAAAATTAATTTATATTGCTCAGCATATTAGGTCAATAAAATTTCAATTTAATCACCATAAATTAATTGTTAGAATTGTGAAATACATAATTTAATGTTTGCTCTAAACTTTGTGTATTGGTTTCTAAATCCACTGAAATATTATATTACCGAAATAGAATTGAAACTGTAGATTTACATAATCATAATCATAACTAAATGCTAATAATAGTTTTTTGAATAACGAGAAAGATATACACCATTCACCATATGGTGCATATATGTTTGCATATACTTTAATAAATTGAAAATCAATTGAAGTGTCGTCGTTTCCTGAATGCAACATGTTTGGTTTGGTGGAAGCAGCCTCATTAAAACGATACTTGATACGGGAATCAATGTCATTCAATTTATCAAAATATTTACATAGAATCGCTCGGATGTCAATCAAAACACAAGCCCCAGAGTAATTGGATATTGATGAAATATAAAATAAAACTTAAAAAACTTGGTGCGTACGGATGATGAATCAACATTTCATATTGATTGACTATTAAAAGCAAAGCAGAATCAACTCGAGTGCAATACGGATTGTTTTCATTTCGAAATCCTATCAAACAAGTAACTTCAAATCAATAAGAGTATAATTAATACGATTAGATTAATTAAATTCACAACGTTGCAGATTAGAAATCACTAAGGAAGTGTTTCGGTAATAATTCAAAAGCATTTTAGTTAATATATAGTAATTATGTTGAATTATTTTTATATTTCAAAGTTATTTCCTAGGTTCTTGTGAAGAAGCCATTTTGCATGGAAAATAATACATATTAAAACTAATTTAACTCGAGGCCAGTAAATTATAAACGACTTAAGTATTGATGGAATGTTATTATATTATAATGGTCCTTGCTTGCGGGGCAATGATTCTATTTATTAAGGATTATACTAATTGCCATCGTTATATGTTTGCCGTCAATTAAATAGGGTATAAGGTACGATTTAACAATTGCAAATTTCACTTTCAATTTAAATTAATTTATGAGAAAAAGTTAGAAGGAAATTTTATTATATTGTATTACATTCATATATACCTAAGTAATTCAGTTATATTGAAATATAAACAAAGTAATAAAGTTTATAGAAAGTATAGCGACTTTGTTACATTTTAACACAATTTTTATAACCAATTAAGACAGTAAAGTCTGTACTAGATTGTGAGAAATTGAATTAAAACCGTTGACAAAAGGAAGCCACACCATGGAGATAACGCGGCGACAGCCGTCTTGTGAATTTTAATTTATTGTACAAACCTGCTAACATTTTAAGGGTATTAATGCATCCATGTTTAGCAGTATTTATTACATATTCCTGAGTAATTTATGTACTTCATGAAGATATTGATTATACATTAGTCATTCTTATGCAAACAAAATTATTACTGGTATAATAATAATAAAATAATATTACAAAAACCGCTTAAGATTATTTAATATTTTATTAAAATGTATGTGATGGTTTGTTTTGAAGAAAATATTTATTATCGGGCAAGGGTCAGTGAGGTGTCCTTGGACGAAGAAGCAACATGTCTTCGGCGGTCCAGTTCAAGGTCATCTACTTGTGGAATGCACAATTCGCGGGTGTTCTTAAGAACCCCGCTGCCCACAATATACACATTGCTCTTTCAGACGAAAACCTCGAGACATCAACAGATAGAGTTACCAACATTGAATTAATGAACGCACGCCGGATTCCACGGATACCGGCGGTCTGTTGAAAATTTCGACCGGTTATTCATCGTTATTGCATATTGTTAAAATAATATATTATGTAGTAAAAGTCATTAATTATAATTTATTAATCTAATCTAGTTGATTCTGCCTACATGTTTTTAATTTAGCTAATTCATATCAGACCAACCTGATCCATTTGTTATAATCAGTAGAAACTGATTGGACAAGTTTTGTGCTGTATAAACTAATTAGAGTGTATTAAGAAAACAATACGAGTATTGTGGCACACAATGGTCTAACTGCTTATAAATAACATTAACGACATACTAATTACTAATTTTGGTTTTATAAATAACTTGTATACACCTATTCCAAATATACTAAGAGCTCAATACACATACAGCATAATTGCATAATTGATAAATATGAACACATTACACACATTACAAACAGATGATTTATCCACAAATGGTTTCTTATATTCTAACGATTATGATTTCAATTGACTATTATAGAGTAAATGTGAGAGCCTATTAAGTTTGCAAACTTTGTAAGAATATTTGGAGAAACTTAGAACTAATCTCAAATTTGCAATAGGCATTTTTAAATAAAATGCTTACTTTTGCTTTATTCTGTTCAATTACGATGACTATTTGTTATAAGTATTGTAACAACAGCAACAAACAAAAATAATAAAAGATATGCAAACAAATCCAATATAAACTAATAAAAATATTTTTAAGCTGATAATTACACACATCATACGTGCAACGATATTCAATTACTTTAAATTGAGTTCTTATCTTTTTCTATCCATTGTTAATACAATATTGCAATTTAGTGGTGCAATCATATCGAGTTTTTTTAATTCTTTAGTGTATAAATCAGTTTTCCACAACTGTTAAGGACTCTTGTTTTACCAAATTAAATCATAATTGAACTGACTTTACCACTAAAATAAGGTATCTACACTTTTTTATTATTTCAACTATTACTTGTATTACAATGAAATAAAAATGGTCAATATTAGAATAAAGATTTATACTAAATATAGCTAATACTTATTTTGGTAATTTTTGGGAGTTAATTAGTAATAGCTAAGATTACGTGAATGAATCAAAAATTATCTAATATGGCTGCAGAATTGTCCCAAAATGAAAGAGAAAAGGAAGATAACCCAAATCAGAGTATTGAATGAACTTTTACTTTGATGTTTAAAAGAGATATAGAGCAATTACAAGTTGTATTTTTATTAGATTGTTTGCTGCAATTGTAAAAAATATCAATCACAAGAGGGAACTCAACTTAAACCATTCAAAATAATGGTTCATTCTAAGTCAAAATTATGCAAGGTGTTGGTTCGTATCGAACTAAAACTAACTAACATGGCGACTCATAGCGAGTCAAAGCGTCAATTGGCTAAGACTTAATCTCGGCCAAACTCTGCAAAAATAACGGAATAACTTAACTTACATCCACCTTAGGTGCAGGCTATTCAATTACATTTTTTTTTTATTTACCTTTTGCTTAATTTATATTCATCTACATGAAAGTTTGAATGATGCCTATAACAGTATGTGAGGCTCAAGCTAATCTAAGTTGTTACTTGACCAATCTATTTTTAAGAATGAATTTAGTTATCTTAAATAAAGGTAACAATAAGTACTTTTTGTGATCAATAGAAAATTTTTGGCAATTAATTTTACATTGTTTTCTCTAAGCACATGCAAGTAAACGTTGTTTTTGTTAGAAGCGCAGAACTTTAAATTGAAATAAAACATAGAAATATGTTTTTAATATCCATGAAATTGGTTTTATTTGACAGATAACTTTATGGCATTAAATTTTGAATATGATTTTGGGCATGTGACCGCCGTGGCTAGAGCATACATGGCGTAATCTGGATATCTAATTTTGACACACTGTTTGCAGTAATTCAGGCTGTATTTTGGTAATAATGCGTCGAATGTTAGCTTCAAAGTGCTCAGTTGTATTTGGTTTATTGGTATAGACATGGGACTTTACATATCCTCAGATAAAATAATCTAAGTGCGTCAAATTGCACAAACGAGGTGGCCAGTCATCAGGTCCATTACGTGAAATGAAATGTTTCACTAAATTAATTGTATTGCGCTCTGTATGGCATTTAGCGCCGTCCTGCTGAAACTATTAATGCTGACCAATTGAGGCACGAAAAAGTTATCAATCATGTCTCTGTAACTCTCATCGTTGACTGTAACGTTCCGATCATCACCATTTTTGAAAACATATGGACTAATGATTCTACCGGCTTAGAAAGCGCTCCAAACGGTGTTTTTTTCTAGATGTAATGGTATTTTGACAATGGCTTGTGGATTATTATTGCTCCAAATGCGACAATTTTGTTTGTTGACATTTAACCAAAAATGTGCTTCAGTGAACAAAATTTTTAAATGAAATTATGGATCAATAGCAATGTTTTATCGGCCTATTATTGATGATTGTGTGGCGTTAATTTCTGTACAAGTTAAATCTTGAAAGCTTGTAAACCAAGATTTTTTTGCAACATATTTGATAAAGTAGATGGACACAAGTTTAATTGTTGAGCACGATGACACTGCACACTATGAATTGCTTTTTGTGTCGTTGTACTGGATTTTTATTATCGTTTAGATTAAACGTACTGCCAACACGATGCACAGTTTCTTAAATTAAACGCTCTGATGGACGAGTATGAGCACTATACAATGCACGAAATGCCTGATAAGTTTTTTGAACTGAACTATGTTTTTCAACATTAATTTGTACAATTTGCAAACGTTGCTTTGGCGTGAGTTTATTCATTTTAAATTGCCAAACCAAACTAACCTCTAAACAACTACACAATTTCAGCTGTCACAGATAAGAGTGTTGCCAATTTAAAGTTTGCCTCTAAAAAACATCTTTTATTTTATTTATTCAGAGAAACCTTGCTGAGATCTTGTTTTTTGGTGAAATTTTGATTGTGTACAAGCAAAACTTAGCAAATGTTTTCCGTAAATTCAAACAAATTTTTTTGTATTTTTTTTTCTCAAATCGAAGAGATACTATAATCTGTTGCGCGAAAAACTTGGAAAATAGTTAAAAGAGAATTATGGCCAGAATACATAACATAAATAGTATAAGCTTTTTTGCAATTTTTTAATAAAACGATAGGAGTCTGTAAACGATCAACAATTAAATTTTATTTACCTCACAAAAGGTGTTGCTTAAAGGTTTACTTTTATATATATATATATATATATATATATATATATATATATATATACATATATATATATATTTTACTTCAATATTTTAAAAAGCAGTAAATTGTTGCAAAGTTTAGTTTTATACAGATGATGCGTAGCTTTAGCCTGAATTCTAACAAAATACAAATCTTCTAGCAGAAGAAATTAACTTTGATGTAAAATATTATAGAAATAATGTATGGTTGACAGCAAAACATTACTTTGATTGTGTTTTATTAGCACAATCTAAGTATTTATATACAAAATCAACGGATCTTATAATAAAAGAACCAAAAGTTTTAGCTGACAACAGACCACACTTTAAAAAAATTAAATGGTTATGTGGAAGAGCAGCAATTTGCTGAACATCGCCTTTTTCTGATATGTACTAAATATATCTAAGAAATAAAGTTTAATACAATACAATACAATACAATACAAGATTTTATAAATATGTACCTAGTTGTTGTCAGGTTTTTTTTGTAGTTTTTTAATAAATAAAAACACAAAATCTGCTCTGTCTAGATTACAGAGAATACAATAAATACAAAATTGCTGTATAAAAATGATACATGGTATACGATTCTAAATTTAGAAAATTGGTAGGATACAATGAAAGAAAGGTCTGGATGTTGATTCTGATCTTTGTGACTTTTATTATCGGTGAGTTTTGTCATGGCAATTACATCATTTTAGTGAAATCTAAGTAGCATTTTGTATTATTTTACTGACATTACCATTATGCTAAAAGTTAACTCAGAACAAGCATTTATTGTGTAATGTATATTAGATAGATAATGTCTGTCGGCTATCTGTTGCAGCTAAATAGAACAGAATTCTTAAAAACAGTGCATTACTTACCAATTGGCAATTTACTTTAACAATATTAAATTGGAAGTTAAAAGATTCTTATTGTTTTGTTAGCACGTTCTAATTGTTTTATTCATTCATTCTGTTAAGTGCTTTAGAAATCATGTAAAAGCTTTCTGGAGCACTTAACAACTTGCCTAGAAATCAAATTGATTATTTCAGGCTAAGAGATTAAATTCCAAGCTTCCTGAATAAGTATCCGAATATTAAGTATATTATAAAGTAAGTGGGGATGGCTATTGATCTGCTAGTTTTTTAACAATTGTATCCCACACGTGTTCAATAGGTGATTGGTCTAAAAAACAAAAAGTTTAAGGAAGTTAATCAACATTATCTAGCTTTAGGAATTTTATTATAATCTTAACTGTATGCGGCTTTGCATAATCCTGTTAGAAAATAGGAAGTTTCAACCTTTTGAGATATGACATTAATGTTGTTTCTAGAACAGGATTAATGTTGCGTTTAATATTCCTGGAATAAACTTTAAAAGAGATTTACTGCGATACGCGATTGCTCTTCATACTATAATTTTGCGTGTAAGAGCAAACTGTGAGTTTTTTTGTTTTTCTTGGCGATGAGCTTACGACTATTGTGAGCATACAAACAAAATCTTGATTTGTCGCTAAAGATAACTTGTTTCTATTGATCAACCTGTTGTAATCTCTTACTGCACCATTTCAGACGATATCTTTTATGGTGAGGAGTTAAGGCCAAACAAAGGAACGGGAGGAACGATTTGAGATTAAATGATTGATTTTTTGTAATCTGATTGAATGAACATTGGCTATTTAAACTTCTTCAGACATTTTCAATTGCTCATGTTGTTGAAAATCGATTCAGAAAAGCGACGAGCCAAAGATTTTTACGTTTTGTAGTGTTTTTAAGGCATCAGGTTGTAATCTCTGGCGATGTTCCTTTATCTCTATATACACCAACATCAAGTTGTTATACTGACACTCCTGCTAATTTGTTGGACACTATCATGAATTGACAAACTTCCTTCTCTGAGCTCAATAACTCTACCGCGTTCAAAATTGCTTAATTGTGGAAAACCGCTACGCTGATTATTTTGATTTAAATGAGGAACTAATTAAGTGATTTGTACGAAAGTAACTTAGAATTGGCTATAAATAAAAAAACTAATTAATATTTTTTTTGAAATGATGATTTATTAGAAAGTTTAGACATTTTCATTTAAGAATGAAACACAACATCATTCAAATGACTGCCACGGCTGGCTTGACAGTAACCCATCCGATTAACCCATTTTTTTTTTAGTACAATTTTGATTGTTTGGGTTCCAATCCCATGAATGGCAACTTTGATTTTGTGTTTTAAAGCATCAATCGTCTCTAGATGGGTACCGTAAAACTTATCCTTAAGGTCTCCCCACAAAAAAAAACAACAGGATCAAATTACAGTTTTTAAGCGGGCAATTGACATCGGCATTTTGGCTGGTTATTCGATTTCCAAAAACAGTGCGCAAAAGATTGATGGTTACGTTGGCTGTATGGCAAGTGGGGGCCTGTTGAAACCAAATATCATCTATTTCATACTTTACAATTTTTGAAAACAACTTTGTTTAGCATGGCACTGTAACGTTCGTTATTGACGATAATGGAGGCTCCTTGCTCATTTTTCATTTTTGAAGAAAAAATGGCTCAATAATGCCGCCGAACCAAAAAACACACCAAACGGTTACTCGTTGTAGATGCATAGGCTGTTTAATAGTCATGTGTGGATTTTCTGATTCCTAAATGCGACAATTTTGCTTATTGACATAGCCTCCGAGATGAAAATGAGCTTCATCAAAAAACACAATTTTTTGATAAAATTGCTCATCTTTGGCCAAACGATCATTAGCTTATTGGGCGAACTGAAAACGCATCGAATGGTTATGAGGCCTAATTTTTTGGACTAATTGAACTTTGTAGGCCTTTAAACTTCTACTCAGAGAAATGCTAGAAATGTTTAGTTCTTGAGAACGATGACGAGTTAATGTGATGCATGTTCACGCACACTCTGAGCAATAGCTTTAATTTGTTTGGCTGAGCGCACTGGACGAGAACGTGAACGTGTTGTTTTATCCACTGTTTTGTTACGATCAGGTTTTTAATCGTTCTGTCGTGATTTTGTTAACGTGATGTGTATCGAAAGACTGTTTAGTTAAAACTGATTTATTAAAATATAATGTCCAGTATATATACAAAATAAATACATAAGTGGGGTTACAGGTATATACAAATTATAGTAAGCACTAAAAATGGGTAATAATGTCAATGTGGGAATTCCAGAATTTAATTATATTGTCCCTTACAGCTGCATATAATCTTTAAGATTAAAACATTTATACGTTGCGAACAAATCTGTTGGAAATTCCCATTATTAGGGTGCATTGAGTATTTGGTAAAGTAATAAAATAATTGAGTAAAAATAATAAAATATTATAATTTGTTAGCGGCGCGACATTGCGTCGCGACATTCTCCCCCCGTTGAGAGATTCTCGATCAACTATCTTGTATGTGCTGCACTGGGTCTTGATTATCCTTCATCGTTGGGTATGGGTGCTAATTTTCTTATGTTTCGCTTGCATATTCCGTTGGATGTTCTTAGAGTGACGACACGTACAACTCCGTCTGCTCCAGGATGAATTTCGATTACTCTGGCAATCTTCCACTGCATTGGC
The DNA here is from genome assembly GCA_963932245.1 of Tachinus rufipes. Lineage (NCBI taxonomy): Eukaryota > Metazoa > Arthropoda > Insecta > Coleoptera > Staphylinidae > Tachinus > Tachinus rufipes. The sequence continues at coordinate 42,935,937 of OZ010745.1, read as the reverse complement.
GATAAGTTTTCATCTTTTAATAGAACAATGCTATTTATTGTAATAGAATGTGTTCCCGAGTTCCATTTGCATCGCATGTTCAATTCATTTAGATACTCTTTGTGCCATCTTGTCCAAAAATCCTGTTGTACCTTCTGAATGTGTTTCCAATGTGTTAATCTGTTTGTGGGGGTCTTGCTATAATCCTGTTCAGGTATGCTGTTTAGAGAGTCGCCAATCAAGAAATGTCCAGGTGATAATACTTGCAAGTCATGTGGATCTGTAGATAAGGGTGTCAATGGACGAGAATTAAGAACAGCTTCAATTTGAATTATCAACGTATTAAATTCTTCGAATGTAAATAATTCGTTTCCGGCGACTCGTATTAAATGATGTTTGAATGTGTGGAGAGAGTGGTGGTATGCATTGCCATTTTATTTGTTGCTGGCTTAGCCATGACTGTACTATTTGGTTGTGTTCATTTGATTTTAATATATTGGCCAAATCTTCAAGTTCACGTTTGGCACCAATGAAATTGGAGCCGTTGTCCGACTGTATTACTTGGGGTTTGCCACGTCGTGCTGCAAATCGTTTTAATGCTCCTAGGAAACTTGCTGTTGTCATGTCACTTACCAATTCTAAATGTACTGCTTTTGTGACAAGACAGACAAATATGGCAACATAAGCTTTTATTCGAATTCTGTTGCGATATTTTTTTTCTTTTATATAGAATGGTCCGCAGTAGTCGATTCCTACATTGGAGAACGGTCGTGAGGCATTTACTCAAAATTTTGGTAGATTTCCCATGGTGTATTCTGCTGATAGTGGCTTGGCTCGAAAACATTTGTAACATGACCGTACGACTTTGCGAACTTGATTGCGTCCATCTAAGATCCAATAACGTTGCCTCGTTGCGTAAAGTGTTGTTTGGCTACCAGCATGTAGATTATCTTCGTGTTCTCTTTTGATTAGAAGGGTTGTCATATAGTGATTTTTTGGTATTAAAATCTGATGACGTTTGTCAAAGGATAGTTTAGATTTTTGAAGTCTGCCACCGACGCGTATCAATCCTTCTTGATCGATGAATGGATTTAATGAAAGTAATTTGTTATTTTTTTCCACTGGTCGCCCCTTTTCCAATGCATGGATTTCTTGGACGAATACTTCGCGCTGCATAAGTCGGAGTGCTGCCTTTTCGGCTGTCCATAATTCGGTAATCTGAAGGGCGTTCTGCAAAATTTGTTTGTGTTGTAACTTGTGTGCTATAAAACGATGACAGTAGGCTACAATTCGTTGTATTTTTGCAAATGATGATTGCCGTTCCAGAATAGTATGAATTGTGGAATTATTCAATTTGGCATGAAAACACGTGATTTTTCTTACTTCCGATAGATCTTGAGTTGTTTGTGTTGGAATTGAGGGCCAATTTGTTTCGTCTTCGTTTAACCAGACTGGTCCTGATTGCCATAAGTGGTTTTTTGTAAAATCTGATGGCTGTTGTCCTCTGGATAAAGCATCAGCTGGATTGTCCGGTGAACGGATGTGTCGCCACTCACAGTTGGTAGAAAGCTCTTGTATTTTGGCCACTCGGTTTGCAACAAATGTTTTTAATTGACATGGTTCTGTTTTGATCCATTGAAGGGCAATCGTTGAGTCTGTCCAAAAAATAATTTTCTTAAATGGCAATTTGATTTCGTCTTTGATTGCTTGATATAATTTGGTAAGTTGCTGCGCGCCGTATAGTTCTAGTCGGGGAATCGATGTGACCTTCAGTGGAGCTACTCGTGATTTGGAACATAACAATGAAGTTTGAGTAATTCCATGGCAGTTTTTAGATCGTATATAGATACAGGCTCCATATCCCGTTTCGCTTGCATCGCAAAATCCGTGAAGTTGGATGTCTGTTGCGTTGTCGAGTATGATTTTTCGGGGAAATATAAATTCGTTGATGTTATTTAGTTCTGTGCAAAAGTTGATCCAATTTGTGTGGATGCTGTTTGGTACGGATTCGTCCCAGTGCACCTTTGCTTGCCAAAGTCTTTGGATGATTATTTTTGCCCATAGAATAATAGGTCCCAATAGACCAACAGGATCGAAAATCTTCGCTACTGTGGATAATATTTTTCGTTTTGTGTAATTTTTCTTTATGATGATGTGTTGGGCCGTATATATGATTGAATCAGTATGTGTATTCCAACCAAGTCCGAGGGTTTTTAGTGTTGAATCATCGTTTAATTGTATTTGTTTATTAATGCTATCTTTGGGAAGATTGTTTAAAATCCCCTGAGAGTTGGAAGCCCACTGGCAAATATTAAGTCCTCCATTGTGTAGTAATTGGGTGATTTCCTTTTGAGCCGTACTGGCTGTGTGTTCATCGGCAAAACCTGCTATTAGATCATCTACGTACATGTTAATTTTGATGATTTGTGATGCTATAGGAAATCTGCTGGATTCATCTTCTGCTAGTTGTTGTAAACATCGCACCGCCTGGAACGGAGCTGACGATGTTCCAAACGTGATGGTTGTCAATTCGTATTCTGCTAGTTTGCCCTCCTCATTTCTCCAAAAAACTCTTTGAAAACATCTATCTTCTTCTCGTATAGAAAATTGTCGATACATTTTCTCGATGTCAGCGACAATAATGATGTTGTTTATGCGGAATTCAATTAAAAGTGCAAAAATTGTGCGTTGAATTGTAGGTCCAACCATAAGGGTATCATTGAGTGATATTCCTGTGGTGGTTTTTGCTGATGCGTCAAACACCACACGTAATTTTGTTGTCATGCTACCTTCTTTGAGTACCGCGTGGTGTGGTAGATAATATCCCTTGCTGTTTATGTTATGTTTTATTCTTGACATATGCCCTAGACGTATATATTCTTCAAGTACGCTGTGTATTGCCTTTTGAATTCTGCGTTATGTTCAAATTTTCGTTCTAATGTGCAAAATCTTTTTAATGCAGTATCCTTTGACTCGCCAAGTTCGTTTAGGCATTCATTAAAGGGTAGTGCTACTACATAGCCTTCCTATAATGACTTTCTTGAAAATGTTGTTCTGCGGCTAATTCTTCCGTCGTATAATGTTGTTTAAATGGTTCTTCTTCAATTTTCCAAAATTTTTCTAAGTCAAACTCTGCACTTGTGATGTGACACACTCGTTTCTTTTGTTGATTTTTTGTTTGAACGTTTCCTCCAATTACCCATCCTAATAACGTTTTTTGTAGAAATAAATCTGGAGTTTGTTTTGTGGAAAGATCGTGTAGTCCAATACTGAAGAGTGAAAGAGTTGGCCCTGCTCCAAGAAGAATGTCTATTGGTGCAGGCTTGAAAAATTCAGGATCCGCTAACCTTAAGTTTTTTGGTATTGATAAAAGTTCTTGTGGTATATGTTGAGCTGGTGTTTTCTCTGAGATGCTTTCAATTGTTAAAAATTTAAGTGTTTTTTCTACTCTGCTGTCATGAGAGCGGATTGTTGCCTCGATTATGTTTTTTGATTTAGTCGATAGATCGTTTAACGTTCCTACTTGAATCGAACATGGGTTGTTTGGAAGATGAAGGGCTGCTGCTAGTCGTTCTGTAACGAAGTTTGCTGTTGAACATGTATCGAGTAGCACACGACATCTGGTTGGTTGACGTTTTTTGTTTAATACAATTGCGGTGAGCATCAATTGGTCAGTGGGCACAGAGACGACTGTTTGTAATAATCTTTCTTCCGGAACTAGTCATGCTGAGTTTATCGTGTTCTCAGCATGTGATGTGGACTTAGCCTGTGAATTATCATGTAGCAATGAATTATGTTTTGCATTGCAGTGTTTACAGCTTCCCCACTTGCAATCAGTCGCCTGATGATTTCCGACTCTTAGGCAATTCAAACAATGTGAAGCCTCCTTCAATAATTGCATTCGCTGTGAAATCGACATAGCCAGAAATTTGTTGCATCTGTAGAGAGCATGGGTTTCTTCTTTGCAAGCCGGACAGATATGTTTTTTTGTCGTAGCAAACGTTTGAACTCGGTGAGTTCGATCTTTTCTATTATCTTTACGTTTGTTTGTCTGTTGGTTGAGAACTGTGGTTCTTTCTTTGATGCCATTGACCATACGAGCGGCTCGTCGCGATAAGAATTCAAACATGTCTTCTAGTTTTGGAAATGTTCCTTTCTCTAATGTTTCGTCCCATGCACTTAATGTGTTTCGGTGCAACTTTCCTTCCAACATACATATGATAAATTCGTTGGGAGTTTCAATTTGCATGGCGTTTAGAGATTCTAGATGTTGATGTGTATCATCAACTAATTTTGTTAAATTCTCTGCACTTTCGCGTTCTTGCACTGGGAGATTTAACAGTAAATGAATGTGACGTGATAATATTATTCGTTCATCTGAATATGTCTTCTCTAATAGATCCCAAGCGCGAGTATAATTGACTTCGCTGTTTGCCATCATTTGTATTTTGCGAAGTGGGCCCTCTCTCAATGCAGCTTTGAGATATATTAATTTATCAGTGTTGCTGAGGTCATTGCGAGAGTCTACCATCGACTCGAATTCGGCTTTGAATGATAGCCAGTCTTCGAAGTTTCCTGAGAATGTGGGAAGCTTTGTTTCTGGCAATTTTACTCGTTTTCGTGATTGTGGAGCTTGAAAGTTCATTTGTGAATTATTCGATCCTGATGATGATCCAGTAACCGTTGTTAGAGGTGGATTTTGATGAAGATACTTTAGACGCTCTACTTCTGCTAGCACATTATAATAATCTGCTTCAATTAAATATCGTTCATCCGGTTGGTGTGATTCATGATTTTCATCGATTTTATCTAATTCATCTGCCAATGGTATAAATTCTTCAAAGAGTTCGCTAAGTTTCTCAACACGTGCTTCGATTTTTGGAATGTCTATGTTTCCATGCATGTAAATTTTCAAGAAATTGGATACGACTGTGATTTGTCCCTTGAAGCTCATTATCTTGTTTGTTATGGCCTTAAGTTGTGCCATTGTAGAATGTTGAATATATGTTCTGATTGTGGTGTGGACTGTATTTTGATGATAGTTTCTGGTAACTTATTGCTCGTACTTGATTGTATGTAAGAACAATCCGGTGTCGAAGGACCAATGTTTTGTTACGATCAGGTTTTTAATCGTTCTGTCGTGATTTTGTTAACGTGATGTGTATCGAAAGACTGTTTAGTTAAAACTGATTTATTAAAATATAATGTCCAGTATATATACAAAATAAATACATAAGTGGGGTTACAGGTATATACAAATTATAGTAAGCACTAAAAATGGGTAATAATGTCAATGTGGGAATTCCAGAATTTAATTATATTGTCCCTTACAGCTGCATATAATCTTTAAGATTAAAACATTTATACGTTGCGAACAAATCTGTTGGAAATTCCCATTATTAGGGTGCATTGAGTATTTGGTAAAGTAATAAAATAATTGAGTAAAAATAATAAAATATTATAATTTGTTAGCGGCGCGACATTGCGTCGCGACATCCACTAACGATCCAGTTTTGCAAACTCACTTCACAAATAGGTACACAAACTGCGTTGAAGGCACTTTTTTTTATCAAATTTGTTTTGTAAACTCACTGTTTGAGTAGAAGATTCACTACTTTGGAAGTAAGATTTCATTATTTCCCAACTGTGTTTAAGTGTAAAGGGACTAATTTCGTAAATGTCAAACATAAAACTAAACTTTTTTGAACTCATAAACGTCATTATATCTTTAAAAAACAAAATAAACGGTAGTTCAAATTCCAAACGTTACATGTCCTACACTTTATTTGAAAATTTGATAAAAATTGGTTTGCGGGTTTTTACATTTTTGTTTGCTTTTTTTTAAATCTGTATATTATTGAATTTTTGAATTTTACTGTTTTTTTTTAATTATTATTTCTTGACATTTGACAAGTAAAAAATTATTAAAAATGGAAATGAAATTATTAAAATTGACTACAAAAATGATGAAAATTTTTCAGTCACAGTTTGCAAAACTAAAGCACTTTTTGGTCGTCGTAAAGCACTTTCTCGACCGGCAATAGTAAACCTGGTGGAAAAAATTAAGCTGTTGGGACCAGTTTGTAATGTGAAGAATTGAAACCGTGTGCATTGCTCAAGAACATATGAGAATATTGCTGATGTATCCCGTAATGTTGAAGAAAATCCAGGTTTGTCGATTTCTTGTTGATCTTTGGAATTAGACATTCCACAAACAACATTTTACCGTATTTTGCATAAAGACTTAAGACTTAAGGTTTCTAAAGTTTAGTTAACACAAGAATTCAAGCCGGTTGATCACTATAAACGTCGTACTTTTGCTGATTGGGTCCTTGAAATGCATCAAAATGTCCCGGAACTTGATTGAAAAATCATCTTCAGTGATGAGGCCTATTTTTACCTTGGAGGCTTCGTTAATAAGCAGAATTGTCGCATTTGGGGCTGAGAACATCCAAGAATGATTGTTGAAAAGTCTTTGCACTCAACGTGTCACTGTTTGTTGCGGTTTTTAGGCTGGCGGTGTGATTAGACTCTACTCTTTTGAAAATGAGGCTGGTGCAACTGTTACGGTGAATGGATGGCGCTAGCGAGATATGATTAATGATTTTTTATGGCCGGAATTGGAAGATATTGATGTGGACGACGTTTATTTTCAGCAAGTCGGCGCTACGTGCCACACAAGCAACGAAACAATCGCAATTTTTGCAAGAAAAGTTTCCTGGCCGTGTTATTTCTCGAAGAGGTGATCACAATCGGCCACCGAGATCTTGTGATTTGACACCTTTAGACAATTCAAGATCTTAAAGATGAAATTCGTGAAGTTATCGAAGACATACAGCCGCAAATGTGCAAATTAGTCATGGAAAATTTCATGAAAAGAATGTGGTACTGCAACCGTAACCTTGGCGGCCATTTGACTGATATTGTTTTCAAATGTTAATGGCATACCTTCCTCTTTACAATGAAATAAATATTTATTGATTTCTCTTAAAACTAAATATAATATATTAAATTTTTGTTTTTAATGTTTTGAAATACGTATTATATTAAGATATATTTTTTCTGTGTTTTTTGTTGCTTCTGTGTTGTTACAAATTTTTAATGTAGGTGTTGTGTTAGTAATAATTGTTCTACGTATTGTTTCTTCTGTGTTCTGGCGATTTGTTAATATAGGAGCTGGTGTATTGACAATTTCAAACAATATTGAGTACGTTTATGTTTTTATGGCTTAATTTTATGTTGCAAAGAGTTTATTAAAAAAGAATTTGTTTGCCATCTTTATATTTGAACATTTGACATTACGATAGCATATGACATGATATGGAGATACAAGGTTCTAAGTACAGTTGTGAGATTTTCGCGGAAGGATAGCTTTGTTTATGAGAGATTTTTTAACGTTTTGTTTAATAAAGGTATGTGTAAGTAAAAACATCTTCGGCATGCGTGCATGACAAAATGGCATACTACTAAACTACCTTGGCGTAAGATCTGTTAGATGCGCCGTGAAACTAAAAGCAAAACCGTTTACATTTGACGTTTTTTGTTGTGCATAAGTGAAGGTACATCTAATGTTAAATATACAGATTTGTTTTACGTGAATGTTGATTAATACTTAACAGTCTGTTTCTGTTTAAAAGATTGCAACAGATTTTTAGACAAACTGCAAGAAGTTATTTTAAGAGCAAAGTAAGTTCATATCAAAATACATGAACAAAACACGATTATAATAATAAACTAGAAAAAATTTATGACGAATAGTTGACATTTTTTTCTGAAACTAAATCTAATGCAGTTGGCATTGACAAGTGCAATGAAGTCTAGACAAATATTTTGAATTCATATTTTGTGTCAATGAAAATTCCGCGCTTGAATTATTTCTTAAACGATCCATTGGTTCAAATAAGAAGTTTGGCGCAAAAATTGGTCTGATTAAAATGTTATTGAAAGTTTTAAGAATTTGTACATTTTTGTGTCCCTCGCTCTGACTATGTACTCGTGTGTATTTTTCCAACCTTCCAGCAAGGGTACTAAGCTAGTTCGAAGATTCACTATTCTAGAATCAGAACTCTAAGCGATGGTACGACGCTATGGTTGTAGCTAGGGTCTTTTAAGGTTGAGGCGTTGTTGTGGTCATTTGACTAATGTTATAAGTCAATTATAATTAGTCACCCTTTTTAGAAAAATATAGACATTTGTTTCATTTGTTCTTATTTTTAAATAGAATTTAATAAAAAAGTAATGCAGCTTTTATTGAAAAACTTACTTTTTTTAAGTATAAATATTTAAGGAGGTGGTAGTACGAACCACAACAAACAAAAAAGTCTTAATAAACATAAGTTGTTATAGCAACGGTTTCGGAGATATGGAACAGTATTTATTTGTATTATTATTTTTTACAAAGAACAAAGTTATAGAAGATGTTTGAGGTGCCTTCCTTTTATTTCCAAACAGGCACAACATCTTTGTCTGAAGGACATTTGTACTCTCTCTAAAACCTTCTCGTTGGCTCGGACTTCTTGGCACTTTTCATTAATTTTTAAGTGCAGTTTTTTGAGGCTATTTACAGGAGTAGCATATACTAATATTTTTAATTATCCCTAATGAAAAAAATTAGGAGGGCTTAAATCATGCGATCTTGCTGTCATTAAAACTGGTCCGAATCTTCCTACCTACCCATGTTGAAAAGTTTGGTCTAAATGCTCTCTAACGGCAATTGAAAAATGAGCTGAAGCACCATCATGCTGGAACCTCATTTGTTGTCTGTGGGTAAAAGGAATGTCATCCAAATGATCATACATTGTGTTCTGCAGAAAATTGAGGTAAGCAGCGCCTGTTAATCGGTTTGGTGAAACAACAGGACCCAGAAACCTGTGGCCAATACCCATCCAAATGTTTAATGAAAAACGTGTCTGATGTCCACATTCAATTACAGCATGGAGATTTTTGTTGGCCCAACGATGTGCATTATGAAAATTAACAACTCAATTTCGTGTGAACCCGGCTTTATTCGTAAAAAGAATTTTGGAAAGAAACTGCGGGTACTCAGCATTTTTGCGTAGAAACCAGCGAAAATAACCAAACGTGCCTGTTGATCAGTTAAATTAAGGCCTGTACTCGTTGTGCATGGTATGGCTAGAGCAACTGCTTTTGGAGGGTTCTCCAAACAAGTAGCACTAATCCCTACCTTGGCTGATATTCCCCGCGCTAGCCGTGCTATATTCTTTCTTGTTCTGCTCTAGGAGTAAGTATCGACCTTAGTCTGCCGGAAAGATAGCACTGTTTTTGAAGTGAATCAGTATCTCTCAATCTCTGGTGTATTCTTCCAATCATACGATGTGAAGGAATCTGGCGATTTGGATAAGCTTCTACATAAAGACGTCGCGCTTTGGTGGGAATCCCATTAGCACGACCATACATGAAATGCATGTCGGCTAGTTCTGCATTAGAGTAATCAGCCATAGCAATGATAACTTGTGCACTAACAACAACTGTCAAATACTGAATGTTTATTTCACAAAACATCAGCCAACTATGATAAGAAAATGCACGATTTTGCAAAATAAAAAATGGAGGAAAAAAGAAAATAAATAATGCTCTATATCTCCGAAACCGTTGCTATGACAACCCATGTTTATTAAAGCTTTTTTGTTTGTTGTGGTTCGCACTACCACTCCCTTAAATATTTTACATTTTTTTAAACACCCTGTAGATTATGATACTAGATTATTTAGTATGATTTGGTACGTGTTTTTTAGGCACATGCGACATAATTGTTAGTTCTTGAATCAAGTCAAGATCATGCAGATCAACCTATTTGATGAAAATATGCATTTGAAAATTTAGTTAAAATATTTTCACCTATTACAACACTGCAGTTCAATAATACCAAACAACAATAACCCCTAAATAAATACAAAATATCAACAACATTTCAACGCATACCCATAAATACCGGCGTAAACATTTAATTAACCCGGATTCACAAAGTGCATGTAAAATAATGCTACACAACGGCCATAAAGTATGACCGTTGAGTTGGTGTATTAAATTAAATTACGCGACATAAAAATATCTGTCTGCGTTTAATAATATATAAAAGGACTCTGATAGCCGCGCGACTGTATACGTTAATTATCTTGTCATTTCTTTTATTTCTCTACCCGATGCTAATGTTACCTATCTACATGCACGTTCCATAAATTTCAGTCGGGTAGTATTTTCTACATAAATCAAATCAATTTCATTGAAACCGTATCTATTTTTTTATGCTCGTGTTTGATTTATATTGCTGTAAAATAATATAATCTTTTGCATAATTAATTATAATAACTAATTATACCTTATAAGGTAATTCTTATAATGCGTATCATTTGTTAATGTGCAAAATTAGATAGCAAAAAGTATAATCTGCATACAACGTTACGTTATTAAATGTGTATTAGTAGGAAAAACAATAATAAGATTTATTATTTATTACATTCTTTGAACTCATTTCAAAGTATTATTAAACAGAAAAAATAATCCTTGCTCAGTTCAGGTGGATTTTATTGTCAGTTTCTCGGCTAGCAATTTAGTTCTTCTTTAGATTTAATACGTATTTCTTGCGGTAAATGATAAGAAATCTTGTCGCTTATATTCTATAAATGTAGGAGGTGAATCCACGAAGGGGATTTACACTGTTGTGACAATTATGACACATAAATCCCAGTAGATTTTGATGTCGCTCTAGCAACGTTTCTCTCTGTGGGAAATAATAACATAATGTTCTCGGATTCAGTTGGTGGAAAGTAATTAATATAGTTTGAGGAAATAAATCATCGATATTACTTGTAATGAAATCATATTGTACTGTTATTTGTGTATATGGATTAATAATCTATTTTTTTTGTTTCAGGTAAGAATCAATACTTCTTAAGTAATAAGTAGATACAGGTAAGCTATGCAATAACAAATTTATATTATAAAATAATTATATTTGCTGAAAGCAGGAATTAATTTGTTATTTTTCCAACTTAACAGATTGAAGGCGATACTGCATAATTATTTTTGTTAATTAATTCCACTGCCGTAACTAGGGCGGTGCTGTCGGTGCTCCCGCACCGAGCGCAGCTTGGTTAAGGCGCTAAAAACCACCCAAACTTCTCTTGCACCGAGCGCATCAGAAGCTAGTTATGGCACTGTTTATTTCTAGAATTTTTATTTTCAAAGCCATTACAATGAATGAAGATATCGGATCTCTAACGCAACTTAAGTTATAATTAAAGCTTGAGACTTGCTTACAACTTAATCTCTTATTAAAACGTTGCACTAACATAAATACATCACACATGTGTAAGTTGGTCTTACATCTTAAGTTGTCAATTTCTATGACTTATTTCTGTCTATTTAGTATAGACACAAATAACACTTTTATTAAAGCTCTGTAATGATTTGTTGTAATGTGTAATGTTTTTAAAAACAGCTTTTTTAAGGTTGTCACCGGTTTTGAGGTAATGTAGAATGGCTGGAGTTTATGACAAAAGTTCATAAGGCGGTAGTAATTGTTGGCTTTTCTTTTCAAACATTTGCTTTTTTTTGTGGTTTTGATAGCTGATTGTGTTAATTAATATTGTTTTTAATGACTAGTAGTCCAAATTTGTTGTTGCGGTTAGTGGTTGATTTACTATATAGACTAGCCCCAAAGTTTGAAAATGAGTCTGCAGGATTGTTCAGAACCATTTTTAGCTGCTCAAACTATTTAATAAATGGTGTTCCACTTGTACATTAAATCATACAACAATGTGCTAAATGGAGTACAAGTAAATAACTTGAAGCAAATGATCAAAACTATAGTGAAAACTTAAAAGGTTGAGTAAGTAGAAGAATAGGCTAATCTGAACTTTTTTATTTGTATATTAATAAAAGATTATTATAAATACTATGTGGGCAATTCCATTTCAAACGGACCAGAGCGGGGGGGGGGGGGAGTGCATTGAGAAACTTGCTTATGTATTTTTTTAGTTTCTATAACTTATTAGTAGTCTTTTGATCGGTATATGAGGTTATAAAACCCATAAAAAAAATAAAATATAAAATAAAATTTTTAAGTAAATTTTGAACAATTTTTTTTTTGTAGATAAGTTTTTCTTTGCCAGATAAGCACGACACTGACAATTTTCTATGTAGAATTGTTTGCAAAACTCAATTTTTTTATAATATTTGGTGTATAGTTTCTCTGACAAACTGTTAAATGTGCATTTGTAAAAGCTTATGTTGAAAAATAGGCTTATTTTTGCAGTTTTTTCGAGTTTTAGACCTTTAAAACTCAAACACACAAAACAAATTTATATTTTCCAATTAATTTACATTAAAATACGTCAACTTTGGCGGTTAAAAAAAATTTAAAAAATGCTCTTTTTTGCCCAGCCCACTGAGAACAAAAACATGGTTTTATGGCTTTTGCGGCTTATAGACAGGGTATAGACTTGAAATGGCGCCAGATTTGGATTCTACGGAAAATTTCTGATTGATTTCATTAGTAAATTTATTTTTTTGGGTTAAAATGCGGTTTTTAAACAAAAAATGCGATTAAGTTAAAAAACGACAAAAAAAATTTAAAAAATTGTAGAATTTTTTTTTATGGGTTTCATACTTTCATACATCGATTAAAGGACTACTAATAAGTTAAAGAAACTAAAAAAAATACATAAGCAAGTTTCTCAATGCACCCCCCTAGCTCTGGTCCGTTTGAAATGGAATTGCCCATGTAGTGGTTTATGCATTCTATTGGGCTTACTTGGAGGTAAACGAATACATTATTTTCTGTTTTTTGCGGCAGTAGTAGTAGCAAACCGTAATTTTGCATCAACTACAAGTTGTAATTTTTATTTATGTTTTTATCACAATTTTATTCTTACAATCATATTACTGGTTTTAGTTTAACAAGACTCTATCACAGATTTAATAAATGAACTCAATTAACTAGTCATATTTAAAGAATACTATTCAAGCCAAAGCTAGTAATATGTAAGAGTATATTAATTTATTAACATGAATTAACCTGTAGAATGTCTATAGATTGCAATTATTAATGATATTACATTTCGTATTTAAGAGTACTCTATCAAAACTTGTGGTTTGCAGGTTTTTATGAAGAGTAGCCAGTTGTTGGCTACTTTAAAAAAAAATTGCTTGATTACAATCCGGGTTGTCGTACCATCATAACATACAATAAATGTAAGTATTTGGTTTTAGTAGTTGTTAAGACTTTTCAGTGATCAAGGGTTTAGGACCGCCTATTGATTATTTGCGAGCTAAACTATTTGCCTTGATATTGCTTTTTTTATCAGAATATCTATTCATCTAGTACTTAATGTGGTGTAAATGTAAGAGCATCATGGCATTCTAGTTTTATCCTTGATGTGATTTTGGTATTGAAATAATAAGTACTTGATTGATTTTATATAAATTGCTTAATTATTAACATAAAATATTTGTTACAAAAACATCACTTAAATGACAACCTTCTTCTCGAATGCAAATTTTAAGTCTATGTTTGAAGTTGCCTCTTTTAACAGTTTTTGATTATTTCTTTGTAATTCACGGCGAATGACATTTTTCAAGTTTTTCAATATTTGGGACTTACTTTTATAGACACGAAATTTTAGAAAACCCTAAAAGATTGATGTGGCTAGGGCACAGAAACTTAAAATAGTTTGTTCCTAAAACATCTCTCAAAAAAACTTTGGTTAACGTTTTTGCTGTGTGTGACGTGGTTCTACAATGGTAAAACTATACATTTCTATTGTTTATTCTTTCTTTCTGTGGTGCTGCGACGAAATTGGTGATTATGATAATTTAATGTAGCAATCTAATGCGACTGTGTCTGTGGCACATAGTCAAAAAAAGTAAGAGCCGATTATGCTAACTTTGGCAACAGCACATCATTCCGTCATTCGGGGACTATGAATATTGGCAGTTTTGTTTAACCAAGTGCGCTTCATCACTCATCATGTTTTCCGTAAATTGTAAACTTTGTCAATACTCACATTTGCCCAACTCTTAGACAATTGCAATCTTATACGGATGGAACTTTGAATTTAGTCATAAAATAATAATTATAAAAATAATAATTTTATTTGTTTTATCAAAAAAAATTGTCAAATTGTCAAAATACAATATAGTGAAGAGATACACACAATTTAAACTAATATAATTATGAACTAAATATGAGAAAATGCATTATTACACAACTATGCAAAACAAAAAATTATAAATAAAGTATTATAAAATGTACACGTTAAAATATAGCCTAGTCAAAACATATTAAAAAGTTAAAATAATAACTAGGACATATCACTAAAATTATATAATAAAAATTCTTCAAAAAAATATATTATTTTGCATAAATATAATTTGCAATAACTTGTCGGCAATCATCTCTATAAGCTATTTCTACAACTATGTGTACTGCTCGTGTCTGCATTTTGAATAGTTTTGACATAGAACTACTATATACTACTTAGGATACTTTAAGACAACACCGAATGGCAGAATGGAAAGTATGCAGTTTGTAATACATTTTGAGACACCGAGTTTGAGAACAACCGTAAAAAAATATATGGTTTTGTTTACTTTCTTTGACAAAGTTTTACTATGTCTAATTTAGTTTAACGATTGATTTATGTATTTAGAGAAAAAGGCATGGTTTTTAATGTAAAGCATATGATTGCGATTTAGATTTATTAGAGCAAGTCGATTGGCATGCGTCTGACCAAACTATTGCTCTTAAAGTTTAGTATTGCTTTTCTCACTTTGTCAATGTTGTCTGGTACCCGAGCAGCACGAACGCCAACTGGTAGTTGAGTTACAATTCCTGTTGTTCTAAACTTGTTGACCCATAAAGATGATGTTGCAATCTGGTACGTTTGTAGCCGGTTGTCCGGGTTCAAAAGAATAAATAAAAGTAAATAAATATTGATTTATTTGCAATTAAACATAAAAGAAATAAATGAAACAATGTTCTAATAATGAAATCAAATTAAAATACTAATTCAAAAGGAAAACTAACATAAATTATAATTATATCCCCAAAATAAAATAAACAGCATGAAGTGGTGGTATATCAACCTCTCGGTATTATATCTAACGCCGTGGAGGTGTTATAGCTTAAACGTCAAACGCTCGGGACGCCGGTAGATCTACCTGGCGGGTCCAGCGGACAGAGACTTACCCGACAGAGCTATCAGGTAGGACTCAGAGAGTTGTGCCTTTTCGCGGTGATTTATATAATGAAGAAAAGGCACAAAAACAAGTAAAATAGATCACGTGTTGCCTACAGTTGGCAACACTGACCCATCTTTCGGGTAGTAATTATTTATCTGCCGTTGGCAACGAATATTACTATTGAAACATGTAAAGTGACTCAAGGTCTCAACTCAAGTGTCAGATATTGTGTATAGTAACCTCACAATATATGACTGTTATTAATATCGTAACAAGTGGCAAACAAATAGGATTCTACAGCAGATTGTTGTAATAAACAGTGAGTATTATGTGTGTTTGTTACAATAATTATCTTACACAAACACACATTCCACTAGGCCATAATGACTAAAATGGTATAGCCTGCGGAGTTGAATGCCATTGTACCGGTTTGTCTTTATTATTTATATATAAACGGTTCTAAATAGAAAATGCGTCTATATAAGCCAGAATTAAATAAATCAAAAAAAGAAGCAAATGCTCATTAAACTTGCCCAAAATAGTTCAAAAGCATTGTGAGATGTCATCAATGATGCGAGACAGGTGAATTTGCAGAAACCAGAGACTTCATTATTGTCCACTGATTTTAACAATTATTTTATAAATGTAGCACAATCAATTATTGATAGTCTTTTAGATCTGAAGGGTGCTGAAAGTACAGTATATTTGAATAATAGGCAGCTACAACAGATACCGTATCCTATGCAATTTAAAGAGATTTTCTTTAATCGTTCATGGTTTTGAAAATGGAGTTCAGTTTTTTGTGATCTTTCTAAGGCATTTGAATGTCATGTCCTATTTCATACTTATAAACAAACTAAAGCTTTACAACTTTTCTAACGACAGTTGTGATTTAATCAAGTGTTATCTTAACCAGAAACAAATAGTTTTTTTTTTCAAAACAATAGTTTAGAAATTATGGATGTAAAGCATGGATCCCACAAGGGTCAGTCACATAAATGACCTTCCATCTTCTTTACCTAATTTGCATACTGTTTTGTTTGCTGACAACACTACCTTGATAAATTTTAGTATAAAACATGATGATGTACTTGAAAGTATGGAGCATTTTTAGTCGAATGCTTTAAATTGGTTTCAAGTAAATAAACTACAAATGAATGAAGCAAAAGCACTTAATGTTCAATTTAAGTTTAGGTTTGATTTTTTAATTTTTATTAAGTCTTGAAAATTAATACCTTTTTTTACAAATTCCAGAAGACGTTTTTCAAACAAAGAAAGTGAGGCATGTTTGCCCAGGGGTCACGTAATCGACATTTCCTTTTATATTCTGGCGTTGTCATTATCTTTAGCCTAATCAGTAAATTGTTTTTTTATGTGTGCTCAGGTGTTTTATTATAATCACATCAATTGATTTTCGTAAACATAACCCTTTCATGAAATCTGATTTTATCTGTTGTATCTCTTTCTCATGTTACACATTTGTTATTTCTGATCCGAGAGTTCCGAGCTTTACAGCGTGCTTAATTATTTGTAGTTGGTACACTATCTATTTATCTACTATGATCCCAACTAAGTGCGGTGGTGGTAGCAATAACAGTGTTTGCATGGCTATTATGAGAGCTATTCCCATTGCTTCCATTATAAGCAAACATGCTTATCTTTGTACTTTACTTAGTTTGCTTCCCGTTAAGAAGAGTATTAGTTCTGTTGCTTGATCATTGATTTGCTTGCAAAATGCACTTATATAGTCTTTGTAATTGTTAGTAATATTTAGATGAGTATAAAATATTAGTTTGGTTTTAAGCGTGAGTTTTAGATAGTTTATTTTCTTATCATAACTGTGGCTTTAATTTATAATCAATACTAAAAATGTAAGTTATTAGGCTTTGGACGGCATAAAATGATGAAGAAAACAAGAACGATAGAGACAATACTTTCAAGAAATAACAGAACAAAAAGTAGGAGAAACCAAGTTTAGAGAAGATGAAGGAGTGCTACAGGTCAGAAGAACGGAAAGAATAAAAGAAATTGAAAAAGACAGTGATAGATGCAGTTGAGAACAAGAACAAATGAAATAACGCCGAAAATTATGAAATTCATGAGAAAAGAGGGAAATGCACATAACATATAACAGAACTAATAAATGACAAGTCAGAAAAAGGAAAACGTCAAAGGAATAACTACCCGTACATAAAAAAGGAGATTAAAGGAAATGAGAAAACTACAGAAGAATTTCACTAACGAGCATACCAAGGTAGATATTATCAAGAATTATAGAAAAAAGGATGAGAGACAAATTTGAAACGACAATAAAGGAAGATGTACACTGGACTTAATATTTATAATAAAACAGTTAAGTGAGAAGTTGATAAAAAATAATAGAGTAATGCAGGTATGCTTTGTTAATTTTGAAAAAGCATTTGACAAGATCAAGAGAGAGAATATATGGAAAAAACTATAAGAGAGGAATAGACAAGGAAATAATAAAAACGTAACTAAAAAAATGTACACAGAAAAAAGAAACATAGTAAGAATTAACAAACGAGAAATTAAAAGAATTCAAGCGAAGAAAGGTTTTGCTTCTCTCAATTGTTCTTGATAACGCGTTACAACAAGCAAAGAAAAAAATGAAAATGTTAAAAATTTGATATTGCGGACAATATGGCAGTGATTGCAGAAACTGATAAAGAGCTTCAACAGAACATAGAAATAATAGAGCAAGTAAAGAAAATAAACATAAAAATAAACTATGAAAAAACAAAGAACCACGAAATAAGAATAAAAGGAATAATAATTCTTTCTTTAACTATACAGTTACCTAGGAATAACATTATAGCGCAACGGAAAATTTGACAAAGAGATAGAGGGCAAAATAGTAAAAACAGCAAAACTATATAACAGGTTAAAAAACACTTTCTTTAACAGAAAAGAAATACCGAAAACAACAAAAACAGAAATATTAACATATAACAGCGAAACATGAACGATGACAGAAAAACAAATATAAAGAATAAATGCAATAGAGATGAGATTCCTTAGGAAGATTGAAAACAAAACAAGAAAATATAAGATAAAAAAGAGACATACAAAATAAACTTTCAAAGAAATCTCATACAAGAAAATAAAATACGGAAGGCCAAATGAGATGGTATGGTCATATAAGAAGGATGAGTGAAAAAAGAAACACCAAGAAAAAATATAAGACAAAAGTAACAAGAAAACATCCAAAGCAGAATGAACAGCGCTATTAAAGAAAAGACTACAAGAAAAGGAAACGCTTAGGAAGAATTAAAAGAGATAGCCAAAGATAGGAAGAATTGGCGTAAATATTATTATACAAATTAATAATGTACGGCTTACACCAGAAGGTAAAAGGAATAAATAAATAAATAATATTTTTTTTTTGTAATTTGGTTTTCTGAAGCTAACCATTAACCGTTGTAATCAAAACATAATTATTATTTCTTGCGGATTAGGCCAATGTTTTTATCCATCCTCAAAGCCAAATATTCAGCAATCTCAGTGGTCCGCTTATGCTAATCTAATTATAGCCAAATTGAACATTAAGAAAATTTTGCATAAAATTTTGTGTTTTTCAAAAATTGTATTTATCTTTCATAAGTAAGACAACTATTTAATACTATACTCACTAAATAGTTGATTTTTTATTGAACTAAACTGTACATTAAAGCTAATTCGAAGGTGTGGCGTGAGGATTTTTGACCGCAAATAAAATTTATTGGAGCAGTTTTTTTTAATTTTTACTAATCTACTAGTAAAACTATTATCTTAAAAGACTACCAACTTTTTGGAGGTTTTGTACTGGTTGGATACAAAAAGACTACAAACTTTTTTGTTTTGTGGTAGTTGTATGTAGGAACTGAAATTGTTTTGCAATTTTTCTTCCAGACCAAGTTCTTTTTTTTTTTGGAAACAATAAATTTCCCGGCACTTCAAAAAATTATATTTTTTTTTATAAAACATCTTGTATGAGCTATACAGGGTATCCCATGTTTTGAGGTTTATAGCGTAAGCACGCGAAGTTGAAGTCATTAGTCACATATGTTTAAAAATGCTCTCTAGCAGAACTGCAACCATTAAACCAGTGCTAAAATGTAATAAAAATATTAGTTGTCAAAAATTCTTAGAAAAATGGGTAGCAGATATTAGTCTGATATTGTTTGTAAATCTTGTTTTAAACAAAGAATATGCCAATATTCAATACATTATATTATTTATATTATATTATATTAGCAGCAAATTACTAATAGTAAAGCACTAGCTTCTATTCAGGAAAGTTTACCCATTTCTAAAAGAATATGCTTTCTTAAATCTAACGCAAAACGTGAACCAACTAACGTTGATCAAGAAAATATGATATTAGTGTTGATTGAACGCAATCCATTTACTAGAATGAAAAGTATATCTTATCAGGCAGGTGTTGCACAAATGAAGGTATTTAGGATCTCACATAAATTTGACTAAGACCCATATTATTTATAACAAATGCAGGCTTTGTAACCAACTGATTCTGATTTGCAGATGCATATCTGTCTTTGGTTTATTGAACACCAGCATATTTGTGACAACACTTTGTTCATTGACAAGGCTATCTTTAGTAGAAATAGTGTCAAAAACAAAACAAAATATTCGCTGGTTTATTGAATGAAAACTTTCACAAAAGAAACAAAAAACATTATTAGCATCTGTTTGCTGTAAACATTTGATGGGGAATTATTACCAATCAACTGACGCATCGCCTGCATTTAAACAACCTATATCTTGATTATTGGATTGGATGAAGTGGTCCAGTGCTGTGGTTTCCGAGGTCAACTAACTTAGCACTTTTGGCCTCTTATTAGGCATATAAAGTGAATTGTTTATGCAATAAAATCTCGCTATAGGGATACACTTTGAACCGAATTATGGATGCTGCACTGCAAGTAAAACACTCTCATTTTGCGTGTTCGAACAATTTCACGCAGGACCAGACTTTGGGCAGGGGATCATTTTGAATTTAATAAAAGTTAAATAAAATTGTTTTTATATTTTATTAATTACTGTAGTTCAATTAGGAGGCATTGCTGGAAATGTTTGTTAAGTAATTTTTACTCTAAATGACTTCAATAACGCGTCCTTAAGCTAAGGACATTTGCTGCTTTTATGTCATTACTAAAATGTTGTTTTATTGCGAGCATTTGAAGAGATATTAATATTAACATTAAGATGCACAAAAATTGTCACATACTTTAATGGATTTAGCAACCTGTACAATATATATATATATATATATATTTACAATGCAACATGCAAAGTCACTTTTATACTTTTCTAATTATTGAACATATAGATAGAAAATCAAATTTGTAGCAGAAAGCTAACTGTACCTTTCTTTTACACTCTTAAATAAAAAAGTTACAGCAGGTTTTAATTTGTGTAGGCTGGCCAATAGAACAAATAACGCACGCCCATTACTTTATTTCCATGGCCCACGTTGCTTGTTAAGCAAACTGTTGTGATTGTAAATACCTAACCTTTTACATAATACAATTTTTTATCTTCATTGTAATTTTATTTTACCCTATTCTGAATGAAATGCCATCACACAAATTTAAATATACCAATCATTCAATTAATTTATTAGACAAGCAAGCAATTTTTTTTAAATTTAAATCTTCTTTATACTATTAACAAATCAAGTTGCATTTAATATAATGTAATATTTTACTTTAAATGCGATATAATTATATTAGTTAGTATAAAACGATTTAAAGACAGGAATATATTAACTTCTTCACTCAACCTTCATCAATAAAAGGGGAAACGTAAAACTATAAATAGATTTTATGTGTATTTTTTTGTAGTAGACCTTTTCTTTTGGATATTACAGCATCCTTTTAACTTATTTTCGCTGTACTGATATTTTTATAGGCTACAATTATTTTATTTTACATTATTTTATTTTAAATTATGATGGATGGATTTATTTCTTATTATATCACAATAAATGTAGTACAATTAAAAACACTTTTATGCTAGGTATCAGTCTACGTATGTAAGCGTGAAGAAATTATTATTGTTTTTTTTCCACTTGTAAAAAGTGTAAACCGTTTTTGCACATGTTAATTGATTATTTAATTTGTAAATGCAATTGTCTAAGTATACAAATAAAAATATTTTTTTTTAAGTAACAGTTAAATTTTTTATTTTATAATTTTTACGCTGCGTATGATATGGTTTCAATAAATACAAAAAACCAATATTAATTAAATTATTATTTAATACAAGACAACTTGTTTTAAATTAAATGAAATAATATTAAAACTTTAAACAAATTAACCGCATTAAGCAGTAATGGTCCGACGGCGGATATAACTTATTTTATTTTATCTCAAAAAACACATAATATTGTTAATTATTTGTTTCGTTTGTGTGAAACAATTAAACAACAAACTAACTAAACAAGTAATCAAGTAAACAACTAAATATGTTATCCAATAAACAAGTAGACAAGTAAACAAGTAAACAAGTAAACAAGTAAACAAGTAATCAAGTAAACAAATAAACAAATAAACAAGTTAACAAGTAAACAAATTAACAAATTAACAAGTTAACAAATTACCAAGTTAACAAATAAACAAGTTAACCAAAATACAACAAAACAACTAAACATGTAAACAACTAAACAAGTAAATAACTAAACAAATAAACAAGTAAACAAAGAAACAACTAAACAACTAAACAGAACAACAAGTAAACAAGTAATCAAGTAAACAACTACACAAGTAAACAACTAAATAAGTAAATAAGTAAACAAGTAAACAAGTAAACAAGTAAACAAGTAAACAAGTAAACAGGTAAACAAGTAAACAAGTAAACAAGTAAACAAGTAAACAAGTAAACAAGTAAACAAGTAAACAAGTAAACAAGTAAACAAGTAAACAAGTAAACAAATAAACAAGTAAACAAGTAAACAAGTAAAGTTAACAAGTTAACAACTAAACAACAAACTAACTAAACAAGTTAACAAATTAACAAGTAAACCAGTAAACAACAAAACAATTAAACAACTAAACAACTAAACAAGTAAATATTTAAACAAATAAACAAGTAAACAACTAAATAAGTAAATACGTGAACAACTAAACAAAACAATAAGTAAACAAGTAAACAAGTAAACAAGTAAATAAGTAAACAAGTAAACAAGTGAACAAATAAACAAGTAAACCAGTAAACAACTGAACAAGCTTCATCTATAATTCTTTCTTGTTATTTATTTTATTTTTATTCACTTATTAATTGTAAACTTTTTTTGCGCATAGTAATAGTTTAATCAAATTGCAATTGCAATTTTCTAAGTATATAACTAAACATTTTTTCTTTAATGTAACAATTAATATTATCTAAACTTTGTAGTATTTATCCGTCGGCAGTTGAATTTCTTATTTTATATTATTACACCGCATAAAATAAGCTTTTAATAAACACAAAAATTCATTATTCAATTAATCTGAATGATCACATTACAAGATATCTTGTTTTAAATAAAATTGAATGCATTAAGATTAAAACTTAAAATATATTAACTTGAGTAAGCTGTAATGGTCCAACGTCGAATAAATTACTTATTTAATATTATCTTAACATACACATAATATAGTTTTTTTTATTTGTTTTGTTGTACTGTTGTTTGTGTGAAACAAATAAACAATTAATCAAGTAAATAAGAAAACAATTAAACAAGTAAACAAGTAAACAAGTAAACAAGTAAACAAGTAAACAAGTAAACAAGTAAACAAGTAAACAAGTAAACAAGTAAACAAGTAAACAAGTAAACAAGTAAACAAGTAAACAAGTAAACAAGTAAACAAGTAAACAAGTAAACAAGTAAACAAGTAAACAAATAAACAAGTAAACAAGTAATCAAGTAAACAAGTAAACAAATAAACAAGCAAAGAAATAAGCAAGTTAACAAGTGAACAGGTAAACAAATAATCAAACAAACCAAGAAGTAAACAAGTAAACAAGTAAACAAGTGAACAAGAAAACAAATAAACAAGTTATTAAGTTATCAAGTTATCAAGTTATCAAGTTATCAAGTTATCAAGTTATCAAGTTATCAAGTTATCAAGTTATCAAGTTATCAAGTTATCAAGTTATCAAGTTATCAAGTTATCAAGTTATCAAGTTATCAAGTTATCAAGTTATCAAGTTATCAAGTTATCAAGTTATCAAGTTATCAAGTTATCAAGTTATCAAGTTATCAAGTTATCAAGTTATCAAGTTATCAAGTTATCAAGTTTTCAAGTTATCAAGTTATCAAGTTATCAAGTTATCAAGTTATCAAGTTAACAAGTTAAAAAGCAAACAAGTTAACAAGTAAACAAGTAAACAACTTATTCTGTAATCTTTTTTTGTTATTTATTGTATTTATTGTATTTATTGTATTTATTGTTTCTTTTTTTACTTATTAAGTATAAACCTTTTTTGCGCATAATAATAGTTTAATTAATTTGCAATTGCGATTTTTAAGTATTTAACTAAACATTTTTTCTATAATGTAACATTTAATATTATCTAAACTTTATAGTATTTATCCGTCGGCAGTTGAATTTCTTATTTTATATTATTGCACCGCATTAAAGAAGCTATCAATAGATACAAAGATTTAGTATTCAAATAATCTGACTGATCACTATTACAAGATAACTTGTTTTAAATTAAATTGAATGCATTAAGATTAAAACTTAAAATATGTTAACGGGATTAAGGTGTAATGGTCCGACGGCGGATAAATTACTTATTTTATATTATCTCACATACACATAATATAGTTATTAATTTGTTTCGTTATAGAGTTGTTTGTGTGAAACAAGTAAACAACAAACTAACTAAACAAGTAATCAAGTAAACAACTAAATATGTTATCCAATAAACAAGTAGACAAGTAAACAAGTAAACAAGTAAACAAGTAAACAAGTAATCAAGTAAACAAATAAACAAATAAACAAGTTAACAAGTAAACAAATTAACAAATTAACAAGTTAACAAATTACCAAGTTAACAAATAAACAAGTTAACCAAAATACAACAAAACAACTAAACATGTAAACAACTAAACAAGTAAATAACTAAACAAATAAACAAGTAAACAAAGAAACAACTAAACAACTAAACAGAACAACAAGTAAACAAGTAATCAAGTAAACAACTACACAAGTAAACAACTAAATAAGTAAATAAGTAAACAAGTAAACAAGTAAACAAGTAAACAAGTAAACAAGTAAACAGGTAAACAAGTAAACAAGTAAACAAGTAAACAAGTAAACAAGTAAACAAGTAAACAAGTAAACAAGTAAACAAGTAAACAAATAAACAAGTAAACAAGTAAACAAGTAAACAAGTAAACAAGTAAACAAATAAACAAGTAAACAAATATACAAGTAAACAGGTAAACAGGTAAACAAGTAAACAATTAAACAAGTAAAAAAGTAACCAAGTAAACAAATACACATGTAAACAAGTAAACAACTAAACGTCTAAATAAGTAAGCCGCCAGATCATTACTATTTAACTCAGTTAGTTTTAGTTGCATGCATTCAATTTAACTTGTCAAACAATGTGGAAGTAAAAGTTCTCTTATTGTATATTTTGTAATCTGCATACTTAGAAATTTTTGTTTATTAAATTTCAATTAAATAGAACAATTTTGCATATTAAATTACAAAAACTATTTTTTCATATAATATTTATTATTAAAAACTGCAAAATAAATTTGTTAATTAGGTTACATTATAATTAAAAAGTTTATATTGATTATTGAAAACTATTGTGATTGATATAGTGTTGTATGATATTAACGCGCAATGAAACAATAAGTAAAAGCAGTAATAAATAATATAATGATACTATAATACATCGCCGTGAATTTGTGTTTATCTCAAAGTCATGCCAGTTCAATAGCCTGCTTAAGCAGCAGATGTTTCAAACAATATAATGCTAACAATATCTCTATAATACCACTCGCCGTCGCTAGGTATTAAAATAAAATTAAGGATTATTCCAATAAAAATAAATAGTTCTGCGTGTTTTGTATAATTAATCAGCATATTGCAACACAGAATAAAAATTTATTCAAAACTAATTGATGCAAATTGAATTAATATAAAACGTTGCAATAGCGAAAGAAAATAGTAGGCGGTCACAAATGTCTATCATTGCGTAAACAAGCAACCCACCAAAGAGCTGGTCACGCCTATAGAAGATCACATATATTTTGGCGCCTTCACCTTGGTTTCATATGTTGCGTTGCGTATATAGAACATACGAGACCACGACTTCGTATGTTCTTTGTGATCTTGCATGTTGCGTTGCGTATCTAAAATGGTCTTGCATGTTGCATTGTATATATATATATATATATATATATTTATATATATATATTCAGGTTGAAGGTCTTAAAGATCTGATTGCTACACTAGTATTCATTCTATAAAAAACACAAATTACAATGCATGAACTGACACGACCTATCTATTTTTTTATTTTCAATTATGATTAATAACCGGCAATGCGTAAAGTAAGCCGACAAGGCCATGTAATCCGCAAGCCGATGCAGCAATTTAAAACAAATAATTTCACAAAACAATAAAATATTCCTTCCAATTTATATTACTTGTATTGAAACTAAGTATAATTTAAAATGTGTAAACAATGTTGATAAAAGCGACAAGTTTAATAAAATGAAACGCCAGTCGAGAAGTACTTCAGTCGAGGTGTGTTAATAGTGTCATGCAGATGTGCATACATGCATACGCTTCAATGTCAAAACAAAAATGCACTTATTATTACCAAATTCTTCTGTCGTTTTGGTTTACTTTGTGCGTTACAACACGCGATACGAAAATATGTTGACTGTTTTCACATGCGAGTCGAGATTTGTTCTGTGCTAGTACGCTATCGAATTAATATATTAGTTTATGAAAAGGTTAGTGAAAGTATGAATTTTATCTATAATATATAGGAAAATATGATAAAAAATATGTAAAGGTTAGTGAAAGTATATTTTTACAAAAATGAACGTAATCTCGATCCGCTTCTAAATTTGCAACTTCCTATCATAACTACGATTCTTAAATGAGTAAGTTAATAATACACATAAAATCTTTATTTTATTCGTGTACATATCAAGGAAAGATTGATCACATTAAGAATAAAACTTAATTGTAAATAGATACTGGAAACTGTTATTACATAAATATGATTAGTATCTTTTAATTAAATTAACTAATTTAAGTCAATAAAATTACTTTTATTAATTACAATAGATATCAAAAAGTGTGTGTAAATATTTTATTTTAGACATGTACATTAGTAATATATAGATAGTATGTTATAAGAAAGCACCCTTAAACAATTTTCTTCACCGATCAGCTTAGTTGGCATATTTGAATCGTGCTGGTGTATGAACTTTTTTAATATTTTTTTTGCGTATAACGAATTTATATGAAGTGGCAATAACATAAGTTACTCTTATTCTATAACATTTGTATATCTTCAGCACCATATTACACTTATTCGTTTTCTTATTTTACGAATATAAAGAATTTTTGTACCCAACAGCAATTCTTGTAACCTAGGTCAGCTTTTTATACTTTTGTTTGGTCCAAATATTCAATGTAAAAGGGATATGCACAGCGTTCCTTACAAGATTGATTATTTTGTATATAAGAATAATTAAAAAAAATGATTTTCAAAGTTGATAGAGTATTCATACACTTTTGATACAAGCAAAATTAATGTTAATATTTTAAATAAAACTTGATACAATTTTATATTCATTATATAAATAAATAGATATGATTTTATTTTTATATTATTATTTAATAAATTAATACAGACTAG